>OY728155.1:470537610-471956989 GCA_963277665.1 Viscum album
GGATTGAGTACAGAATTTAATTTTAGATAATTTCCATATAAATAACGGAATTGTTAAAATAAATTAAAAAACAATCATTAAAAAACAAGATATTTTTCACTATACACTGAAAATATGATCATTTCCAAAAAATATAAACAATTAATTATATGAAAAATATGAAAATATTTAATGAAAAAATGAAGTTATGTTTGTCCAAAAACATTTTCTAAATCACTGTGAAATTAATTATAATTTTCAATCAAAACAAAACATATTTTTTCAAATACTATTTTTTGGAAAATAAAATATTATCACTAAATATTAATTTGATATATAATTATAATTTATCAATTCATTTTAATTGTGTTGAATATATATATTTATATATATATATATATCTTAAAATTTATTAAATAATATTCATTCAGTCCAATTTAATAGATAGGTTATAAATTTCACAATATATAGTAATATTTTAGAATAGTATTGCGGTTAATTTAAACATGGTGTTGTATGTAACACAACGGATTAAAGAAAAAATATAAATAAAGAGTAATATATTAAAAAATATCATATTTTCTAGTAATGATAATTTGTGATTGTTGGGGATGTATTATTCTATAAGTCTTTGGATGTGGGAATGAAACAATATTATATATGGTTCATATTTTCTAACATCATATCAAGGTAGGTGATGGCCTATCCAAAATTCCACAATGTTGTTTTTGGTGAGAACATATTACCACTAAAAACTATATATTTCCCATTTATTATCATAATTAACATACACATAAACATGGAACCAATGATAATTTATAGTTTTATAGTTTTCAATTTTATAATAAGAGTGAAAAGATTATAATTTGACTAGGGGAGTAAACATGTATAAATATCATTCAAAAAATTTATATTCCTCTTTTATTGGGTTGAAGGAAATGAACTATTGAGTTATGAAATGATAAAAAATGAGAGTTATTTCCCTTTCCTAATTAATTTTGTTTCATTATATCACTGGGCGATGAATCTTTGGGTCATATATACTAAATGGTATGTTAGTGATAGGTATATGGATCTAATTTGACAATATAATGGATCTACACATCATGATGAATTATTTCAAGATGTTATATATTCCCTAGATCAAGGTTAGGGATATTTATCATGAAAATGTAACAAGCATGTGTATAGTATATTATAAATAATTGGAAACATTGGACGGGTGCAACAAATAGATTCACTGGGATACTAATATATTATTGGTCAATACTCTCCTTCACATTCTCAACATGGGTTGGTAACTAGGTCATGATATCAAAGATAAATCCCATGATACATTCTTTACTATTTTTGTATGGAATCTATTTTATTGAGAAATAGAATACCAATTATACCTATAATAATGTGTTTTCTTTGTAACTACCACAATTTATGTTTGAACAAAACAATGTTGGTTTTGCATTATGTAATTCATTAGATATAGAGGAAAAGTTTGGGACCACAATGACATGATCAACCTAGCAGTTTGAACCATGGATTAAATATAACTTCATTAATAACTGGAATAATGGATATCCTATTTAACATAGATGTATTGCATGAGATTGTTATCATAAATTCTACTATTTAACATGATATATAATTCATTATTGATTCTACCCGCATCAATGAATAACATTATGTTATATTTGGTTTAAAATTCATGATACTACCATGTTAGTGTTGGGTACAGTGATAACTTAGACCATTATAGAAATAATCATTTAAGATGTTTCCCTAGGCATAAATATTTAATTTTTAATTTATTTGGATATATTTTCATCACAATGATTATTTACAATATAATTAAAATGCTTATATTGTTCCTACGCTTTCTGTTTTCATGGGTTTTACCTTGATTTTGTGTATTTAGATGATTATTTTTCAATATTTTATGTTGTAACATATTAATTTTCTAAAAAAATTAATAATAAAATTAGTAAATAATATGTCAAATTATTTGGTTTAGTTATTCAACATTTGTTCCCAGAATTATGGAAAATTTAAAATATAGAACTCAGAAAAAATTTGAATAACTAAGAGCCTGATAAAAAACAATATAACTTATGATCTTGGGGATCATATTATAAAATAATCCACATGAAAAAACTTTATTCCCTTAGTTAATATAGTGAAAATATACTAAATTTCTAATATTTTGACATAGTGTTATGATAAATAAAATTTAATGTATTCTATGTCATTTTTGCTAAAAAAGGATGTACATAAATAAATCTATGAATTTATTAATTCATCGTGGGAATGTAATTATAGTGGAATCCTAATGGAATGTTGAAATAAATTTAGAGGTAAATTTCTTATTGTGAAAAATTTTAAAGTATCAACTCCATGTTAGTTCATTTTTATCATTCATTGAGGATAAAGATATGTCAACCATTTTCTAGATTTGATTTCATGACACACGTATTATATATTATATGAGTAAAAAGAAATATAATCCAATTAAGAAGGTTAAATCCCATAAATAATCATTAAAAATGAAAAATCTCGACATTAAGGATAATCCCATGGAAAATTATAAATATGTGGTCATGTATTTAAATTCCTCAATGATAAAAATGGGATAAATAAATGTATAAAAACATAAATTAATTTATTTCATTTATATGTGGTATGATTGGACATTTTCAGACTATTTTTGCTAATAATTTCTAAAATAATGAAACATATGTGTTACCAATGATAATACAAACTAGTGATGTGAAATAGAAAAAAATTAAATGCATATTTTCATTCCTAAACACATATTTCATTCACAATATTCTAAAATATAGAGGAAATTGGAAATTTCTAAGATTTAGAATATAAAGATAAAATTAAATAACTACATATGAGTATTTTTTATATATATAATTAAAATAAATCTAATGGTTAATATGAAAATGTCAATGGATTTATGACATAAAGGTTTTTTGGATATTAATTTAAAAATAGTTATTTGGGAAGCCTAAAAAGGCCATTGTTGGGGTACAAAGATCTAAACACTTCATTATTTTCATAAATTATGATTAAGTATAATTAGACATTTATATTTACATGATTACATATAAAAATCTATATATCTTTGAAAAAGTGGATATTATTAATATTGAAGATAAAGAATAATCCTAAATTATCTATAAACAAATATAAACTATGAATTAATCATTTAAATTTAGTAGATATTTTAAAGAAGAATCTATCTTCTTGAGGATATGTTATAATTATTTTTAATAGATAAATATGTGTTGTTGGATGATGTGATTATACATATAGAATTATTTTGAAATCATATTATAGAGTTAGATGTCATGATTGGATAATTATCATTTTAAATTTTATGATTATTAATGTTACGTTATGTTCTAATGTCTTCTATCAAATGATAAAACTAATGTTACAATAAGATGGGAAAAAATATTATCCATTCCAACGTTTTTTTGGATGAAGAATAATTTATTTAGTCCATGCTAAAATAATAAAATATTTTTCATGATAACGATTCTAAGAAGAGACAAATTTATGGGGAAATTAAGGAAATCAGTGAAAAAATTATTGTTGCAATAAAAATATAAGATATCAAAATTATTATTTTTTACATTTGACATGATGAAATAGCAAGGAGGACGAGCATCTGGCTGATGAATGGTTTGGATTTACCTTTTTTTTAAAAAAAAAATTGGTTATATAAATCTTTTAGTTTGGTCTATATAAAAAATAAGGTCAATAATGTGACCAACCAAGGATAGCCCATAACCAAAAATAGGGAAACTAAAGTCAACCCTAGTTGGATGGTGTTCCACAGGTAGCCAACACATTGAAATACAAGAGGGTGGTCCCATGTATAATTCTCATAGGAATGTGCACCAAGAAGCGTTCATGGAGTGTGGTATAAGGTCAATAAATGAGATGTGACTTTCCATAGGGGGGGAACGAGAAAATGCACTGTTGGGAGAAGACCCCATATTAGATTTTGGTCCCATAAATGAAGATTCAGATTACTAAACAACATCATTGACATACAAAAAATTGATATGGAAATTCATCAACGCATTATCTATTCCTCAGCTTCAAGAAAGACTGATATATACATAGAAAAATGATACCGCTTATCTAATATGTCTAGTCTAGTGATTAGTGTCTTCTTTATCCTAATGCATTTGAAATATTCTTTGCATCGTGGTTGTTTAACTATTTTCAAGGAATGATGATCATGATAAATACATGTAATCATTTGGAACAGGACATAGAGAACATCTGAGATCATGTTGTGTCTTTATAATTAATTGCAATATTTTTTTCTCACACCATTTTATATCAAAATAACACTATGTTATCATGAATTTAAAATGAATAACAACCCCCTGTATGAATTTAATGCTGATATTATTTCATAGTTATGTTCTGAGGGACAATGAATTTAACTCTGAGTGATTTTCATTAAAATTAAATTAGGTTTCTACATGAATAGAGACATTTTGTATTCCAAAAAACAAATATCCAACATGTAAAAATTAGTGTGACAAGCTCATGTAAAAAAACAAAATCTTAATAGATCAAATTTTTAATGATGGGTGTTATAAGTGATAAATTATGGCCATCCCAAATGAAGAATAATGAGATGATTGATCATTCTGTCTTTTAAATGAGGTACAAACAGTGAGCTATGATATTTACAATATATTTGATGAAATAGAGACCCTAAATCATTCTTGTGTTTGAAATGAGTTTCAAGTACACATTAGTCTCCTATTTATTAGTGTTTTATCACTAATCTATATGAATAAATAATTGCTTCCTTGGATACATGAAAGGATAATCTGTTTCCATTTGTTGTGTGAATAAATAGGTGTGATGTAGATGTCATTTTCATGGGAGGAGAAGAAAGAAATACAAAACTTCTTTATTTTTTGAATTGAATCACGAAAACTCTACATGTATGGTGAATTACATTGTAAAATAAATAACCATAATAAATAATATGTTTTGAAATTAGGATGAATGAATAATAATAAAAATTTAGTTATTCAATCGGGACCAATTATGAGAAAATAAATACACATCATTTTTGTATTTTATAATCCTTATAAAATAATAATACACATGATAATGGATGAATTGTTGTTTGTAGGAGGAATTTAAATGTGTTTTTATTTGAACAATTTAAATGTAGATTTGGATAATGCATTTTTAATCATTTAATTTATTGATAACTCGTGGACCACATTATTTTATATAAATATATGCAAGTCAATATTTAAAATATGTTTTAATTTTCCAAAACCATTGATATCCTGATACATAGTCGTATAATAGAGATAAAGAGATTGAATTTTTGAGCCTTTGAATAAAATGAAACAAGATTCCCTGATAACTTACTGATTGAGAAGAATCCATATTGCACAAAAATATATGGAGTCTCAAGAGAGACATTGCGGACGATCTTGATGAAGTATAAAAAAAAGTGTGATCCAAATAGATTTTGGACGAAGATTATAGAATCATCCAACAATGGATCAATCCATCAATGATGGTGAAGTCATCTAGTTGGATAATGGGGAATAAGGATTCTATCTTGTTAATTTATAGAAATAAAAATTGTGTTTGGATCCAAAAGAAAACATTGTCTCTAAATTATTTTCAGAGTTAATTTCTTTTAGATAGAGAAGAATGAAATTGTACTCACTTATTTGATTGTGTATAATCAATATTGGGGTGTCTAAAAAATGTAAAAGAGTATATATTTCATTTCCCAACCTTGAAAATACTATGTCCCCCCTCTCTGGTGTTACTTTTTCATCTGCGTTATGGTTTAGTGATTCTACGAAGATGATCAAGAACCTTAAAAAGAAAACTGTGATTAATCCATAAGTAAAATAATTCATATAATGAGTTCAACAACTATTCACCCCTCTAAAGTTCACCTAATTCAGCCAGGGGATCTAAATTTCCAAATGAGGTGATGGATTTATGGTCATGATATTTATAACAATCATTACATACATTTATGAATTTATCTAATATGTTCCACATGAATGTTCGTGGAAATGAATCATTATCCAAAAAATATGTTATATGACTTCTATAAAATGAATTATTCCATTATGATAGAATAGATGGTTGGGGATATGATTATAAGAAAAATTCCTTCATATGTGAAAAAATAATATATTTCTATTATGAAGAAAATTTATTCAAGAGAGACGGAAAATAAAAATGGAACTCCCTTGAATACAGATCATAATAAAAAAATGAACTATCACTATACTTTAATATTAATGTACAAAACATTAATATTATGTTCCATATCAAAGTCGAAAATCAAAGAATATGTGAAATCGATATAAAAATGACTGAATAAACAATTTTATTATGATTTCAATGAATTCTTTAAATATAAATGTTATAGAAAAAATAACAGGTATTATACATTGAGTTTTTAAAGAATTGTGGAAATAGTCGATTTGAGAGGATTTTGGTATTATATGTTTAAAATATGTTTAATATGATAGGATCCATTATATCTAGAAGACGAACTTAGAAATTAACCTCAAAAAGATTTGATGAATCAATGTAGTGAAATTAATAAAAATTCTACAATGTTTTTTAAGTATAAGGTTATTTGAATATCATGGACTGCACTAGGGAATTCAATCATTATAATTGAAACACATCCCATAAAATCATAAATAATGATTTAGTCAATGATTTCACATAGGATAAGTGTAAAACCCTGAGATTTTATGAAAAGTATTATTTTTAATTAATGTCTTGTGTTGTATGCTACACCAATATTACCTTGCGCCATACGCAACACCGTATTAGCTTGCAGTATACGCAACACTATTCTTGGATCGTGTTACACACAATTTTGATAATAGTTATTATTTGAAACATTGAGTATATATATATATATTCAATGTATAAATGAAATATGGTTGGATTCTATTATATGAAACACTGAAGGATTCTTGCACAACACACAACCCTGACTTGGCTTGCATTACACGCAATCACGACCTTCCTCGATAGAGTGTAATGTACGCAATACCGGGTTTTACTAAACAACGATGTATTATTATAATATTATTATGAACTAGCCATTATGAATAATATTAACTAAATTTTTAATTTTATAATATTATTATTCATCTTACACATTTTCTAGAACATGGTATAAGAACAAAATAAATTTTTCGGGTAAAATAAGTATTTTTCAAAAAATGCAGTTTTGCCGCCTTTAGATGGCGCACCCACATTAAATCTAGTTTTTGACATGCTTATATGTTCAATTTGATAAAATAAAATTATTCTTTTGAAACATGAAATAAAAATTTACATTGGATAAATTTTTCATATTATTCTGGTAACTTTCATATATTGATGAATAGTAAAAACACGCTATATTTTAATTAAAAACAATTTTTTTCATCACAATAATTTATATGGTTAAATTATAATATTTATTGGTTTTAAAGAATAAATAGAATATATTTTTACCATTTAATACAATTTATGTCATTAACATTAATTTTACCTTGAATTTGTTGGTTAAATAAATTCAATCTTTTGCAATGTTTTAAACAAAAACCCATTTTCTTTGGACAACGGGATTAATTTTAATTTAATTTTTGAAACTTCTATGTATTGAATTTGGAAAATTGGATTCCATATTTGGAATCAGCGGGTCCAAATTATATTAATTGGCTAATTTTTATTTTTGGGCTTTATGAATAGTAACAACGGTAAATTTTATTTACCATAGTTAAAGGTAAATCGGGTAATTAAGGGTAAATATAATATTATAAAATTACCCTAACACATGCCAAAATTTTATTGGATGGATAAAGGTAGACCCATATAACCTAAGGGTCAGATTAGATTCATTTTATGGAATTTTGACCATGAAAATAATTTATTTATTATTAAATCCAAATAAAGTGACAACATGTCACTCACTTAAATATTATAAGTATAATAATTTTAATTTAGTGATAAAAATTATACAACTTCGAACATGAATAATCTCCAAAACTTTAATAAAATTATATAAATCATGATAATTGTTTTAGAATTCTTAGGGATTAAATAGTTGTCATTAATGGTGATACATTAATGATGCGGAAATTATTTATTAAGTGAAAAATAATTAATATTGTTTTTATGAAAATAATAATACCCATTAAAAGTCCCAGAAACCTGACCAAAACTTATTGGTAGTTTATATCTACACCTTAATCATCCAATGACCTAATATATAACCGTTTGGAGCCTTATAAAATTGATTATGACACTTATATTAATTTATTTTAAAAGATGCCAAAGTTGTCACCTTTATAATTTAATAAATATAACAATTTAAATATTGTGATTTTAAGATGATAAATTCGAGTAAAAGTATTATTGTGAAAGGTAATAGAGTTATCTTCATCATAGGATTTTATTTTTAATTTTTATGCAACAAATCAGTATATTAAATAATTATACAAAAATATTGTAGTAATTATTTTATTAAGAGATAAAGCAAATAAATGGTTTTAAAAATACTAAAATAAATACTATATGAACTATTTAATGTGATCCACTACTTTTATAGATACATATGACCTTTTATGAATCTATTAATGGTTTTAGTTCGAACATATCATCTGTATATATTCTATTTAAATTCAAATAAATGAATAGTGTCAAAATTGACACTATTGTTATTTTATAAAAATAACATATTATAAAATTGTTTAAAATACACAAAAATATTTAAAAATTTTAAATTTAAATTTATATGGTCTATAATGTTATAAATTAACCAATTATGGAAATGTTACAACAAATAAGTAATTATTTGTTGTAATTTAAAATTTAGAATTTTATTACCACAAATAAACTTAAATAGATTAAATAAGGATAAATAAAAATGATTATGTTTAAAATAAGATCCAAACATGTCTAAATTTTATTGGTTGATTAAATTACAACCCTATCTCATCTAATATTCAAATATGAGTCATTTTTTGAGGTTTTTAAGTGGGGTTAGATTTATTATAAATTAATATTTTTAAGAATTCCAAAGGTGCCCCTCTCCTCCCTTATAAAAGGGCATCTCCTCCCTCTCTTCCACACACTGCTTTGAGCCTTCACGCTCGGACAACCCCTGACCAATTATCTTATCCACTTCCCTAGAAACATTATACAGGTCCTGGTATTATTAAAAGACCAATTTTAGTGCCCTAAGAGGAGGTCTCAAAGTGGCGCTTCAAAGAATAGGTAATTTCCGTTACCGATTCTTTCACCTTTATTTCTTCTTCCACTTCTTATTCATATGTTGTTTCATTATTAAGTAATAACATAAGTATCACTCATATACTGATATGTTATTATAAGTATGAAACAACCCTATTTCACAATCTATCCATCCTACAGAAAATGAAATCACCGCACGTGGGTACGTACGGAATGTCGTCTCCATGCCGTGGTGTAATCTATTTTCCACCACCACCATACATGGATGGGTATAATGGTGTAAATAATAACTATACATGATTATTATAAAGTGATATTGATTCTGTAATTGTATACATACACTCCAATAAAATTCCACGATCATGGGAAGGATATCATCGCTCGTGCGTACATACGGAATACCGTCTCCATGACGCGATGAGATTCATTCTCAATGATTAACCATTCATGGATAATTATAAAGTATATATAATAAGTAATCATGAAATATATGACATAATAATGATACTGTATTTATGTATATATATATTTATTTCATCCAATTAATTCCATTCAATTCAATGAGGAAATGAAAACAGCGTTCATGTGTACGTACGGCCTACCGTCTCCATGAACGGTGTATTTCTTTCCATTTATCGATATATTATATATATGTATATTATGAATATATATTATATATAAATAATGTTTTATATTATTGAATTATGTAACCATGATCTAAGTAATCATATGAATAATTACAAGTCAAAACACGGACAACAAATGAAACGATTTTAACCAAAACGCTCTTTAACATGGAATTTACAAAAGAACGGGTAATATAAAGTCATAAATTAACCATATATGATATCATAACAATGAATATGATTATTTAATACGTGAATAACATTATTTAAATCATTATACAGGAGGTTCAGACACTTACGAAGCAAATTAGACTTAAGGTAAGGGATAATTTTGCAAATCTCATTTTTATCCGCGATTGCTTATTCGTAAGTATTTACTGGGGTTATTTCTATCATCCATGTCCATGATTTATAAAAGTGTTTTCATGTATTTTTAAAGTCCTATTTACCCATTTTTGACTTTTAATACATGGTATGTAAGGAATCTTTCTTTTATTTACGTTACGAGGTATTTTTTTTACTTTTCTGGAAAATCTAAGAGAAGAATGTTTTTTTAACTTATACGGCACGAACGGTTTTTTACGGTTTTATAAAGCCTTGTTTTCATGAAGATTACTCCAAAAGATTTCATGAATATTTTAAACAAAATATTTTTCTTTTAAAATTTCATGACGTTTTGTGAAAAGAAATTGATTTTGAAAAAAAGAAAGGGAATTTTCATCAAGAATTCATTTCAAGTGTTTTATCAAAACCATTTTCCATCTAAGATGAAATTATTTCATATGTGTATGTTTCATGTATAAAGTCTCTATGATTTACATGGTTTCACATTTCTCATTATGAAATGATATCCATTTCTTTTATATGGATTATGTGATGATGGGATGATGTTTATGAAACCCGTTTTATTTGTTGGGTTATTATGAATGATGTTTGTTTATTTTGTGGAACAAGTAAGAATGATTTAATTATGAGATGGGTGGTACCTATATCTCCCTCCAATGTATTGGGTAAATATTTTATATCTCATGAGATAGACATGGCTGGAACGGTAATTTAATCTGGTCCAGTGTTACAGGACTGAAACGAGGTGTGAACTCGATTCAGAAAGGGACTTTTTCCACTAAGATGGTCTTGGTAGCAATGCCTTGGCTACTATGGAAATCATGACATGTGCTGAATGGTTGCCACAATTACATGTTTTATTCCCATGCTATTTTGTCATGATTTATGTTCCATTATTATCTATGCCTTATGTACTTCCATGTTTAATGTCGTTGCTTAAGATTTTGATGTTTAAACATTATGTTCATGTTTTTAAGTTCAAATGTATATGGTATGTTTTATTTTATCAATGCTTACCCTTACTGAGAATTTGAGCTCACCCTTTTTATGTTTTATTTTCCCCCAGGATCAAAAGAAAGGTTTTAGGTAAGGAAACAAAGAGTGGAAGATCTTTATGGGAGATGTTGAAGATCTTTCACCAAGATTAGAAGATTACGTTCCGCGTTTCCAACGACACTAAACTATTACGGTCCTTGAGTTTTGATTTTTGTTATATATTAAGTATTCTGCAAAAGTAATGTATTTTCCATGTATGTCAAGCTTCAGGTCTCTATAGTTGGTATCAGAGGAAAGGTTTAGTTAACCTTTGGAAACTAGGATGCAAAAACTATACTAAGATCTCTAGAGATGTTTCTAAGGTATTCCTAGGGATGTATCTAAGGACAAGTATACGTATAGGATATAGTCCTATAACTACGGTAACGATATTAGAATTTAACCTAAGATGTTAGATATTGAGGGTGCTTCCCCTTTACTATGTTGTTTTCCCTAGCATGATTTTTTCCTCTCACACTATTCTTTTTGGGTTTTAGAAAATGGCTGGAAACATAAAGATTCATGATAATGGAGGACATGACAAACAATGGAATGTTATTATTCATGAGAAACCAAATGAAACGGGATTTGGAAGTCCACACATCATTATTATGCCGAATCAGCAATCTCATAATATGATCAATAAACTCAAATTTGGTAAGTTTTCTAACTCGACTAATAAGAGAAAGATGGAGTCTCGTGATGATCATAGAGGAAAGAATGTTCAATTTCCCATATGTAAATCATGTGGGAAGAGGCATCAAGGAGAATGTTTCAAGGGAACTGGAAGATGTTTTGGGTGTGGAAAAGAAGGACACAAAGCCAGTAAGTGCAAAGGAAAAGGTTCAGTTAACATCATGGATGAGGATAATGGTATTGCTATGACATCAGTAATGGTGAAATGTTTTAAATGTAGAATGTATGGGCATTATGCAAACCAATTCCCTAAGGGAAAGTCTCATGATGAGAATCAGTACGGTCGTATGGGTATTATTTATGTTGATGATGATGAAGATACTACAAATGATATGTAAGATGAATGAATTGTTGATGTTTAGTCAATGGTTTAAGAATGTAGTAGAATGATTACATGTTTATCAAGTGTAATTTTGTATAAGTAATCTCATGGTACTATGGAATAAAGAGAAATCTAAGGATTGTTACACTGTTGTCTTTCTTTAAGTTTTGAAAGTGTATGACTAATGGTACCAGTAACCATGAAAGTTTATTTAGATATTTTTTTAAAGTAGATCATATGCGCATAATGGAGGAATAACAAGATAATGAGATGTTTGATTGTATTCATGAGATCATGATTGATATAAGGACTAAGTGATATCATGGTTTGAGTTTATAAAATTTTGAGGATTTTATTATGTGGAAAGTGTTAACTTTTAACTGCATTCATGTTTTCACTAAGGTTCAATGGGTATTAATTTTTCAAGAGAATACATGATTAAGGCCTTCGATCATTTGTAATGTGACCAACAAGACATATCTAATGATATATGGGGATCAATGATGGTATTTACATGCTTCTTATATGAAATCTCTAGTAATAGTTTTCACTATAATATGACAATGGACTACAATATTATGGATAAGCCTAAAGATTGGAATGGATTATGTTGGACACAAGTTAGTATTGTTTAAGGACAAAACCTTTTTTCGTTATTATTGATGGGATGATATAGTAATGTAGATTTAAAAAAAAAGACAACCTGCAGGACGATCGATAGCCCATAGCGTCAGACAAGGCTGTTGGAATAGAACCCACAACCGAAGTGCGACTGGACTTTATCGCCTACCACTGGCCTACATGAAGTCCCTGGTTAGTAGAAACAAGTTTTATGTTATTAAGCAGTATGATATATGAAGTATAAGGTCATTTTTGGAACCATATACGATTAATCTATCCATAATATGTACTTATAACTTTTTCTAACCTTTTGTTTGAAAGATATGGAATGACCCATCATTCTATCACATGATCTGCTAACATATCACGAATAACAAATTCAACTTCATTTCTTTAAGGGATGAAGTGGAAATTGTTCAACTCACAAACAATAGTGAGATTGTACCAAAATCATGCAAGTATTTCTTTTAATTCATCAACATTAGGAAAATGATCTTGAAAACCAAAATTTTTTTTCCTAGTGCTCTTATATCTGATGAATCAGATGGTACCTTAGGTCATCACAAATTTATGGCTTTGTGATTGTTGGAATTTTCATAGCCATGTTTTCTACCACTCTCCATCAGAACTTGATGGTTAGATTTTTCTTCCATATCCATATTTTCACCTATGTTCTCCTACGTGGAAACCCAGTGATGAGTTAATTTCGGTAACAGTTAAATTTCATACTTCCGTTTTTAAAGACAAGTTTTGGTATTCCTTTTTACGATATAGGTTTTTATTAAAAAAACTTCTGAGTAGTAAACAATTTATAACGAATTTAGAGGGAGAAATTCATTTTAAGGGGGTAGAATGTAACACCCTGAGATTTTATGAAAAGTATTATTTTTAATTAATGTATTGTGTTGTATGATACACCAATATTACCTTGTGCCATACACAACACCGTATTAGCTTGCAGTATACGCAACACTATTCTTGGATCGTGTTATAGACAATTTTGATAACAGTTATTCTTTAAAACATTGAGTATATATATATATATACTCAATTTATAAATGAAATATGGTTGGATTCTGATATATGAAACACTGAAGGATTCTTGCACAACACACAACCCTAACTTGGCTTTCATTACACGCAATCGCGACCTTCCTCGATAACGTGTGTTGTACGCAATACTGAGTTTTACTAAACAACGATATATTATTATAATATTATTATGAACTATCCGTTATGAATAGTATTAACTAAATTTTTATTTTTATAATATTATTATTCATCTTACACAGTTTCTAGAACATGGTATAAGAAAAAAATAAATTTTTCCGGTAAAATAATTATTTTTCTAAAAATGCAGTTTTGCCGCCTTTAGATGGCACACCCACTTTAAATCTAGTTTTTTACATGTTTATAAGTTCTATTTGACAAAATAAAATTATTCTTTGGAATCATTAAATAAAAATTTACTTTGGATAAATTTTTCATATTATTCTGGTAACTTTCATATTTTGATGAATAGTAAAAACACGCTATATTTTAATTAAAAACAATTTTTTTCATCGCAATAATTTATATGGTTAAATTATAATATTGAATGGTTTTAAAGTATAAATAGAATATTTTTTTACCATTTAATACAATGTAAGTCATTAGCATTTATTTTACCTTGAATTCGTAGGTTAAATAAATTCAATCTTTTGCAATGTTTTAAACAAAAACCTTTCTCTTTCGACAACGGGATTAATTTTAATTTAATTTCTGCAACTTCTGTGTATTGAATTTAGAAAAATGGATTCCATATTGAGAATCAGTGGGCCCAAATTATATTAATAGGCTACTTTTTATTTTTGGGCTTTATGAATAGTAACAACGGTAAATTTTATTTACCATAGTTAAAGGTAAATCGGGTAATTAAGGGTAAATATAATATTATAAAATTACCCTAACACATGGAAAAATTTTATTGGATGGCTAAAGGTATACCCATATAACCTAAGGGTCGGATTAGATTCATTTTATGGAGTTTTGACCATGAAAATAATTTAATTATTATTAAAACCAAAGAAAGTGACAACATGTCACTCTCTTAAATCTTATAAGTATAATAATTTTAATTTAGTGATAAACATTATACAACTTCGAACATGAATAGTCTCCAGAAAGATAATAAAATTATCTACATCATGATAATTTATTTAGAATTCCTAGGAATTAAATAATTGTCATTAATGGTGATACATTAATGATGCAGAAATTATTTATTAAGTGAAAAATAAGTAATATAGTTTTTATGGAAATAATAATACCCATTAAAAGGACCAAAAACCTGACCAAAACTTATTGGTAGTGTATATCTACACCGTAAGCATCCAATTACCTAATATATAACCGTTTTGAGCCTTATAAAAGTGATTATGACACTTACATTATTTAATTTTAAATGATGCCAAAGTTGTCACCTTTATAATTTAATAAATATAACAATTTAAATATTGTCATTTTAAGATGATAAATTAGATTAAAAGTATTATTCTTAAAGGTAATAGATTTAGCTTCATCATAGGATTTTAATTTTAATTTTTATGCAACAAATTAGTATATTAAATAATTATACAAAAATGTTGTAGTAATTATTTTATTAAGAGATAATCCGAATAAATGGTTTTAAAAATAATAAAATAAATATTATATGAACTATTTAATGTGATCCACTACTTTTATAGATACATATGACCTTTTTTTAATCTATTAATTCTTTTAGTTCGAACATATCTTTTGTATATATTTTATCTAAATTCAAATAAATGAATAGTGTCAAAATTCACACTATTGTTATTTTATAAAAATAACATATTATAAAATTGTTTAAAAATCACAAAATTATTTCAAAAATTATAAATTTAAATTTATGTGGTCTATAATGTTATAAATTAACCAATTATGGAAAATTCACAACAAATAAGTAATTATTTGTTATAATTTAAAATTTAGAATTTTATTACAACAAATAAACTTAAATAGATTAAATAAGGATAAATCAAAATTATAAGGTTTAAAATAAGATCCAAACATGTATAAATTTGATTGGTTTATGATATTACAACCCTATCTCATCTAAACTTTTAATATGAGTCATTTTTGAGGTTTTTAAGTGGGGTTATATTTATTATAAATTAATATTTTTAAGAATTCCAAAGGTGCCCCTCTCCTCCCTTATAAAAGGCCATCTCCTCCCTCTCTTCCACACACCACTTTGAGCCTTCAAGCTCGGCCAAACCCTGTCAAATTCTCTTCTCCAATTCCCTAGTAACATCCTATTGGTCCTGGTATTCTTAAAATACCAATTTTAGTTCCCTAAGAGGAGGTCTCAAAGAGGCGCTTCAAAGAAGAGATAATTTCCGTTACCGATTCTTTCACCTTTATTTCTTCTTCCACTTCTTATTCATAGGTTGTTTCATTATGAAGTAATAACATAAGTATCACTCATATACTTATATGTTATTATAAGTATGAAACAGCCCAATTTCACTATCTATCCATCCTACGGAAAATGAAATCACCGCGCGTGCGTACGTACGGAATACCGTCTCCACGCCGTGGTGTAATCTATTTTCCACCACCACCATACTTGGATGGGTATAATGGTGTAAATAATCACTATATTTTATTATTGTAATTTTATATGGATTCTGTAATAGTATACATACACTCCAATAAAATTCCACGATCATGAGAACGATATCATCGCTCGTGCGTACGTACAGAATACCGTCTCCACGACGCGATGAGATTCATTCTCAATGATTAACCATTCATGAATAATTATAAAGTATATATAATAAGTAATCATGAAATATATGACATAATAATTATACTGGATTTATGTATATATATATTTATGTCATCCAATTAATTACATTCAATTCAATGAGGAACCGAAAACAACGTTCATGCGTACGTACGGCCTACCGTCTCCATGAACAGTGTATTTCTTTCCATTTATCGATATATTATATATATGTATATTATGAATATATATTATATATAAATCATGTTTTATATTCTGGAATTAAGTAATCATGATCTATGTAATCATATGAATCATTACAAGTCAAAACACAGACGACAAATGAAACGATTTTAACCAAAACGCTCTTTAACATGGAATTTACAAAACAACGGGTAATATAAAGTCATAAGTGAACCATATATGATATAATAACAATGAATATGATTATGTAATAAGTCAATAACATTATTTAAATCATTATACAGGAGGTTCAGACACTTACGAAGCAAATCAGACCTAAGGTAAGTGATAATTTTGCAAATCTCATTTTTATCCGAGATTGCTTATTCGTAAGTATTTACTGGGGTTATTTCTATCATCCATGTACATGATTTATAAAAGTGTTTTCATGTATTTTTAAAGTCTGTTTTACCAATTTTTGACTTTTAATACATGGTATGTAAGGAATCGTTCTTTTATTTACGTTACGAGGTATTTTTTTTTACTTTTCCGGAAAAAGTACGAGAAGAATGTTTTTTAACTTATACGGAACGAACTGATTTTTTTGGTTTTATAAAGCCTTATTTTCATGAATATTCCTCAAAATTATTTCTGAATGGTTTCCACAATTACATGTTTTATTCCCAAGCTATTTTATCATGATTTATGTTCCATTATGATCTATGCCTTATGTACTTCCATGTTTTATGTCGTTGCTCAATATTTTGATGTTTAAACATTATGTTCATGTTTTTAAGTTCAAATGAATATTGTATGTTTTATTTTATCCATGCTTACCCTTACTGAGAATTTGATCTCACCGTTTTTATGTTTTATTTTCCCCCAGGATCAAAAGAATGGTTGTAGGTAAGGAAACAAAAAGTGGAAAATCATTATGAGAGATGTTGAAGATCTTTCACCAAGATTAGAATATTACGTTCCGAGTTTCCAAAGACACTAAACAATTACGGTCCTTGAGTTTTGATTTTTGTTATGTATTAAGTATTTCGCAAAAGTAATGTATTGTCCATGTACGTCATTCTTCGGGTCTCTACAATAAGTGAAGTGTAATATATTTTGATACAATTATTTTTTAATGAATATTTTACTTCAGAGAGATAAAATTATTGGAAATTATGTGAGAATGATTGGTTGTATTGATAATAATGGCCATATAAAAATTCATATATTGTATTCCACATATATAATTTAAATTTTTTGATAATCATTACTAAAATGAAATGAATATTTATTAAAATGTATGGTCAAATAATGATATTTAGAAATTTCACAAATGGGAATCAAAACCTCTTATTGGGGATGAGTATTTGTGTTTCTATTTAAGGAAGATATAAAATATGTTTTCTAATAAAAAATAAAATTTAATAAAAACCCATTAAAATATATTTTGAATAAAAAAGGTAAACATGAAATCTATAAAATCAGTGGTGATCCAACACACACATGTGTTATTTTTGAAATGAAGAATATAATTTTTAGTTCACATACCGAAGGAGGATATAAGCCAATGTTTTTTCTAGAATAGTTGAATGTTTATTTTTTCAAACTTGTATCATGAAAGTATATTCCTGGATAAGGTAAAACATAAAAATTGTAGATATCTATAACTATATTACATGGGTAATTGAAACCAATCACATATCAATTTTATTTAATTTCATAGTTTAATGTTATAGATTAATGGAAATTATTCAAAAATTAAAAATAAAGAAATTCTATATCAATAACGGCTTGGACATTACAAATATCCATGTGGTGGACAATATAAAAAATTGTATGATGAATAATCATATTTCAATGTTGATAAATCCCTAAAAATTATTTTTTCTAGAATGATGAACATAATAATAATTACATGGATCCTATAATTCTTATTGAGTAATAATTTCTTAAAATGTTTTAAAACTATGTCGTTATTAAATTGGTATAAATAATAATGAGGTATTCATAATGTTGTTAATATTATATAAATCCATATTAAATATGGAATGGTACGAGGTTAACATTGATATACCTTAATATGGTTGGATTTTATTTTTAGTTTATGAAAAAGGGGTAATCTATTGAATGATTGAGTATAATGGAAAAAAGTAATATATTTTTATTGGCTAATTATTGAAGTAAAATAGTATAAAAATTCATTATCAAATGTCTTAAAAAATATAATATATTATATACTTTTACAAAAAAATGGGATTTATATAAATAAAAAATACATATAAATTATTGATTAATGACTTGTTAGGTTGTGTATCTTATAGAAAATACAATTTTTCTGTGATAATATTGAACATGTAACAATTAATGGGCGTAGTAATCACTTTTAGTAATTGGAATAATATCAAGATGAAATGATAAAATTGATGGGAAAAATATTATTTGTGAATATAAATCATTTATGGAAATTATAAAATTACAATTATAACGAGTGTAAGATCATCACTATATATAAATTTCATATCCTAATTAAGAAGAATAAGGAATGTAATATTATTTCAATGATTAGTGAAGTTTTTTAATATTGTAATGGTATTTATATAAATTGTTTTATGATTTCATAAATTTGAATTGAAAGAAAGAATAACTCATGTTTTACTGATACTAGTAGATTAACATTTTTTATATATTTGTAATTTTTGTACACTTGGTTCTATTATAAATGAATCATATATTTTTGGCTTTAACACGTTCAAATAAATGAAATGGTTTTAAAAATTGAAACATATAGTTTACTTATTAATATATTCCTATAATTATATATTAAAATATAAAATCTAGATCAATTTCATGATCATGATGTGTAAAACAAATTGTGATATTGAAGATGTAGACTCTCTATGAGATCATGAAAAATTTATTAATGTTGAATTCATAGATAGATAAGAAAAATATTGGATCCTAATGTCTATTTCTTGATCATGATTGATATGTGAATAAATTTTAAAATATTATTAAAATATTACTCATATATATGTATGAAATAAAAATTACATTATCCAATTATGTTTTAGGTAAAGAGTTTTGAAGTTTATGACAGGTGAGGCTATAATATAAATATTTTCATGAATAAAATTTTAATGTTGAATGATGAAGATAATAAGATATAATTTACTTGATATATATGAATAAAAAATATAATATATTAGGGTTGAAATAGATAGTTAATGAGGAGAACAATAATAGGAAAAAATGGTTACTATATATCAAGTAGAGATGGATCAATGTTTTCCTAATAAATTCCACAATATTTATGTAAAAATAATAAGACATTCTATTATTGTCATGGTGTATTTTATATTGATTTACAAAACTGCATGATCATTTATGTAATTAAAAACTAAATATGTAAATGGTTTGTTCAGAATGTAACTCCACATGATTTTATAATGTATTTCATTTTATAAAAATCAACTATGTTGGATAGCTTGTTTTATATATGAAATGTAGTGAAATGAAAAATTACAACTCTTTATGGTAAAATATTTAAAAAATAGAAAACATTAATTGATAACTATCTAAACAATAATTGCTAATTTCATTAATTGAATGATTCTAAAAGTAAAAAACAATACTATCAAGTTTAAATTCTTATAATTGTGATCTTATATAAGGATCATATTGATAATGATAATTATTAAATGAATAAGAAAAATAAAAATTGATAAATAATTCAAAAACAATTATTGAACAATATGAAATATTTTAGTGATAGATGAAAATTATTATAAAGAAATTTAATATCACCTTTGGTTATATTTTTTTGGGCATCTGATGGTGGGAAATATAGGCATTGGATACTTTTTATTTGGATTTAATTATTAGAAATAGGTAATCTTATTTTTTTATATAATATTTCCATTTAAAAATAAAATAACCTCAATTATATTAAAAAATTATGCAATGAATTAAAATTATAATAATTAATTAAAATTTTTATCATTGAAATATGTATATCTATTAATTTCATATTATTATTATCATTATTATTTTAAAATAATGATTCAATTTGTTTATAAAATTAAATTATATATTATAAGTAAAATCGATTGATAGAGTCTAATTATTATAAGGTCAATACAAAAATTTAATAAAATGGGATTAAAATAAATTAATGTTAACAAATGACATTTTACAACGATTTACAACATATGAATTGTGCATTTTAAGCATAATAATTTAACGTGATTAATTTTAAAGGATGACTATAATTATGTTTTAAATGTATAAACATATCAATTAATTGACCTAAAATAATATTAGGAACACATAATGTTATGAAAATTAATTTTAATATAAAAGTAATTTTTAAAATATATTTTATTTTTCAATTTTAATTATATGTTTTTAATATTTAGTTACTCAAACAGATTAAATATATTTAAAAATAATTATCACTTCCAAATTAGATATTAGTATGAATTTAATTGTTTTGGGAAAAAAATAATTTCTCATGGTAATAATTGAGTTACCAATATAATGATAAAATTTGATAACTAGGATAAATAATTTGGTAAATGAATAAAATTTATCTAAATATATATATAAATTTATCATATGAGGTTGTTAACAATATATATTCATTATATATCAACTTCGGAACTACTTTACTTTTAAAATCACAAACTTAATCATGAGGGACATAGTATTTGTGAAAATGCCACTAAAAACTCACTTAAAAGTTAATCCTTAATCCACCCTACAAAATAATTATTTTCAATTTATTATCTATTATATACCTTCTAATATTCATTCAAATAAATCTCTTCTCTATCTTTGGTAATCTATTTTTCCATGAAATAGTCCAAAATCATTCCTTTTAAAGGAACCTATTTCAAGGAGTGAATATTGATGTTTTCTTATCTCATTTATTAACTTATTTTTTCTATTAAATTGTCATATAAACTATTTATAGATATAAATATCCACTAAATTGATGTTATATTAAAACATTTTTTCTTTTATAATGATTATCTTAGGATTAAATAATTATCTTCTCTTAATCATTCATTAGTATATCACATTCCTATTTGGGTTATTTTGACCACCAAAATGAAAATTACATTACATATAAAATCAATTTAATCATGTAAAAGTAACAAGTAATAAATTAATAAAATATATAATAATATAAATTAATTTTTTTAATGATTTTGTTATATAAGTGTGACAAAAAAATGAATGGTCATTACAAATTTA
Source organism: Viscum album (assembly GCA_963277665.1). Taxonomy (NCBI): domain Eukaryota; kingdom Viridiplantae; phylum Streptophyta; class Magnoliopsida; order Santalales; family Viscaceae; genus Viscum; species Viscum album. The sequence goes on from OY728155.1 coordinate 470,559,743, forward strand.
CTCATTTTTATACACAAATTATCTGAAACTTTTTCGTCATAAATTATATAATAACAAACCATGCCAATATTATCAGTAACATTAATTTGGGATTTTCATAAATGTATTAAAACCAAATATTCTACTAAATTTAATAATCTCTTTATGTAGATATAATAATTAAAGAATGAGTACACACATCATCATTAAAGAACATATATGAAACAATAACAACTAATAACATATGATGACTGAAATAAATTGTATCTAAGAAATATATACATTAAATAAAAATTTAATTTAAGATTATAAGAGGTAGTAAATATGAATATGGTTATTATGTAAGTGTTTTATATAGTTATTTTTATTATGTTATAGGTTAATGCACTATAAATGATGTCGGGAGTCAAGGTAATGGTTTATTTCAAAAATAACTCTGAAATAGAGACTGAATACATAAAAATTACTTTTTTAGGGAATTTTTATAATTTCTTTTTAATTTTTTTCATTCCATTATGTAAAGGTTATTTATTTATATTAAATGTATTCACACCATTCTATAAGAATGTGGTCCATAATTAGATTGATATGATGCTTGTATGTGAATCTAGCTATATAAAATATTTTTAGATGTGAATCCTTCTTTTACATGTCAATGTTATTCATTTTATTTTATGGATTTTATTATCCTTATTTCAATGATATATTATATCCATTTTCCATTTACATTGAAAATATTTATAATTTTTAAAAATAATAATTGTTAATGTTTTTCCTTCAGTTTCACTCTCGTTCTAATTTTTTGGTTTTTATTACAAATCCTCTGTTATAAGTTTTTATAGTCCATCAATGTCACTTTTAATTATTTTTGTAATATTTTCATAAAACCATTGATTTATATGTTATTTTGAAAAATTAAATTTTATAATAAAAATTAATTTAAATTTCTTCTAATTTCCAAAAAAAATTATAATATCCATCCAAAGTATATTCATCTATGAAAAAATTATTTATGATTTCGACAAATTTACTAATAATATTCCCTAATTAATCTATAAACCATATTTATTTATATTATTTTTTTATATTGTAGAAAAGTTAATTTAAACTATTTATCTCATATGGTTTAATTAAGTTAGAATGTATTTATGATTGATTTCATGTTCTTTAGGAACCCATATTTCTGTTTTTTCATTATTTCTCGTGGGTCCAATGAATTATATATCATTATAAGGAATTAGTTGAAGAATTAAATATCATGCGATAAAATTTACTTGTGTGGGGTGTGAATCAAATCTACATTTTTTATTGTACTAGGGAGTGAACCTGATTCACTATGTTGTGGTGCATAGTTCATTCTGTGATATTGTTCTTAGAAGTAAAATATAGAAAATAATGAATTTATAAGAATAGATATGCAACATGATTATGCCACATTTATATATTATTCCATATTCGAATGTTATGTTCTATGTATTATGATAATTTAATGATAATTTAACATTAATATGCCCCCATTTTAACATTATCTTGAAATGTGTTTATCATGATACTAGATATATAATCAAAGTATTATTGGGTACGATTTAATACATTTATATTAATATTCCTTAATTATATTTTTATACCAACTTATATATCTTATTCTCACTTATGACCTTGGATTTCAATCTCCTACATTTACCCATTACCATGTTTCAAATAATATCCATTCTTAGTTTTTCATTCCAAAATTAGTGAATAATATAATTATATATCATATTTCAATAAGACTATCCGTGAAATTATCATTTATTAGTGATCTTAAATAAATTTATTTAAAATATGATGGTTATTTATATAATATCCAAATCACTAAACCAATGGTTTGGGGGTATGATTTATTTTGAGATGTATTATGTATTCATTTAAATTGTTATAATATTTATATAGGTAATGGATGGGTCCTTTAAATCTGTATCAGTGTGAGTTGTAATTATTTTGGGGGAATATTTAATGACTTATATAGGGATAAAACTTAAATAAATTTATGTTGAACGAAATATTTTATTGGATGAACCAAAAGTGTAACAAGTTGTACTTAATTTGATATAGGTTTAATTGAAGATATCAGAATTAGAGAAACCATAGGACTCTATTTCAGTAACATATGATATTTTACTGGGAATATTATTATTTAACAGTCATTCAATCCATCTAGGTGCATAAATGGATAGAAGAAAGATATATTAATTTTTTTATTGATAACTATTATAAATATTGAAAACATCATAATTTATCCCAGTATTATGGATTCCTTCAAACAATGGATATTACCTTGAATTTTTAATTAATATAAATAATTATTGGACATTTAAAAATTAGTAAAAAATTTAGAGGTATAATGATTTCATCCAATGGAATGACCCCCACCCAAATTTAATATATTTTCATTAGATCATTTTATGGGAATGCTTTTAACATAAAAAAAATTCCCAAAGAATGTGTTTGATTAATTCATTTAGAAACAAAGAAATATAAATAATAGAACATAAGTGAACTATATTATAACCCACTATGGTATTAATGACTACACCATTTTTTAATTAAATCATGCATAATATATATTTATAACCCGTGGAATGGAAACACAATAAGTGATGATATTAAATGATGTGTATGGGTAAATAATAGAGACATATACGAAAAAAAGGGGCATAAGGTTATGAGAAAGTTAAAAAATATAAGATCATACAATTAATATCAATGATCATAAACATAAATAATGGAATTAAGATCATATTTTCAGAAGGTATGAAACTAAATTTAATCATATGAATATTCCATGAAATCATAACATATGAATATGACATGTAATTTGACAGAAACTGAAGAAAAAATATTATTTACATAGTAGTTAAGGAATTGATTCAAAGAAAGTATTATCAGTATGGGTTACTCCACATTAAATCTTTATAGTCATGGTCCATTGACATGACCATATTAGTACTAATGACTCACTCCCAAGGCCACCATAGCAGACATTGTCCTTTACTAAATTGAGTTCACTCCTCATTCATGCAATGTATATCTCATATGATATGAATATTTATACAATGAATAGGATGAATTAATTGGTCCTAAACATAACATAATGAAATAATTATTATGTCTTCCAAAAGATCATAAAAATCATACCATAACTCATGAAATAAAATTTTAATCATAAACATTTAATCATATAACATCCTTTGGAAAATGAAATGGTTTCATATTAATTTCCTAATTGAATAACCTATCAAAATAAGTGGGTATTTTATGCAAATAACCCCTGAATATGATTTGGGTTGAATTAAGAAATAATATATAAAAGAAACCTTTTTTACAAACATATTACATTTTAAATAAAATCGAGTTTGATTAGAATATAAACTATGAAAGTGAAATGGGTTTCTTAAAACTATTACCTTTGAAAGAGAAATTAGTTCCATAAATATATAACCCCTGAATTCGATATGGGTTTAATTAATATATTTCCATCAAAAAATAAATTGATTAAATAAATAATATGAATGGATCCTTTGGATCACTTCCCAGGAAGGCATGAGTAACCAAAAACATATTACATCATAGACGATAAATAATTTTAATGATCTATTAAAGACATTTCTTGAGGAAAATATCATTTTCACGGAAAAAACCTATTTAAAATATTAAGAGAAATTGAAATCATTGTTATTGAAAATAACGTCGAAATCATATAAAGGAAACTTTGAAAACATTTGAGAACCCTTTTTATTTGAAAAATTATAATGGACCCTTAAAAACATTTTGAAAATATTTTTCACTAAAAACATATAAAGAAATATTGGAAAAATTTTAAAAACCATTTTCCTTGATAAAATAAAATTTAATTCTCAAATAATTTTGAAATCAAATTCCCTTAGAATATATAATGGATATTGAAATCTTTTTGAAATTCATTTTCTTTGAAAACATATAAAATAATATTCAAAATATTTTGAAAACATATTTCTTAAAAAATGTATAACGTAATCTTTGATAACATTTACCATTTTTTATAAAAAAAATTTTTGGAAAATAAATATCTAAAGGATCATTTTAAACAATTTTTGATGAAATTTTTTAAAACATGATTTTACTAATAAAACTGATTACTGATCAGACATTATAAAGAGGTGATGTTTATTTAAAAACATTTTTAGAATTATATTAACAATCTAAGAGTGTAAAAAATGTTAATAATATAGTAATAATTCCTAAATAATTATATGAAATATAAATTAATGATTTTTCACGAGATATGAATAGTAATATTTCCTCAATTGAATCATAATGATAAAAAATCATGATAAATAATGAAAATGTTTCAATAAAGTCTTACCAATTGGAGACATTGAATAATATTCCCATGTATGAAATTAAATATATAGTAAGTTTATAATATCATTAAATGAATGATATTCATGATATAAAATGTCAAATTTTTATATATTCACATCATAGAGGAATATAGGTGCATAAGAAAACATGTGACTCAAATAAGGAAAATTGAGACAAAATTACAAAATAGATTTGGTGAATCGTGAAACATAAACTCCACAAAATAAACATCATCAAAATGATATCTAAATACCCATAAATTTATGAATGATAATAATATAATACTTTCATTGGTAGTATATATGCGACAAAACAAAAATAATTAGTCAATAAAGTATATGTTTCACAAAAATAAAAGTGAGATGAGAAAACCCTCACCTAATGTCATGAATGTCTCATACTCATACACCGTTTCTAAATAAAAAATTTAAGTTTACAATAAATAATTTAATGGTCATATTATGATATCTAATACCATATATTATTTTTTTATATAATTTAATTACCCTATTATGAACATCTTTATGTAAATATTATGTTTTAGGTAATATCATTTTTTCGTTTCGTACATATTTTGACTTATTATTCTTGATCATCATACATAGATCATGGTTTACTTATTTACATATTGTAAAACCTGATATATATATATATATATATCATACATAATATGAATATTTTTATTTATAATACTCTAAAAAAATATAGAAATAATAAAAAGAATACATCTTTCGTGGAGATTATAGGTTGTACGTACGCATGCAAATTTTTTCCGTTATATTTTCCTATTGAAACAAATATTGTAAATTATAAATATATATAATATCATTATAGTATAATTATTATGTCATATAAATTATATAAATTCATTAAAAACAACTTAAATATATTTAATTTATTGTGTGAACGATTTAAATATCGTTAAGGAGGTGGTAGTTCACATATCCACAAATGAAGTTATCATATCTAAACATAATAGAAAAAATGAATGTTTATATTATATAATAATTGAACATGTATAAATACACCATAGATATCATATATAACATATAGAAATATATTTTCAATAATAATTCTCTTCCATGAGAGGTGGTATAGTTAAAAATTAGAAAACAACTTTTATTGAGGACTTAGTTCACCAAACACAAAAATCGTAAGTTTTATTACCATTAGATGAATGTGTGTATACATTTATGTAGAATCTATAGAATAAAAACATCAATGTGTATAGAGTATAATGAGTGTATAATATTAAAATTAAATTAAAAATGATTAGGAGGTAGAGAAAGAAAATTAATCAAATGAGTTAAATGAATGATAATACCTCTTCTTTGGGTAAGTCCTCTTAGTTTCCTTCATAGGTGTTCCTTGGATGGATTTCATACTAATTTGTGGATTCAAGGAACATAGGTATATGTGGAGAAGGTATTTAGATGAGGTTTTTTTGATCCAATGTGGCTAGAGTTATACGAGGAATTGATAGGGGTGGGTGAGTGCCCTTTTATAGAGGAGGAGGAGGAGTGGAATTCATGTAAAAAAAAAATAGAATCTCAATTGAAATTTATCCATTACATCATGTTCCTCATTTACTTGCTAAAATTAGATCCAATAGTTTAATTTTTAAAAATATTTTCATCGAACAGATTTTGTAGATGTGTTTTGGACATTTGGCCTCTTATGAATAATGTTTAACAATTTAGTAGTATTGTTTTTACCAAATCCATTTAAAATAATTTTATATGTTTTCACTATTTTTTTATCATAAAATATGTGGGAATTATTAAATATTATAATTTATTATGATTAAAAATATTGAATTAAATTTTCTAAATTATATTTAAAGAAGAGGTATACATTACGTTTATATTGATCTCATAGACTTGATGACAACTGGTACCCCACAGGGTGTTACTAATTCATACATGGCTAAAAATAAATTATTTATTAAACCGTGAAATCCTAACTAAAAATATAGCATCTAAATAGTATGATTTTTAATCCCAAAGGGAAATATAGTATGTAATAAATTATTTAAGAAACTAAAATAAAAATTTATTGATTTTTTTTGAAGAAAATAAACCAACTACATTAATGATTCAGTTTTCATATCAAGAGTGAATAATTATAGATTTGGTGATTTTCATTTTTTGTAGTAAGTATTCAATTTGAAATGAATTTATTCAGTTTTGGTGTTAGAATTGGGTATGTAGAGATCGTTGGTTCGGGTACCCTACACTAATTATATGATTTCAAATTTATAATGGTCATATACAAAACTCAATCACAATATATGGCAACCCATTACCATATTTAAACATAACTAAAATAGGTCTCAAAATGAAAATAAAAAAACATATATTATAAATATATGCAATGAAATAACACTCTCCCAGTCACAAGTAATGGTAATGAAATTCTAATAGAATGATAGTGGGAATTTGATAAATTGGGTTGAAAAATCCAAATCAAGAATAATATAATAATATTAATCACTAATAATCACTTCCCCCTATAATCACATCACCCTGAAAAAATACAATGAATTTATCATTTTATGCATGAGGATAATGAGTAGTATGGGTAAATGAAGAAGAATAGTGGCGATGAACTGTGCCTAACTAGTGATCCATATCATCATATCATAGGTGTGTTTCCTCTGTGTAGTGTTGCTTTCCTTCCTCTGATGTAAGACGCCTTTTAAAAAGTGGAAAAGGTGTGTATTAATAGAAAAATCCCATAAAACCATATCCATTTTTGTATTTATATCTATGCTCTACACCGTCATCACAATGTGTGAGTAGGTTAAACGATGTGCAATTCCTCGATTTCCAAATATTGTGAATCTTATTTCAATCTTCTCTAAAAATATGTCCCAAGAAAATTCACATCATCTAATTTAGTCACATGTTATGTAATATTCTTTAAAAAAAGTAATTAAATAAGAAAATATTTATATAAAACACTGTAAAATATATTCATGAAATACAGTTATCTAAAACACATGATTTTAATTTAAAAATGCTCATAATATGGAAATGATTTTATATAAATATCTTTTGGGAAACTAGGATTAATAAAGTAAATTTGATTAATTGATGGAATATATATATTATCACACAATAAAAAAAGTAAATTATAATTTAACTATAAAAATAAATTAATCAAAATATATCTTTTTAATTAGAATTATGAATTTTTTTTTATTTGTCAAAAAATGAATCATCAATGAAAAATAGTAAAAATTCTCCCAATATAAATTTTAATATCATATATTAAAAAAGATTATTATTTTTTCAATGAAATTTTTTATTAATTTAAAAAATTAGATTTCAAAATGGTACTCCATTAAAAGGCAATAACATTACCGTTTAGAAAAAATAAATATTTTTAATCATAAAGTTGGATTTATTCTTATCTTATGCAAATATAAAATTTTCAATGAGTATAAAAAATATTTATTGAATATATAATATATTTATAATTAATTATTTATTTTTCAATCATTAATAAAATTACTCCATAAAATTTGTTTGGATAATTTTGTGTTTGTATATATAAAAGTACATTTCTTAGAATATTTTTCTATTTACTTTCTAATAGTTTTACATTCCCTTATATTAATTCATATAAAAAATAATTATTTTTATATACATTTGTAAATAAAATTTACATTATTTTGTTAATATTATCCATAACATCTGGTCAAACGGTTATGTGGTATCCCTAATAATATTTTATTAATTTTAACAGATATTATAGTTCTTGTAAATCATAGACTTATATGTAACACAAGCTATCAAAGGGAATCAAGATTTTGTGTAATACAATAACCAATATGGAATGTACCAAAAGATAATATATGTGTAGTGTTTTGTGAAAGATTAACTTCATGATGTGTATAACTTTAGACAAAATTGTTGATTTTATATTTTAAAAAATATATTTATATTCTTGTTAAATGTAAAAATAAAAAATGAATAAATTAATTAGAAGAAAAATTATTGAATAAAATCTGGGTTTGTGGAATTCTCCCCAGAATGGATTTCACCCCAAAAATCATATTTCTTATAAATAATTTAATAATTGAATATTAATTTTAATAAATACCCACATCATAAAAATGAAGCCTAAAACATTATTTACAAATGAATGTTAAAACATAATTCTTACCAAATGTAACCCATAACTAGGTCCCAATATTTGAGACCAAATAATGGGATGTGAAAATGTGTATATGGATGAAAAGTTTAAATTAATATAAGGATGGATAAATATCACGTTCCACATGAATGTTTGTGATCCATAGATAGTTATCAATCAAAAACACAAAAATAGAATAAGTGTGAAAGATGTCATTTATATCCCAAAAATTATGATAATATGATAAAATATAATTTCACCACCATTTCCTTAAAAAGTTATACTTATTTGATTTCATTAAAACCATTATGAAAAACCACATCCTTTTGTTTTTCCTTTATCAATTACCATATTATCTTATTTCATGAAATGAATGTGAGTTTTTTAATCAGGAAGGACCAAAATATCATTTGATCCTTTAATATAATGATAGGTCATTTCATATGTCTTTTGTTAACATCAAAAAAATAGCCAATTTTTTTCCAAGTTGTATAAGACCTCATTTGGGGATATAAAAAATTAATATTTAAAAAAACTTTCATCATTTCAAAAAATATTTTAGAAACACCTAACCTTGTAAACCATAAAAAATATGAATTTCCAAAATTACAGAACAAAGGTCACTAAATCATCTTAACGATGACCAAAATATATCATAAGGTAGCTCTTGGATGTAAAATTACAAAAATGTGAATACCCTTATCATATAGTCTCTTAAAATAGGGTAGTAACATGAATTACCATGACTCATTTTAAAAAACATGAATTCATCCTTATTTCATTGATTACCGGATATATTTCATAAATAAAAGATTTTGTTAAATTAATCAATGAGAGCATGTCCCAAAATTTCAATAAAAAAATTTATTATTTATAATAAAAAAAATTATCCAGTTAACTTTAGCCATATCATCATCTCTTTATCCATATAAAATATCATTTTCTCATCCACCAGAACATGTTAAGGGTTACCTTCCCTTAATTAAATAGTTATATTAAATCAACATTATTGGTCATCAGTATCATTGAACAAATTCTATAAATTACAAAATGACAAACTTCAGAACTATATTCTCATATACATCAGGATTCCAATGATATAATATATTAATTCAGAAACGTATACAATTATATCATCCATCATTATTCATAACCCATTAAAAAGCCTTCATCTACGTATTCCTTATAACCTATTTTCTAAAATATTAAATTTAAATCTTTTCTTATATTTCATCATCATCAATCTAGTCATGTTTCTTATATTTAATTTAACAAATACAACAAGAACATCCCATTTCTTTCACATGTCATTCATAGACTCATTATACTCAACAATATTTCCAATACAAGTACCATATTCCTTATTCTCTTCTGAATATTTCCACTAAAGCACCTTATTTTCATAATGAATATAATTTCCAAATTTAAAACATTCAATGTTAACTTAATTCATTCTAGTCTCTTACATCGTCTGAAACAAGAAATCATTGTGTGATAAACACTTATCATGGGGAAAAACTATATAATTCTGAGAAATTGCATATATGACGGTCAAATAATGACATATTCTTTAATCATGGACACTATACATTTATTCTATGTTATTCATTTTCATATGTTATTTAAGAATTTTTTTATTCTTCATAATGAGTTTCTGAATTTATATATAATAGCACCTAGGTGTGTCAAACCAGATGTGTAGTAATGAATGTAGTCACGAACTAGTTCATAGTTGAGTCTAGATCAACATAGTTTTTCAAGAATGTTACCCTAATATATATATATATATATATATCTATGTTAGAGAATTTTCTACATGTATTATCCAAATATGAATGTAATTTCATGTAATGCAGTATCTCAATACATTTCTAAAATCCCATAACCATTTCCTATTCATTATGACTTCCTTGCATTATACTTTCAGACACACATAGAAATATCTTTAGAAATGTCACTACAATTCAAAAAAAATTAACATAATTTTTTATAAAGTTTTAAAAAATCCTTACTCTGATACCATATATAATGAACCTCTCTTCCAAAACATTATCATTACATCATTTATTTAGAATACGAACAACATTACAGAAACAGATGCCCAAATACCATGTTAATTTAGTGCCTTTGGAAATAATGAAACATAAAACATTGGTATATAAATTGATCTACATTATCTACCACTATATATTTTGTGACTATAAACCATATTAGACACATCTTACATAATACATATCATCAAATTCAAGGTAATTTAAACATATAAATGTGTGAGCTCATATTCTATGTATTGGTAAATAATGGAGACATATGAGCATAAACCTGAGCGTAAGTGTATTTGAACATGATAAAAACATTATAAGGTCATTACATTCATATAAAAAATCAAAAAAATGAATCATGGAATAAAAATTAGCAGATAATGTGGAATGAATCATACAAAAATTAATAGAATAATCCATATAATAATAACCTAGGAATAAGACATATAATTTTGGCGAATGTATTAGAAAAAAAATGATTTCAATAGTATTCAAGACATTGTTTCCAATTCAATATTTATATTATGGGTTGAATCCCAATACCATTTTAGTATTCATGGTTCACTCTCATGACCATATATATATTCATAGTTCACTCCCAATACCATCTTTGTGGAAAAAATCATTTACTCATCAGAGATCACTACCTGTTCCAGCCAAGTTTATCTCATGAGATTTATATCATTTATAATTGCATTAGAAGTAAATATATGTCTCATTAATATAACAATGAATTAATAAATTTCTTTTCCACAATATCTTGAATAATAATATGACATCTCATTAAATGAAATGGGTATCATATACATCTAATCATATAATATCCTCTATAAAGTATTCGGGCTTCCTTATTATTTCATCAAATCCTAATCCATGTAATGATGTGGTATTAAAATGAGTATTACCTATGAATGTGAGATGAGTTTCATATATATATAATTTTTAAAGATATATTGGTATCCTTAGTATATAACATGTTAATGGGTAATAATATTCTTAAGTACATAAACCATGAAAATGAAAAGGGAATCCTAAGAATGTTAAAATTTAAATATAATAATGTTTCATAAACATATAACCCATAAAATAGATTTTTTTAATAAATATCATTCCATAAAAACATAAACCATTAATATAATTATATGTAATCACACCATTCAATAATTTCCTCATTAAGGCATGTGTGACACCAATGGTTTTCATATTAGATGAAAAATATCCATAAAGACATTACTTGAGTAATATATCAATTATTATAATAAAAAATATGTTTTTTATAAGAAATTAAAACCCTTTACATTGATAATATATTTGAAAACATATAATATAATATTTGAAAACATTTTGCGAACCATTTTTCCTGAAATCGTATAAAAGAACCATGAAAACATTTTTAAAAATATTTTTTGTCAAAAATTATAAAAGAATGATTTAAGAAATATAGAAACCCTTTATCAAGAAAATCAATAAAAGAAGATTCCAGATTTTTTGAACATTTTTTATTTGAAAAGTAATAAATGAATCTTGAAAATTTTATCGAAAAATAGTTCTTTGAAATTGTATAATTGATGCTTAAAAAGAATTTTACAAACTTTTTGAAAACATATAAAGTATTATTGGAAGCCATTATCCTTTAAAAAAATATATTTTACTTTATTACTATCAAAGAAGAAATTTGAAAACATTTTCGACATCATGGTTTTATTAATAAAATAAATTATTGATCTTTAAGAGAAATGAGTTTAGATTATCGTAAAAATATTTTATTAGTTACTTTTTTACCAAATAGTCAGAAAATTGAACTAATACCAGAATAAATCATAAATAACAAGAGTTGAATATAATTCATTAATTTTCGGGATATATGGATTGTAATATATCATTAATGGACTTTTAATAATAAAACATTCTGATAAATGATGAGATTATGTTAATAAACTCTTACCTACTAGTAAAATTTAACAATACTCCCCTAATACAAAAATGAAATTACATTACTCATAAAATATCATTAAAAAAACTTAAATTCATGATTTAACATGGTAAATGGATATATATAATCCTCATAGTAAAATATAGGTTTGAAAAAAATGTATCTTCTATAAGGAAACTTTTAAAATATTTATTTAACCAATTTGGTACCTATTAAATCATAAACCCCTTGAAATAAATATCATAAATTTGATATGTAAATAACCATATATTTATTTATAATGATCCTAGAAAACATTATTTGAATTTATATGCATAAAAAAACAAAAAAAAGGTGTGAACAGAGAATAATTCTCACCAAAATAAAAGTAAGACGAGATAACCCTTATCATATGTCATCACTCTCAATGTACAGATACAAACATCCAGAATAATCAATACAATATTCTTATAAAACTACTATAAAATTTATAATAATTTGTAATGAAATAAATTATTTGGTTGTTAAATTATATTTCTCATTCATTATAAATATTATGTTAATTGTAGGTTTCATGGAATGTTCGATCCATTTTTATACGTGTTTTGATTATGTATTTTTGATAATATTTCCTAGAGCATAGTTGATTTATTTAAATACATTAAAAAATATATAAATATCCTATATATTATGTAGATGTGTATTTATAATAATATTTATTATATATAAATACGAAAATGAATATACCATTCTTGGATACGACGTGTCGTACGTAAGCACGAGCATTATTTCTGTTATATTTTCATAATGAAATAAAGAAAGTAAATTGCATATTTGTATGTGTATAATATAATTCATGTAGAATTATTATTTCATATTAATCATATAAGTTCTCTAAATTCAACCTTAATAAATTCCCTGTATTATTTGAACAAATCACATCTTTTTGAGGTTGTGGTAGACCACACGTCCACAATCGATGTTATCATGTTTACAAAAAACATAAAAAATGTATGTATGGATTATATATTAATTAAATAAGTCTAAATACATCACAAATATCATGTATAAAATATACAAACGTTTTGTATATCATAATTCCCTACCATGAAATTAAAAAAAAGAAACATTAACAACATCGTTTTGCGAGGTGGTAGTTCACTATAAACACTGGCAGTGTGTTCTTTACACATTAGATGAAAGTGCGTGTAAGCATAGTTGGAAACATTATAATAAAAATATAAACTAATATTTATTATTTAATTCTAATTACTTATGTGTTTAATAATAATATTTTGTGTGGTGTATAATGGAACTAAACCAAAGGTGTTTAAGGAAGGAAGTTACCTATTATTTGGGTAACTCGTCATGGTTTGGTCCAAAGGGTTCCATTGATCTATTTTTTACTAAAGGGAGCCTACAATGAATAATTGTTTTACAATTAAAGGATCTTTGGTTAGGGTTTTCTTATCCAATTGTGCTTTATAGTTTTTTGGAAGTAAGGAGGGGGTTCCCTTTTATAGAGAAAGAAGAGTTGAATTCTTATAAATAAAAATTGAAAACAATATTGAGTTGTCTCCATTAAAAAATGTCCCTAGAATAATTGAAAAAATAAGATAAAAGAGGGTAATTGGTATAAATTTTGTCATACAAATGATTCTGGACATGTCTATAGGTCATTTGGCCTCTAATTATTAATGTTAAAACATTTTGTAATCTTGCATTCACATTAATCGATGTATGTAATGTTAACCAAATTAATTAATATTTTTGGAAAAAATGGTGTTTAAAATATCAAAAATTATATATTACTATTATTAAAAATAGCTAATCCATTTTTATAAATTTTAATCATATAAATGGATGAGGTAAATTTAATTTTAATTTTGTGGATAGGTGGAAAAGTGTGTTTTCTAAATAACAATTTTCCAATGTTTTATATGATTTTATATCTAATTTAAATTAAAAATTGTATTAAATGAAATAAATATGATTAAATAATGTAATATTTATCTTATTAATCTTTAAAAAATAATTAAAATTTTACATAACATTATTAATAAATTATACGAAAAAATTGTTTTGAATAAAAATTTATTATATTTCTCTATTCATCGAAATGTGAAATTTCTCTGAAAATTAAAAATCAAGTAACCCGAAGAGTAATTAAATTTAATTAATTAAAAATAAATTAATTTTTACTCAATTTTTTTTAAATATTTGAAATATTAATTTTTATATCGTTTTTCCATTAAATAGCGGTGAAATTGTATTTTTGAAATATAGGTCTTTTTATTCATAACATTTAATTTTATCAAACGTTATACATATAAAATCTATTAGATGACTATAAAAAAATATTTATTGAATATATAATATATAAATTTGATCTAAAACATTTATCGGATGTGGTTTTTTAATTCATTTACATACGAGGGGTTTGTACATAGTGAAATTGTTTTCTCAGAAATGTAGCCTCTTTATTTCCAATTAGTTCTTCAATTCACTTATACTAAATGATAAAAAATAATTAATTTTATATTAAAGTGTAAAATATATTTTCACAATTTAGTTAACATTATTCATTACTTTCATTACAATGGCTTAGAGAAATATATACTAATATTTTAATAATAATATTAATCAATATTGTAGTTCAGTAAAAACTCATCCTTTCTTGTAAATCAAGATATCGAAGGGACTCGGTATTGTAGGTAATATAATACAAACATAGTATTGTATTTACCAATAGATAATATATGTGATGAGTGTCCTACAATATTAACTTATTGTTTCATATAATTCAATCCAAACATAGTAATTTTATAATAATAAAATCAGTTTTTCTGTAAAAGTAAAATATCAAAAATGATTTAATTAATTGGAAAAAATATTTCACATAATCATAGGGTGTTATAAAAAGTCTATTTCACACCTATAATATAAAATTATAGGAGTATACATAGAAATTAAATATGTCACGATAAATTTAAATTAAATTAATTTTTGTGTATGCATTTGTTCTCTATACATAGTTCCAATATTAGTTTCCAGGAAATTGAAATTACATTTTATTTCTCTTGTCAGAACATAATCATAAAAAAATTTGTGACAGTCTATGAAATATCAATGGAAGTAATATCCTATTTAGGTCTCCTTTTAGTGAATACTGATAGTTTTTTACTCAAATTGTCTGGGAATAACATAATATTAAAGAAATGTTCACTATATTTGAATATATTACATTCATAAGTGTTGACTAATCTTCTACCATATCATGATGCTGAGTTTAACATTGAAATTATACCTGGTCTTATGATAATATTAATGAAACATGATATCATAAACCCAATTTAACCACATTAATTAAATAAGAATCTCTAAAAGAATCATCATAATCTTTTATACATCCAATAAATTCAACATATGATAAAGAAGTACTCTTTCTAAGAAAATGTAAAACTAAATTTATCAATATATATTACCATAATAAAACATGATCATGAACAAGTATCATATAATGAATATTGATGACTTGTTCAATCAATTGTGAGGGGTTCTTTACTTCTTAGTGATTGACCATTAATATATATATCCTAAAATTAAAGGTGAAAGGGAATATATACTCGTGATAGCCTTCCATGTAATTCATGGTCAATATGACTTCATAGTGATTCTCTTAAGACATGAAAATTCCATAGCTATTATTTGGGATCTGATGAACCGAATCATTAGAGATTACAAATGAAAAATAAATAATTTTATTTATTGATTATATTCTAATATGTTCAAGGGGAATTAATATCATGATGATTATATCATAATTGTTTTGGATAACATTATATATTTTAAAATAGCAAAATTTTCATGTTTGATGTATGGATACTTAATATAACATTCAAGGGTTATGTAGCAACATGTAAAGGAATATTAATAGATCATTCAAAGTTATAGTGGTTGATAAATGACAATGACTAACAACTATAAATGTATTCATTAATTTTTTAAAAAATTATAACTATATATATATATACTATCATTTAATTGTAACAAATTTATCACAACTATCAAATCAAGTAATCAAGTTATCTCAAGAAGGTTTAAGGTTTTAATAGAAAGATGAATTTAACAAAAATATACTAGATAAATATATATGGATGGTCACTATACATTTAAACATAGTATCCTTTTTGTGGGAATTTTATTTGATATACTATAATGTATTAAAAAATGGTTTGGGATGTGTCCTCATATACACTCTTATATTGTTTTCTTAAGAAGTAGGTCAATTTAATGATCATTGTATTAACTACAAAATCCATGATTTTTTGATAGAAAAACAAATATTTTAATTAATGATATGGTGAATTATATATAGGGTGAAAAGTGTAAAATATATACTTATCATAATATATTGAATTAAATGTTTATATATAAGGAGTAGAACATGAATCAAAAGAGATTATATTAGTTGATGAAGGACTATGATTTCCCAATAAATTACAATATTTTATTTGTCAACAAGGAGGTTGATGCTCTTAAAATAGTTTTTTATTATACCATATACACGTTAAGGATAAAAGGTGACTCAATAAATGTGAATTTTAAATGTAGAGACCTGTTAGTTACAGTAGAAGGGGGGAAATCCTATATTTTGAAAAATTCATATTTAGTCATCGATTCATGTTAAAATCAAAGGTTTATAAAATTATGTTATAATGTTATATTAAAAGGTGAAAAATTTATAAGAATTAAAAAATAATATTTATTGAATTATGAAATTTATTAATTGAATTTTTTCTCCTATAATACAATAATTAAAGATTTATATTTTTAATGATTCATGGAACCTGTAATTTTTTATCCACCATATAAAAACAAAGATATTTATAGATCTCAAGGATTTGTTTTGGTGGAAAAAATTAAGATGGAGATTTATGAGTATATATTACAATGATTAATGTGAAAAAAAAAGTTAATTTATAATGGATGAATTCAATGTGTAACATAAACCCATTCTCCTTATATATACAGAATGAGAGAACATCAGAATGTATTACATTTTATGTCTTCCTAATACCAATAATGACTATACATCAATTTCTATTGTTGATTATCACCTTAAAAATTAATAACATTTTATCATAATTTGATAATATATCTAACTCAGTAACATTTTTCTAATACACATAAAGTAAATATTAATAATATAAGAAGTACCACTTTCAATTATATCATACTGAGATCCAAGGTCCATTAAAATGTTTTACTGAAGTATTCAACATGAATTAGATATAATGTTGAGATTCAAAATTTCATATCATCCCAATATATATGTGGAATATGGATGGACTGGTTAAACATTGGATGATATGATGACATCTTTCTCAATTTACTGTATAGGAGGTTGGGGTACCCATTTTCCAAAGGTATACTACTCATATAATAAAATTATACATTTTACGATTATAATAAAACCATATGGTGATCTTTATGGAATGTTTTATAGAACTACACTATATTTGGATGGTGTTATAGTGAATAATCTTCTCATTCTAATACTTTTTCATTAAAATATAGATAACATTTAATTTATTTATATCAAAATAAAACAAAATAATGTTCGTAAAAAATTATACACATATAATTTTCATTGTTATTTGGAGTTTGAAGTAAGATAAAGCAAAATCCATTTAATATCACCCATGAATAGGATTACAATAATAAGGGAAAAGGTAATGTTGAGTCCCAAATTCCTTTTCCCTATCAAGATCTCAGTTCTTATTGGGATGATAAAATTTCACCTTAAACAAGAACCAAGACAGTCATAAATAAAAATCATTTTCTATAAAGGTTTTTTGATTTATTACATAACTTATATGTCACATCCACTAAACTAAATTTTTCTAAAATGGAACAAGGTCTCTTTTATGATGGGCAACCTATAGATATTCTTGATTTTTTTGATGAGTCTATATAAAAAAAATTCATTTTGTTAATTTTATATAGAGAAATCATAATGCTTTTGAAAAAAATTGAGAACATGAATATGCAAGGTGAAAAAGTACCCTAATTCATTTTATCTAGGTTATAAAATTTATTGAGAGAAATTGTTTTAATGAGGGTAGAATATAACACACCCATATTTTATTATGTATCTTTATTTAGATAAATATTTTCTCTTAAATAATGTTTCATACATGAAACAAAAAACTAAATGAACAATTTCTTATTTTTTTATGATTAAATTTTAATACATAAAATTAAACTCATTAGATGATAGAAAAATGAATAATAAAAAGTAAAATAACATAAGGAATAACATAATCAGTACACAAGAATTCTCTATGGTTTAAATTCACATAATAATTATTTTCCATTAAGAATATATCACCAATAAATACTATAGAAAGAGTAAAAAATATTATAAATATCATATACATATGGAAATGTAAATATAAGAACAATTTAAATGATTTTAAACATTTATTTAAGCCTTTATATATGAATGTAACATGACTGTAAGATATATGTATTTCGGACATATGAAAATTTTATAAATTTTTTTTATTTGATTAATGGATATATTTGTATCCAATAGGTAAATCATTTTTGTTTAATTTTTATCAATTGATTAAAAATAAAATAATTCACATAAAATAATTTCATTTAGAATGATAAAATAGAAAAATTTTTAAAAAAAATGTTTTATTATAAAAATATCCAATTTTCATAAATATGTAATATTATTATTATCACAATAAGAGATTTTGTGTGTTAATTTAACATAATGAGATATTTTTGAACCAATTTATTGATAAAATTCAATGTTTATGTGTAAAATTATTAATTTTAATGGGATTTGATTAAAATAATTTAATTATTAAAGGGATAATATTTGAAGAATTGAAATTTATATGTTTTGATCATTATAATCTAAAAAAATGAAGTGATCAATTTAAAAGGATTATTGTAATAAAATTATTTGTTTCATTAAATAGAATAATATACTACCAATCAATGAATTAATGATTTTTTTCAAAAAATATTAATAGTACTTAAATATTAAAATTGTATATATATAAAAATATATATATTAATTTTTAATTTACATTTTACAAGTTACAATTATTATATTTAAAAATTATTTATATTAAATGATGTAAATATTATCAATTAGCACATAATAACATGTAATGAGGGATAATTTCATTTTTTTCTGAAGAAAATAAGTTGCAGAGATAAAAATTGTATTATAACAATAATGGTAAAAAGATGATAAATTTTAAAAGTAAGGGGTATTTTTTATCACATCTCAAATAATTTCTCTAAATTATATATATCAGCACAATTCAAAAATATATATTATTTCATGATATCTTACTTACTTTTCCCACATTTATACCAATGATCTATAATGAAAGTTTATTATAAAGATTAAGATACAAATACATCATCTTAAATGCAATGAAAATATATTTATTTAAACTAAACATAGTTATATTAACTCATTTCAATCTTCAAAACCATTATATGATACCCAAAGGTATATACCATTGTAAAGGGATATCTGAAAAGGATAATAATGGAATAAAAATAGAATGAAATCATAAAAATACTATTTAATGTAATAACACGATATCATAAAGAGGATGATCATAATAATGTATACATGGAAAAAATGTAATGATTTCAAAAGATAATTGAATCATATAATATATATAAATTACATAATTCATGAAATTATAAACACAATCCATGGGTCAATCCCATGACCACAATTCTAAGGTGAAAAAATTCTAAAAGATGAAAAGGTTCACTCCCTAATCTATTACCTAAAATATCTATATATATAAATATTGTGCCAATTCATCAGTGGGATATATAGTTCTAGGACCAGCCACAATAAAATAAAAATTATTGAAAGATATCTACATGATGGAAAAAACCATAAAAAACTAGAAGCATGATCAATACCATGAGAAGGATATTACTTTTATAATTCCTTTTTCAATTTATAAATTAAGGATAAATCTTAGGGATTTATAATAGAATAAGGCTTCAACCAATTTTTGTTATTTGTAATTTAAAAAGTTATATAGGTCATTATCATGGATTACTAATGTTAAAAATTCAAGAGAACATTCCATGTGAATAATTAATGAAAATGAACCACCTGTGTAATTATTTAGGAAATGAGTGAATAAAATTATTAAAGATGTAATGAAATTATTAAATACATAAAGGAAAAAATTATACCATAAAGTATTTATATAATCTCTTCATTTTCTAAAAAACATTTATTGGGGATGATACTCGTCACAAGAAAAGAAATACTGAAGTTCTGTTATATTCGGTTTACATAAAAGTGCGAATTTATAAGTTAAATTAATAATTTAAAAAATTATAAATGAAATGAAAAATTTTAATTTTATACATTTATATATATATATATAAATAAGGTTTATATAAAAAAATATAACAATCACTTAATAATAATACAATATAAAATAGGTTAAATGAAAGAGAATGTGTAGCCGAAAAATATTGAGGGTTGTAGGAAGTTAATACATAAATCATGTCCGGATTCACTAAGCACATGAAGTTAACACCCCATATCATAAAATATAATTTCATATTACACCCTTATTAAACAAATTCTTGTAAACTGAATTTTCTAATTACACTTTTTTTCCTTGTTATTTATTTCGATTATAATATATTCTTCCATCATTTAAATGGGTTTGTTTTTGTTAATTCCTCTATAATCTAATTTATCTTTTGAGTAGGGTAAAGAGTACTCAAAAATATCTTAATAATCCCCAAAATATCTAGTGTAATAAACATCATGTATATATAATTATTAAATAAATTATTAAATTATTCCATACTTGGTGGAGAAGAAATATGAAATTCATCACCCATATAGGCGGTAGTTCCCACATATATTTCATTTATGTCTCCATTTGATAATGAATGAGATAGAATTACTGTATATTCTAGTTTGACCATTCTGAAACATTTTCATTTTATATATATATTATTTATTCACAAAATGTATCATTATAAACACTCTTGGTAGGTGGTCATTAAAAACGTGTACCTCGGTTTTGGCTATCAAAGATAAGGTTTTCATAGGCTCAAAAGGGATTTCAAAAGGAGGATTAATGTTTGGTTATTGCGAGGATATTTGGCTATTATAATTCCCATGTGGATTAAAAAATGACTCTATGATATTAATGCACACTAAAGTAGGAAATTCCGGTCAAAGGTCCACAAACTCAAAACTCATAAATGGGGGTGAAAAGCACACATTTTGAAAGCATTTATATAGGAGGCCTTGTCATGAATGCTATTTTTTTCCTTACGTTTGGGAAAAATCATTTTCGAAAACAAAAATTGAGCATTAAAAATTTTATGGTTTTGACACAATATTAATTATAAAAAACTTTTGAAGATAACAAAAAAATTTAGATGAGACCATGTATTTTGACTCTCCAAACTGGTGAGTCATGATTTCAAATGTTGAATGTAAGTAATCATGACTCTTTATTTTCCATAATTTATTACTAAATTTTATTATTGTTTTTTTGTTATTTAGGTTTGTTTATTTTTTTAGTGTGTTTAAAATACACACACACACAAAAGAGAAAGGGACAAAGAAACAATCAAATTTATGATGAATTTGGTAATAATTAATAGGAGAGGGTGAAGAAGAACATGGGAGAGAGAGATAGAGATAGAGAAGGTTTAAGAATAGTTAAAGGGAAAGAGGTTCCCCTTTTTTGGATTTGGTGAGTCGTCGTCTGCATCTGGTGGTGGGTCATCTATAGAGGTTGTGGATCAGATGGAAGTCGATATGGTTCCCATGATGTGTGTACTCACATGTAGATGCATTAACCAATGTCCATTAACTATGAATGTCCTTTTGGAATAGGGGTCTTGAACTTTCATTGTACCAAACGTGTAAACATTAGTAATAACAAAAAGACCTTCTCAATGAGAATTAAGCATACATGGGAGAAGTCAAAATCAATAATTGAAGAGATTTGCCTTTTCCAATTCATGAAATACAATTCTCAAGATGTGTATATTATGGGATGCCCTGTATTTTTCATTGTGGAGATTATAATTTTCGTAAGAATCAAGTCGTAGCTCCTCCAGTTCAACCAATTGAAAAAATCATTCTTCACTAGATTTTTTAAAATCATGATTGAAAGTTATCATAACCCAAAATGTATTAGGTTGGATATCAACAAGAAAATTTCATTTTTTAATAAAAATTTTCATAAAAGGAGACATCCCAATGGGTGTTTTATTGGTAGTTAGATAAGCCCAATGTTCTTTACCAAGTCTTTTAGGACAACATTTTTTGGTGGGATTTACAGTTCTCTCATGATCTCTTGTCACTTCTCTATTAGAAATTTCAGCAATTAAATTTTTCTAAGGGTGATATGAATTTGATGTTATATGTAGAACTCCATTATTTTACAAAATATATTCCATGGTTCTATTATAAAATTGTTTTCCATTCTTTTAGGACATTATTTTTTGGTGTGTG
This sequence comes from Viscum album, assembly GCA_963277665.1. Taxonomy (NCBI): domain Eukaryota; kingdom Viridiplantae; phylum Streptophyta; class Magnoliopsida; order Santalales; family Viscaceae; genus Viscum; species Viscum album. The sequence goes on from OY728155.1 coordinate 470,582,760, forward strand.
AATCATCCTTTATTGTGTGTTTGGCCTCAACCCACCTAGAAACACAAGAAACCACAAGAAGAATGTATGATAATTCACTTGATGGGTAAATGGTCCCTTGAAATTCATGCCCCAAACATCTAATATCTCAATGAATGTTAATGGTTTTTGGTGAATTTCATTTCTCATTGAAATTGTGATAAATATTTTGCAAGTCGGACATGATTGAAAAAACTCATGCGATTCCTTGACGAGTGATGTCCAGAAGAATCGAGAGTCTTGGACATTTCAAGATTTCCTTTGTGGTCCAAAGTTTCCACCACCAGGAATTAAGTGACATAAATCTAAGATGGAAGAATGTTCATTTTCAACAAAACATCTCCAAATTATGATGTCTTGCCCAGTTTTCAAAAGTTTATTTACGTCCCATAAAACAGTATTTTGAATCATATTACAACATCGTTTTTTATTATTTTGAAAACATTTCAGAAAAAACACAAGAAACCTAGTAATTTACAATTGGGACATACAATTGTATTTTTGGAGTGACAGATGAAAGATTCTCCATTGTAAATATTAGATAAATTATTTCAGAATGAGAAGAATTAGAAATTCTACTCAAGTGATTTGCCTCGAGGTTTTCTTTTCATGGTCTACATTTGATTTCAAGGTTATACTCTTATATCAAAAATATTAATCTTATTATCCCCGGTTTGGAATCATATTTCTTCATTAAAAACATTATAGCATAATGTCCTTTGAAGATGATGATTTTAGAACCTAAGATATAGGGCCCGAATTTATCTAAGGCAAAAACTATTGCCAAAAGATTCCTTTTCAGTGATAGTGGAGTAATATTGAGTTATATACAATGTTTTTGAGTCAAAATAGATTGAATGAGGAATATATTCTCTTCATTGACCATGAAAAGCCCCAATGGTCTTATCAGAATCATCATACATAAATTCAAAGGGTAAGGACCAATCTTTGGGTTGGATTATTGAGGCAGATGTAATAGAATCAATGAGTTCAATGAAGTACTTATTTCAAGCCTCGTCAAAATAGAATGTGACATCATTTTGGAGTAGTCTATTGAGTGGGGGGGGAGAGCATTCTACTGATGTTATGGATGAATCACTGACATAAACTAGCATGACCGAGGAATCAATGGATGTCTCGAACATAGGTGGGTTCTCGAAGTGATTGGATCACTTCAATTTAAGCAAGATCAACATTGATACCCACATTGGAAACTATTTTCCCTAGAAAATTCCCCATTTCAAACATGAAATGACATTTTTCCAAAATTAACTCAAGGATACACATGACACACTTTTGGAGGACTAGAGAGAGCAAATTCAAGCAAGATTCAAATGACTCACCATAAATGGTGAAGTCATCCATGTAGTGTTCAATGAATTCAGAAATGATACTCATCATACACCTCTGGAATGATGTTGGAGAATTGAAAAGGAAAAAATTTATTCTCTTGTATGTATTTGTTCAATAAGGGAATTTGAATATAGAATTTTCTTGGCCCTGAGGTCCGATTGGGATTTGGAAGTTGCTAGTGTATCCATTTAGAAAAAAATATAGTGAATTTCCGGCTAATTGTTCAGGCATTTGTTCAAGGAATGAAAGAGGATACTGATCTATTCTTGTATCAACATTCAATTTTCTATAATCGATGCACAAATTCTTTTTATTCTTTACTCATGTTTTGACTACCTCTCCATGTTCATTTTTGACAACAGTTGTCCCACATTTCATAGTTACAATGTGAAATGGTCAAACCCTTTCACTCTCGGAAATTTGGTAGATAATACAAACATTAATATGATTACTGATCTCTTCACAAAATACTTCAAGGATGAGGGTATTGATATTTCTTTCTGGTAGCCTAATTTTTTCAGATGACTCCTATAGATGGTTATGATGCATACAAAGGGTAGGGTTTATACCTCGTATGTCATCTAGGGTCCAACCTATGGACTTTTTGTTTTTCTCGAACACATGAACATTTTTGGAATCCTCATTTTCAGTAAGTGAACCAGATATAATGACATGAAATGGGTGATCATGGAAAAGGAATGCATATTTTAGGTGTTCATGAAGAGGATTCGGAAAAGTTTAATCTTTCATTTGTGTGTTAGACAACTCTGGAATAGAGGGAGGGTCTTCAGTGGATTTAGATTCATTTCCCTAAATACTATCAATGGTGGGGCAGTAGAGATCATAGTTGATGTGTGATTTAATAGTGTTTTCATGTTTCTTGGTATTGATTGAGTCTATGAATGAAATGTCCACATCAACATCCCCATTTATGACTTGGTTAATCATGGTTTAGATTTCACAATATCCTATCTCATTAGAACATGATGAAAATGATCGAATGGGATTCAATTGACTATCATATGTGTCCCCAAAAGCATGGATTGTGTATCTAGAGTGATTCTCTTATGGGTATCTCATGGATTGAAAAATCTTGAACTCGACCAGTTGGTGACCAAATTCAATAGATAACGGGCCTGAATGCACATCAATCGTTGTTCTCACTATCATTTGGAATGGTCTTCCTAGAATTAAGGGAGATCGAGAAGAGTTTATCTCAACTTCCATGTCGAGGAAATTGATATTAGTAGGGATGATAAGATCATTGACATGAATGAGGAAATCCTCAACTATTCCCTCCGGACTGTTTGTGATTCGATTGGCTAACTGAATGACATCACCCATTGGATGTAAGAGACCTAGATCATGGACGGAGAAGATAGATTTGGTCATGACGTTAATTGACGCTCCTAGGTGTATGAGTTCATCATCGATGTTGGATATCCCAATTTGGCATGGAATCATAAAAGGTCCCTAGATATTATTACACATTGGGAATATACTTTTGGGTGAAAACCTTTTCAAAGGTACTATGTTGCCTATTGTGGGTTCTCAATTCCTTATGAAACATGGAATACTTAGGGATTGTTTTAATGGAATATAAGAGTGGAATGTTGACTTCAACACATCTAAATATGTCGAGCGTCTTAGGGTTGGGTTCAAAATACTTATTTGGCATGGAAACAGCATGAGGAAATGAAATTGGATTCATAAGTGGAGTAGAAAGAGGTGTGGTAAAGGCTTAATATTACTTTTTGAGTTTCATTTTCTTTTCATTTTCTAAGACCACAATCAAATAGGTGTTGGAGGACTTATCTTGAGGCATAGAAATTTTATTCCCAGATCTAAGAGCAATTACACTTACGATACCCATGACGCTGGGTAATGGTTGAGCTGGTAGTTGGGAAGAATTTTATTGTTGTTGTAGGCTCAGGTGGGATTAAATTTAACCAATTTGGGTTTTAAGGATTTTTAGGCTGGAATGGGTGATGGGGGAAAGATCACCCAATGCACATTCCCATGGTTTCTTGAATGATGAGGCTTATCTCGGATTGGGATTACATTGATTTGTATTTTTGGGAAAGTGATTGTATTGGTTTGGGAATTGAGAAGGCTCACTAGGATAGTGAAATATATGAGGAGGGAAAGGATGATTGATTATTTGAGGTTGAGGATCAATAGGGAATGGTTGTTGGAAATTACCAACACTTTGACAATATTAAAATTAGATTGGTATTTGATAATGGAATTTTGGGGGATCAGAAATGGGATTACCATGCCCCATGTATGGGTTAAATGTAGAAGAGAATGACTCAGAATGTGGTTGGTTGAAGTTTCTAACAGAGTAACATGATTGTTGAGGGTTGGTGTTCCATTGTGCATATAACGCATTCAGCTCCATTGGTCTGAATGAATTATAAGTATCCTATTAATGTTGTGGATATTTTTCTGCTGGATGATATAGGGAGCTATAGATTCCACAATTCATGATAGGTACATGGAACAAAGATTATGGATAATACGAGGTTGGGGATTTGATAGCCACGGCTAATTTTCACACACGACCTATAAGTTCAATAATCAACTCAGTCATCTTGTTTATCTCTATAGACTGACTATCTTTAGCATGTTTGAATTGAAAATGTTCTCGAGTATAAAAATGTTGTTTGTTTGATTCCATGTTACATATGAGATCTATTGCAGCTGCAAGAGTTTTATCAATAAGAGCACTGCCACTTTCAACATCAATGAGTGTTCTCCCCATATCCAATAACCCCTCATAAAACTATTGGATCATGATTTGGTTATATATTAGGTGATGTGAACTAGTTTAAATAATCTTTTTGATCATCTCCAAGTACTCATGGTGTGATTCATTTGGGAATTGACAGATACCTCTTATTTCCTTTTGGATTGAAGCAGTACGAGAGGAATGAAAAAAAAATTCATTAAAATGATTCACTTCATGTCATTCCATGTGGTTAGGGAATGAGGAGGGAGGTAGTAAATTCATAATTTGATGGAGTCATCTAAGGAAAAGGGAATTCTCATAGTATGAATTATTCCTCAGAAACCCCTTGAGTATTCATGGTAGAGGACAATACTGGGAAGTCTATAAGGTGGAGATGTGGATCATCACCAGCTAGCCCATTTAAATGAAAAATAAAATGAATGTGACACGATTTGAATCAAACCCCAGCTTCTTTGTATGGATATTTAATACCAATAAGTTGGTAATTCATTTCAGGTGAAGCAATATTTTTAAGTGTTTTTTCCTAAGGATTTCCCATATCTAATTCAATTGGTAGGACAATGATATGTTCTTAAATGAGTTGATTATCTCTTATGTTCCTCATATATTGGATAAGTGTTCACACAATATATGGGACAATCATACCTATGATATTGTTTGGGAGGGTACGGTGCATTTTGAGATATTTTGGAAGAAAGGGGAAGATGAGTTTTTCTTTCTGTTTTTTCTGTTTATGATTTTTTTGAGAAGACGAGTTTTTCATTGTGTTTTTTTAATTTGCATAATTTTTATTTTTTTGGGTTTTTTTGAAATAACTATAAACTAAGAACTAATTAATTTCACCTTTCCTGGATATACATCCATTTGAAAGCGTAGAAAATTGTCACCTGTCAACTGTTCAAAGTTCTGACGCTCTGCTGATGTGTATTATAACACTTGGGTCAAATCATTGGTGATGATCCTTTTTAATAGTATATTGTTTTTAGTTGATATCATTGAGATTTTCTTTATATTTCCTTTAAATTAACACCCACATCACAAGAAAACATTGATTTGAATTCCTTAGATTTATGGATATAATAAAAGCCTTAACATAACATAGGGTTCTTATCTCAATCAATAATTTTTTATTGTAGTGTATTTATGGTTCTAATAATCCTTGGAGACAACACGTTAAACAAAACAATTCATTAATCTATGACATGTTATGCCCAACATGCACAATTTTAAAATAAAGAATGCTAATCAAGAAAAAGCTCTCAATAACATAACATATCTAGATAATGACTCACCCCAATGGTAGATTTATTCAGCCATTAATATTTTTATTAATCTGGTAATATATTATTATGGTGATTAATTATAAATAGAACAAAAAGAATGGGATAATAAATGAGTAGTGTGTCAAACTGACATGATATTTAAGAGAGTTAAATAATGAATTTCGATCAATTGAGGAAGAAAAATACGCTAAGGGGTTTTAACATGATTTAATATATTTTAAGAACATTAATATTAAAAAAATATAAGGTGTATGAGAATAATAGATGTTGAATAAGAAACATTCATTAAAATATAATTAAAAAAATAAACTTACAAGATTACAACAATGTCGAACACAAAAGTAAATGAAAACAATGATAGGAGGAAAGGACTATCAAGTGAAAAAAATTAGTATTAAAGTTCCTCCAATTCTTTTAGAAATTCAGTTTTTTGTTCCAATATATTTTCCTCTCTTTTGAAATGCCTACTCTTTTGAAGGATATGAGATGGGATGTATTTATAGCCCAAGGAGTTCGAATTTTTGCATTCAAAATATGTCTTTCCAATTGTTTGGATAGTTTTTTCTTCAGATAGCTGAATCAACAGATATCGTATTATTAGAAGTTATAGATAATATTTTTTTCCAAATACTCTAAATATTTTATGACTTTTGGAAATAGGGAACCGATTTTATGGAATTTAGAGTAAATATTTATAATCTATCCATTTCAATCAAGAATTCTCATAATGACAAAATGTGAATGGGTTTTTGAACTGGATGACACCCTCAAATAAAAATAATTTCTTTTATAATGATATATGAACATATATTAGATTTTATAGAGAAAAAATATGAGCTTGATTTGAATAGTATATCATGAGCAATGTCATCAATAGCGTCCGAATTTTAATTCCCATCTAGAATGATGGGCTTGACATTAAAGCAACATTTGGGCCTCTGGTTCATGTATTTGGACCTTAAAATTTTTATACATGATTTTTTAAAATAATCACGGACATATGGTGGAGTTTCATAAAATTTGGGGATCATGAATTAGACCAACAACTCAATCGTCATGGGTGGTCCAGTTTCATAACAGTTTGATTGGGTCTTCTTGTGTGGACCATATGACCCTCTAGATGAACGATGTAACCAATGGTTCCTTCTAATGAAATTTTTTAATTTAATAGAGGAACCCTAAAAATTAAGAATCAAGAAATTTGTATAATTAGGGTGAGATTTATTTTATAACATTAAATAGACGTTATTCTGGATGAATTCAAATTGTTTTCTAAAATTATATCTAATATTTTATCATCAATATTTTACACAAGTTATGCACAGTTCATATAATATCTTTATAGAGAGTATATAAAACGTTATGGAAATATTAATAACATAACATGCAGTAGAAGTAAATGACTCACCAGACTCAAACCAGACCCGCATAGCGGAAGCATATACAATATCAATAAATAGTGATAATAATATATAAACAAGTGAAGCAGAATGTAAACACAACAGCATGTTGAACCACTTTTAGAAACTACTAAAAAACCAAGCATGAATCCATGGTAGGATAGTATACATAAGGGTACTGATAGAAAAATAATAGTAGCTACAATAAACATGGGAACATACTGGTACATAAAAAAATCAAAACAATATACACTCCAGATAGGCAAGACATCATGGTCCATAACATCTACATGAAACAACTAATGATGTCCAGCCCCGGATGCTAGACTCATTCCTACACGTAAATCCAAAATGTCTACACGCATCCATATGGGCCCATGTAGGGTGTGAAAAAAAATCTCAGTAGGATACCACCCAATGGTGCACACCTAATATAAGTGTTTAGGTAGTAATGATGTTATAGGTAAAATAGTAAATAGTACAATGAAAAAAAACATAAAGTAAACTAGTTTTCAACATCCACCATGAAGGGTCTCCTGATTCGGCCAAGGTTGGCATCTATGTCGTGTAACCCGATGCCACGTGCCTCTTGACACCTCGTGTCTCAGGTATCGATGTCCTGAAGGCACGACCAAATAGTAGTTACATGGAGGAACAATTATGAATTTCCTCAAATAAATAACCGGAGGGACAACAATGTCTGATCTCAAACAAATTAACCAGAGGGACAGTGATGTCTACCCTCAAATAAATTAACCGGACGCACAACGATCTCTACCCTAAAATCACGGCGAGCATCTTCCCCAGACCTGATAGCTTCAATGCTTTCCCTGGAAGGCTCCTCACATTCCACGTGGATTCCATCAGTGTATAGACCCAAAGCATGGCGTACATGGAAATTAAATTACTTTTTTAGAATACTTTATACATAACAAGAACCAACACTCAAGGACCGTAACAGTTTATTGTCTCTAGAAACTCAGAATATAATCTTCTAATCATGGTGAAAGATCTTCTACGTCTCCCATAATGGTCTTCCCATTTTGTTTTCTAAGCTAAAACCATTCTTTATATCCTGGTGAAAATAAAACATAAAAAGGGTGAGATGAAATGCTCATTAAGGGTAATCATAGAGAACATAAATCAATCCAATAACATTTGATTGAAAAACGTGAACATAATATCTATACATAAAAATCATGAGCAATGACATAAATCATGGAAGTACATAAGACATAGATCATAAAGGAACATTAATCAGGATAAACTAGCATGGGAATAAAACATGTAATTGTGGTATCAATTAATCACATGTTATGATTCCCATAATAGCCAAGGCATTTCAGCCAAGACCATCATAGTGGACAAAGTCCCTAACGGAATCGAGTTCAATCCTCATTCAACTCATGTATCACTGAACATGATTAACTTGACGTTACATCCATGTCTATCTCATGAGATATAAATCTTTACCAAATATGTTGGAGGGATATATAGGTCCCACCCATCTCATAATGAAATCATTCTTTCGTGTGCACAAACCAATCATAAATCATTCATCATAATCCAAAGAATAAATGGGTTTCATAAATATCATCCCATCATGAAAAATTCCATATAAAACAAATGGATATAATTTCATCATAATAAAAATAAAACCATGTAAATAATATAGAAATTCTACTTGATACATAATAATTGTAAATAATGTCATCTAATATGGAAAACGGTTTTGATAAAACACTTGAAATCATTTAATGAGGAAAATATCCTTTCTTCATCAAAATCATTTTCTTTCCACAAAATTCCATGCAATTTTAAAAGAAAATGTTTTTTTTGAAAATAATCCTGAAATATTGTAGAGTAATCTTCATGGAAATAAGGAATTATGAAACTGTAAAAATCTATTCATTCCATATAAGTTAAAAAACATTCTCCTCATACTTTAACAGAAAAGTCAAAAAGTATCACATATGGTGAACAAAAGAAGTATTCCTTCCATAAAAAAAATAAGAGTCAAAGAGGGTTAAACATGACATTAAACATAAATTGAATAATATTAAATACATTATGGAAAACATTTTATTGTCATGGATGAAAAACAAAACCCAAGTAAATACTTACATAAAAGAAATCTCTGATAAAAATGAGATTGCTAAATTATCCTTTACCTTAGTTCCAATTTCTTCTGTACGTGTCCAAAACGACTGTATAGTGGGATTAAAAATATTATTAACTTCTAATAGAACCAAAATAATATTTATTATGTCATATATGATTGACTTGTGACTTTATATCATCTAATCTTTTGTCAAATCCTTGTTAAAGCAGCGTTATTGGTAAAATCCTTTCATTTATCGTACGTGTTTGGACATGTTGTTCTTGATATTGTTCCTTATTTCATGATATAATTACTTATAGAATGTAAAAAAAATGATTTATATATCATATATATTCAGGATATATATTTATATAATAGATAGTTAAATGAAATGAAATACACCGTTCATGGAGACGGTAGACCGTACGTACACATGAACACTATTTTAATTACCTTATTGAATTTAATGGAAGTAAGTAGAGTACATTTATATATATATATAAATATTATAGCATTATTATGTCGTAAATTTAATCAATATTTTTTAAATATATACTTTATAATCATTCTATTATGGTTAACATGGAGAATGAATCTCATTGCGTCGTGGAGACGGTAGTCCATACGTACGCACGAGCGAAGATATCATTATTTTGATATTAAAATATTTTATAATTTTATGGTATATCTTATATACAGAATCACCACAATGTTATATTTATTATTTACATCATTTATACACTTTATTATTCCAATCAAAATGATGAAATGTTTGGATAATAAACTACACCACGACGTGGAGATGGTAAGCCGTACGTACGCACGTGTGGTGACATTTTCATTCATAGGATGGATTAAATAACTAATATGGGTGTAACTTTTGTATAATAACATCACAATATATAAAATATACAAGAGTCGTTATTTTAGAATGGATATAACAAATAAGGAGGAAGTGGAAGAAGAAAAGAACATGAAATAGGTGGCGAGACATTTACATCTTCTTCGGGTTCTTCCTTTTGATTTGATTAAAAGGGCTCTATAGTTTGGCTTTATGACTAAAGTAAGGCCTCTAGGATGAAGGGAGGATAGTTTATAGGGTATTTGGGTAGAGGTTGGATGAGCCAAATTTCTTAGAAGTTGTGAATTAGAGTGAAGGGGGACTGCCCTTTTATAAGAGGGGTGAGGGGCAGCTTAGGAAAAACATGAAATATTATTTTATAATAAAGTCATATTAGGTTTATAATGGAACAAAATTGACTTATTTCGAGGATAGGGTGGGGATGGGTATAAATACTCTCAAAACAATGGTTTTATACAAGTCTGGGATACCATTTTAACCTTATCATTTATATTTAACTCTAAGTTAAATTATTTATCTTTTACTGTGTCTTCTTGTATTCTTACACAGTATGGTTCATAAACATTATCTAAACTGACAATATAACCTCAATTGGTTACTTAATGTCGTATTTATTATTATATAAGTCTTTTGGACGAACCTTATATTTCTAGGACCATTATATCAATTAATAATTTAATTTTTTTAAAAAAAACTATTTTATGTCAATTTTTACACTATTTTGTTTTTTGTCTTTTCGAAATTCTTAAAAGCATTATTACATCAAAAAACATTCCTCTAACCAACCCCAATATATTATATTAACCTATATGATTATTTTAATTCATAAAAAGTCTCAAATTACATTTATTTTTCTATTTATAATATCATTTATGTTAATATTTCATTAATAAGTTAATTAATGATTCATCATTGTGTAATAAATAAATTTAATTATTTAATTTTTAAAAAACACAAATAAAATACTATTATGTAGGAAATATTTTTATATTTCGGATGAATATTTATAGTTGAATTTATATTGTTTTTAACCCTATATTAAAAGTGTTTTAGTTATTAAACATTGATATTAGCTGTTTTAACTCTTCTTTGAATTAAGTAATAATAAATTTCCTAATCTAATCCAATTGGACCTAAATGGTCATATTTTATTCCTAATGTTATTTTCAGTCGAATTTGACTTATCCAATAGAATTATGACAAGTTTTAGGGTAATAATAATTTCTTGTTTACCCATAAATACCCTATTTACTTTTGACCGTGGTTAATAAAAGTAAAAAGTTACAATTCACCAAAAATTATTTTCATCTCATTGAACAACAGTTTACTTACTGATATCAACTGTGTCTCTAAGAGGTGGGTAAAATACGGTAAAACGTTTAATAAAATTTTTATAGATATAAAATTATTGTAAAATGACTCTAATGAATTACATTGAACATATATAGGAATTATATATCTATTTTGACCTAGAATAAATTTAAAAAAATTAAATGATGATTTAAATAAAAAGTTTTTTTTACCAATAACTCAGTGTTTTCACTATTTATCAAAAATTTAATGTTTTTAGAAAAATACCAAAAATTCACCCTAGGTTAATTTCAATATTTCGAATCAAAAAATGAAGACTATTTTGAAAGATAAAATTTATAATATTTCAAAAATTGGGTGTTACTATTTATAATGGCTAGTTTATATAATATTTTAATAATATATCGTTGTTTCGTGAAACTCGGTATTGCGTTCAATGAATGATATCGAGGAAGGTTGCTCTTGAGTGTAATGCAAGACAAGAATAGTGTTGCGTATACTACAAGTTAATACCGTGTTGCGTATAGCACAAGATATTCTTGGTGTAGCATACAAAACAGGACAACAACAAAATTAAAAATAATATTTCTCATGAAATCTTGGGGTGTTACATTCTACCCCCTTAAAATGAATTTTTCCCTCGAAATTCGTTGAGGTTATAAGTGGTTTACTACATGAATTTTTCTGTAATAGAAACCCACATCATAAAAAGTAAAACCAGAACATAACATTAATAATTAATGAATGAAATGTAACGGTTACCGAAATTAAAAAATCACTATGTTTTTATATAAGATAACATAGGTGAAAAAATGGATATGGAGGAGAAATCAAACCATCATGTTCTAATGCCGAGTGGTAGAGAACATAGCTATGAAAAAGCCAAATTTCCCAAAGCCATAAATTTGTGATGATCTAAGGTACCATCTGATTCATTGGATATAAGGGCAATATGACAACATTATTTTTTCAAGATCATTTCCCTAATGTTGAAGAATTTTTGAATTAAAAGAAATACATACTTGATTTTGTTACAATCTCACTGTTGTATGTGCCTTGAAAAATTTCCAATTCATCTCTTAAAAAAATGACGATTAAATTGTCTTCCATGAAGTGTTAGTGGATCATGCGATAGAATGATAGGTCCTCCATCTATCTCAAACATAAGGTTAGAAAAAGTTATATAAATATGTCCATCTATGGTGAGATTAATCATATATGGTCCCAATAATGGACTTATACATCATCTATCATACCGCTTAATAATATAAAACTAATTTCTACTAAACATGGACTTCCTGTAAAACAATTGTAGGCGATAAAATCCTACCGCACTTCTGTTGCGGGTTCAATTCCCGCATCCTTGTTCGACGTGATGGGTTGTCACCCATCCTACGAGTTCTCTTTTATTCTAAAACTATACTATTAAAACATTCTGGAAATAATATAAAATATTTATAGCCTTAAACAATACTATCTGATGTCTAACTTAATCCATTCAAATCTTTAGACTTATCCAAAATACTTCTGTCAAATATCATAGTAAAAAAGAAAACAATTAGTAGAAAGTTCATATAACAAGCATGTGAATACCATCATTTATCCCCCATATATCAAAAGATATATCTTTTCGGTCACATTCTAGACATGTGAATACCTTAATCATTTATTCATTTAAAAAATGAATACCCATTGAAATTTAGTAAAACATGAATTTTGTCAAAAGTTAACTCTTTCCACATACCAAAATTCCAAAAATTCTATATACTCAAACTGTGATATCACATTGTCCTTATATCAGTCCTGAGCTCATGAATAGTACCAAACATATTATTTTCTCCTTATCCATTAATTTTGCGCATATAATCTTCATTACAAAATTATTTTAATATATTTATTGAAAACCAAAATAAACCAATACATGGGTATTCCAATATTCCACAATACTATAAATGATATTCCATGACACTATTTTAAAATCCCATTACATAAATAGTTATTCATTCAACCACATCATTGAAATACTCTACATCACAAATAGTGATCGCATGTGACTTCCCTTTTTCTTATTCGTTAAGTGGTTGTGGATGTCGATCATCATTAACCCTTGGATTAGGGAATTGGTTAGCATAATGCCCCATTTTCTTGCAATTGTAGCATTGAAGTGTTGGGCATGTGTTCTCTATATTCTTTTCTCTATTCACATCATTAGCTACCATTTTCCCATTACTTCGACAGTCAACAGATCGATGACCTTCTTTTCAACACATAAAACACCTTCTAGTTCCTTTTATACAATATCTATTATGCTTTTTTCTACACTTTGAGCATAAAGAAAGATTCATCTACTTTTCACCATTGTAATGAGATTTCTCCTTGAACTCCATATTTTGTTTCTTGTCAAAACCATGAGATGGATATATAACACCACCTTGCAGTTCTACCTTAATAAAACAATGCCCAATTTCTTCCTAGCTACTGAAGTCTCCTATAGCTAATTACCTTCGAAGTCTTGGTTTTAAGATGTTGAAGAATCGATCAACTTTAATTTCAGGTTAAGTTATATAGTCAGACACATACCTTGCAAGCCTTGTAAAATTTTCATCGTATATACCAACATATTCATCATTATTTTTCATAAGCTCAAGGAACTCATTTTCCATCTTTGTTTGAAGAATACGAGGGAAGTAATTATTGAAAAACATGTTCTTGAAGTCGTCCCATTCCATGGATTCAATTTTATCATAGGGCCTTGTATTCTTAATTAGATTCCCCCACTGGTCTGCTTCACCTTGCAAATGGTAAATAGCCAGAATGACTTTTTTCATGTTCTGAACAGTGAAGTATGGAAAATATCTTTTCAATAGTACTGATCCATTGTTCATGAACAAGTAGATCAGAAGACCCATTAAAAGAAGGTGGACATTGCCTCATAAAGGACATAATAGAATATTGTTTCTCACTCTGCTCATATGGAAGTCCAGAATGATTCATAGATTGTGTATGTAGAGAAATAATATTTTTCACTCCATCTCCCATAACATTGGTTTGTTCAGGAGGACCATCATTGCATCGTCCATTACATTGATCAACACAGTTCCTTCAGGTTCCAGCCATCGTCTAATTCTTTGAAATAATAGTGTGAGAGGAAAAAATCATGCTAGGAATGCAACCTAAAAAAGGGGGAGTACCTTCATTATCTAACATCTTATGTTTAATTATAATATCTTTACCATAATTCTAGGACTATCGCATATTCTTATACTTATCCATAGAGACATCCCTAGACATACCTTAGAAATAACTCTAGGGATATCACTAATGTTTTTGCATCCTAGTTTCCAAAGGTTAACTAAACCTTTCCTCTAATACCAACTTTAGAGTCCCAAATCTTGACATACATGGACATTACATTACATATTTGGAATACTTTACAGATAACAAGAACCAACACTCAAGGACTGTAATAGTTTAGTGTCTTTGAAACTCGGAATATAATATTATAATCATGGTGAAAGATCTTCAACATCTCCCACAAAGATCTAAAAACATTTAAAAAAAAAAAAAATTTAGACATAATCATAGTAATGGAAGCGAAATATTCCTATATGTAGACTTAATCATACCTTGCAAGCCTTGTAAAATTTTCACAGAAAGAATATTTTTTTAAAACATAGTAATGTAAGAGAAATATTTCTATATGTAGAATTAATCAAAAACCACCCTAAATAATGATGAGATTGTGAATCAATCCCTTACCACTTTCTTATAATTTCAGTAGTAATCCCCATGAAAGAATAAATGAAATTTCGATTTGTAAGTAAATTTTTTATAGATAAAAATCATAAATGAAATTAATGGGTATTATATACACCACACAAAATAAACATGTACACTATAAGGGATGTGTTCCATTGAATGAAATTGAGACAAAATAAATTAACCAAGGTATGACATCACATGAATTTTCGTTAACCTCATTTATAATAAATTTACATTTAATATATAAGTATATATTCCAAAATAATTTAACGAATATTATATCAAATGTATTACTAATTTATATTTATATTAATACATAATGATATTGATAGAAAATAAATTACACTACTCCTGAAGATGGAATGGTGTATATATTCATGAATGATGCATTAAATTTTTGATGGATTGAATTAAAGAATGATAAATAATAATTGAAATTAATAGAATAATTTATATATATATATATTATCTGATATATATTTATCAAATAAATCCTTATAATAATACATGAAAAATAGAATTGAATGAAAATCCCATCACTTTGTGAAGGTTGTAGTCCACATGTATGCATAAATGACATTATCGATTTCCATTAGCTTGGAAGTTAGGTAGAGTGATATGAAATTATCAATTATGAATCATAATTATGTTATTAATGTTATTTATAAACCCTTAACCAATAATAATACACATACATAATAGATGGTTATGAAAAATGGACTCTATCACTTGGTGGAGACAGTTATGAATATTTATAGATGGGCGATACTTTCAATTCATATATGATTAGAACGAAATTGTATAATGGTGTCTTCATAATCATAATAATATTTCAAAAAATTCATGGAACTGAAGTTATTATTATATTATTAATAGCATAGATCCTATGGATTTAATGAATTATATTTAATTAATGTTAGTGGTTATAGTGATTACCTCTTCTTTTAGAAAACTCCCTTATATCTCAACTTCATGGATATTGGGGAAATATTTATTGAGTACTAGAAACTATATACATTTATAGGTAATTTTAGAATGTAATTTTGTTGGTACTGATTGGTATATTATGTTCAATGATGTTTAATGAAGAGAGGGAGGGTGGGACCTTTTATAATTTACGTGAGTGACACATTGGGAATTTCTCAAAATATTAAATTGTAACATGACTAATCTTCAGAAAAATGCTACCAAATAGTCTATTATTTCACATTGGATGAATTTTTTTACCATTAATTGTCCTCATATTCATCATTTCTATTATTTATTGTTTTTAAATAATTATGAAAAATATTATCTTTAAAAAATATCGTTATTGTCACTATTGTCACAATTCATTACTTCAATATTAAAAACATCATCAAAACTGTAGAAATTACAAAGTCACCTAATACATAAATAATATAATATATTAATCTATAAAAAATGGATCATATAAATTTTAACATATTATAATATTTTTATTGTTTTTCATTTCATTTATTAGATTCACCAATTATTCGAATAATTACTACATCAGCTTTTTTAAAGATTTAAGTCAATTATTTCATCCTTAATAATAGAAAATAAATTACCATGATAAATATAAATATTTTATTTTAAAAATATTTCATACAGTTGATCATATCCTATGGAAAACCTCATATAATATTTTTATCATCATTATAACAAGATTGTGACATGTTTGTCATTTCTTGAATAAATTTCAATAATGGTTATATTCTAATCCAAATGTCCTCAAAAGGTCATATAATTGAAAATATCTTGAGTATTGAAATATTTAATGCATTATTTTAATCTTATTTATGTTTAGGGATTATTTCATTGCCTTTATCATTTTTTGGTTATCCTAATTTACTCGATTTCCCCTTACCGTGATAATAAAATATTTATAGTTACTATTCATAATGAACCCACAAACGAGGAACCTATTTGAAAAACATGGATCCACTAATTATTAACACGAAATCAATATTTTAGGATTAATCTCACAATTTTGGATGAATTAAATTTAAAATAAATCTTTTAAAAGTAATAAAAATCATTTTTATAAAAAATTGTTTCTAAATCACAAAAATGTACTCATATGAAAATATTGTATAAGGATGAAATGTGTAATTAAATACGTTATATATAAGGATTGACTTCATAATTTACTTTTAGATAATTTCCATATATTCAACAGAATTGTTAAAATAAATTAAATAACAATTAAAAAAATGATATTTTTCACTATACACTGAAAATTTGATCATTTCAATAAAAATATAAAAAATTCATTATATGAAAAATATGAAAATATTTAATGAAAAAATTAAGTTCTATTTTTTCAAAAACATTTTTTAAATCATTGTGAAATTTATTATAATTTTCAAACAAAATAAAACATATTTTTTCAGGTACAATATTTTGGAAAATAAAATATTATCACTAAAATTTAATGATATATATTTATAATTTATCAATACATTTAAATTGTGTTGAAAAAATATATATGTATATCATAAAATTTTATTAAATCATATTTATCCAATCCAATTTAATTGATAGTTTATAAATTTCACAATATATAGTAATATTTTAGAATAGTATTGCGGTTAATTTAAACATGGCGTTGTGTGTAACACAACGCATTAAAGAAAAAATTTAAATAAAGTGTAATATATTAAAAAATATCAGATTTTCTAGTAACGATAATTTGTGGTTATTGGGGATGTATTATTCTGTAAGTATTTGGATGTGGTAATGAAACTATATTATACGTGGTTCATATTTTCTAACATCATATCGAGTTTGGTGATGGCCTATCCAAAATTCCACAATGTTGTGTATGGTGAGAACATATTACCACTAAAAACTATATATTTTACATTTACTATAATAATAAACATACACATAAACATGGGACCAATTCAATTTATAGTTTTATAATTTTCAATTTGATAATAAGAGTGAAAAGTTTATGATTTGATTGGCGGAGTACACATGGATAAATATCATTCAAAAAAAGATATATTCCTCTTTTAGTGGGTTGAAGGAGATGAACTATTGAGTTATGAAATGATTAAAAAATGAGAGTTATTTCCCTTTCCTAATTAATTATTTTTCATTATATCACTAGAAGATGAATCTTTGGATCATATATACTAAATTGTATGTTAGTGATAGGTATATTTATCTAATTTGACGATATAATGGAACTACACATCATGATGGATTATTTCAAGATGTTATATGTTCCCTGGATCATTGTTAGTGATAATTATCATGAAAATGTAACAAGTATGTGTATAATATATTCTAAATAATTGAAAACACTAGATGGGTGCAACAAAGAGATTCACTGGGATACAAATATATTATTGTCCAATACTCTCCTTCACATTCTCAACATGGGTTGGTATCTAGTTCATGATATCAAAGAGAAATCCCAGGATACTTTCTTCACAAGTTTTCTATGGAAACTATTTTATATAGAAATTGAATACCAATTATACATATAGTAATGTGTTTTGTTTGTAACTACCACAATTTATGTTTGGACAAAACAATGTTGGTTTTGAATTAGGTATTTCAATAGATAGAGAGGTGAAGTTTGGGACCACAGAGACATGATAAACCTAGAAGATTTGAACCATGGTTGAAATATAACCTCATTAATAACTCGAATAATGGATATCCTATTTAAAATAGTGTATTACATAATATTGTTATCATAAATTCTAGTGTATAACATGATATATAATTCATTATTGATTCTACCCGCATCAATGAATTGCTTAATGTTATATTTGGTTTAAAATTCATGATACTACAATGTTAGTGTTGGGTATAGTGATAACTCAGACCATTAGTGAAATAATCATTTAAGAAGTTTCCCTACGCATAAAGATTTAATTTTTAATTTATTTGGAGATATTGTCATCACAATAATGTTTAAAATTATAATGAAATTGCTTATATTCTTCATACACTTTCTGTTTTCATGATTTTTTCCTTGATTTTGTGTATTTAGATGATAATTTTTCATTACATTATGTTGTATCATATTAATTTTCTAAAATATATTTAATAATCAAATTAGTTAGTGATATGTCAAATTATTTGGTTTAGTTATTCAACATTTTTTCCCAAAATAATTGTCAATTTAAAATATAGAACTATGAAAAACTTGTATAACGAAGAGCCTCATATAAAAACCAATATAACTAATGTTCTTGGGGATCATATTATAAAAGAGTTGACATGAAAAAAACTTTTTTCCCTTAGTTAATTAAATAAAAATGTACTAAATATCTAATATTTTGACATAGTTTCATGATAAATAAAATTTAATGTTTTCTATGACATTTTTTCTTAAAAAGGATGTACATAAATTAATATATGAATTTATTAATTCATCATGGGAATGTAATTTGAGAGGAATCATAATGAAATGGTGAAATAAATTTGGAGGTAAATTTCTTATTGTGAATAATTTTAAAGTATCAACCTCACATTAGTTCATTTTTATCATTCATTCAGGATATGGATATGTCAACCATTATCTAGATTTTATTTCATGACACACTTATTATATATTAGATGAGTAAAAAGAAATATAATCCAATTAAGAAGGTTAAATCCCATACATAATCGTTGAAAATTAAAAAGCTCCATATTAAGGATAATCCGATGGAAAATTATTATTATGTTGTCATGTATTTAATTTATTAAAACATGAATATGTGATAAATGAATGTATAAATAGATAAATTAATTTATTTCATTTATATGTTGTATGATTGGTCATTCTGGGACTATTTCTGCTAATAATTTCTAAAATAATGAAACATATGTGTTCCAATGATAATACAAACTAGTGATGTGAAATATAGAAAAATTGAACGCATATTTTCATTCCTAAAAACATATTTCATTCAAAATATTCTAAAATATAAAGGGAATTGAACTTTTCTAAGATTAAGAATATATAGATGAAAATAAATAACTATATATGATTATTTTTTATATATATATTTAAAATAAATCTAATGGTAAATATGATAATGTCAATGGTTTTATGACATAATGGTTTTTTGGATATTAATTAAAAAATAGTTATTTAGGAAGACTAAAAAAGGCCATTGTTGTGGTAAATGGATCTAAACACTTCATTATTTACAAAAATTACAATTAGGTATAATTAGGCATTTATATTTACATGATTACATATACAAATCTAGATATCTCAGAAAAGTAAATATTATTAATATTGTAGATGAAGAATAATCCTAAATTATCTATAAACAAATATAAACTATGAATGAATCATTTTAATGTACTAAATATTTTAAAGAAGAATCTATCTTCTTGAGGATATGTTATAATTATTTTTAATAGTTAAATATGTATTGTTGGATGAAGTGATTATACATATAGAATTATTTTCAAATCATACTATAGAATTATAAGTCATGATTAAATAATTATCCTTTTAAATATTATGATTACTAAAGTTGGGTTATGTTCCAATGTCTTCTATGAAATGATAAAACTTTTGTTACAATATGATGGGAAAAAATATTATCAATTCAATCGTTTTTTTATGAAGAATAATTTATTAAGGCCATGCTAATATAATTTTTTTTCATGATAATAATTCTATGAAGAGAAGAATTGATGGGGAAATTAAGGAAATCAGGGAAAAAATTATTTTTTCAATAATAATATAAGATATCAAAAAAAATATTGATTTGACATGATGAAATAACGAGGAGGATGAGCATCTAGCTGATGAATGGTTTGGATTTACTATTATTTGTAAAAAAAATTGATATATAACTCTTTCAGTTTGGTCTATATAAAAAATAAGGTCAATAATGTGACCCACCATGTATAGCCCAGAACAAAAAATAGGGAAACTAAATTCAATCCTAGTTGGATGGTGTGTCGTAGGTAGCCAACACACAGAAATACTAGAGGTTGGGCCCATGTATAATTCTCAATGGAATGTGCATCGAGAAGTGTTCATAGAGTGGTGTATATGGTCCACAAATGAGATGTTCCTTGCCATAGCGGGGGCATCGAGAAAATGCAATGTTGGGAGTACACCCCATATTATATTTTGGTCCCATAAATGAAGATTCAGATTACTAAACAACATCCCTTACATACAGAAAATTGATGTGGAAATTCTTTAAAGAATTATCTATTCCTCAGCTTCAAGAAAGACTGATATATACATAGAAACATGATACATCAGATCTAAGATGTCTAGTATAGTGATGAGTGTCTTCTTTATTGACATGCATTTGAAATATTCTTTGCATCATTGGGTTTCCACTATTTTCAAGGAATGATGATCATGACAAAGACATATAATCAGTTGTAACAAGCCATAGAGAACATCTGAGATCATGTTGAGTATTTATAATTCATTGACAATAATGTTTTCTCACACCATTTTATATCAAAAGAACACTATGTTATCTAGATTTTAAAATGAAGAACATCCCCCTGTAAGAATTTAATGCTGAGATTATTTCACAGTTATGATCTATGGGATAATGAATTTAACTCCGAATGATGTGCTTTAAAATTAAATGACATTTCAACATGAAGAGAGACAATATGTATTCCAAAAAATAAATATCCAACATATACAAATCAGTGTGAGAAGCTCATGTAAAAAAACAAAATCTAAATAGTTCAAATTTTTAAGATGGGCATTATAATTGATAAATGATTCCCATCCCAAATGAAGAATAATGAGATGCTTGATCCTTCTATATTTTAAATGAGGTACAAACAGTGAGCTATTATATATACAAAAAATTTGTTGAAATAGAGACTCCAAATCATTCTTGTGTCTTAAATGAGTTTCAAGTATACATTAGTCTTCTAGTTATTAGTGTTATATCACTATTCTATGTGAATGAATAATTGATTCCTTAGATACTTGAAAGGATAATCTGTTTTCATTTGTAGTGTGAATAAATGGTTGTGATCTAGATGTCATTTCCATGCGAGGAGAAGAAATAAATACTAAAACTTCATTATTTTTTGAATTGAATCACAAAACCTCTATATGTATAGTGAATTACATTGTAAAATAAATACCCATAATAAATATTAAGTATTTAAATTAGGATGAATTAATAATAATAAAAATTTATTTATTCAATCGGGACCAATGATGAGAAATTAAATACACACCATTTTTGTATTTTATAATACTTATAAAATAATAATACACATGATAATGGATGAATTTTTGTTTGTAGGACGAATTTAAATGTGTTTTTATTCGAAACATTTAAATGTACATTTGGATAGTGGGTTTAAATCATATAATTTATTGATAACCCATGGACCACATTATTTTATATAAATATATGCACGTAAATATTTAAAATATGTTTTAAATTTAAAAAACCATTGATATCCTGATACATAGTCGTATAATAGAGATTAGGAGATTGAATTTTTGAGCCTTTGAATAAAATGAAACAAGATTCCCTGATAACTTACTGATTGAGAAGAATTCATATTGCAAAAAAATATACGAAGTCTCAAGAGAGACATTGCAGAAGATCTTGAGGAAGTACAAAAGCAAGTGTGATCAAACATGATTTTGGAAGAAGATCATAGAATCATCCAACAGTGGATCAATCCTTCAATTATGGTGAAGTCATCTAATTGGATCATGGGGATTGAGGATTCTATCTTTTGGATTTCTAGAAATAAAAATTGTGTTTTTATCTAAAATAAATTATTGTCTCTAATTTATTTTCAGAGTTAATTTCTTTTAGATAGAGACGAATGAAATTGTACTCACTTGTTTGATTGTGGATAATCAATATTGGGGTGTCTAAAAAATGGAAAAGAGTATATATATCATTTCCCATCCTTGAAAGTACTCGGTCCCCCCTCTCTATTTTTACTTTTGCATATTAGTTATGGTTTAGTGATTCTATTGAGATGTTCAAGAACCTTAAAAAGTTAACGATGTTTAATCCATATGTAAAATAATTCATATAATGAGTTCAAAAATTATTTAACCCTGTGAGATACACCTAATTCATCCAGGCGATCTAAATTTCAAAATGAGGTGATGGATTTATTGTCATTATATTTATAACAATCATTACATACATTTATGAATTTATCTAATATTTTCAACAAGAATGTTCGTGGAAATGATTCATAATCCAAAAAAAAATGTTAGAGGAATTCTATAAAATAAATTATTCCATTATGATGGAATGGATGATTGGGGATATGATTATAAGAAAAATATTTTCATGTGTGAAAAAATAAAATATTTCTATTATGAAGAAAATTTATTCATGAGAGACGGTAAATAAAAATGGAACTCCCTTGAATACACACCATAATACTAAAAATGAACTATCAATATACTTTAATATTAATGTATAACACAATAATATTATGTTCCGTATCAAAGTGGAAAATCAATGAATATGAGAATCGATAAAAAAAATGATTGAATAAACAATTTTGGTATGATTTCAATGAATGTTTTAAATGTAAATGTTATAGAAAAAATAGAAAGTATTATATATTGAATTTTTAAAGAAGTGTGGAAATGGTCGATTTGATAGGATTTTCATATTATATGTTTAAAATATGTTAAATATGATAGGATCCATTATATCTAGAAGAAGAAATTTGAAATTAACCACCAAAATATTTGATGAAACAACGTTGTGAAATTAATAAAAATTCTACGATGTTTTATAAGTATAAGTTTATTTGAATATCATGGACCGCAATAGGGAATTAAATCATTATAATTGAAACACATCCCATAAAATTGTAAATAATTATTTAGTCAATGAATTCAAATAGGATAATTGAAGATTAATATATTTTGATACAATGACTGTTTAATGAATATTTTACTTCGGAGAGATGAAATTATTTGAAATGATGTGAGAGAGATTAGTTTTATTTATATTAATGGCCATTGTAAAAATGTATATATTGTATTCCACAAATATAATTTAAAATTTTTCATAATCTTTACAAAAACGAAATAAATATTTATTATAATGTATGGTCAAATAATGATATTTATAAATTTCACAAATGGGAATCACAACCTCCTTATTGGGGATGAGTATTTGTGTTTCTATTTAAGGAAGATAAAAAATATGTTTTCTAATAAAAAATAAAATTTGATGAAAACCCATTAAAAAATATTTTGAATCAAAAAGGTAAACATGAAATATATAAAATCAATGGTGATCTAACACAAACATGTGCTATTTTTAAAATGAAGAATATAATTTTTAGGTCATATACCAAAAGAGTATATAAGTCAATGTTTTTTATAGAATAGTTGAATGTTTATGTTTTCCAATTAGTATCATGAAAGTATATTTCTAGATAACGTAAAACATAGAAATTGCAGATATCTATAACTGTGTTACATCGGTTATTAAAATCAATCACATATCAATTTTATTTAATTTCATAATTGAATATTATTGATTAATGGAAATTATTCACAAATTGAAAATAATGAAATTCTATATAAATAACGTCTTAGAGTTTACAAATATCTATGTGGTGGACAATATAAAAAATTATATGATAATTAATCATATTTCAATGTTGATAAATCCCTAAAAATTATTTTTTTATAGAAAGCAGAACATAATAATAATTACATTGATTCCATAATTCTTATTGAGGAATAATTTCTTAGAATTCTTTAAAATGATGTGGTCATTGAATTGGTATAAATAATAATGAGGTATTTATAATGTAGGTAAAAGTATATAAATCCATATTAAATATTGAATTGTATGAGGTTTACATTGATATACATT
This sequence comes from Viscum album, assembly GCA_963277665.1. Taxonomy (NCBI): domain Eukaryota; kingdom Viridiplantae; phylum Streptophyta; class Magnoliopsida; order Santalales; family Viscaceae; genus Viscum; species Viscum album. The sequence goes on from OY728155.1 coordinate 470,607,438, forward strand.
AATATGGTCGGATTTTATTTTCAGTTTTTGGAAAAGGGGTAATATATTGAATGATTGAGTATATTGGAAAAAAGTAATATTTTTTATTGGCTAATAATCGAAGTAAAATAGTATAAAAGTTCATTGTCAAATGGATTAAAAAATATAATATATTATATAATTTTACCAACAATGGGATTTTAATAAATAAAAAATATATATAAATTAATAATTAATTACTTGTTGGATTGTGTATCTTATAGAAAATACAATGTTTCTGTTATAATATTGAACATGTAACAATTAATGGGCTTAGTAATCACTTTCATTAATTAGAATAATATCAGGACGAAATGATAAAATTGATGGGAAAAACATTATTTGTGAATATAAATCATTTATGAAAATTATAATATTACAATTATTATTAGGGTATGATCATCAGTATAAATTTATTGCATATCCAAATTAAGAAGAATAAGGAATCGAATATTATTTCAATGATTAGTGATTTTTTTTAAAAACCTAATAGTATTTATATAAATTTTTTTTAATTTCATAAATTTGAATTGAAAGAATGAATAACTAATGTTTTACTAATACTAGTAAATTAACATTTTTTTATATTTTTAATTTTTGTACACATGGTTCTATTATAAATAAATCATTAATTTTTTTGCTTTAACAGTTCAAATAAACGAAATGGTTCTAAAATTTGAAATTATCTGTATGTTTATTAATCTATTACTATAATTATATATTAAAATCTAAAATCTAGATTATTTTCATGTTCGTGATGTGTATAAAAAATGTGATTTTGAAGATGCGGACTCTCTATGAGATCATGAAAAAATCATTAATGTTGAATTCATAGATAGATAAAAAAATATTGGATCCAAATGTGGATTTCATGATCATGATCGGTTTGTGAATAAATTTTAAAATAATATTAATATATTTCTCATATATATGTATGAAATAATAATTAGATTATCCAATTATGTTTTAGGTAAGGAATTATGAAATTTAGGACAGGTGAGGCAAGAATATAAATATTTTCTTGATTAAATTTTTAATGTTGAATGAAGAATATACTAAGATATAATTTAATTCGTATATATGAATAAAAAATATACACTAGTAGGGTTGAAATAGATACTTAATGAGGAAAAAAATAATATGAGAAAAAAATGTTCACTACATATTAAGTAGATATGGATCAATGTTGTCCTAATAAATTCCAAAATATTTATGTAAAAATAATAAGACATTTTATTATTGTCATGGTGTATTTTATATTGATTTACAAAACTATAGGATCATTTATGTAATTAAAAATTAAATATGTTAATGGTTTGTTCAGAATGTAACTCCACATGGTTTTATAATGTATTTCCTTTTATACAAATCAACTATGTTAGATAGCTTTTTTTATATATGAAAAGTAATGAAATGAAAAATTACAACTCTTTATAGTAAAATATTTAAAAAATGAAAAACATTAATTGATAACTATCTAAAGAATAATTTGTAATTTCACTAATAGAATGATTCTAAAAGTAAAAAAGAATACCATCATATTTAAATTCTCATAACTGTGATCTTATATAAACATCACATCGATAATTATAACTATTTAATGAATAAGAAAAATAAAAATTGATAAATATATTCAAAACAAATTATAGAGCAATATCAAATATTTTATTGATGGATGTAAATTATTATAGAGAAATTTAATATTACCTTTTGTTATATTGTTGTTGGACATATGATGGTGGGAAATATTGGCATTGGATATTTTTTATTTGGATATAATTATTGGAAATAGGTACTCTTATATTTTATGTACTATTTCTATTTTAAAAATAACTAAACTCATTTACATTAAAAAATTATGCAATTATTTAATATTATAATAATTAATTTAAATGATTTTTCATTGAAATATGTATATCTATTAATTTAATATTATTATTATAATTATTATTTTATAATAATGATTCAATTTTTTTATGAAATTAAATTATATATTATAATTAAAATCGATTGATAGAGTATAATTCTTATAAGGTCAATAAAAAATCGTAATAGAATGTGATTAAAATAAATTAATGTTAACAAATGATAGTTTACAACGATTTACAAAATATGAATTGTGCATTTTACCATAAAAATTTAAGGTGATTAATTTTAAAGGATGACTATAATTATGTTTTAAATGTATAAACATATCAATTAATTGACCTAAAATATTATTAAGAACCAGTAATGTTTAGAAAATTCATTTTAATATAAAAGTAATTTTTAAAATATATTTTATTTTTTAATTATAAATATAATTTTTTATTTTTTAGTAACTCAATCATATTAAATATATTTAAAAAATAATTATCACTTCAAAATTAGCTATTAATAGGAATTTAATTGTTTTGGGAAAAAAATAAGTTCTCATGGTAAAAATTGAGTTACCACTATAACGATAAAATTTGTTAAATGGGATAAATAATTTGGTAAATTAATACAATTTATCTAAATATATATATAAATTTATCATCTGAGGTGATTAATAATATATATTCATTATATATCAACATTGGAACTGCTTTACTTGTAAAATCAAAGACATAAACATCAGGGACAAAGTATTTGTGAAAATGCCACTAAAAACTCACCTATAAACTAAACTTTAATCCACCCTTAAAATTATTTATTTTCAATTTATTATCTATTACATAACTTCTAATATTAATTCAAATAAATATTTTCTCTATTATTGGTAATCTATTTTTCCATGAAATAGTCCAAAATCATTCCTTCTAAAGGAACCTATTTGAAAGAGTGAATTTCTATATTTTCTTATCTCATTTATGAGCATAATTTTCTATTACATTATCATATAAACTATTTATAAATATAAATAACTTCTAAATTAATGATATATTTACACAATTTTTCTTTTATAATGATTATCTTAAGATTAAATAATTATCTTCTCCAAATCATTAATTAGTATATCGCATTCTTATTTGGGTTATTTCGAACACCAAAATGAAAATTAAATTATATATAAAATCAATTTAATCATGTATGAGTAACAAGTAATAAATTAATAAAATATATAATAAAATAAATTATTTTTTGTAATGATTTTTTTTATATAAGGGTGAAAAAAAAGAGTGTTCATTACAAATTTACTCATTGTTACAAATAAATTATTTTAATCTTTTTCGTCATAAATTATATTATAACAAACTATTCCAATATTATCAGTAAAATTAATGTCGGATTTTCATAAATATATTAAACCGAAATATTCTACTAATTTTAAGAATCTCTCCATGTAGATATAATAATTAAATAATGAGGACACACATCATCATTAATGAACATATATAAAACAATAACAACTAAAAACATATGATGACTGAAATAAATGATATCTATGAAATATATATGTTAAATAAAATTTTAATTTAAGATTATAAGAGGTAATAAATATGAATATAGTTTTTATGTAAGTGGTTTATATGGTTATTTTTATTATATTATAGGTTAATGCACTGTAAATGATTTCGGGAGTCAAAGTAAGGGTTTATTTCAAAAATAACTCTGAAATAGAGACTAAATACATAAAAAATACTTTTTTAAGAAATTTTTTATACTTTCATTATAATTATTTTCATTCTATTTTGTAATTGATATTTATTTATTTTAAATGGATTCACACAAATCTATATGAATTTGGTCCATAATTAGATTGATAGGATGCTTGTATGTGAAGCCAGCCGTATTAATTATTTTTAGTTGTGAATCCTTCTTTTATATGTCAATGTTATACATTTTATTTTACGGATTTTATTATCCTTATTTCAATGATAAATTATATTAATTTTAAATTTACATTGACAATATTTATATTTTTTAAGAATAATAATTTTTAATGTTTTTTCTTCAGTTTCATTCTCGTTTTATTTTTTTGGTTTTTATTACAAATCCTCTATTATAAGTTTTTATAGTCCCTCAATGTCACTTTTAATTAATTTGGGAATATTTTCTTAAAACCATTGATTTATATTTTATTTTGAAAAAATTAATTTTCTTATAAAATTTAATTTAAAATTCTTCTAATTTCAATCATTTTTATAATATCCATCCAAATTATATTCATCCATGTCGAAATTATTTATGATTTCAACATATTTACAAAGAATATTCTATAATTATTCTATATACCATATTTATTTATATTATTTTTTATTTTTTCTTGTAGAAAACTTAATTTAAACTATTTATCTCACATGGGTTAATTAGGTTAGAATGTATTTATGATTGCTTTCATGTTCTTTTGGAACACATATTTCTGTTTTTTCATTATTTCACGTGGGTTCAATTAATTATATATCATTATAAGGAATTAGTTGAAGATTTAAATATCATGTGCTAACATTTACTTGAGTGGGGTGTGAATCCAATCTACATTGTTTATTATACTAGGGAGTGCACATGATTCACTATGTTGTGGTACATAGTTCATTATGTGATATTGGTCTTGGATGTAAAATATAGAAAATAATAAATTTATAAGAATATATTTTCAAAATTCTTATTCCAAATTTATATATTATATCATATTCGAATGTTATGTTCCAAGTATTATGATAATTTTGTAATAATTTAACATTAATATGCCCCCATTTTAAAGTTATCTTGAAATGTGTTTGTCCTGATTCTAGATTTATAATCCATGTATTATTGGGTACAATTTAATACATTTATATTAATATACCTTCATTATATTTTTATACCAACATATATATCTTATTCTCACTTAAGAACTTCCATTGCGATCTACTATATTTCCCCATTACCATTTTTCAAAGCTTATCCATTCATTGTTTTTCATTACGAAATTAGTGAATAATATAATTCTATATCATATTTAAATAAGACTATCAATGTGAATATCATTTATTAGTGATCGTAACTAAATTTATTTAAAATATGATGGTTATTTATATAATATCCAAATCAATAAACCAATAGTTTAGTGGTCTGAATTATTTTGAGATGTGTTGAGTATTCATTTAAATTATTATAATATTTATATAAGTAATGTTTGGGTCCTTAAAATTTGTATCAGTGTGAGGTGTAATTATTTTTTGGGAATATGTAATGACTTATATAGGGATAAAATTTAAATAAATTAATGTTGAACCAAATATTTTATTGGATGAACCAAAAGTGTAACAAGTTGTACTTAATTTGATATATGTTTAATTGAAGATATCACAATTATTGAAACTATAGGACTCCATTTCAATAACATATGATATTTTACTGGGAATATTATTATTTAACAATCATTCAATCCATCTAGGTGTAGAAATGCACAGAAGAAAGAGAGATTAATTTTTTTATTGATAACTATAAAAAATATTGAAAACATTATATTTTATCCCAGTAGTATGAATTCTTTCAAAAAATGAATATTACTGTGAATTTGTAATTAATATAAATAATGATTGGATATTTAATAATTTGTAAAAAAATTAGACGTATAATAATTTCATCCAATGGAATGACCCCCACCCCAATTTAATATATTTTCATTAGATCATTTTATTGGAATACTTTTAGCATTGAAAGAACAGATGCACAAAGAATGTGTTTGATTAATTCATTTAGAAACAAAGAAACATAAACAGCAGAACATAAGTGAACTATATTATCTCCCACTATGGTATTCATGAATACAAACATTTTTAGTTAAATCACACAAAATATATATTTTTATAACCTGTGGAATGAAAACACAATAAGTGACGATATTAAATGATGTGTATGGGTAAATAATAGAGACATATATGAAAAAACATAAGCATAAGGTTATGAGAATGTAAAAAAAATATAATATTATACCGTTAATATCAATGATCATAAAAAATCAACAATGGAATTAAGATCATATTTTAAAGAAGGTATGAAACGAAAGTGAATCATATGAATATTCCATAAAATCATAACATAAGAATATGACATGTAATTTGATAGAAACTGAAGAAAACATATTATTTGAATAGTAGTTAAGGAATTGATTCAAAGAATATATTACCAGTATGTGTTACTCCCCATACAATATTTATAGTCATGGTTCACTGACATGACCATCTTAGTACTAATGGCTAACTCCCAAGACCAGCATATCAGACATAGTTCTTTTACTAAATTTAGTTTACTCCCCATTCCTGCAATGTATATCTCATGTGATATGAATATTTAAACAATGAAAAGGATTAATTAATTAGTCCTACCCATAACATAATGAAATCCTTATTATGTGATCCAAAAGATCATAAAAATCATATCGTAACTCATTAAATGAAATTGGAATCATAAACATTTAATCATATAACATACTTTGGAAAATGAAATGATTTCATATTAATTTCCTAATTTTATAACCTATCAAAAGAAGTGGGTATTATATGAAAATAACCCCTGAATAAGATTTGGGTTTAATTAATATATAACATATAAAATATACCTTTTTATAAACATATTACATGTTATATAGAATCGAGTTTGATAAGAATATAAACCATGAAAGTGAAATGGGTTTCTTAAAACTATAACCTTTGAAAGAGAAATCGGTTCCATAAATATATAACCCCTGAAATCGATATGGGTTTCATTAATATATTTCCATCAGAAGATAAATTGATTAAATAAATAATATGAATGGATCCTTTGGATCACTTCACAGGAAGGCATGAGTAACCAGAAACTTATTACATCATAGATGATAAATAATTTCAAAGTTCTATTAAAGTCATTTCTTGAGGAAAATATAATTTTTCCAAGAAAAAAACTATTTAAAATATTAAGAAATATTTAAATCATTGTTATTGAAAATAACTTTGAACTCATATAAAGGAAACATTGAAAACATTTGAATACCATTTTTATTTGAAAAATTATAATGGACCCTTAAAAACATTTTGAAAATATTTTTCATTAATAACATATAAAGGAATATTTGAAACATTTTAAAAACCATTTTCCATGAAAAATAAAAATTTAATATTCAAATAATTTTCAAATTACAATCCCATTAGAATATAAAATTGATATTGAAATCTTTTTAAAAGACATTTTCTTTGAAAACATATAAAAGAGAATTTAAAATATTTTGAAAACATATTTCTTATAAAATTTATAAAGTAATATTTGATAACATTTACCATTGTTTATAAAATCATTTATCTAAAAAAAATTCTTAAATGATCATTTGAAAGCATGTTTAATGAAATTTTTTAAAACATGATTTTACTAATAAAACAGATTGATGATCACACACTATAAAGAGGTTATGTTTATTTAAAAACATTATTATAATTATATTATCAATAGAAGAGTGTAAAAAATGTTAATAATATTGTAATAATTCCTAAATAAATATAGGAAATTGAAATTAATGATTTTCCATGATATATGAATAGTAATATTTCATCAATTAAAGCATAATGAAAAAAAATCCTGATAAATAATGAAAATGTTGCAATAAAGTCTTACCAATTGGAAATATGGAATAATATTCACATGTAATAAATTAAATATAATGTATGTTTATAATATCATTAAAAGAATGATATTCATGATACAAAATGTCAAATTTTTATATATTCACATCATAGTGGAATATAGGTGCATAAGAAAACATGTGACTCAAATAAGGAAAATTGAGACAAAATTACAAAATTGATTTGGTGAATCATGAAACATAAACTCCACAGATTAAATATCATCTAAATTATATCTAAATACCCATTAAATTAAGAATGATAACAATATAATACATTCATTGGCAGTATATACTCATCAAACCAAAAATAATCAGTCAATAAAGCATTAGTTTTACAAAAATAAATGTGAGAAGAGAAAACCCTAACCTAATGTCATGAATGTCTCATACTCATACACCGTTTCTATATAAAAAAATTTAGTTTACTATAAATAATGTAATATTCATATTATGATATATAATACCATAATTTATTTATTTTTATATAATTTAATTACCCCATTATGAACATCTTTATGTTAATATTATGTTTTAGGTAATATTTTTTTTCTTTTTGTACATCTTTTGACTTATTATTCTTGATAATCATACATAGATCATGGTATAATTATTTACATATATTAAGAAATGATATATATATCATATATAATATGAATATATTTATTTATAATATTCTAAAAAAATACAAATAATAAAAAGAATACATCATTCGTGGAGATGATAGGTTGTATGTATGCATGAAATTTGTTTCTGTTATATTTTCCTATTGAAACAAATATTGTAAATTATACATATATATAATATCATTATAGTATAATTATTAAGTCATATAAATAATATAACTTCGTTAAACAGCACTTTAATATATTTAATTTAGTGTGTGAACGATTCAAATATCATTAAGGTGGCGGTAGTTCAAAAATCCACAAATGAAGTTATCGTATATAAACATAATAGATAAAATTAATGTTTGTATTATTTAATAATTGAACAAGTATAAATACACCACAGATATCATATATAACATAAAAAAATAAATTTTCAATAATAATTCTCTTCCTTGAGATGTGTTATAGTTAAAAAATAGAAAACAACTTTTGTTGAGGCCTTAGTTCACCATACACAAAAATGGTAAGATCAATACCCAGTAGATGAAAGTGTGTATACATTTAATTAGAATCTATATAATAAAAACAACAATGTTTATATAGTATACATAGTTTATTATATTATAATTAAATTAAAAATTTTTAGGAGGTAGAGAATGAAAATTAAACAAAGGAGTTCAATGAATGATGTTACCTATTCTTTTGGTAACTCCTTTTAGTTTTCTTCAAAGGTATTCCTTGGATGGATTTCATAAAAATGTGTCGATTCATGGAACAAGGGTGTATGTTGGGAAGGTATTTAGATGATGTTTTTTATCTAATGTGGCTAGAGTTGTATGAAGAATTGATAGGGGTGGGTGAGTGCCCTTTCATAGAGGAGGAGGAGTGGAATTCATGTAAATTAAAAAAATAGAAACTCAATTGAAATTTATCCATTACATAATCTTCCACTTTTACATGCTAAAATTAGATCTAATAGTTTAATTTATAAAAATATTTTCATCTAACTGATTTTGTACATGTGTCTTGGACATTTGGCCTCTTATGAATAATGTTTAAAAATTAAGTAGTCTTGTTTTTACAAAATCCATTAAAAATAATTTTATTTATTATCACTATCTTTTTTATCACAAAAATTGTAGAAATTCATACATATTCTAAATTATTATGAATAAAAATATTGAATTAATTTTTCTAAATTATATTTAAAGAAGTGGTATACATTATGTTTATATTAATCTCATAGACTTGAGGACAACTGGTACCCCACAGGGTGTTACTAATTCATACATGGCTAAAAAATAAATTATTTATTAAACCATGAAATCCAAACTAAAAATATTACATCAATCTAGTATGAATTTTAAACCCAAAGTGAAAGATAGTATGTAACAAATTATTTAAGAAACTAAAATCAAAATTTATTGATTTTTTTGAAGAAAATAAACCAACTGCATTAATTATTCGGTTTTCATATCAAGAGTGAATAATGATAGATTTGGTGATTTGTATGTTTTTGTAGTATGTATTCAATTTGAAATGAATTTATTCAGTTTTGGTGTTAGAATTGGTTATGTAGAGATCATTGGTCCGGGTACCCTAAACTAATTCTATGATTTCACATTTATAATGGTCATATACTAAACTCAATCACAAAATATGGCAACCCATAACAATATTTAAACATAACTAACACTGGTCTCACAATGACAATAACCAAACATATCTTATTAAAATATGCAATAAAATAACACTCCCCCAATCACAAGTAATGGTAATGAAATTCTAAAAGAATGATAGTGGGAATTTGATAAATTGGGTTGCAAAATCCAGAACAAGAATAATATAATAGTATTAGTCACTAAGAATCACATCCCCCTATAATCACATCACCCTGAAAAAATAAAATGATATTTTCATTTTAGGAATGAGGATAATGAGTAGTATTTGTACATGAAGAATGATGGTGGTGATGAAACGTTGCTAACTAGTGATCCAGATCATCACATCATAGGTGTGTCTCCTCTGTGTGGTGTTTCTTGCCTTCTTGTGATCTATGACACCTTTTATGAAGTGGAAAAGGTGTGTATTAATAGAAAAATACCATTAAACAATATCCATTTTTTATTTATATCTCTTCTCTATGCCGTCATAACAATTTGTGAGTAGGTTACACGATGTGCAATTCCTCGATTTCCAAACGTTGTGAATCTTATTTCATTCTTCTCTAAAAATATATCCCATGAAAATTCACATCTTCTAATTTAGTCATATGATATGTAATATTATTTCAAAAAAATTAATTAAGTACGAAAATAATTACATAAAACATTGTAAAATATATGCATAAAAAACAGTTATCTACAACACATGATTTTAATTTTAAAATGCTCATAATATGGAATTGATTTTATATATATATCTTTAGGCAAACTAGATCTAATAAAATAAATCTGATTAATTTATTTAAAATATATATTATCAAACAATAAAAAAATTAAAATATAATTTAACTATAAAAATAAATTAATAAAATTATATTTTTTTAATTAGAATTATGAATTTTTTACAATTTTTCAAAATATGAAAGATCAATGAAATATAGAAATAATTATCCCAATGTAAATTTTAATATCCTATATTAAAAAAGATTATTATTTTTTCAAGGATACTTTTCATTATTTAAAAATGTTTGATTAAAAAATGGCTCTCCATTAAAAGGCAATAAAATTTTTTTTAGAAAAAATACATATTTTTATTCATAAAAATGGATTTATTCTTATCTTTTTCAAATATAAAATTTCCGATGAGTTTAAAAAATATTTATTGAATATATAATATATATATATATATATATATTTCAAACATTAATAAAATTATTCCGTCTAAATTATTTGGATAATTTTGTGTTTGTATATATAAAAGTAGATTTATTAGAATATTTCTCTATTTACTTTCAAATAGTTTTACATTCCCTTATGCTAATTCATATGAAAATGATTATTTTTATATACATGTGTAAATAAAATTTGCAATATTTAGTTAATCTGATCCATAACATCTAATCAAACAGTTGTGTTGTATCCCGAATAAAATTTTATTAATTTTAAAAGATATTATAGTTCTTGTAAATCATAGACTTATATGTAACACAAGCTATCAAAGGGACTCACGATTTTGTGTAATACAATAAACATAGTGTGGAATGTACCAAATGATAATATATGTGTAGAGTTTTTTGAAAGATTAACTTCATGATGTGTATAACTGTAGACAAAATTAGTGATTTAATATTTTAAAAAATATATTTAGATTCTTTTTAAATGTAAAAAAAAGAATAAATTAATTAGAAAAAAAATTATTTAATAAAATCTGGGTTTATGATATTCTCCGCAGAATGGATTTCACCATAAAAAATCATATTTCTTATCAATCATTTAATAATTGAATATTCCTTTTAATAAATACCCACATCATAAAAATGAAGTCTAAAACATTATTTACAATGGAATGTTAAAAACATACTTCTTACCAAATGTAACCCATAACTAGGTCCCAATATTGGAGACCAAATGATGGGATGTGAAAATTTTTACATGGATGAAAAGTGTAAATAAATATAGGGATGGATAAATATCACTTTTCTCAAAAATTATTATGATCTATAGATAGTTATCAATCAATGACACAAAAATAGAATAAGTGTGAAATATGTCATTGATATCACAAAAATTATGATAATATGATAAAATATAATTTCAACACCATTTTCCTTAAAATGATATTCTTATATTATTTAATTCCAACCATTATGAAAAACCACATATTTTTTTATTCCTTTATCAATTCCCACATTATCATATTTTAGGAAATGAATGTTGATTTTAGATTCATGAAGGACCAAAAGATCATTTGATCCTTTAATAGAATGATAAGTCATTTCATATGTATTTTGTTAACATCATAAAAAATAAACAATTTATTTACAAGATGCAGAAGTCCTCATTTGTGGATATAAAAAATTAATCATTAAAAAACATTAATCATTTAAGAAAATATTTTATAAACACTTAACCTTGTAAACCATGGAAAATTTGAATTTCCAAAATTATAGAACAAAGGTCACTAAATCATCTGAACGATTACAAAAATATATCATAAGGTAACTCTTGGTTGTAAAATTCCAAAATTGTGAATACCCTTATCATATAGTCTCTTGAAATTGGGTAATAACAGGAATTACCATGAACCATTTTGAAAAACATGAATTCATCATTATTTCATTGATTACCAGATATATTTCAAAAATACATGATTTTGTTAAATTCATCAATTATAGAATATCCCACATTTTCAATAAAAACATTTATTTATTTATAATATAAAAAATACTATCCAATTAACATTATGCATATCATCATCTCGTTATCTATATAAAATATCATTTTCTCACCCACTAGAACATGTCAAGGGTTTCCTTCCCATAATTAAATTGTTCTATTAAATCAAATTTATAGGTCATCAGTATCATTGAACAAATTTTATAAATTAAAAAAGTAAAAACTTTAGAAATAAATACTTATATACTTCATGATTCCAATGATATAATATATTAATTCAGAAGTGTATACAATTATATCATCCATCATTATTCATAACCCATTAAAAATGCTTCATCTACATATTCCTTATAACATATTTGATGAAATATTAAATTTAATACATGTATTATATTTCATCAGCATAAATCTAGTAATGTTTCTTATATTTAATTTAACAAATAGAAGAAGAACATCCCATTACTTTCACATGTCATTCATAGACTCATTATACACAACAATATTACCAATAGAAGTACCATATTATTTATTATCTTCTGAATATTTCCACTCAAGCAGCATGTTTTCATAATAAATATAATTTCCAAATTTCAAACATTAAATGTTAAATTAATTCTTTCTAGTTTCTTACATTGTATAAAAGGAGAAATAATTATTTGATAAACTCTTATAATGGGGAAAAACTATATAATTCTGAAAAATTACATATATAATGGTTAAATCATGACATATTTTTTTATCATGGACACTATACATTTATTATCTGTTATTAATTTTCATATGTTATTTAAGTATTTTTTTATTCTTCATAATGATTTTATGAATTTTTATATAATAACACCTAGGTGTGTCAAACCAGGTATGTAGTAAACAATGTAGTCATGAACTAGTTCACCGTTTAATATATATAAACATTGTTTTTCAATAATGTTACCCTAATATATATCTATGTTAGATACATTTCTACATGTATTATCCAGAAATGAATGTAATTTCATGGAATGCAGTATCTCAATACATTTCCAAAATCCCATATCCTTTTCTATTCATTATGAATTCCTTGCATTATACTTTCAGAAACCCTTAGAAATATCTTTTGAAATATCCCTACAAATATAACAAAATTAACATCATTTTTTATAAAGATTGAAAAAAATCCTTACTCTAATAGCAAATATAATGACCCTCTCTTTCGAAACATTAACATTACATCATTTTTTTGGAATACGAAAAACATTACACAAACAGATGCCCAAATACCATGTTAATTTAGTGCCTTTGGAAATAAGCAAACATAAAACATTGGTATATACCGTGATCTAAATTATCACACACTATATATTTTGTGACTATAAACTATATTATACACATCATACAAAATACACATCTTCATATTCAAGGTAATTTAATCATAAAAATGTGTGATCTCATATTCAATGTATGGGTAAATAATGGGGACATATGGGCATAAATCTGACTATAAGTGTATTTGAACATGATCAAAACATTATAAGGTCATTACATTCATATCAAAAATCAGAAAAATGAATCCTAGAATACAAATTGGCAGCTAATGTGGAATGTATCATACAAAAATCAATAGAACAATTGATAGAAGAATAACTTAGGAATAAGACATATCATTTTGGCGAACGTAGAAGAAAAAAATGATTTCAATAGTATTCAAGACATTGCTTCCAATTCAGTATTTATATTATGGATTCACTCCCAATACCATTTTATTATTCATGGTTCACTCCCATGACCATCTATATTTTCATATTTAACTCCCAATACCATCATAGTGGAAATATTCATTTACTCATCAGAGATCACTACCCGTTCCAACAAAGTTTATCTTATGAGATTTATATCATTTCTAATTGCATTGAAGGTAAATTTAGGTCTAATTCATATAATAATGAATTAATACATTTCTGTTCCACAATATCATGAATAATCATATGACATCCCATTAAATTAAATGGGTATCATATAAATCTAATCATATAATATCCCCTATAAAATATATGGGCTCCATAATTATTTCATCAAATCATAATTCATGAAATGATGTGGTATTCTAATGAATATTACCAATGAATGTGAAATGAGTTTCATATACATATATATATAAATTTTAAAAGATATATTGGTATCCATAATATATAACATGTTAATGGTTAATAAGATTTTAAAGTACATAACCCATGAAATTGAAATGGGATTCCCAAGAATATTAAATTTTAAAGATAATCATGTGTCATAAACATGTAACCCATAAAAGAGATTTTTTTTTAATAAATATCATTCTAAAAAAACATAAACCATGCATATAATGATATGTAATCACACCACTCAATCATTTCCTTAGTAAGGAATGTGTGACACCAATGGTTATAATATTAGATGAAAAATATCCATAAAGACATTACATGAGTAAGATATCCATTATTATAAGAAAAAATAATTTTTTATAAACAATTAAAACCCTTTTCTTTGATAGTATATTTGAAAACATATAATGGAATATTTGATAAAATTTTGAGAACCATTTTCCTTGAAATGGTATAAATGAACCATGAAAACATTTTGAAAACTATTTTTCTTCAAAAAATTATAAAATAATGATTTAAGAAATATAGAAAACTATTATCAAGAAAATCAATGAAGGAAGATTCCATCTTTTTTGAACATTTTTTATTTGAAAACTAATAAATGACTCTTGAAAACATTATCGAAAAATTATTCTTTGCAAATGTATAATTGATTCTTAAAATGAATTTTATAACCTTTTTGAAAACATATAAAGGATTCTTGGAAGCTGTTATCTTATTAAAAAAATATATTTTACTTGATTAGTATCAAAGAAGAAAATTGAAAACATTTTTGAAAACATTTTCAGCATCATGGTTTTATTAATAAAATAAATTTTTGATATATAAGTGAAATGAGGTTAGAATATCGTAAAAATATTTTATTAGATATTTTTTGTACCAAATAGTCATAAAATTGAACTAATACCAGAATAAATCATAAATGACAAGAGTTGAATATAATGAATTAATTTTCTTGATATATGGATTGTAATATATCATTAATGGACTTGTAATCATAAACAACTCTGATAAATGATGATATTATTGTATTAAACTCTTAACTACCAGTAAAATTTAACAATACTCCCCATATACGAAAATGAAATTACATTAAGCATAAAATATCATTAAAAAATAATCTTCATGATTTAACATGTTAAATGGATATATATATTCCTCATAGTAGAATATAGGTTTGAAAAACATGTATCTTATATAAGGAAACTTTTAAAATAATTATTTAACCAATTTGGTACCTATTAAATCATAAAACCCGTGAAATAAATATCATAAATTTGATATGTAAATAACCTTATATTGATTTATAATGATCCTAGAAAATATAATTTGAATTTATATACACTAAAAAAAACAAGGGGTGAACAGAGAATAATTCTCACCAAAATAAAGGTAAGATGACATAACCCTTATCGTAGGTCTTCACTCTCAACGTACGAATATAAAGATCCAGAATAATCAATACATGTTTCTTATAAAACTAATATAAAAAATTATTCTAATTTGTAATGAAATAAATTATTTGGTTTTTAAATTATATTTCCTGTTCACTAGAAACATTATGTTAATCGTAGTTTTAATGGAATGTTCTATCCATTTTTATACGTGTTTGGAATATTTATTTTTGATAATATTACCTAGAGAATAGTTTAATTATTTAAATAATATAAAAAAGATATAAATATACTATATATTATGTATATGTGCATTTATAATAATATTTATTATATATAAATATGAAAATCAATATACGATTTACGGATACGACGTGTCGTACGTAAGCACGAACAATATTTCTGTTATATTTTCATAATGAAATAAATTATATTGAATATTTATATGTGTATAATATTATTCATGTAGAATTATTATTTCATATTAATCATATAAGTTCACTAAAGTCATCCTTAATAAATTCCATGTATTATTTTAACAAATCACATCTTTTTGAGGATGTGGTAGTCCACACGTCCACAATCGAAGTTATCGTATTTACAAAAAACATAAAAAATGATATTATGCCATATATATTAATTAAATATGTCTAAATACATCACAAATAACATATATAAAATTGAAAACGTTTGGTATATAATAATTCCCTACCATGAAATGAAAAAAAGGAAAAATTAACAACATCGTTTTGTTAGGTTGTAGTTCACTGTAAACAATAGAAGTATTTTTTTTACACAATATATGAATGTGTCCGTAATTATAGTTGAAAAAAATATAATAAAAAATAAATTAATATTTATTATTCAATTTTCATTACTTATGTGTTTAATAATAATATTTGGGGTGGTGTATAATGGAACTAAAACAAAGGTGTTTGAGGAAGGAAGTTACCTCTTATTTTGGTAACTCATCATGGTTTGCACCAAAGGGTTCCATTGATCTAATTTTTACCAAATGGAGCCTACAAGGAATAATGGTTTTATTATTACTGGATATTTGGTTTGGGGTTTTCGTATCCAATTGTGATTTATAGTTTTGAGGAAGTAAGGAGGTGGTTCCCTTTTTTAGATAAAGAAGAGTTGAATTCTTATAAATAAAAATTGAAAACAATATTGAGGTTTCTCCATTAAAAAATGTTCCTAGAATAATTGTAAAAATAAGATAAAATAGGGTAATTGGTAGAAATTTTTTCAGCAAAAGGATTCTGGACATGTCTATAGGTCATTTGGCCTCTAATTATTAATGTTAAACCATTTTTTAATCGTTTATTCACCATATTCGATGTATGTAATGTTAATAAAATTCATTAATATTTTTGGAAATAAATAGTCTTTAAAATAAAAAAAATTATATATTACTATTAATAAAAATAGTAAATACATTTTTATAAATTCTAATCATAAAAATGGAAGAGGAAAATTTAATTTTAATTTTTTGGATAGGTGGAAACGTGTGTTTTCTAAAAAAAAATTCCAATGTTTGATATGATTTTATATCTAATTACCATTAGAAATTTTATTAAATGACATAAATATGATAAAATAATGTAATATTGATCTTATTAATCTTTACAAAATAATTAAAATTTTACATAACATTACTAATAAATTATACGAAATTTTTTTTTTGAATAAAAATTTATTATTTTTCTCTATTCATCGAAATATGAAATTTCTCTGAAAAATAAAATAAAGTAACCCGAATAGTTATTAAATTTACTTAATTAAAAATAAATTAATTTTTACTCAAAAAAATTTAAATATTTGAAATATTAATTTTTATATCGTTATTCCATTAAATGGTGGTGAAATTGTACTTTGGAAATATTGGTCTTTTTTATTAATAAAATTTAATTTTATAAAATATTATACATATAAAATCTATTAGATGCTTTTAAAAAATATTTATTGAATATATAATATAGAAATTTGATCTAAAACATTAATCATATGTGGTTTTTTAATACATTTACATAACGAGGGGTTTGTACATAGTGAAATCGATTTCTCAAAAAAGTAGCCTCTTTATTTACAATTAGTTATTCAATTCACTTTTACAAAATGATAAAAAATTATTAATTTTATATTCATGTGTAAAATATATTTTCACAATTTAGTTAAAACTATTCATTAATTTAATTACAATGGCTAAGATAAATCTCAACTAATATTTTAATAATAATATTAATGAATATTGTTGTTCAGTAAGAAATCATCCATTTTTGTAACTCAAACTATCCAAGGGACTCAATATTATAAGTAATAAAATGCAAACATATTATTTTATTTACCAATAGATAATATATGTGATGAGTGTCCTCCAATATTAACTTATTGTTTCATATAATTCAATCCAAACATAGCAATTTTTTGAAATATATTTTCAGTTTTTCATTAAAATTAAAATATCAAAACGATTTAATTAATTGGAAAAAATATTTCACATAATCACAGGGTGTTATAAAAAGTCTATATCACCCATATAATATAGAATTACTAGAGTATACATAAAAATTAAATATGTCACCCTAATTTTAAATTTAATTTACTATTGTGTATGCATTTTTTCTCTATACATAGTTCCAATATTAGTTTCCAGGATATCGAAATTACATTTTATATCTATTGTTAGCACATAATCATATATCAATTTGTGACAGTTTATGAAATATCAACAGAAGTAACATCTAATTTAGGTCTCCTTGTAGAGAATATTGATATTTGTTTTACTAATATTGTCTGGGAATAACATAATATTGAATAAATTTTTACTATATGGGAATATATTACATTCATAAGTGTTACCTAATCTTCCACCATATCATGATGCTAAGTTTAACATTGAAATTATACTTGGTCTTATGTTAATATTAATGAATCATGATATAATAAACCAAATTTAACCACATTAATTAAATAAGAATCTCTAAAAGAATCACCATAATGGATTATACGTCCAATAAATTAAACATAGGACAAAGAAGTACTCTATATAAGAAAAATTAAAACTAAATTTATCAATATATATTACCACAATAAAACATGATAATGAAAAAGCATCATATAATGAATATTGATGACTTGTTCAATAAATTGTGAGGGGTTCGTTACTTCTTAGTGACTGAACATCAATATATATATCCTAAATTTAATGGTTAAAGGGAATATATACATGTGATAGCCTCCCATATAATACATGGTCACTGTGACTTGATAGTGGTTCTCTTAAGACATGAAAATTCCATAGCTATTATTTGGGATCTGATGAACCGAATCATTAGAGATTACAATGAAAAATATATAATTGTATTTATTGATTATATTATAATATGTTCAATGGGAATTAATATCATGATGATTATATCATAATTGTTTTGGAAAACATTATATAGTTCAAAATAAGACAAATGTTTCATGTTTGACGTATGGATACAAAATATAACATTCAAGTGTTACGTAACAACATGAAAAGGAATATTAATAGATCATTCAATGATATAGAAGTTGATAAATTACAATGACTAACAACAACAAATGAATTCATTAATTTTTTAAAAAATTATATATATATATATACACTATCATTTCATTGTAACAAATTTATCACTACTATCAAATCACATAATCATGTTATCTCAAGAAGGGTTCAGGTTTTAGTAGAAAAATGAATTTAACAACAATTTACTAGATAAATAAATATGGATGGTCACTATACATTTAAACATAGTATCCTTTATATGATAATTTTTTCTGATATTCAATAATCTATTAAAAGAGGGATTGGGATGTGTCCTCATATACAATTTTATATTGTTTTCTTAAGAAATAGGTCAATTTAATATTCATTATAAAAAATAAAAAATCCAGGATTTTTTGATAGAAAAAAAATATTTTAATTGATGATATGGTTAATTATATATACTTGGAAAAGTGTAAAATATATAATTGTCATAATATATTAAATTAAATGTTTATATAGAAGGAGTAGAACATGAATCAAAAGAGATTATAGTAGTTGATGAAGGATTGTTATTTCCCAATAAATTACAATCTTTTGATGGTAAACAAGGTGGTTGATGCTCTTAAAATAGTTTTTTATTATACCGTATACACAATGAGTATAAAAGGTGACTCAATAAATGTGAATTTTAAATGTATAGACAAGTTAATTACAATAAAAGGGGAGAAAACCAATCTTTGCAAAAATTAATGTTTAGTCATCCATTAATGTTAATATCAACGATGTATAAAATGATGATATAACAGTATAATAAAAGGTGAAAAATTTATAATAATTAAAACATAATATTTATTGAATTATAAAATTTATTAATATAATTTTTTACCCTTTAATACAATAATTAATGATTTATATTTTTAATGATTCATGGAACCTATAATTTTCTATCCACCCTATAAAGAGGAAGATAATTATAGATCTCAAGGATTTGTTTTGGAGGAAAAAATTAATATGGAGATTTATGAGTAATAATTACAATGATTAATATGCAAAAAATGCTAATTTATAATGGATGAATTCAATGTGTAACATGAACCCACTCTCCATATATATACAGAATGGGAGAACATCAGAAATTATTACATTTTATGTCTTCCTAATACCAATAATGAAAATACATCAATTTCTATTGTTGATTATCAACTTAAAAATTAATAACATTTTATCATTATTTGATAACACATCTAACATAGTAAAAAAAATTTAATACACATAATTTAAATATTAATACTACAAGATGTACCACTTTCAATGGTATCATACTAAGATCCAAGGTCCATTGAAATGTTCTACAAAAGTATTTAACATGAATTAGATATAATGTTGAGATTCAAAAGTTAATAACATACCAATATAAATAAGGAATATCAAAGGACTGTTTAAACATTAGATGATATGATGACATCTTTCTCCATTTACTTTATTATAGGTTGGGGTACACATTTTCAAAAGGGAGACTACTCATATAATAAAATTATCCATTTTATGATTATAATAAAACCATATGAGGATCTTTATGGAATGTTTTATAGAACTACACTATATTAGGATGGTGTTATACTGAATAATCTTCTCATAATAATAATTTTTCATTAAAATTTAGATATCATTTAATTTATTTATATCAAAATAAAACAACATAATGTTGTAAAAAATGTTACATAGATAATTTTCAATGTTATTTGGAGTTTGAAGTAATATAAAACAAAAACCATTTCATATCACCATTGAATAGGTTTATAATAATATGGGAAAGGTAATGTTGAGTCCCATATTCCTTTTCCCTATCATGATCGTAGTTCTTGTTGGGATGATAAAATTTCACCTTAAACAAGAACCAAGAAACTCACAAATAAAAATCATTTATTATAATGGTTTTTTGATTTTTTACATAACTGATATGTTACATCCATTAAACTCAAATTTTTCTAAAAAGGAACATAATCTCTTTTATGATGGACAACCTATTTATATCCTTGATTTTTTTGATGAGTATATATTAAAAAAATAATTCATATTGTTAATTTTATATAGAGAAATCATAATAATTTGGATGAAATTTGAGAACATGAATATGGAAGGTGAAAAAAGTACCTTAATTCATTTTATCTAGGTTATAAAATTTATTTGGAGAAATTGTTTTAATGGGGGTAGAATATAGAACACCCATATTTTAGTTTGTATATTTATTTAGATAAATATTTTATCATAATTAATGTTTCATACATGAAACCAACAACTAAAAGAAAAATGCCTTATTTTGTTATGATTAAATTTTTAAACATAAAATTAAACTCATTTGAGGATATAAAAAAGAATAATAAAAAGTAAAATTACAAAAGGAATAACACAATAAGTACACAATAATTCTTCATGGTTGAAATTCACATAATCATTATTTTCCATTAATAATATATCACCAATAAATACTATTGATAGAATAAAAAATATTATAAATATCATATAAATATTGAAATGTATATTTATGAACAATTTGAATGATTTTATACATGTATTTAAGAATTTATTTATGAATGTATCATGACCTTAAGATATATGTTTGTGGGACATATGGACATTTGATAATTTTTTTATTTGATTAATGGATATACTTGTATCCAATAGGTAAATTTTTTTGTTTAATTATTATCAATTGATTTAAAATAAAATTATTCATATATAATAAATTCTTTAAGAAACATAAAAAAGAATAATTTAAAAAAAATTATTATAAAAATATCCATTTTTCATTAATATGTGATATTATTATTATCATAATATAAGATTTTTTGTGTTTATTAAACATAATGAGATATTTTGGAACGAATTTATTGATAAATTTCAATGTATATGTGTAAAATTGTTAATTTTAATGGGATGTGATTAAAATAATTTAATTATTAAAGGGATAATATTCGAAGAATTGAAATTTATATGTTTTTATCATTATAATCTAAAAAACTGAAGTGATCAATTTAAAATTATTATTGTAATAAAATTATACGTTTCACTAAATAGAATAATATACTAACAATCCTTGAATTAGTGATTTTTTTCAAATAATATTAATAGTACTTAAAGATTTAATTTTTTTATATATAAAATTATATATATTAATTTTTCATTTACAATTCATAAGTTACAATTATTATATTTAAAAATGATTTATATTAAATGATGTAAATATTTTCAATTAGCACATCATAACATGGAATGATGGATAATTTCATTTTTTCAAAAGAAATTAAGTTGCAGAGATAAAAATTTTCTTATAACAATAATGGTAAAACGATGATAAGCTGTTAAAGTAAAGGGTATGTTTTATAATATCTCAAAAAATTTCTCTAAATTATATATATCAACACAATTAACAAATATATATTATTTCATGATATCTAACTTACATTTCCCAAATTTATACCAATGATCTATAAAGAAAGTTTATTATAAAGATTAAGATACAAATACATCATCTTAAATTCAATGAAAATATATTTATTTAAAACTAAACATAGATATAATAACTCATTTTAAACTTCAAAAACATTATATGATACCCTAGGATATGTACCATTTTAAAGGGTGATCTGAAAAGGATAATAATGGAATAAAAATAGAATAAAATCCTAAAACTACTATTTAATATAATAACACAATATCATAAAGAGGATGATCATAATAATATATACATGGAAAAAATGTAATTATTTCACAATATTATTGAATCATATAATATATATAAATTACATAATTCATGTAATTATAAACATAAGTCAAGGGTCAATCCCATGACCACAATTGTAGCGTGAAAAAAGTCAAATAGATGAAAAAGTTCAATCTCTAATCCATTACCTAACATATATATATATATATATTGTGCGAATTTATACCAGAGATATATAGTTCTAGGACCAGACATCATGAAATAAAAATTAATGAATGATATATACATGAGGGAAAGAAACCATAAACAAAATAGAAGCATGATCAATACCATGATAAAGATATTGCTTTTATAATTCTTATTCAATGCTTAAATGAAGGATAAATCTTAAGGATTTAAAATAGAATAAGGCTTCAACTAATTTTTGATATTCATAATTTAAAAAGTTATATAGGTCATGAACATTGAGTACTAATGTTAAAAATTCAAGAGAAAATTCTTCGTGAATAATTAATGAAAATTAACCACTTTTGTAATTCATTATGATATGAGTGAATAAACTTATTAAAGATGTAATGAGATTATTATATACATAAAGTAAAAATTAAACCAACATGTATTTATATAATCTATTCATTTTTTAAAAAACATTTATTGGGGTGATACTCGACACTAGAAAAGAGATACTGACTTTCCATTAAGTTCAGTTTATATAAAAGTGTGAATTTCTAAGTAAAATAAAATATTTAATAAATTATAAATGAAAATAAAAATTAGAATTTTATATATATATATATATATATAAGGTTTATATAAAAATTATATAACAATCACTTGATAATAATACTGTATAAAATAGGTTAAATAAAAGAGAATGTGTAGCGGAAAAAAATTGAGGGTTGTTGGAAATAATAGATATATCGCGTTCGGATTCACAAAGCACATGAAATTAACACACCATATCATAAAATAAAATTTCATAGTACACCCTTAATAAACATATTCTTGTAAATAGAATTATTTAATTTCACTTTTTTCCTTGTTATTTATTTCGAATATAATATATTCTTCCATCATTTACATGGGTTTGTTTTTGTTAATTCCTCCATAATAAAATTTATTTTCTGATTAGGCTAAAGACTACTCAAATTATCTTAATAATCCCCAAAATATAATAAACATCAAGTATATATATATGTATTAAATAAATTATTAAATCATTCCATACTTGGAAGAGATGAAATATGAAATTCATTACTCATATAGGTGATAGTTCACACATATATTTCATTTGTGTTTCCATTTAATAATGAATGATATAGAATTACTGTATATGCTTGTTTGAACAGTCTGAAACTTATTTATTTTATATATATATTATTTATTCACAAATTGTATCATTATAAACACTCTTCGTAGGTGGTCATTAAAAAAGTGTACCTTGGTTTTGGCTATCAAATAAAAGGTTTTCATAGGCTCAAAGGGGATTTCAAAATAAGGATTACTGTATGGTTATTGAGAGCCTATTTGGATATTATAATTCCCATGTGGATTAGAAAATTCCTCTATCATATTAATGCACACTAAAGTAGAAAATTACGATCAAGGGTCCACAAACATAAGACTCATAAATGGGGGTGAAAAGCACACATTTTTAAAGGATGTCCGTAGGTGGCCTTATCATTAAAGCTATTGTTTTTCCTCACATTTGGGAAAAATCATTTACCAAATCAAAAATTGTGCTATCAAAATTTGATGGTTTTGACACAATATTCATTATAAAAAACATGTGAAGATAACAAAAAAATTTAGATGAGACCATGTCTTTTGACTCTCCAAAATGGTTAGTCGTGATTTCAAATGTTGAAGGTAAGTAATCATGACACTTTATTTTCCATATTTCAATACTAAATTTTATTACTATTTTTCAGTTTTTTTGGGTTTTTTAGTTTTTTACTGTGTTTAAAATACACACCCACACAAAAGATAAAGAGACAAAGAAACAAAAAAATTATGATGAATCTGTTAATAATTTATAGGAGAGGAAGAAGAAGAAAATGGGAGAAAGAGAGAGATAGAAGAGGATGAAGAATAGTTAAAGGGAAAGAGGTTCCCCTTTTTGGATTTGGTGAGTCGTTGTCTGCATCTGGTGGTGGGTCATCTATTGAAGTTGTGGATCATATGGAAGTCGATATGGTTCCCAGGATGTGTGTACTCACATGGTGATGCATTAACTAATGTCCTTTAACTATCAATGTCATTTTGGAAGAGGGTTCTTGAACATGCATTGCACCGAATGTGTAAACATTAGTAATAACAAAAGGACCTTCCGAATAAGAATTAATCTTACCAGGGATTAGTCAAAATAAATAATTAAAGAGAATTTCCTTTTCACATTCATGAAATACTATTGTCAAGATGTGTTTATCATGGGTTGCGCTGGATTTTTATATAAGGAGATTAGAATTCTCGTAAAAATCAAGTCGCATCTCCTCCAGTTCATCCAATTGAAACAATCTTTCTTCAATAGATTTTTTAAAATCAAGATTTCAAGTAATCACAACCCAAAATGATTTAGGTTGGATATCAACTAGAAAATGGGATGTTTTAACAAATATTATCCTAAAAGGATACATCCCAATGGGTGTTTTATTGGAAGTTCGATAAGCCCAATGTGCTTTACCAAGTCTTTTAGGCCAGTATTTTTTGGTGGGATTTACAGTTCTCTCATGAACTCTTGTCACTTCTCTATTAGAAAGTTAAAAAATTCCATTTTTCTAGGGGTGATATGAAATTGATGTTATATGTACAACTACATTCTTTTTCAAAATATATTCCATGGTTCTATTAGAATTTTTTTTCCTAAGTTACTAATCAATGCATGGGGAGTGCCAAAAAGATGGAAGGTGTGTTTTTTTTGGAACTCACTATTAGTGTTTGAATCATCCTTTATTGTGTGTTTGGCCTTGATTCACCTAGAAACACATGAAACCCCAAGAAGAATATATGATAATCCACTATAATGGGGGAATGTTGCCTTGAAATTAATTCCCCAATCATCGAAGATCTCAAACAAAGTTAATTGTTTTTGGGGAATTTCATTTATCATTGACATTGTGTTAAACATTTTGCAAGTCGGACAAGATTTAATACACTCATGTGACTCCGTGACTAATTATGTCCACACGAATCGAGAGTCTAGGACATTTCGAGATTTCCTTTTTTGTCCAAAGTGGCCTCCAATAGGAATTGAGTGACATAAATCTATGATGGAAGAATGTTCATTTTCATCAAAACATCTCCAAATTATGATGTCTTTCCCAATTTTCAAAAGATTATTTTCTCCCCAAAAAAAGTATTTTGAATCATATTTCAACATTATTTTTTATTCTATTGAAAAATTTTCAGGAAATACACAAGAAACCTAGTAATTTACAATTGGGTCATACCATTGTATTTTTGGAGTGACAGATGAAAGGTTCTCCATTAGAAATTCCAGATCAATTATTTCAAAATGTGAAGAATTAGAAATTCTACTCAAGTTATCTGCCTCGAGGTTTTATTTTCATTGTCTATATTTGATTTCAAGGACAGACTCTTGTATCATTAAGATTCATCTTATTAGCCTTGATTTGGAATCAATTTTCTTGAGTAAAAACATTATAAAATAATGGCCTGTGAAGATGATGATTTTGGAACTTAAGAGATAGGGCTAGAATTTATCTACGGAAAAAACTATTGCCAAAAGTTTCATTTTCAGTGATAGTGTAGTAATATTGAGTTTCATCCAATTTTTTTGAGTAATAATAGATTTCATGAGGAATATATTCTCTTCATTGACCATGAACGACCCCAATGGTCCTATTAGAAGCATCACACAAAAATTCAATGGGTAAGGACCAATATTTGGGTTGGATTATTGGGACAGATGTAATAGAATCAATGAGTTCAATGAAGGACCTCTTTCAAACCTCATCAAAATATAATTTGACATTATTTTGGAGTAGTTGAGTGAGTAGGGGTGGGGGGAATTCTACTGATGGTATGGATGAATCACTGATAGAATCTAGCATGACTGAGGAATGAACGGATGTCTGGAATAGAGGTGTGTTCTAGAAGTGATTGGATCACTTCAATTTAAGAAAGAACAACATTAATACCCACTTTGGAAACTATGTGCCCTAGAAAAATCACAATTTCAACTATAAAGTGACATTTTTTCAAAATTAACTCAAGGTTACACTTGAAAAACTTTTGGAGGACTAGAGGGAGTGAACTCAAGAAAGATTCAAATGACTCACCATAAATAGTTAAGGCATCCATGTAGTTTTCAATGAATTCAGAAATGATACTCATCATACACCTCTGGAATGTAGCAGGAGAATTGAAAAGGCTAAAATGCATTCTCTTACATGCATTTGTTTCATAGGGGGAAGTGAATATAGACGTTACCTTGCCCTAAGGTCCGATTGTCATTTGGAAGATTCTAGTGTATCCATTTAGAAAGAAATAGAGTGACTTTCCGGCTAATAGTTCATGCATTTGATCAAGAAATGGAAGATGATAGTGATATTTTCTTGTATCATCATTCAATTTCCTATAATCGATACACACATTCTGTTTATTCTTTACTCTTGTTTTGACTACCTCTCCATGTTCATTTTTGACAACAGTTATCCCACATTTCTTAGGTACAATGTGAAATGGACAAACCCTTTCACTCTCATAAATTTCATAGATAACAAAAATATTAATATTATTGATGATCTCATCACTAAATACCTCATGTATTAGGGGATTGAGTCTTCTTTGTGGTAGACTAATTGGTTGAGATAACTTCTCTAGATGGTTATGATGCATACAAAGGGTAAGGTTGATACGTAGTATGTCATATAGGGTCCAACCTAGGGACTTTTTTTTTCTCGAACACATGAACATTTTTGGAATCATATGTTTCAGTTTGTGAAGTAGATATAATGATATGAAATGGTTTATCATGGACAATTAATGCATATTTCAGGTGTTCTAGAAGAAGTTTTGGAAAAGTATCATCTTTCATTTGTGGGTTAGACAACTCTGGAATAGAGGGAGGGTCTTCAGTGGCTTCAGATTCATTTCCCTAAATACTGTCCATGGTGGGGCATTATAGATCATAGTTGAGGTGGGATTCAATAGTGTTTTCATGTTTCTTGATATTGATTGTGTCTATGAATGAAATATCCACATCAACATCACCATTTATGACATGGTTTATCATGGTTCAGATTTCACAAGATCCTATCTCATTAGAACATGATTAAAATGATGGAATGGGCTTCAATTTACTGTAATATGTGCCCTCAAAAGAATGGATTGTGTATGTAGAGTGATTCTCTTATGGGTATCTCATGGATTGAAAAATGTTGAACTCGACCAGTTGGTCACAAAATTCACTGGATAACAGGCATGAATGGACCTCAATCTTGGTTCTCACTATCATTTGGAATGGTCTTTCTAGAATTAAGGGAGTTCGAGAAGAGTTTATCTCACCTTCCATGTCAAGGAAATAGATATTAGCAGCGATGATAAGATCATTGGCACGAATGATGAAATCATCAATTATTCCCTCAGGATTGGTTGTTCTTCGATTAGCTAACTGAATTACATCACCCGTTGGATGTAAGAGACCCAGATCAAGGACGAAGAAGATAGATTCCGTTATGACGTTAATTGACCCTCCTAGGTGTATAAGTGCATCATCGATGTTGGATCTCCCAATTGGACATGGAATCATAAAAGGTCCCTGCATATTTTTACACTTTGCGAATATACTGTTGGGTGAAAACATTTTCAAAGGTACTTTTTTGCTTATTGTGGGTACCCAATTCCTTATGAAACATGGAATACATAGGGATTGGTTTTATTTCATATAAGAGTGGAATGTTGACTTCAACACATCTAAATATGTCGAGCGTCATAGGGTTGGGTTTAAAAGACTTCATTGGCTTAGAAACAACAAGAGGAAATGAAATTGGATTCAGAAGTGGAGTAGAAGGAGGTGAGGTAAAGGCTTCATATTCATTTTCGAGTATCTTTTTCTTTTCATTTTCTAAGACCACATTCAAAAAGGGGTTGGAGAACTTATCTTGAGGCATAGAAATTTACTTCCCATATCTAAGAGAAATTTCACTTATGATACCCAAGGGGTTGGGTAATGGTTGATCTAGTAGTTGAGACGAATTTGATTGTTGTTGCAGGCTCAGGTGGGATGAAATTTGACCAATTTAGGTTTCAGTGTTTTTGAGGCATGAATGGGTGAAGGGCGCAAGACCATCCACTACACATTCCCATGGTTTCTTGAATGATGAGGCTTTTCCTGGATTGTGATTACATTGATTTGGATTTTTGAGAAAGCGATTGTATTGGATTGGGAATTGAGAAGGCTCACTAGGATAGTGAAAACTAGGAGGAGGAAGAGGATGATTGATTATTTGAGGTTGATTATCAAAAGGGAATGGTTGTTGGAAATTACCAACACTTTGACAATATTAAAATTGGATTGGTCTTTGATAAGGGAATTGAGGGGGATCAGAAATTGGATTACCATGCCCCATGTAAGGGTTAAATGTAGAAGAGAATGGCTATGAATGTGGTTGGTTGAATTTTCTAAAAAACTAACTTGATTGTTGAGGTTTGGTGTTCCATTGAGCATATACTACATTGAGATCCATTGGTCTGAATGAATTATAAGTATCATCTTGATGTTGTAGAGATTTTTCTACTAGATGATATAGGGAGCTATATATTCCACAGTTCATGATAGGTCCAGGGAACAAAGATTTTGTATAATACAATGTTGGGGCATTGATAGCCACAGCTAATTGTCACACATGACATGTAAGTTCAATCATCAACTTGGTCATCTTGTTTGGCTCTATAGATTGACTATCTTGATCATGTTTGACTTGAAAATGTTCTAAAGTAAAAAAAATTTTGTTTGATGCCATGTTACATATGAGATCTATTTCAAGATCAAGATTTTTATCAATAAGAGCACCGCCACTTGCAAAATCAATGAGTGTTCCCTCTATATCAAATAATACCTCATAAAAATATTGGATCATGATTTGGTTTTGTATTAGGTGATGTGAACTGGTTTATACAATCTTTTTTATTCTCTCCCAGTACTCATGGTGTGATTAATTTGGGAATTGACAAATAACGCTTATTTCCTTTTGGATTGAATCAGTACGAGAGGAAGGAAAAAAATTCATTAAAATGATTCGCTTCATGTCATTCCATGTGGTTGGGGAATCAGGAGGGAGGTAGTAAATTCATAATTTTTGGGAGCCATCTAAGGAATAAGGGAATTCTCAAAGTATGATTTGTTCCTCAGAAACCCCTTTAGTATTCATGGTAGTGGACACCACTTGGAAGTCTAGAAGGTGGAGATATGGATCATCACTGGCTTGCCCATTGAAATAAAAAATAAAATGAATGTGACCTGATTTGAATCAAAACACAGCCTCTATGTATGGATATTGAATACCAATAAGTTGGTAATTCATTTCAGGGGAAGAAATATTGGTATGTGTTTGTTCCTAAGGATTTCCCATATCTAATTCGATTGGTTTGACAAAGACAGATTCCTAAATTATTTGATTATCTCTTATGTTCCTCATATGTTGGAGAAGTGTTCACCCAATATCTAGGACAATCATATTTAAGAGATTTTTTGGGAGGTTCCGCTGCATTTTTAGAGATTTTGGAATAAAGTAGAAGATGAGTTTTTCGATGTGTTTTTTCTTTTTATGATTTTTATGAGAAGACGAGTTTTTCATTGTGTTTTTTTAATTTTGCTTAATTTTTGATTTTTTTTTAAAATACCTAAAAATGACTAATTAATTTCACCATGTCTGGATAGACTGCCATTTGAAAGTGAAGATGATTGTCACCTATCATTCGTTCAATGTTCTGATGCTCTGCTGATGTGTGTAATAGCACTTGGGTCAAATCATTAGTGATGATAATTTTTAATAGTCTATTGTATTTAGTTGATTGTACTATTATTGGAGGGTTTATTTTTTCAGAGAATAAATGAAGTGATTAATGTTTGGTGTTTTATTTTAAAATTTTATAATGATTGCGGTGAGTTATTTTGGGAGTTATGCTTGTGATATCCTTGAGCTTTGCTTTATATTGCCTTTAAATTAACACCCACATCACAAGAAAATGTTGATTTTAATTCCCTAGAGTTATGGATATAATCCAAGTCTTAACATAACTTAGGATTTTTATCTCAATCAATTATTTTTTATTATAGTGTATTTATGGTTCCAATAATACTTGGAAACCACACGTAAAAAAACAATTCATTAATCTATGACATGTTATCCCAACTTACACAATTTTAAATTAAAGAATACTAATCAAGAAAAATCTCTTAATAACATAACATATCTAAATAATGTCTCACCCTAGTGGTATATTTATTTAGTCATTAATATGGTTATTAATCTGGTAATATATTATTTTGGTGATTAATTTTAAATAGAACTAAAAGAATTGGATAATAAATGAGTATTGTGTCGAACAGACACGATCGTTGAGAGAGTTAAATAAAGACTTTCGATCGATTGGGGAAGAAAAATACTAACATGATTTAATATATTTTAATAATATTAATATTAAACTATATAAGGTTGATGAGAGTAATAGATATGGAATAAGAAACATTCATTAAAATATAATTAAAAAAATAAACTTACAAGATTACAAAAATGTTGAACACAAAAGTAAATGGAAACAATGATAGGATGAAAGGTCTATCAAGTGAAAAAAATTAGTATTAAAGGTCCTCCAATTCCTTTAGAAATTCATTTTTTGTGCCAATATATTTTCCTCTATTTTGAAATGCCAACTCTTTTGAAGGAAATGAGAGGGGAGGTATTTATAGCCCAAGTAGTTCAACTGTTTGCATTCAAAATATGTCTTTCCAATTGTCTCGGCTGTTTTTTTTCAGAAAGTTGAATCTCAAAACATTGTATTATTAGATGTTATAGATAATATTGTTTTCCAAATAATCTAAATATTTTTAGCTGTTTGGAAATAGGGATCCAATGTTATGGTAGTTGGAGTAATCAGTTGTAATCTTTCCATTTTAATCAATACTTTTCATAATGAAAAAATGTAAATGGGTTTTTGAACTGGATGATGCCCTCAAATAAAAATAATTTCTTTTATAAAGATATATGGACATATATTATCTTTTATAGTGAAAAAATACCAGCTTTATTTGAATAATAGATCATTAGAAATTTCATTAATAGTGTCTGGATTTTAATTCCCATCTAGAATGATGGGATAGACTTCAATGAAACATTTGGGCCTCTTGTTCTTGTATTTGGTCCTTAAAATTTTTATACACGATTCTTTAAAATAATCACGAATATATGGTGGAGTTTCATAAAATTTGGGCAACATGAATTAGACCAACAACTCAATCATCATGGGTGGTCCAGTTTCATCACAATTTGATTGGGTCTTCCTGTGTGGACCATATGACACTCTAGATGAATGATGTAGCCAATGGTTCCTTCTAATGAAATGTTTTTATTTAATAGAGGAACCCTAGAAAATAATAATCAAAAAATTTAGATAATTAGGGTAATAGTTATTTGTATAACATTAAATAGACTTGAATTTGGATGAATTAAAATTGTTTTCTAAAATTATATATAATATTTAATAATTAATAATTCAAACAAGTTTTTCACAATTCATATAATATCTTTATAGGATGTATATAAAATGTTATGTAAATATTAATAACATCACATGAAGTAGAAGTAAATGACTCACCAGACTCAAACTAGACCTGAACAGTGGAAGCATATACAATATCAATAAACAGTGATAACAATATATAAACAAGTGAAGAGGAATGTTAACACAACGGCATACTGAACCACTTGTAGAAACTACTAAAAAACCAAGCATGAATCCATGGAAGGTCAGTATATAGAAGTGTGTTGATGGACAAATAACCATAGTTACAATAAACATGGTAACATAATAATATAGGGATGAAATTAAAACAATTTAAACTCCAGATAGGCAAGACATCAAGGTCTATAACATATACATGAAACAACTAATGATGTCTAGCTCCGGAAGCTGTACTGATTCCTACACGTAAATCCAAAAAGTCTACACTCATCCTGATGGGCCCATACAGGGTGTGAAAAAACTCTCAGTAGGATACCACCCAATGGAGCACACCTAATATATGTGTTTAGGTAGTAATGATGTTATAGGTAAACTAGTAAATAGTACTATGAAAAAATAAACACAAAATAAACTAGTGTTCAACATCCACCATGAAGAGTCTCCTGATTCGGCCAAGGTTGTCATCTCTGTCGTGTAACCTGACACCACGTGCCTCTTGACACCTTGTCTCTTAGGTCCCGATGTCCCAAAGGCATGCCCAAACAGTAGTTACCTAGAGAAAAAATTATGTAAGTCCTCAAATAAATAACTATATGAACAACAATGTATTCTCTCAAACAAATTAACTGGAGGGACAGTGATGTCTACCCTCAAATCAATTTACTGGATTCACAACGATGTCTACCCTCAAATCATGACGGGCCTCTTTCCCCGACCTGATAGCTTCAATGCTTTCCCCGGAGGGCTCCTCACATTCAACATGGCTTCCATCAGTGTAGAGATCATAAGAATGGCGTACATGGAAATTGCATTACATTTTTAAAATAATTTATACATAACAAGAACGAACACTCAAGGACCATAATAGTTTATTTTCTTTGGAAACTCAGAATATAAACTTCTAATCATGGTGAAAGATCTTCTACATCTCCCATAAATATCTTCCCCTTTTTTTCTTACCTAAAAGCATTCTTTATATCCGGGGAATAATAAAACATAAAAATGTTGATCTGAAATGCTCAGTAAGGGTAAACATAGAGAACATAAAACAATCCATAAACATTTGAATGCAAAAACATGAACATAAAATCTAAACATAAAAATCATGAGCAATAACATAAATCATAGAAGTACATAAGATATAGATCATAAAGGAACACTAATTAGGAAGAACTAGCATGGGAATAAAACATTTAATTGTGGGATCAAATAAGCACATGTTATGATTTCCATAGTAGCCAAGGAATTGATGCCAAGACCATCATAGTGGACAGAGTCCCTTACTGAATCGAGTTCACTCCTCATTCCACTCCTGTATCACTAAACTAGATTAAATAGACGTTCCAGCCATGTCTATCTCATGAGATATAAATATTTACCCAATGCGTTGGAGGGAGATATAGGTCCCACCCATCTCATAATGAAATCGTTCTTTTGTGTGCACAAAACAATCATAAATCATTTATCATAACCCAATGAATAAATGGGTTTCATAAACATCATCCCATCATGGAAAATTCCATATAAAACAAATGGATATAATTTCATAATAATAAAAATAAAACCACGTAAATAATAGATATATAATAATTGATAAATAATTATGGTAAATAATGTCATCTAATATGGAAAATGGTTTTGATAAAACACATGAAATGAATTGATGTGGAAAATATCCTTTCTTTTTCAAAATCATTTTCATTCCACAAAATTCCATGAAATTTTAAAAGAAAAGGATTTTTTTGAAAATAATCCTGAAATATTGTAGAGTAATCCTCATGAAAATAAGGTGTTATGAAACCATAAAAAACTATTCATGACGTATAAGTTAAACAACATTCTCCTCGCACTTTAACGGAAAAGTAAAAAAAGTATCACATATGGTGAACAAAAGAAGGATTAATTCCATAAAAAAGTTAGAGTCAAAGAGGGTTAAACATGACATTAATCATACATGGAATAATATTAAACACTTTTGTAAAAACATTTTATTTTCATGGATGAATAATTTGACCCAAGTAAATACTTACGTATAAGCAATCTCGGATAAAAAATAGATTGAAAAATTATCCTTTACCTTAGTTCCAATTTCTTATGTACGTGTCCAAAACTCATTTATAGTGTGTTTGAACATATTATTAACTTGTAATAGAACCATAATAATATTTATGGTATCATATATTGTTCACTTATGACTTTATATTACCCGTTCTTTTGGAAATTCCATGTTAAAGCAGCGTTTTGGGTAAAATCCTATCATTAATCGTACGTGTTTGGACATGTTGTTAATGATATTGTTACGTATTTCATGATATAATTACTTAAATAATGTAAAAAATGATTTATATATCATATATATTCAGGATATATATGTATATAATAGATAGATAAATGAATTGAAATACACCGTTCATGGAGACGATAGACCGTACGTACGCATGAAGGCTATTTTCATTTCCTTATTGAATTGAATGGAAGTAAGTAGAGTACATATATATATATATATATATATATATATATATATATAAATCCATAAGCATTATTATGTCATAAATTTAATCATTATTTATTAAATATATACTTCATAACCATTCTGTAATGGTTAACATAGAGAATGAATCTCATCGCGTCGTGGAGACGGTAGTCCATACGTACGCACGAGCGACGATATCATTAGTTTGATATTAGAATATTATATAATGTTATGGTATATAATATATAAATAATCACCACAATGTTATAGTTTTTATTTACATAATTTTAAATCATTATTTTACCCATCCAAATGATGAAATTATTGAATAACAAACTACACCACGACGTGGAGATGATAAGCCGTACGTACGCACGTGTGGTGACATTTTCATTCATCTGATTTAGAAATAACTAATATGGGTGTAATTTTTGTATAATAAAATCATAGTATATAAAATATACCAGATTCATTATTTTAGAATGGATTCAACAAAGAAAGAGGTAGTGGAAGAAGAAAGGAACTTGAAATAGGTGGCCAGTCATTTACCTCTTCTTCGGGTTGTTCCTTTTGATTTGATAAAAAGGGCTCCTTAGGTTGGCTTTCTGACTAAAGGAAGGCCTCTAGGATGAAGGGAGTATAGTTTATAGGGTATTTGGGACGAATTTGTAAGAGAAAAATGTTATAGAAGTTGTGAATTAGAGTGAAGGGGGAGTGCCCTTTTATAAGAGGGGTGAGGGGGACCTTAGGAAAAACATAAAATTGTATTTTATAATAAAGACATAGTCGGTATATAATTGCACCAAATTGTCTTATTTAGAGGATATGGTGGGTATGGGTCTTAATACTCTCAAAAAATAGGTTTTAGACAAGTCTGGATTACCATTTTAACCTTATCATTTAGATTTAACTATAAGTTCAATAATATAACTTTTACCGTGTCATCTCGTAATCTTACACTATATGGTTCATAAACATTCTCTAAACTGACAATATAACCACAATTGGTTCTTTAATGTCATATATATTATTATATATGTCTTTTTTCCAAGACATGTATTTTTAGGACCATTATATCAATTAATAATATAATATTTGTTTTAAAAACTATTTTATGTCAAATTTGACACTATATAATATCTTGTTTTTTCAAAATTCATAAAAGCATTATTACATCCAAAACATTTCCTTTAACCAACCCTAATATATTATATTAACCTATAATATTATTTTAATTTATAAAAAGTCTCAAATTACATTTATTTGGCTATTTTTAATATCAATTGTGTTAATATTTCATTAATAAGGTAATTACTTCATCATCATTGTGTCATAAATAAATTTAATTTTTTAAGGTATAAAAATTATAAATAAAATACCATTATGTAGGAAATAATTTTATATTTTTTATGAATATTTATAGTTGAATTTATATTGTTTTTAACCATATATTAAATTTTTTTTAGTTATTAAACTTTGATTTTACCTCTTTTAACTCTTTTTTGAATTAAATAATAATAAATGTCCTAATCTAATCCAATTGGACATAAATGGTCATATTTTATTCCTAAGGTTATTTTCAGTCTAATTACACTTATCCATTAGAATTATTCCAAGTGTTAGGGTATTAAAAATTTCATTTTTACCCTTATTTACCCTATTTACTTTTAACCGTGGTAAATAAAAATAAAAAGACATTATTCACCAAAAATTATTTTCATCTCATTGAACAAAATTTTACTTACTTATATCAACCATGTCTCACGGATTTTAGAAATTACACTCATAGAAGCGGTAAAATTATGTTTTCTGTAAAATTGTAAATGTTCATAGGAGGTGGGTAAATGACTGTAAAAAGTTCAATAAAATTTTTATATATCTAAAATTATTATAAAATCACTCTAATGAATTACATTGAACATATATAGGAATTATTTATCTATTTTGACTTAAAATAAATTTATATAAAAAAATGATGATTTAAATAAAAAGACGGTTTTTAACCAATAACTGAGTGATTTCACTATTCATAAAAAAATTTATTGTTTTTAGAAAAATACCAAAAATTCACCATAGGCTAATTTTGATATTCCGAATCCAAAAATGAAGTCCATTTTGAAAGATAAATGTTATAATATTTTAAAAGGTTAGTGTTACTATTTACAATTTCTAGTTAATATAATGTTTTGATTTTATATCATTGTTTAGGGAAACTCGGTATTACGTACAATGCAAGATATCAAGGAAGGTTGCACTTCCGTGTAATGAAAGACCAGAATATTGTTGCGTATACTAAAAGATAATACAGTGTTTAGTATAGTGCAAGATATTCTTGGTGTAGCGTACAACACAGAACATCAAATAAATTAAAAATAATATTTCTCATAAAATCTCAGGGTGTTACATTCTACCCCCTTAAAATTAATTTCGCCCTCAAAATTCATCGGGGATATAAATCATTTACTACATGAATGTTTCTTTAATAGAAACTGACATCATAAAAAGTAAAACCAGAACATAAATTTAATAATTAATTTATGAAATGTAACGGTTACCGAAATTAACTAATCACTGGGTTTCCATAAAAGATAATATAGTTGAAAATATGGATATAGAAGAGAAATATAACCATCATGTTCTGATGGCATGTGGTATAGAACATAGCAATGAACAAGCCTAATATCCCAAAGAAATAAATTTGTGATGATCTAAGGTACCATCTGATTTATTAAATATGAGGGCAATATGACAACATTTTTTGTTTTCAATATCATTTCCCTATTGTTGAAGAAATTTTGAATTACAAGAAATACATACTTGATTTTGGTATAATCTCATTTTTGTTCGTTCCTTGTACAATTTCCACTTCATCTCTTAAAGAAATGAAGCTTAATTTGAATTCTGGGAAGTGTTAGCGGATCATGCGGTAGAATGATATGTCCTCCATCTGTCTCAAACATAATGATAGAAAAAGTTATATACAAAAGTCTATATATGGTGAGATTAATCGTATATTTTTTCCAAAAAATGGACTCATACATCATCTATCATACAGCTTAATAATATAAAACTAATTTCTACTAAACATGGACTTCATGTAGGATAGTGGTAGGCAATAAAGGCCTGTCACACTTCTGTTCTGGGTTTGATTCC
The DNA here is from genome assembly GCA_963277665.1 of Viscum album. Lineage (NCBI taxonomy): Eukaryota > Viridiplantae > Streptophyta > Magnoliopsida > Santalales > Viscaceae > Viscum > Viscum album. The sequence goes on from OY728155.1 coordinate 470,646,258, forward strand.
TGCATCCCTGTCCGATGCGACGGGTTGTCGCCCATCCTACGGGATGTCCTTTTTTCTAAAACTATACTATTACAACATTCCGGAAATAATATAAAAAATTTATAGCCTTAAATAATACTGTCTGATGTCTAACTTAATCCATTCCAAACTTTAGACTTATCCAAAATAATTCTGTCACATCTCATAGTAAAAAAGAAAACAATTACCAGAATGGTAATATAACAAGCATGTGAATACCATCATTTATCACCCATATATCATAAGATATATCTATTTGGTCACAGTCCAAACATGTGAATACCTTAATCATGTATTCTCTTGAAAAATGAATACCCATCAAACATTAGTAAAACATAAATGTTGTCTAATGTTAACTCTTTCAACATACCAAAATTCCAAATTGTCTATATACTCAAACCATGATATCACTTTGTCCTCATATCAGTCATGACCTCATGAATACTACCAAACATATTATTTTCTCCTTATCCATTCCTTATGCACATATAATCTTCTTTATAAAATTATTTTAATATAATTATTGAAAACCAAAATAATCCAATACATGGGTATTCCAATTTTCCACAATACTATAAATGAGATTCCATGATACTATTTTCAAATCCCACTACATAAACACTTAATCATTCCACCACATCATTGACATACTCTACATCAAAAATAGTGATCTCATTTGACTTCCCTTTTCCATTTTCCTTAAGTGGTTGTTGATGTCGATCATCATTAACCCTTGGATTAGGGAATTGGTTAGCATAATTCCCCATTTTCTTACAATTGTAGCATTGAAGTGTTGGTGGTGTGTTCTCTATAGTCTTGTCTCTATTCACATCATTAGATACCTTTTCCCATTACATCGACACTCAACATCTTGATGACCTTCTTTTCCACACATAAAACATCTTCTAGTTCCTTTTAGAAAATTTGTACTATGCTTCTTTCAACACTTTGAGCATAAATAAACAGTCATCTACATTTCACAATTGTTATGATATTTCTCCTTGAACTCCATCTTTTGTTTCTTGTCAAAACCATGATATGGATATGTAACACCAACTTCCATTTCTACCTTGATAGCACAATTTAAAATTTCTTCTTAGCCACTAAAGTATTTTATATCTAATGCCATTCTAACACTTGGTTTTAAGACATTGAAGAATCGATCAACTTTACTTTCATGTTAGATGATAAAGCCAGATACATACCTTGCAAGCCTTGTAAAATTTTCCTCGTATATACCAACAGATTCATCATCCTTTTTGTTAATCTCAAGGAACTCATTTTCCATAATTTTTTTGATGAATAAAAGGGAAGTACTTATTAAAAAACAAGTTCTTGAACTCATCCCATTCCATGGATTCTATTTTATCTTCGGGCCTTGTATTCTTAATTAGAGTCCCCTACTGGTCTGCTTCACCTTCTAAACGGTAAATAGCCAGAATGATTTTTTTCATGTTCCGAACAGCGAAGTATGGAAAATATCTCTTCAATGGTACTGATCCGTTATTCAACAACAGGTGGATCATAAGACCCATTGAAAGAAGGTGGATGTTGACTCATAAAGGACTTAATAGAATAGTGTTCCCTTCTATGCTCATTTGGAAGTCCAGAATGATTCATAGCTTGTGTAAGTATAGAAATATGATTTTTCGCTCCATCTCCCATAATATTGGTTTGTTCAGGAGGACCATCATTGCATCTTCCATTACATTGATCAACACGGTTCCTTCGGGTTCCAACCATCGTCTAATGCCCAGAAAGAATAGTGTGAGAGGAAAAAATCATTCTAGGAATTTAACCATATAATGGGGGAGTACATTCAATATTAAACATCTTATGTTTAATTTTAATATCGTTACCATAATTCTAGGACTATATCATATTATTATACTTAACCTTAGGTACATCCCTAGACATACCTTAGAAATATCTCTAGGGATTTCACTAATGTTTTCGAATCCAAGTTTCCAAAGGTTAACTAAACCTTTCCTCTAATACCAACTGTAGAGACCCAAATCATGACGTACATGGACATTACATTACATATTTGGAATATTTTACAGATAACAATAACCAAAACTCAAGGAGCGTAATATTTTAGTGTCTTGGGAAACTCGTAATGTAATCTTATAATCATGGTGAATGATCATCAAAATCTCTCATAAAGATCTTCCACTTTTGTTTTCTTACCTAAAACCTTTCTAAATATCATGGGGAAAATAAAACATAAAAAGGGTGACCTCAAATGCTCAGTAAGGGTAAACATAGAAAACATAAGACAATCCATAAACATTTGAAGGCAAAAACATGACCATAAAATCTAAACATAAAAATCATGAGCAGTGACATAAATCTTGGAAGTACATAAGTCATAGATCATAAAGGAACATTAGTCTTGATAAAATAGCATGGGAGTAAAACATGTAATTAAAGAATCCATTAAGCACATGTTATGATTTCCGTAGTAGCCAAGGTATTGCTTCTAAAACCATCATAGTGGACAATGTCCCTTACTTAATCGAGTTCACTCCTCATTCCACTCTTGTGTCACTAAACCAGATTAAATTGACATTTCATCCATGTCTATCTCATGAGATATAAATCTTTTCCCAATTCATTGGAGGGAGATATAGGTCCCACCCATCTCATAATGAAGTCATTCTTTCTTGTGCACAAAACAATCATAAATCATTCATCATAACCCACAGAATAAATGGGTTTCATAAATATCATCCCATCATGAAAAATTCCATATAAAACAAATTGATATATTTTCATCATTATAAAAATAAAACTATGTAAATAATAGAGACATTATACTTGAAACATAATAAATGTAAATAATGTCATCTTATATTGATAATTGTTTTGATAAAACACTTGAAATTAATTTTTGAGGAAAATATCCTTTCTTCTTCAAAATCATTTTCTATCCACAAAATGCCATACAATTTTAAAAGAAAATGATTTTGTTGAAAATAATCATGAAATCTTGTAGATTAATCTTCATGAAAATTAGGTGTTATGAAACTGTAAAAATCCATTCATTCTGTATAAGATAAAAAAACATTATCCCCGTACTTTAACGGAAAGGTCAAAAAGTATCACGTATGGTGAACAAAAGAAGGATTCCTTCCATAAAAAAAGTAAAATTCAAAGAGGGTAAAACATGACATTAAACATACATGGAAGAATATTAAACACTTTATGAAAAACAATTTATGGGCATAGATGAAAAATATAACCCTAGTAAATACATACATATAAGCAATCTCGGATAAAAATGAGATTGTAGAATTATCCTTTACCTTAGATCCAATTTCTTATGTACATGTCTGAAACTCCTGTATAGTGAGTTTAAAAAAATTATTACCTTGTAATAGAACCATAATAATATTTATGTTATCATATATGATTCACTTATGAATTTATATTACCTGTTCTTTTGTCAAGTCCATGTTAAAGCAACGTTTTGGGTAAACTCGTTTCATTTATCGTACATGTTTGGAATTTTTGTTCTTGATATTTTTACTTATTTCAGGATATACTTACTTCCAGAATGTAAAACATTATTTATTTATCATATATATTCAGGATATATATGTATATAATAGATAGATAAATGAAATGAAATTACCGTTAATGGATACGGTAGACCGTACATACACTTGAACGTTGTTTTCATTTCCTTATTGAATTGAATGGAAGTAAGTAGATTACACACACACGAATATATATATATATATATCCAATAGAATTATTATGTCATAAATTTAATCATCATTTATTATATATACACTTTATAATCATTATGGAATGGTTAACATGGAAAATGAATCTCATCGCGTCGTGGAGACAGTAGTCCGTATGTACGCACGAGTGACGATATCATTCTTTTGATATAAAAATCATATATAATTGGATGGTATATATTATATACAGAATCATCACAATGTTATATATATTATTTATATCATTTTTACTCATTATTATACTCATCCAAATGATGAAATGTTTGAATAACAAACAACACCACGACGTGGAGACAGTAAGTCGTGTGTACGCACGTGTGGTGAGTTTTTCATTCATAAGATGGATAAAATAAAAAATATGGGTGTAAAATTTGTATAATAAAATCATAGAATATAATAGATACAGTATTTATTATTTTATAATGGAAAAAACAAATAAGGATGAAGTGGAAGAAGAAAGGAACTAGAAATATGTGGTGAGACATTTACCTCTTCTTCAGGTTCTTCCTTTTGATTTGATCTAAATGGCTCCATAGGTTGGCTTTCTAACTAAAGTAAGGACACTAGGATAAAGGGAGGAAAGTTTATAGGGTATTTGGATAGAGTATGGGGGAACCAAATGTATTAGATTTTGTGAATTATATTGAAGTGGGAGTGCCCTTTTATAAGATGGGTGAGGGGAATCTTAGGAAAAACATAAAATATTATTTTATAATACAGTCATATTCGGTTAATAATGGATCCAAAGTGACTTATTTTAAGGATATGGTAGAGATGTATGTAAATTATCTCAACAACTAGGTTTTAGAAATGTTTATGTTACCATTTGAACCTTATCATTTAGATTTACCTCTAAGTTAAATAATTTATCTTTTACCGTGTCTTCTTGTATTCTTACACTATATGGTTAATAAACATACTATAACCTACCAATAGAACTCCAATTGGTTCATTAATGTCATATATATTATTATATATGTATTTTGGCCGAACCTTATATTTTTAGGACAATTATATCAATTAATAAGTAATAATATTTGTTTTAAAAACAATTTTATGTCAATTTTGTCACTATTTGGTATTTTGTTATTTCGAAATTCATAAAAGCATTATTACATCATAAAAAATTCCTCCATCCAGCCCTAATATATTATATTAACCTATAAAATTATTTTAATTCATAAAAAGTGTCAAATTACATTTATTTGTCTATTTATAATATCAATTTTGTTAATATTTCATTAATAAGGTAATTATTGCATCATCATTGTGTTATAAATAAATAAAATTATTTAATGTCAAAAAATTATAAATAAAATACCATTATGTAGTAAATACTTATAGTGTTCTGATGAATATTTATAGTCAAATTGATATTGTGTTTAACCCTATATTAAAAGTGTTTTAGTTATTAAACACAAATTTTAACTCTTTTAACTCTTCTTTGAATTAAATAATAATAAATGTACTAATGTAATCCAATTCGACCTAAATGGTCATAATTTATTACTAAGGTTGTTTTTAATGGAATTAAACTTATCCAATAGAATTAGAACATGTGTAAGGGTAATAATAATATCATTTTGACCCTTAATTACCCTATTTACTTTTAACCGTGGTAAATCAAAGTAAAAAAATACTATTCACCATAAATTATTTTCATCTCATTTAACAAAATTTTACTTACTAATATCAACCGTGTCACTCAGATTTTTAAAATTCCACTCACAGAAGCGGTAAAAATATGTTTTATGTAAATTTGAAAATGCTCCTAGGAGGTGTTTAAAAGAAGGCAAAAAGTTCAATAAAATTTTTATATATCTAAATTTATTATAAAATGACACCAATGAAATTCAGTAAACATATATTGGAATTATGTATCTATTTTGACCTAAAATAAATTTAAATAAAATAAATTATTATTTAAATACAAAGTCGGTTTTTAACCAATAACTCAGTGTTTTCACTATTCATAAATAATTTAATGTTTTTAGAAAAATACCAAATATTCACCCTAGACTAATTTCGATATTATGAATCCAAAAATGAAGTCCATTTTGAAACATAAAATTTATAAAATTTCAAAAAGTGGGTATTACTATTCATAACGGCTAGTTTATATAATATTTTAATAATATATCGTTGTTTAGTGAAACTCGGTATTGCGTACAATGCAAGCTATCAAGGAAGGTTGCTCTTGCGTGTAATACAAGAATAGAATATTGTTTCATATACTAGAAGCTAATATAGTGTTGTGTATAGTGCAAGATAATCATGGTGTAGCGTACAACAAAAGACATCAAATAAATTAAAAATAATATTTCTCATAAAATCTCAGGGTGTTACAGTCAGCAGGAACACCCAAACCAATTGTACCTAAATGGAAACTAATGGGGGCATAAACCAACACTAGTGGTCTTAAACACCTCATCACAGGGTCTATTTGTGTGCACACAAATCAATGTTCTGGGTGACTGGTAATCACAAAAATAGTACCCAATCAATAACATCTCTAAAAACTCATGTCCATACAACCATGCCTCTCAAGTCTAATGGCCTTGAAATTCATGTTACCCATCCAATTCCCAATATGAAAGTCACCCTACCTCAAGCTGACTTCCATGACTTCTGATCCTGTTGTTAGAACTGCCCATTGTAACTCAGGCCAATCCCAACCTCTGATCAGCATCACTCAACAATACTAAGCCCTACACAAAGGTTCCAGAATATGTAATATCACAAATTACATATATATAAATAAAAAGGATTAATTTAAACATGAATGATTAAATAAACAGTTGACTGGCACCAGCTATGTGTTTTTCCATACCAGAACCAATGTCTAGGAATTCTCTAATAAGTCATATCATGCTTTAAGAAATTAATCTCAATAGTTTACATAAATCAGATTCATCTTATTCTATTTGAGCACCCCTTTCCAAAATGACCCAAATGGGAAATGTCCCATTTCCCAGCCACACTCAAGAAAAACTGGTAAAGGGAATACCCAAATGCATCCCGGAGGTCTACTAATAAATTTAATATGAAATAGAAGATAAAACATGGTCTCTCTCAAAATACCAAAATAGGCGCCTTATGCCGCACCACCATAAATCATGTAAATTAAAAAAAAGATGTTTAAACTACCTACCTGAGACTCATAGATATAGGTGCGTCCGATATCGAGCTCCAATTTGAAGCTAATATTCTTAGAATCTATTTTTCCGTCAAATCCTGACAATTCCGCTCAAATTGAATCTAATGTATATGAGCCAAGGAAACTAGAATAAAATAGGTTTTGTGGGTTTATTCTTGCATATGAGATCCCACATCCACCTACGGATTGAAGATCATACTTCATATGAAGAATCCAGTGCATGGAATGTTGTTCAGGATTTCAGAATGGGACTGTTCTAAAGTTTGGGATAATGAATTTGTTTTCTAATTAAGATGTGAGGCTCTTTAATTTATGAGAATAAAAAAATATACGGCTTTATAAAATGAATGCATACTGTGTAGTAGCATTGTTCGTACTCCTACTTAAGCGATGGTAGCCACATGGCTTGGACGCACCACACGAGTAAAAACATGGCTAGAACTCAGCAGGTATACAGAAAATAAAATACATGGCATGTCAAAAAGTACTACACACAGTGTAGTGGGAAATTATTACATAGTAATCACATGTCATGTAATTGGTGAGCATCGACCGGTACATGCCTAAACGAAACATGGCGTATAATCTGTAAATTTCCAGAACAGCTTATATTTACTTAGTTTTCTCAAAAACAATTAATAATTTCAAATAGGGATGGAATTTTTAGCCGTTCCAAAAAAAACTTAGGTTCAAACATGTTCTGTATGTTTATCCAGGTTCTATAAAAACATCCATTCATGAAAACAAGTGAATCGTTCAAGAAAGTCATAAAAATGAACATTCTAGAACAATGGATTTAAACTCTATAACTTATCCAAAGTCCCAAAAAATAACTTAATGAAACCATAATGAACCATATTAATTTACACAATGTTATGGAAATGTTAATTAATTAACTTGATGTGGTTATACAAAGATATTATTGTGAATAAAGAGTTCAAATTCAAGGTAAGGAGAAATTCTCGAACCCTATTTTTCATTCAAAAGATTCTCCCTATTACACTACAATTTTTCTATGGTCAATCCTTAAAACTAATGTTTTAATCATTATCATAATTTTTTTTGGATATAGATTTTCTCCATTTTTTTATATAAAATAAATTTGTTACATAATAACTATTCTTTCGAATACACACAATTTAATTCTCGCTCAAGGTTGATGGTTCTTGTAGCAAGTATGTTATTCACACATTACATTGAAAACCCAAATATTATGAATTCTTTCATATGATATGAATCCCATTCATTTACATGGGTTATTTATGATTTTTATATGTTCTATTTGTTATGAATGATAATGACAATGTTATGATGCGATGGGTGCACTTGGAATTATATAGCGAAAAATGAATGTTATGACGTGACGGGGGGGCCTGGAATTATACATCTCTCCAATGCATTGGGTAAAGTGATGAATCTCATTAGTAAATGGTATATGATGTGTGAAAATTATTCAATTGTTATTCACAACTATGTTTAGTAGATAACCAGAAAAACATGATGGTTTATTTTTATGAATTGTAACATTTAATGTCTTTTATTAATGTTTCCTCCCATGATGTTGATGATTATGTTATGGTTATGACCACCCAATGATATAATTTTCTTATCTATCCCCTTATTGGTATTTCACCCCACCCCTTTTCTATATATGTCCTTTGGTAACTACATGTACTAAGGGGAGGTCTAGTGCCAATAATAATCTAGGGAATTATGAATGAAACAAATGTTTATTCTTGATGTTGAAATTGGTATGTATGATCCACATTTTCCAAAGACACTAAACCTTTGGATCCTCTATGTGAAATAATATTATGTTTCTTATCTTTAAAATGATGTAATTGTAATTTATAAAAATGATGGGTCGCTATAGTTGGTATCAATGGAAAGCATTGGTTAATTTGTGAATTTGGATTAGTGAACCATAAAGAAAACCTCTACCAAGAGACTATGTACAAGTACGCAGACAAGAAGAATTATATATGGATCCCATAATTTATGATTTTAGAATAAATCTTACAAATGAATAAGTTATTCATGATTTGATGACTACTATTTTGTTATACCATTTTCTATTTTTTAAAATGGTGGGAACTTTGAGAAACCAGGCCAACAACTCAAGTGTTTTATGCTGCAACGACCACCAACGATTTATGGGTCTTCAGATCATCTAGTTATTGAACAGTAAGTCATGTCCATAAAAAAGATCTTTTTTGTGCTCCACTGTTCTAAGACAGAGAATTCGACCCTTTCCATTTATTGTCTAGATGGATAGGTCGATCAATGGTGGGGTTTCATTAAGAACACCAAACTAAGTGACGATATTGAAGATATGGAATGGGAAAACATTGGGATCATGTTTCATTACAAGTATTTACCACGAACAATTTTTACATATATGTAAAGAGAATTCATTGGGCTCATGAAAAATGAAAGGGAATAAGTCACATCCTATGAAGTGAATTTCAAAAGGATTTAAGGGAAAACTTCAGGTTTTGTTATCAATAATTATAGAAAAATTCATAGATTCTTTAGTCGATTAAAACCACACCTTAAAAAGGCACGTGAAATTAAATAATTTGGGAGTTATGATAATGTTTTTGATGTTATCTCAAAGTGGAGATGGAGTTTAGAGAATGGAAACTTGGTTTTGGTGATATGAAATGTAATGTGGAGTTTCAAGATGGGGGATCTACTAATATATGTGGAAAGAAACCACAATGACACACAAGCCAAAATGTGAGATGTTACATCATGGGAATTGCCTCAAAGAGATGTGGGAAGTACTTTAAGTGTGAGAAGGAAGGAAACCATGCTCAATAGTGTCGAAAAGGAATGAGAAATAATGAAAAATTAGTGGAATAATGGGGAGCACTACCCATGTTCGAATGCTACAACTGTATGGGAAAGGGCCCTATGCAAGTCAGTGCACTAAACATAGAGTTCTTTAGGGTAATCTGTGTCAGTAGCCTCCAAATCTAGAAAAACAAGGGAAGGTTAATTACATCATTAGTGAGGAAGTGTAGAATGATAATGATGGCATACAAGATGCATTTCCTATTCACTCAAGAATGGAAAAAGCCAAATTTGATTCTAGTTCTACGCATTCCTTTATATCGAGGTAGTTTTCTATAACTATAGAATATACACTCTAAAACATTGAATTAGATATATCTATAAAAACACCAAGTGGTGAAATCATTGCATCCCAAGTGTTGGACTATTGTCCAATTGGAAGATGTGGCAAGATTCTTCCAGAGAATCATGCAATACTTCCCTTAGTGGAATTCAACACTATAATAGGAATGTATTGGCTCTTGTTATATAGATCATATATCAATAATCAAGAAATAGAAAATATCCTTTCATATTCCAAACAATAACACGATCCATTAGAAATGAAAGGATGTTAATTAATATCCTATGAATAATACTTCAACGATGTGGGTGTCGACACCCTATGAAGAAGCATAACTCTCTCTAATAGTTGAGTCAATGAAAAGTTCCAACCCTGCGGAAATTACCATTATAAGGGAATATGAATAAGTATTTCACAAAGGGTTACCCGAACATCCCCCGGAACATGAGGTAGTTATATTAATAGAACTCATACCAGAAGATACTCCTATCTCAAAGTGTCCCTATAAGATAACTCCTATCAAAATGGAACAGTTATATAAGTAGATACAAGAGAATTTGGATAAATGGTTTATACGCCCTAGTGCATCACTATGGGGTTTTACAGTGCACTTTGTTATGAAAAAGAATGGAATAATGAGGTTGTGTATCAATTATTGGAAACTCAACAAGACCAAAATTAAGAAAAAGTATCCTCCTCCAAGGATTAACCACTTGTTTGATCAGTTATGATGACATCAATACTTCCAAGGGTAGATCGTTGTTCTGGATATTATTAGCTAAAAATGAAGAAAAAATATAATCAAAAGACTGCCTTCCGTACAAGGTATGGGAAATATGAGTTTCTGGTGATTCCCTTCAGACATACTAATTTCCCCGAAATCATTATAGATTTGATTAATAGAGTGTTTAGACATTTTATAGAGAAATCTTTGGTAGTGTTTATTGATGATATTCGTATATACTCCAAGATCTAGGAGGAACATGAAGAACATATAAGACATTTTTTGGCGACATTGAGAAAGGATATTTTTAGGCAATGTTAATCAAGTGTTACTTTTGGATGATCCAATTCATGTTCTTGGGATATGTGATCACAATTGACGGAATTTCTGTGGACCCTTCTAAAACAAAGCTGATTGAGGAATGTCCAAAGCCCTATAGTGTCACAGAAATTTGTAGTTTTTTTGAATTATCTAGGAAATACCAACATTTTGTGAGAAATTTATTAGGATTGTCAAGCCTTATAAATAATTTAACAAGGAATGGGGTAAAGTATTCCTATATGGAAGAAAGTGAGGTATGTTTCAAGGAGCCAAATAAAAAGTTGATCACTGCACCTGTACTCACATTATCAAAAAATATAGAATGTTTTGTTATATATAGTGAATCATAAAATAATGTGTTAGGTTGTGTACTCATGAAAAATAATAATTTGATAGCCTTCACGTCACTATAGTTGAGTATCTATGAGAAGAACTACCAGACACATGATCTAGAGCTGGCATGTGTTTTTGTTCTTTGAAAATCTGGCGGCACTGCCCTTATGGTGGGGGGTGGGGCATATACACCGACAAAAATTGACTGAAGTATATATTCCCACAAAAGTATCACAATATGCATCAAAGTAGATGGTTAGTGCTATTCAAGGATAATGATTTCTCTATTCACTGTCATCATGGAAAGGATAACATGGTAGCTTATGCTCATTGTAGAAAAGAACCTGCTAATCAATCCATGTAAGGGATTGAGAAAGGCTCTATAATCTTTCATATAAAGAGGATGGATTTGGAAATAATAAGGTGAGGGGATACATCCTATCTTGGAAAAATTATTGTGCAACCATCTATCCATGAGAAGAGTAAGTAGGCACAAATGGATGATTATGAGTTAAAAAAGAGGGAGAATACAATAATGGGAGGGAAGCTGCGAGAGTTCTATATCGAAAGTGATGGTTTGATTTAGTTTGGAGAATGGATTTGTGTTCAGTCATCATTCAGGATATAGAAGGATCTATTAGAAAATGAACATATATCAACATTCATTATCTATCCTGGGAGTACCAAGATGTACCGTGATCTCCGAAAACACATATGGTGGGATAACATGAAGTAGGAGATAATAGAATATATATTAACGTTCTTGGTATGTCATCATGATAAATCTGAGCGACAAAAGTCCAAAGGGATGATTCAACCATTGCCTTTACCCATGTGGAAAATGGGAGAATGTTACTATCGACTTTGTCACCGGTCTCCCGATGATGTGGAGGGGAAATAATAGAATATGGGTTATGGTTGAATGAATCACCAAGACAGACCATTTTATCACAATTCAGGATGACCTCTTTCTTGAACAACATTCAATGGTATATATGAAGAAAGTTCTGAGACAGAATGGTGTTCCACCGTCGATTGATATTGACCATAATCCTAGATTCAAATATAAATTTTGTAGTAGCCTTCCATAAGCTTTGAGTACTGAATTAAATTTCAGCATAGCCTATCACCACCAAACTAATGGCCAGTTTGATAGGAATATTCATACTTTTAAATACATTATATGTGACTACTATTTAGAATTAAAAGGTGAATGGGATCATCATATCCAATTGGTTGAGTTCCCATACAACAATAGATTCCACATAGGTATTTATAGGGCTCCATATGAAGCTTTCAATGGAAAGCGATTTAGAAATTCAACCTATTGGGATGAAATTGGATAAAGAAAAATACATGGACATGATATTGTACATGACATGACAAAGAATATTCAAGTAATCTACAATCATATCAAATCTTTTCAGAGTAAGAAATGATGCTACACTAACAACTGTCAGAGGGTCATGGAGTATGACATTGGAAAAAAGTCATCACATGAATATCACCATGGAAGAGAGTCACATGATTTGGAAAAAAGGGAAGCAAATACCAATGTACATTAGACCCTTTGAGATCCAAGACCACCTATGGTCTGTGGACTATTTTCATGGACATCCACAGAATATGGATCATGTTCACGACGTGTTCCAAATATCACCCATGATGAGGTATGTAACAGATCTCTCACATGTACTAAACTTAGAGGTGGTTCACCAGGAAGATGGTCTCTCCTATGAGGAATATCTAGTAGAGATTATGGATAGGAGAGATAAGGTTCCACACAATAATACAACCCATCGTTTCAAAGTTATGTGGATGAACCATAAGTTTGAATAAGATAAATGGGAACCATAGGAAGTGATGTATTATAAGTACCCTCACCTGATTATTTAAAATGAAAATTTGAGGGTGAAATTTTATAAAGGGGGAAGAATGTAACAACCCAATTTTTATTAATGGAATTCCCTTCTTATAATTATCCCTTATAATATGATCACATTTGGAATCACAATGACATATCGTGATACTATGTACAATGTAAAAAATTAAACATAATTTTGCCACTTCTATGTTTTGAATTTTAATATTCTAACATACACGGTTGTGATCCGTAAGATTTTTGTAGTCCGATTAGACAAATGAATTTTTTTGGTGAATATTAAAATAAATTAATTTATGGCATAAATACATTATAATTTATATTCACTATTAATGACATCACATGTGATGTAAGCACCCAAATCTCAAACTAACTTGCCCTATATACTATTATTGGTCCTGTAATCATCATTATTGATTGTATTATGGGAAATTAATAAATTAATGAATTAAATATTAAGGAAACCCATCCTCACTCAACTATAAATACCACCATTCACACCCTCATTTCCTCACACCTCTCAAGCATCATTCCTTGTCTAAAATCATTCAAAAAATATTATATATCTCCTTTTCCACATCCAAGAGATTCGAGAATCATAAAAAGACAAATCCTATGTTTCATTAATGATCATCTAAAGATGAGGACTCAAGAGGTAATTCTCCCCACTTTTATTCCATTAATTTCCTTTCTATTTCATGTTCTTTTATTAATCTCTTGTCACCTATTCTCATCCACATGATAATGAAACTCTAGTATAACTCAAATACAGAAATTTTATATTCCTATGGGATATTATATCATCCAACCCCCTTCTCATTTTATTTTTTTAGAAAGTAAAACGTTTTTCGTGAGGTGTTAATTTATCACCTTCAGGAACAACATGTTTTCTTTTTTCCTTTACCACATTCAGATATGGTCATGTATCCATTTTTATAGTTGAAGATTATTATGTTATATGTATTATGTCTTATTTAATGTTATGGAACTAACTTATGCACATATTACTAAATAATAAAACAAAACACATTCATTGTGATGAAAAAACTGCCCAAATTAACCTAATACCATCATCATTAAATTCATAACTAATGATTCATCCTCCTGGTATGTAAAATAATTCATTATAAGATCATTAAGAATCATTTAACACCATTAATGACATTTTATATCAGTTATGGATGTTTCTTAATGTTCCATACCATCATCCATTAATGAATACTAGTTAATCGTTCAAGAAAATCATAAAAACGAACATTCCCGAAAAATGGATTTAAACATTATAAATCATTAATTGGTCTATAAAATAATGTAATGAAACCATAATGGACCATATTAATGTACACAATGTTCTGTAATTTTAAATTATTGAATATAATTTTGTTATATAATACATTAAAGTGAAGAAAAATTTCATATCCAAGGTAAGGGGAAATTCTCAAAGCCATCTTTCGTTCTTCGGGTTCTCCTTCTTTCACTAACATTTTGGTATTCTCACTTCATAAAAATCGTATTTCCATAATTATCTTACTTTTTAGTGGATATAATTGTTTTACCATATAGTTTATTTCAAATAAATGTTTTCTAAAAGAACACTTCTTTAAAAAACACACCATTTAAATCTCACTCAAGGTTGACGGTTCTTGTCACAATTATGTTATTGGCACATTCTATTGGGAAAGCAATGTTTATGAATGTATTTTATGAGATAAATACCACTCCTTTACATGGGTTATTTATGTATATTTTTTTATATATGTTATATGTGGCATTCATGATAATGATAATGTTATGATGTCACAGGTGTTCCTGATTATATAGTGAACAATGAATGTTATGATGTTACGGGTGCACCAAGAATTACAAAATTCCCCTATTATTTACATAAAGTGATGAATATAATGTGTAAAAGGTAAATTATGCATGAACCTAATTCTAGAATATTTCACAACTATTTGTGGTAGAGGACCTCTAAAACATGATATTTCATTTTTATGAATTGCCACATTTCAAGTATTATATTAATGTTTCCTCTCATGATTTTGATGATGATGTTATGGTTATGATAACATCATGAAATAAATTTCTTGTCTATCCTATTATTGGGATTCTAGATCACCCCTTTTGGATCTATATAATTAGGTGACTACATGTACTAAAGATATGCTAGGTGACAATAAGAAGACAGAGATGAAAAAATTAAATAAATGTTTATGTATGATGTTGTAATTATTATGTATGGTCCTAGTTTTCCCATGAAAATAAACCTTTGGATCCTTTATCTATAATATATTTATGTTTTATATCTTTAAAATGAATTATTAGTAATGTAAAAAATGCATGGGTATTAATAGGGATGACAATTCTCCTCTGTCTAGGGGTAGAACCTGAGATACATGTGGTTGTTCTAACCATCCAAATTTAGGTGAGGATATCGTCTGGTTGATTCCAATGGTGGTGAAAAATCCACTAATGGTTAATGCGGTTTTCATGTGTAGAAAATGTTACAAGTTATTTTTATATAGAAATGTTTTTCGACTTAAGCTAACCTACAATGATCGATATCATTTATTGAGTCAAGATATCACATATGAGAACTCAACAAAGGTTGTTTTGAAAAGTCATTTTGGGTGACACAATTATCATATTAAATTTCAACGATGATAGTGTTGACTATCAATTTTTAAGGAGGTTATCATTATAGAAACCGATGATTTATATTTTGTTAGGCCATCAAATTTTGCCTGGGGATCCCAATGTCATTGAATGTTTATGGAGTGGGATGAAGGGAGTGCATGTCACTATCCAGCAGTACATCAGGCCATTGAGTAGACATATATTTATTATTAATTGAATGATAGATATCACCAAAACTGTTGAGGTTGGACTATTCGGATAGTAGTGATTATTTAAAAAAAGTGCGAATGGCTCATGGAATTTTTTTGGTCTTTCCATTGGGAGAATAGATTAATTAAAATGGGATATATGTGTGGGATTTTGTTTGGTCTATTTTTCAGTTTGAATAAAAAAATAGTGAAGCCAGAGGGTTCACTTTATGTGATGTTGGTGGCCATATAATTTCATAATCACACCCTACAAAATCTCCTCTCGATATGTGAAAACTATATGGATTTGAGACCAGATATGGGAAAAAGATCATTCTCTATAAAAAAGTGACCAAATATGTAGTGTGAGTTCATGGGTTGGATGGAAAATGGACTAGGGAAGTTTTTTCATTGTACATAAGTTTGTTATTTTTTCTTTCTATTAGCTTCAGATTTGATCATCCATATGTGATCTTATATGTCCATTTTTTCTGACTAACTAATAATTATACATTATTTGATATGTATCGCTATTAGTTTTGTCTTGTTTTTTCATTTCTTTTTGATTATTTCGATGAATTATTTTTTATATTTTTACAGTGTTGGAATTATTTTACCATTATTATTATTATCAGATGAGGATATAGTCTCCACATTATAACTAAATGAGACCTTAGATTCTAGTCAAAATCCTTGGTAATCTATAGAGGAATTCTTATGACCTACTGGCCCTCTGACCTAGAAGACTGGATAAGTGAATCTTGGGTTGAGGTTTTACATATACTTCTACTCTATTATTATAATATCATACTCTAATTTGGATTGGTTTAACCACCTAAATTAATATTGTTTTAAAAAACCCATAATTATAATCATTTATAACTATTCATAATTTAATAATGGAAATATATGACCCAAAATTTTTATTTATGTTGTGAATATGGTTATATAAATGTTAGAACAAAATAAAAAGTCATCGTAAAGTTACCTATTATAAATAAATTACCAAAAACATGTTTATCAAAATTTCTATTATCTTAAACACAATAATACATTATATGAATTAATACACTAACATCATAAATTATTGTAACATAATAGTTAAACTACTTCATCATATCTTGGAATTGTGAACATGTTAACAATGAATGAAGATCAACATATCCACTATAAAACATTGATGAAATAATATAAAATAACAAAATCCATTGATGTAAATAACCAATATAAAAATAATATACATGTAAATAATTTATATATTTAAAATGTATAATATGTAATAAATATTAAAAAAGTCAAAATTTTAATTATTTATATGGTTTTATTTATTATTCATGTTATTTAATGGGATTTTTGAAATATGAGAGTACAGTTAAGGGTTTATATTCTAATAAGACTTTTAAATCAAGAATGTATATGTATAAGTTCCAATATAGGGAAATTATAAAATCATACTCTTTTTTAACCAACTTATTATATTCCCCTCCTTTTATTTATAGAGGATACATGTCTTCATACAATTTCACACCCCTTTGGCACATAATTTTAACAAAAATTATGCAACTATGTGTAGCTAAAAAACATTTTCATGTATAGAAATCTAATTCATCCATGTTCAAGTTTTTAATATTATTTTATTGATTCCCATAACCCTATATAATTTAATTTTTGGGTTCATTTTCAACATAGTAATACGTTATTTAAATAATTATAAAATGAATAGTTTTTATAATATTTTTCATGTTCACTTCCTCTAATGTTTTTCTTTAATTTTATTTAAAATGAATAAGATTCATGTCATCATGGTTCTTTAATGTAATAATAAAATAAATTAAAATTATTTATCTAAAACTATTTATATATCTTATTTATTTGAAGGGATATTGTATATATTTTAACATTTATAGAGGTTGAATATGGGTTGGTCACATTTTACATCATTGAAATTTATTTTCTCATTGAATTTACCTCTAATTAGTATAAGGGGAATTATTTTGTTACTTATATTCCAACTATCAAAATTTTATAAAACAAAATTAATAAAAAAAATATATACATAATAAATTTATTAGGTTAACCTTTAAAAATGAACATATAATCCTTGTTGTGGTCTGAAAAACCCCATGATCACATGACTGCCTACTATAAGCTTCTTATCTACGAATGGGAATGCAATATACCAAAATAATCCTACCTATATTTCAATAATGTATAGTGGATAAAATATTTTAACAGAACCATGCATGGAGTTTTCACTTCATTCAATTAGTTATAAAATTATGTATGTTAACAATAAATTGGATTCCTTAATATTTATAATTTAATGATTCTTTATCCTACCTCCTCGTATTCTTATTCTTCATTCACGTGAATATTTGATTTTCTGTTCCACACATGACCATAATATAAAATGATGATGAATACTTAATAATCTTTTTATATTTCACAAATAATTGAACCATCTTTCTTTGAAAACCGGATTTTGAAGCATCTCTTTTTCCAAAAACATCTTCTTTACTAATGAAACAAAATAACACCGTTTATTTTTCACTTTTCATCCACATCGAAATTATCCAAGATATGATCTTTTAATTATCTTCATTACTGTTATAAATAACCATGTATTTTCAAATCATAAAAAATGTCAGATATCACTCCACATATAATTCTTATTTCACCTAAAATGAATATAGCATGAAATGGTATAAGATGGGTTACTAGTTTTATATTCCTTTTCTTTATAACTATATAGCATCAAATTATTAATTTATATGTTAAATTTATTTTCTACTATGTAAAACTGTTGAAACAAATGATGCATGATTTCATAGAAAAATAAATAAAAAAGAATTATAGTGTCCTTCTCAACCACCACAAAAAAAAAACTTATATTCAAAATGATCATTTTTTTTTGAATTAAAAAATATCACGATCAACTATCCATTGAACATTTCATGAATCAATAAATATTATTATTTACACAATTTTCTAAATAATCATCCTTATATCCATGTAATAATTTAAATTAAAATAATTTTGATGACATCTCCATTTTTCATTATCTTTCATTTTCTATCAGCACGATTTAATACATCACAAAAATTATTAAAATAATTCTCAACAAAAGCATTATTAGATCATATTACTATTATTTAAAAAATAATTTTATCTTCATAGAAACATCAAATTATCATTATTTTTAGTGTTTCATATAAACAATGTCATTTCATATGATTATACACTTAGTTTTCTAAAATACACATTTTTATTAGTAATAGTTACGTGTTATGATTTATGTAGTCTAATAAGCCATCAATATCATACACTCATCTCGTGTGATAATATATATTTATAAAATATTATGAACCATTAATGGAAGTCTTATGTACGTATTGGTCGTTATAGATTCTATCATAAAAAATTAATAAAACCACATCCTTCTTCTTGTGGGGAACATTTAACATGGAATTTATTTTTTCTTCTAGTAAACCTTGTAAAACCATGGGAATCATTAGTTTGTTTTGGATAATTAATGAAATATCCTTATGATGAATTTAAAAAATAATTACAACATTTTAAAAAATGTATCATGAGAAAGTAGATTTATATGATATCATTTCTCCCTGAATGTGTGCACATTTTACATCACAAATATTAGTATTGATGGGATATTCCCACATCAAAAATTGATTCATGATTTCACCTATATATCATACAAGGAATGTAGTAGCTGATCATTCAGGTCTATAAAATCCAATCCACCTGATGTTTTCAACCTGTTTCTTCGTACAATTGTTCTCATGCTT
Organism: Viscum album; assembly: GCA_963277665.1. Classification (NCBI taxonomy): domain Eukaryota; kingdom Viridiplantae; phylum Streptophyta; class Magnoliopsida; order Santalales; family Viscaceae; genus Viscum; species Viscum album. The sequence continues at coordinate 470,666,215 of OY728155.1, forward strand.
ACTCAGTATGAATCCACACATCATGATCTCTTCAATGGATAGTGTGGACCCATTTAGGAATTCATATAATCCATAATTATTTTCATCCTTTGTGAATTATCAATCATCTATGATATCCTCACTTCCTAATTGGAATTTCCTTAGTGTCATGGCATATTTTTGGACATTTCAGTAAAATTCCATTATCAAAAACGCATTGTAGGATTTTCTAGTAATTTCAAAATTCCAATGTCTAGAACACCAAATAATTCATATAAATAATGAAAAAAACTTCATAAAAACATGAAAAATGACTATTTAAATAATTATTCAAATAGTAAAAGTGTATAACATATTTTGAAATCATATCAATATTCATGGGTTCGCAAACACACATCCACGAAACATCTTCTTCATCAACTTGTCATCATCAAGTAACATTGATACATCCGAACCATAAATAAAAAAACATACAATATATGATCAAAAAAATCCCATTTTAACCTGTCCTAAATACCCAAAATATTGATATAACAATATTTAATCTTCATTTTTAAATCAATTTTTTTATTTATCCAATTATTATTTACATTTACATTGATTTTATCTCTCTAACTTATTGATAGAAAATATAATGTTCAGGATAGATGATTGAATCATTTATGTTTAAAGAAAATAAAAATGAATCATTTGCCAATAATTGCACTAGATGGACACCGATTATTCAAAAATGTGGTTTTATTTTAGATAATAGTCTATGATATAAAATAAATATAATTATAAATGAAATGGTACTACTCATAACCATTCTCATGCGATATAAACCTATTTCTTAGGTCGATACAATGAATTCATAAGAAATATATTTTATGTTCTCATTTAATATTGACCTACAATTTCATTCTCTAACTTAAAAAAATGTATAATAACATTCACGTAAAATATAAAATTATTTAATTTAGAAAAAATCATTGAATATTGTTTAAGAATTAAATTTTTTTCATCGATTAATATTGGGCCCCTCACCCTTTGAATGTTAGGATATGATTTTTGAAACCAAGGAAGAGATAATATGAAATTATAACTTTTAAATGAAACATTTAGAGAATATTCAATAAATATATATTTGAATATTGTAATTCATCAAGAATAATATCAAAATATTTTCCACTTGTCACCCCTTCTAAGATAAATTCTATTTTAATTCCTCAAGAAAAATATAATTCTTCTAGAGAACTATTTATAGTATCAATGTCAATATGGGTATCCTATTCCTGTTATCCCACTTGGATAGAGTGACCATATTTATCATGGATGATCATTTCATGTTTTTTTCTACATAATAAAATTTATAGATCATTCTTTGATGTTTCTGTCTTCATATAAATAATGAGTTTTTAATGTAATATAAATGTTCTCTATGTATACCCATGTCCACTTGTTTTACTTTTAATTAACTTTTTGGTTATAAAAAGACAACAGAAATGAAAGAAAACATGGTGGAAATTTTTATTCCATAATTTGAATATTGGGGATGAAAATATTTTATCATCCATGATTAACTATTCCTATTGGTTTCACTAATATTTCGAATCTATTTTTTATTTATGATTTATATATTTATTCTTTAGTTTAGAGTTCATAATAGTTGGAACAAGCTTAATAATTCGTGTAAATGAAGAAGTACTATCATATTATAATCGTCAAATCTTTATATCCTCTTTTAATTTCTCATTCATAATTATAATGTAATGCATAAAGAACATTCCCATTCATATAAATATATATATATATTTATATATATAGATTCATATTCATAAAGACATTCATATAACATGGTTTCAATAATGATTTTATTTCATATTTTAATAAAATTTATTTTTTATGTAGAGGAGTTCAAATATTTTTGATGCATGAAATAACATTTAGAAAATTCCTCTAATCATATTAGTGTTTTCTTTTCTATTAGTAGGATGGTTATCATCATCTTTATTAATAATATCAAACACCTAGAGATTTTAGTTATCCCTTTCTTGTGTTTATTCTTTTTTATATTCAACTATTCATCATTTTTTATTGTTTGATGATATTTTTTTTAATCCATGATGATGATTCATTTAACACAATATAATTATATCTTCCCCATGTTTTTGACATTTATCTCAGGTTTCTTGACCAAATTCTTGGTAGTGGTTGATTCAACTCTATTATTTTGATAACATATCGTTGAAAACATTTTTTTATATGTCACTTTCTCATTAAAATATTGTTTAATTTTATTCACAGGATCACATGACCTTTTTATGTTGAAACATAATATAAATCATCAAAAGATATGAAATATATGAAAAAACATTTGTTAAAAATTTATGAAACATTAATGTTTATTTTTATATGATAGAATTTTTTTCCCTAAGGAAAAATATTTTATATAAAAGTTTTCCAATTTAAAAATATCTTATCCCAATGAAATTTGGGCTTTAATTATATATACATGTTGAAATATTATGAAAAAAATTTATTCCAATCTGTTTGAACCACCAACACAACAATAATATCTGTTAATGTGTGTTCATTAAAATTCAGTATTCATGTGACTATATTATAAAACAATCTATTTTTTGATAGGTTAATCTCTCTATTGGACATTATTTGGGGATATTATCCTCTTATAAATAGATATATTGACTCTTTATGACGGTTTTAATCTCATGTAATTTTCTACTCTCCAAATTTTCTCTTTTTCAATTTATTACATAAAAATATTGTTGATGTATAATTATGAAAAACTTAATTTTTAGATATGTAATAACTTATTTCCAAGAGACTTCATAATTTTGATAATTATAATATCTCTATCCCATTATAGCATATGATTCATTATTTTTAAATTCAAGACCCTTTTCAGAAACTTTATTCATCACACATTATCTCTTATCACTTTTATAAATATTAATTCATGTAGACTATATATTTCATAGTTATACATGAAATTTAAAAAAATTGATATTATTATTCATCAACATCATCTAAGATATACCAACCTTACTATTTATTTCGCAACATCATAATTTTATCCCAAACAATAGTTAATTATTAATATTAATTATTTTCAAATTTTTTATTTATCATTCCTTAACAAGTAATTGGGAATCCTTAAAATTTTGAGAGGCTTCGTGTAATTTTTTAAATTCATGGAACTCTTATATAATAACCGTATCCCAACAAAATTATATTCATATTTATTTTTATTAAAAAATTTCAATGAAAATTAATAAAAATGTCTCATTATAATCAAACATTTTGTTTGAGTGAGACAATATATTAAATTTTATCTTCTGAATCTTTGATTTATTTATCTTCTCGATCTATTGGTGATATTTCATCATGTAGACCATAACTTTATTGATGTACTTTCAAAAAAATTGATATCTGACTCTTTACAGAAATACATAATATCAAATTAAAAATAACTGAGTTATTTATAAAAGAAAACCCCATTATTGAAATAATAATGAAATGATTAGTATGTGGAATAATTTTCAAAAAAAAATCTAATGGAATACCTACAACTCTGATTGTCATCACATAGTCTAAATTTTTACATATCTTTTTTTTATTTAATGAGGTTCAAAATCTATATAATTTTCCAATATTTTAATTTATTATAAAAGACATCCACATTTTTTGAAATTTTAACATTATTATTTTATTCCATAAGATGATGGAAAAAAGTATAATCTAAATGAACAAATAATTTATAATAAATTATAAATTCAAAATGATTCTCTAACTATTTAAAATAGTTAATTTTAAAATTAAGGGAATTTATTTGGGGGATTGTTATTTGATATCAATTTATTGGAATTATTATAGATATTTTCAATACTGAGATTGAGAATATTTTGTTTTGGGAAATTTTATAAAATAAATCATTCTTATCTATTTTCAATTTGATGTACACTTGATAATGTGAATGGATAGATTTTCCTCTCTTATCTAATATATCAATGAATGAAAAATATTAAATTAAGAACACAAAAGATAAAAAAAAAGATATATAAGGATAAACATTATCAACTAAAATATGATCCTTGTTATGATATAGAAATAACCAGGAACACATAAACCACTACTATTAATCATTGAGAAAAAATGTGATGTGATTTTATAAAACTAATTATACATATCACCCTATACAGTATTTGGTCTCCGAAACATTAACATCATCATACTAGATCATTATAATAACTCCATGTTCTTTTACAATTAATGGTGACAATGAAAATAGTGTATTTAATTCAATTTATAGTTATTTAATTTTCTTATGTACTACATTTTCTTATATTTCATCCATTACTTCCATAGAAACATGAAAGTACCACTTATCCTCACATTATTACATGAATACTACTTATTCATCATTTTCATTTTGTAATGAATAAATAGAAGGCATCTATTTATTTAAATTATATTACATTGAATCTTCTCTTCCATATTGTTATTCATCTACAATGAAAAAAATTGAATTTGTTATTCATTTCATCTCTCCTTGAAAAAATATTTCAAGATATATAGTGTTTATTCTTCTCCTTTCTCTATTTAATACCATATAGTTTTTTAATTTAAAATAGCATCTGATCTCACTCAACAAAACATTATTATTTGGAATAATGTTTATATGTCATATGGTTATTGTGAATGTTCATCCTTTTCATGTCCTTCTATTTTACAATCTTACATTAATTACAATATTACATTTTAAATCACAATACTTACTTGTCATTCAAAACACTATATGATTTCCTATGATGACCACTTTTTATCCAAGATATTTTATAACTTTAATAGACTTCTAAACATAAAAAAATGTATATTAAAAATATTAACAGCATGATGACATAATATATCCCACTATTTTTTTTAAACCAATCAACATTCCAAAAATCATTATCTATATATTTAATATGATCCATCGTCATTATATGCCAATATTTAATAATATAATAGTATTTTTTAAGGATCCATCCACCATCCTTCTCTATAATCATATAATTTCAAGATAAAATATATCACTATATTTATTAAAATGGATATCAATATAAGAATTATCATGTCCATATTTAACTTCTTTAAGGTGTACCCATTATCATAGAAGCATTAGAGTTTAATTGTCATATTTTTTTCATTTGAACAACATTCTTTCATTTTGTGTTTGTGAAAATAGTGAAATTTTTGTTTTCCATAATGTAAGATTTCATGGAAAAGAATTAGAGTATGTCATAGAGTCATCATGAGATTATAGGGCCTCAATACCTAAGGACATGATTTATAAAAAAATTTAAATAAAAAATTTCAAGTAGATTATTTTTTTGAAATAATGGTATAACCCCTAAATGGTGTTCTATATAGAAAATCAGAGACAACCCTTGATTTTGGAATGTTGGTTTTACCCTATGCGTGAATTAACCATTGTATTGATCACATGTATTGTTTGAGAGTGGTCATAGCAGGATTAATAAATATATAAATGGACAATTTTTTTATTATTTATTAAAAAAACTAAAAACCAATATTCAATATTTCTAACCAGAAATAGTGAATTACATAGATTTAGATAGATAATCCAATAAGGAATGTGTGGATAGAGAGCATAGGTAGATAGATTGGGTGGAGTTCACATTAGAGGATGATCACAGAATCTAGGATCATGTACCCTGAGGATCATCCTCGTCGATGAAGTTCTTAGATATCATTAAAAATATGGTATTAAAGCATTATTCATTAGTGATTGATAAAAATTAAATGTTGACAAATTTTATATTTCTTCAAACCATGATTAGTTTTCAAACACCAATGATTAAAAAAGATTTATAAGAAAATGGTTCATGGGTCGATCAATGTTTTATGAGTATTATTTTATCTTCGTATAATTAGGAAACTCAAATGTTTTGATTATTCCCTATATTCAAATATTCTATATTAGTGTATTGAGGAAAAAAAATTGGATTGTGGTTTTTCCTTACATTTTTAATTTTATCATTTCATTGCATACTCTTTATTCATTAATATTAGATATTTAATTGGGTAGGAGGTTGTAAAAATACATACAATCTGGTAATTTCACAATTGATTATCAAAAAATGGATTTTACATGAATTTTTTATTTCAAGATAAACATCATAATTGAGGCCTGAGTCAGTATAAGAGGATATTATACATGGTTTGGAGACATGAAAAGGTGTTCAAAAATCATGGGTTTTATTGTTTGGTGATATAGCCTGATAGAGGATGATTTACACCAAGATTAGGTGGATTTAATTACTCCATACCTGATAATGGTAATCCAATGATTGTTCATAGAATTGTTTTCAAGTGATTGTCCTGGTATAGACCATCACGATGGAGAAAATGATGGTTCTTAAAAAAATATCGTGAATTCATATTATAACCAGTATTACATTGTGGTCATCTATGATCTTAGGTCTTCATAGTGATTTATAATCAATGGTGATGGTAGATGCATGGGTGAAAGATGTGAATTGGAGGAAGTATTCTATGAAAAAACTATATGTGTTATATATATAATATAATAACAAATTTTGTGTAGGATCCTCTATGTGGTGGAAATGTTTTGCATAGAGTTAAACATTCGATTACATTTGGGCCTCCCTCAAACATTATGACTCATTTTATACCAGCTCGACATGTACATTTAGTACACACAATGGAGGATATGTGGACCCACATGTCCTCAACGGTGGGGATGACCATGAGTACATTGGATGGTTCATGCAATTGGGCAGGTGAAACATTTTGATTGAAGAACTATCCCCACAATTCCATTTTAAGATGTTTTTGTCATGTTTACTTCAAAACATTATCATACATGGCCATTATGCACATTAATGAACATAAAACACAAGAATTACATGAGTACACGGGCTCATGTAGATGTAATATTGAGTTTCAACTAAACCATGTGCATTGTATTCTGTTAGTGTACAAACCACGTATTTGAAGACACATTTCATTGATACGATGATACAATGGATGTGAAAATCTCATATGGAAGTGTCATCCACGCCATGAGACACTCTATATACATCATATAGGTAATGTTAGAGCCTTTTTTTCCTTAGATATTCCATAATATGGAATTTTTTGAGTAGCTTAGAAATGTTTTTCTTTGGGTTAGTTCACATGTTTTCTCTAATTGAGGATATTGTGAGGCATCACTTTCTGAGCATAGGGTGTGAACCCGTCAATGGGATTACTCTCAGATAGAGGTCGGTATCCCTCCATGAGTCATAGGGTTTCATACTTTATCATTATTTCATAGGTTGGGAAATATATCTACGTACCAATAATCAGGGTGTGTGTTCTCTGTCAGTAATGTTTTACTATATTTTGGGATTATGTATACACCATGTAGCCAAAGTGTAATCGCTTCTTTGTGTATCACAACCTGTTGTACATTGGAGATGTTTTAGAATGAATGAGTGAGAATCTTAGATAAAACCTCTCAATTTAAATGGAACATATTAATGAAAATAAAATACACTCATTTCCTCTGAGATGAGTTCCCTCTGTATAGAGAAACCAATTGAGTGAGATATAAGAGAGGAATGTTGTTTTTTGGGACTCTAGAATAATATTAGGCGTGTAGTGAGTATGTGACCTGACATTGGGTCTTTGGGTATATCATTAATGATATCTAGTTTATAGTGGGTTTTATATCATATTATTATCTATAGTAATTCATGGAAATTAGATTTCTAATATGAAAATATGTGTTTATTGATTTTATGGTGTCCGACTAGGTATGCTTATACTAAAACCAGAATGGGATCCACCCACATGTCCAATGTCTTATATATATGATTGGTCATTTTATGGATTCCTAGGAGGACCATGGGAAGTTGAATATTAGTTGTGAAATAAATTCCTTAGACGGATCTAGGAATTTATTTTTCATTGCATTCCCCCTATTATTTGAAGCTTTGAATCATCTATAGTTTTACTGGGGTTCTATTGATAAATTTCTACTTTTGTTAAAATTATTTTTACACTATCATGTGGGATAATTTTTATAATTTAAATTATAGGTTAAGGTGATTATCTTTCTTCATTATAATGATTTTTGGTTATGTGTGTTTTTTTATATTTATTTTTTCTAGTCTCTAACCATAGCCTATTAGAGGCAGGCATGGGGTGTCATTTATTTAATACTGGTGGCAAGGTGGCCCCCAGTGGGTCATGTCATTATGGAGTGGTGTCAAGGGAGGTTTTATAAGAGAAATATATTAGTGATTTTTTAGTAGCAAGATATTTTTTTGGGAATATTGGGACCATTAATAAGTTGTATCATGTTTATGTCAATTTCGGTGAAACATGTGATGGTTTGAAGGTGTATCCATTCACCAGGTCTCTAATAACAAAAATTTTCACTTCAAAGATGTTGTAACTGGTTGAATGTGGAAACTTTGGCACAAATATCATATATAATTTTATTATAATTTCCTTTTACATCATGAGTGAACTCCTCAAATGTAATATTTTGATAATGGTACCATTATTCTATCACTAGATGCCTCGAAAATGACCCCAAACTTGGATTTCACATAATGTTCATGTTTAATATCCTATTGAAAATGAGGATTCACTATAGAATTGTGTCCAATAGGTGGTCCATCCATGTGGTCAAATATTCTATTATCCTCCTAATTAGCTATTTGAAAAATATACCTCTACAGTTCAAATGGATGATCCCCATCAGTGTGAGTAGTAGAATGATATTGAACTACTAGTAGATTTCTCACCTATGTTTATAAAACATCGTGATATTTAGATATATAGATCACCTTAGTTTTTTTGTTAAGATAGTATCCCTCCTGAAATAGTATTGGGCTTAATTGTTCCTGGTATTTGAGTGTTTCGATTGGTTAGTAACACTCTTCATTTTTTCATATTGGCAATACTTCTCCAAGGAGACACAGGAAAATGGTGAGGACTTATGTTGTCGATGTTTGAGTTTTCATCATGCCTGCACATAATAGTTAATCTTCCCTAATCAAGATGCATTCTTATGATTCTTTGTAAAACCATGTAGGTGAGTTTCTTCTTACCAATGCCAATAGTGTTGAGGTGTAACAGGTGAGTTTATTTCACATGTCAGTATGAGGTATTTTTTATATGGTTTTGAAGAAATCCTTTATAGTAAAAACATACAGTAAAGGGAAATGATATTGTCAGGTGGTATGATCATATTACTATAGTGTTTGATTATTATTTGTGGAATGACTTCTGTTTTCTCTAACAAATATATTATCTGTGTGTACAATCATGTGAATATTTCCTTTAATATCTCCCCAATTGGAAGTCTAGTGATCCCAATAGATTCAATTTTCTCGAATGTTGTGTTATGGGGCTCAATAAATAAAGGTTATATGATCAGTAACACTTCTAATAATTGTATGATCTATCTATGGGAGAATAGAAATCCACTTGTTGAATAATTAGATTGTGATTGTGGTAACCTATGATGTTTCCCAAAGTATGAACTAGTTTCCAACTATACATTCCTAAAATAATGACACTAATGGGGGTTGTAGTGTATCCAAATTAGTGGAGTAATATTCATCATCATTTTTGAAAAAGCCTTTCAGGTAGTAGAGGATGATTTCAGGTGTATAAGAATATTTTCAATTTCTTATAAATTAGAATGTGGGTCACTTAGTGTAGTGGAAGTGGTCAGATTTTGGTTTCCTATTGTGTTGGAGGATTATGAGGATGTCTTCAATGTAGTTGTGATGAGACTACGTATCCATAAAAGTATATTTTTAATATATAGACCTCTACCTAGGGTTCACCTAATATCAGTGCCCATATATCCAATAAATCATGTTTCATTGAGGGTTGAAGGAGTTGTTGGGGAAATATATATAAAATTGTGTTTGTGAGATTCATTGTATTCCTCTTGGAAGAACAGTTCTGTTCTCCAAGAAGGGAGATGACATATTGAGGTTATCTGTGAATTTAAATTACCTAATCTTGGTGACTATTAAGTGGGAGTTTCTAGCATTGATAATTGATTATTTCATAGACTACTGTTTAGGGAAGAAGTCTCCCTCAATGTTTGACATCAAGATATTTTATATATTTCTACAAGATCGAGGGTAAGATGTAATGATAGCGTCATTATAATGATTTTATTATTTAATTACGTTTATAATGATACCATTCACTGGGTTGAACACCACATCACTGTTCTAAATTATCAATATCAGTATATTTCATAACTTCCTAGAATTTTTCAAGGTTTTCTTAAATTATTTCTTCCTTCTATACTTAGTGTTAGACCTGAGGAATTCATTATAGTTAAGGATCATTTTGAACATGATCTGAGAAAGAGAAAATTAAATAAAGATAACTAAGTGTTTTATAAGGATTCAAGAGGTCTCCATAATAGGATATGTATTCATAGACATTGGAGTGTTAGTGGACATATTAATGGTTGAGGTTGGTGTAAAGCCAATGAATTATTGATCATCAATAAAACTATTTTTTTATCTAGGTTTTGAGTTGATAAATGTTTTGAAAAGTAAACGGATCCCTAGGGACGCAAAATGAGGAATAAAGGCGTGTTTTGACCAGAATATAGCCTAAATTGGGGTGGTTGTGTCATAGATCACTTTACCATGTCGTACAGTGGAAAAATCCTCTCTAATGAAAATGGAATGTTCATATCCATTTGTTAAGATGAATCCATGTTACAATAAAAGTGTTATGCCATATTAGGTCCATTTTTTAGATTATGACATTGATTTATTTACCTGGTCACTGTGTGAGTTTCAATATTTATTTTATAGAGAGATAAATATACATTGGACTTCTAGGGTCTCATATTTTAAATAGTCATATGATAATTATTGAAGGATTACATTTTCATAACGAAATTGGAAAATTCAGAGCCCATAATAATAGGAATTATAATGGTTGATAACTCTAAATAACAAAGTATCTTTCCTTAAATCAACTCATTTTAGATCACTAATGAAATATAGATACACCTCAATTTCGTAGATATAGAATCTACATCATTTCAAATTGAGTTGTTTTGTGGTAGTGTAGTGTTGTCGATTCTCCTATTGTCATGTGGTATTATTCCATCCCAATTCTATGAAACACCCTCATTATTTCATAATGGTTGTTCATCCTATGAAACCTCTACACAATTTTTTTAATCATTGATCTATGGTGTTCATCACCCAATACATTGATGTATTTTGGTGTATATATTATTAAATGTTTTTTAGTTCCAGTACACCCTCCAATACAGATGTTATGGCCTTGACTATAGAGACCCCAGTTGTCCAATGTCATTTCTCCTCCCTTCTTAGACTAAAAACATGTGTACATTATGATGAATATCAAATTGGGGTATGTTTTGTTCGAGTACTTTGGTGTTATTAAATCCATTAATTACAAAATAACACATTACATGTTTGATTACATGTGTTATTGGATATCATGGTGTGTGATGATATTATAGTTGGTGTGTGAGAACTTATTGGGTTACAAAACTCACACCGAGAATCGACAACATTATTGTCGCCCTAGGAAGGAGGTTGCATTCAAATTGGGAAACAATTTACACATTTTTCAATACAATATTTTTGGTATGTGATTATTTCATTCCAATCTTGATTGTGATTTCACGTGGGTGTTTGTGTGTGTGTAGCTTGTGGGACTCATTGTGGTATTTGATTCTTTTATTGACACAAGTTAATATTCATTCCAGGTCGAATAGTTATCACATGATATTATGTGTGCTATTATATACCCATGATTAAATTTATGCCAATTTGTATGCTTCACCCTCCATTTGTGATACCATGACTTATTTTTAGTTATTATTACATGAGATAGGAAGCCCGCCATAAAATGTAATCTCTTAGGGGGTGATCATGTTTGATTAGTGAGGATATAAATGGGGGAACTGAGAACATAGTGGAGGTAGGTGGTTTCAATGGCACCAAGTTGAGTTTTCAATTGATATATCCTTGATATTACATGTTACGTGCCCAAAAAGTTATCCTTGCTAATGTGAGTACTAAATATTCATGACTAAAGGATTCTTGGTGTCACGGACTTCTTGTGGGACATTTTATGTAAGGTAGCATGTACACATAAAAACCATGAGGATGTTGTTTAAGGGGTATTATATTATATGAAATCTTCCATTTTCATTCATATATAGATCTGATGAAAGAATTGTTGGACGTTCATAGAGCCTTGGTTAGTCAAGACCACTATTTTTTTGATTTTCTGTTTATGCCACTGTGATTTTATTATTATTATTTATGAACATGCTTACATGAGAGTATTAGGTTGAGTATGCATTGGTGGTGACATAATGAGTTTTTTACTCACACCTTTCTCATGAATTTTTTTTTCCTTCTAGATTTCATGGGTGACCCGGTGAATCGAAGGGGTCATAATATGAATATCCTATTAGAGGAGGATGGAGTTCGAAGTGTACTAAGATAAACTTCTATTGACCTTTTGGTAACATCCTTGAATTTCCCATGAGGGGGGGGGGCATTAATTTTCAGATTAAAGCTTTTTTATGTGCTTATGATTTTGATTATGTGGTTAATAGATATTTGTTGGGCGGTAATAGCATCTTTTTAACCCAGAGCTACGAATTATAGAAAGGATTAGTAGGTTAAATGGTTAGGGAATGGTTAGCACATGGTTAGTTCTAACCATGAGACTCAACTATTTATGATGCTATAGTGAATATTAGAGGGGAGAATTGTTTTTATGAATTGTTACCTTCAAGCTTCATGTAAATGTACGGTGATGTATGGTGTGAAAGGCGTTCACACTATTTTACACTACCGTGCTCCTAGCGTCTGGAAACATTGTGCTACATAATAAATTGTTTCACAATGTTAGGTGGGCCATAAGGAAAATTGTATGTCCAAACTATGTTCCTTTAACAGGTGTGTGAAAAAATTATATTTTGCTTATGAAATTGTATTTTTTCCGAATTATGTTTCCTCGCCATTCATGTGTAGCCCCACTTATAGTCATTAGAGCTCTCCTTCTTCCGCCCAGATTGAATTTTATATGGGTTTTTCATCTGATCACTGACTCCATTGACATTTGTCATATTGGAGGAATACTGTAATGTGATTCAATTTGTTACATCACATTATTGATTTTTCTATCCATCATCAGTGATATTTCATGTGACATCAAATTCCATATTTTAAAGGATTTTTTCATTTGAAAAAATTCCTTCTATATTAGCCGGATCATGATTCCATCAATGGATGGTGAGTCATATACAACTAATATATATGTGGTCTTGTAATATTTTCCAAAAGACATGATATTTTATAAAATGTGTTGCAATTACAGCACACCATAATATTTGCCAAATGGATTAGAAATAATGTTTCTAAAATTTTTCATTAATTAAAATTATTATTCATGTTAGATAGAATCTAATAGAACCCTATTCATTTTTGTATGTCTCCCAAATCAACAACATCCACATCGTGGGTATGCTTATTAAATCTATGGAATCTTTAAACAATAATGTGACCAACCCACATTATCAGTGGTTTGGGATTGAAATTAAATTCAAATTCCACAGATAAATGAAATGAAATTGAAGGGTATGGCCTTGTCACATGACCCTTATGGAAATTATTGATTTACCCTTGGATGATTGCTAGTTAAATTATTTTAATCCATTCCTTGTATTATGATTAATTATTGTGTACGTGATATGATATTATTATTATTTCTTGATCATTTATAAAAGATATTGAGACGCATTTAAGACCAGCATTGAAAAGGATTATTCATACTCCCTCGATGTGTGATGTTAGGAATGACTTCTAGAATAGTTACAAATGATGTTAAAGATTTCATATTCCTATAGAGGTTGTAAGACATGACTTTTCACATTTCTCATTTGGTTGATAGATCTAATGAAAATCATACCCCTCATTGAATTCTTTGGATAGTACTATATATACTTCATGAGAATTTTACAACTATGGATGGATGCCTGAGTTAGTGCTTGGGTACTAACTGGTATTAGTCTTTTTATATAGGGATATATATATCCACATGTATATAGTCAATATTTATATATATGAATATATATTAGATTACACTTGTTCGGAGGTATATATATATAATACCACACCAGTTTACTGGTATATCATAATAGGCCAAAACATGTAGTCTCGGCCTAGTGTCCTCTAGTAACTAGAGATGACCCATTACAATTTACATAACATACTTTAATTATTATATATATAGACTTAAATTTTACATGCACCAGATAGATATTTCTAGAAAACAATGGTGGTTACCCAATTAGTTCATTTGATACCATATTGGGGACATCAATCGGTATCCAAAAAAACATATTTATTATGGGTAAGGATAAGGGATGGGGAACATATTTTCATTCTTGATTTTTGGTAAACTATGTATTATAAGAGCATATGACCAAAATTATGTTCATGATGCTATTAGATATATCTTGGGAATCATGTTATATATTTATTAATCATATTGTATAGGTTTAATTCTCTATATATGATGAATTTCCCTTTTTTGCATATTATCATGACCTAATCGTGATTCTATATATAATTTTGGATATTTATAATATCTATAATTATTACAGGGATGTATTTCATTCATTATAGCTACTTATCTATTTTATCTATTTACCTTTTTTATATTATTATGTTTATTCTAGCCTAATGGAATAGTCTCCACACATACACTCCCTATTTCCTTACTTCTAGTCAGTATCCTATGTCATATGGGGTGTCATGCATGCGTCCATGTGTCCAACCAGCTTGAGGGGAATGTTTATTGGCTCCCAGGTCGAGATTATACAATGTGGTATATAAGAGCATATTTTTTTTCATAATTTATGGTAATTATAAAACATTATATTAAGAAAGGTTTGAATTTGGTAATGAAAAATTTCTAATTAGTAGTTAACACACATATAAGGAAACCCATCTTTTCTTACTATGATAGATTATTTCATACATTTCTCTCTATAAATTTATACTTACTTCACTATTAAGAGGTTCCATTGTATTTTGATGTTACATTTATAGATTTTTCATTTATCATTATCCTATCATGGAAACAATAAATTTTACATTTATTATTCATAGGCACATAGATATTATCATTTAATTCATTATGTCAAGCTTTATAGGTACACATCATTGCTTGAATTTTCTATATTTCCTATGGTTGTTATAAGTGTCTAGATAGTTATGTTCAAAATTAAAAAAAAATTCACATAGGGAGATATATAGTTGGTTATTTAAGGTTTTAGTCGTCATCCTAAATACTATGTTACCATATAATAGCGTGGTGGTTCACTAAATTGAATAATTATGGAACTTTTGAACAACAGACCACTGGTCTCATGGGATGAAATGTTCATATTGAAATTTAATAATTTTTAATTGAAATATATTAAGAGTATAGGCTCATTTATATGTGAAATATCAATATATCTAATCAATAATTCATTATGATTGGTTTTAGTTCCATGTCATATGAGTTGTTTTTTATAAATAATGTACCCTATAAATGGAGTATAATATTTCAAATAACTAGAAAATGAAGAATATATTTTTTCAGGTAATAAAATAATGTTTACATTTAATTGGGGATTCCAATGATATAATAAACATTGTTTTACTTTAGACGTTTCAATTGACACACCATATATAAAGACCAATTTTATGTGATATGAGACCTTGACAATGAGTGGACCTTAGTAGTGGGCAGTACAAAATGTCTTCTATGAATTTTATTACCTTATATAATTACCTAGTATCCTCATGAGGGTCATGAAGATGGATGTTTAATATACTATATAATGTGGTTCTATAAATCATATTTCGTTTTACATTTCATTATTAAATTATGTTTTGAGGTGTGTTTTTTGATATTGTGGAAATATTCACCATGATGAAATTGGTTCAAGCACATGGAAGGAAGATACGACCAAGATTCAGTAGTGGTGGTCCCTAAGACACCAATATTACCTCATGCCTCACAACCTACAACATGTAATTTAGTCCCAAATTACTCACCGATAATATGTTATGGGATAGTTTCCAATGATTTATGAATTTAGTTCATTGTGCTCCATGAACTGCCTCATTAATGGAAGAATAGACAATGAAATAGCATAATCAACATCAACCAACTATATTTCGATATGGTGGAACCTATGATATTTATTCATGGTTTAATAACATGATTTCAATATTACATCACTTGGGGAAACACCAAAAAATATGGTCAATCTCACAACATACATTTTTCATGAATCCTCCACGAAATGGAGGTATGTTTTCACCTATGTTGGTAATTATTTGGATATGGTCTACAAGGATTTCTAGATGGACTTCAGTGATTACTTATTATATTATGCACATAGAGAGGAGTGGGCTAAGTAATTTATTCACATTCCACAATGAGCTATTTATCTAGTGGAGTATTCCTCTAATTTCATAGATATAAGGTGATTCACATCGACTTCCACTGATGATGAGTTGATTGATGTGAGATAGTTTGTGGACAGGAAGGTATACACCATCCAACCTCATGTTGAATATCTTCGGAATGAATACTATTTCATATATTGTGAATAGATCCCTCATCATTGAGTGAAACTTGTGGGATGATGATGGTGTGATTCAGGAAAATACCAATATTGATAAGGGAGAATAGGAAATCTATGTTTGTCATACTGGAAATCAACATCATTGCCAAGGTGGATTCAGAAACAAAATTTCTTATCCCAATCTAGATGATTAGGGAATACATTTAAGTAATTACCCAAAATTATTTGATAATTTTAAGGATTTTTTATAGTGAATTATATTCATTACCTCCCTTTGATTGAAGATGAATTCTCTATTGATGTAGTTTTTAGAGAAGCGGCAGTGTCAAGTCTTTCTTATTAAAGGGAAATGAATGATTTTTTGGAGATAAAGATACGGCTGTAGGATAAGGAAATTAATGATTTAATTGAAACCAACAAAATTCATGGGTGATCATAATTGTTATTCACCATGAAGTAATATGGATCCATCAGACTTTTCATGTATTACATCCAATTGAAAATATGAACCGCCGTATTTATTATACGTCATAAAATGATTTACTAAAAAATATAACAAAAAATACAACCTAGAAGACTGATAGCTATATTTCCTTTGGGAATTTAGAACATTACATAACAACATAAACTGAGGAATATGTTATCTTTTTTAAAAACATCCTTAGCTACATCATATTATTCCATAAAACGTAAAACTACATGGGATAACCTGGGGACATACATATGAATGGGGTTATCTAAAATGCCCAGTAAGAAAATAAAATTGGAAAAACGCAATGAATGTAATACATGTTAGAAAGTATTAATATCAGTGGGGAATATATGTGAGGATAATTGATACAAAAAATGAGACATGATATAACATGATAATAATAAAGGAAACATGGTAAATCTAATAACAACTCAAAACACTACATCATAAATATAAGTCAATGATAAATGAAAAGATATCACAATTGAAAAGTCCTTTGATGTTTTAGGTTTACTAGCTAATCACCTGAATAATGTCCCATGTGACTAAAACATTTTCTATAAAATTAGAGAGCTACATAATTTTGGTCACAACTATCACATTCATTTCATTCTAATGCTTTAGTGTTCAAAAAAATCATAAAAATTTGAATCATTTTTCAACTATTTTCCATGATCAAATAGTGTGGAATAAATACATTAAAGACTCTAATAAAATAAATATATGTTTATAAATTATAACATCGTTGATTGAATTGGATATTGGTATTTACTACACATTTTTTATCATGGAAAATCATGGTGAAATTCAAACAACATGATGGTGTTAATGAAAAATTCATAAAATGGGATCATGACAGAGAAACAGTTCTCAAGTCATTTTTATATCAAATGGAAAGTCATATAGACACTAAATAACATATCCCAACAATAATAATTGGAAATATAATGAACTAAATAATAATGAATCATGAATAAAAAGAAGAAAGGAATGAACCCTTACTATGAGAGAGTGACACCAAATGTCTAGGACGAGCTTCTTTATAGCTTCAGGGTACATTTGGAGGACTATATAGAGGGGACAAAGGTGTTTGGAATTTCTCAAATGATTCATTGTGATGATGAATTTGAGATTTAGTCTATTTATTTTGGAAATGAATGGGTAATTATTTTTAATATAAAAAATAATGGTTTAGGATTCATTATAATAAAATAAAACAACCCCAATCCTTTCTAATAGATTTCCCATGGTTTTTTCCAATGTGGATTAGCTATAATTTTTCTATAATTTAATGGTATTAGTAAAATAAAATAACATAATTATTGTTGTGGATTTGAGTTGTACTCTTAATGAAATTATATTAAAAACCTAAAATAGGTTAATGGTTTTATTGGGATCATAAAGGATTTTTAAAATTAATAAATTAAACATAATAACACCTTTTTAAGGTAAAATATACATTTGGTATTGGAAGAGTTTATAATGTTTATTAAATCACTTTTTTTATTATACAATCATATAAATATCATATATTTATGCGGTATTAAATTGTTTCCCAAAAATTATACTATCATAGAAAATTATGAAAACATAACCATTAGATAATTTTTACATTATTATTTCAAAAATAATATTCATTTCATCAAAATAATAATAATTTTTTTACATTAAATATGTTAAAATAAATTTATTTATAATGCATCATTTTTTTGAAAATAATAGTTTTTTAACCCATAAAAAATTACATTTCACTTCTTAATAAATATATGATCATTTATCAATTATTAAAATTATTTAACAAAATTAATTTATTGTTATTAATTTATTTACTTTAAATTGATTCATGAAATTAAATTTCATAAATGAAAATGAATTAAAAATTAGAATTAAATTATTTTTATTATTTTATAGAAATAGAAATCATTTTAATAGTATCAATCATAAGAAAATATTATTATTTTTCTAAAAAATTATTAATGGTTTTTTTATTCATGTCTTCTTCAAACACTAGAAAATTCTTTATGGGTAAGGTATTCTATGAAGATACATTAAAAACAAGTTGATTATTTCTCAATGAAAAATTATATCTTATTATAACAATAGTAGGTGACCTTTGTATTTCACATTAATGATCATGTGTTCTTAAGGGTGACTCCTATATTAGGGAATAGATTTTCGGGGATTTAGGGAAATTTTGCACCACATTTTTTTGGATCTTTCGATATAATTGAGTGGATATTTGAAATGTTGCACCATTAGGAAATTATACTACAATAAATATTTTTTCATAACATATTACTTGTGTCATCTCTTCAGAGGTACATACCCAACCTTGCACAAGATATTTATTGCAAGGAAGTTAATCTAGATATTATAGCATCTTATGAGGTGTGTCTATTTTTGGTTATAGATAATTGTGAAAAATCATGAGAAGAAATACTATACCACTTTAATGTATTTGATGATATCATGGATGTATCAAAAATGACTCTTGGAAATGAGAGGATGACATTATAGATCACTAGCCTATGTATTACAATTGAGATCCCAAAAGACGCTTCTTGAGGAAAAGAATTTTTTAATAGGGGAAAATTGAAAATACCTAAAATTATTGATCTTCGATATAAATAAATTATTCACTATTTTTCCTATTAATACATGTTTGAAAATGGGCATGAAGACATAGTGAATCCAAAGAGGCAAGATGGTAGTATGGGAATGATGGTTGTCAAAATATCGTTGGTTGTTTCATTATACACTTGAACACACCATAGAGTGGGATGTTGAAACATATTTAAAATAATGACACCATAAAAAATTCATAAGCTAAGGCCACACCGTAGAAATAATGGTTATGTCTTAGTATGTCCATTTCATTGGAGGTCACATTGTGGTGTTATTGACCTAGTCATTATGTGATATTCTGGACTAATTATAAATGGATGGCTAGTTTTTGGTATTCAAGAGTTTCATCAATTAAATTTTCTTTACAATGTTAATTCTAAAAGGATTTTTATTAATGATTCAGGTAAATTAAGAGACTATAAATGAATGTATTATATATAATTGAGACCTCAAATATAATAATCTCTATCCTCACATCATCTAGATTCATTATTATAAATGACTGTTTATGTTTATCTATAATGTAGATCCATCCCCGAAATCATAGAAAGTTGAATTAAAGAGTTTTTCCATGATTAAGTCATTAAACATACATTTTAGTGATCTATTCCATCATCAGTCCACTATGCAAGAATCATCTTTTCATCATATTGTCTATTTCATTAGAAACTAAATATAGCGGTTGTTGTACTAGATCATTTTTGTTATTCTACAACCATTTATATATGAAGTGGTTTTTATACTATTCCATAGTCGTCTATTATAAAATTCCCTAAATTACATAACTTATTTATTATTCCATATAGGCCTCCTATATTCAAAAATATTTTCATTCTCCTTTATGAACTAGGCTTATAGCTCCCATCCCCTGACCTCCAACCAAGAATAAGTTTGGTTCAACCCATTTGACTTATTTCTACAATGACTTAGTCTGTAATATGTGGCACGTTTGATTTGACTATTTCATGGATATATTGGATTGTTTCATATCATTATTAGTGTGAGTGCAGATTCTGGGTAATGATACACTTAGCGTGCCTCGATATCAATGCTGAATCATATGGATACGAGTTCCTTACATCTTGGAAACTAGTATCGACATGTTTTCATACTATGATATACTTGTTTTCATATTTGGTAGTTTTATTAATTTTAATATGATGTTGGGGTGTGTGTGTCCCATGATTAGTGTTGATGTACTTGATTTCATTAGATATACTAGTGTAGTTTTTTATAAGATTGGTTGTGATCACATGATGTTATGTGTGGAATTAGTGTATGACATAATGTATGCATTCATGTTTTTAAACTACAATATGTATGTGTGTTGTCGTGTCTTGTAGTTTTTGGGTTTACTTGAGATAGGTGGACCATCAAAACATGTTATTCCTTCATGGGGATTGCACATTATTTTAGATTATGGTATGGATAAACCTGATCAATGTGTTGAGGTAAGTGGTATCCATGGTATCATGTTGACGGTGAACATAGGGTATCCTTGGTTTTCAATGTTTGATGAACCATGTGGTAACATGGTCAATGTGTGTATCAAATATTCGTGACTAGAGGATGATTGGTCCATTTATATCATGTGAAATATATGAAATTACATATCATGTACACATGCCATCGTGATGACATCATATAGGGGATAATTTGGTTTTAAAAAAATCAATTGACTTTTTCACGTGTTTCTAAAGAATGTATGGTGATGGGTTTAAGGATTCTTGTTCAGTGCATGATTGTCTAGTTTTAGATTATAATTATTAACCATTTTTCATTTATTATACTAAGAAATTATTTTGAACACATGAGTATAATAGGGTGAGGATTCATTGATGGTGAACTTATTATTCATATACACACTCCTAATTTGGGCATTTCACTGTCAATATAGATTACATGAGGAACCCAGTGACAGAAAAATGCCATATCATGGAATGATGATTGAAGAATGGTGATTCTAGTACTAGAACATGATGGAATACATTTTAACACAACGATCATATTTATTAAAATTCTATTATTACACCTTATAATACTTCCATGTTGGGACTATTTTTTATATAAAATTTATGCCATTTATGTCTCACTACAAGATTACTATGATGATTTATTATTTTCATTAATATTATTATTATTGATCCTATGACATGATACAAAGGCTATATATTCAATATTAATGGACTTATAGAATCACTATAAATATGAAGACTGTTGCACATAGGGGAATGTGAATGAGGATATATAACACTCTGAATCAGACCTAGTGGTTCAGGATGAGGGATTATAATATTGATAACACGGGTGAAAATAATGGGACTAGTTAAATTATATGGTCATCGTAATAGGGGTTTGACCTCACTTTTAATGTGTGATGTGGTGGAGAATTTATCCTCTTTACAGTTGACTGATAAGGAAATATATTTTTCAGCCCAACTCTAGTCAATGGTTCTCACCCCTCCACTTCTATAGCGATTGATGGAGGAATAACATAGGGATATAGATTACTATATATTACCTAAACATATATCAACTAGACCTATTCCACATGTATGCTTGAATAGTAGAGATCACATCATCCATGTTCAAGGATTTCCTATGAAATGATTCATTATATGAGATGGGGTGTTTTGGAGGTCTCATTCATTTAAATTGTAGTAGAACCATGAGATTTGAAGACGTGTCTTGATCTCTTGGCATATTTTCAGGAATCAAATTATGATGTAAAGTTTTTCTTTGTAATCTCTTGACACCACAAATACCAATTAGTGATGGTTGGTGTTCCATTAGGGAACTGTAAATGGGATGGTATCTTTTTGGTTTTCATGATGGGACTTCAATGATTTGGGATATTTCAAGACAATATCAAATTAGAGATAGTACACCTCATCAAATAATCCCACTTCCTATCCATATGAGCTCATAGTTTAGTAGAGTTTTTGGGATTCATGTGCATTAAATAGGTAATTAAACATCTTGGTGTTCCCTCAATGAATGTATTAGGTAATGTATCACACTTCACATCATGATTTTGGAATAGAATTTTGGATGATCTTGTTGTTTTTGTATGTTTTTAATGTTATTTATACCCCCAAATAGATTTCCATGAAATTTATAGAATTTAGGTTCTAGAGAACATGCATCGAGTTTGTCTATCAGATTTTTCCACTACGGATAGGAACATCTAGAATTAGTGGATTTTTACAATAATTATTGTTACAAATCCAAAAGTGGTGTAGGTGCATTTGTGGCCAGTTATTCGGGAATATACATCACTTTAGTACTGGTCGTTGCCAGAAGAACAATTCATGGTGTCCCACAGTATGTCCCGGAAAAGGTAGAGAGGGATATAATAATCCATGGTGTAATGAAGACATTGAACAATTGGTATTAGCTCGATGTGAAATGGTGATGGAGTCATTTTGTGTTCAATGAGAAGGACCACATGTTTCTATATATATCATCATGTAAATGTTTACATTGATTCGGTTTGCCTATAAGGCTATCTCTAGAGGTTGTAAGCACTTTTCTAGTTACCATTTAATGTTTGAGAGAATCCATACTACTTATCCCAACCCCAAAATTTTTATTAGTTATGTGATATATTCCATGAGTCATATTTGAGGAGATATGTTCATAACTCACTAAATATTTTCATCCGATGAGATATATATGTTTATGATAGAGTTAAATTCTTATTATTTGGTGGAATTTTAGGAAATATCAGATAAAACCTTATCTTTCCATATTTTTTCATTTAGTACATGTTTGCTGAAATTATGAGAACCTCTATGAGAGATTGTGGTATTTTTATATTCATGTTTAAGCTCTATATGAAAACATATATGAGTCAGTTCTTGAGATATAGATGAATTTTAATGATGATGGGAAGAATATAAAGCCACCAAATTTTTAATTTTACATTTTAAAATATTTCAAGATATGGCCCAAGGATACCTAGAGTTTTTATATTAAAATTATGAAATATAATGAATCACAAATGTAAATGTTTTTGGAAACAAAATAAGATCTCATAAACAGTGTTCTAAATTGGAAATCTGAGACCACCAGTAAATATGAAATGTGGTATTGATTCTAGTAATAATATTAACTATGTTTGTGTTTTGTTTATGGTTTTTCTGTGGTCATTGGTAGATTGATAAACAAATAAATCAATTAATTAACTAATTTATTATTTATTACATTTCATAAAACATAATCTCCCCATTTTAACCCTTATTTGGGAATATTCGTTAGGTTTTACCACATAACCCTATAGGGAATGATAAGATATAGAGATCTATGGGAGAGCGTGTTAGAAGAATACCACATGATAGTGCATTAGGTCTGGTAATGATTGTCTCCATTAATGGAGTAAATGGATTTCACTAACTACAATAGAGAAAAACATTTATTCAACGGTGATTATTAAAAAACTGAGGTAGAGAGATTTATTACATAGGTCTAAACATAATTTATTTATCAAACATCAATTTTCAATTTTCCTTTATAACAAATTGATTCGTAGGTCAATAATTTTTTTATGATTATTGTGTTATCTACATTGAATAAGGAATGTATAATGTTTTGAGTATTCACTATGTTCGATGATTCACCATTAATGGAATGAGTCTATCTCAATCAATAAAGAATCATAATTCATATTGATTTAATTTTTTACACCATGATTATCCATCATTTTTTTCAATTATAATTAGTTTTCCTAAAGATGATATTAATACCAAGAAACATATCATTTAACAATTTATATTTAGTGAATTTGATCCATCTAAATAGTTTACGTTCAGGATAAGAAGAACAATTGTGTTTTGATATAATATAATAGAATATTGGACATAGTTTTGAGGAAATATTAGTTGTTCTTCATTAATGGTTTTTGGCATTCAGTGATGCAGCGTGATAGATGATGATCTGAATAGAGATTATTTAGTGGAATTATGGATACAAGTGAAAAAGGTGGTCTATTTTTTTGTGAATAGTTTAATTCCCAAGATATGGATGATATAAAACCATGGGATTATAATAATAAACGGTTTTATAGTGAATAATTGGGAAAAATATGATTTTGGTTGGCCATGAAGCGTGTTTAACCCAGATTTGGTTACTGTGGCCAGATTCCTGACAGAATCAACGGTTCCATCAATGGTGTGAGAGGATTATTTAGTAAGAGGGTGTTAATGTTATTCCATATATACAAAAACCATGAAATATTAATGAACACACATAATATAATCCCATAATTGTGTTAAATTTGGTTTAATGTATTGTTAAATTTCACACACCATGTGCGCCTCCCACATGGATTGTGACTCACAGTCATCCAGCTTAATGTGTGTAGGGAGTTCTCTCCTAGGAGCCAATGTGTCCCCAAACACCTTGTGTGTTGTAGAAAACACCCTCATGTACTTTTTATGCTACATAGGCATGGGTAGAAACGAAATTATGAGTGTCAAACTAGCCCAGACATGCTGTTTGACACGGGGAACCCCATAGTAGCATCAAAAAGTACTCCAAAATAACCATTGTACCTGAGCATTACAGTTATATATGAGCACAACAAGAGTACATTGGATAATATAAAAGGAATATTTAGTTCCATTAGTCCTTCAACTATCCAGGTACCTCTAGTTGACACACCATATATTTGGAGAGACATGTTGAGTGAGATGTTCTTACAAAAGCAATGAAAAACCTGGAGCTGAGTTGTGAATCCCATGGAAAACATCATGTAATCTATAAAGAGAATATTAGATCGATTTTCCATCTCATAATAGAAGTGGGATATTTTTTTAGTTACCATGGTCTGTTTCATTGTGGCTGTGTTCCCTTGCCACATCCCTATAAGGTTACAATGAGGCACCACATATAGAGCGTAGGATGTGATATTATATATGATATTTTTCTTAGATAGAGTATGGTGTACCTATGTGTGTCCCATGTTTTTATACAATATCATTATTCTATGTTTTAGTTGAGGTATCATCTTACAAACTATTGGGATTTTTCATTACCATCATAAATCGATTAATCTAGGTGGGGTTAGGTATCCCTCATCAGCCATAGGCTGGATCCCTGATTTTTTTATTGACATCTATTGTTTCCTGTAATAGTAGAGGTATGATCTAGTGGGAATCATGGATGCGTGTTAATAGTTATCGTGAAACATGTTCAAGGAATGAATCAACAATATTTCCCTCTTGGATGTGTTCCATTACTAAAATGAAACCCAATGTGTGAGATATCATTAATGAATGTTACTATTTATGATTTTACTAGAATTATAGTCTAAAATTGAGAATATGAACTCACTATGAGACTCTGTGTCTACCTTTGACTATATCTCGGGAATTATATTTTTTTCCCACATTCTTATCGCAATTCAATCATGTCAATGAGATGAATACTCTCTTTGATGTTAGTGATTCATGATTTCAGGGTTTCATATTATGTATGTTTATACAGACCATTGCATGGGATATTCCCACACATGTCTTGTTTTATGAGAAAAATATTTCTTTCGATAGATCAAAGGTGGACTAGGATTATGTGTATCTTTTCTGTACTAGATAAGCAATAGATTGATCTAAGAGATTCTTTTTCATATATATCCATTGTTTTTAGTAGGTTGGGTTCTTCTATAATTTTTATGGGATTTTATTTCTCCTTATTAACATTTATTGTACATATTGTTGAACTCTCATGTGTGATAGTTATTATTTATTTATTTTGAGAATAATTTGTTTAACATTCCACATAATACTAGTGTATGGTGGTTTGTGTGTGTGTGTGTATACTTTAGACTAAGGCCTCCCATGTGTCTGATATGTCAATTTCTCACTAGTATCTAGACCCAGACCAATATGAGTTGGTCTTGTAGTGTAATTCTCATATTACCAATAGAAATGTGGTCCCTGATGTGTTTGTTCATGATAATTCAGTAAAAAAAATTATATAAAAATTATTTTTAAAAGGATTTAGATATTCTTTATTCATTATGATTACTTATGAAACATCAAAGTCTTATTCTCTTCCAGTATTATATGAAGTCATTTGAAATGAAAATAGATACTTATGTGAGTGTATTTTGAATTCCTTGATCTTTTATATACAATTATATTATCATATGATATCCTTAATCATATTCTTCACATAAGTAGATACAATTGAATTTAACATTTCTTCTAGAAAACTCAATATCACATTCCCAAATGATTAGTTCCTTTTAATAAATTCATATAATATCATTTTAATGAATTAAGATATGAATTAGTGTGGGGTAAACTATGTATCTTGAGGTATATGATTCATATTGTGTCATTTCTACCTATTGAAGTTATTGATTTAATGGTTTAAATTAAAAATGCAAATGACGACCCATCATCAGAAATTGATATATTCTGCTGCTTATATATAACAGAAACCATATGTAGTTATTATTGAAAATGAATATGGATTCTCTTATATGTGTATTTGTATTTCCACCCCATGTAGAGGATCAGACCTCCCATAGCACCGACCCACTCTAGGTTGACTATCCTTCAGCCAAATCAGACACACACAAAAATAAAACATTGAATCCTTGCTTGCATGCATTAATCATCTATTACAAAATGAGATGGTTTATATTCTTGTAAAGTTGAGGCTTAATGTATTACCATATATGTGACTATTAATTTTAAATTTACTTATCAAATATGCCTTATAAGAATGTAATGTAAATCCAAAACTCAAGGCCGCAAATACTAACCTCTTAACTTCCCTTTCCTTCTTTTCTGAACATTATCCATTTTTATCTATACTATTTATAAACCACATGAATTGGATCCAAAAAAATGTATACAAATTTTATTTACATATAAATTACTCACCTAATATATAATTATAGGAATGAATATTTATGATTGAATGGTGAAAAATAACAACAAATCAACAATAAATATGTGTATACAGATCCTCATTCAATTTGAAAAAAGTATAAACCATATATGGAATATTATTCATCATTTATTGGTTACTTTGTAAACATACATGAACAAATTATTCATTGAGATATTGGAATCCAAATCCATTTATACTTCATGATCATTGAAAAAAATAAACACCAAAAATTATAGTATGTAATTTTAATTTAAAATAACTATTTTTAAAAATGTAAAAAATATTTTTTGTTATTTCAAAATAGATTTACAATGAAATTATAACGTGCGTTTAATCTATGTTTGAATCCTTTATTTATTAATATGATATACAAAATATATAATATAATGATACCATATACCATATCTATTTGGATGGTTTATGACTATGTCATATTGAAATGTTAATGATAACCATTTCCTTTTAATGGTTTAATTAAACTATTATAAAATACTCAAGGATTTACTATCTTGGTGTAAAACATATTTATGGTTTCCCACTATTCAATAGGTGTGCCTAGAATTATAAATCCATGTGACATATGGGAAATCCATTCTATATAAATGGATGACATGATAGGGAGATGTTAGTGAATTATATACTCTATGTTTATTGGAATTGGGAGTGTACACAATAAATAATTTCATGGAACTCTATAAACTATGTGATTATGGAATTATAAGTGAGATAAAATATAATAAATTAATTTTTATACTTCTATTTGATACACATTATCATGAAAAATTTATATGTTTCACCACATTTTTATGTTATATTTCATATCATATTTTAAAAATATAATAATTCTAGATTCATTTTCCTCCTTTTATTTTCCATTTTGAAGCATTGTGTAATAATCATTACTTAAATATACATGTTTTTGGTTTATGATTTAATTTTTTTATATCAAGATAACATGATTATCTTCTAATACCAACAAGTTTTACTTATATTGTATTATTATTTGTTATTGATTTTCCTTATTTTTCAGTTATTGAGAATCATAAATCCCAATTTCTTATATTTCAACTGGATCGGTTATTAAAGTATAATTATATTAGATTTTTCATGATTGATATTATTTATTAACTTCACTTGTGGAGGATGTTGAATAATTTCATTTAAATATATTGTTTATATATAAAATTTCTAAAGACATGAGATCTAAAGGTTTTAGGGTGTAATTTATTATTATATATATGAAATATTCATGTAAATAAATTAATATTTATTTATGTAATATTAAGGTGATCTCATAGTGGATGGTAGAATGTTTACATTAAGAGGTATTATTTATCCTGAATATTTATTTATATCTTTACAGAGCAAGAGGAAAGAATATTTTTTTTTCTGAATTATGGAAAGATAATTTATTATGGTTATATAGTTCTGTATAGAAACTTTATTGTTTATGAGAAAACATTGATATATTTGAGTTGAAGTGATTTCTCCTTTCATAATACTATATGATAAATCTAGTGCGAAAAATCATATAAAAAATCACCTCATCACGTATGAAAAAATCAAATAGAGTTAAAACATCACATTTTAGAGGAAACTGTTTATAAATGGTCAGTAAAATTGATGTATATATCTAATAGAAGATAAATTGTTATCATTATAATGGAATAAAATTGTGATGAAAATGATGATATGCATCTATTAGAATGTGGAGTTAAAAATCACTATCAACATAAGTTGTGTTTAGAAATAACCATAACATCCATAAGATAAGGTTATTTCAATGTATTTTAATCGAAATATGTTATAATGATGTGCTTCATTTAATGTTAAATTTTATATATTTAGTTATATAATATAGATAATAACTCACTTTTGTGTCTTCTAATTATGTAATTACTGAGTTCATTCTAATATGGGATACTTTCTCAATACCTTTTCTAGGTTGAGATATTTAAATAGGGAAAATTACTCAATAACAATGCGGGATATAGTAACTCACAATTTATTTCCCATTTTATGATAAAAAGGGTAATTAATCATTAATGATGGTTTGTGGGAGAGTTTATGGAATCATAATCAGGGTTTATATTGATGTTAAATTCACATAAATACACCATCTATGAGAAATTATGTTCACTGATTCATAGGTGATAAGGGGTGAAAATAAATAATGCTAATTAAGTGTTTTAATGATAAAAATATCATTTAACTATTATTACATGTGAAATAAATTTACTATATGGGATTATTGTTTATGAAAATGAAAAATTGATTAAAATATATTGGGTATGAAAATAGAAGTAAATAAATTTAGTTTACAAAAGTGTACAAAAGTGATATGTTTTTTCAAAAACTCATTATTGGATATTTCGGTAAGAATCGATTGAGGGTTTATGGTTGTTATTACAAAAACATACAACACTTAATATACATAAATCCATAGATATTAACAAATTATTAATAATATCATGTCATGTGTGGTTTTGGATATATTTAGTGAGTATTTTTTGATGTTTGGATACATGAGAAACACATAACCACATTTAATTCTATTATTTAATGTTATATATTTAAAACATAATTGGGAAAAAAACAAAATTTACCTCATGGTTTATATAGATAATATAAAAACAATTAATTTCAACACATTCTCAATGTTGTTTCCATTAAGAGTTAATTTATATTTCATTTATTGTTTGTAAATTGATGCAGAATAAAATATCATCATGGTGAAAGGATTTTTTAAAAATAAAATTGTAATCTTTATTATGGAATATTTTTACATGAAATATTGTGAAATGAAGAATATTTTGTGTCGTAGAGAGTTATAATTTAATTTTCATTTTCATTTATTTTTATGGAGATGATAGTATATAATTAACGTTTAGAGGAACTTTTCTTGGTGTATTAATTGTAATTGTAACATTGTAAAAAATAAGATATTTTTTGCGAAAGCAAGTATACTTTATTATGATAGAAAGGATATTTTATATAATTTTCAAGGACGAAATTATGGAAATATATAAATATATGTCCATATATTTCATCATCAAATGGATGAATAGATAAACCCATGCTAGAGTAATGAATAACACATCACGGTTGTCAAATGTTTTATAAATCAAGTATTTAAATTTCCTTACAAAATCAGTATATACTAGGATTAAAAGGATTTTTAAACTTTTTTGAAAGAATGTGTTGTATTAATATTAAAATTAACATAATATATGGTTGAAATATTTAATAATGGGAATTCTGAATATTTTATAATCATAAATGTGAGGCATCTTCTTGCATAAGGGTAATGATAATTATTAGGATAATAGATAAAAAAGATCACTTTTGAAGACGATTCAAGAGATTATTCTTCATTGAATTATTATTGAAAGTTTTCTATAATTACAACTTATATCTAAAGCATAAATATGTAAATCATTATGTTGATATTGAACTATCATATTTCTATCCCCATTATTGATTAATCATTTGTACTGAATTTTGGATATAAAATAGTTTTATATTAGAGTGTATGTTCAAGTAAAAATTAATTAAATTTGGTAAAATATAATATACCTAAATGTAAAATTATTTTACATATCCTATTTTATATATATAAATACAGAAAAATGTGTTCTGTATAATGGATAATTTTTTGATATTTGGTGTGGAAGAGAGTTGTGTTTGAGATAATCATTAAAATATTTTTTTAAGGAGAAGTGGCCAATTTTCATACGATTAACATACCCTAATAAGAAAATATTTTATTTTATTTTACCAAAAAAATATTTGATATGGAGAATTTAATTTTTAAAGCCATGCATATAAATATAAAAATTCATGACTGTGATGATATTTTTATCACATATTGAAAAATATTTACTCATCATTTCAAATTAAATTATTTTGTGATTTAGGAGAAGTACCCCATGATAGTATCACTATATGACATGTAATGTATCATAATTATTTGTGAGTTTAGAACAAACATTGTTTGTCATATAATGGAGGGTTGGTAAGGGTAATTTAAATTTAACACTACTATGAAGGTGCAGACACCCAAATTTTCCCTTTTAAGACATTGAATTATTTCTACAAATATTTCTGGAGTTTGGCAATGGGATGGGGTGTGATTTTGAGGCCATGTGTTCCCAGAATTAATTTTATAAAAATGTTAATAACATTATATAGTATTAAAGTGAATGAATTAGAAAAAATCTGGACAAAAACATTGATTAGAAATACGATTCAATAGATTATTCTGGAGAGTGTCGTTTACCTAATACGAGACATAAATTTTTTCGGTGCATGTATTTTGTAGAAAATTTCAGCAATGAAATTATTGAAAAGAGAAATTATTTTAAATTATCATTTGGACTTTGATTAAAATATCTCTTTAATATAGGCTCTTAATAGAAATTTCAAACAATCATTGAGTTTATAATGTGGTGTTCTACCTATGGTCAACATAAAAAGAGTGGGAACATGATGTTTAGATCTCATTGCCATTGGACTGGGTGGTCAAGTGGATTCACATAATCTAATTACCATTAATAATTTTCAGATTATGAGGATTGGGTTAGGGTTCAATAATAATCCTCCCACCACTAATGGAAAATCACTCTCATCCCATTGGTGATTCAATGACGAATATTTGATGGACTACAATGATCGTTGGTAGACGTTCTTGTTGGTGATGAATGTATCCAAGTTGAAGTATGATTCATTCCTTTTAATTTCACATCACTGAAATCAATTATTTATTTATAATTTAATATTTTTCAATATCGTTTCATTTAACATCAACATTGATGGGAAAACTAACATGTATTTCAATCAATATAACTTATTTCCTATGTTATTCATGGACATTCTCCATTAACATTTTGGCATTACGAAAAATCAACAGATCATAGATATAGTCACACATATGATTAGATATTGATACCTAAAATCCATATATTAGTTGGTTGCATTATTAGGGAATCAAAGGAGGCACGGTGGTCTATGGAAGGGACCGATGGGGAGGTAGAGGCCGGTACTGGCTGGAGAAAATGCACAGTAGTGACCAAATACATTATGTAGTGTCTGTAGTGGATGACCATGTGAATTAGTGGATGCCAGAAAGTATGTGAATTATTTCGAGTGGGGATCACCTGGGTGGATGGTGGAGTAGTTTAAAAGTAGTGGAATGACACATGGTGGCGACACTCAGACACGAAACGTGGCAAGAAGCGACGTGGAATGTTGGAAGTCGAGTGATGCGGAGGGAGGCATCGTTGACAGGTCAACAAGGTTGGATGTTATGAGATGGGTAAAATGGGTTGGGAAGAAATAGGTAAGGCAGATGGCTAAAGAAGGCAATGTGTTTTAGACGAAGGCATGCCCATGTCAGTCTCGGGTCAACACCTGGGATACAGGGGGAGAGCGTGGTGGCGGTCGACCGCTAAGTCGCGGCCACTCGAGCTGACATGGGGCCACTAACTATAGTCATATGATGGGTAGTTGACTGAAAATAGTTCTTGGAATAAAAAGTGGTCTGACCAGGGTGATCTATCCAAAAATGGACACACAATGGGTATTCAACCATGGTAGTCGGACCATGGCCATTCAGCTAGTAGGATTGAGAATGTCTCTGTGTAGCTATTAAAACCATCATAAATTAAAATCACATCATCGAAATGAGGATACATCTAATGAAATGTGATCTGATTTTCATGTTGGACCTTTATATTCATGTTTGGGAGATTAAAATTGTGGATTTTGACAAAAGCCCCATGAGGTCACATTGGGGCATGTTGGAGTGAAAAGAACCCTTTTTACCTGTTACCCATGTTTGGAAAATAAATAGCACATAATTCATGTGTTTCAGTTTAGAGAGAGATGGTGACCTCTGATATGTATTTTGAGTTCTGTTTCAAAATGTTCTGAGAAAAAAAAAACGACATTAGGAGGTATTTTATAACATTAGTGGTTAGGCAAGATATCAGATATTTCCCAGTGGAACCCCCTGCCACACTAGGTAATGGGTTCTCTATAATATCATAGTAGAATCCTTAATCGATGGGGGTGAAGTTCATATATAAATAATTTTTAGTGGAACCCCCATCAGAATGGTGTAGGTCCTCCATAGATATTTTTTAGTAGAACCCCTTACCGAGTAGGTTGTGGGTTATTTATAACCTAGAGTTGATCCCCCTTGTGATACCTAGGTGATGGTCCCCTGTGAATACTATTATAGTGGAACCCACCCAGACACAGTATGGTGTATCTCCCCTACATCATGTTTGCATAATCTGACTATAGATTAGTTCTTTTGTAGTGGTTTGATGGTCAATTGGACTCACGATAAATATGGACACTTTCCCCGCCAATATGCATCCTCATGACATGAACTAAAATCATATGGGTGAGTCAGTGAAACCCAAAGCAAATAGTATTATGTTGTGGGGATTGAGCCCCATTGACTTTCATGTTTAGGGAAGACATGTGGGATACTGGGAATCATTGATGGATACTCATATAAATATTGACATTTCTTCTTCTTGGGATGAGATGTGAGATGGATACCCCCTTACTCTCTATTTTGGGTTTCCATTGATAATGAATATATATATCCTTTTCTAGTTTCCACTTCTTTGGTTTTGGATCCTCTCCTTCATGGAGAGGTGATGATGAACGAGGTATTCAATGTGATTATCGTGTATAGATTCTCATGGGTTGACAAGCAATCTCTTATACTATTTGTAGTGAAGACATGATTAGATGTTGATATTTTAAATGTTTCTATCTCCTTTTGTTTGGACGAGTTAATATAACTCTCTTGTTGGATTGATCTGCAATCATTCATTTTACCTTTTTTTATCTATTGTATTACATTTCTATTTTATCAGTTTATTCTCCCCTTCTAATTTTGGGGTGTCATACTAGGGTTTTTTATACTCACCCATACATTGGTGTTCCTCACATGTATCATGGATTATCTAGATTATAGAACTGCTTGATCATGTGTTCATAGGATCTTAAGAATACATGAACTTGGACAATGTATGGTGGTCATAGCTTGTGATATAAGAGAAGGCCTCCCTCGGTTCTTTAAATTTTCTAGTTTTATTTCAGTTTTGGGCACATTTCTGTTTGGTCATATATTTTTCCCATTTCCTTTCTGTTAACTTTGTGATACATGTACTATTTGGAGTTCCATGCATGTTAGGTTTATTCATAGTACTGTAGGATCTTTTACTCGTTTCCCTATGTAATTTTTAATTGAGTTGAATGTGTGCAAGTGTAAATTTACATAGATAAAGTATACCCTTAGTTTGTTGTTCTTTAGACCTTTGTCTCCACCACTAGCTTAAAGAGGAAGTCATGGGGTAGTTGTAGATAGAGCCCTGATATGGGCAGGGTCATGAAAAAATAGTATCATAGGTGGTTTGAACCATGGTATGTTGTTCTTCATTTTCCATAAAAAGGTTTTGGATGAGTTTATGGAAATAGTTTCAATGTTTCTCGAGTGCGGATCCTTTTCCAGGGGGTATAGTGAGGGTATGGGCGGGCAATGTATCCATTCACCTAGACCCTGATTACCCGCATGTCGGCATAGAAAACTGATACATTTTTACATGAAAAATAGTATATTAATCTTATAGGATTGTGTCTTTGACAATCCTTATCAAGTCATATCCCCATTTTTGTTATCAATAGGCACACACACACACACAAACATGCATATATATATATATTCTCATCAAATCGTGATACACCTTGATAAATTTTATGATGCCTCTGTGATGAAAGAAATCCATGATACCATCTTCACTTAGTGAAGATGAACATATGGGTTACAATGCCTTAGTTCAGGTTCCGTCACGAGATCCATTTCATCAAGGTGGAAAGGTAGCAGCACCTCCACATTTTGAGAATTAGATAGTCCCATCATAGCAGGTTGATGGTTTTTGAAGGATGAGTGCATTCCGTGAGTTCTAGAGTCATATACTGCTGAGGTTCCATGAAGAGTGAAATCATTAAGAAATATAAGATTGGCTAGAGTTAGTGGTCCCCATATTCAAGTTTTTTCAGACCCTGGCAGATTATATGGTGGCTTTGGTAACTAGGATTTTTAGAAAATGGGAATAATTTTGGTGAATATTGGTTACTCTGAGGCACGATGACTCGACACAATAGTGGGATGACATTCAACAATTGTTTGAAAAGGAGTACTACCCCTCTTACTTTTACAAAATTCAGATTCAAGAGTTTTTGTAACATAAGAAGTGAGGGATGATAATGAAAGAGTACTCACCTGTGTATAGATACGTGGCCCGATAATATCAAGATATGATCTGTGATAGCTACATCTGAGCATGGATGAGTGATCAGGGACTCTACCAAGAGATCTATGTTAGAATAGTATTCTTGTATATCCCTAAATATGAGAGGTTTCTAGACCATGAACTCGTGATAGATGGTTTTATTTCATTGGAAATCATGTTCGATGGGTCTTTTAGTTGATTATATAGAGAAGCGATGTCAGTGGAATCTAGTAGCCATCAGGGGATATGATATCCATGTAGGATGGCCCCCCATGATCAAACATGGGTACACGGTTAGGTGGCACCATGGATATGCAAAGAATCACGTCATCCTAGAGAGGGTTGGTGTTATTCATGTGGTGGGAACGGTAACATGTCATGAGACTACCAGACCATAAATGCTAAAAATACAAGGAAGATATTTGGTGGACCACCGTGGAATAGAAAATGATGTGATTACAGATCTCCCATGCAGGGATATGGTGGTCCCTAGGGAGGAAGCACTTGCAGATGACTATGAGGGGTTATATGTGGGGGATGAAACTTTTAGGTTCTTCTGAATAAACCACCACCATAGGGTGGCCCATTTATGGATAAGGGAGGTTGCGGAAGGGGCCATGGACAAATTAATTCTATGGTTGTATGTCATCTAACACCGCACAAGACGTTTCGAGGTATGATATCGATTTATTCTAAAATTTCTTTCGTGTTATTAAAAAAAATCGGCCAATGTTTTAACTTGTTAATACTATTATGGGAGATATATCTACTATTACATGTTTTTTAACAACATCTTTCTCTCAAGGTTCAAACAGGCATATTTACATCTGTGATGTTCATCTATCAGTACTGCGAGCTGTCGCTTGTAGGTGAGAGGCAGACATGGTACCTGCTATTCATCACAATGAAACCCTATTATGTCAATAAGATAAGGGATTGGATTTACAGTGTTTGATCATAGGATAAATATCATCGTAGACTAGTCATATTCCCATGCACTGATGGGATGAGGTTCTATTTTCATAGGGAATGAGACCTCGTAGTTGGGTAGGAAGGTGATGTGAGTAAGACACTACAACCAATATCCCATTAGTTAATGAGTGTAACCCTTGGTTTGGAAGACATTTCATTCATCTAGGCTCCATTAATTGTTGATTGATATACACATATCTTCCCTAATGATGTTCTAGGACCACCATTGAGGTGGGAGTGGGAGTTTTTCATTGAAATGCATCCAAGGATAGTCGTAATATCTTCTGTTGCATATCATATAGAACCCAATATTCTATGGGATATATGGTTATAGTTGGAGGAACATTATGGGAATGGATTCATTAGACCCAGTGTGTCCCCCCTAGGTAGTTCCATTTCTATTCACGAATAAGGTATACCAAATATTAAGGTTTTGTGTGGATTATTATCTCATGAATCAAGTGATGATAAAGAACAAGTACACCATGTTGAGTATTAACAAACTATTTCACTAGTTTTGAGGTGAGATATGGTTCCCTATGATCTCTATAAGGATTGAGTACCAATAGTTATGGGTATCCATTGATTAAATTCTAATTTTTTTCATCTTTATGGCATTATGAGTTCTTAGTGATTCCATTTGGTGTGACAAATACCCCCAAAAATTTTTATAACTTTGTTGAACCTGATATTTAAAACATACATGGAATGGTTTTTTTCATATTCTTTGTCATAAAAATTTACTCTATAATAGAAGAGGATCTTGTAGAGAACATGAGCGGTTTTCTTGATTTACACCGAGAGAACTTGGTTTACGGAAATCTCTCAATGTGCCTGTTCTGGATTCACGAGGTTCACTGTTAGGGGTATGTCATAACTATTTTTTTTTGTTCATGTATCATGTGATGATATAAGAATTTATTTCATAGGATCCACCAAAAAATGTGTTAGAGGTGAAAAACAGTGTTGATTTGGCAGAGTCCTATAAGAGATTTGTGGTAGATTTCTCCTGAATTACAACCACTTTGAAATCTCTAACAATGAAGATGGATTAGTTTACCAGGTATGAGTATTGACAATATTATGTGGAGCCTAAGTGGAATAGGTTGATGATAAATCTAGTTTTGAGACTAATAGAGGAAGGTGTCGTGTTCATAGTGTATTGTGATTCCTCAAGAGTTGTGATCTGTTGCATGTTGATGCAATGAATGGAAGTCCTCACATACAGGTCGAATAAATTGAGACCCCAAGTAAAAAATAATATGACTCATAACTTATAGCTAATAGAGGTAGTCATATACCAATGTATTTGGAGGAAGTACCATCTGGGATATCATTTTGTGATATACTCGGACCACTATATCCTCAGGTACATCTTATCGTCAAGAGACCAGAACCTGAGGATGTGACGGTGGTTTGAGTTTCTACAGAACAATGACATCGAGATTGTTTGTACTCTAAGTATGGGATAAGTTGTAGCATATGATATTATTTGGATGTCCCAAAATCAACTATTGTGGGATGTTTTAGAGTATTAAAATTCCATTCATTTGTCCCTAGTGGCGCATGAGGGTAGATAGTTTCTATAGTCGATGGTATTGACTTCGTCCCACCATGAGCATCTAAATGAATCAATATTTGGAGACATAGACTACAAGGTTATAATTTATCCAATAAATACATCTATCACAATCGATTGATATTCTAATGTTTGAGGTCACAAGACTTTATTCATGGGGAAAATAGTGGTTCTAGTTGCGATGCAAGAGGAGGTGATGTGGGAGTTTCACACTTCTCCCTTAGCTCTACATCCTAGTGTGAGGAAGATTCACCGAGATCATCAGTTATATTTTTTGTTGTAAAACATGAAATTATTAATTACTGAGTCCATCTCCTTATTCCTAACATGTTAACATGTGAAGGATGGGCACCAGGTTTAGAAGGGTTTTTTGTAGCCTCTTGAAATTCTGGAGTGTAAATGGGATGGCATGTCCAAAAAAATAATTACATGTCTTCTACACAGAAATAAGGGCCATGATACCATATTTGTGATAATAGGATAACTCACGATGTTAGTGAATTTTCTAACTATTAGGGAGCTGTGTTTGGTGGGGGGGGGGGGGTTTGGGGATGTTTTATGTAAAAAATATCATCTTCCAACACATGACACTACAAATGATTATCTCTAATCATAACGTGTGGTTTACATCCCAAATGTGGAGAGTCCTATAAAAGAAAACCAGGACCTAGCTACATATGTTTATAGAATTTCACCACCAGACTGATGGGTAGACTGAGTTCACTATATTAGTGCAAGAGGATATGATGAGGGATAGCATGTTGTATTTCAACCAGATCTGCGAGGATCACTTGGCTTTGGTAGATTTTTCTTACGAAACATTATACCACTCTACTATATGAATTGAACTTATTGTGGCCCCATAATAGATTTTATTAAATACATCTTTATGTTGGATTATTGTGTGGATGTCATCCTTGGTTGGCCCAGAGTTGGTACATGAAAAGATTGAGGAAGTGCATAACATATGTGACCAGATGAAGACGACCGAAATGGGACGTATATCATATGCTGATCAACATTGTAGACCTTTTGATTTATCATTGGGGGACCAAGTATTCTTAATATTCTCCCCATGATGAGGAATATAGAGGTTTGACCTGGGAGGTGAGCTATCCAAACGGTTCATTAGGTGTTTTGAAATCATGTAGAGGGTTGTCCAGGTTTCATGCTGCCTTGTTCAACTGCCATTTCTCGAGTGGGTGCACAATTTATTCCACATGTCTTAGCTAATAAGACTCATTCATGATCAGATGCACATCATCAACTAGGGCGATAGAAACATTGAATAGGGATCCACTGTTATAGAGAACCAAGTGGTGATCGAACATCGACTAAAGTGGACCTTACATGGATAACACACCCCTTTGTTTCTGTATTATAGAAGGACATAAATGTATAGAGGAGTTCATATGAAAGGGAGAGATAGATGTAGGCTCAATATCCCGTGATTGTTTCCTATCTTTTCATTCCCGGAAATGTGATCATGAAGGATGGAATTATTTAATGACCTGGTTCATTCAATCTAAGATATTGCAATATTTTTATATATATTTTTCGAGTTAGGTAGAAGATGGCGTGCTATTCTGATATGCGGTGTTCCCAAAAATAAATTAATAAAACTATTAATTACACTCTATACTATGTACCTTGAGGAAGCGGAAAATTTATTAAATGGGTAGTTGTATTAGAAATCTGAGGCCATGGTTGAGTACAGATCAAATGTTTTTCCCTAGACTAGACATAACAGTTTTCAGTAGGGGTCTTTAGTAGAAAAATCACTGAGGGAGAAATCATATGTTAAATAGTTTAATATAATTATTTTATTTTGGTAATTATTTCAAATAAACATTGAATGGTTTACCATATTAGAAATCTGAGACCTTCATTGATTTCATAATGGGGTACATTACCTAAGCACGACCTAATGTGAGAGCATGCGTGATGTTCGGATCCCACGACAATTTATGGGTGTGTTTAAGAGGATAACATGACCTAATTACATGTAATAAATAGGATATTATTATTTTTTGGTTAGTCTTGGCTCATAATACACAAAACACTAATTATAAATCTCTCTCTTCCATTTGGTGATTCAAACACGAAGCTTCGACGGATCATAATAAACATTGGTGGATGTTCTCATCAAAGACGAATGGATCCAAATCGGGGAAGGATTAATTATATTGAATTCCACATCCCCAATTTTAATTAATTATTTATAATTCTTCCATTATTTATATCACTACTTTGAAAATCAACATCGGTGGCCAAAAGAGCACATCCATCAATCGATATACCTTCTTTCTTCCATTCATTGTGGCACTTCACTGTTATGTTTTTTTGATGGATAAAACATCAATGGATCATCAATAGGGGCATAGATGTATGTATATCATCATCAAATTATTTTTTATCTGCACTTGTAGCATTATTTAGGCATCATAGTAGGTACAATGGCTGGTGGAAGGGACCAGTAGTTTGGTGGTGGCAGGCACCGGCCGACAGGGGCGCACGGGTTTGATGTAGTCCAGTAGGTAGTGGCGGGCTGCAGTAGTGGAGCGAGCCACATGGAAAACAATAGATAAGGTGTGAGAGGAAGCTGATGAGTGGGGTATCGAAGAGATTATGGATAGCTGTAGGGAAGCAGCAGTGTGGTGTGGGGTGGTGACAACCTACTGTGGAACATAGTAACAAGTTGTGTTGAAAAAAGGTGACCACACATTGTGGCCAATGTTAACATTGACGGGCTTTCCATGAGGAAATGGTTGACTATATCCATACGGAACATGCCAAAGTGGGACAAATGGGTCAGACTAAGTCAGAATCAGGGTCAAAACTTGGTTGACCAGGGGAGAACTTGGCCATGATGGATCATGGAGACATGATAACTCAATCTTCCATATGGCCATTGACCAATGATAGACTACATGGAGTTGATTATTGTGGATGACTACATCATTTGGTTAGTGCATCCACTGGACCAATGGGGGTGGTGAGTCAATCAATGAACAAAAAATGGGTATTCGGTCATAATAGTTTGTGGATTGACCATAACATTTGTTCCATGACCGGTCACCCCGCGGGATCCTGAAGGTCAGTATGTATCTGTTTAAACCTCTATAATTTCTAATTCGAGCATATAATTAACAATTCATCTATGGAAACATGATACTTTTTTCTAGATAGATATTATAATGAAAGTATTGGAATTTAAAGTTATCATCTAAGATATAGGCCCCATAGGGGACCATTCAGGCATGTTTTGATGAAAAGATCCATTTTTCCTATTTTACATTTCAGGCATGTGAATAGTATATCCTATATGTTTTTACTCATAGAGCATGACAGTGTCCTATGATGTTGTATTAGAGTTATAATGTGAGTAATTTTGAGAATGATTCCTTTTTAGGGGGTGTTTGATTATATTAGTGGTCTTGCACGATATTAGAAATTTATGAATGGAACCCCCTAACAAACTAAGTCATGGTTCCTTAATGATATCAAAGGGGTCCCCTCGATATGATTGGGTGGGGATCCTCTTTAGTTACTTCAGAGTGTATCCCCCATAGGTATGGGTGTGGGTCCTTTATAATTACTTCTAAGTGGAACCACCCTACAGGGAAGTGTGAAAGTCCTCGATGACCTAGAGTGGAACCCATCTGTGATAACAAAGCACTGGTCCTCTATGATTACCATTACAATGGAAACCCCTTAAGGCACAATAGATCTGTTCCTTTAGATTGACCTTTCACCAAATGACTATGGATCTGTGGTGATACATGGTTTGGCGTACCTTAGCGATCACGATAAAGAGGGACACTTTCTCATTGATTGTAGTCCTTACAACATATCTTAAAACGATATGGGTGAATCAATTCTACCCCAGGTGGATAGTATCATGGTATGACGATTGATCCCCTTTGACTTGCGTGTTCAGGACCGATGCATAGGATGAAAGGCAATATTGAAGAATAATTCTGCCACTATTTGTTACTCCTCTTCTTTGGTTGAGCAATGACACAAAGATAATCTTACTATATCATTTAGGTTTCTTTTTACTGATCAAATATATATAAATTTATATCCTTTTGTTTTCCCCACTCCTTGGGTTTTGATTACTCTTCTTCCTAGAGAGGAGAATATGTGTTGGGTATTCATGTTATTTCTATGTCTAACTTATTTTGGTTGTAAGAGTATACTATGCAGGTAGTAATGACTTGATGAGAAGTTCATCTTTTCAATGTTTCTAAGACATTTTATTTTGATGTGTTTTCTTCACTCCGTTGTTGGGTTATTCTACACTCATTAATTGTACCTTGTTATATATTTAGAATTCATTTAATTTTCTTACTGCTCCTCCTTAAGCTTTTGGGGCATCATACTGGGTATAATTATACTCTACCATGCATTGGAATTTCCTATAGGTTTTGTGCCTTATGAAGATGATGGACATGTTTGGTTTTGAATTAACAGTGGAAAAGGGATATGGGTGCTAAGACCATGTATGGTTGTCATAGATTTGGATCCCTTAGTGGGGCTCCATCAGCTATTTTATATATCTAGTTTTTGATAGGTTGGGATATTGTTCTTATTGGACATGTATTTTTTCCAATTTCCTTTCAGATTACTTTAATGTACATGAAAGTTTTAGAGGTCCCTGCATGATTTGTTTACTTACAATACTGTAACATATTTTACTCATTTCCCTCTTCAGCATTTCATTGAGTTGGCTTTGTGGATGTTTATATGTACTTAAGAGAAGGCCTCACCGAGATTTTGGTTCTTTCAACTCTTGTATCCACCCTAGCCTATGGAAAAAAATTGGGGTAGTAGTGTATCGATCCCTGACATAGGTCGGGTCATGATAGAAGGACACCATCAAGTAAAATAAAGAAAGATAAATATTTTTATATAGTGATTTTATTTCTTTCCCAAAATATATCCCAGAGATAATGAAGGATTAAGGGAAGGATTATAATTTTAGTCTTGAGAAGTAGAATATTTGGTAGACTCATTTGAAAATTCCTTAAGTAATCAACATATAATAGATGTAATAATTCACTAAAAATTAAAAAAATTAAATATAATAATCACATGAAAGGAATCAATGATATTATAATTATAATTAGATGTTATATTTCAAGAAAATGTAATTCAATACAAATAAAATAAAATTATAGATTTTAAGGATTGAAATAGTCCTAGAAAAAAGATCATGTGGATTACAATCATATCCAACAAAGATAGTAAGAAAGTCATGGTGCATACATTGATTTTGAAGGGTGTTTTGACTTCATGTATGATTTAGAGGCATTATTATTGTAAAAACTTGTCTAAATATTCAATAAAATGACCAAAAATGTTTTTTTATGTTACAATTGACCAAATATATACTACAGAATTGGATAAATTAGACTAAAATATTTATATTATAAAATTGGAAAACATTAAGTAATTTTTTATGAAAAATTTTGAAATTTAAGGGAAAGCTCAAATAATTGATTAATAAAAAATTAGGATGAAATAAAGTGTCAAATTTATTAAATTAAATAAATAAAAAGTATTTTAAATGTGATATAGATGTTCACATACAAAATATTAACATCTACTTGTATTTCATTAGTTTTTTGGATAACATTATCCATTGAAAATTGATGTAAAACATG
This sequence comes from Viscum album, assembly GCA_963277665.1. Lineage (NCBI taxonomy): Eukaryota > Viridiplantae > Streptophyta > Magnoliopsida > Santalales > Viscaceae > Viscum > Viscum album. The sequence continues at coordinate 470,710,424 of OY728155.1, forward strand.
GATATCACATTGAAGATACTAAAGATTACCAAAAAATGATTTCACCTTGACATAAATGTAGTGTTGTGTATTGATAAAAAAAATCCATCACTTACATGATTTCTCTGGGTGGGACTCGAAATAACACTTGACCATAAATAGATATACATATAAATAAACTATTATATATATTTTTTGTTATAGAGTTCTATTAAAATCACAACGCATTTTTTTAATTTATAATTATTTTATAAAGGTATAATTCAAAATTATATAAGATATTAAGATTGATTACTCTTTTTTTAACAATAAATTCTATTTTCTGTTTTATGGCTGTGGAATGAAATTCACATAATACTCATAATATTGTTTAAAAATGAGTTCTAAGGGATATTCAATTTCATACTATGAAATAGTTTATGTAGTAATTGAGTGTGATAAATCAAGAAATATATACATATATATTTAATATGAAGCATATTGGTCATATATATAGGTTAAAAAGTTAATGTCTACCATGACCATATTTGAGGAAATATATTTGGATATGATAATGTTGGATAGAGAAGCTACAATAGTTGGGACATTATTAAATGCTCTAGATTGGTCTAGAATATGGATTCATGATAGTAGATGTAATTATTAATTAAATATAAATTATAATATCTCAATGTGTATCATGTATGATAATGAATGATTAATATGATTTATATATTAAAAGGAATTTTCAATAGTTTTCCTAGAAATTTACATGATTTTAGTTAAATACTTAAGGAAAATTTCTAACATTGTTATTGATTGGATTAATAAAAATAAATGAAATCCAATTCAATTTTATGAATATATATAATATAAATTTTACTAAAAATAAAATTAATATGTACTATAAAAAATATGATAATTTAATTTAATATACGTAGACAATAAGAAATAAATAAATTAATATTGTAGAATAATACAAGTATTTCATTTCCATGAAGGATGAAACCCCGGGTTTTCATGTATGACATAGAAAATTTTGAAATAAAATATTGTTATATTTATAAATTAACGATGATATATGGAATATTTCATGTTCTAAAAAACATCAAAATATTATATAATATTCTTAATAAATATTGACTTCTACTAGATAAGTTAAAATTTTAAATTCCACTTGTGAAAATATTATCAACAATAATAAATTTAAATTTCATTATGTAGTTAACAGATTCTATGATAATTATAATTATCAACATATAAAACTTCTATTTCATAATAAATTTTTTAAATAAATTCAGTATCATGTAAACTGTATTCTATAAGAAATAGAAAAGTATTTAATTTATAGAAATAGAATTGAGACATTAATAAAATTATACTTCACTAAACCCTAGATTATATTTTATAATAAAATTTATCAATATAATTGAAGTAATACATTCCATTAAATATAATGGCAAGGAATAATAATTTCTATTTAAAATAATAATTTATTTATAAAATAATACTTTTTGTTTTCCAATTGATCAAATTTTAATATGAATGTTTATTTTCTATATTTATATAATTTATAATGCATGGAATTAATAGTTTATGTATTTTAGTATGAGATAATCTTCCCCTATCTAAATTAAATAACATTTTTAATTAATTAATTAACAAGAGTGAAGAATGAAATTGTTAGACTAACAATATGAACTTATAACATGTAATATCATGTTATTATTAATATAAAATATTTCTAATTTAGTTCATCTTTAATTAACAATATAGAAGTAGAAAAAATTCATTAAAAATAATATTTTTCATTCAATTAATCCCCTACCATTACATTTTCTATATTAACATTTAATCATTCATAACGTGACTATGTTTCAAATCATTATATAATTATGGTTAATCATATTAATTTAATAAATGAGTCTAAATCATGTTCAGGTCATACATTTCTAGTATTAGAAAATAAAGAAATGTAATTAATACAACAAATGGAAGAAATGTGATTTAAATGATACGATTCAAGAAAATTGGGTGGATAAGAAGGTATTTCATCAGCCTAAAATGTGACTCACTAATGTAAAAAATATAGTAGGAACCATTCTACTGAACATTCATAGAATTATGTATTGGAATGTAGTGAGTGGATGTAGGAAACTCATCATGGTTTAGGTATCGAGTTATTGGTCATTCTTTCATGAATAATATATACAAGATATTAACGAATATTGTCACCAAATTTTATGATTTAAAATTTTATCCTATATATTGACACTATCAACACATATATTTTATTGTCATTTAATTTGATTTCATTTAAGACACACTAGGAAAACCTATTTAAAACCACGGTGTTCATAGAATTCAATAAATAGACATAATCCCCAAAAATATATTATAAAATATTTAATATGGATTTATATATCATATTTTACGTTGAAAAACATGATTACATAATTCTATAAAAATGATGTATTTTTAATATTTTTTTTTTGAAAACTATAAGATCGATTGTGAAGAGATTTTCAATGGGAAATAACCAACTGTGAGAACAGATAAATTATGTGGGTAACTAACAACCATAAAAAGGATCTAATTCTGTAGGAGAAAAATACTCTATGAAAACACACTATCAATCTTGAATAGGAACCAATAGATAGTGTGGTAAACCTAATCAATCGCCGAAAAGAGCAGATCGGTAGTGATGAAAATGTAATTTTTTGTCCAAACAAACTATCAAATGTCTGAAAGATCTAATTGACGGAGAGAACAACCTAATAGAGATTGTGAAGGATTTTCTATGAGATATACTATTTGATTTTTTGAATAAAAGTCATGTCCATGGGAACTAGACAACAACTACAAGAACAAAATATGAAATATCTTGGAGAAGAGGGCACCCAAAATCCCTTTAACACCACTAGACATGGGAATAACATAATGGAATGGTTTTAAGAACCAATTTCATTAAAAAAATTAAATAATAGTAATATAATAAATAAACATTTAAAATAAAATAATTTCATCCATATTTTGAAAAAGAATTAAAAATTCATAAAATTTTAAAACATTATAGAATATATAGAAACCTTAGAATGATGGAGGAACGATGAGGAATATTTTGATCCTTTATATTATACACAATTAAAAAATTTAGCATACTCAAGAATTAAAAAATATCATCAATGAGAAGAAAGGAAAGGGATATTATTAAACCACCCGAATAGATACATATAATGGAACTCACTATATGTTGACCACAAAAACAACTATAGAGGAAGAATGTGTTATGATAACCAACTGTTTATAATAATCCAAATAAAATATCCCAAGGGATATACCACTAAAATTTGAGATAGTTCATTAATATTACATCACATCACGTAAGATAATGAACTGTCATATATCAATATGATATCATATATATTATCCAAATGAAAAATAATATTAAATAACTTTGCTGGTTAAATATAGAATTGTGAATGTAGCCTCTATTGAAGGATATATTGTATCAAGAAAGACACACAAATAACCATAACAAACCAAGTAAGTAATGTATGTCCATAAAAAATATTACAACCAAAAAACACTCTATCTAGAAACACCATTTGAAACAATCACATTATATTGATTTGAATAATATGAATATAATTTAATTTATAATGAAACATTATTTTATTTATCACTTCAATAAACATTACATAATCATAACATCAAATTAATATCTATACCGGCTTAATACTCATTTATCATGATTGAAAACTAAATAAACAATATTTTGAAATTTTCATCCATAATATTTCATAATCAATGTGTATTAGAATTCATAAATAATAATTTTTCCAAAATCATAGAGAATCTACTTATAAGAATTCATTTGGATTTCCTAATTAAGGAGTACAAAATATTAAAAATCTTATTAAATGATTTATATGTTCAAGAAACATGTGATTAAATTCCATATTAGAAAATTGTAAATTGAATTAATATTTATAAAATCATTTTACCATGTTTCTTACATTATTAAAAATTGTTATTTAACTTTAAAATGAAATCCGTTTAAATATTTATTCATAACTTGGTATTTATAGTAAAACCCTCTCAGAAAACAATTCCAATAAATTTGAAAATAATATTATATTATAATATTATTTCCCATTTAATATATTAAATTTTAAATTTTAAATTAATATTATAAAAAACAAATACATGTTTCAAAAAAAAATTTGTGGTGAAGAATCCCAAATGTCTGAAAAATTAACCAATTAAATTCAATATGAAAAATAAAATGAAAATAACGAACCCGCATCAATAATTATAAACTAAAAAAAGTTTCATGTTAAAAAATATGATAATAATTATAATAAAATGTAATAAAAATTATATTTATTATTAGATATTTAATATGATTTTTGAAATGACTCACATATACAGATATATAAAATAATTTCATTAAGTTATTCATTATTAAAATACAATAAATATACTCTGATCTTTACCATGATCATTAAATAATATTATTATCCTTGTAAACTATCTTTCAGACACTATAAAAAATTATCCTTTCCACGTATTTTATATTATATGTTAATGAAATTATTTTTGAGGGTCACAAATTAGCTAAACATAACATTCATAAACTAAGACATGTTCCTTGATTAAAATAAATAGATCATTTGAAAGCATAATAGTAAATGTAATGCATCCACTACATGATGATGTTGTCCACTTTAGGTGGTAATGGCTCACCATCCCATTTATAAAATATATCATTGAAAATAATGTGTCATGCTGGATGATATGTCATCTCTCATTAAAATCATGAATAAATATCTCACATTACAAGTACAAGATAAATTCATTTTAGGGACATAGGAACATAGAACACGTTACTAACAAACAATGTATATAAATTTAATTCATTAAAATATGTAGAACATATTCTAAAACAACAAATAATTTAAATTTTAAACCGATAGACAATATTATATTTCCCAAAATCATATCTCATATCACAAGGACTGAGTGTATATTGTATTGAATAAAACAACTGACAACCTATATGAGTCCCTTACCCCAGTACAAACATCCACCATAATTGTCCCTATAAAATAAAAATGGATGAATAAGATAATTTAATTTCCATAACAAAGAACATCTCATAAAATTATCAATACCAATGAGAGTCTTGTAGAATGATATGGATATGTTTCTAGAATCCCACTCCTCAATCCCTATCACAATCTTAATCGTAGCCCAAATGAAATAGTAATACCTGATGTATATGAAGGAATTTTGGTGTGGGTTGTAAATGAGAAGTTGATGTAGTAAAAACAATCATTTAATATAGAATTAATAGGTGGGTTTCAGTAGATTCAATGATGAGTAATCATTTCACTCATTCTAAAGAGAAAGTCATCAAAGAATTTTAACACTCGAAGTTAGTCAAATCAAAAATAAAATAATAAAATAATTTTAGGCATAGTATGGAAATTTGGTGGTCTAACCTAAAATAATATTTTCCCTCATAAATCCGATTAAAATATTTGCATCTGTGAAACATCTCATTTTTTCCATCAAATATACACATATTGAAAACTAATAACATAACTTCCACAAAAAACAATTCATCTCCGGAAAAGACACACAAAATAAAAAAATTACCATGATCAGGGTTCCCTATAAATCATTATCATATCCAACATAACCTAGTGCTGAATCTTAGTCAAATATTCATACCATGGAAATACCCACATCCTCTAAGGTAACCTTTTTTCACTAATATAAAATAAGGCCCTTAAATTTTGTCGACTCTAGAATTGTAACTCATAGATTTTCCTCATCACATGATTATGGTTGGAATCCTCCACTATGATGAATTGTTATGACTCATTGTGTGGGTGGGTGAATAGATCTAAAGAATCTCTTGTAGAATATAAAATGATAGATAATATCAAAACAAGAAATGGTATATTTAATTTTTAGATAGATAAATCATTTTTATCTAATCTCCTATTTTTCACCCATTTCAAACATAAAAATATAGAAAAATTATTAATTGTTCATTCCTAGGTATCTGCCTCATATATAACATTCCACTATTTCAAATTTAATGTAAACAAAATTGTCCTTGAATCAGACTATAGTTACTGTGAACATAAATTCACATTCAAAAAAATTACATCATTTTATATATAAATAATGAAAAGGGTGAGAAAAAATCACATAAAGAGGATGCATAAGGAAAATAAAACATTTTAACAAGGGTGATCATAGTCATCATCGTATAATAATAAGAGGATGAAAATAAAAAAATCAATGAAATATGTGATAATTTAATGTTATGTATAAATTAATATAAAATGAAATGTCATGTCATTGGGGTAAAATCCAATAAATAGTTGTGAACATGAAAACACCATATTCTGTAATAACAAATATTCATACTCAAAACATCATCATTGTGAATAAATAAAGGATCATGTCAACACAAAATAGAAATTATCTCATAAGACATGTCACATTACCAAATGTATTAATGGGATATATAATTCTTGGAAAACCTGTAAAAGAATAATATTTACATAATCATGTGTGCTGGAATGAACTTTTGACAATCATTGTCCTGAAGTAACCCATGGGATAAAATGGGTTTTATTAGGATTTTATCAATCATGATTTTATGTATAATAATAAGGTTTCATAATACAATAGTTAAAATATTTTTGGAATAAAAACTAATATTTCTTAAGGGAATAAGAAAAAACTCAAGATGAGTTAAGGATTTGTTTTTGAATAATGAGTTCTTTTGGAAAATATTTAGGTTTTTCCTAAAATCAATTAGGGAACATGTATATGACCAAAATTAAAAGTGAATAATATTGAAATGATATTTACGGAGCATTATAGTAGTATTAATACAAAATATTTCCTTGAGTTGGATAACATAAATTAAATGAGTTGTGTTTCACAATCTGCATATATTAAATCATGATTTATTTCACCGCTTTTGAACATTCAATATAGTAATATTATATTTAACAAAAAATTTATCAATAGGTAAATATTTCACATGTATACAAATATTTATCCGTTATAATAATTTTATCATATTTTTTAATTTATATTGATTATATATAACTGTTTTGATACCATGTTTTCATAAACATTTCTCGGTTCACATTGATTTCTCATTTTTCATTGAATGCAATTTATAGAAACATATGATTAACATTAAAATATTATAATACATGAAAGTAATTATTTATTTATTTTATATGATTTTTACTATATATTCGTGAATATGGTTGTAATAATTTCTTTAGTAATGTCTGTGTAGGTCATTAACCAATCCATGAGAAGATGTTGTAGAATTAGCTAGAATGAGAAGTATGAAATCAAAATTTTTCTAAAAAATGAAAATTATATTAATTTTACATAATTAATTTAATATTAAATTTATTAATAATTAATTTTTTAGCATATTTATTTAACGGAATTGGTAGAATGAATAAATAGACGATGAAAAGTGGGATGCACAAATAGAGACATACTCTCTCGTTTATATACCTTGTCTTATACAGAACTATAACTCCTTGGTTATTAGATTTGGATTACTCTATAATTTCCTTGTGTAGTATAAGGGGATTTATATGGATGATTTGGGTAGATAATGGGATTTATAATTTGTTTGAGGAGTGGTTTTCTGAATAAAGGAAGAGGGGTTATTTATACTTTCGGATATGGGTATTCTTAGAATTAAATGTTGAATAAAATATTATATCAAAGTTAAAACATGTAGTAGTGAATGTTTCCCAATGTAAATCATATATATATATATAATGCGATTAATATTTTAAATACCATTTATAATTCTAATTTATTAAATTATTATCATGGAAAGTCGAAAGAATGAAAAATTGATATTTTTATGAATCACATTTGAATTTAGGTTTCAGAGAGTTATTTTTAGTTTCTGAAAATTTGATTATTTTATATTTATAGATAATTTATATAATAAAATTTACCATGGACCAACCTCATGTTGTATAAATTATTAATTCATTCTTATATAATTAATGATGTAATTTAATATAAAGTAGTTCTCCAAATAATTGAATTTTTACTATTCAAAAGAGAATTCATGTATTTTTTGAAATTTCAAAAGAATTAGACATTGATTATTTTGAGATGATGATTTAAAGAATGATAATAATTGTCTAGAACTAAATTTCTAAAATTGGAAATTTTATTTTTTAATATAAAATGTATCATTTCTACAAAATAGATTAAAATAAAATTTATTAAAAGTATCTTCTTATTCTCTTTGAATATTTTAACCATGATATTTAATTTTTGATATTATAATATTCATATATAATTTAATTAATCAAGAAAAATATTATATGTATCAATATTTATTATTATTTTTGTAAAATTACTATTCCAATGGTCCGAATACTATTCCCAATAGTCTTGTTACTACTACCAACGGGCATGTGGCTATTCCAACGGTCACATTACTAAACCAATAGTCACACGACCTCATATATCTTCCTTGTTGTTATTTAATTAAATATTCACTTAAATTCGTATCAAGGAAGTATATTTATCTATTATATAGAATGATGAGTTGTTTACTTACAATTTGATAATTTTTATATTATTTTTAGTGGGGAGATGATTATTATTGATTAGTCATATCCATATTTTCTAATTTTAGATTTTATATATAAAATGTTCTGTTATGTTTTGATGTTTTTAATGATAATTGCTTTCATTAATGATTAATGTTACTTTTCATATGATTGAAATATGGGTTACTCTATTTTTTATATATAATATTATATAATATGACACACAAGTATTTACGAAACAAATATTACTGACAAACATTGGATCTTTACATTCTTCCACCCTTTAGAAATTTTATCATTGAAAATTCAAATCATATTCTTCATGAAAATATATTATGGTACTAATGTTTAATTACTTCCCTAGGTTCCCATGCTTCTTATTCATTTATTTATTTCCTCCAAAAAATTTTGACATGATGCATTTTCTAATTGTGTAGAACATTGTATCCATAGTCCAAGATCTTTACTGAATGTTATTCATAAAAGCATTCATTCTCATGTTGTACCACCTATGGATTTTTTACATGTGAGAGATCTCATACGTACTACTAGAAGATTGATATGTTGAACACAACATGAACATGACCCATACTTGGTGGAATTTCAAGTAAGTATGTTGTTTCTCTTACTCATAAATTGATCACAATGTCCTCAGTGAACCTTTTCAATTTTTTCATTTCATTAAAAACCCCACAAATGTATTCAATTTTCATATTTGGGGGAAGTTTATTTCTCCAACATCAATCTTTATATACCTTATACAATTTTCAACATAACTCTTTTGTCAACACTAAGAGTCTTCTATATGTTTCTTGATAGATTGATACATTTCGGGTGATCTCTAAAACACGATTAGATCCAAATAAATTTCATTCCCCAGCTTCATCCAAACATGATGGTGTTTTAAGTAACTTCACATACAACCCTTCACATTTATCCATTTTAAAACATGACTAGAAGATATTATTATATGATTACCCATCCAATGTGATATGTTGTCCCCATTAAAATATAAATTTAATTAAACATGCTATTAACTTGTTATCCTATGTCTGAATAGTCATTTCAATTTGACCATCCGTTTTTGGGTGAGAGGTCATGTAAAAATTCAACTGAGTACTGGAATCATGCTAACAATATCACCATAATATATAGGGTAACACTAGATCCTAATCCTAACTGACCGAAAGTGGAACCCTATGGCTCCTCACTTCATCCATCACAATTATCGTGGAAATTAGTGAATGAGATAAATATTCTCTACTAGAGATACATTGGAAGGAATCATAGAGTCAATCAACCACAAACAATATTCTATTTTTTCCTTTTGATGTTTTAGGGAGACACATGAAAAAGTCCATAGTTACATTCTCTCATTTCCATGTGGGTATAGACAATGGTGGAATCCTACCTTGGGAATTTTTTTCACTCTTATTTAACATGTTGACATACCATACGACATCAGATATACACTCTAATCTATGGATTAGTCTTCTCTCATCATAAATGTTCTTGAACATCACAATACATATTGGATCTTCCAAAATTAATGGTGAATGGTTACCCATATGAATTATCCATATGATCCTTCATTATATCTGGTGATGAAGGCACACAAAGTCCAATTACAAACCCAATAGAATCATCCTCATCTATTTAGAACTCAAGAATATTACATTCATTAACTTCATTTACATTCTTCTATAGCACCAAACCATCCTTCAGTGCCTCCTGGATATTCCCATGGGTAGATTGTTAAAAAATAATTTCGATAAGGTAGGATGTATTTCCAATTTTTTATGATTTAATAATCTATCATATGATTATCCATAAAGATATGATATTTCTCAATCCATATCATGGATAGAGTAGCATTTTTTTATTGATATCATTAGCTAACTTGTTCCCCTTTCATAAATGGAAGTTATTCAAAAAATAATATTATTTGATTAGACCTAAACAAACCCGGTGATTAATATTTTTCAATAATTGTGTGAATTTATTTTTTGAAATATTTTGACCAATATATATATCACAATTCTCAACATAGAGATAATGATGCAAAATCCTCGGAGCAAATATCATAGCTTCTAACTCCAGATCATGCATCTGGATGTTCTTCTCATTGATTTGAAACTATTATGTGGCATAGGATATGAGTTTATCATTATTCATGAGTACACAACCTAATCCTTTCTTTAAAGCATCATTGGATATCAGAAAACCATCATTGCGTGTAGTCATTATGATTACAGGTGTAGTTATTAGCCTTATATTTATCTCTTTAATAAATTATTCAAATTCATCCATCTGGACGTACATTTCCGCATTCCACATAGTCCTATTGAGTGGGATTGGGAATCATGAGAAATATGTTAGAAACGTTTGGTAATACCCACCTATGAAAATTGAAATATGAATTTCAATGAACCTATTGTGTATGGACCATTCCTTAATTCCCTTTCTCTTTTAAGGGTCTAGATAAATTCACTATCATATGATCACATTCCCCAAGAATGTGACTTGATGCATACCAAATCAAATATCATAAACATAGTGTAGAATATATACATCCATAATATCAGTATCTCATTCCTTTGATTCTCTCCATCTTCATCCTTTATCTTTGATTAAATGATATTACCATTGATAAAAACTACCAAAAAATATTCCAATGTAGTCTTCAAATACACTATTCATAAATTATAGGAATATGGTAATGGAATTTGTAATTCCAAAGGTCATTTTGATGAATGCATAGTTCATATACCTTGTATTGAAATAATACCTTCGAATATATTCCTTCTTGTCATGCTAATCTTCTCTATATCGTTCCGATTTTTTTGAATGTCTCCGAAGAGACAATATATTCCTTTTTCACCCTCTAATGATTATTCCCATAGACAAGGTGTACCTTTGAGAATTATTGAGCACCTGTTATTTAATCAATCATGTTGTCAATCCTTATAAGAGTACCCATATTTATATGGTGATTTTTTGGACCGAACAAAAATTGATACAAAGAGAGATTACTCCACTATTCCTTGTACAAAACACTGACATACCACAATGTGATACAATATTTAGTATGAATCCATCATATAAATGATCTTGTAGTTACTTATTAAACACCTTTAGTTAGATATCATCCATCTTATATGGGAATTTTTGATAGGCGTAGCTCTTGGTATGACCTCTATTGAGAACTACACCTTATGATAAGGGGCAAGTCTAGATAACCCTTTGATATATATAATTATATTCTATAATAGTGACAATTACCTTCAAGATGATCCCATCATTTGACTCATCCATTTGGACATGGTATACATTCTTCATTGTGTATTAACACACACAATGTTGATGGATTTTCAAAATAATACTTTAGATATTACTTCCATTTATAAGGGATAATGTTATTGTTCAGAACACGAAAATAAATTTCCATCTCTGGACAGTTGAATTCTTTTCCTTATAATGGCATCAAATCCATTCCTAGTATAGAATTGAATTTCACTAAGGTGGGGTTTACCAGATTTTACAGTGGAATATTCCCACATTTACATATAAGGGAAAATCCCATCACTTGTGTTGTAATTATTTCACCACTAGCTATTTTCATAGATATATATACCTAAAAATATCATTGTTTTTATTCAATAGTTCTAGAAAACATTCTATATATAAAGGACTTTGTATAAAAATAATTAAATAAATATTTTCCCATTATTTAGTTTATAGGAAGTGAACCATATAAGATTTCATTTTAATGCTCCAATTTAGTAGTAGAGATTGCTTAATATTTTCTTTTCACTTATTGAAGTGGTGATTGATATCATTGATGCCCTCAAGGACATCACTTTAGTAGAATTTCTTACATATTTCCCTTGATCCCTAATTTTCGATCATTGAATTATTGGTGGTTCATTATGTGGTTAATTTTTTCCTCTATCATTTTGGATGGATTCATTATGTCTCTTTTTCATTTTTGTGCATGTTTTCCTTATCTACCATAGAGGAAGAATTTATCCACCCATTTAAAAATACCCATGATGATTCATTCAATATTTCAAACATGTTGGTAGTCAGATCCTCTTTCCTCACTTTTATTTTGACCCACATTCTCGAAAATCCATTATTATCTTCTTGTCTCTATAACCATGGGAGGATTCTCCAACTCCATATATAGATTTAGATCACATTAAACCATTTATTCCTAACTCATAATTTCTTGGATAGCCAGATCCTTTAAAAATTTTATTTTTAAACCACCAAAGAATATATTTTCTTCTATCATTGTTGATAACGATAAATAAGGTATATCTTGTAATCCTTTTAAATTTTTCATCATAAGATGTGACACTTAACCATCATATTCCTTGAGCTTTATAAATAGTCTCTCCACATTTTTTCAAAGATCATGAAGGAAATAATTGTTAATAAACATATTCTTATTGTCTTCCAGCTCCTTATCTTCAATTTCATCATTAATCGTTGTGTTCTAAATCATCCCCCATTAGTGATCATCTTCTCAATTTAAATTATAAACCACTATAGTCACCATATGTATCTCACTATAATGGATCACGGAAAATATATTCAATATTGAGTTAACACACTGTTCCTTGAAAAGTAGATCTGAATTTTAACAAATATTTGGTGTTCATTTCTTCATAATGGACTCAGTGGAATGACTATCCTTCTTGGATGATGATAGATGTTTCACATGGTTCATTATATTATTCATATGATGAAATAATTGGGTAATCATTTCCAGGATGTTTTAAACATCACCTCTCCTGTTCGTGGGGATGAAATTTGGGAAATTATTTACTTTTCCCTCAAATGGGTTGTTGACCTAGTTTCTCATGGATCCATGCATTTAAAATAATTGAAATATTTTTAAAAAACCATTATTAAACAAATAAATAATAAATACTTTATTTTTTTCATATGAATATCTTTTGTGGTATATCTATTGTGATCCATAAGTTTAACTTTCTTTTAAAACAATGTTTCAGGGATACTTACATTTAAATATACATATCCCATTAGTTGTCAATAATATTATCTACTCCTAAATCAATAATTCACTCAATTAAACTCTAATACCAACTATATCAACCCTTATTTATATATGCTAATTATTACATCATTTTAAAGATAAATAACATAGTAGAGTTACAAACCTAGGTTTAATTAGTTTAGTGTCTTACACAAATTATTCTTATACACGAATCTTACATACTAAAAAATAATATATATATATATATATATAATTCAATATTTTATATCTTCTTATTTTCTCTAATGATATACATTGTACATGTAATCACCTTAGGATATAAATAAATGAAATGGGTGATTTAAAGACCTAGTAAAAGGATAGATAAGTAACATGGACCAATATAGAATGAGGCATCATAATCATCATCATATCATATGCATGTGACCGACATCAAAATCATGACGCGAACATGAGATAATGTTGTCGAATTTGTAAATGCATAAAAATAAAACATAATTTTATAGTCATTTAATACCATACATTGTTTTGGACTATGCTATATTTTTGTTAATTCATAACTTACTTACATAGTGAAAACATCATTATTATGGATAAATATAGTTCATGTTCACTCATAATACCCATTATCTAATGACATACATCCCATTTACCAATGAATTAGAGGGATATATAATTCTAGATCCACAATTCACATCATAATATTTACATAGTCATCCATTCCACAAGGAATGTATAACCATCATATTCAAGAAATAACCCATGAAAATAAATGGATATCACAATCATTTCATCAATTATGATTTCATGAATAATATTTTAGTTCCAAAATTAATACTAGAAAAACATATTATTTGTATGAATAATCATTCTAGAGTGAAGAGGAAACAACTATATATGATTAAAATATGTGTTTTTGATAGAATAGTTTTTTTGGAAATAATTATTTTTTTATACAATCAACTTGAAACATGTATATAACTAAAAATAAGTTAATAACTATGAAATTATATTTAAGGAACATTATGGGTTTATTATTAAAAAATACATCTTGGAATATGGATATCCAAATGAAAAGGAGTTGCGTTGCAGAATCCCCATACCTCAATTCCTTCTTTATTTTAGCTCTTTTGATCCTCCAATATAATTAAATTATTTTTCATAAAACATGTATATATATGTAAATTAAAGAAATTTATAAAACTATTTCTAAATTATAATCATTTGAATATATTTCTATAATTTACTTTGATTAAATTGAATCTTTTATATCATTTTTTAATAAAAATTCCCAGTTCACGTTGATTAAACTATTTTCATTCTAATTCATTTATGGAAAATTTATAATAAACTCCACAAGATTATAATAAATTTAAATAAGTCATGATATATTATAGATAATTAATATTATCCATCCATAAAGTAGGTAATAAGATTTCTATTGTCAATGTTTTCATTGGTGGTCAACCAACCTTTCACTGAATATTGTCGAAAGAGTAGGATTGAGAAGTAAAAGATTTATATTTGTCAAAAATATGACAATTATAGTTTGATAACATCACTAATATAATGTTAAATTACTGAATAATTTATTTCATATCATGTGGTTTTTAATGGAATCAGGAAAAATAAGAATGAGGAGATGGAAATAGAGAAGAGTTAATAGAGACTTACAATATCCTCTTGTTGTTTCTCTTGTACAAAACTATAACATTGTTGTGAGTGGTGTTGGATTGATCCAAAATGGAATTATTTATCTAATATATATTTATAGGGAGATTTTTTTGTAAATATTGGGCTTTTTAATGGATGTGAGTAGTGGGTTTCCATGGCATGGGGGAGGGGTTATTTATACGTTAAAAGATGGTAATTTTTTTATAAAATAGCAAATTAAAGGTATAACTTCGAATAGTGATAGTTTAACAATATAAATACTATATAAATATAATACATTGTGATTTTTACTTCAAATCCCCTTTATTATTCTAATTCATTAAATAATTAAAATCAATCATTGATTGGATGAAAAAAATGATATTAATGGAAATCACTTTTGACGGTAGGTTTTGTCAATATCTTCTTATGGTCTAAAAAATAAGATTACTGTATTATAATGTATCGCTTGTGAAGTAAAATCAACCATGTTTTAACCACAAGTTATATTAATGAATATTTCAATATTACATCACGAATGATTTAATTTAAGATACACTAATTATGTGAAAAAACTGTATTTGTACTATTTATCAAAGAGTGGATGCAGTTCAAAAAAATTTATAAACAATTATCCAATATATACTTTAAGATTTATTATTTAAAAAATATATTTATTTTGTCATAAAAAATTTCTAAACTATCCAAATTTTAAATTTTAATCTAGAAATTTTGATTTTAGTAAAATACATTAAAATATTGTTTATTCTAAATGTGCTTATATTTTATTTTCCTTTTCAAATCATGATCATTATTATTTTATATTATAATATTCATATTTAATAAACATAACCAATTATAAGTATTATTTGAACAAAAATTTATAATATGGTGGTAAAATTATTATTTCAATGATGATGTTACTATTCATAATGATACTGTTACTATTCAAATGGTCACATTACATTTCTAATTGTCACATTACAACATATATATACCGCTCCATTATTTCATTAAATATTTCCTCGATTCCCCTACAGGTTATATAATTCCCATTTCTCAAATATTTATTAGTTTACTAAAATTTTGATTCTTATATATTGTCCTTGTAGTGGGGGAAATTATTCAATTAGTTTAGGAGATTCCTATTTATTTATTTTTCATTTTGTATTTATATTTTTCTTCTAACTATAATGTTTGAAATTTTAATTGGTTTCATTTATGAGAAATGGAACAAATACTTATTAATAAAATAATGTTTTTTGTTCTCTCTTTATGTTTTTATTTTATTAATACTATATATGTTATGACATGTATATTTAAGAAAAAAATTATTTAATAACACTAGGTCATTGCAATAATGGTACGTAAAATACAATTTCGTCCCCAATAACCCTAGTTAATAATATTTACAATGATATTCAAAAAATGTTCCTATACCAAATCATGCATTCTTAATAGATCCTAATTACTTATTGAATTATATCTCACCATTATCACAATTGATTCAACTGTCTCACATCCCATCCCCACAAAAGATCCCCTCTTGGGCCCATAATATCAAAAAACTATATTCATGTGTGAATCCCACATATAATAGGGCACAATTTAGTAACAAGAACCCATGGTATATAATCCCATTAATATATGAAATTAAACTAAAAATTTATATTGATGTATGAGATTATATGAGAAAAACTAACAACCTAATCATGAATTTAATAAATAAATACGAAATAATCATATATAATGTAACTTAATAAAACTAAAACAATAAAAAATATTAAAAAATGTCATTTATAAAGAACACAATACTTCAAAAACTACCGGACAGATCCTTAAATTAGTGATATATTGTTAGATAAAAAACCAGCTCTTGCTATCCTAAAAAAGCATTTTTCATATACATTGGGTGTGAAGAACTCGTATTCTAAGTAGGATCCTCCCAAACACCTTTTTTAAAAATTATAATGAATCATAGTAAATATATTTGATTAAATATATGAAAAAAATCATCAACTAAAATGGAATACATTTATTTTCCCATCTTAACCATGGATATCTAATTAAAAATTAAAATAAATATAATATTAATATTAATAACACACATAGTGTAACAGAAATTGGTATCACTCGACATCTTCTTCACTGGTTTTACACTCTCACACCCCAACATCAAATGTTATAATCTATGATATATTCTATAAATAATGTCATCCATGATTTGAGTTGGTACATAGACCTACAAACATATATCTATTATAGGACCCATCATCTTATATCCAGATATGTCTGAATAACCATCTCATCATCATCACAATCTATTCCATAACCAAGTGTATTTCTAGAATCCAATCAGGACTGTATAAATGCATTATACATAATCTTATCTTATCCCATTCATGTTCAACCATGGGTATATGGAGTCTCTGTGACTAAATAAATGTATGCATGATATTATGAAGCCATCACAACATGTTTCACACATGTATGGGAAATATACAACATGAATACGTCCTCGTGAATCTATTTTCAAAGAGAGGGACTATTATAGGAGTTTTTTATGAATATTTATCAAATATGGACATTATTATTGGAAAATAACTGAAAAAACAATTTTTGTTGGTTTCCCTCCTAACAAGGGTTGGGTGTGTATGAAATAAAAAAACCTACTAAGTATATATATCAGAAATCTGTCAAAATCAAAGATAACTAGAAGTATACCCTTCAGCTACCACTATCACACATAGCACTAGGTTTCAACTTTAAGTTCCTGGATTAAAACATACATATAGGAATCAAGATCAATATTAATTAATTACTTATCTAGTAATTAATTTTATCACATTTTCATTATTAAAAATTTAATTGTTTATTCCATGTTCCATCAACAATTGTAATTATTTTATTTTAATATCTATAATATCATCATCACATGTTACTAACCTAAACCACCATATAAATGTATTATCAAAAATAATATTTGTAAAATTGTTTTACTCTAGGAATCTTCCCAAGGAATGACTACAAACAAATAATCATAGTACATAACATAGAACAATATTGCACAGTTTGAAACTAGCACTGGAATTAACAATTAGAAATGGGAATTGTAGAAATTACTTATTTATCAAGGTGGAAGAAAATATTATAAACTATTTCTTGAGAATGATATAATGATAAATTTCCTAGAGAAAAACCAATAGAATTTACCAAATCATCCATCACTCAAAAAAACTTGTGCGTTACAAATGTCTCACAACTAGCCTATGTTGACCAATGGAGTTGAACACCCATTCTCTACAGGCCAATAATGTGGATCTTCTCAGGAAGACTCTGTTATCCATTAAACCATATTTTCCAATAAACAGGACCCTAATTCCCCTCATTTGAACAACATAGAAATCAAAAGAACACCCTAAGCTCTGATTGTTTAGATCCTTAACTGAGGTCCCCCAACATTTCATATGTAGTAATTCCATTCTTATGGACTAGAACAAGATGCTTCTGGGGACAACTGAGGGGACCTAGTGTGTCTTGGGAAAATTCTCTCCCAATTTGTGTTTCCTTATTGATACATTTTATATTTAATATATAGTTCGGGATGATTATCCACCTCTTAGGGAATCGTTTTTAGTTCCCCCCATGCCTAAAGTGGGACACCCGTTCGAAAATTAATTTACACGAACCAACTCATTTTAACTACATGAGTAACCCATTGAGACATCATTCAAGCCTTGTGTGGTAGGTATTACCTCCCCTTTTCTCTAATGTCTTAATAACCACATCTTGAAACCACCAATGAGGCATCCGAAATTGCAGTGCCATTGAAAAAGAAAAACCAGTATGTCTCCTATTTGTATTTGTATTTCTACGGTCATAGGCATCCTTCACTAGTCCTACCATATGGTTAAAATACTCTAGGAACATGTGGATATACATATATATGTCCTTGTGGAACCCTACCCCTCAAAAAATGTCAAGTAGATCCCAAAATCAGAAATAATTGTTATGAAAATATCCTCCTCTTATTTAATATGAGACTCAGAGACTCCAGTTCTAAGAAAGGAGGATGTGTATTACTCTTGGATTTCATTAGGCCATAGAAATATGTCATCTTAACTCACTGTGGAATCAATTTTAGGGCATCCGTCCTAGTGTAATACCGTATACTATTGAATAGAAAGATTAAATATTTCTTTTCTATACCTCATAACTGTTGTGTTAAAGATTGTATGGGCACCAAAGCCATGCCATCTCTTGTTTCCATCACTCTTTAGTGCCCAAACCCTGGACCCATTATAAGGTAATTTGAAGAGAAGGAAGTGTTATAGCCTTGAAATCTTCCACCGTCATCTCCATCCTCGTCCATTGGTGGAGAAATGATATAGGAAATGGTCATAGAAAACACCACATCCCTATTAATTAGGAATTTATCTCCATGTCCACCAGGAGAAAAAGGCATAGTGTTTTGTTTGTTGGATCATTCATTACACCTTTTATATCACAATGATCATGAATCATGTGGACTTAGAGGTATTGACAATCATGATATCTGCATGATCTCTACTACATAATGAACTATGAGAACTCTTATTAAGGTCATAACTAGGACATGTTGGATTACTTCTTATTTCTTGATATCCATTCCATTTCATCCATGAGAATGGAAATCATACCCATCAATGGGAATCCTTTAAAGGATTAATCCTCAAAAGAAGCCTCCAAAACCACCATGAGTTGAGAAATATCTTATTGTATCTTTTTATGTCATGCTTTTTTTTGTGTATGACTCAACTTCTTATCTCAAAGGGCCTTAAAACCCTCTGAGATAAACATATATAGCCTCCATTGCAAGGGTTCCACATAACTGAACAATACGGGATTAGATTTCCCTCCAAACACATTGTGTATGATACATATTCTAGGTCATAACAAAACTCCCTCATTCAACCCTCTTTTATCTAGGAAACATTACCAAACAGGTTAAATTAATCCTGAGAATAGATATCACTCATATATTATCTAAATTACATCAAGAGAAGTCCCATAACATACATTGATTAGGAAACATTATCCTGAACATCCCCAACACATTACATTAAACTAAATGGTTGGGTCCATATCACAAGGACATAAAAGGTATGATGTTTCCTATAAAGAGTCATTGAACTATCATGGATTTGATTTCTCTCACAAGTGTACATAGGAAGCACGTTTATGGGATCAATCCAGCTATCAAAAGAAATCCCATATCCTTGTAAAATTATACACTCTAGAGTGCTGAATTGAGTGGCTAGAAAACCAGTATCTTCATAATAATTACCATATAATATATATGTAGTATATAAGATTATATCATATATAGAGAACCTTGGATATATAAAAATATCCCCATTGATGAAGAACCTTGGATACATACATATGACTCCATGATAAAAACATGGTAATAATTATTTGTTAAATCTAGGATGACCCACATCATACATGGTAATCAATAAAAAAAATGAACATTTAGTAAATATATAATTCAATCCCAGAGTTGAAAACAATTCCCTCCAATGGTTTTGATGATCCCAAACTCCCATCCATTAAACCAACGTGGTTTCTTAATAATCATTGGCCAAAATTCTTAATGATTCCCTACCCTTGAAAATTATGCCCCTTTGGAAATAGTACCATTGGGTGTTTCCAGTTCCATGAAGAAACCTGTCAGAAAACAATTCAAAAATAGAAAACTATCATGAGAATTGAACTCCAAGGGGAACAATAAATTATGAAACCAACTTGAATCATTATCCATGATGATTGTGTAACCAATCTATTTGGCCTCTTTCACATTAAAAAATATGGCATTATAAGGAAATCAATCACAATTGATTTCATTCAAATTGGATTATTTTTTGAGTGAGTCCCTTGTACATTTTTTCAATTTATATGGGAATTCAGTCCATGAACTCCCTTCTATCCAATGGTGTCATTCATGATTTTTCCAACAAACTCTTTTCCTAATGGACATACACCGTATCATCATCCACATAGAGTATACCATCACAAACTCATTGACTTCCATCATAGGTATCAAATTAACTTGAATAGTAATATAGTCAAATAGTATGATCCTGACCAAAGAGGCAACCCAAGAACCCTCCAGTTTGTGATTCCCCACCAATCATCAGGTCAAAAACGGCTGGTAGTCCTAACTCAAAATGTTCCGACTAACATCTTGAACAATTTCTAGAGCATATCCCTAAAATGAATTAATAGTCCCTCCCATATCACTGTTAGGTGTATTAGGAGGCCATATAAGACCTCATCCCATAGACACATGGGTTCATCTCAAATGATCCTTCCAACAATTTCTCCCACCAACACAACATGATATTGAACTCTCAACAAGGTGAGGTTGTTGTAATTGGTTTTCCAGATGAGGTCCTTCAAACCTGGGCATGCAGGATGGTCATCTTGGGAAGAAAACAAGCCAATATAGAGATATTTTACACATATACCCACTCCAGATAGTCCCAAAAACCCAATTTTGGTGTTAAATTTCAAATGGAAACATACACCAATCTGCCTTAATTTAACTTTCCTGGAGACTCACCAGTGGTCATTCAAGGAATCCCAATGTTCAAATAAACATAAATTCATGAGCAGAAACATAAACCTATATGCACTCTCCTACCTTGTCAGCATCCTCATATGGGGGAACCATGAGAATTTATTTGGAATGTCCAAATTATACGTAATGTACAAACTCAACTTTCAACCCCCACACATGAGTACTATTAGTACTCACTAATAGGAAAGGGGGGACAAGATTTAGAAAATAAACCAACTCTAGATGAGGAGTGGGAATATTTCCATATTCCAGTTTCTCATATCACCAAAAATATCATTAAAATGGTGAAACAGAAAACAAAAATCCCCTTCCATATCTTAATGACTTTTAATTAAATCATAATGGTGATAAAAGTAGATCATATGGTATAAACACATAACTCTATCCCATCATGTGGGGTATCTCAACAACATGTTGCCTAGAGAAGATACAAAACTCTACTCCCATCAATGAGGGTTATGGGAAAAATGAAGTATATTATATGGACAGTCTGTGTGTGAATATACACCAGATCCAATGATATGTAATTGAGGTAACTAAAAGGACAACATAAAAACTAGTTCATGACAACCACTTCTCCCAAAAAGTTCTGTAATAACTCGTTAGAATACATATACGAAGACTCCTCATCAAACTATTTTTGAAAATCAAGAGAAAGTCTATAATACATCTTCACATAATTTGGGATTTATTGAATCCCTTAGACACTTATCTATCACAACTTAAGACCCCACGTTACTATTACCAACATAATGGATCTGTACAGGTAATTCTGAGGGTCCTCATTTGAATCATCACCATGAATTATTTCTTCATGCTAAAAATCTGATTGATCCTGAGAGCCCATATCTTGATGACAGCTATTGTAGTTCCCTATGTGGCCATAACATCATTAAACAAGAGGGTCTCTGTCTTCATCTAACCCATCATGGTGGTACTCCCCATGATGTCACTCATAATGATTGTTCCCTATGTAGTAGTGTTTTGTGTTGTCTAGAGAAATATATAATTATAAATTTAGTGATGATAAATAGTTCATATCATGAGAAACATACAACAACAAGGAATGTCATGTATAATGACTTATCACTCAAAGGTGAAATCCTTTTTGAACTAGAATATAGCCTAAGGAAACATTCATTCTCTGAACCACCCTTGGGTTTTTTTCCTCCAAAATAGAAGATAAAATCTCATCTTATCCCACTACTTGTTGTAAGAAAATGGGGAATTTTCCATACCAGTTTGACCATGTAGAGGAATCTACCATTAAAGACAAAGTGGATATTATTAAAATTGGGAAACAGATGGATAAACATGACATACCAATCATGTTATGGCCTTTATCCACTCCTCAATACTAAATTCCAGTGGTGTTGGGGGAATAATGTATGGATTAAATTCACCTCAACATATTGAAAATTATTATCAACTAGAGGAATATGTATTAACTTCTGATGAGTATCAAACTCATGTCAAGGTAATATAAGGTTATAGTGAAAAAGTGACTTGGAATCTCTCACATCTTCCCAATATCGAAAGCTCTATTAACAGTAGGTATCCCTTCAATGTGAAATCCTTGACTCGTTAATGAGGTTTATATAGTTGAATTCAGATACCCCATCTAGTGTTCTTATAAGATGATGAGTTGCACATAGTGCATTTCTTTTCACTGCATTCATTATTTATAGAATCCCACTAATGGTGGTATCATTAACTTTCATTACAACAGGACGACTCCCACAAATGGAATCTATTGTCGCCCTTTCATTCCATCCATAATAACATTCCCTGACTAACTCTCATAGAAATCGATTCATAGATGAATAGGCTATTGAGATACTTTTTCATCAAGCATATGAGAATATCAAGAAATACCCCCACATAGGAGATGAAAAATTTCAAATAGTGAAAATACCATAAATAGAACAATGACCTTCTGAAAAGGGTGACTTAAGTGTGTGCTTAATGATGCACCTCGCCCATGTTCAAACATAACTCCATAAAATCAGTATAAAATCTAACGTAACATCAGACATGTAAGTTTGAGATCATCCCCAACCAATAGTGTTGGGGAATTTATTATCTAAATCCTCAGGTTCATACAATTAGGAAAAATGTTTTCTAAAAGAAGTACATGAACAAATCCGACTCTCAGGAATGGTTTCAATTTTACCTGAACCACCACCTTATCAACAAGAATTATTTTTCTCTCGTACAAATTTCTCTCATCTCATGATACAATATTTACGCTTAGAAAATTCCTGATTGTACCATCTTGATATTCCCTTCAGTTACTATCTATTAAAAATATTCTCGTAGAATCATCAGTGAAGATGAACGGCCTCACCGGGGGCCTCAAAGAAGGTGATCTCAAAATGAAAATGATATAATTTTTATAATGTTTTTTCATATGCTAACATCATCATCACCACATATGAATATTAATAAAAACATGTTTCCAATATATAGGAGACCGAATAAAAAAAAGGAAGTATTGGTTCACATTGGGCTTCAAACCAAAACTAATGAAGGAGGGGTATATACCTATAACTAGAGGCTTGCATTGAATATAGGAACTAACTCAAACAATCCACAATTACCTCCTCAAAAGGTACCCATCTAAAAATGGTTATGGTAAAATTGGACCTCCCTATTCTTGTATAGATGATAAGGGACTTTCCATAGAGGAAAGAATAACTCATTAAGAGTAAGATATGAAATAATTGAGGATACACAATAAAAAATTACTCTGAGGAAGCCTTCATTCTAGGTATGTTTTGAAAGAGGATCTTTAACCTAAATAACATGTTGGAACACATCAAAAAAAATTCAATACTACTAAAGATGATCTAGATCATCTTCTCAATGGCTGATACCAACCATTAATATATTACGATTCTACAGTACAAGATAGTGAATTCCCTATACCATGTTTGAAACTAGAGTGGGTCCTGGAACATCTTTACAGTCCTTCCCCTATTGTTTACCCACTAAAGATATCATTAGTTACACCATTGGTGGTTCTACAAACTATTTCAACCATTCAGGAATAAATTATCACAGTTATTCAAGACCCGTATCAAATGAACATACCTCGATGATAATAAAACCCATTAAGTCATTGTATAATTTACTCGAATCCATGGAGGAACGATGTTCATATATACAGCCAGAAAAAAATCCATACCCTAAGTGGGTATGTCTTACTCTTCCCTCGCCAAACGTTGGGGATTTCACATTTATAATATTCAAAGGATTAGTTCGATCCCTTGAATAATGTGAGGAATTTCATCTTTCACTACGAACCCATGAAGGGTACCATTGAAAATCAGTGGGTGATAAAACTGAGGTGATTCATAAAATAACTATAATAACCTGCCTTATAAAGTACACATGTTTGGAGTATCTTTCAATCACTATGTGGGAATATCACTATCATTAGTTTCCCTTGTAGTTCAGTTCAATGCTACATAATACAATAGTCTTTGATCTAACCGACTGCAAACAACAAGGGGATGAAAGGGCCTGAAATTTGAATTTTATGTGTAATGTATAGATATAATATTTAAACTTACCACCCCCTCATGACGTTCTTGTGCGTATTTTTAAAGAGAATCATCACAATGATTTTTACCCTATTGAACCATGTGAAATACCTAAAAAGGTTTTGGGACCTTACATCAATTGGTCTTCAAGTGGAATACTCGTTCAAATAGACCAAATCCATGTCTCAAGTAATTCCATCTACTAAAGAAAGAAGTAATGGAAATTAAGACACTACTACAGTTATATATAACTAGTCCCATGTAAGCGCTCCAACATTTATTCCTCCACTATAACATATTATTCAACCGTAGGAGTGTCAGTAGCAATTCACACCCCTTCACGATGATCAAAGGGACAAGACGTGAAAATTGTTTTAAGAGATGAAAAACAATATCTATTTTTTCTAAAATGACCAGGTCCCTAGCTACTTTATCTCGGAATTGTAGAATAACGTACACTAGTTTCAAGATCCTAAGATGATAGGAAACAAATGTGATGAATATCTGAAAAACTATTTCTGCTTCCATTAATTGTTATGGAACCACATCTACAATTTTTTTCAAATGCCTCCTACAAAAGATGGTGTACATTTGGATGGAGAAATTGTTTAGTACCACCGACCAAATAGCTTGTGTTTCTACTACTAATCCATAAGATGAAATTGAGTGGTAGAAAGTAGAAATCAATTTAACATATAAGTTCAGTGATTGGATGGTTCGAAAAATGATCAACCAAACTTATAATATCCACATAATGTTGTTCAAATGTCAAGTCATTCCTTGAACTACTTCTTTCATTTCACAACTATCTCTATCAGTATCTCAATCCATTGAAGGCCAATCCTATAAAACGTGACATTAAAAAAAGTGAAGAAGAAGATACACGAATATTATCTGATTCCAATTCAAAAATATTATTTGAATTTAGTCAACATTACTCATATTGTCTCAAATCAATAGCACCGCCAATTTTAAAGGAACAAGAAGATTCTACCTATCAAATTTAATCTTCATCAAATGACGATTTGATCTTCGATTAAATTAAAATTCTTCCATTAAAATATAACATTGAACATGAGGGTTTTGATTTTGAACCTAATTTCTATACACTGGATTTGTGAACTAGGGGTAGATATCTTTGTCGTCGAGGATACTAGGGATTATGTGGTCCCCCTAGGAGACACTACTTCAACCAAACCTTTGATTGAACTACATATGCAAAAAATTATCAGGGGAAATATCTCAGTTAATGTCATAAGAAACAATTGAGTTCTTACTCCTTACATGATAGTGTCTTCCCTGCCATTTTCATCATAGAAGCCTTGTTGAGGATACCCAATCTCCTCCATGGTAGGATGGCTGACCCAATTAGCCTAATCCACCAAGAACAAAATAACTATCAGCACCTATACTAAGGGACCACCCATCCACATTTGGAACATTAGATCATAATGTTCCAACTAAGGAGAGTCCACATGCTTATATGTGTAGACTATTCTACCAAAAATATGATGGATTGAAGCAATTATGTTAAGTTTTAGCTTATTTATCAATGATGAATGTTCAAATATTGTAAAAAGACATACTGGTAGTGCATATTGATGACATTTCAAGCCCTCAAGAGACTGAAGAAAATGTTTTTCTTCTTTATGTATATAATAAAGAGAATAATCCTTTGGAATTTTATAAGGTTATCTCATTCATTGAACATGATGAAGATGTTGTCATGTAAGGACAAATTGAATCCTTTTATATATCCGGATGGATGAAATCCATTGATGTCTGATGAGCCTTCATTGACAATTTTATATGAGTCAACATCATTATGGTTTGTACACTTATCCAGTGGGGCTTTAATGAATCTCAAAGGACCCCCACCACTCTGTTGATATATGGATATGATAATAATGATAAATAGCCTCTTATTTAGATCACTCTATTAATTTAGTTTAGAGATCTAGTGTCTGAATCAAAGTTCATGTTTGTTCTGCCGGCTATATCTAATTTTTTTTAGGAATACTTTGGCTATATCAGCATATATACATAACATCATCATACAAACAATGTATACTACATTGTATAAATGATAAAATTGGGACATTTTATGATGCAAAGTCCCCATTCAAATAAAATGAGAGATAATATCTTAACCTAGGATTCTACCAAAAGAGAGCAATAAAGTCCATGTCTAATAATGGTTCCCAGATTAATCCTCAAAATGTATTGAAGATGATTCCATATCAAACACTAAATAATATATATGGAGATTATGTCCATCCAATTAATAAAATCGAATCCATCAACCTCGTTCAACCACTGACACAGAAACATTCTGGATGTCAATCGTGACAAATGAGATTGATGGGTCTCCGGAATTATCATCTATTGGAGTGATAATGAATGATGTACTGAAATTATTTTCATTCTTTCCTCTAAGTACCATAAAAATTGGTTCTATTATCTCGGATGGAATAAGTTTCCTTGAAGAAAAGAGAAATCCAAAGTTTCTTTTTGAGACCAAAATTTTCCCTTCAGGAATCCAAGAAGGCCTCATGCTAACATGTTATCCAAAAATGATTTCCTCTTCATTGGGATGTCAAAATGTAAACTCCCCACTTCTATCTATAGAACACTATTCATTATATCCTCCCTAGGTATATGTGAAATTATTGTAGAATGAGGAATAGGAAGAAGAGGAAGATCATAGGGATGCACTGCAAGTATTTGAGACTAAAATATCCACCAATGTATATGAAATCAGATAGATAAATATGGATACAATGAATATCCACCACCCACTCTCATTAGTGCATCCAATACTCCTAATAAATAGGAGGTATATACTTCACTATAAAGGTGCATCATGATATTTTTTCCTAAAATTACACCAATATTATCATCCTTGAACATGATGTGGCCACCCATCACTTGGGTTTTCCATAATATCATTGGGGATTCAAGAGGGAAACCTGAAGGACACACCCAATTCATACCTCAAAAATTGTGGCCATAGTTGAATATCACAACATGTCCAAATTCATTAAAGAGTTAAAATATCGATAATTTCTATCTATAAATTTACCAAAAATGAACAAAAATGGGAATATCAAAGTTTTGATCGATTTTAGAGATTTGAACCGACATTTTCCCAATAATGATTTCTTGATTACAATATTATGACTCTGCATTATAAACATGAATTATTATCAATCCCTCTGATTCATTGATTTATATTTGGGGAACAATTATATTTAGATGAACTAAGAAATGATGAATCCGTAGATTTTAGAAACCCATATGCAATATTCTGTTATCTACAAATAACCATTGGAGTGAAGAATGTTGGTGCCTCCTATAAAGGTGTTATGCATTATATCTTCACACCCATCATGGTTATGTTCGTATAAAAAAAATTAGTTTATTTAGTGTACATGTACTAGAAAAGTAATAACCACTAGGATAACTTAGATACCCACATAACCATGATTTGACAACATAGCCTAAAGACAAACCATTTGTGATGTTATTTTGGGGTAACATCGGAGAAATTCATCTCCTTCATTTCACATCATCACGACATTGAAGTAGATCATGATAATACAAATGATTTAGTTGGAATGTCTCCTCCTCAAAAACACAACGAGTTATGAGAACATCAAAGTAACATGGCCTATATTTAGTGATTCATTAACAACATTACAAACATGTATTTTCTATTCACCAAATTTAAAATGTAATGGTCACATATGAGTGGACTATTCATTATCAAGAGGAATTTTACCCCATCATGCAATACCTATTGATCCCACTAGTATTTATTTTATCTCATGATGGAAAACCACTATTTGTATATGTGATACCCTGGAGCTATCATTGGGAATAATCCACACACACAAAATGAATCTGGTATTGAAAAATAATACTCTATTATCTCATCCAAACCATCGTTCAAGCGGAGAATTTTTATTTATATATCAATAAGAGATACTATGAATTAATCTTCATAGTTTATAAAATGAGGCACTGCCTGTGGCTACATGATATTCCCATGGATTCTTCAAATAAACCACACAAATATATCATCAATCATCCCATGCGAATAATATGTCTAGAATGGTGGGTAGCTATTCTATTGTAGTTGTCCATAAAATTCATGACTAAAAAAGTAGTAAAAGGTCAGGCCTTAGAAGATTTCCTCTCCAAACACCCATTAACTGAAGTGGCTCCATTAAAAACTAAATTTTTATATGATGAGATATTATCCATTCATGATGACCTCAAATAATAGGAAATGTATTTGGATGGTGAATCATAGATCCTTAATGAAAATGGAATGGAAGAAAAAATAATAATCATTGAATGGTTAGGGATTTTATTTATATCTCGAAATAAGGAATTGAATCCATAAAACATCATATTATCAGAGGGGTGTACCAGTAATGAGGTGGAATATCATGATCTCATTGAATGAATGAACTTATAACCTCATATACCAGTGAAAGACCAGGAGTTGAAAGGTAACAAAATGTTGGTGATCAAGTAAATAAATGGAAATTATGCCATATGAAAAAAGAATTAATTAACCTATTTAACTATTTATGAGGGTTAATGATAAAATTCCTCTTAGAGATAACATTGAATCACATTCCACTATCACAGAATATCTATCTCAATTTATTATCAAATGAAACGACATCAAAAGAAGATATAAATTTGGATTAATTAGTTATCAACATCCCCCATTGTCATAAGGTATCACCTTTTGAAGAAGTCATAACAGAGAAAATTAATGAATTCTACTCCATCGCTGAGTCATATAGTATATCCATGGGATAGATGACTCACATCGTGAACTAATTTTAGGATGTGGTGCTCCCACGAGATAGAACTAGAAGAGATATGATTCTGTAGTGAGAAAAATATTTAACTTTATATAATGGACCAAACTACCTGAAAGTCATATACAAATGATGAATTGATTGTGGCCCTCTCATATGTGTCGTTGGAGAAGAGTAAGAATCTATAAAGGGAGAGGTACACATAGGAGCTCGTGGACCGACCAATTAGGGAATTGGAATCAATGATAATAGATTGCACAGAATTCACCATGAAATGGCATTAAATCCATGTCCATGCGAAATTCATCCATCAAATAAATGAGTTTATACATATATCCAAATACTAATGGACATTTCCCACATGGTGAAGGGATGTAGTGGTGACATAACCTCTATATATTACCAAGTAGTTCAAATAAATCTTCACTAAAAAAAATTTATTCTCGAAATGGGGTGAGTCAATACCCCTGAAAAAGGATGGGTCTAGATTAATTGTTAGATTCATAAAAACTAACACCATTACTATATTTTTAGTCCCTCATACTATATTGAAGAAAAATGGAACAAAATTATTTATTGATTAGGTTGAGAAGATATATCAGGAAAACAATATCAAATCCAACTATTAATCCCACTATCATGTGGTGGTTACTGGATTGTTATAGGTCGTTAATAAGTATCGATTGAACATACTCCAAAATATAGTGGCCAATGATAAGAAGTCATGGCCTTAAAATCTATAGCATGCCTTATGGGCGTACTGAACTATGACCCATACTGCCACACATGAAACCCCATATTCATTAGTATACTGAATAGATTTAGTACCACCCATTGATGTTCAACTTCCATCTCCACATATTTCCATTTATAACTAACTACCTATAGGTGAAATATCCTACGAATTACTAGATGAAATATAAATTATAGATAAAATGAGGTTACATACCTTACATCACTTGGGAGTATTCCAGAATCGAATACCATGATCCTTAACCAATAATGTCCATCTCTATTCATTCCACCAATGAGAATTGGTATTTTTCCTTAAGATTCCAGTGATATAGAGAAATAATCCTTCAATGGTTGAACATAAGTCAGATGTACCATATTCCATACATAATTTACACTATAATATAGATTATTACATGACCTCAATGGATAGAGATGTCATCATGACTCTAACCAACAGAAGGTTCATGTAAAATATTTCATGTAATCACATGATGTATGTTCTTGTTTTAAGAAGATAAACTGAATACCACCATATATATAACATCATCAAGATGTTAAACTATGTAGTTGGTCCTTGTCATACAACCCAAAACATTAATATATCATCCATCCTCAACACATGACATTAATTTTTAGTATTAAAATCATATTTATTCAATGTTATAAAACCCCCAGAAATACCATGAGTGGACATTCCCCATGGTCACACAAATATGAGGAACAAAATCTTGGAATCTCCCATACAGAAGCCCCACTTTCTTCATTTCTAATCCAGAATGGAATTTGGGCCCCCATTTACAGGTATAAGACCCATCATTTTCACATCCTTACTATAAGATTATAAATTGGAAGACAAATGTCCTCATCATAAGACATTAAACTAAAATATTTATCCATGAAATATATGTGTCTTGATTTTCATTCTAGTGAGATATGTAGTGACACTTGAATATCCAATATCAGGTCAATCCATTACCACAATAAAAACTTCCCCATTCCATGTGTGCGAACCAAATAAATATGGGGAAATTTTCAAGAACATATTACTTGATTTTCATTACAATGACAAGCATGGTGACACCTAAACATTAAGTTCTCAGCATAGTCATTAATTTATAAATTATTTAAATCCCTCTTTCCCATTATAGAACATAGTTGTTATTGTAGTCCTTTTTCAAGAACTATGTGTTTCATGATTCTTTCTTTAATAATATATGTAGTGACGCCCATATCTCCAATCTCGGGTTTAGATAAATATAAACAAAAAAAATACCCTTTCACTCCATAATTTGATGAGTTATACCGTCACGTGATAGAATTCATGGACTACATTTAGCTTGATTCTAATTCTGATGAGAAGTTTAGTAATGACCATATCACTAATCCACGGTCCAACTATGATTTTCTAAAGGAAAACCCACTTTTTCCCCTTATGAATGAATATTATCTACATGGGGAAACACTCAATGAACTATGGTTTCATTTTCATCACAATGTGATGTGTGGTGATTCTAAAAAACCTCTCTCTAGGACCAACCATAATATTTGAAATAATCAAAACTCTCTTTGCCTACATAAAACCTCAATTTATATGGTGAAAAATTTTCAAGAACTACCTGTGGAGTGATTATTGTTGTAATGAGATACGTAGTGATGCCCAGACCTCCAATATCGAGTAGAGCTGCAATCAAAAAATAACCTCACAATTTTTTATAAAAAAATTAAACCTATACAAGGAATATATTAAACTACTACGTATGGATTGATTTTTTCCCTAGGAAGATACATAATGAGCCCTGGTTTTATACACTGGTCAAGCTACAATTTTTTTTCCTTTAACACCAGTTTATATTAATTCATACTGCATGATGTAAAACTAAATGGAATAATCAATAAGAATATATGGATTGATTCTCATCCAAATGAGATATGTAGTGATTCTCAGACCCTATCGCTAGTCCCATCCACTACATAAATAAAATTCCCATATAATTCACTTGTGTTTATTTTAAGCTATAAAATACCCCTTTTCCATTCCTATTTTTTCACACTGATCACAAATCATGTGGGATTATTTTATATTTTAATTTAGTTCTATAGTATATAAGGTTAATCAATTCACATCGGGGATATCATTTTATTGTACGAAAAACCATAAAAAGAACACCAGATGTCCTCATTGCTTGACAATAAACTACATGATTTATCTAAGAACAACATGTGGAATGATTTTTTCCCCTACAAGATAAGTAGTGATGCATGGATCCTACACCATTGTCTATCAACGATATTACTTTTCTCACCAAAATCACCCACATTCATTCTGTATTATGATACACTACATTGTTCTTTATGAACTGTGTGTGGCTTGATTCTAAGCCCTATGAGATATGTAGTGACTTCAAGAAAATAAATCATTGGCCCAACCACATCACAATATGATAAATGCCTCTAATATAGCATGTATTAGTTACATCAACATTAGGAGATCAAATATGGGTTCTCACCCAATGTGTGAACCCATATGAAAAACCCTATGTCATCCAAACAATTCCAAAACTATAGGGGGCATATTTTTTTAGAACAAATTTTTCATTGATTATCATCCTATTGATATACATAATGATGTTTATTAATTAATTATATTCACATCCACGAGGTAATGAATATTTTACCCTATCCTGAAAACATACAATGGTTCATGCCAGAGTCATCAATTTGGATCCCCTCATTAGGGGGCCAACATGAAAATGTAGATGTCCCACTTATATGTAAGAGTTATATCTTTCCAATAGACTTCCAAATCAAAAATATTATCTATATAATCACATCCATTATTCTTGGAAATATCCTTTTAGTACATCTTACACCTAATATTGTAGTTAATATGATCATCATAATCATTCCTCATCATCATGTAATATAATGTCTAATATCAGAGGGATCATTTTCCTGACCATGTTGTAATACTCACTAGTTTTATTTTCATAAGACGCCCAAAATTATCAAAGCCTCCCAAAAAAAGATTCTACTATTTGACAATTTGTTAAAAGCCCTATTTCCCTTGCATAAAACATCCCACAAAATAGGTTTCTCAAATAGTTGTAATTTCTCCCATCGGAAATCATCTTCTGTAAGTTTATGCTTTGAGGACAGTATGATGGAACCCATGATTCAAAGTTTGTGGTCACCCCTTGAATACTGGTTCAATTTTCTATATCCTAATCGGAAACTCTCTAAGATCATAATTTACATTTTTCCACCATCACACTTTCATATCATACAAGAATAAACTTAATCAATTTTACCACATATCATCTGTTATCTCCTTAACATTATTGTCCTAGCGATAAGAACTAAAATTACATACACCAATATCCTTTCCCTTGTGTCAGACCTATATAAACTGAATATTTCCTTGATTATTTGTAAATCATGACCTCAAATACCCCTTTCATATTCATAAAATTTTCTCAACAAACCAACCCCAATGGTTGGTGAGACCCGAGTCTCCAAAAAAATATAGGATTTTAGTTAAAGAATGTTCGAATTATTGAGGACTTATTTTCCTTTTTTATGATGTAATGTAACATAGTTTTTTTCACATGTTAAACAAAACATTTAGATATTTTCATCCAAACGATTCTGCTACTGATAATACAATATGTTCCATAGTTAGACATATATAAAACAACCCACAAAATGGATTTGTCAACCAGTAGAAACTTTATCCTCTGGAGAGACCTCATCATATGTCATAATCCCTATTTCCACAATGTTCTTTGGATCCATAAACCATTAAATAATATCTTCCAACTTTATCATATAACCAATGTATATATTATGTCATTTCCAAAATAAAATACCAATAATGTTAGAATCATTATCCTTTCACTAAATTCTAATTACCATAAATTATATCCCCCTAATGTCATGGTGTATGACTTCAAACTACATATCAACATTTCCTCACCATAAGATGTTAACAACACCTTCAATGTCATAGTTACACCAAATTAAACACCATGATTCTTTAACCACTATCATAAAGGGGCCATCCCTATCCATTGGTTCATTCACAAAATCTACCCTCCTACATTATGGAAAAATTTATATATTAGTTTTTTATTTGTCCTCACTGAACACCAATAACAATATTCCCTTCATTCTCGTATTCTTCCATCTGGAAAACATGCCAATAATTTCCTTGAGACATCCAAACCAAAAATTAAAAAAATCTATAGAATAATTTCATATTTCATAAGGAATTATTTACATGAATATGTAGTACATCCCCATGATGGACTAAAAAAATGACCCTAATAATGTGCATGTCCTTCGATGATTAAAAATACTGACTATGCAGTATGTTCCTTAGTCATCCTAAAATAATACCCATAAAATATGATTTTTCAATTAATGGAATCATTTACCTCATGAGAGATCACCTCTACATGTTAATAAATAGTTTTAGATTAGGAAACAAAAAATTCATGTCTCATGAATCCCCATTGGATATCTGAAAAAAGTCGAAACATTATCGTCCCATAGGCCATATTTGGATCATTTTTTCAAAATCAATGGTAAATGTTGATCAAATTTAAACACTATCCTTATTAGTCTAAATTTGATTATATTAAACTACCTAGAAAAAATAGATGTATTACATTCCATATTTAAAACGCATAATGAAATCTCTCAATAGATGTCGAGTCTCATATCACTAGGCCCCTTTGCTTAGTTTAAAATTTGAGAAATTTCCCTTCCTTTTCATTATGGTTACAATTGTCTAGCCCAAAGATATTTTGTTATGAAATTCAGTTTGTATGATTCGATACAATCATAGAAAGGGAACATGGATGATGGAATAAGTGATTTGGAATAAAAAGGATCAAATTCATTTATCTTTTAGAATGTAGGAGGAACTTCCACATGATAGAGCCTCTCCCGAAACATTTAATGAATTTCCTCAATAGAATATTTTAAATGTTGAATTTATCCTTGACTAGCTAGATAAGATTTATAAAGCCCAACCCATTGTGCAGAAATAGCATACTAATCTTTTTGATTTTTTTTCTTGCTCATTCTCAACTGCTTATACCCTCTTTATCGAAGCCATTTTTTGAGATCATTATTGTTGAAATAAATTTTCCTTTAAAACATGTAATTCCTCCTCAAGGAAAATTATTTAAACCGAAATTTCATCAAAAAGTTATTATAAACCCTTCACCTTTTTGGAGTTGTTGGCATCTGCATTGATCACAAAATCTCTAAGATCCTTAAGGATGTCTACATATTTCACCTCATCCTGCTGTATCATGTGCTCATACTCCCATAGATGAATCATTTATTTCCCAATAACATGGATCTATTGATAAAAAAACCCTCCATATTACAACTTGTATATCTTGAATATAAATCATAAAATTCATGATGTAATATCATTAGGAGGAATCTCACCGTGTATCTTGCAGATATCTCACTAGATGAAAATATGTGTAGGCAGAAACACATCATGTATCTATGGGTCAAACTCAGAAAAACTTTCCTAAGGAGGGACATACTATGTGATCATTTCAGTAAACATTTTTATTTTTCACACTCCCTATATTGTTTCTCTACTCTCACATACCAATTTTTTTGAGCTGGTATAAAATCCACTATCTCAATCCATGTTTCCCACATTGAAGACACTGTAGAGAATATGATGTTTTTTCATTAAAATCCTAAGATTAATATGAAATAGGGGAGGTAAAAAAACCAAAATAGTTTCTAAAACTCATTCATTGTTGGATAAACTTCCATAACCAATACCTCTAATCCACCCCTGACATCAACTCCAGAGGAAAAACCTCCTAACAAGGGGAATATGATTGAGTATACTCAGATTCCAAAATCAAATACTATATATAACCCCCCACTTTTGGATTCTAAAATATTTCCCATTTGATATTATAATTATGGAGGATTTTAATTCCTTATACATGAAGATTATTGGAACCTTTCACTATTGGAAATGAAGTAGATTTTGGTCCACGATGTGGAACACTAGGTTAAAGGAAACCAACTGTGTGTGAAAAACGAAATAATGATAAAACACAAAACCTTCCAATTCATTATGTACGTCTTTAAAATAATTAATTTATCCTCGGATATCAAGTCATGGATCATATAAATCCATCATTTCCGGATAAATGGCATTTAAAATTGTAGTATCCTCGTGAGTACGGGAATCTGAGACAGATTTATTAGAACCAAAACATCCTCTGCTAATGATCCCCTTTATTGATTTCTCAACATGAAAAACACCCTAAGGACCCATATAGTTTTGGTCAGCATCAACACCTTTATGACAACCTACTACTTTTTTAAATACTTAAACAAGATTTATTATATAAACCCTTTACTTGATACAACATGGAAGAGTGAGAGGCCTAGTGTCATTGGTTCTTAGGAACATTACATAACAACGTAAAACACGAAACATGACATATTTATCGAAATAATTCATTACATTACCACTACCTTCCCTTGTACATATCATTACATAGGATAACCTGGGGACATTCTTAAGAAAAAGGTGATCTATAAAGCCTAGTAAGGGAATAAACGTGTAATAACCTGAGGAATAAAATACATCTTGGACAAAATTATTATCAATGGATCAAAATGGAAACACAATGCTAAAGGAATTATAAATTATGAAAATCATAACATGGAGATGTGTCAACAACGCTTTACATGGAATTAGATGATCCAAGGCTCATTGAACATGGACCGTGAATAAATTCTTATTACACATGATGCATGTTTAAAACCTGGTTTCAATTAAATTATCATGATTCAACACACATTGCACATGACATATCATGATATTATACTTTAAACAATGCATTGGAGTGCTATCATGGTGCACCCTTCGTAAACATTTCATTTCATCCATAAGTGTTCCACATGGATCATAAAACAAGGAATCATTCAACATCATAAATTATTTCACTATAAAGGAATGGGGAATACGTAAATGAATATCTGTAATAAAATAAGTATATGTGTGTAAAGTTGAATATCCTTGATAGATAAGTGGGCATGGTATTAACTGTACAATAACATTAGCATGGAAAATTGCGATCCAATTTCGGCAGCATAACAACATGACATGTGAATTCATAATAAATGTTGATGTGATTGAAATGGGTGTTTAATCATATTTACATGAAAAGGAATGTAAGGGGTTAAAAAAGATATATGTCCCAATAAATTTAATGGAATATAGATTCATAATAAAAAAGAATTACATGAATATTAATCAGTAGAGAGAAATGATGTAAGGAATTTCGGCATGGAAACTGATGTACATGGGAGGCATTTAATGAGGGAGAAATGGGTATATAATCCTTAAAAAAAATAGACAATTATTGGGGGGTTTTGCAATCATACCCCGATATTTATAATTGAAAATAAAAGTGCATAACAATATTAAGAAACTAAGATAATAATAGAAGGGTATGAACCCCTTACATGGAAGTGTTATCCCAAAGGCTTGGGAGGATCTTGAGAGAGAGTTCCTGGGAGATTAAGGAACCTTGAGAGGATTCTAGAGAGAGGAGTTCAGAGGTTTGATGAACTCTAAAGGCTTCTAATGAAGAGGAAGTGGGATCTTGTGTGGGTTTATATAGGATAAGATATGTAATTATTTATTACTTTGGGTTGGGACACCTCATATTAAACTAATAAAAACCAAAAACCATCCCATGGTTTTTGCCCATGGTTATTTCCAAAGAGGAGTGGAAAAAAATATTTTATTAGTCCAATGTCCTAACTTCGTAAAATAATAGGGTTTCTTATGTTGTGGTGAGTCCCACTCTCAAGGAAAACAATTCAAAAAAAAATTGATTCATATGTCCTGAAGGGTCCACTAAATCATTGTAAAATAAACCAAAAATAACCAAAATCACATTATATTAATTTTAAAACATATATTGAACGAAAATAATGTTTATAGTATTTTATTACATCACTATTGGGTCATTATGATGTAAAAAACACATTATATATTTAAAAATTATTTAATGTTTTCCCAGAAATTCGGCTATCTTTGAAAATTATAACAAATTCACCATTGGATAATTTTGACATTATGATTCCAAATATTATTTTCATTTTATCTTAATAATTTTTTAAGTATATATATATATATATATAAAATAAAAACTGAGATTTATAAAAAATGCATGGGTTTTGACAAAAGCACCTTTCAATCCTAAATAAAAATAAAAATTGAATAAATAAAAATTATATTATAATTTATACATAAAAAATTAATTTAATAATAATAAAAAATTATAAAAAATTTACTTAATTCAGAAATCAATTAATTTATCAAAATATTTTCCTTAGTTGAAAATTAACAAAAAATAATATTTGCCCATTAAAAACAATTTAAAAAGTTACAATAATAAATCGAATTTATATTATTTATTATGTAGAAAAATAATTCACATAATTATAGTGAATGGGTCTTATTATATAACCGATTATCACACCCGCATAAGACCTTAGGGTAAGGTGCGCGATGGTAACAAACTCTTGGGGTGGCTCCGAAAACATCATTTGAGTGGTAATCCCTATCAACAGCCACATCTCCCATAGGTGGTTCCGCTCAAGAATAACGTATTCAAGATCAGATTGGTCTTGGTCAATATTGAATCCTAATTACTCCACCTCCTTTCTGAGCTCTGACTAATTTGCATCGTACGGGGCATGTTGTATGGATGTGGCCATCACTTCCTTTATATGAGTATATTGGATATGTTAAAGTCCAATATTTATATTAATCATGTGATCACTATTCAAAGACTATATTAGTAATAGTCACAATTCATAACAGTATTTTGAAATCAAAAACATAGAACCAAATAAGTTCATATGCTTTATATAACCATAAGAAGGCTTTTTAATAGACCAAGAGAAACGTTCATTAGTGATTTTTTATATTATCACAATCTTCCCCCCTTAAGAATGTATCAACACAAAATTTCATTTTCCCACACTAAAATAGATGTGGGTAACTCTGTTTCATCACTTCTTCAGATTCCCACATCACTTCTTCAAACATGTGTTTTTTCCACAACACCTTGGCGAGGGGCATTGTCTTATTTAATATAAATTGTTCTCTATGATATAATATATTCGCTAGTTTCTACATGTAAGAAAGATCATCCTTTAGTTGTAATACTTTTGTAGAGAGTAGATGTGAAGAGTTTGGTATGTACTTCCATAAGAGGGATACATGAAAGAAAATATGTTATTTGGCCATGGTAGGTGGAAGTTCTAGTCGATAGGCGAAAGCCTCGACATGATCAAGAATCTCAAAGGGGATCACATACCATGGACATGACTTCCACTTTTTTCCTAACCTCGTATCCTTCTTCCATAAAGATATGTGTATAAATACTATGTCTCCAACTTTAAACTTAAGGTATCATTGACGGTTATCAGCATAAGTTGTCTGTCAACTCTGGGTTGCCTTGATATAATGCTGAGTGGATTTCACTTTCTACACCATTTCATTGTCCATTTAATGTCCTAGTAGAATACACTCACCGACTTCATCCCAACATTCCAGTGTTCTGAACCATTTCCCATAATGGGATTCTTATGGTTCCATTCAAATTCTTGAGTGGAAACTATTATTGTATGATAATTCCACTAGGGGAAGATGTTGGTCCCACCCTCCTTTAAAGTCCATAAAAAAAATCTTTACATATCTTCTAGTGTTTGAATAGTTTTCACAAATTTCCCATCATTATGAGGATGATTGGGCATAATGATGTTCAATTCAGCATTTGGATCATGTTGGAGGAATTTCCTGAACATTGAGGTGAATATTGGATCACAATCAGATTCAATTGATAGTGGTACGTCATGCAGACTTACTACTTATTTGATGTAAATCCGTGCAAGATGATCTAATGAAAAGTCCTCTCGAATTGTGAAATAGTGATATGTCTTCATAAAATGATCCACAACGACCAATATAGCATTGTTTCCAAGGGATATTCTTGGAAGACGAGTGACAATGTTCATGGAAATTTTGTTCCACATCTGTGTTGGTAAAGGTAGTGGTTTCATCCTCCCCTCAGACTTTTCCTATATTCCTTCTCATGAAAACATACTAGGTACTTTGATGTATATACATCAATATCTCATTTCATATTGTCCCACAAAAATATTTCTCAGATATCTCGATACATATTTGTGCTCCGCAGGTGAATAGAGATGGTTGAGCTATGTGGGCCATTCAAAAGCTCCTTCGTTATCTTTAAATCAAATGGTACATATAATTGTGACCCAAATCTCACAATTCCATGATTTTCAACCAAGAACACTAAGGATTTCACATTTTTTATAGGTTCCACCCATTATAGAATTTCACCATAATTTATTTGAGCATCCTTTATTTTATCCAAGAGGGATGGTAGATCAATCATTTGAGAAAGGAAGGAAGATGATCCTCTCATAAATATTCCCATGTCCATCCTCTTCTAATCTAAGACGATTGGATCTTTCTCAATAGAAAGAATAGCTGGTTCTTTTCTACAGAGAGCTTCTTCCACCTAGTACACTTTCCCAGGTTTTTGATGGATTGAGTAGTCATAATCTTTAATGATTTCTATCCATATTTTTTGGCGCATATTAATCTCTTTCTATGTGAATATATCTTTGAGGCTCTTGTGATCAATATATATTTCACACTTAACTCCATAGAGATAATGATACAATATTTTCAATGAAAAGATTTCAACCACCAACTCCAGATCATGTGTGGGATATTTTTTCTCATGGATTTTTAGCTACCTTGAGTCGTAGGCTATCACATTATCATTCTACATCATCACAAAACTCATTCCATTATTTGAAGCAACACTAAATACCACAAAATGTTCTCCACTAGTGGGTAACGTGAGAACGAGTGTGGTGATAATCCTCCTTTTCATCTCCTTGAATCACACTTCGCATTCATCACTCCAAGAAAAATTACTCCCTTTTGAGTTGGCCTGGTAAGAGGGTTGGACAATCGTGATATATTTCTCACATATCGGTGATAATATCATGTTCACCACAAGAAGATACGGATATCTGTTATGTATGTTGGCCTCGTGCAAACCTCAATTATATTGGTCTTGGAGGGATCCACTGATATCCCATTTCATGTGATGATATAACCCATGAATGAGACCACCTTTAACCAGAAATTACACTTGATGTACTTTTTATAGAGATTAGCCTTCTGCAA
Organism: Viscum album; assembly: GCA_963277665.1. Classification (NCBI taxonomy): domain Eukaryota; kingdom Viridiplantae; phylum Streptophyta; class Magnoliopsida; order Santalales; family Viscaceae; genus Viscum; species Viscum album. The sequence goes on from OY728155.1 coordinate 470,752,736, forward strand.
GGTCTCTGTTATAGTTCTTAGATGCTCCTCATAATCCTCCTTGTATTTGGATTATATTATAATATCAACTATAAATACCACCACAACTTTTTCAAGGTTTCGTCAAAATAATTTATTCATCAAGTCCATAAAGATTTCTAGAGCATTAGTGAGACCGAAAGGAATTACTATGAATTCATATTGCCCATATCCTGTAAAAAAAGTAGTCTTTTGGATATCATTTTTCTTCAACCATACTTGAAATTTTCCTGACCGCAAATATACCTTGGAGATGTATTTCGCTTCACGCAACAGATTGAACAAGTCATCAATTCATGAAAGAGGATACTTGTTATTTTTCATGGATTTTTTTAGCTCACGATAATCAATGAAAATTCACATTTATCCATCCTTCTTCTAGTGGAAGAGGACTACTACACCCCATGGTGAAACACTTGGGCATATAAAACCTTTATCTATATTTGATTGTAATTTTTTGTTCATCTCTTCGAGCTCCACAACAATAATTCTATACGAAGTATAGGATATTGGTAATGCCACATGTATAATATAAATTGAGAATTCACCATCTCTTCTATGAGGAAGACCAGACTATTCCTCAGGAAATACATCAGTGAATTCCCTCACAATATACATGTCTTCAATGTTGGTTGCCTCCTTAGAGTCTGTCATCTGAGGCAGATACGCATGCTTATAGGACTGTAATATCCACAATGGAGATGATGATGCTAAATAAGATTCATCTTCCTCTTTGCAATTGTACAGAATTGGGGGTTGATTCCACACATGAAGAGTGATTTTCCTCTAAAGGAAATTTTTATTGGCTATATTTAAGGAATTCTAATCCATTCCAATAATTGCATCAAATTACACAAGTGGGAGTATGATGGGGTTCTCTAGAAAGTTTAATCCAATGATTATGACTGGGTATGAGTTATATTCATGGGATATATTGATTCTCCATTTCTAGTACTCACCGAAATATTTACATCCATGATTTGTGGTGGTGTTGGGATTGTTCTACAAACATTTCAGGATATAACAGAATGCACATAACTAGAATAAAAAATTATGTTCACTATTCTTGAATGAATAAATACAGCACGTGTCACCACTTCTTTTTCAGGGTTCTCATTAGCAGTAGTGATGGAAAAAGCTCACGCTTTCTTCCATGGACATTGTTGGTTGCCTCTGAAAACCCTTTCCATAGGGCACTGCATTTCAAGGTTCCATTGTTCATTTTAGTTGATGCAATAAAAAATATGTTGATGATTGAATGGAGAAATCCTCTGTAAAGTAGAAACCACATGCTTTTCTTGTAGTCATTTAATTGCTAGGTGCCTTTCTCATCCACACCTAAGAATTTCCTTATCCCCTTTAGGAAATTTCTTGGGTGCTTCTTTCCGCACCTTTGGCATGTGGGGTGTTAGATTTTTGTAGAACCATCAGATTTATCCATCGGACCACCAGAATTGAAGTCCACATTACACTTCTTATCCTCTTGATACCCCTGGGAATCGTCGATCTTCATTTTGACCATGAGAGAAAATCAGAATATTTCCTCATAACTGTCGAAGTAACAGATCGCTCGGGCTTTTAATAGGCCAGGTTTTAGGGCCCCAAAAGAACAGTAAACCTCGCATTTAGGGGTAACAATAAATCCTAAGTCATAACTTTCAAGCATTGTAAAGTTTTCCTTGTACGCTCTGACTGATTCATCATCTTTTTTCTTGAGGTAAGGGATGTCCTTTTCAATTTTTTGTCGGAAAGTGCATGAAAAATATTTATCGAAGAGAATCTTCCAAAAATCCATCCATTCCAATGCCTCAATATCCTCATTAGGATTAGTAATTCTAATCAATGTCCACCCTTCATCATTTCACACTCCATATGATATTCAGCTAGGAGAACCTTCTCTTGTTCTGAAAATTGAAGGATGTAGAAGACCTTTTCAATGGAGTAGGTCCATTGATCAGTGATTGAGGGATCAGATGATCCAATAAAATTAGGAGGCATTGGTCTCCAGAATATCTTGATAGCAACTTGTTCTTTTCATATGGAGGTTTGAACGTTCCTCTTGACCCATGTTTCTATTCAAATGTTGAGTTAACGGAGATTGAATCATGAAAATGTTCTTGTTTCCCACTCCCATTAGATTGGGAATATCATTAGCACAATCATCTCATTGATCTTCACATCGGTTGTTAGCATGAGTCCTCCTATTATCTATCATTTGTTGGAATAAGAGAAAAATTAGGGGAAACACATAAAGGGTAATCCATGGAAAAAATGGATGACTTATAAATTACCTTTAATCCGTAACTTATGAATCGGTAGGCTTCAATCTATGTTATTCATGATATAATTTCTAACATACATTCTTAGGGGAATTTTTTTATATACCCTTACTAATGGTTCATACTGAGCTTGTTAACTTACCAAAGCATATCCTTTAGAAATGTCATAACCAGGAGGGTAGAAAGGCCTGTTTTCATGTACCAGGATACCATGGGCCAAGCCTGAAACTCTTTGTTGGTGTTTTCACTCATATGGAAATATGTGCTACAGTCACCTCTACCAGCTCGTATCCAGACATGGATGTATTTTTTTGATAAACCACTTAATCAAAACAAACCAAAACATAAGGATTTTTTAATTATACTTATTCAAGTTTATAAGGATTCACTAGGGGTTTCTAATCATAATCCCAATGATAACTAAACCTATCCTTTGATACCAACTATTACAACCATTCTCTTTATTATATACATAAACATGAATTATTATATTAATTCCTTCACATTATAAAACATGTAAGATCGATAGGACTAGTGTCTTTGGGGATTAGAAACATTAAATAACAACTTCAAACATAAATCACAACATCTATTTTTGAATTTTTTTACATGGCCACTGCATTTCCTTGTACTCAGCATTTCATAGGATGACCTGAGGGAATGAATACGAAAAGAGTGAGCTAAAAAACATAGAAAGGGAATAAAAATGGAAGAAAATGAAGAGTAAAATACATGTTAGACAATAGTCATATCAATGGATCACAAGAGAAAGATGAATATAAAGGCATGTTAAAGCATGAAAATCATAACTTGGAGGTGTGGCAACAACACTTAACATGGAATTAGCCTGAGCCAAGGCTCATTGCACATGGAGCATGAGTAAATCCTAATTGCACATAAAGAATAACTAAAACCTCATTTATTTTTAATTATCCTGAGTCAACACTAATTTTAAATGACTTATCATGATACTATACATTACCCAATGCAATACAACTCTATCAGTTCACACCCTTATTAAACATTTCATTTCATCCATAAGTGTGCCACAAGGATCATACCACATGGAAACATTCAATGTCATAATTTACTCCATGATAAAGTAACGTGAAATACATAAATGATACTATATAATGAATAAATAGACGTGTCTAAATGTGAATACCCTTGATTGAGAAGTGGGAATGGTATTCAATGAACAATAACTTAAACTTTGAGAATCACAGTGCAATTTCGGCAGCATAATAGCGTGACATAGGAATTCATAAAAAAAGTTGACGAGGGATAAATGGTTGTCTCATCATATAGAAATTAAAAGGACAGTAACATTTTCATATAGATAAATTTCCCATCAAATGTAATGGAATTTATATTTATAATAGAAAAGTACTTCTTGAATGTAAATGAGTAGAGAGAAATTCCTAAAATAATTTCAGCATGGTAACAGGTATACATGGGAGGCATTTAATGAGATAGAAAGAGGTTTAACATCATTAAATCATAAATAGTGAAGTATGGGGGAGGTGAGAAATCATACCCCAAAATTTATAATAGAAAATAAAGAGCATAACAATATTAAAAAACTTGGATAAAAAGAGAGTGATAGGAATCCATTACTTGGAAATGTGAACCCAAAGGCTTGGGAGGGGCTTGGGAGAGGCTTCTTGGGAGGTCGGGGTTCCATGGGAGGATTCAATATAGAGTAAGGGAGTGGTTGTAAGAACTCCAAAGGCATTGAGTAAAGAAAATGTGGGAGCTTGGGAGGGTTTAAATAGGAAAGGACAAGGAATTCATTGTTATTTAGGTTTGAGGCTCCTCACATTAAACTAATCAAAACCAAAAATCATCCGATGGTTTTTTCCCATGGGTTTTCCAAAAGGGAGTGGAAAACAATATTTTATATGGAAAATGGATGAATGTATTAAAATAATAGTGTTGCTTATGTGGACGTGAGTCACACTCTCAACGAAAACAATTTAAAAATGATAAAATCATTTATAAGTCTTTAAGGGTCCACCAATGCTTTGTAAAATAAATAAAACAAACCCAAAATAACATTATTTTTATGTTAAAACATATATTAGACGTACATAATGTTTATAGTCTTTATTACAACCCTATTGGGTCATTATGATGTCATGAAACCCATTATATATTTAAACAGTATTTAATTTTTACCCCGAAATTCGACTATCATAAAAAATTATGAGAAATACACCATCGGATAATTTCGGCAACCTGATACCAAACATAATATTCATTTTATCTAAATAATTTTCTAAATATGTTAATTTTTTTTACTTTTAAAATATAAAATGATATTTATTAAAAATATTTGGGTTTTAAAGAAAACAGCTTTAAAACCTAAATAAAACTTGAAATTGCAAAAATAAAGATTATATGGTCATTTATTATTAATAAAATTAATTTTTTAATATTAATATATAATTAAAATATTATTTTATTCAAAAATACTTTAATTTATCAAAATAGATTCTTTAGTTGTAAATTAACTAAATACTATTTGGGCTTTAAAAACTATTTACATTGTTATAAAAAAAATTAATGTATATTCATTATTATATACAAAAATAATGGAAATAATTAATTTTCTAGGGTCTACTTACATAAACACATATAAACCCAGCATAAGTCCTTAGGGAAAGGTGTGCGATGGGGACAAACTCTTGGGGTTGCTCAGATAACATCGCTCGAGTGGTAATCTCTATAAACTTCCACTTCTCTCATTGGTGGTTCTCCTCAAGAATAACATATTCATACACAGATTGGGATTGGTCAAGAGTGAAGCCAAATGACACCACCTCCTTTCCGAGCTCTGAATAATGGGATTCATAAAGGGAATGTCTACTAGATGAGGCCATCACTTCCTTTGTCTTAGTAAATTGGATTTTTTTAAAGCCCAATATTTATACTGATCATGTGATCACTGTTCGAAGACTATATATGAAATGGTCACAATTCTTAACGGTATTTTAAAAACCAAATGATAGATCAAATAATTTTATACATTTTACAAAACCATAAGATTACTTTTCAATAGACCATTGGATATTTTCATAATGCATTTTGGGGTCATTACAACAATAATCGACCAGTCTACGATTCATTTCATCCCCATCTAGAGTGATAATGTGATCAATACTAAATACCACAAGGTCCTTTGGTCTGGGAAATAGATCTGAAATATAATCAGTGGAGATATGTAAGAAGAAGTTATTGCGACATAGGGGAACACATCTAAAATTACTATGATCATCTCCCTTTGTTACATTAGTTGGGAAATATGCAGTTGCATAATTTGATGATTATTCCGTCAGTCTGATGGATTTGTCAACATTAGTTTCAACCTCGCCCTGAGTATTCTGATTGATTTGAGAAGAACAAGTAACGTATCCCATAGTTGATGAATGTGATGTAAATATTTCAAAGGATAATCACAATCAGAATTCTATGTCAAGAAATTATTAATATAAAATCATAGCACAATGTCTTACTATGGTGAATACATCGATCCATATTTAATTTCCTCTTATGTTTCCTATTTTGAGATGATAAAAGGCCCACGTCAACCTTCTTGGGATAAAAATATATGAGGTCAAATCTAAAGTGTTTTGATTTCCATCAAATCCACCAAGTTCATTTGACAATGAGACGTATCTGGGGAACCAATGTCCTCATCTCTTGCATTGTTTGGGGTGCTTGTGGGTTTTTACTTCAGGGCCCCAAACATCTCTACTTCTACTTCTTCTCATCATTCTCTTATTCAAATATGAAAAATAATACAACCTCAAGGTCCATGATGGAGGATTAAAGAGAGATAATGGGATCCAATAGAATATAAATACATTTGGAGGTTAATTTATATGTCTTAACCCTTTTAGGTATGAATAGTAACACCTTCATGTACTCTTCAAACTAGTATGTAAGAAACTCGTTTTGAAGTCCAGAATAGATCATCGATTACATATATCAAATCATCTTGCATCAGGAAATACTTTTTTTCACACCCATGTTATTTTCAAGATTGATATATGAGGGTTCTATCATGTCACATAGCTCTGAGATATGTAGGTCTGCCTACAAAACTCCCATGCAATACTGACATTACGGGTCATATTCTCCCAACATATGATTGGCAAGAGTCACACATTGATCTTCTAATGTACCGGTGGATGAGATGAAAAATTGAAACCCTATGGTTGAGAAGCCTCATTAGGCCTCCTTTCTCATTCATAAGAAGAGGAGAAATTACCTAGTAATCCCCCTCATGGTGACAACTTGAGTGCCCTGGCACCAATGGGGTTGTCTTCTCAACCCTAATCAACATGGTGGAATTTGACTGAGAACATTTTCAAGGTATTTCTGCATATACATAGAATTTTTCTAATTCCATATTAATAATCATACCATGAACATAATTTTTCATTGCCACTACCTAATAAATTCCATTTTTCAACGCCAATGAGGATATGAAAAGATCCATGCCTTGGAAAACACTTCCCCCAGCCTGATTGATGCCTATGATGGATGTAGAGTATTAATATTTTTTATACCTCTAGAGCCTTCATGACTAATTACATTCATGATAATATTTGAAGAATCTCATTCCTATCATGTTTATGAGGGATAGTTTTGGAATGTTGAAATTTATAAACTGTCACAACATTCAATAAGTATCATAATCCACATTGATGATTTCAGTATCAATAAGGGTTCCCAATATGTTTCCCTATAATATATTCAGGTGAGATATCATATCATCATTCATCTCTTTATTATCATTGATAATAATTTTGGTCAGTGGGGTATCATAAATAATGAAATTAATATCCCCAGATACATTCAATTCCCTGATCACGTCGTCATTCTTCAGGATCAGAGGCTTAGTCTAGGAGCCTTTTTATCAAACATGTGGAATCAACTATTGAGTATTTTAACTGATCATGGTATTGAATATGATCTAAAATTAGATTCCCTCTACCCCAAAATCACCTTAAATTTAATATTAATTCTAAATGGGGACATCCAAATAAATGTATGCAATAAACAATGATTGAATTCCTCCAAAATAAGGGAAACCAACCCTATGTTCTTCCCTCTTATAATTTCATTGTCAAAAAAATGACCATGGACTCACACTTACAATGTACTCATTGGATGAGAGTAGATAAATTATTATCCACATTAAAAGGTAACCATCCAGTTGGATCTTCAAATCAATCATGGGATTAACCATAATACTCCAATGCTTATAATAAATCTTCATTAATGTAGGAAAGAATTTGCCGGAATCACCCAGATTTTATGTATTGTTGAAATGGTAGAGATCCCTTAAGTATTATCCACTCCAACTATTCCTAATAAATAATTCATCCATGTTCCTACAAGGATTTCATCCCTGTGGAGAGGATCATGGTCTCCCTAAAATTTTAGCACAATATTGTAGAGATCATGGGACAGTGGTAGTGTCCTCTCCGTTTCATCCAATGTAATCATTGGTGTGTGTGGCTTCTCTCCCAAATATGTTACCAGAAAGAGACCCTTCATGTGAAAATAGAGAAGTCCTAGGGTGTATAGTAAAAATCTGCAACCAAGTGTTTTTTCCTTGGTTTTCTTTATCATGAGGAATATCTAGTTCAAATAGGTTATCCCTCAATTTATAAAACAATTTCATTTCCTCCCAGGCCCTATACAGAACATCTGTGCATCACACATGCACTATAGAACCTGTTCCCAGGACCTTTATTAGTCACCCATTGAGCCCTACTTTAATCCATATATAGAAGCGATCGTCTCCCCTTTCCTCCCTTTTCTAAAAGCGACCATATTGAAACCTCAACTGAGACCAATGCACTTGCAGAGAAATGGGAAATGTCACACCAGCATGTTTTCCATTTAGATTTATATTTATATGGTTAGAGATTTTCCATAGTGGTCCTACGATACAGATAGGATCCATGGTTAAAATTTATGTATCTATATCTACATTCACCCGATCCCATACCCTAGATATTGTTTCAATGATTTATCATCATCAAAAATAATGTTTAGGGTCATGTCCTTCCCATATCTTCTCTATGAATTAGATCCTCTCATTCTATATAGAGAGGAAGCAGATTACTCTTTCATATCATATTGATATGCAGTGGACTCATCCTCCCACCATATGGAACCATTTTTAGGTCATCCATCCTGGATTAATCCCATAACATTTCTTTTTGGAGGTTTCACTCTTGCTCTCCTCTACCATCTATTCACTAGACCAGAGAGGGTATGAAAAGACAAACCCTATCCTATATTTCTTACTTCCCTCCCTACTGTGCATACCCTAAAACCATTCTACTGTAATGTGAAGAGAGAGACGTGTCGTAGACCATGCCTCTTCCACCATCACCCCTAACCTTCAATTATTGTAGAAAGGTAAGATAAAATTGTCACACTCAACACCACATCCCTCTCCCTTTGGGATTTTTACTATATCTACCTATGGATAATAGAATAGTGCATAGTTTTTTGTATATTTAATTTCACCATTTTTCTCCGAGGGAAGATAACCCACATGGTCTTATAGGTAAGAAAGATAAAAACATCAGTATGATTTATGCACCTGAATGAACAATAGTAATTCTGATTCCTTCCATAACTAGAATACATAGGAAGCCTTCCTAAAGAATAATATAAATAACATATCACCCATGAGATGGAAAACCATTCCCGGCATTGGGAATCCTCCTCATGAGTAAGCCCCCAAACTATCCTACAAAATGCATCGAGGAAAGACATATCTCATGGTCAATTTTCCGGGATTAATTCTTAAGAGAAATCTTTAAATCATCATCTCAAAGGGAGATACTCCACTGTGAGATAAAATTATAGAGCCTCCAAAGGAGGGGCTAGGCCTATCCATATTATGTGGGATTTGATTCTACACCAAATGTGGTATGTGATAAGCCTCCATGAGGTCCATATCCATCCTCCCAAATAATTCATATTCTCTCTGGGACATATTCCCAATAGCTTTTAATTAAACCTTAAAATCCACATCTCTCTCAACTTCTATGTGCTACTTTGTCTTATGTCCAACACCAAAATTTGACTAGGAACCCTATGCCTAGACATCCTTGCCATATGTTGTTAAAATATATGGTTGTGTCCTTAGCACATGACTATAAATGGTATAATGTGTCCCAATAACCATCATCATATAATGCGTGTTTTGATTCCTTTCACAATGATGTGTAGAAATCCCATTTGTGGGTTTGATATCGACATTAAAACAAATCTCCTCTCCCTATACAATGATACACTCTTGATTGTCCCACTATTTTTATAAGAAACTTCCATCATCATAGTAACATCCATTGAATATCTATGGTTTAAATAAGAATATACCATTGATGGAGAACCACATATAAAAAAAATTCCTATTTATGGGGATCCTCATATACATATATATGATTATAGAATATATAGACGCTTATAATTGATTATTAACTCTTAGATGACCATAATCATACATGGGAGTCAATACAAGATTCATGAAGATTTCATAAATCTATATGAAAATCATAGAGTTGGTAATAATTCCCCCCAAAAGGGTGTGAGTAGCCTGACCTCCCATCCACTTGGCTAACGTGTGTTCTTAAGCATCGTTGGAGAAAACTCATAATCACTTCTTGCCTTTGGAAAGCAGGTCCCATTATATATATAAAAAATAGGTATTTATGGTTCCATGAAAAATTCCATTGGAAACCATTCAAAAATACAATATTGTCTTGTGGGGAGAAATCCCATGGGAGTACACATTCAGGATGAAGAAATAAATAAATAACTATCGATGTTAAATAACCACTCTAAACATGTTCCAACCACCCTGATGTCGCAATCCATAGTGCACAATAACAATTCTGGAATCCCATGTTGACATCATCCCTATAACTAGATCAGTGTTCATATATAATCATCAAAATTAGCACTTCGTGTCACAATCATAGCCTTCAGCATCCCCACCCATTAGTCATGAAATGTTAAAATGACACAACATTATCAATAATATTATCAATGATAAAAATCCAATGATATTATGTATGATATCATAATTTAAAGAAAATATGTCCAAATAAACAAAGGTATTCTATCATATTCCAAAAACACATTGGTCTCCCATACCCCAAAATTGATAATTTCTGAAATCTAAAAAAATGATCACTATTAAATAAAAATTTAATATTTAATAATTCATAGTATAATTATCCCTATACATTGATACAGATTAATATTATTTTTTTAATCATAAGTTCTAAATTAATAAATTTTATCTAATATCCACAATCTCACCGATAATTATTTAATCAGTCTTCATTAATTTTTTACAATTCATTTTCTGCCTTATATTTTTATTTAATTTCAAATCATATCAACAAATATTAAAAAAATATTGCAATAAAAAGAAAACTTTATAGTGAATATAAAAAATAAAAAATATACTTATTTGATCACAATTTTATAATAAATAATTCATTAATAAAATTAAATTGTCTAAAGATGTGATAATTCCCATTATAATTATCAAAAGATGGCCTGGAATTATAATAAAATAATTCTCATCATCATCATTATTTAGGTGGTTTAACATTGTGATATGCTTTAATTTTTAATTTCATAAATAATAATTTTTCAAATATATTAATTTTTTTATTTCTTAGTATTGAATGTTTCCAAAAGAACCAAAATTATTATAATACATCAAATTTTAATTTTTTTCTTTCATATGATAATCTATTTTATTTTGAAATATTTTTTTTACTATATTTAGTAAATCATTTACTTACATTGTTGACAATATAATCAATAATATTAAATATATATTTCATCATGAAATTACTAGTTTATAATATAATCACATATATTACCAATATAAAATTTTATTTATCATTTAATTATAAAAACAAAATCAGTGATAGTTTACCCATAATTGGAATGAAAAATACTTCTCTTTAATTTCATGAAATAGTAATGAAAATCTAATCCTACTCTTCTACATTTTTATAAATTTTATTAATGATAATAATATTTACAAATGGAATGTAATTAAAAATTACAATTACATTTATAGGTTATTTAAACAATATTTCAATATAAAATAATTTCGTCTTTCTATGAGATATCTTATTTATTGTCCAATAGCATGAATTTTAATTTGATTACTTTTTTGTCTTCTAAAATTTTTTCATACATGAATATAATACTTCATAGAATACATTGTCTGATAATATTTTTCAATATCAATTCATTAATTGATATAATGAATTACATATCATCAATTATTAATACACTTTAATAGTATGTAGTATCAAACTAAATCAAGAAATTTCTACTTATTAATTAAAGAATTTATTAATAGATTAGTTCATCATACTTTTAAATTGATTAAAAACGAGTATTTCCTCATCTAAAACACAGTGCAGGAACATTTTATCCTTATTATACTTGCCCGTAGGGGAATAATGGTGTAGTTATGGGTGTGGATCCCTAACCTATAAGTTCAGGGTTCGTGTCCTCGCAAAAATATTCCATGGATTCCTAATAAATAAATGCTCATAAATCCTCTACCACATTTGGGAACTTACCTAAGCCCTAGGATTTCCACATTGGGTCTTGCTGGGGATGTGTGGTGTGTTAGAAATGATATTTTTCACAATAATCACTCTTTCTCTCTAATTGCAGGAAAAACTTGTATACTCATTGCTATTCAAGAAGCCGCTTCTATTAAAAAAAACTGTTGTAGTAACTCTATTGGTGATTTTGAAATCCTTCGACGTATATGCATTCCAGGCATCTTTTCAAAGCCCAAGCATTCCTTCAAAGTCTTCTGGCAGGCCCCGATACCAGGTTGGGTCAAAGTGAATGTGGATGGTTCCTCTAAGGACAATCCTGGCCCTGCCAGCTGTGGAGCTATTTTTAGAGACTGGGATGGGCAATGTAAAGGTTTCTTCTATAGTGGATGTGGTCTTGCCTCATCTCTGGAAGTCGAAATGTTAGGAGTCATTCATGTTGTGGAACTTGATCTATATAGAGGATGGAGAATGCTTTGGATTGAAAGTGACTCTACCACTATCGTTCATGCCATCTGGAACAGCGTTATTCTTCTTGCTTGGCCACTTACCAATCACTGGATGAACTTCCTGAATTCGTTTCGTGGGGTTGATTTTATTGCCACTCACACCTTCGATGAAGAAAATGTTGTTGCTGATTCCCTTTCCAATAAAAGAGTGCAGCAGAACATTTCTTGGCTAGATGCGTTGTCTGCCGATTTACTTCCTTATTTCGACAGAGATTGTAGGAAAATTCCATCTTTAAACTTCTCTAATCCCTTTTCTTTTAAATTCATTGTTGGTGCTTTGGTCTTCAAAAATATGATTTTTCCATTTCTTTAATAGAGTTTTGTTCTAGTTTTAGTTGTGGTTGCTTTCAATAGTGACTGGAATACCTCAATTTCTAAGCATTCATTGTAATTCTTATTTTTTCACTTTTGTTATATATTTTATTGGAGCAAGTTATCCTACCTCCTGGACCATTTATACATTCATATTGGAATATGAAATTTCTTCATGTGATTATTTACCATATAATTATTTCTTTTTTGAAAATAACATTAATATAGATAGTGATGTCTAAATAATGTTAATTTCATACTTTTACAACATAATGAAAATTCAAGAAGTACTATGTTATCTACAAAAAGGACAATCACTCCATTTTTAGCACCATCATAGGGGGACGAAGTAGATTATGTCACCAACTAAAAAATCCTCATTAGTGTGAAAAATAACGTGGGAACCATGATATTGAAGAAACCTATAATTATGAACGTGAATGCTACTGGAGGAAGCATTAAAATCATCACGGTTCATGAATATGGCTTTGGTTCATCAGTAGATAAAAAAACACCCATGAAATTAATGTAAAATATCTTATATGTTAAATATTTTATATTATATATAAATAAGATTGAAGTATTCTACTATCATCATTGATTTTATTTCAATTATATTTTAATTAAAACTCATGGAACAACCTTTTTTAAAAATAGGGGTTGTGTAATACATATAATATATATAATCCCCATAAAAACGTTTATTATAAAATTTATTATCTTAAATAATTAATTTAATGTTTAATATATATTCATTATCATTGTCAAAAATATTATGGTTATTTCTTAATAAGTAAAAATATTATCAAATATTTTGATCCACCGTGAATGGATCAATAATGGAAGAGGTTCAACTAGGAAACATGGTTTTCAATGATATAAATACTTAATTTTTAAAGGATTAGATCAACTATGAGAAAAGTGCATATATTTATTATCAAAAAAATTTAATGTGAATGAACTGATCAATTGTGAAGGAATATTCATACATTATATGCAGGAAAAGATCAACCATTTGAGAAAATATATTTATTGTGAAAAACATTTGGGCCATTTGAAAGAGACGATAAACCGAGATATTAACCTGGTCAGCCCTGAAATAGAAAAGATTGACCATGAGAGGAGAATATAACCTTGTGATAGAAATGTGTGACCATGAGAAAAAACGATTATAAAATGAAGGATTGAAATTTATAGGATACAAATTCCAAAAACAATCAATTAACTCCCCCAAGACATGAAAAATTACAATGTATATTATCTATGAATTATGTGAATTAAAAAAATAATTATATTAGATTTCGAAATAATCATTTGAAACATTTAATGTACTTAAATATTATAAATAAATTTTTAATAACCACTATACATTCTATAAATAAGAATTCTAGAACTACTAGACACCCATGAATGAAAATAGAAGGCTCAATAATACTCCATTCCCTTACATGGATCCACATCACTAGTTGAGTCGATATATTGGATGATTATGATATAAGAATAATATTTTTTTTGATCAAATATTGAATTTATAGAAACACTAAAAAAATAGAATTATTTGATTTTTCATATAGAGTGTACATGGGAAAATGATTATGACACGTGGTTCCACCTTATTGGAAAATATGTGAAATGTTTTATATGCGTAAATTGTGGATAATATTGTTTTATAAAAAAAATATTTGGAGATGTTTTTAATTAATAAACCCTGTGGAACCATACATTTATCATTTGTATTATGTTTTAATGTTTTTTCTCTATTTTTAATCAATGGTGACTTGTTTTCTCTTGTTCTCTTTTTTTCATTCTATGCATCAACAAAGTAGCTTTATTATCTATGTGGATTAACTATGGAGATATATTTTATTCCTCACATATTTGAAAGAGTAAATGAATCATTGTTTAATAATTTATTGATGAAAATTAAAAATATTATTTGTTAATGTATTTATCTTCTCTCATATAGCAAAATTGTTAAATTATATTTCATTATAGTTTCTTTTATTCTTTTATTATGACTCAGGAAGCATATGATTATATATAATATCAATAGAGATCTAAAGCTACTTTTGATAATGATATATGTCATAAAAGGGGATACATTGGGATAAATGTAGGTAATTAATGTGAAATTGAAGTTAATGTAAACAGATAATTTTCATTAATGTTAGGTATTACATTATTTAATTGGAATCAATAAAATAATATATGTATAATGAATTAAGAATTATTATTTTTACTCATGAGATGATAATTTATACTTATGGATAATGTAAATGATGAAATTTTTTAATTTCTAATGTATATACCCTTCTAGAAGTGTCATCCTTCAAATATATTCTTAATTTCATAATAAGTTCACAATTATTTTTCGTGGCAATCTATATTCATTATACTAGATATATATCTACAATTAAATTTTAAACTCCCTGAACGTAAAAACTAGAAATCATATATTCATTAATTTCATTTACATAGAATGAATAAATATACATTTTTTGATGTTTTTGATTAATATATTTATAGATATTGTTTTTCCCAAGTGATTACATGTTATTCATAGGTTAGTGTTATGGATATATAGTCTATGGTATTTATTTCTTATTTTTGAAATTTGGGAAAATGTCAGGAACAATTTCTTTTTCTATATTAGATTGCAAAATATGAAAATCGTGATGAATGTACATGATGTTACGTGTATATTATGTAAATACATTTAATAAATCAATTTAATGTTTATATCATATTATAATATGAATATTAAACATATTAAAAGTTTTTCTTGGTGAACTTGTATAACAACATATATGAAAAAATTGGGTTTTTTAATAAACTAAATAATATGGAATTAATTGAAGATGATATGGATTTTCCTTGTTGTCATATAATAAAATCAATATGAAATTTAGATTTAATCTAGATATATTAATTATAATTAAATAATTAATCACCTCACATTGCTTATGCTATGTTGTACAATATTTTATTTAAATTGATATTGACGACACTACAGGGTCTCTTCTCTTATATTCAATCAAAAACTATTTTTTAGAAACTATTTTTTTATAAAATAAATTAGATATTTTTATCTTGTAAATCACATATTATGATGTTAAAACATTAATGATATATAATAATTAAATTTGTACATAAACATCCTCATTCAAAAATAGTAGAAACCCCTAGAAAGTGATGTCAAAATATTACATCTTTAAAGGACTCGGAATATAAAAAAGTGATCATGAGAAACATACCCATAATAGAAATTTGGAATCCAATTTATCACATAATAAACACAACCACATAAATATTTTCATAACTTTATAAATTAATAATATTACTGGTAAAAATAACTCTTCAATCTCCTCTAGGGGCCTGGATTTTCTGTTTCTTGGATTATTTCTTCCATGATAATTATTTATTTCCTAAGAAAAAAATATCTCTTCAAAACAATTGAAAATAAATTAATCCATCTTTTAATGACTTAAATAAAATGAACTCTTCCACATGAATATATTATTTCTTATTAATAGAGTTGGTAACCATCAGTTTAGGATAGATTGATGAAACCTTGGATAGTCACAATTTATTCCAAATGACATATAGTAAAACCAGTAAAATCCCTGAAAAATTTATTCATTATTTTATATATATTCATGTATAGATCTACCTAGATATATATGGATACATGACCATTTTTAATAAATTACTACATGTTTCTTAAATATATGTATCCAAAAATTGCAACCTAAGGATCAGAAAGTCCTAATGTATCTTGAAGACTATGTTCACTATACAGAAAAGGAAACTAAAATTGGGAATTTGAATTTTTCCCATTGTGAGATCCTAAATCCATTCATACTCATAAAATAAAATGCGATATCCTGGGGAATACATGAAATAATGGGGTGATCTAAAAATCTGATTAAGGGAATAAACCAGATATGAAAATATAAAATGTGAGTTATGGGTATATCATGTTATCAAAATAGAGAAGCCACAAGCATATTTAATTAAAAGGAAAACATAAAAAGAATGGTATAATATGATCATGGAAATATAGAAATTTAGAATGGAAATAAAATAAGTCATTAACATAAGCCAGGGATAATATTCATCAAAATATCACAGTGTGGAAAGAGACCCATAATGAATTTGTTCACACATTAATACCGTAAATCACATTTTACTAGAATAAAGCATTACCCAACGAATCTGAGTGATATATATTTACATTCATGGAAATGAGATTAATCTCTTATACAATAATATTTTTTCCACATAAGGATTTCATTCATAAGGAATACTCATATGATTTACCCATGAAATGAAATGGATTTCTCATTATAGTCCATAACATAATAAAAATATATTCCTTAACAAATTTATATGAGATATGGTCATAATGAATGCACAAAATAATAAATGGTAGGTAGAATAAGATCAGTAAAAAACTGAGAGAGAAATATAATGATTTTATATAACATAAATAAAATTAAATATAAATAATGTGTGCTATATATAGAATGATCTTAACGTGATAAAATGGTAGGTTAAAAAGATCCCTTACATCGTCCTTGATTTTTCAATTTTATTATGTACCACCCAAAATAATAAGTTTAAGTTAATAAATTACATAATTAATAACTATTAATCAAATTTATTATTATTTTTAATTTATCCATTACCATGTCATATTAAATTACACAACCAATTATTTTCATATTGATCATTTTAATAATAATACTCTCATACATCTAAAATCACTTTGGTAAGTTGTGTAAGATCAAAAAATTATTAATTCATCAAATATATAATTTTAAAAATTAAATACATACACTTTTTGAATATAAATTTTACTTCCTAAACTATACATGAAATACATTTATAAAAGTGACATATGTAACAATCATAGAGACTGTTGGTCGTACATATTCATGAGTAACTTCTCTATTTTTACATTATCAAGATGGATATAAAGAAAGTGTTATTTTATTATTATAGATTAATCATTATCCCATAAATATCATATTTGATTCTATAAATATCAGTACACATACCATCTGTGTTATTAAATATTAAAAATGAATCACAACACTGAATGAGGTTGTAGTCTGTTGTACATACGAATAATGTTATCATAAATTCAATGGAAGATAATTAAATAAATTGTATGATAAACTTATTAAAAGAATTATATTGATAAGATAGATATAATATATAATCACAAATTAATTTCTTATTTCCTTCCATGTAAATCATAAGTAAAAAAATCAACCATATCGCTCTGTGTGGATGTATTCCACAGTACCGATGGGTGAAAATATCATATTCTAGACAGAATGTAATGTAATATAGTATATATCATATTTTAATTTCATAAGTAAAATAATTTTAAAAATATATTACAGTATAATTAAATACATTAATATATCCAATTTTGAGAAGTGGGGATTGAAAATTAATTATGTCATATCGTGTGGCAGAATTCCATGGTACTCTTGATAAATAGTTTCATTTTAATTTTGAGGGAGGTGTACATGGTTGTAGTTCAATCCATTAACATATTAAAATTAATTTTATTTAGAGTATATTTATTTGAATACATAATAACATTTTAATAATATTGTATTGAGGAGAAATATGGAATAAAAAAACACTCAGTTAATGATATTATAACTTTTTAGACAACTTGTTTTGGTTTTCATGAAAATACGTCGTAGGATGGTATTACAAAGGAAAAAAATAATTCTAGGACATGGTTAGTGAATTAGGTATGTTATTAGGGAATTGTGTTTCTAATCCAATGGGTTATGAATGTGTGTAATGTATAAGAGTGGTTGGCATCTTATAAGTGGGGACAGGGACAGAGTTAGAATTTTCAAAATGAAAGAATTTCCAAAATGTTTTTCTTATGGAATAAGGATAATAAATCCCCCATTTTTCACCCATAAAATATTTATGTTTATAATATCACTAGCCAATAAGAAGTAGTTAAGTCTTGTGTTATTTTAACCAGTATGATTTGGTTTAATCCATATAATTCCAATTTAACATAACTCTAGTATATGCGTTTTAATCATTTAAAAATTAATTAAAGTAACAAAATTTTGTTAAACATATTAGATTACATTAGTCAATATGATATAAAATTCTATAAAATTCTTTAAAAATTCTACTCATATAATTTTGAATTTTTAATTATAAATTAAAACCACACACATGCCGCAAAATGGTTTTCGAAAAAAAACATTCAAAAGATAAAAAATTATTTATATAAAAATTCAATATGGAATTGATTCCAATGTCCCAAATTTTATCAATATTAATATAAGTTAATAAATATTAAATAAAAAATAATTTTAAATATTACTTAACTTCAATAATATTTTAAATTAAATGATATTTTCAATAATAATTAGTATTTTAAGTATTGATTAAAAACCATCTTTTAAAAATATTACTATAAATTCCCTAAATATAACTTCCACATGTATATTTAAAATATTTTTTTTATTGTTTTTATTATATTAGGAATATTTTAATTCTATGTTATGTGTATATAATGTGAGTAAACTGACTTTTACTAAAATACTGTTCCCTAGAAAATATATATTTTTCATTCAAAAAGTTATTATTTTATTTTTAATCACTTTATTACCAATGAATTTATTTCTCACATGTGTAAACCATAAAATAATAAAAACATAGTTAGTCTTACTCATACCTACTAATATAATGACTAGGATAGAATGTTAATGTTCAAATAAAAATATTATAATATAGTATTCAATTTAAATTAAACTCAGTGTTGTGGGCATGAAAAGTTATCTAATATATTGAATTTAATTAAAAATAAATATATCATAAAGTCATGTGGTGTTAAATTCTACCCAAAAAATATTTTTTCGCATAAAATTTAATTTTACATACAAAGGAAAAAAACATGTGAGGTTACTTATGCTTTATTTCCTATCATGGTTACAAATAATCTTCTTCTAACTTGTGGTATATCTACAACCCAATGACCAGGTGAGTTGTATTATATCATAGAACATTATCTGTAAGATCCAAAATATTGATTAGTTTCTCCTAAAATGAATGATGTTTCAGCATTGGCACAATGCATAGATCGATTACATGAGAGGGGTCTAGTATATACTTTGTCAAGGGGATACATAGAACACATCAAGTGGATGAGGTAGATTGGGTGGAAGTGATATTCGACAGTCCCAAACTATAATTTAATCACGGATCTCAAAGGAGGTGGAGAATATCTTAATATGATTTTCCTTCATCCTAAACCATAATAAATTCTTAAAT
Source organism: Viscum album (assembly GCA_963277665.1). NCBI lineage: Eukaryota > Viridiplantae > Streptophyta > Magnoliopsida > Santalales > Viscaceae > Viscum > Viscum album. The sequence continues at coordinate 470,772,812 of OY728155.1, forward strand.
GGTGATATATAGAGGACCACCTTCTATATATCTCAAACATTTTTCATCATCTAAAATTATCTAAAAAACATTTCTATTGATTTTGTAAAGATTTATTATGATGATTAATGGTATGAACCTTCTCTATCATATATTGGTACAAATCAGCCTGCATCATCTTCCACTCTTGAACATAATCCCAATATGTCTATTTTGGACACCACATACCATATAAGTTCACATAAGGTTTAAATGGAAGGATAAAATGATAATAATCATTATATGAGAACTCTACTACGAGATGGTTCTAATATAAACATCCATGGAAATCTTGCGAACATGACCTCGTCATATCCTCTATATATTGGATGGTTCTAACATAATTAGAATTCATGTTATTGTGATAAGCAATATTGAAGTATAGTTATGAACACAATGATTTATTTTTTTATTCTCAATAACATTGAGGTTAATGTAAAACCATGGTCAAATACAATAGAGTGTGGAAATAAATTCATTATTAACAATTATATTATGTATATAATATGCTATCGGTAAAGAGAGAAATCATCCTTGATAGTAGTGAAATTTATAGATTTTGTGTGATGATCTACTTCCACCCAATGTGTGTTACTATCTATTGGTTTCCTATAGAGTCCTATGAATAAATATATTATTATGTTTTCCCTTTACCATATTGGTATGAGTAGAAGATATATCATAGACTTTGAATTATATCACTCATCCATTACTTTTTGTTATACTAATCATCGATACATATATTCCACAACCTCTGTATTCATGTTATCATGTAAGATTCATTCAATATAATTCTATACATGCTACTTCTTCCCAAATAAATATATAAGGAAGAGCTATGAACACCATTCAAAATCACTCTCTTCGGATCGCCTTTTGATTGGACACAAATACATTATCCAAAGCATATAATCCCATTTTATATAATTTTATCATTTGAATATTCACTACCTTTTTCTATAGAAAATCATCATCTTTCAGAACCTCGTTGATCTATTCAATAATGGATGGTTGAATAGTTATTTTGACAAGCCTGTATGATTATCCTTTTACTATAACCATATCCATCATTTTCAAATCCAAGACGATTGTATTGTTCTAATTATTATCATTAATAAAATCAGTGGATTCTTTATACATATACAATCTGCTACTATATTTTCTTTCCCAATATGGAAATGGATTGAGAAGTCATATTCCTTGATGATTTCTAACTATCTTCGATGGAGCAAGTTAAGATCATTCAATGAGAATATATAATTGTTTCTCCTATGATCAATATATTTTTATCACTTTTCCTTCATTTTATCATATTTCATGTGTATAAATATTAAATATTATGTAGATTATTTTGGAGGCGTAGTGCTAATATGAATGGTGATTTTGTGGCTCGGTGTGCGTGAAATAAATTCTTTAAATATATAAAATATAATAAAAATAATGTGATATAATTTTCCCAAAACTATTGAATAAACTCTAAAAGTGTTCTTGAATAAGAAATCAAAGGGAATCATTGAACTCAAATTGTGATGTGTACCCTTAGTATGAATAAATATTGGTCAATTAAATATGTTTGTGGAATATTCATCGATGGTGATGAAATGTATAAATTATTTGAAATAAATTATTTTTTCTAATTCATGATGAAGTAAAATGTTAGACATCTAAAGGATTTTAGGTCAAAGTTATATGGTTACCCACCTAACCATGAATCCTATAGAGAACCATTGGATAGAACTCAATGATTCTCTCTCATTATAATATTTAAAGCGTATAGATCGACGATAAACACACCTTGAATTCGATGGATCATGAAAGTGACAATAACTCCTTGTCATTCGTCTTTAGTGATCGATCAAAATTGTAGTGGGTCATTAGTTTTATTTGTATTTCATCCTTGTTTTTTATTTTTATGATCAACAAGAACAAATCAATGAACTTATTGATTCAAGGTTGATCCTCTTGTTGTATTAGATTATTATGCTGGGTTTTGGTAGGAGAATTCATTTCTATATTATTTCATAATTTTTTTATTCTAAAGGAAACAAAATAAGATCGACTCAAACATTAATATATGTCCTTTCCACTCATTTGAATGTATTCTTTTCTCATCTATATTATCCATTATCCATAGTGTTCTTTTTTAGGATTTGGATTTAGGTTTTATCGTCCATTCTATAATTTTACACTAGATTATTATAGCAATAAACTAATATCACATATCCAGGATCGATGTGAAGCGACAGTGGTTGCGGCAGTGGACCAGATGACATATGACACCCTATCTTGCATTCTTTATCATTCTTCGTAATTTAATAATGAATAGAAATTATATAATTTTCAAATATTATCAATGTAAAAAATCCTATTTATTTTAGGATGAAAATACATGATTAAATTTGAACTTGAGTTTCATGGCATGGTAGCCAATGTCTTGAAGGTCGAAGCAACGGTTTTATGCATGGGGGAAGAATATAAGATTCTAGAAAATCGCCAATTAACATGCTTTGTAAAATTTATCTACATGTTTTGTGGGACCCCCTGAGTAGAATCAAGGATTTTTGGAATGAGATAAATTTCACACAATGTATATAATTTCATATAATAGATGTAGTCTCTCTCAGGTATCTCATCATGTACATTGGAAATTATACATAGACTAGGTGGATTACATGGTTTTTCCAACATTGTGGGTACTCCCACACATGGAAACAGGTTACACCATGCACATGGGATGAACAATGTATTGAAAATATTGTGTAATACATAGGATTCCAACCTGGTATATGCTTCTAACAGATATGATTTGATGACATAGGTTGTTTTCATGGGCCGAAACGAGGGACAAGGGACATGTAATGTAAACCTTCTACTTGTCATGTAATGTTTTTAATATGGATTAGATCCATTGTCCTTAGTGTGTTGGAAATATTTCGTTATGGATTTTCCCTTTCTTGTTTTCTTATTGGTTGTTATGGATTATTTTTATACTCATAAGACTATTATCAAATCAGGATGGCATCATAGATAATGTCATTATAATCTTTCATAGAAGCCTGGGGTGAGATCCTATGTAAATTTCCATCCCATAGGTGTAGCTATGGGTATCATTATGACCTACACTATGCTAGTTTCAATCCTCTACAAAGCGGTTTAATCTATATAGAGTTGTTAGTATCACCCCATGACCCTATAAGTTATCATCAATTTTGTGTCGTATTCTCTTTAGACTATATTTTTAAGGAATTTCATGATGAGAGCTGATGAGTATTACATCATGGATGGATGCCATATTATTTATTATACTCTTGAGTGTGTTATCCTTGATGAGTGCTTCATGAAATCTCCAAGTTATGATCATAACCTATTATATTATGTTTTTGAATTTCATCTAGACTATGTGACATTTTTGAGTATATATTTATATTTTTTATATGTTATGTAGACATATAACATTTTATATATGATTTTATATCCATTCTATATGCATTGTGGTTTCAAGGTGTCCTATTATGTATTTATATACTCACCCATGCATAAGATTTTTCATAGGTGTAATGTCCTATGTTGGTGATCAACCATTTGATACAGTCCTATAAGCACCATGTCCATACAATGCATAGTGAGACATGATAAACTAAGGTGTGTTCCTATGAAATTCTGATAGTAGTCTCAATTCATACATTCTTGTTGGATTGTTGTTCTAGACTCTTTGTGTTGTGCTTGTATTTTTCCATGATTACTTTACTTTATAATGTGTCAGACTATGGTTGTGGGATATTGATTTATGCATATATAGGTTGTAATTTTTTTTACATTTCTTCATTTTGTGGGATTGGAAATGTTTGTGTATGAATATATACTTATTTAATTCCTCCCATGTTAGTTACATTCCAACTCAGTACAATTCCACATCCCTTGGCCAATTAGAGGTGGGTTTCTAGAGTCACAACTTGGTCCCTACTAGTATGGGTTGGGAAAATGTGGTATTAGAAGAGGGTTAGTTCTACATTAGTACTAGAAGCCTATGTGATTGGTTTTCGGGACTAGTGATATTTATTTTGAGAACGAATTATAGGATAGTAACTCCATTTTTGGTGTAGCAGCCAATGTATCCATACACTATGACTGTGATCACCTTCTTTTTGACTTGGTACATCAGAAACCTAGTTGTTGTGAAACAATTCTACATTCATCATATGAGAATGGGTTTTGGTTTCCATGTCATTCATGAGGTTGTTCTAAAGATATACTCTTTGACCGTGGTATATTATATTTTTTTCTAGATTCCTTCACGATGTATAAAAGCTAGGATTCATCATGATGATCATGAAAATTAACCCTATGTTATGAGGATTTTATTCATGGAACAATTCCTAAGATGTTTCCTCTAGGGGGTGGACCAGTTATACCAACTGTAGAGCATCATGTGGTATCCACAAAACCAATGGATGAGATGAACATGCTTAGTGGGCTTAACTAGTTTAACATATAGTGACCCTTTAATTTTTCATGGTATCCCTACCCATAAGATGATGATGAATAGATATTAGTTGGTGAATAGATTTTTCTATCTTGTCACGTCACCATCGAATTAGATGGTTTTCCTAACAGCGAGAATCTTAATGGAAGAGTAGGGAGATGGTGTAGTTTAGTTACCCAGACATATGATAAGGAAATTCAGTCATGGAAAGAGTTAGAGCACCTTTTTATAGGGGATATCCAACCATCACTACAGAGATATGCACATATCTATATTCCACTATATCTCCAAAAATACATCATGACAATGGTTGACTACTCATCATGGAATACTAACATCTCTTGGTACTCGATTGATATGGATTGTGACTTGTTAATTAGGGCATGGACCATTATTTTAGGTCTGTTTAGAGACATCAAATGTAACATTATTTTTCTCGGTGTTCCTACCAATGTTGGGGTTCTAGAGAGTGATTTTTTGGTTGACAGTATCTTGGTTTAAACGATACACTCGACTATTGTCAGTAGTGGATACGTAAGGTCAGTGACCATGGTAGTATAGAGCTGACAAAATTATAAGGGACTACGATCTGGGAGATGTATCAGGAAAAGATCCATGAAAATAAAATATCTAGTGTTGGGATCACTGGAATAGCACATTCATCCCAGAAAAGGGATATTAAACTCAAGTGATATAAAGTTAAATTTAACCAAAGATTGTATAACCCATCGTACCATTAAAAGAGAAACCATATAGTGGCCTACAAAAGAAGAGGAAGTGTTAGAGGGGGAAGGTATGCATGATGAGGCATATGGATGGGGATATTGGGGATCAGTTTCAGGTGGTAGACAACTTTACATGATACCACCACCACCCCAAAGTGGTCTATGACAGGAACATGGATCTGGAGAAAATGGGTGGGGTCAGTAGAAGGTGGTCAAAGAATACAACCATGTGGCTATGAAAATACTTCATGGAATGATCTATGTCTTTTCTACCATATATTTATCACTGATAGACATAGGTTCTTGTCATTACACACTCACCATACTTCTTGTTTTAGATATAGAGATTCCAGTTGAACCGTTTAGTTGACCCTTATGGCTGGGTACTCTTATGAGAGATGATTTTGTGATCACAAACAGATACTGATAGAATTACCCAAATATTAGGGGCCAAAATTTTAGTTGGGATATTATGGTTGTAGTGTTGAGTCCTTACAATGTCATTATTTGTTAATAGGTTATCTAAAATTCATTCCTATATTGAATATTTTAGGTGAACGGTGCGGTGTGTCCTCGGTGGAAGAACAATGTTTTCTTTTCTTGATGAAAAATAAATCCCTAAAGCATAAGATGGATTGATGCAAAGGAGCGTGAAGCCTAGTAATCATTAGTTGGGTAACCTATACCTTAGAGTAGTGTATATTATGAGTTTCCAGTTTGCTATAGTGGTGGTGGAGTGTGAGGATTTCTTCCATTAGGATGTTCTAGGTTTACCTCCACACAAAGGGACATAATACTTCATTGATGAACACCCTGAGATGAATATCATAGTTCGACAAAATGTTTCACATGGGGAATCTCTTGTCTTGTTTTCCATGAATGAAGACATGATCTTGAGGTTTTTTATAGACTACTGATGCATAAATCAGGTGAATGTGTAGAAAAAGTATCCACTATCGAGGACCAGTGACCTATTTGATCAATTGAGAGGGTCTTGATGGTTATTGATGGTAAAACTCAGATCTATCCATCACCAACTATAAGTACTAGAAGATGATATAGCTAAGATGAAAGTTTTATATCTTTACGGTCACTATTATTTTTTAGTGATACCATTTGGAATGAATAAAACCACATAAATATTCAGGGGACACATCAACCAGATCATCAATTTAGAGAGATCTTATCTTGGGATAGAGGTGATGGCTATAGTTCCCCCAGGATTATGATTTCCAAATTGTCTACACACCTAGGAAGGGGAATGTGGTAGCAGATACTCTTAGTTGATGTTCTTGTTCACAATTTCAAAGAGATGCATTATTGCAAGGGGATTCATATTAGTTAATGTTTTTTAACTGGGATGGAGTTGCATTCCTTCAGTCCGTGGTTGTTACCCTTTAACACCTATAGAGAGACAGATTGCCACAATTTTGGGGTTACTGATGGTGAGACCGTATGTGATATGATATCTGTAGGGCATTCTCTCATTTGATATTCTAAATATTGGGATCAAATCCTAATTTTTAGAGGATGCATGATTTACTTATGACATAGAGGGATGAGGATTTGGGAGAATTTCATTAATCAACATTTGATGTACATCTTCTGGTGGAAAATATGTATTAGGACCTCGAATATATGTTTTTGGGGCCATGTATGAAGAAGGAAGTTGAATATTTTGAATCTTGATTCCTCTCTTTTCAGTAAGAGAAGGATAAAAACCATTTTCTAGTTGGTTTCGCTCAAACACTTTTGGTGTTGTAATTGAAGGGGATGAGATATATAAGGACAAAGTGACAATCATACCACATACGTTCATGGGACACAGTTGTATATTGGTGGTCCTAGACCGAATCATCATGTCGTCCCACATAAAATAAATACTAGACGATAGATTATTTTAGGGATTTGAATGCATCTACATTTAAGAGATTGTTTGACTCCATGTTTTTCTATCAATGATTGTTTTTTTCATGATGCTCAATTTACATACCAGTCTTGGAAGGGATAACATGAGTTGTTCAGGACCTAGTTATGTTTGAGAACCGCATTTCACCCCCACATTAATATCCATACAGATAAAACCATTCAGGATCTAGAGGAAATTCTATGATCTAGCTTGGTGTACATTGGTCAAAGCTGGGCGGGTCACCTACCACTGGTGGAGTTTTCATAAAAAAACATCTACCATTCCACCATTGATATGGAACCAATCAAGGCATTGTACTGGTGACCCTGTAGGTCATCAATTTTTTGGAATGATCCCAGAGAGTAAGTACTAATGTGCCCAATGTTGGTGCGATATACAACATAGAAGGTGTAGATCAATCAAGAGTGAATGAAAACTTCAATGATCTATGATAATTTTTATACTGATATGCTATCGAGCCCTTTGTTGTTCGAGGAAAGAGACCATATGTTTAAAACGGTTTCACCATAATGTGGATTAAATATATGTAGTTGGAGTGGAAATCTATATTCGAGTTAATTAAACACTTACAAGTACTTGTTAACGTTGGTGTGGTGGTGTACCACTTATATGTACATCCACAGTTATGCCAGGTGCACGACATCTTCCATGAGCCAATGTTAAGTCGGTACGTGCATAACCCATCTATTGTTTTCGACATGGGAAATATGTACATCGAGGATGGAAAAAACATTAATAATTACCTGGTGGGGATCAAGGATCAATAGGAGAGGATACATTTTGGGTGATCTATTCCACTAATGTTAGTCTCGTGGTAGCATAAGAATATCTAGATAAAAAGATGGTAGTTACATGCTCATATTTATGCTATGTACCCAAATCTTTTTTAGTAGACCATATTTTTTATTTTATTATGATGTAAATCCTCAAAGTTGGGAGAAAGTATTGTCTCATATTTTATGTGTATTATTTTTAAATATTATATTGAAAATTTCATATATTAGGTACTATGATGACACTTAGTTATGAACCCCGATGTGTATGAAAGAAAGTTTGTAAATATGTTAAATATATTTAATTACACGCATATGGAGTTTTAATGAAAATGTTGAATTAATTTTAAACATATGATCAGATCATACAAATGATCGAACTGTTTACCACATAATGTGATGTCCACACTAGGTTTTTGTTAAGTGATTTTGGTACAAGTCATTTAGAGAAAAGTCATACCGTTCCTGTAAATGAAAAAAAATAGAAATAAATTATTTTATTACTAATTCATGATAAAGAAACTAGTAGGCCTTTAAGAAGAGTATTTTTTCAATGTTCCTTGGTTTGATGTACATTCATGCAACCTATGGAGAACCATTGGAGAGATCTCAGGGATTTTATCATAGGAAAATGGAGATGGATCATAGATCGATGATCAAACCCCCTTGGATTCAACAAATCTTTCAAAAGAAAATGGCACCACAACATTATTCAGTAGCGATTTAACTGAATAAAGATAGAGCATCTGTTATATTTCGATTCATTCTTCCCAACTAATTGTCTTTAAAAAGGTGGTGTTTTGGTCAAAGACCAAAATACAAAAAGTACTATAAAATAATGAACAAAGAACGATTACATGAGTCAAATGTAAAGAATTTTTTTAAAATAATTAACATAAAGAGAGAGTAACTAAAGAGGAAGACCATACCTCTAGGAGACCTCATGAATAACTCCCATGTTTGCATTTCCATCAGCAAGATTTTTTTCATCTCGTAGGTATGGGTGACAATGAAGTAAAGATCCAATATAGAGTTCAAACAGTCCATCCAGTGTGGAGTGAGAGTCCATTCTTGGTGAACGGCCCAATTCCAAATGGGATGGACTATAGTAGTTGACTCACTCTTGATCCAAATGTTGTTCCAGTTTTGCAGCATGGAAAAATTATTATCATGAATCACACTCATCATCTCAACTTCTAGGGAAGAAGCGAAGTCGCATGATCCATTAGAGCAGCAAAGAACCTGGTCCATGTGGTTTCATGAAGATGGAACCACATCTCGCGGGGACTATGTTGCCTTTAGAATCCCCATCAAGGTTGATTTTAATCCAACCTGTAGGTGGAGATTACCAATATACTTCCATGGTGTATTTAGGTCGAGGGTACCTCCCATCTACACTGATGCACCTTAATATCCCATGATCTCTATCTGAGTTTTTCCAATGATCATTTGCAAGCAGGCCAGCCTCCCGTATAGCAATGAGTATTCTAATTTTACCAGCATTAACCTTAAATGAGTTATTGGTACAAATATAGCCATTTCTGCCTTACCAGATCACATGTAGATGCTCCGCTACAGCTTAAATAAAAAAAATTCTTGATTTTCTGGGAGATAGATAAATCAACACATCACTGCAAGTGGGATGTCATAGAGATACAAGGCAACCATATGCACTCCAAGATATACAAAATGTAGTGCCAACGGGTAGTTTCCATATCACAATAAAGGATTAGGTGATTAATATCCTTACAATGATGATTACACAATCTACATTTGGAACAGATATTAATCCCAAAAGATTGTAAATAGATATCAGTGGGAAGCCTTCCATGACCAATACGCCAAATGATAGTGAGTCTCGAGGGCTTTAACCAATATGTATTAAAAAAATTAACAAGCATTAATTATTATCACCATTTTTCAATAAATGGTTATAGTATTTTTTGGAATCAAGCATACCATTATGTATAGGTTTTCAAATTTGAAGATCATCAGTAATAGTGAAGGGATAACTTTCCACAACATGCCTTATATTGTCTGGTATGTAAGGATTTTCAATTGTAAAATTTCCTTGATCGTATCATTAGTATGTTCGGTATGTTGAGTGGTAGGCACCAAGGAGATTAGTGGAGTACAATTCCAAATATCAATCCAATAATTTAAATTAGATACTTTTCTAGCCATCCATCTAGAGTTAGTCATGATAGAAATGAATGCATTCCTGATGGAGGGCCAGATAGAGGAGGTCAAAAATTTAGAATTTTTATTTCTTAAATTTTCAAGGAAGAAATCCCTAAGAAAATATATTGAAGGAGAATTGTTGTGAATGGGGTTCTATGTGACCATATCATGAAGGGATTCATTAAAATTATTGAGGTTTTTAATGACAATGCCTCCTTTTTCAATTGTTTTTCAACAAGAGGACCAATGAACAGTAACCAATATTCTGCCCCCCTAATTTCTACAATGAGCACAAAACAAAATCACCAAATATATTGATTCATAGTATGATCATCATGAAGAATGAGATTATTATGTGGTGTTTTGAAGGTAGAATTCATTTTGATTTCATTTCATTATTTTGTTCTAATTTTAACGAACTATTATTGACATGAACATTGATAGTGGTCTTTCCCTATCATTTCACATTGTGATATTCTCCAGTTAATTCTTCATTTATTGAGACATTCATTGTCTGACCATTGATCACCAATTTGTTGAAAAATCGATCCTTATGCACCATATTATGGGTGAAATAATCTGATATTAATGATATAAGATCTGTGCGATGCGATGGAGGAGGTAAGATGGTTGCTACATCAGATTATATATAGTTTGACATAAGATATCACATTATTTCATGTTCTTCAGTTCATAAGGATGAACATCGATGTTCTAATATTCTGAGCGGATCAAAGGCCTAAATCATGATGATTAAGTGAATGATTGAGTAAACGAGGATAGATTTGGATCTTCATTACAAGGAGGTCAAAATATTTGTGTCCAAATCATTAGTCAAATTCATGGGGGATGAATAATGGATCTATAAAATCATGTAGAAAATAGTGTGTAAAATAGTTCTACACGCCATGTGGGCCCTCCTAGATTATTTCAAGGGTTTTGGGTATTAGATAAGTATTATACGGTGTGTGTCACTACCTACATAAGATGGGGTATCACATTTTTATCTTATTGTTTACCGTGGTAGGTACATTAACATGAGGGTGATCACATTCCATTCCTACATAGCCTCTATTCCGCATATAGAAATGGATTGGACCATGTACAAGGGTTGATACTTGTATTGGAATGCGTGTAGAATACACCGGATACCTACACATCATTTACTTCCACATTGACACGATTTAATGACATTTTATGCTTACATGGGTAGGACCTAGGGTTAGGGTTCACAATGTATAAACCATCTACATGTCATGTGATATTTTATACATTACTTATATACTTTTATTGTAACACCCCAAGATTTAATGAAAAATATTCTTTTAATTTCATTAATGTCTTGTTTTGTATGCTACACCAAGATTACCATGCGCTATACGCAACACCATATTAGCTTGCAGTATACGCAAAACTATTCTTGGATCGTGTTACACACAATTTTGATAATAGTTATTCTACGCAACATTGTGTGTATATATATATATATATATTCAATGTATTAATGAAATATGGTTGGATACTGTTATATGATACAACGAAGGATTATTGCACAGCATGCAACCCTGACTTGGCTTGCATTACACGCAATCGCGACCTTCCTCGATAGCGTGTGTTGTATGCAATACCGGGTTTTACTAAACAATGATATATTATTATAATATTATTATTTACTATCCTTTATGAATATTATTAACTATATTTTGAATTTTATAAAATTATTATTCATCTTACACATTTTCTAGAACATGGTATAAGAACAAAATAAAATTTTCGGATAAAATATGTATTTTTCAAAAAATGCAGTTTTGCCGCCTTTTGATGGCGCACCGACATTAAATATAGTTTTTGAAATATTTATAAGATCAATTTGACAAAATAATATTCTTCTTTGGAATTAATAAATAAAAAATTACTTTGGAAAAAATTTTCATATTATTCTGGTAACTTTCATATTTTGATGAATAGTAAAAACACACTATATTTTAATTAAAAAAACGTTTTTTCATCACAATAACTTATATGGTTAAATTATAATATTTAATGGTTTTAAAGTATAAATAGAATATATTTTTACCATTTAATATAATTTATGCCATTATCATTTATTTTACATTAAATTCGTAGGTTAAATCAATTCAATCGTTTGCAATGTTTTAAAGAAAAACATATTTTTTTCGTTAACGAGATTAATTTTAATTGAATTTATGAAACATTTGTGTATTTAATTTGGAAAAATTGATTCCATATTTGGAATCAGTGGGTCCAAATTATGTTAATAAGATACTTTTTATTTTTGGGAATTTTGAATAGTAACTATGGTAAATTTTATTTACCTTAGTTAAAGGTAAATCGGGTAATTAAGGGTAAATATAAGATTATAAAATTACCCTAACACTTGGAAAAATTATTTTTTATGACTAAAAGTAGACCCATATCACCTAAGGGTCTGATTAGATTCATTTAATGAACTTTTGTCCATGAAAATAATTTAATTATTATTAAGACCAAAGAAAGTGACGACATGTCACTCTCTTAAATATTATAAGTATAATAATTTTACGTTAGTGATAAACTTCATGAAACTTAGAAAATTAATAGTCTCCAGAAAGGTAACAAAATTATCTACATCATGAGAATTTATTTAGTATTTTTTTGGGATTAAATAATTATCATTAATCGTGACACAATAGTGATGCAAAAATTATTTATCTACTGAAAAATCAAGAATATAGTTTTTATTAATCTAATAGTGTCCATAAAAGGCACAAAACCCTGGCCAAAACTTATTGGTCATGTACATTTAAACATTAGGCATCCAATGGTAGATTTATTGACCATTTTTAGTCTTATAAAATCAATTATGACACTTATATTATTTTATTCTAAATGATTCCAAAGTTGTCACCTTCATAATTTAATAAATATAACAATTTAAATATTCTGATTTTATGATGATAAATTCTATTAAAAGTATTATTGTGTAATTTAATAGATTTATCTTCATCATAGGATTTTATTTTTAATTATTATGAAATAAATAAGTATATTAAATAATTATACAAAAATGTTGTAGTAATTATTTTATTAAGAGATAAACCAAATAAATGGTTTTAACAATAATAAAATAAATATTATATGAACTATTTAATGTGCTCCACTACTTTTCTAGATACATATGACCTTTGGTTAATCTATTAATGCTTTTATTTCGAACATATTTTCTGAATATATTATATTTGAATTCAAATAAATGAATAGTGTCAAAATTGACACTATTGTTATTTTATAAAATAACATATTATAAAAATGTTTAAAAAATCACAAAAATATTTAAAAATTATAAATTTAAATTTATATGGTCTAAAATGTAATAATTTATCCAATTATGGACAATTCACAACAAATAAGTAATTATTTGTTATAAGTTAAAATTTAGAATGTTATTACCATAAATAAATTTAAATTGATTAAATAAGGATAAATCAAGTTGATAATGTTAAAAATAAATTCTAACAAATCTAAATTTTATTGGTTGATGAGAATACAACCTTATATAATCTAAAATTTTGATATGAGTAATTTTTGAAGTATTTAAGTGGGGTTTGGACTTAATATAGATTAATATTTTCTTATATTTCCAAAGGTGCCCCTCTCCTCCCTTATAAAAGGGCACCTCCTCTCTCTCTTCCTCACACCACATTGAGCCATCATGCTCGGCCAAAACCTCCAAAATTCTCTTCTAAACTTCCCTAGAAACATACTAGAGGTCCTGGTATTCTTCAAAGTCCGATTTTAGTGCCCTAACAGGAGGTCTCAAAGAGGCGCTTCAAAGAAGAGGTAATTTCCGTTACCGATTCTTTCACCTTTATTTCTTCTTCCACTTCTTCTTCTTATGTTGTTTCATTATGAAGTAATAACATCAGAATAAATCATATACTGATATGTTATTATAATTATGAAACAACCCTATTTCACCATCTATCCATCCTACGGAAAATGAAATCATCGCGCGTGCGTACGTACGAAATATCGTCTCCACGCCGTGGTGTAATATATTTTACACCACCACCTTACTTGGATGGGAATATTGGTGTAAATAATAACTATATATGATTATTGTAAAGTGATATTGATTCTGTAATAGTATACATACATTCCAATAAAATTCCACGATCATGGGAATGATATCATCGCTCGTGCATACGTACGGAATACCGTCTCCACGACGCGATGAGATTCATTCTCAATGATTAACCATTCATAAATGATTATAAATTATAAATAATAAGTAATCATGAAATATAAGACATAATAATTATACTGGATTTATATATATATATAAATGTATTTCATCTAATTAATTCCATTCAATTCAATGAGAAAACGAAGACAACGTTCATGCGTACGTACGACCTACCGTCTCCATGAACAGGGTATTACTTTCCATTTACAGATTTATTATATATATGTATATTCTGAATATATATTATATATAAATCATGTTTTATGTTCTGGAATTAATTAATCATGATCTAAGTAAAAATATGAATAATAAAAGTCAAAACACGGATGACAAATGAAACAATTTTACCCAAAACGCTCTTTAACATGGAATTTACAAAAGAACGGGTAATATAAAGTCATAAGTGAACCATATATGATATCATAACAATGAGTATGATTCTGGAATAAGTCAATGTCATTATTTAAATAATTATACAGGAGGTTTGGACACTTACGAAGCAAATCAGACCTAAGGTAAGGGAAAATATCACAATCTCATTTTATCTGAGATTGTTTATACGTTGGTATTTAATGGGGTGTCTTTTATCATCCAAACCCATGTTTCCTCAATATTTAATATTGTTTCCATCCACCTAAAATTTTTTAAATCCAATTTTACACTTCGGTAAGTTTTTATTAAAGGATATGAAATGAATCTTTTGTCGTTTTTCCGTACGAGGTACTTTTTGACTTTTCCGACAAAAGTATGAGAAGAATGTTTTTTTAACTTATACGGCATGAATGGATTTGAAAAACATTATATCCAAGAATATTCCTTTAAAAATTTTCAAGTTTATTTTTAATCAACTTCTTTTAGTATAAAATTGTAAGACATGTTATGAAAGGAAAATGTTTTTGAAGTAGAAAGTATATTTTCCTCAAGAATGGAGTTTAAGGGTTTTATCAAAATTATTTTCCATCTAAGATAATATAGGGTTCTGTTTCTATAAATATTATTACATTTATTTGATTATGTCGTGATGGAATTATTTTTATGAATTCCATTATCTTATATGAATGGTTTTATGATGTCATGTTGTTTAAGAATCTCATTTTTTATTACATGGTTTATGCAATGATGTATGATTTTTGATTTTGTGGCACACATAAGAATGGTATCATTATGAGATGGGTGGGACCTATATCTCCATCCAATGCATTGGGTAAAGATTTTATTTCTCATGAGATAGACATGGCTGGAACGACATGTTAAACCGGTTCAGTGAAATAGGACTGAAGCGAGGAATGAACTCGGTTCAGAAATGGACTTTGTCCACTAAGATAGTCTTGTAAATGAGTCTTGACTAATAAGAAATGATTCTCTGTGATTATGTGTGTACGTTACAAAGTTTCTTGTTTTAATTTATGATTATTGTGATTACATTTCAATACTATGATTTATCCCATGTTATGATATTATGATCTCTTTTGCAGGTTAAGATTTCCAAAATGTTATGTTCTTATGAAGATGATGTGATTGATATTTCTTTTGTTTACCCTTACTGAGCATTTGAGCTCACCCTTTTATGTTTTCATTTCTCCAGGATATAAAGAAAGGTTTTAGGTATGAAAAAAAGGAGAAGATCTTTATGGGAGATTTTGAATATCTTTCACCATGGTAAGAAGATTACGTTACGAGTTTCCAAAGACAATAAACTATTACGGTCCTTGTGTGTGTGTTTTTTTTATGTACTAAGTATTCCGCAAAAGTAATGTAATGTCCATGTAAATCAGGCTTAGGGTCTCTACAATTGGTATTAGAGGAAAGGTTTATTCAACCTTTGGAAACTAGGATGCGAAAGCATTAGTGAGATCCCTAAAGATATTTCTAAGGTATGTCTAGGGATGTCCCTAAGGATAAGTATACGTATAGGATATAGTCCTAAAATTATGGTAGCTATCGTGGAATTTAACCTAAGATGTTAGATATTTAGGGCACTCCCCCTTTACTATGTTGTTTTCTCTAACATGATTTCTGCCTCTCACAAAATTGTTTTTGTTTTTTAGTTAATGGAGGAAACTAGAAGGAATTCGGTTAACATTGAATCCAATGGACAAATTGGTGACTATGAGAAACATAATTGTGTAATGCCTAGAGAGAAAGATATTGTGATTATGTCGAATCATTCATCACGATATATGATTAAGAAGGTGAAATTTAGTGGTATGCCTAATTCATAAAATAAGAGGAAGATAGAATTTTATTCATGTTCACATGTGGAGGAGCATAAAGAAAGGAAGATTGAGATTTCTAAATAAGGGAAGTATAACCATGATAAATACCTCAAATGGAGGGACAAATGTTATCTGTGCGGAGAAAAGGGTTATAGAGTGACATACTGTTATGGAGTTCAATGTCTTATTTGTGGAGAACATGGGCATTATCCAACTCAATTCCCTGACCAAAAAAGTAACTTCTAAATCAAGGAAGGAATTATTCCACGACAATCATTGAAGAGGATGGATTGAAGTGTTTAGGTATTGGTATTAAAGAATAATGTTGTTGGGGTACTTTTATGGCTTATTAGAATATTTATTGTATTAGTATATTGTGGTTTTCAATAATTTTATTGTACTAGTAACCATGGAAATTGATTGAGATATTTTTATAAAAAAGATGATATGCACATAATGAAGGGATAAGGAAAAAATGAAATGTTTTGACAGTATTCATGAGCTCATGATTGATATAAGGAGTAAGTGATATCATGGTTTGAGTATATTGAATTTTGAGTATTTTGGTATGTGGAATGTGTTAACTTTTAACTGCATTCATGTTTTCACTAAGGTTCAATGGGTATTCATTTTTCAAGAGAATACATGATTAAGGCCTTCGAATGTTTGGAATGTGACCAACAAGAAATATCTTATGATATGATCAATGATGGTATTAAATCTCTGGTAATCGTTTTCACTATATTATGAGAGTGGACTGCAATATTATGGATAAGCCTAATGATTGGAATGAATTATGTTGGACATAAGTTAATATTGTTTAAGGATAGAAGTTTTTTTGATATTATTGATGGGATGTTAAAGTAATATAGTTTTAGAAAAAGGAAAACCTGCAGGACGGGTGACATCCCATCACGTCGGACAAGGATGTGGGAATGGAACACACAAACAAAGTGCGACAAGCTTTTATCCCCTACCACTGGCCTAGAAGAAGTCCCTGGTTAGTATAAACTAGTTTTATTTTATTAAGCGGTATGATATATGAAGTATAAGTTCATTTTTGGAACCATATATGATTAATCTAACCATAAAATGGACTTATAACTTTTTCTAACCTTTTATTTGAAAGAGATGGAATGACCCATCATTCTATCACTTGATCTGCTAACAGATCACAAATAAGAAATTCAACTTCATTTCTTTAAGGGATGAAGTGGAAATTGTTCAATTCATGAACAACAGTGAGATTGTACCAAAATCTTGCAAGTATTTCTTTTAATTCATCATCTTTAGGGAAATGATTTTGAAAACCAAAAATGTTGTCCTAGTTCCCTTATATCTAATGAATCATATGGTACCTTAGATCACCACAAATCAATAGCTTTGTGATTGTTGGCTTTTTCATAGCCATGTTCTCTACCACTCTCCATCAGAACATGATGGTTAGATTTTTCTTCCATATCCATATTTTCACCTATGTTATCCTATATGGAAACCCAGTAATGAGTTAATTTGGGTAACCGTTACATTTCGTACATTAGTTTATAAAGCCATGTTTTGGTATTTCTTTTTACGTCGTGGGTTTCTATTAAACAAACTTTCGAGTAGTAAACCATTTTTAACCCCGATGAATTTCGAGGGCGAAATTAATTTTAAGGGGGGTAGAATGTAACACCCCTAGATTTTATGAAAAATATTCTTCTAATTTCAATAATGTCTTGTGTTTTATGTTACACCAATATTACCTTGCGCTATACGCAACACCGTATTAGCTTGTAGTATACGCAACACTATTCTTGGATCATGTTACACACAATTTTGATAATAGTTATTCTACGAAACATTGATTATATATATATATATTAAATGTATGAATGAAATATGGTTGGATTATGTTATACGATACAACGAATGATTCTTTCACAACACGCAACCCTGACTTGGCTTGCATTACACGCAATCATGACCTTCCTCGATAGCATGTGTTGTACGCAATACCGAGTTTTACTAAACAACGATATATTATTATAATATTATTATGAACTAGATGTTATGAATATTATTAACTAAATTTTGTATTTTATAAAATTATTATTCATCTTACACATTTTCTAGAACATGGTATAAGAACAAAGTAATTTTTTCGGGTAAAATAAGTATTTTAAAAAAAATGCAGTTTTGCCACCTTTTGATGGAGCACCCACATTAAATATAGTTTTTGACATGTTTATAAGTTCAATTTTCCAAAATAAAATTTTTCTTTAGAATAAAGATATAAAAATTTACTTTGGATAAATTTTTCATATTATTCTGGTAACTTTCATATTTTGATGAATAGTAAAACACGCTATATTTTAATTAAAAACAACTTTTTTCATCGCAATAATTTATATGGTTAAATTAAAATATTGAATGGTTTTAAAGTATAAATAGACTATATTTTTACCATTTAATATAATTTATGTCATTATCATTGATTTTACATTAAATTCGTAGGTTAAATCAATTCAATCTTTTGAAATATTTTAAAGAAAAACTTGTTTTCTTTCGACAACGGGATTAATTTTAAATTAATTTCTACAACTTTTGTGTATTGATTTTGGAAAAATTGATTCCATATTTGGAATCAGTGGGTCCAAATTATGTTAATAAGGTACTTTTTATTTTTGGGAATTATGAATAGTAACTATGGTAAATTTTATTTACCATAGTTAAAGGTAAATCGGGTAATTAAGGGTAAATATAAGATTATAAAATTACCCTAACACTTGAAAAATCCTATTGGATGACTAAAAGTAGACCCATTTCACCTAAGGGTATGATTAGATTCATTTAATGGACTTTTGTCCATGAAAATAATTTAATTATTATTAAAACCAAAGAAAGTGACAACATGTCACTCTCTTAAATATTATAAGTATAATAATTTTAAGTTAGTGATAAACATCATTAAACTTCGAAAATTAATAGTCTCCAGAAATATAACCAAATTATCTACATGATGAGAATTTATTTAGAATTTTTTGGGATTAAATAATTATCATTAATTATGACACAATAGTGATGCAGAAATTATTTATCTATTGAAAAATCAAGAATATAGATTTTATTAAACTAATAGTGACCATAAAATGCACAAAACCCGAACCAAAACTTATTGGTAATGTAAATTTAAATAGTATTAATCCAATGGTAGAATATTTGATCATTTAGAGTCTAATACAAGTAATTATGACACTTATATTATTTTTTTCTAAATGATGCCAAAGTTGTCACCTTCATAATTTAATAAATATAAAAATTTAATTATTGTGATTTTAAGATGATAAATTCGAGTAAAAGTATTATTGTGAAATTTAAGAGATTTATCTTCATCATAGAATTTTAGTTTTAATTTTTATGCAACAAATCAGTATATTAAATAATTATACAAAAATGTTGTAGTAATTATTTTATTAAGAAATAAACCAAATAAATGGTTTTAACAATAATAAAATAAATATTATATGAACTATTTAATGTTCTACACTAATTTTTTAGATATATATGACCTTTTTTTAATCTATAAAAGCTTTTATTTCAGACATATACTCTGTATATATTTTATTTAAATTCAAATAAATGAATAGTGTCAAAATTGACACAATTGTTATCTTATTAAATAACATATTATAAAATTGTTTACAAAATCACAAAAATATTTAAAAATTATAAATTTAAATTTATATGGTCTAAAATGTTATAAGTTATCCAATTATGTACAATTCACATCAAATAAGTAATTATTTTTTAAAATTTAGAATTTATAATTGTATTACCACAAATAAAATTAAATTGATTAAATAAGGACAAATCAAGTTGATAATGTTTAAAATAAATTCCTAACATGTCTAAATTTTATTGTATGATGATATTACAACCTTAACACATCTAATATTTGTATATGAGTAATTTTGGAAGTTTTTATGTGGGATTTGGATTTAATATAAATTAATATTTTCTTATATTTCCAAAGGTGCCCCTCTCCTCCCTTATAAAAGGGCACCTCCTCCCTCTCTTTATCACACCACATTGAGCCATCAAGGTAGACCAAAACCTGACCAATTATCTTCTCCACTTCCCTATAAACATCCTAGAGGTCCTGGTCTTCTCTAAAGACCAATTTCAGTTCCCTAAGAGGAGGTCTCAAAGAGGCGCTTCAAAGAAGTGCTAATTTCCGTTACCATTTTTTTCACCTTTATTTCTTCTTACACTTCTTCTTATTAGGTTTCTTCATTATTAAGTAAGAACATCAGTGTCACTAATATACTGATATTTTATTATAAGTATTAAACAGCCCTATTTCACCATCTATCCATCCTACGGAAAATGAAATCACCGTGCATGCGTACGTACGGAATACCGTCTCCACGCCAGGGTGTAATCTATTTTCCACAACCACCTTACATGGATGGGTATAATGGTGTAAATAATAACTATATATGATTATTGTAAAGTGATATTTATTCTGAAATAGTATACATACACACCAATAAAATTCCACGGTCATGGGAACGATATCATCGCTCGTGCGTACGTACGGAACACCATCTCCACGACACGATGAGATTCATTCTCAATGATTAACCATTCATAAATGATTATAAAGTATATATAATAATTAATCATGAATTATATGACATAATAACAATAATTTATATATATATATATGTATTTCATCCAATTAATTCCATTCAATTCAATGAGGAAACGAAAACAACATTCATGCGTACGTGCGGTCTACAATCTCCATGAACGGTGTATTTCTTTCCATTTACTGATTTATTATATATATGTATATTCTGAATATATATTATATATAAATCATTTTTTATATTCGGGAATTAAGTAATCATGATCTATGTAATTATATGAATAATTACAAGTCAAAACACGGACGACAAATGAAACAATTTTACCCAAAATGCTCTTTAACATGGAATTTACAAAAGAACGGGTAATATAAAGTCATAAGTGAACCATATATGACATCATAACAATGTGTATGATTCTGGAATAAGTAAATGACATTATTTAAAATGTTATATAGGATGTTCGGACACTTTCGAAGCAAATGAGACCTAAGGTAAGGGAAAATATCACAATCTCATTTTATCCGAGATTGTTTATACGTTGGTATTTACTGGGGTGTATTTTATCATCCACATCCATGTTTCCTCAATATGTAATATTGTTTCCATCCACCTACAATTGTTTAAATCCAATTTTACCCTTATTTGAGTTTTTATTAAAGGATATGAAATGAATCTTTTGTCGTTTTTCCGTACAAGGTACTTTTTTACTTTTCCTAAAAAAGTACGAGAAGAATGTTTTTTTAACTTATACGACATGAATGGATTTTTAAAACATTATTTCCAAGAAGCTGCCTTTACAAATTTTCATGTTTATTCTTAATCAACTTCTTTTAGTTTAAAATTTTAAGACATGTTAAGAAAAGAAAATGTTTTTGAAGTAGAAAGGATATTTTCCTCAAGAATGGAGTTCAAATGTTTTATCAAAATTATTTTCCATCTAAGATAATATAGGGTTCTGTTTCAATACCTATTATTACATTGATATGATAATGTTGTCATGGAATTATTTTTATGAATTCCATTATCTTATATGAATGGTTTTATGATGTCATGTTGTTTAAGAATCCATTTTTTATTACACGGGTTATGCAATGATGTATGATTTATGATTTTGTGGCACACATAAGAATGGTATCATTATGAGATGGGTGGGACTTATATCTCCCTCCATTGCATTGTGAAAAGAATTTATATCTCATGAGATAGACATGGATGGAACGTCAGGTTAAACAGGTTCAGTGAAACAGGACTGAAACGAGGAATGAACTCGGTTCAGAAATGGACTTTGTCCACTAAGATAGTATTGACAATGAGTCATGACTAATAAGAAATGATTATCAATGATTATGTGTATACACCACAAAGATTCATGTTTTACGTTATGATTATAGGGATTATATTTCACTATTATGATTTATCCCATGTTATGATATTATGATCTCTTTTGCAGGTTAAGATTTCCAAAATGTTATGTTCTTATGAATATGATGTGATTGATATTTATTTTGTTTACCCTTACTGAGCATTTGATCTCACCCTTTTTTGTTTTCTTTTCCCCAGTATATAAAGAAATGTTTTAGGTAAGAAACAAAAGGGGAAGATCTTTTTGGGAGATGTTGAAGATCTTTCACCATGATTAGAAGATTATGTTCCGAGTTTCCAAATACACTAAACTATTACGGTCCTTGTGTGTGTATTTTTGTTATGTACTAAGTATTCCGAAAAAGTAATATAATGTCCATGTACTTCAGGGTTAGGGTCTCTACATTTACCTCAGGGATATGGAGATGTTTTGTTAGTGTTTGTAACCCTTATCCACTAACTATTGGTTGGAATGGATTTTTTTCTTCTCCTTGGACCATGATCCATATTCTATGACATCCTAGATTGAGTGATTAGATTCCCTCAATGAGGACTAGAGTGAGATCCTATACTCATCAACATTCCCTAGGGGGGAGTTCATTGTATTTTGGTAACCAACACTACGTGGGAGTACATCCTCTTCATAGTATATTAATCTAGATTGATTTGTTGGTATCACACCAAATCCCTGGAAATGTTCCCCATATAAGTATCACATTCCCTTTAGATGATCAGTGTGTTATTTCACATGAAGAGACCCAATGACCAGTACCTCTCAGACAGACTTCATCAATGCTATCACGCCCATGATTGTGTGATCCTATATGAGTGCTTCATGGAATCTCGAAGTAACTATCCACGGATGGTATACTATTATTATGATATACCTCTAGACTATGTGTCATTGTTTGGTAAATATGGATATTATTTTTATATGTGTGGTAAACATATACCTATGTAGATATGACTATATTTACAATGTTGTATGATTTTTGGATTAGGGGTGTCCTAATGAGTTCAGTTATACTCAACCCTTCACAGTATATTCCTACATATGTAGTGTCTTGTGTAAATGATTGATCATTTTATAGAGTCCAAGGTGGACCAAGACTAGATGGTAGTTAGTGAAACTGGACAGACAAACAAGTGTTCTTACAAATTTATGACACCAGTCGTAGTACTTATATTTATGTTGGACTCATATTTTAGGATCGTTGTGGTGGTCTTGTATTTGGCGATTTTAACATTTCTTTATTTCATTTCTTAATCTAGTTATGGGATATAGATGTATGCATGGATTAGTTGTTTAGTTATTTTTATGTTTCATCATTTTGTGTCCTTGGATAAATTCATGTGAGTACACATACATAGAAAATTCCACCCATGTTAGTGATATGCCTACCCGATGGTAGTCACTATCCCATGGCTTGTTGGAGGGTGTTTTGGGGAGCCACAACACTGGCTCTGATGGGATGGGGGCTGCTATCTCCATTGTGATATTTCATCCTAATCATTAACACAAAGATCACTATAGAAAACTCTAGATAATGTGGTGGATAGTTTTTACTATGATCAATAATCATGGATTTCACTTTATCATTCAACATTAGTATGCATCCAAACCCATTCATTGATTAATCCTTTTATACAAAAATATCCCCACTTTAGGGAAGTCTAAGTAGTTGTGATGTTTTGAGACAATGGTTTGGCTCCTTAATTCACTCTTCAAATTCACAGATCTAGAAAATATTACTCCCTTCAATGATTATTTTTTATTGGGTTGTAGAATCAATTTTTATAAAAAATCATCAGTTAGACTGGAAAAGTCCCTAGATGATATTGATCACGATTACAGATGATGTTACTGGATAATGCTAGATTTATTTTTTCTAAAAAGGATCCACATATATCACTTTCAATGTTATCATATTTCCAATAATGATACATCATTTATCTTGATATAACATTTTATGTACATTGAAAATAGATACTCATTTCCAAATACCATTAGAACATTATTCATATACACATTATACTCCTCCTCTATCATCATGTGTATTATAATATCACCTCTATATTATACCTATATTTTTTATTATAAATAACTAGAGACACTATTCATTATGTCCATAATGATTTCTGGAGTAGTAATGGGTTTAAATGAATCCACATGGACTCGTTGTTTTATTTCTATGTCCAAATGATAGTTTTGGGTATATCTTCTACCTTTACCCTTAATCAACAATATCATGACTGAAGGTCCATAGTAGTGAAATATTTATCCCACATAGTTGATTGACCATGTAATATATATGTGGGATTGGATATGTTTAATTTATAATGGGTTTGTTTAGATCATGATAATCAATGTGGAGGAACATTGACACACCATTATTCTTTATTTATAGGATTTGTTCACCCCATGGTGTGGAAAAAGGGAATATAATTCCATTACCCACATTCTCATACAGTTTATTCTTATACTCCTCGTGTTCAACAATAAACATTCTATACGTCGTGTTAGATATTAGAAATTACCTAGTTATAAGGCCGATTAAAAATTTTACCTCTCAACTGGGAGGAAGGACCGATAACTCTTCAAGAAATACATTAGTATAATTCTTGAAACTGCACATGTATTAAAACATGATCTTCACTTTGTACCAAATCCTTTATTAAATATAGTATTGCATAGAAGAAAAAACAAACATGTTTTTGATGATGATACCAAATTAAATTCTTCCTATTTCTCACACATGTATAGAATCATATGATGATTTATGATTTTAATGATGAATTCTATCACTTGGTATAATATATTGGGTCTATATATGTAATGAAAATTCATGACCATAATTTTATCAAATTACATGAAAGGATGTATCACATGGTTTTCAAGGATGTTCATATTGAAATATTGAAAGGAGATGAGTTATATACTTTTGATGTTATAGTGGGACCATTTTATATCCTTATTTATAACATAACATAGATGTTTTGAGTTTGTGTTTGAATAGTTTTACTAAACACATGTGATATGGAATAATTAAATGTACTAAAATAAAAAATTATGTCAGTTAGTCTTAAATGAATCACTATCGTACCTTTGACAGTATAATTTTTAGTAGTAGTCTCCACAATTTTGATAGATTAAGATATATATTAAATCTAGTTCATAGGGATTATTATCCTATATTGTCATCAACAACCATTGGCATAGTTCATTAGTATGGATTGTTTCCTTAATCTTTTCAGTTGTAACATTAGAAAACTAGTAGAGGTTTGGATAGTGAATTCCATTATTCCATCACATTAGTGGGTTTCTAATGTTGAAATTTTCTTGATAGGTTCCCTTTATTCAAATTTATAATGAACTACTAGGACCACTTTGTTGAATTTATGAGAAGCTCCTTCCCACAAAATCTACAAGTTGGATGTTGGAATTTTATCCACCATTATGTTTTACCAATATAACACTATAGTAAAACTCTATTGTTTTCTTTGTATTCTTATGAGATCCTTGATATTTTCTAATCCACATATTGAAATTTTTGTAATATAAAAAAAATTCTAATAGATATCGATTTATCAAATTTAAAAGGATTTTTGGTTAATTCAATTAATCAATAAAACAAATGTTCAACAAAACATTTGTAGGATGTAAAAGCTTGGGGCATATAATATTGGTGTTATGATGTCTTATTCAAATTCGTGATTTTATCTTTTTTCCTATGGTTGATGAAATATCAATATATTACATGTAATAGAGTGTAAGTGAAATATTTTCTGAAAAATAGTTTTCAAAATTCATTCGACTAAATCACTTCGATATATTCCACTAGGATTCAATGTTTTGAAAACAAAATCTCCACTTATTCATCTTCTGCCTCCATACAGCAAGCACACAATGCATATTTATCCTATTCAAAGCATTGATGAATATTGAAGAATTATTTAATGGAAATGAAAAGTTTTTAGGAAATTATTTTATCATGCACAATATTGAATGTTTGGGGCCTTTATTTCATAATGTATTCAATTGAACCATTCACCTTCTTAGAGGTATTTTGGAATTCCTCATGAATCACGTTTTAGTTCAAAAAGGGAGTTATTTGAGAATTTAATTCCCCGATTTTCTAGATTCTTTCTTCAATTGGTCATGGAATCTTATTTGGGATTTCATAAAATTTTCGCTCTCAATTTGTGTTAATGAGTTTTCTCCTATTTATATCCATTTAAATGAAAATATTGAATTTGGAATGAGTAGTTTTAAACTATATAACTAATACATTAGAAACTATTATCAATAAATACATCACTCATAAATTTTATATATCCATTAACTTTTTAATTTCATTCTTTAAACCTATGTTGTACCCACATTATTCATAACAATATTACTTATATCTACTTTGTTCTCTGAATAATTATTAATAATGAGTTTTTGAATTTCCAATAAAATCCCTAGGGAGTGACAGACTAGGTTCACAGAGAGGCATATTTTTATATACTAGGGAACACTCAATTCAATTCCGATATGAATTTTTCAGTGTTCATTCCCAGATGTACTTCTTTCCTAGAACCACATCCACTTATATTATCTATATAGTGATGTAATTGTTTATAAATGTACTCAATTAATACTTATTATAAATTCAACTATAATTTCATATACTTATGTACATCCATAATATTATCCTTGGAATTTTACATATGGTTTTATGAATAATTTTTCATTCTTATTTCCATTAGAGAAAAATAGTACCTCGGATACCATCAATGGTTACTCATTTATTTAATAAATAATATTAAATGTCACCAAAACATAAATATATCACAGTTAGAACACATGTTTTATATTGGCACAATTTCTCTGGAATACTATGATAAAAATACATAGAAGGAAGAATAATCAGGTAATCGTTATTTTATTTGTCTTTTGGTGACTATAAATCTTTTAATTCACCTAAAACATCCTAGGATAACCTAGGGAATACATGAATTATAGGATTGAGTTAAAAATATTAGTAAGGTAACCAACATGATAAGTATGCATAACAAGTGAGTCAATTGTATAGAATTATATCATTAAAGAGATGGAACATAAACAATGAATGTAGTGAATAAAATACTAAGAATGATATCATATTATAATCTAAACATTTGAAATTGGAAACAACAAAACAAACGAAAAATAAATAAATCTAAAATAACTATTGAGGAAACAAATTATGGTGGACTGATTCCCATAATAGATTAAGTTCACTCTCAAATTCCATAGATAACATCTCATTAGACTAAAACATTAACCCAAGCATTATAGAGATATATAATTCTAGGAACAACTATCACATTTATTTCATGCACAAAAATATATTTGACACTTAAGGATAACAATAATAATGAATTTATATATTAATTAACAATATAAATAAATGGGTTTCATAATCTATTCTTTTAAAAATACAAAATAGACCACATAATGAAAGAATTTGGATGATTATCATAAGAAATTTTCTTCCTTGTCAATGGATGGTACAATATTATATGAATACATAAAAGAAACATATATATTGAATTTATAATATTTCCATAAATTTAATGATATGTAAAGTGAGTTAGAGAGAGGTTTGACATTTCTTGAAGAAATTGGTGGGATGAAGTGATCCCATATTTCAAACACAATCTTCCCCATGAATTATTTATCTCTATGAAAACAATATAGTTTAATTATTTTATTTCTTATGAAATTTTTATATATTTTATGTTTGTTTTATTTTATTTATTTCTAAATCATATAAAATTACATAACCAATTAATTTCACTTTGGAATTTTTAATGATAAATATATTATACGTCCAAGATTAGATTTCCTTGATAACTAAGTGAAAAAAATTATAAATTCCTTATCCCTAGATGTTAATAATGAGAACATATAATTGTATTCATAAATAGTAATTTTTATACTTTTAATGAAATATTCTTATGATAAATTGACTACATTACAATCATTTAGATGGTAGGGATTATATATGCATGACTAACGTTTCCAATTTTTGAATATCAAGGTTAAATAATGGTAATTATTATTCTATAATAAAATTAATAAAATAATATTATAAATATCACATTATATCACTAAATACCCTTACACATACCATCCATTTGATGTGATAGGAAAAAATAACATTGCTTTACATGGAGTTACTCTATCATATAAATCTGTGATGTTATTTTCTGCTAAATAGAATCAATATTTAAAAGGGGAGTATTATATTATAATTTAATTAGATTAATAATATCATAAATATAATATATAAACTCTATATACATCATAATATATAATCATGAGAAATGGTGATTGAAAAAAACTATATCATTTTATGAGTCGGTAGTCAACTGTACAAGTGATCAATAGTTTTATTTCCCATTTGACAGTGGAGGATATTATTTTTGGTCATGAATGTAACATAATAAAATATTTGAATATGGTGTATTCTAATGTTATTATATAATCATGGTTTAATAATATTTTATACAGTTGGAGTAATAAATAATGAAAAATGTTGTTTTTAAGACGTTACCACATCTTCAAACATCATATTTTTTTCACCAAAAGCCATCCAGGAATGGAATTATGATGAATACAAGGATACTAGGATTATGAATGTGATTTAAGGATGTTTTTTGAGTATTTATTGTAATATAAAATGGCCATTATATGTATAAAATGGATAAGAAATCTTTAGGCCTTTTATATGTGGGGGTGAGGATACACCAAATTTTTTTTACTGGTTTTCCAGTAACAATTTTATAATGGAAAATTATAATAAATTGAAAATTTCAAAACTATTGAATTAAAAAATTTGAAATATTTCAATAAAAATAATTAAACTTATTTTGGGTCATTTTCAAACCTTATATGTTTAGTTTAATCATTAATAAACAAATTTTTATCTTAACTGTGATAAATAATTTTTATCTCTTTGTCTACTCATTAATGTAAGAAATTATGTTGAAATTATTATAAAATATATATTATGATGACTCAAAAAAGGGAATAATTGTTTTCAAAATTAACTAAATGAATTAGAAGATAATATTTTAAAATTAGACACGTAGACGTGTAGAAGAATAGGGGTTTAAAGAAAAACTTTTAAAAGATGAAGAGGCTTCTAAATTGAATTCTACAAAAATTTATTAAAATAACCTAAATTAGTTGGAGTGTAATATAATGGAACTTATATTACACTAAAAGTTGTAAAAAAATTTACATTTGTAATTAATTTATATGTAGAGTTAGTTTTCTATTAGAATATGTATTTTTCACTATTCATTTAGAATATAATCATTTCCGGAAAATCGAAAAAAATAACCCTAAGTTATTTTTGACATGTAGAATTTAAAAATGTGTATTTTTTCAAATAAATTTTATAAAAATGGATAGCTATAATTTTACAATATTACTGAAAGGCATGAATAAATAACCTATGAGTAAAATATAGTATTTAAAAAAAACATTTCTGTTTCTTTTAAATGGATATTAAATTATTTTTAATATCTACATTACCATTTTATTTGTTTTAGCAATTTGTAAACCATATAATTATTATAATTTAGAATGTATTTTTCATAACCACAAATATAATATCTGCATTATATTTTCCTTCTTCAAATAATAATATTTTAATAGAGTATCATGTTTTTTACCCTTTGTTATGGGCATCACAAGGTATCAATGATATTGAATTTATTAAAAAACAGATATATCATAAATTATTTAGGTGTTCAAATGTCCTTGATAACATGTAGTTATTGTTATTATAAGAAAATAAATATTTTTTATATCCCATCTCTTTCTGAGGATTGGGAAATAATATATTATGAGGTTTAATTCCTCCCTCTAATTAATTTTGAGTTTCTTCACTCAATATTTAGATGATGAACCTACATTAACATATTTTATAATATTTGGGATTATTAGGTGAAACAAATAAGGGGTCTAATTTGATTAAACATAATTCTAACAACATGAACCCCCCACCCCCACCCCCACATAAATGGGATTCTCTAATAGATTGTTCAAATAGAACCTATAAAACATCCTCTAAAAAAGGAAAATTAAATCAATTTGAAAATGAATAACATCATAAAAAATTAATGTAACCCACATTATTATTCCAAATATGTTGTATTCCCCAAATCACTTTGGATTATGACAAAATGAAAACCTATAGGTTGAACTATTCTACTAGCAAGTGAAGCTAGTGGAACAAGGTATCTATTAAAATAATTGGTCCCTTAATGGTAGATGGATCTCTAAACCCATTATTATCTAGTAAAATACACCAATCAAGTGTTAAATAACTTCCTAGATTCCTCTTATAGAGGGGGATACATCACAGAAGGGGGATAACACACATTGATCAATGTAAAATTGAAACATCAATATCACTATTTTGGGCATCATCTTTTTCCAACTCTATAAAATCATTAACATGATGTTGATCAAGGCCGAATTCCACATATAGATAAAATTTATTCCAAATAGAACTTTGATAAAACATATTAATATAAAAATGGATTCTAGACTCAATCATAACAAATTATTTTTTAATATATTCTCTAATGAATCTGATAATGTCATATTCTAGAGGAATTAGTAAAAGTTAAAGACATATTGATATATGAGCCATCGAAATTTGATTCATTAATTTTTTGTGGTCCTCTAAACATTGATACTTCATAATACTAATCATTGAAATTTTAAAATTAAGTGGTAAATTAGGACATCTATATCAAATTAATAATTTTAAGGGATCTTCATTAAAAGTAAATCTAAAAGGCCACCTAAATATTAAAAATATAAAATATATTTAATGTTCAGATATATGTAATAAATTTTATTATATATATATCATCCATAGTAGAATTAAATATTCATATGTTTAGATTCCATGAAACCAAATTTCAATGTTTGATGTAAAGTTTTGACTGGTTGATAATTTTTTTGAACAACACACTCGCGTCAAAAATTATTTGATGTAATAAACTATAATGAAATTGAAAAAAAAATGAAAATTATTTTAACAATTTGTTGGAATGTAACACTATCCAAATTCATAGATGAATCTAATATAATATCGATCCAACCACGATCACTATGAAATTACTGAAAGGGTGCCAAACATAAGTGGCGATGTTGGGATCATAGAGAAATGTTATTCCCAAGTTTAAGTAATCACCATAATTGAGACATATTAGTAAAATTATAGTCACTTGTGTATCTCATAAATATATATTACATATTTTGAGATGAATATTTAATATATAACAAAAACACATATATGAAGAATTTAATAGTTTAATGTATTCAGAGACTTGTTAGAGAATATTATTATTTGGAGAATGAACATCAACATATCCCACAATTTTCATCACTTTAGTACTCTTGACAAACATACCCAAATTAAAACCACACATCCTAACATGGAGAAATTAAAATATTAAAGGGTGATTTTAGATGATCAGTTAATGTAAATGAGGGATATACAGAAGAATAATATTGAAATAAGGGTATGTAAACATGAACATAACATTTGAAAACCATTCCCTATATATAAATTATAATAATATTGATTAATGGAATAAAATTTTGAATATAATAAGAAATAAATATTATTATAATCAATGAACGATAGAGAATACTTCATAAAATTGAAAAAAGTTCTAGATTTATTACATATAAAGAAGTATATAAAAGCATTTTTGTATTACTCAAGGATCATTGTGATGGATATACTATTGGGATGGTTTGACTGCCCAATCAATCATAGTAGTCATTTTTCACTCCCAATAAAATTAATTTCGAAAAATTCCCATAGTTAACTAGGTCCCCCAATCCATCCATGTCTTCCTGACTAAGGTTCACTCCACGATATAATCAAATACTATTTAACTATGTTCACTTCCAGTTCTACTACTATCTTAACAAACATGGTTCACTACACATTCCATTCTTATCTATCTCATGGGATATAAATATTTAAAAAATTAATTGGATTAAGATATAGGTCCCATGAGTCATTGGTCATATCATAACCACCATCTGTGGTCATAACATAACCACCTTGGATGATAACATATTCAGAAAATTATTTTTGAATGATAAATCATGTGGAATGTTTCTTGTGGAAGATAAATTTTATTTTATTATCAAATTATAAATTTTAAAACACGGAAAACATTTTTGAAATCTTTTTTTAAATAATTTTGAATAATTATAAATCAATTTATGGGGAAAATAATTATAATGTTGGAAGAAATTTACATTCTTTTTGTATAAGTTATAAAATATTACTTTCACATTTTCAGTAATGTTCAAAGGGGGATGTTTAGAAAAATATTAAAAGATTAATTTAAAAACATTTTTTGTAGAATATTTTGTTAATAAAATATTTCCTGAATGTCAAAGAAAATTTATTCATTTTTTAAAAAATAGGTTTTTTGAAGAAAATGATTTTCTACTGAAGATAAGAATGAAGTTGTTTTTTTAAAAAAATAATTGTGTATTATTGTGTATATGAAGTGAGATAAAATGTTGGAAACATGTATTATACATTAATAACCATATGGTGAGAAAATACATTAATATCCTCAGATATAGAACAATATATTTCATCTTTCGAATCATAATCATAAAATAATCCAAATAAACCTTGAGATTATAAATTTTTTTTTATTGGACACATTGGAATTAATGAAAAAAATTGAATGTATGTAATTGAAAGATAATATATCATGAGTGTAAAAACATTCAGAGTATTAAAAGTCAAATTGTCTTTATATAAACCTCTATAATGAATAGAGTTTTATAATATAATCATATGTCTCAAAAAAAGAAAATTGAGAGAAAATTAACTGAACAATTTGGTATCTTTTGAACTGTAAACCTAATGAAAGAGAAATTCCACAATTTATAAGAGTAATAAACTAAATTCAAGGATGTATATTTACCACATAAATTAAAACAATTGTGAATATTGATTGTGTCTCACTTACAAATAAAACTGCAACTTGAATGCCTTACCACATTAGTAATATTTTGGATCATTGGTTTCAAAAAGGACTAATGAAAATGAATATTTACAAATCATTAAAATAATGTGATTCTTGATATACAATTTCAAATAGTAATTATATACACCACAAAAAAGGAGTGGTGAATGTTCTTATGTCATATGAAATTAAAGAGAGAAAGGAGATCAATTACAGTAATAATTGACATCCTTCATACTCTTTCTAACCAAATATAATATATATATATTTATTATAAATCAATTACATATATAATCATTAATATATATTACCATTATTGATTAATATATTCCCCTTTATTAAATTTTTATTATAAAAATTCATTATAATTTTGTGTTTCTGGTAATGGATGATTTGTTTTTATATATGTTTTAATTTTCTATTTTTGATAATCCTACATCGATAATAGTTCTATCATATAAATTTAAATAATAATTAAATAAATATTGTAATTATAACTAAATTAAAATTTTATGACCCATCATTAATGTTTGATTCGGTATGGGATTTATATTACAATCGTGGAGACGGTATAATGTTTTTATGCATGAGTAATGATTCTATTTTTCAATGATCAAAGTAAAAAATTGGTATGTAATGAATTATCATTCAAGATTTATATTAATATCATAAAAATTTAATTAATAATTAAAATATACTTATACATATCTTCCAGGTGGTGTGGGTATGAATAGAGAGTCATGTCACACAATGATGGTGGTATTCCACATGTACACAAAAGATGTTATTATTGTTCAGTGAGTGAAAAAGTAAGACAAAAAATGATCTATAGAAAAACCCTCATTTATCATATATATTAATTACATCTTTTTTGAGTTACATTTGATACATTACAAAAATATATTCCATATTAACATATTAGTTTAGTTCCATTGTAAACATATAAATAAAAAATGGTATACAAATTAGATATATTATCTCCCACTAGGTTGTCCTTGGGTAGAACCATTCATAGACACATTAAAAATAATTATTATATTAGACACATGGTGGAGGGAAACATTATAAATGGTGAAATCAGGTTCTCAGTAAGGGTAAACACTGGAGATATTTATACATAATCATGAAAAATGGTATGAGCACATATTCATAACATTATAAGAACAAGGCATGCAAATAACTGATCATAATCAAGAGTCATGTAATAAATATTTCTAGTTAAAAATAATTGAATCATACAAGAATCAACACCACAATCCATGAAATCAAAAAAAAAGAATAAAACATAGAATTATGGAAGAAACATAAGAATATAAATATGATTTTCATATGAGTCAATGATTGTCCTAAAGTTCATCTTAGCCAATTAGGTTCACTCACCAAACCATCATTGTAGACATGAATCACTCACATGACAATCATTTTGGAAAAATTCATTTACTGAGACAGGTTCACTCTCTATTCCAGCCATGATAACCTAATAAGATATTAATATTTAACCAATGCATTAGATAGAGATATAGTTTTGAACCATCTCATAAATAAATTATACGTACATGTCCAAAAAGATCATAAATAATCATATAATAAACTAATAAATCAAATGGGTAACATAAACATATCATAATATCATATCCTATGAAAAAGTGATAGGTTTCAAAATAATTTCATCAAATAATAACCACAGAAAATTAGCTCGATTCATATGAATATTACTAGTAAAAGAGAATTGAGTTTCATTAACATATTACCAACGAAATATATATTGGTTTTATAAACATATCCCTCATGAATGAGTATTGAGTTTTATGGGAATCATTCCATCAAACATATACTGTCTATAGAATGAATATGAATGGGTCCATTGGATTATATTTATAATAAAGAATGTGTAAAAACAAAAAATAAAAAATTCTAAGGAAAATATTTTTTAATGATCTTTAATAAACACTTTTTTGGAAACGTAAAATTTCATCTTTGAAATTTGTTTATATACATAATATTTTTTGAAAAAAAAAAGTCATTGAAAATAGCATTAAAAACATAAAAAGGAATATTGAAAATAGTTTGAATGATTTTTTCCATTAATAAATATAAAAGATTCAAGATAAAAAAATCTACAAATTATCCATGAAAAAATAACAATAATTATTTAACATAATTTGAAAAAAAAATCTTTGAAAATATGATGGACAACAAATAAATAAATATTATACAATATTTTCAACAATTTTACTTATAAATTAACCTTTAAATCATATAAAGGATGTTTTAAAACATTTATTTATTTTTTTATACAACTACATTAAAAAATTGGATTTCCATAATATTAAGAAAACATATTTTCCTTGAAAAACAATATTCTAATGCTGAAATGGATACTTTAATAAGATTATGTTCATCAGAGCAGATAAATCTATAAATTTCAAAAATTTCCTTTTCATCAAAAAATGTTTTGAAAATATCCTCAATTAGTAATAAAAAATAATATCCAATTGTTTATAATCCTTTTAATGGGTAATACCTAGGTAAAAATTACTTTAAATTATCACAATTGAATATGAGAATATTAATTAATAAATTTTTAGAAACCATAGATTGGAAAGAATGCTAATTTCTAACATAATAGAATAGTATATTGAGATTTTCATAAAACCAATTATATAACTATTTTATGTACCAAATAGATGAGAATGGAACCAATATGTGATGATATCATGAAAAACTAGAAGATTGGAATAGACCTAATATTTGATTAGAGATGGATCATAAGATATCATCAATCAAAGCATAATCATAAACCATCTGAATAATGATGATGTTGTATACCAAATTAGTAATGGTAACTCTTATTCTACATGATTGAAAGATATTTAGAAAATAATAAAATAAAACATAAATAAGTATATTCACGTTAATACTTGTAATAGTTATGTATATAAACCTTGTAAAGGTATATACGTGAATAAAATAACATATCCCTCAATGATTTCACACCGAGGCCAAATTACTCTATATAATTGGAAATATTTTAACAATAAACCCCATGAATGAAAGATAATAAAATAGATATGTTAATTTCCATAATTTTGTTTTTTGGATTCATATAATACATTCATGGGAATTTTATACAACAAAGAAAATAAACTAGTGGTGTTTAAGGTATAAGGACTGATGAATGAAAAGTGAGACTAGAAATCCCCTTACTAATTGGGTAACCATTGAATCATTAGTTATGTGAAAGAATAAATTCTGTTGAGAAATTGTATATAATTGAATAATTTATATTCATTATATAACCAATCATAGGTTAGTATATACACCACTCAACAAAAATATGTTATGAATATAGCATTTGTCTCATATTAAAAGCGCGAGATGATAAAACCCATACTTTAAGTCTTCAATTTCTTCATACATGTTCAGAATACCAAAATAATAAATTTATGTTTATTATAAATCTAATAAATAATGATAATAATATGTATCATACCATATTTTATTTTATTGTAACATTATATTAGACATTTATTCATAATTTCTTATTCATATTATGTTTTGGGTAACAACCACTTTGTATTATTTTTTGTTTTGACTAATTATTCTTAATTCTATTTATTATATAATGATTTTTTTGAAAAATTTAACAAAATATTGGATGTTAATTTTTATTAAGTGTATTATTATTTATAATATTCTATAAAATAATGAATTATTAAACAGAATACACTGTTCATAGAGACTATAGGTCATATGTACAGATGAATATAGGTTTTGTTTTATTATCATATTAAAATAAAGAAAGTAAATGGGACATATATTTATATATTATAATTAAAGTATAATTATTATACATATATGTCGTATAATTTTATGAAACTTATCCTTAATTCATTCCTTGTAATGTATGGAAGAATCACGTCGCTTTGAGATGGTTGTAGACTATAGGTTCACAAACGATGTTATATAATTCCCAAAAAATGGGAAGAATAAAGGCATGTGTTATATGATGATTAAACAAGAATAAATACATCATAAATATAATATATATTATATTAAAATATTAATTAAATTATTTATCACAACCATGAAATGTGGTAATGGAAGAATGAACAGAATCAGTTTGTGAGGCGTCTGTTTGTCGTACATGAGAAAGATAAATATATTCACCATTTGATAGAGTTGTTTATTGGTGTAGTTAATAAAGATAACAAAATAAATTATTAGTATATTTATAATAATATTTTTATTATATAATCATGTGATTAAATGAATTGAGTGGGTGGATAATTAAATAAAACAAAAGTTCTTATTAGGGGATGTTTCCTTTTCTTTGGGTAACTCATTTTTGTTTAAACCAAAGTTCTTCCATGGTTATATTTAATCCCATAGGGGGGCCAGTAGTTGGAGGTCATTTAGTTTTAGAGGACAATTTTATAGTGATATTTTGAGACATAGATATTGAGAGGTGTGATAATGTGTGAGGGGTGAGTTCCCTTTTATAAGTTGAGAGAGAGGACACGCCAGGTATTATTGGAACAAAATATATGCTCCCATCATTTTACCTTTCAAGTGGAATTAATGGATGTAAAAAATATATCTAAGAAGGGTTAATGATTAAATATGTATATAAATAGTTTTCTTGAAATTTTTTTTCCATTTTTTAAATGTAATGTTTATTGTTCAAACACTAAGTAAACTAATTTTTACATTAATTTTTATAGTTAATTCTAATTAAATTCAAAAATTACATTGAAAAAAACTATGTTTTTATAATAACACATTATAAATTATTTTGATTTCGAATATTGAATCCATTATCAAAAATTTTAATTATAGGAGATAAATAAATTACCATAGAATTAATCTTGCAAGTGGGATGAGTCGACGAGTTTTCAAATTAAAAAGCCCAAAATTTTACAATGTTTTCATATCGAATTTTAATGTTGAAATGGATCCATTGACAAAATTTAGATTAATTTATTTTTAATTTTAATAATCATAATTTAAAACCCAATTAAATTTTTGTTAACTATAAATATATATTTTATTGAATGAAATTTTCAAATTAAAAATCTCTAATTTCACTATTCAAATAAAAATTGAAATTTATAGAAAAATACAAAAAAACCACCCAAATTAAAATTTTGAATTCCTATTTAAAATGTTTAATATAATTTTTTAAGTAGAAAAATTATTTTTAAAAAAATTCTTCAACAAAAAAGGTGGAAAATCATCTTATATAAAAATATTTCTTTTTTTCCAACAAATTGGATTATTTATAATTCTATTCCTATCTAACATATTGGTCGAATTTAAAAATAGAATAGTTGAATTAATTTTTTCTATAAAATTTATTAACAGATCTTACAAATAGTAGTTAATTGAATTTAATAATATATAAAAAATATTTTTCATAGAAATAAAATTTTCATAAAATAACTTCTTTTATATTCAATTGGATTATATTTTAATTTCTAATTATTTGATAATAATTAAATTCAATTTATATATTTGTTCGAACCATATTTAAAAAATTGGATAATAATTTTCAAAACATCCATTCGAATTTATATGCAATAACTATAGTCATATTTCAAAAATAGTTTTAATATTATATTATAGTATGGTAAAATGAGGCATTGCCTATTAGGAATGTTATCTAATGAACTATACACTTTGTGTAACAGAATCCAACTATGTATTCAATGTATTACAATATAATATATGTTTTAATTGTAGTAAAAATTTGATTTGGTTTTTAATACAATGTAATAAATCGTAGTGTTTATATATAAAATTACATATATTCACTATTGTGTGAAATGATAAATATCAAAAAGTGTAAATTAAAACAATATATAATAATTAATAAAACTCAAGGTGAGACTTTCTAATCCCCTTAAAATGAATTTATCTAATGAAATTATTCTATTTTGTCATATTTTAATTACATGGTTGATCCTTTCATAAAAACCCATATTAAAAAATGAATACTAAAACATCCATTAAAATGGGAATGTTAGAAACGTGTTGGTTATACCTAGTAACACATGCCTTAGTTTACACATAGTAGAATATAGTTGGAATGTGAAAACATTTACATGGAATAAAAATAAAACTATCATTTTCTAATGGGAAGTAGTAGAGGACATGAATTAGATATTGTTAGAAATCAAAATTCTATTACCCAAAGAGGCTCCCAAAAGGTCATTGATATAATCAAAATTACTAAAAATAGGATGATATTTTATTTCAATACCCTTTTCCAAAAGAAACAAAATTATCATAGGAATATATACTGACTTGATTTTAGCACAATATCAACCTTTTACATTACTTGACCAATTTGCACTCCTATTATGCATAGAAATGAAGATTAATTGTTCATTTAAGAAGTATTAATCGGTCAAGAGATCTGTAAATAGAATGATAGGTCACTCCATCTTCCTTAATAAAAAAATGCCTACCATAAGTTAACCAAAATTTATCAATACTAATATTATTATATAATAATTTAATCCCTAAATCTCCATACGAATTTTTACATAAACCATTCATTAAGTAGTTATCCTTGTAAACCATACAAAATATGAATGTCCATATCCTTATAAACAAGGTCACAAAATTTCTCAAAATCAGGATAACATTGATCTCACATATATCATTAGGTAGATATTGTTTGTCACATAAAAAACATGGATATACCTTCATCATGATTTCTCAGGAAACATGGTAAAACCATAAATTATCATCAATTAATATTGAAAACTTTCATGAAACATTATTTAAAATATTATTAGATATATTCCATAAAAACAAAAAAAATAGTAAACATTGTCCATGACAGCATAAACCACTTTTTCAATAAAATCATTATCTGCTCTATGGTAATCAGTTCTATCCAATTTTATTATTCATATTCAATATATAATTACCAACTATTAATTATCTAAACATTTGGAACATATTAAGGTTCATATTTACAATAATAATTGGTGTTTCATGAATATATAACTTTTCCTCTCAATATATTTTTTATCCCTAGAGAACAAGTCATCATATTTTTGTAAATCAATAGTGAAAAAATAAACTAATCAATCCATATATATTTTTTGAATCATGAATCCAAGTACATAACTACATAATTCCTTACACATAATTTAATATAATGTATGAGGTACTTCCTTGGTGTAAATGTAACTTATTATGTCATATTATTGAGTTAGGTAATTTATACAATCTGAAAAAATAAATCATTGAACCCCTTGACTAATAGTCACTCTATGACCTTTTTTCCACACATATGAGATCATCCCTCTATTTGAGGTTTTCTCCAGATAAATGATCCCTTATATAATACATGTAGGAAGTTGAATCATCATTCCATGATTCTCATTACCGCCTGAAAATTCAAAAAAATCAAATCATCATCTTGTTTGATGGGTTAAGAATCATATCGAAGCTCTCGTTGTTAGTTATGTAATGTGGTACCTAAATAATAATAATCATGAAATATTTATCTGGAGGCATAATAAACATTGTTTTCTCAATGTCACTAAATTTTTTATTAGCTTTCATGTTAACAAGAACATATCTTGATCCATAAGTTCCCTACATCCAAAATTATAATGTGGGAAGCAGTAATCAGAAAAGAAAACCAAACAATCATTAAAAGTAAATTATAGGATTTCTCAATTACGATTCCTTGTTTAATCAAGTTCTCCTATGGTCATTCATATTAAAATTCTATTTAAATCATTCATATTGCTTCATATGGAGTCTTTTATTTTTTAAATCATATCTCATAGGAGTGTCACACTCAGGGAGTAGTAAGGCCTACAATCATGAATGAATATTTTTACCGATTCTAACTCATTGAGTATTTCTAATGTTATTTACCCTAGGCCAATCTATGAGATATCTACATCCCCTTTATTACCTAGAGTGTGATGTATTTCTAGGAAACCACGAACTCTATTCTTTAACAAATTTCTGGGAAATTTTACTATACTTGGAGTCATCCTTAGACTTGTCCTCGAACATTTTAATAGTGTTATCACAATGAATTTCTCATACTAGTTTTGAAAAGATTAATTAATACTTTTATCTAATACACACTAAAGAGACCCTCATTTCTTTTACATATACATTAAATCAATTTTCCATTAAATACAATTTATTACAAAAAATGTTCAAATAACATTTTATTTTAGTTCATTTGGATTCATGGAAATATAAATAATGGTATATAGGTGAGCTATATTATTTCCCAAAATGTGATTTATGACTATCACAATTAATAGAAACATCATTCATAATATATATCTACTTAACACAGGGAAATGAAACATAAAAATGGGTGGGAACATATGTTAATTTAGGGTAAAAAAGGGAGATATGTAATCATAATCATGTGAATAATGGTACAGTAATTCTATCATAACATTATTGGATTATATCATATATGTAAAATTTCATAATGAATTTTCCTAAAAAAATGTATAAATATAAAAATAAATTAATCATCAGGGAATAAATAGAT
Source organism: Viscum album (assembly GCA_963277665.1). NCBI lineage: Eukaryota > Viridiplantae > Streptophyta > Magnoliopsida > Santalales > Viscaceae > Viscum > Viscum album. The sequence continues at coordinate 470,814,983 of OY728155.1, forward strand.
TCATTTATAAAAGATTAACATATTAATAAGACATGGAATTATGGTAGAAAAATAAGATTATATAATTTATTAAATTATTAGTTAAGGATTTGTTTCCATTTTTATATTAGTGGAATGTGTTCAATCCCCCAAACTGATTTAGTAGTAAAGTTTCATTACCAAGAGCATCCTAGTAGACAGAGTCCTTTACTGAACTGAGTTTACTCCCCCTTTCAGCCATGTTTAGCTAATGAGATATAAATTATTTCCAATATAATTGGATGGATATATAGGCATCACCCATATATTAATTAAATAATAAAAACATGTTACACAATATCATAAAAGGTCATATCATAACCTATGAAATGAAATGGTTATCTTAAACATTTCATCAAATCATAACCTATAGAAAAGGGAAAAGTCTCACCATCATTCCTCAAATAATATCCCATGAAATTGTGTTTCTTTCATATGCATATATCCCATGAAAGAGAAACAGGATCCATAAAATATATTCTTTGAAAGATAAATGGGTTATATAAACATATAACCATGGATTGAGATATAGGTTTTATAACCATCATGCTATAAAAAATCATTCGGAGAAAGAATATAAATTGAACAGTTGGAACAAATCTCCAGTAAGGCTTCAGTGACACTAAAATATGTCATTTTGGAAAAAAAATTTGAAATGTATTTTCAAAAAATTTATTGACGAAATTAAAATTCTCTAATGAAAAATATTTTTTAATATATAAATCCTTTTGAAAAATAATTGTGTAGAATAGAACCTTGAAAACATATAAAGGATGCTTGAAAACATTTTGAAAAGAATTTTCTGTGAAATATTATAAGGGATGCTTGAAAACAATTTGAAAGAATATTTCCATATAATAACATATAATGGAATCTTGAAATCATTTTGAAAACCACTTCATTGAATATATCCGAGAATACTTATTATGGAACCTTGAATAAATTTTCAAAACAATTTATTTTGAAAATAACCATTAAAATTTATAATGGATTTCTGAGATCATTTTGATAACAATTTTATTTGGAAAATAATTTAAAAATATTTTATTATTAAATGATTAATAAATAAATAATAAAAATTAATCTTTTATAAATTAAATATAAGCTCTAAAGAGATGATGTTCATGGAGGTCGATAAATCTGTACATGCTAAATATTATTTTTCCTAAAAAATGTACAACGAAGTACCTCTGTCAGAAAAATTACAAGAAGAATGTTTTCTAAAAAAATTAAATATAAAATATGGGTAAAAATATATTAATGTTCATATGAGAATAATATAATATTATTGAATAAATTTTCTGAAAAAATGGTTATTGAAGTCCCCCAATTTCCAAAAAAATTATTGAGATAAAGAAGGATTTTTTTTATAAAAATTTTCATAATAATCATAAGAACCATTGATTTGAAACATGGTACTGATATAAGAATATATCAGGAATAACTAGAGTATAATAAAATTCATATAAAGTAATGGGAAATGGAGAATAATATTCCATCAATGGAATAACTAGCTCAAAACATCTCAATAATGGTGAGATTGTAGAATCGAACTATTATCACATCGTTAGGATTGAATCATTATCCCAATGAGAGAATGATATAAAACTAATATATTAGTGTCATTAAAATAATTATATTCATGATAAAAAAATTCAAAGGGAAGTACATACACCTACTTAAATAATATATGTGGATAACAATATATGTCTCCCAATGTAAGAAAAATGAGACATAATTATATTATAGATTTGGTATGTTTTAGAAAATTAACCCAATGAAATAGGGAAAATAAAATAGATTTATAAACACCTATAAATATGGGAATAATATTAATATAATACATTTATGGTTTGTATATACACAATAAAAATAAATTAGTGGTGAATAAGGGAAATACACCTAGAAATAAAAATGGGACTACAAATATTCAGACATAGTGAGTGACATTTGAATCAATAGATCTATGAAATAATATCATTAATTAAAAATTTTAAAGTCGTGAAATAAATTACATTCACTATATGTCCTGGAACATGGATGTATATATACTACAATATAATAATAGTTTGTTAATTAAGTATATATATTATATAATCAAAATTGAGATGAGAGGACACATACCATATGTATTGAATTTATTCATACTTATTAAAGTATCCTGTATAATAAATATGTTATTTTTATAAATATACCAAAGAAAAAATTTTATAAATCATACAATATATTGTTTTATCAATACATTATATTACAATTTCATTAATAATTTAGTTTTATGGTTTCATTTTGGGTAATAACCATTTCGTTTTTATATGTTTTGACTACTTATTTTTGATAATCATTACTTGGTCATCATTTAATTATTTTAAGTATGTAAGACATGATTTATGTAAAATATATATTCAGTATAAAATTATTTATAATAAAATATAAAATATATAAATATTAAATGGACCAAACTCATTATGGAGATTTTAGGTCGTAGGTATAAATAAACAATGTTTTTTTATCATATTGATAGAATAAAATTAAATGATATATATATATATATATATATCAATTAAAATATAATTATTTTTTATTATATATAATATTCTTTTAAAAATCTCATAATTACTACATTAAATTTAAATTGAGAACGAATAACATCGCCTGGAGGAGGTGGTAGTCTACATGTCAACAAACCATGTTATCATATTTATAGAATGGAATGCATGAAGGTATTTGTTATATGAAAAATACATAACCGTAAATACCTCAAAAATATCATTTATAACAAATAAAAAATTTAATTTGATCATTATTCCCTACTATTGAAGGCGGAAATTGAATAATGATTTATTATGGTTCGTGAGGTTGTAGTTCATTGTACGGATAAATGGTGATAACTTATCTGAATAGATGGAAGTGTGTGTGACTCTAGGTCATAACCATTCTGTATATATTTCTCTATATATAAATTATAATGTGGTTATTATACATTCATATAATAATATGAATTTAGTGGGTTGTGAAAGAAATTAATCAAAAGTGTTTGTTGAAGGATGTTACCTCTTATTTGGTTAACTCATTTCGGTCAACACCAAAGAGACTCATTGGTTGGATTTTTGAGAAAAATGAGGATTATATGATTAATACAATTTTGATGGGAGGATATTTTTCCTAGGTGTGAAATCCCTCTTCCTCATCATTGGATAGATAATGTAGAAGGATGTTACATGGCCTTAGATGAGTCCCCCATGATGCTAGAGGCTTGAAATTAATGTCAAGGTCATTATTTATAATTGGGGGATGATTTTCCATTTGAAAATGAAATTAATAATAAAATATTCCTGATCAATATAAACCACTATATGATTAATATTAAATAATAAATAAAATTCAATACAAAAACCATTTATATCTATACTAAATATATAAGAGACCCACAACAGAAGACTATAAACAACCATGTTCATTGTGGAAAACATAATAAAAAGAATCAAATACTCCAAAACAAAATACCAATCCCCAATAATCTATATGATCTATCTCCAGAAAACATACCAAGTTTCATTAAACACTAATATATAATAGTGATACATTCCATTTTCCCCTATCCCGATAAACAATATCTTCAAAATAACAAATGTGACAAAGCCGTGGTGAGTAATAAAACTCAACTGGCTTTACCCAAATTACATTCCTACACATTGAACTAGGATAGACCTTGTTCAAAAAATTATGTAAAATAGTTTATATGAAGACGTTTTGAAAATATTTTATATTTAAATATAAAAACATTCCATAACCATGTACTTTTCACTAAATAATTACAAGTTCTATGGAAAGAAACCAATCAATCCTATAAAAAAATCTAAAAAAATTTATTTTGGCATGATACAGTGCTTTCAACGTACCCACACATCAAACTATAAAAGAAACCATTGAACACATTATAGTCATTAGTGGTGAATCATCATTACACAATGATGTCTCTTAGTGTACCAAATTGATGGGGACACTTAATGCCCATATCTATCCCAACTTTATGATTGGGGTACTTCATGCAATTTTCCATCCCAAAGCACATAAACAAACACCAAAAAACCATACCAAATGCATGAAAACCCAATTTTTCTTAAAAAAAATATGTAAAACAATATGTTTTTAAAAATTATATTCCAATGAATCAAATAATTTATTTAAAAATCATCATTTTTAAATCATGTTTAAAAATCCACTTTCCAAAAGTAACATAAAATTTACCAATTTCCACAAACCGTCATTCAAGAGAGTATTTATCAAAAATTTCAAAAATTATTCTTAGTCAATTTCAGGAAAACATATGAATTTTAAATCCACCATTTATATTCTAAATGGATAAGTTGAGTGTGAATCCACCTACGTTGGAATACATGGAAAAATTCTTATTTACTGAAAACCATCCACAAAATCAGATTGAATATCAAAAAACCTACCATATATCTCTTACCCAATCATAAAAAAAAGACAAATATCGAATTATATATCCTCAAATACCTCTGATATATCTACATTAAAATTATATTGAAGAAACCTCGAGAGGGGGGGGGGAATTAAATCGAGGTAAAACCACGAACACAAACTATGAACAAAGACTTACCATTGGAATCTGATTTGTACACAACATAAAATCATTTAGATTAGCTATAGATCAAATATAGAATCAAATACAACTGTTTGGATGAGAAGTAACTGAGTTAGGAAAATTTGGGGAAAAATTAATGGAGTTATAGATGAAAATGAGTGAGATCCAAAATTTTAGGATCACATATTAAAATGGTGGATCGTTAGTTGCATAGTCAGGAAAATTGTGCCCTAGCAATGTGCCAACATTTTTACAAAGAAAGAACCGTGCATGGTTTGATATAAATATTTACAGTCCATTAATCAACTATACCAAATCCTACATTCTCATAAATCATGAATTCTTCTATGCTGTCACACAGTTTGAAAAAATGGTGCACCACTCGTGTACCATCTTTATAGAGTTATATGTATTTTTTATTCTATGATGAACAAACCATCTCAATTGGTTGTAAGAATGAAGAATCTCTTCCTGTTAACCCATTAGTTTTAACATGTGATATTTAAACTATGAATATGAAATTCCATCCATCCTCCATCCCTTAATGGCATCCCCGCCATTGTGTTTGGATCTCATAGCTACACAATCTGAATTGGAAGTGTTTCTCTCTTTAACTATCTTCAATAAATCTGGAGAAAAAAACTCTAAAATGGACCCAATGTCACCTCAATCATTACATTAAAAGTGCATGCTACCTATGACTGACATCAACATCCACTCAACTCTGGCTTCTTTTCCAACTAAGCATATAACTTTCTTCATAATTCATAAGCCACAATATTTCCATTAACTATTAGTAACATCAATTCAAACTCATCAAGTTAGATATACTCCATCCATCTTATTTGTATCATATTCAATTATCATTGTGATAAATATGATTCAAACACTTATGATATGAATACACAATGAATATATGATCAAATAGGAATGATGTCAAGTCATTAAGGCATGCATTACATCAACTAATTCCAAATCATATTTTGGGACGTTCTTCTCATGAACCCAAAATTGTATCAAGCCATTTTATATAGCATGATCACCCTACATGATATCACATCATAACACTGATCCTAATGTATCAGGATAATCCACATAAACTTTTCTTTATTCTAGAAACTTCATGATAGGTTCTAATGTAATACTACACATAATATATAGAAAATCCTTCTGAAAATATTCATTCAATTGAAATGGAATTCTATTCATTCTTAATGTTTTCATCTGTGAAGATATTCATGAAAAATCACAAATAAAGCACCATTAATAACTAGATAGACCAATTATTCTCTGTATCTCAAAGGCATTCACTGGTGGCTACAAATGGATAACCGTTTATATATTCTATGGATCCAATAAAACACGTCTTTAAGAGATTACATGTTTTGGGAATCTTAATTAATGTATCCATCACTCAAACATTGATAATTTGGCATATAAAAATAACCCAACAATATTCCTAGCACTGTTTCCAAGTGTTTCTCATATTGATCCCTTGTCCTTGAATAATCCTAAATTCCATTTCGAACAAAACCACAAGAGAATCCATATATAATTAATGTATCTAATTCTTTAATACCATAGAAAATTATGATTCATTTACAATACCAGAATTCATTTCCACAAATTTTGATATGTCAATATCTACTTCAAAATTCTATCATTGTAATTTCATCCTTATGAACACACAATTGGTGATATCATGATCTAAATTCAATTTTGGTGAACCACTGAGCATCCCTCAATTGATTGATGAGTACATCAATTCATGGAATTGTAAAATTGTTCTTTATCACATCTTGGTTAACCGTAGGATAATCCCCACATAATCAAATAGTTCTATATTCCTTTTTAACAAACACGACATGTATTTCCTGTGGAAACATGTTCAGTTGAATGAACCCTTTACTTTACCACTCTTCCAAATGCAAGTTCAATTCCATTAATTCTTTTTCCTTCTCCCAATAAGTAAAAATAGAAATAGGACTAGTCCCATGGATGGGAAAATCATAAAATCCATTTCACTTATAGGTGGTAACCATGAAAAATTATTAGGAAAGACATCTAGAATAAAATCTAACACTACTAAAAAAGTGCTACTCTGGATATCTTCTATCGACCCCAAGGATATATCTAACCACTATTATAATATTTTTCAAAACACAATTTACAACAATCCCATTGCACCCACCTTTTACAATTCAGTATCTATTAAAGAGATACTCGAAACCACCATTAGTATTGAAATTGATCTTTCTAGTATAACAATCGATGTACGACTTGAATTTCTTAACAATCCATTCCTAGAATTATATCATATATGGTAGGTGATGGAGGTCATCATGGCCCCCAAAATTAAACTTTTTAACCTATAATAGTATAATGGTTCATGGTCGATCCCAAGGGAAGATAGTTGAGTTTTTGTCAGCTTTTCAAACAAACCCTAGTGTTGTCATCACTCGGGGAACTTCTTTTTTAAAATTTTACTTTTTTTATTTTGAATAATTCTTTTATTAAGTGAGAACGAGATAAAACAACATCACAAATATTTACTATTTACTAAACTATATATGAAATAGTGAAAATAAAAAATCAAATGAAATAGTGAAATTCAATAGAAAATTAGTTCTTGGAGTTGATGACACAGTGATCTCAGTAGATTTTATATATAATGGTGAAAAGAATTATTTTTCATTTGAATTAATTAACACCTCAAAATTAATGGTTAAATATTTCTCACCGGAATTTTTAACATGCTTCATTGAAGTCATGATGTCTGGTATATTATGTACCATGTACAATAAAGGCCATGAGAAATAAAATTAATAGAAGGCCATATCTTCAAATGCCTCTGATGTTTTTAATTTTTAGTGTTGATTAACTTTTTCTTTGATCAATCTCAATGAAATATCATTATGTATGATATTAAATGCATGGAAGGTGCAAATTCGATTAATGATTTATGAACCAGATTCAATATCATTGATATAATATTTTTCTTATTGAATGATATTTAAATGAAAGAGATGAAAAGGTATACCAGTAGGAATCAAAGCCTTTGGAAAATAGAAATATAATTTATATCATGAACATATTCATGAATAAATAATTACAAAATAGTAAATTAAACGATAAATTTTCCCTAAAAATGATGACTTGAAATAGCTATTCTGATCTTGAAACTCTGGTTCTTCAGCTCTGAGAGGTCACTAGATGATGTTTCCTTGAGGATGTGATTGTAGAATGTGTAATAGTGAGAGAAGTATTTCCATGGTCTCTCCAAAATGTGTCGATCAATGAAGTGAATGAGAGATGTATCCCCCCCCACAAATCTAACAGCTTCATTGTTTTATCCTCTTAAATTATGTTTTCATATCCTATTGGTTTCCAATTTCACACAATAACTTCAACATTTACTTATATCTCTCATGAAATATGTGTGTTTTTATATTCTTCACACATCGATTTAACTTTTAACGTCTAACAATCTCTTGACTAGTGTGTTAGAGTGAAACTAGATGGGTGTCTAGCCTTACTTAAATCTAAAAAGAAAAAGAATGTATATGTAAATAAATCAACTGAATTAAATGAAAGTATATAATGAATATAATGTTATTTAACTAATTATAAACATATTAGAGTAATAAATAATATTTTTTTAATTTATTTACTGAATATAAAAATATATATTATAATTTTTATAAACTATTTAACTATTTTTATTTAATTTGAAAATGTAATTAATTATTAAAAATTACTAAATTATTATATTACCATCACTGATGATATTTTTAATTACTGAATATACAATTTATCATTATTATTTTAAGATAACTATTATTATAAAGTTAATTATTCATTTAAATTAATATTATTGATTGATAAATATAACATGTTTACTTTAATTTTTATTATTTGGTTATTGATTTTATAATAAATTTATTTTATTATGTTACCTTTTTTGAAATATTAATATGGTATGATTATAATTTATTAAAATTTATTAATTATTTTTATAATTTATTTTATTTTATAATGAATACTATTTTTGAATTTATTTTTAATTTTTAGTATATTGTTTTTGGTTTCCTCCACCCTCTTTTATTATCTACCTGAAATAGTGGAGGGTATTTTCTCTAGAATCCTATTGAAGGTAGTCATGCCTCCCTAAAGAACCTCTTATGATGGTGGCACTGGAATCTTTCATGTTAGCAACAAACCACGATAACAGCTTCACGGTAAGATGGTGGTTTCCTCATCAGTTATGTTGCATCATCTCTAGGGTGAACATCGTGGAATACAATGTGGATTCAACATTCGGAAGCTTCTCCATATGATGATTCTCTTTGGTGTAGGGAAACAGGGTGGGGACACAACAAGTTCCTCCTCTGATTAGAAGTGGTTTGGTGTGAACTATGATTGGGTCTGTGTGGACTCCTCATGAGCGACAGTGGGTCACAAAATCTGTAGTGGATTGAGATTCTCTGATTTTATACATAAATTATGTACTATATTATGTTGTGGTTTTAGATTTCCTGAGATCTGGGATTTAATTTGAATTGATTATGTTTATGATGGTATATTGTGAAAGAGAAATAGTTAATTGAGGTTTATGGGTAGTGGTAGTGTGTTGATAGGAAGTTGGTTAAGATGTTAAATATGGATGGTGAGTAAGGGCATCGATGGATGGATTGAGTGATACATGGAATTGAAAATTACCATTGGTGGTGTAGGAATGGTTCCACATAGATGAGAAAGAGTGGTTCCACCATTTCTATGTGGGAACAATGTATATGGACATAACTGTGGAAGGGACTATGGTTAGAAGAAAGGAAACAGAGGCACTAATAGTGCTGATATAATGCAATGTTCAAGAAATTGTTCCACCATTGCAGTACTACGGTGAGTGAAAAAATGTGGCAATGTAAAGAATGTGTCATCATTCTCTAATGGTGTATCTTTAATCTAGATGTTATTTAATGCAAAAGGTGAATATACTTGAATTAAAAAAAATAAAAAGTTAAATAAAATAACAAAATAATGAATATAGGAATAAAAAATCATTAATTTAATAATTTAATATAATTTAAATTCAAACAAAATAATAAAAATAATAAATTAAATCAATAAAACGAGGAACTGAAAATACTAAACATAAATTAAAAGCCAACATTTAGAAAGTAAATTTTATTTTATATTTAAACATTATATTTCATAAATTAAAATAAAAGGATAAGATAAATTACTTGAGTATTTTTATAGACATAACTAATTATAAGAAAACAATATTATATACTTAAATATAAAATTTAATGAAAATAAATTAAATAATTTAATTAAAACAATAAAAAATAAAATATTAATATAAATTAATTTATAAAATAAAATTAACTAAATATATTATTTATAATAATAAAAATAAATAAAAGATGAAAGTATGAAAGTTAAAATAATGTTTTTAAATAATTTGGCAGAACATAATTAAATAATTAATTAATATAAGAACACGAAAATTTATTTAACCAAAACAATAACATGTAAACAATAATAATTAAAGAACCAATAAAATAAATTTTTTTAATCATAGTTTATAAAAAGTGTATAAATACCAAATTAATTATACAAACTAATTAATTAACGAATTTAATTATTAAATTACAAAAGTATCAACTTTTTAAAAAAAGGGAAGAAAATAATTAACAAAATATTGAAAAATTAATTATAAAAATTTAGGAAATTAATAAAAAATGAGGCCACCTCAAATTCCCCCACATATAAACATGGGTTGTCTCCAAAAAATCTTGGTTTATTAACCTTTAGAAATAAAAAGGATTTTTTTCATCAACTCAAGAATGTAACGTGTTAAATAGTTTTGAAAAATAAAAAAAACTTCTGGACATGCTCTTGAATTAAAATTTCCAAGGATATCTTTCATATGACGAACACTTACTGGTAATAAAGAAAATAGTAAAGCATCTACCAATTAGAATTTCTTACCACATATCTGTACCTTCTTACTAATTACTTCAATGAAATCTATGTTCTATGTTCAAGAGTGATAATAGGTTTATAATCATTGGAAATAAAAATATAACTGGAGGTAATCTGTTCTTTGAACATCATTTAGATTTCAAAAATATATATTTTTATAATTTTATTATTTATAAAACCTAAATGATTCCAAAATATACCAATTTTCCCCTTCATTATTCTAAAGTTCATCATTCCCCATGCCTTAATGAACTCATTTTTTACCCTAGACACTTTAATTAATTTTTTCATAGTAATGTAAAGTGTTCTAGAAACTGTGTAGATGAAGATATCCATTATTATAGAATAAGATTTACTAAATAGAGACACACCTTATCCCCAGGGTCTTAGATATTTAACATGAGTTCATAAATTCCCAAATTACTCCAGTTTCATTAGATTAATATAAAAACCAAATAAACTAGCTGATTATATTGATTACATTTAATAATTTAAAGATAATGAGTCCATTATAATAAAGTTGACACATAAAATTCCTAAGGTTATGACCCCAATTCCACAAATAGTTATCTTATGTCACTCATAAACAATGTTCATAAATCTAATATTCATATCATGCTACTGGAAAATGATCACATACCCATGGTTCAAAACTGCGGGTATATACCACAAAACCATGGGTATAGTCTACACCAACGGTTTGAGGATCCCTGGTCATTGGTGGCGTTGGTATAGGTCCTTGACCGATACCCACAGTTTGGGAAAACTGTGGGTATGGTTTTTTCCACAATGTCAAAACTCTATAGCTATGGATTGGAAACCGTGGGTATATCATATTTTATAAAATATTGGCACGGGGGATTCGATCCGACAACCACTTTTTCATTGATGAGAAGCCTTACCACTACCACATCACCACATATATATATGTGTGTGTGTATATATATATAAATTAGTTAATATATTTATTTTAACCATGGGTATAGATGAATAAACTGTGGGTATAGAACTCTCGCCAATTTTTTTTGTTAGTGCAGAAAAAATAAATTTCCTGTGCATACGGAAGAAACCTATACCCATGGTTTGTCAAAACCGTGGGTATCGGTGTTTTTATCTGACAACTATAACCATTTTTTGGGGAAAACCGTGGGTAAAGGTAACCCTATCACCATGGTTTTGGGAAAATCGTGGTTATATGCATTTTTTGATACCCTATACCCACGGTTTGGAGAAAACCATGGGTATAGGGTAGCCTATACCCAAAACTGTGCGTATAGGTCACCCTATCTCCATGATATTCCCCAAAATCTTGGGCAATGTTCGATTTTCTAGTAGTGACATCACTGAATATATTTACTCATTAATAATTCACCCTTGCAAGTTTCAAACTCATGGAACTCTTAACTACCTATGAGTTACTTTTCCTCAGTAAAGACTCAATTAGAAAATAATGTGAAGCCTAAAAACCCTAAATTGTAAATGTATATTGAAAATTTTAACCATTTCATGCTAAACTGATAAAGAATAATTGGGAATTTATGGGTTTTCATTAAGGACATATTATCTCAACCATGAAATTACCACCTCCTCTACAAATAAAACCCATCTTATCACACATAGTTGAATTTAATTGTGGATTAGAACAATAATACAATTAATGTTCAAAACAGAGTTGAAATTATGTAGATTAATGACCTGTTTAAGAACCTCATTGACACTCTATGAATGTTTTTTAAATAATTATATTACAATAGGTTCACATGCATTTTAATTTATTCTTGTGAAAAAAAGTAATTAAATTCAAATAGTATCATGCTAACTTGTATGCGCACAGTGAAAAAGGGTTTAAGAAAGTTTGCAATTTTAATTCAAAATGACTTCCAATAAATAAGAAAACTGAATGCTAAAAAACCAAAGAGATACAAGAATAACAAGCCACAAAAAATGTATGTTTCATCCCTAACACTTAATTTATAACAGTGAGTGGTTTTTAAAATCAATGATTGTTAATATTTAGCTATTGGCGCTTGATTAATTTTTCTCTTCAGTGTAGTGACAATTAGTGGAATTATATACAAATTAGCATAATAAAAATGTACTTTAATGTTTTTAAACCACATTAACTGAATTAATGTTACCAGTTTACCAACGAGTCACTATTGAGAAGACTCACTACAAGAAATATAATAGTGACTCAATTTCAATGGTAACTCCCTACAATACAACTATTTAGAGTGGTATTGACTTAACAATATTATCTTTAAATGGATAATAAAGAAAATTAATAAGCAAAATGTACAAAAATCCCCAAAAAAGATTATCCGTATATTATTTAGCATGGTAATTCCAATCCTTTAGGAATCTTACAAAAATATATAGTGTATTCTGAGAAAATGAAACTGAATGACCAAGAGTACAAATATCACACATATAGAAAAAAAACATACATAGGATGTAATTTATTCAAAAAAATAGTTCAAAAGTGAAGAAAGATCATAGGTTGATTCCCCTGAACTAATGAATTTATATTCTTTAGATAGGATTTATTTATGTAATAAAGTTATTTTATTGTATGATGTAACAACCGTGAGTTACATTCCATGCTACTCTATATATACAACCCCAAACCAGACTCACCTAGAACTATTCATAGTCACTAAGTGGGTGTGGTTTCTTTAATAGGAACCATTGCATGTGTTTTGAGCAACATTTATTAATAAATAAATGATATTTGGGGGAACCAAGACCCAAGAAAACCAAGAACAAACATTTATAACATGAAGACTTCCCTATACAATATACTTTGGCATTAATGGACTAACCTTGGCAGTCTTGATGTTTATAATATAATTCATCACCCAAATTCATTTTTTCAGTATTTTAAAAACATTTATGTTTAGGTGGAAATGAATTGTCTCCCTCAAGATATACAAAGAGGCTTTTATGCTCCTACACATAAAATTAACTCTTTCAAGTGGTGATATCCACTTACAGATTATGTTCATATTTATCAATATTTGAATTATTATGATGAAATATAATTGTACTAGGTTCTTCTTGGTGTATTACATTATCCTAACTACATTCTTTCTTAACATCGACACTAATTGAATAAAAAATAAGGGTTCTTGTGGGTGTGTTCTAACAAATAGGTTCAAAATGTGTAATAGTAGTGCGCTTAACAAAGTATAAAACACTAGAACTCAATAACACATCACCCTAAAAACAATTATATGAATATATATGATCCCCCCTAATCAATTGAGGATGTGAATGTAAAATATCAATGATATTTTATTTTACTATTAATTGATGAAGTATTAATAATATTATAAATTTCATCAAATTTAACCTCATTATTTTACATGAACTCAACATCTATTTCTTTTGACAATGTTATTCAGCCTAAATCAAGTTTATGTTAATCCTCTACAACAAGTTCATTTTCAAATTTACATTTTCTAAAACAATGTATATTCAGAATTCATTAAAATTGTGTTTAGGGGAGAAATATTAAATTAAACTTCTATAATTTCACTTCCAAAATTGTTCAAATTATAACTATATTACACATCACTATTTAATATCTTAGTGAGAATATTTTTAGTAAAATAATCAATGTGATAATATGAAAATGAAATCTAATTAGGAATCCATTCTTAAAAAATTATTCCCTCATCAATATCATCCAAAAATATTTCCAAAATTATCGGGTTTTCAATTTCAAAACATGGAAGAGTGGTTTTATGTTTAGGTTACACAATTTAAGATTCAAAATTTACCAATTTATCATTGTTATCAATAATATTCCCTAGTTCAAGTTCAGGTTCATTAATCTAAAATTTAGAAATATTTGGTATAGATTTTCTATCATTCATGTTTTCATTCCTCAAATTCTCCTTATCCCAGGTGATTTCATTTTCAAATATCATAAAATAGTTACCCTTATCAAGTGTTGGAACCATGTACATGACTGGGAATTTCTTCACAATCTATTTTAGATCATTTTGAAAATTTTCCAACTCAACTCCACATATGTTCTTAACAGGATCTTCAATGATGTGTTCTTGATTTAGTGAGTTGGTAATTTCCATACATGATTCCTGAAATTCAGATTCATTAATGAATAAGTTTTCTTGTTGAGTTTTAGAGTCAACCTCCGCTTCAATTTTATATTCAAATCATTTATACACATTTTCATTTTTACATATTTCCGCTTCTATTTGATATTTAAACCTATTTTTTAATTATAAGAGCATGCTTTATAATCTTTTTAGTTTTGGATCATTCTCTTGGGAATCAATAACATCAATTTCAGGGTTTTTATTTAACATGGTTTTCCAAACATACAACCTATCATCCATTTAAGATTCAATTAGGTCTTATTTTTATATAATGTCAGATTGGGATTCAAATTTTTGTTCATATTCTTCAATGTAAGCAACCAGTTATTGATGGTTCTAGACAAACATCAATTCAATTTTCCCTTAATAGTCCCAACATATATAATATGGTAATATTTGATGATTAGAGTACTCAAAGTATACAATTTTTAAGTAATTATAATATATTAAACACACAATAATTTACAGTTCAAGAATAATTCAAACAATCATCATAAGAAGCAAATTCTTTTTTAGTGTATTTTTTTGTGTTTAGTGTTTTATTGTTTTTATATATTATTATTTGACAAAAAATCCATTTAAACACTCAGCCTATGCCTTCTCTAGTAACAGAGTCAAATTTGGGTAGACACCTAATTTCATCATGACTCCCCCCCCCCAAATTTAATTTAATAACCTACAATTGTAAAATGGTTCATGGTCGATTCATATGGATGGTATGTGAGTGATTAGAGGAATTTTAAACAATCCCAACAATTTTCAGCAGTGGGAGTTCTTCTTTTTTAACTTGTAACTCTTTTATTGAATAATATTTTTTTCATGAGAAAATGAGATGAAACAAATTCTAAAAATTTCATATTTACAAAACTGGATATGAAACAGATAAATGAAAAAGAAACAAAAATAGCAACTTACAAGTAAAAATGGGTGTGAAGAGTTGATCATAGAGTTAACGTGAGAGATATTAAACCTAGTGATTAAAATTATATTTCTTCATTTAATTATATTCACACATCAAAATGAATGGATATATATTCCTCACTAAAAGAATTAACACACTACATTGAAGTCTTAATGTTCACCACTTCAAGAACCATGTATAGTAATAGGTAATGATAAATAAAATTAATATATGGCGATCTCTTGGAATGTCTCTGTTGTTTTTGAATTTTAGTTTTGATTAACTTTTTTAATGATTGATCCCACTAAAAGATCATTGAGTTTAAAATGAAATTCATAGAAGGTACATATTCGGTTAACGATTTAAGACCCAGATTCAATCATGCCGATAGAATTTATTTCTAATTAAAATAAATTTAATGAAGAAGAAGAAAAGGTAAACCATTAGAAATTAAAAACCCAAAAAATAGAAATTAGTATATGATCATTAATGTATTAATGAGAAAAAAATTAAAATATAAGAAATTAAGGGAGAAACTCTCCCTCAAAAAATGATGAAATGTCACTCTGGATCATCTCATGCAAATCTGGTTATCCAGCTCTGATAGGTCATCCCTTTTCATGATAGATGATGTTTCATCAAATATGTGATGTTGGAATAAGTAATAGTGAATGATATTTTTCCGTATTCACCCCAAAATGTGTTTCTCAAAGAAGTGAATTAGAGATGTATGACCCCATATCAATCTCTTGGTCTATTTTACCCTCTTAAATTCTGATGTCTTCGACCATTGGTAACCCACAGCACACACCGATATAATCAAGTCCTTCTCTCTCACATGAAATATGTGCATATTTATCTTCTACACACATCACATTAATTTTTCTAATGTTAAAAACTCATAAAAATTTGGTTACACTGAAAATAGATGGGTATTCTACCTCACATGAATTAGGAATAAAAAAAATTATATAACTAAATGAATAAATTATCATAAATGAATGGATTTGATAAATGTAAATTTATTTAATTAATTATAAAAATATTAGAGTAATAAGGAATATTGTTTATTTATTTAGTGATTACTAAAATATCTTTTATATTTTTTATAAACTATTTATTTGTTTTTATTTAATTTGAAACATTTATTAATTATTATTAATTAGTAAATTATTTTATTAACATTAATTTTTATATTTTTAATTACATAATATAAGAGTTATGATTATTATTTCAAGATAAATTTAATTATTATGTAATAATTTATGCAACATAATATTAATTTTCAATAACATTAATAAGTTTTTTATAATTATTATTATTTGATTAATTATTTTATTTTAAATTTATTTTATTATGAATTTTTATTTATTTTTCAGTATTTTTGTATTATAATTTATTTTATTTTATTAATTAGTTTTATAATTTATGTTATTTTATTATAAATATATTATATATATATATTTATTTTTTTGTTTCAACCAACCTCCTTTTATCTTGATGTGCTATAGGGGGATTTTCTCTAGCTTCATGAAGATGGCAGTATCACCTCCCTAAAGAACTTCCTCTAATAGCGGTGCTGGACTCATGGTCAACAACAACCATCCACGATAGCAGCTTAATGAAATGTGGATTGATTCTCCACAGTGATGTGGAATCATTTCCATTGTTCTCATCGTGAACTGCAGTGTGGCATGGAGCATTGATGGATTCACGTTACGAAGGATCACAGGGGTGCAAGGAAACAAGGTAGTGACATCCCATGTTTCACATCTGATTAATAGTGGCACAATAAAACTCAAATTTTTTAGCTACATTCTCCTCATGTGTGATGGTGGGTCACCATATCTATAGTGGGTTGAGATGTATTGATGATCTATATCAATTGTGTACTACGATGGGTTGTTATTTCAAATTTAATGTCAGATGGGTTTTAATATGAATTTTTTGGGTTTGTGATGGATTATCGTGGAAGAGGAATGGTGAATAGAGGAATAGAGGAAGTGGTAGTGCATTGATAGGTTTTGGATTAAGATGTTAATTATATAGCATTGAGAGAGAACATCGGTTGATGGATTGAGCATAATAGTGAATTGAGCAGGACCAGTGGTGGTGTGGGAATGGTGCCACATATATGAGAAAGAGATGGGCCTCCATTTTGGTGTGAGAACTATTTTTTGGAATAGATGGTGGAAGGGAATATGATGAGATACAAGGAAACATAGGCACTTGGAGTGGTGACATATGGCAGGGGTGAAGGAACAGTTTCACCGTTATACTATAGTGGTGTGTGGAAAATGTGGAAAATTAAATAACGAGTCATCATTACACAATGGTGACTCTTTCACCTTGCTTTTAATAAGCTCAAAAGGTCAATCTACCAGCATGAAAGAAAAAAACATTTTAATAAAAAAATAAAATATGAGAAGAAAATAAAATACTCACAAATATAATAATTTAAAAGAAAAGAACATCGAATAAAGTAATGAAACTAATTAATTAAATCATAAAAGTAGAGAAGATATATGACTAAACATAAATTAAAAGCTAACATTGAGAAAGTAAAATTATTTAATATTTAAACATTAAATTTATAAATTAGATTAAAATGATAAAATTAACTACTAAAATTAAAAAATATAGTGAAATAATTATAATAACAAAATATTAATGAATTAAAAATTATATTTAAGGGTTTTAACTTTATAAATTCAATTAAAACCCTAAAAATAAAATATAAATATAAATTCATTATTAAGATAAAATTAATTCAATAAATTAATTATAAATCAAAAATAAATAAATCCAAACTTTTTGAAAAAAAAATAGTTTTAAAAATATTTAAAAGAAGAAATTTAATTAATTAATAAACATTTGAAGACCAAAAAATATTTAAGCATATCATTAACATATAAACAAGAAAAATTAATGAACAAAGAAACTATGTTTTTTAAACATGGTTAATATAAATAGTATAAATACATGATTAATTATGAAAACATATTAATTAATAAATTTAATTTTAACATTACAAAAGAATTTATATTTAACAAATTTTGAGATAATTAATTTACTAAATTATTAAAAAACAATTAAAGAGATGTGGAAAATTTAAGAAAATTATTCCAAATAAATATAAATAGATTTCAAGAACATTAAAATATAATTTCTGCTTGGCTCCATCAATAGTTATAGAACATGCCCTATACACAAAGTCTCAAAATTCTATTTGACCATGAGAAGTTTAATGATTTATCTCATAAGGCATAATATCATCTTTTAAACTCAAAAAATAAAATTAACATTAAGAAATAGAGTAATGGTTTTTTCCATATCCAACAAACCTTGCATAATTTTATAATTCAAACGAATCAAACCTCTCATCATAGATGGTCTAGACTAATCAACCACAATAATATGTTTATCTTCATGTTATTTTTTTTAGAACTTTGTTCTATATTGGACAATTGATATTTCCCTTATTGAGGAGTCACGGTATTCTAGGAATCACTATGGCTAGCTCTATTCTGCTGATGAGAATGGAAATACTAAACTCACCTTGTCAAATAAGATGATACATGTGATAACATAGAAGTTTATTAAACACCTGACCATGAAGATACTTCATAGCATCACATATGATTCCTAATATTATTTATGTTTTGGAAATCTCTTGGTTGTTCCATACAATATTACTTCATGTGGTCAAGAGAACAATAGTTGAAACATCCCACTTTTCTCTATCGTCAAGGAGGTAGGTTCACCAATGTAACTATCTGATTCTATTTCACCCGTATACATTTGAAATAAGTGTCTCTCTTTCACATTCTCAAATCATTACAATTCCAACCATTTAACATGGGTATTGATGTACACCCTCATCTGTTAGCTTTTGAGATGTCCCTCTCTTCGATCATACCACTATTGATCATATCTGTATAATCTGTAATACAGAGAATTGAAATCTTTGATTGAATCTCTTACTTCTTCCCCGATTCAATGATGTGTCCCTTTAATGATTTAGTACTTGAAAACTTAGGTGAATAGTTCACTAAAATGATGAATTTAGCTATGTACTCCATGATAGGAAGCTTTTCCAATTTCATGATGAGTAATTTTGAAATTTTTTTAATTCAGAACATGAAACAGTAGAATTATTTATTGGAAAATTCCTCAAAATCATCCCTTTCAAAGCAGTGGTCTATATTATGTTGAACAGCTAAATCCCACCCATATTATGAAAATTCCTATAACATTTACGTCGCTATCTTGAAATTCAACAATGCTGGTGTACCAATGAAAATTGACATTCCATTATTTCGATCGAGACACACCCCTACCATTTCTAGTTCTCAGTAACCATGAAATATGGGTGTATTCTTCTATTATAAATGGATGGAATGATTCACATACCTTGGATCATCCCTTATATTTCCATTCTACACTTTCTAAAATGCATTTTAAATACTCTAAAATAGTTATTGGTTCACCAATATCTAATGTGAAACCATATTCATATGAGCTTTTGTATGTTACTTTCTATTACAACTAATGAGTTCCATTTTCTATAAAATAACAAATGACATAATATTAACTCTCTATTAATTCAAGTCATTTCATTTTAAATTATACCACCAAAAACTGTCACAATAATCATTTCAAAAATAACTCATTACCTTGTTCAACATTTATTAAAAAAACTTTCATCTTACTTTTTAAAATCAATCCTTTTTCAAAATTCCACAACCCTTCCCTTTTAAAAATATTATTATAATATTATATATATTTTTACAAAAATCAACAATTTTTTCACAAATCATAAATCATTACTAATAATGATGTATACACTTACAATGGTATTTCTTGTATACAATTCATTTATATCTCATATCATTGGAAGATCCCACAAAAAAATCCATGTGTCTATAAAAAAACATAGGTATCCAACTCCCTTGTAACATAATGTTAATCATAAATTTTTAGCTATTTGATTTTATGGTCAACAATTCATGTCTTGGAAATACATTTCTACTCTACCAATGTTACATAAAGAATGGATCATAATGAAAAACAACTCCAAGACCATGAGAACTGAAGACCACTTATTAGGCAATTTCTAAAAAAGTTGATAACATGTATAACATCCCCCTCCATCCCCATTGAATTGAGAAGGTGGATGGACATAACATGGCCTTAAGAGACATTCCCAAGATTAAAATTGATAAAAATAAATTACAAGATATTTATTTACAATTGGGGTATAGTTTTACATTTTTAAATAAAACAAATAATAAAACATGTCATAACCAGATAAGAAACTACTTGATGCGTAATATAAATAATAGACAACTCAGGAGAAAACCATTTATATTAATACCATATATTAAAGAGTCCTACAGTTGATGAGAATAAACAACCAAGTATATAGAAGAAATTATAACCAGAAAAATCCAAGTATCTTGGAAAAAACTATATGTTTTAATACGCTCTATGCGCCAAATCCATTGAGTAGCCTAAGATCCACTATGAAACTATAGAGAAGTGTAATATGTTACATTTTCCCATGTCCTAGAAAATAATTTTTACAAAAGAAATGATGTTCCAAATCATGGATGAGTACTAAAACTCAGTGGGTTCTTCCGAAATTATTTACAAACTTGTGCCACTGGGATATAACATGTTATCTAATATATAAAAAATTGATTATAAAAAAATATTTGCAAAATATTTTATATTAAAGTATAAACAAGTGTAATAACCAATATGTTTTCACTAATCAATATCATGTTCAACGGAAGTAAACCAAATAATGCTCTATAAAAATTTCTCACATTCTATTTTGGCATAATCCATTACATTCCACATTACCACACATCCAAACGTTAATGAAACCATGGAAATCACTATACGTGTGAGTAGTGTGTCATATATTTACTAAGACATCAATTTTTGTACCACATTTATATGGGTACTTCATTCCCATATCAATCCCATCAATTCAATTGTTTTACTACTTGTCCTTATCCATACAATGCACATGAACAGACACAAAAAAACCATAATAAACCCATGTCAACCCCATGTTTTCCAAAAACCTTTAAATAAAACAATTATTTTATTGAATCCATTTTAACCATTAATAAAATTAAAAAATCATTTAAAAATCCTAATTTTAAAACCATGTTACCAAATTCTCTTTCCAATAAAACACAAAATTCCCCAATATCCACAAACCATAATTCTAGAGGATATTTCATAATCATATCAATGATCATTCACAATATATTTCATGCAAAGCAATTAATTTGAATCATGACTTAATAATATATATAGAGGAGTGGATGTTGAAGAAACCTACCATGGAAAACATGGAGAATATAGAAAACAACAAGGAATAATATATGGAACCTGGTCAAATCCCTAAAAACCAATCCTAGTTCACTTCCCCTAACATTAGAAAATAAAAATATCAACATATATATATTATAATACATTATATATATCCCCAGTTAATGTAGACATATGAAATTGAGAGATAATGAGATATAGATCTAAGGAGAACAACGAAAAATTACATGAATGATGGCTTGACAAGATAGTATAGATTCAATGCACAATGAGAAGCCTTCGAGTTTCATCCAGATTGATGGAAAAATTCTCCAACACCTTTGGGAGGTTAAAAAATCAACTCATATTTGGTTCAGGAAAAAGGGGAGTTATTGATAAAAATGTGTCATCCACAATTTTAGGGTGTCACTATAACCTCATTCAGGGATAGTAACATAGTTACGAAAACATCATGTTAATCAGGAAACATCTTTTATATCACATAGGAACCTCACCTTATTTTCTTTCATTGTATCAAAACAAAGTGTCGACCATGCCAAAGACCATTGTATCATGAATCACACATTTTCATACAACTCTACATTGTTTCAAAATACAGTGTGCCACCTATGATCCATCTCTTTATAATCTATCATTATGTGCATGATTCCTTGTAGGTGATGCTCGGTTTTACAAAAATATGCACCAATCATGAACTATTAGAAAATAACCCCAAAAACTAAAACCATTCCCACGTTATCACAAATATCAACCATATACATTACATACCCAAAAACTATAATGAAAGGGCTATATATATTAAATGGGTGGATCTATTATGGGGCTAACTTATCCAAATGTCTTGAGAGATGTGAAAAAGTTAGGGGTGAGTTACCTTCTGTATGTGGAGATGTTGGACACAATACATATTTTTTAAAATAATTACATACCCACCATGTTTTTTTCTACTATTAGGCTTTAATGACACAAATAATTCCATACATGAATGAGTATTGTCAAAATATGGATAGAAAATTAGTTTGGGACTGGTGTATGCAAATTTTAAACCGTAATTTTAATGTTTAGCCTCTAACTAAAATCATTTTTACCGTAATCAATGTAGATATTTTTTATTACATTCACTAATTAATTAGGGAAAAATTATGCTTACCTTATTGAAAAATTATATTTTTTATTCCAATTATGAAATCCATTCATTCAATTTATAATTACATATGTTAGATCCCAGACCCAAATTTAACTCAACAGAGCGCTATGTTCAGTTTCCTACATGGCCTCAAGAAAAAACATCCAAAAAACCAAATGATACCTACTAGAAGTGATTGCCTAGGTGTGTATATGTTAAGACTACTCGCTCTTTTATATAAAATAGACAATGTAATATCAATAACATACTAAAATCAGATGAAGATACAATTAGAAGGAAATAGAATATTAAAAAAATAAGTCAATACATAAACAAAACTAGAAGAAATATAAAACATGAATGATGATAATGATACATGTAATATGTCATTTAAATTAGAAAAATAGGTACACAATAGAGTATTATAATACAAGTTTCCATAAGACAAAAAGAAAAAAAATGTCTTATGTATAAATTACATCACGATCCCCAGCTCTGTCACATGCTCCCATGCTCATAATGAGAAATCAACAACATGTCTTAGTGCTATTTCCCACAACAATTTCTTAAATAATAAAACATATTTGGGTTCCCCAAGGGAGGCCCAAATAGTGTGTGAGATAACATCCATTTAGGAAACCAACATAGATCTATAAATATTATGTTATGTAATATAACAATATATGCTGGTAAAAATCATCAGGCGAGCAACAAAGTAAAAATATGCCAATGATATGTAAAGTACTATACCACTAACCCCGCAATAGCTTATCATGGATCCATGAAAACAATATCAAGATCCTACATAATGTATCTATATGAAATCCAAAAAATTACATGGACTCTATATATATACATACATGTAAAACCCCAATGACCTCGTAATAGACCATTAAGTGTCGTAACATCCATGACCATTTTGTATAATCGAGTAAATCACATTTCCCTGACCGCACCATATAAAAAAAGTTTTAGATCATGAAGTTCCATATCCAAGGTGTCAAATACCATTGCATGCTCATCAATTCAATGGTGTATCTTAATAGAAACTCATCATAGGCATTGTTTAGAGTCATAGGATCATGTACTTCTATAACCATTATATGTGAGTCCAAGAAATATATATACATGGGATATCACAGTTCAAGGAATACCATGTAATCAAAACATGAGGAGAATACCCAATGAAAGGAATCAGCTATCACGTCCCAGAATCATGGAGATCTGTCTGTATCATCTATACAACTATTCATTCATTTTAAAATATTTAACAATTCCATATCATATTAGTGTAACCACTCATATAACCAATTATATTCAATTCTAAATAATTAGTATAACCATCCTTTTTTCATTTCACATTTAATTAATTTAATGAGTATACCCACTCATATATCAAATTACCAAATAGACCAATTAATTAATGTGATGTAAAATTCAATTAATTTGATCAAATAAATAATTACAAATTCATTTATAAATTTAATAATATGATAATAGTTGAAACTCGACATCTAATCAATCAAATAAATTATATTTATGACTAATTAATCTTTATTAAATTAGTACGTGATGACGAAAAATATCATAGAAGGTGAAACAAGGCATAAACATGGAATATCCATATGAAACACCCCAGGGATAACCATGGTTGGGGAAACAACCAGCAATTCACCACAGGGGACCCTAAGGGAATCCCCAATACTTCCAAGTTCATTTAGTTCAAATAAATACTTCAATTATCAGTTCATGCAGAAACTTTTAGTAGGTGAAATAATATATGATATCTTGATCATGTTATAAAACAAAAAAAATGTACAGGAAACCTATCTGCACTCAGAAGGTGAGTTCTCTTCTACTATCAACACTAAATTCAACTCAAAACATTGTAAACCTGATGAACAGATGGTGAAATCTAAAATATGGAATATAATCCAAAATCCAAAAAACAGAACCAATACCCAAAAGATTGAATAATTTCTCAAAACAAATTTAGGTTGTACAATTACATATACAAGGAGACGTTTTATTCTTTAATCATTGTTCAAGCGAATGATGATGATCAATTACAAGATAATCCTCAATAAGGATCTCCCAAAACCCCCATATTTTTTGTTGACATAAAATATTCAATAGGATTGTAAATTGAAATAATTAAAATTATTATTATTAAATTTCCCAAAATTAATGGGGATATATGGTTTATGAGAAAATTTTAAAAAAAATTGGGCCAATAATTCACAGCTTCATGTAGGCCAAGGGGCACCCATATGGTTTAAATACATGAGGAAACAATGCGAAAAATAAAACTATCAAAATATTAAGTCATTGATTACCTGAACTAATATTCATGTACCTCATCTCATAGTGTATCAACAAAATGTATAGATTTAGAAAACCCAATACTCAGCCTCACAGGGTTTGTACAAACCATGTGGCTTTCCCCGCACAGTTTGTACAAACCATGCACAAGGTTGAAATCACCCTAAACGTTGGTTTCGAGCTTCGAACATGCCACTATCACCCCTGAAACCTCTATGAATTCAATGAGGATCCATATTAGGCCATATATAATCCTTAAAATTGAAATATAAGGGATATTTACCACATTATAAATGTTGTTTTATTAAAATCTTCCCCCTTCTTGCAATTCATCCCCTAATTTCCCACTAGATGGAAATTACGATTTGAATGAAAACATCTCCAACCACTAGGCACATACATTAGCCTCATGCTCCTTTTTATATTACAATTAATGGTCATAATACCATGTCACCTATATTAGATAAACAAACCGGCCCATGAGAACCTTCAATCTCCTCTCAGTGATGATAACTGTTTGTTCCTCAAGGGACTCATATTCCTTTAATTCAACATCCTCATGATGAAAATCATGAGAGGGGTATGAATGATTGTAGTGTAGATTAGATATGTGGGTGATGTTTTGAATGGATCAATATATCTGAGGTAACATAAACTGATAGACTACTAACATGAATCTATACAAAATCTCAAATGGCCCGACATATCATGGTGAAAGCTCATACTATCTCCTTGTCCAACTATTTACCACCCTCGGTGAAATGAATAAGAATACTTGGTCCAAAACGATGAAAATTAGAGGTCCTCTGTGATGATCAGTGTTGGATTTTTTCAAAACAATACAGTAAGCATCTCCTTCTGAACCAACAAGACATACTCAGAAGTCTCCTCCTTGAGATGAAATCCCAGTAAAGGTGTGTCACCTTCCTCTATCCAGCACATCGGTAATCAGCATGGACTACTATAGAAATCCACATAGGGATCCATCTATATCTCTAACTCATAACTGTAATTGTAGAATAATTCAACTAGGGTATATCATTCTCCCATGATCCCAAACACTCTTGGAATCTAGCTCGTAGCATGCCCTATGCACATGTATCATAATATCTGACTGGAAAATAGTCTAAGAGTGGTATTCTGTTCTCAAAACAACCTAAGTTCCATGTGAAATAAAAAATCACTGAGAAACAAGATGTAATATGGGTGTCCCTATTAGAAATGATAGCTCACATGACACCGTGAAGTCTTAATATCTCAAAAATATAAAAACACCCATGATCATCAACAATGAAAGTCACTTTTATTGGTAGTAAGGGAGTATCATAAATGAGAATATCAACAACAACTCAATCAATATAGTTATCTCAGGGTCACCTCAACCACCCAGACCAGAAAACCATCACAAAATCATACCTTTATTATTCTGAAATAGGTACCTAATTCAAAATCCTTGACAGTATCTGATACTCTACCTTCACATTCTGACCTTTCAAACATATTAGAAAAAAATTGGTTACCTAAAATTTCATACCCAATCACCAGTACTAATGATTCATGTATTAGTACATCTTGGTGACTCTAGGATGCACTTCCTCAACTAACCCAATAAATTAAGTGATCAAATCCTCATGTATGTAGACTGGAAGCAAAATTACATCATGTATATGAAGAATCTGAACCTCACCTATAGTTCAATTAGGATGTGAATCCTCACTAGACACACTCTCTTGCATGGCTATACACTCTAAATATGATATCTTCCTCTTACATGCTCTATCCAGTAGCTTAGAGTTCATAATATATTATGATAGATAAGTATTTACCTATCACATGTCCACCACCAGGAACATCTCCACAAAAAAATCCATGATCTTCCACTCACTATTGTATAGGTGGTTTATCTGTATCAGTGTACTATAGATCATTCCATCAGCCAATGTAATTCCTTTACTAGGTGTTTATAAAATCATGAAGTCAAAATATTGTACGTACTCTACCCACCTTTTCTAATTCAGATTTAGATCACCTAAAGTAAATATGTATTTGAGTCTTTTATGGTCTGTCTAAACCAAAAATTTATTTCCTAGTAATTAATGTATTGAAAATCATAACAAATGAAAGAATGAATCTATCTCAAGGTCGAGTTTCTGGTTGTTCCTCCTAAGTGGATTCAACTGTTGAGTCCCATATACCATGACCTGATCCCCTACCTTAAGAACATATTCTATCCTGATAATTGATGTTTCAAAATACAAAGGATTACTCTTTCCTTATTCTATATGTATCCTGATTGGTGGTGAGGTCAACTTCTCTTTTTGCTCATCCAAGGCTATCTCGAATGAATCCAAACAAACAAAAATCAAACCCTCATTAATCAAACCTATCAGTAGTGATTCTATGAATGATAAGTCCTGTATAAAATTCTTGTAATATCAAACATTCACAAAGAAACTTCGTATATCAAAAATGATCGGGGTATGTTCCTAAGAAACTACAAATCATACCTACTATGGGTAAACTAATTATCATATTCTTGATATTATGTGGATGATTAAGTTAATATTATCCATTCAAATGTTTAATGTTGTGATAAAAGCATATAATTTATACTCTCTTAGTGTATTTAAAAAAATCTCAATGTGTTTGGCTTGGTCATGTCGATTTTGAGAATATATAACATCCTTTTTTTATTTCATATTTAAATAGGATTTATTACAAATAAATACACTTATTAAAACTTATAAGATAAAGGTGCCTATTATCTTTTGGTCTTAGGAACACTATATGTCCAATAACAACATAGAATACATCATCATTGTTAAAGGCATTTTTACATGACCATATCATTACATCGTACTTATCATTTTGTAGGATAAAATGAGAAAATAAATAAGAAAAGGGTGGGTTGTAAATCCCAATAAGAGAGTAAAAAATGAATAAAAATAAGAATAAAATACATGTTAGGAAATAGGAATACCAATTGATCACAAGAGAAACATGAACATAAAGGTATGATATAACATGATTATTATAACATGTTGTATGTTGAAACAAAATACAACATGATATTAGCATGATCCATGGATCATTGAACATGGATTAGCATGATTCAAACCTCATTGCCCATGAATTAGCATGAGTAAACCCTCATTTCACACGGTTTATCATGATACTAAACATTACCCACTGCATTGGAACACTATCAGGGAACAACCTTCATTTTCATTTATATCTCATGCTTATGTATTCCACATCTGTCATATAAAATGGATTCATTGAATATCATCGTTTATTACATGATCAAATAACAAGGAATTAATAAATGTATGTGACATGAAATAATAATTTTTTCATAAAGGATAATACCCTGAATAGAGAAATGGGTATGGTATTCATTACATGATGATTTTGGCCTCCGAAATCATGTTGAAATTTCATCAGCAGAACGATGTCATATGGAAATTCATAAACTGGGATGATGATAGTTAAATGGGTCTCTCATAATTTAGACAGGAATTATAATGTAATGGGATCATGGAACATAATATCCCAACTTATGATAATGAATATAAACTCATTATATAGAATAAATTCTTGAATGGAAAAAAGAGAGAAATATCGTAAGGAATTTTTCATGGTAGAAGGTGTAGATGAATGGAATTAGTGAGAGAGGAAGTGGACTCTAATAATTCAAACACAAGGAGAGAAGTATGGTGGAGGATCCCTTATGAAAATTCTACATGGCAACACGTGTACATAGGGTTAGAAAAATTGATTAATGAAAAAAAAGAAGATATAATCATCTACACATAAGAAGGGAATTATGAAGGATATTTAATAACATATCCCAGCATAGGACTAAATGAAATTATATGATATAACAAGAAACAATCGTTTTATAAAAGAGCAGGTTGGAAGACCGCTTACGGAATTTCGGAATAGTAATGGGTTTTCCTAAAAGATCATACGGAGGGATTGAATTGAGTGAAAGGAAGGTCTATTCAACAATAAATCAAATGTAATGTATGGGGTTCAGGAGTCATCATAAACCAACTTATAAATATTTAACAAAATAAGAATATTGTAAAATATTATATCGAATGGAAATGAGAAGAGTGAATCGCCTTACGGAATTTTGGCATAGTAACCGGTTAGGTATGGGGCCAAATTTTGGAGAATAAATGATACCTCATTTAAATAACATATAATATACTATAGGTAATTCATTATAAAAGGATGAAAATAAATCCAATTGAAATTATAATGTCAAATTTCAAACATGGTTCTTGATTTGAAATGAGGAAAGGATGGAGATGATCCCTTACATGGATATGTAATCCCAAAGGCTTGGGAGAGGCATCGTGGGAGCATGGGGTGAATTTAAAGGACTATAAATATTATGAGGCATATTTTATGGATCTAAAATTGGTTTGAGTTAATAGTAATGGGATTTTGAGAGGATTTATATAGGAATGATGGAGGAATTCATTATTATATTGGTTTGGACCGTACACACTAAAATATTCAAAACCACAAACCATCCAATGGTTTTTGCCCATGTTTTCCTAAAGGGGGGGGGGGTGGGTATTAATTATTTTTTATGTTAAATGGCCTAAAATATTAATATAATGTCTTTTCTTATGTGGATATGAGTCAAACTCTCAAGGAAATTACTTTAAAATCATAAATTTTTTAATAATATTTTGAGGAATAACATAGGCTTTAAAAAATAAATCAATAAATATAAAATTAAATTATTTTATATGTAAAATATGAACATTCATGAATATAAATTTTATATAATTTTATTTCATTACTATTGGATCATTATGATACCATAAAACAGATATTTTATTTATACGATATTAAATTTTTAGTTAAAAATTTGACTAACTCAGAAAATTATGAAAAATTCACCCTTGAATAATTTCGATGTTCTGATTCCAAAAATAATATTCATTTTATCTAAATGATTTTCTAAATATTTATATTTTTCATTTTAATTTAAAAATACATGTTTATAGAAAATTGACATGTTTTAATAAAAACTGTTTTAAAACATTAATAAAAAAATCCCTTTGACTTCATAAAAATTAAATAATTATAAATATTTCATAAAATTAATTTATTAATAATATTTAAGTAGAATTTTTTCTCAAAAAACCATTAATTCGTTAAAAATTAATTCTAATTTGAATTTAAATATTAACCAAAAATACAATTTTTGATTTATTGTATAAAATTATATTTTCTTGAACTAATTAATTAACAAATTATATACTAAATACAATAATAAATAAATATATGAATTATTAAATTTAAAATAAAATATAAATATTTATACTACTAGTGTTACATTGATTATCTTTTTTTTAGAAAATTAATTTTTTACCTTTTATAATCTTATTTTCCTTTTATCGTGATTATTAATATTTATTAATTTTACTAATATTATTATTCAAATATTATGTAAAATTTAGTTGCTATTTTTAATTAAGATAATTCAAAATATTGAGAACATTTTATTGACATCAATTTCATTTAATATAAAATCCACACGTATTATTGAAAATTATTTTTCTGAAAAATTCATTTTTATGGAAAATAAGAGTTCACTTTCATTCTATAACTACTAATATTAGTTTTATTATTTTCAATTCATAAAGATAAATATATATAATATTAAATGTTATTATAATTAATTTCTCATTATGGATTATTTTAATAATTTAAAATGTTTATAAATTATACATTTTAATCTATTATTCAGAAATATGCATTTTTAATCGTAAAAATAAACATATAATAAAATTTAGTATTAATATAATTTACATGGTTTTAATTGAGTTAAATATAAATAAATAATAATTATGATACCTTTAAATCAAATTAATATAATAATTAATTAATTTATCAAAATAATTGACAATTTATCATAAAAATATATTTTCTCTATTCAGAAAAAAATCTATATTTTCTGAAAAATACCAAACTATTACTCAAATTTAATATTGATATGATGAGACAAAAGATTGAGTTTATTTATCAAATTAATTTTTTATATTTTCTAGGATATAATTATAATAAATAAATAAAAATTATTTTTAATGATGATATATTTTAAAAAAAGGTCATTCCCCACATTTGATTGAATAATTAATAATAATTTATTAATATATTTATGACCTATACATTTCATGCATTAGATAATACTAATATTATCAAAAAAAATTATTATAACGGTTAAAATTTTCATATTTTAATATTAACTTTTTCATTTAGGTTTAGATATTGGTATTGTATAAGCCATCAAATATAATTATCTATTTTAAAAACCTGTGTCGTTACATTCATCCCTCTAATAAATTGTTCCCTAAAAATTTAATAATTTACTCAGTTATTTCTATTACAATCTATTTATATAGAATAATGTGAAAAATCAAGGATTAGTATTATAAAAGTATTTAACACTAAAATATGAATCTGATGTCGTTAAACGGATAACTTATAAATTACATTTACATCCAAAACATATTAATTTATATGCTTCAATCTATGTTATCCATGATTAATTTATTAACTTATATTATTATGGGATTATTGTTTTCCCATAACGAAGGTTCATACTAATCTTCTGAATTTATCAAAGAATATCACCCAGGAGTGTCGAACCAATTGTGCAGCATGGCCGAGTTAGTCCACCAGTTCTCGTTTGAGTCTAGCTCAGAGATGTGTTTTCATGTTTTACCCCTCAATGCTTATGGTCTAGAACCACCTCTTCTTTTTTAAATCCAAAGAGTGAAGTATTTTAATGGTAAACCAGTTACTTTATAATCTCCAAAATTTAAGGATTATTTTATTATACTTTGTCTTATCCCTAATGCTTTCACTAAGGTTTTATAATCTTAATCCCATCTATAACTATACATATCCTTCGATACTAACTATAAAAACACATCACCTTATTTCTTATTTAAAAAAAATTTATTAAATAAAAATACATTTATTACATATTATATGATCAATAGGTCTAGTTTATTTGGGAATATATGCATTAAATGAAAATTTATGATATAAAATACAACATCTTCATTGAAAACATATTTTATATTACTACATCATTCCTTCGTACTTATCATTGTATGTGATAACCTGAGTACATAAATAAAAAAAGGTTAAGCTATAAATCCCATTATGGGAGTAAAAAATTAAAAACATGAAAAACAAATTACATTTTTGGAAATAGGCATACCAATGGAGCATAAGAGGAACATGAAAATAATGGCGTGATATCGCATGATTATCATCACATGTAAATGTTGCAAGAACATACATAATTATATTAGAATGATCCAAGGATAATTTAAAATTTATTAACATGAGTAACCCCTCATTACACATGAATAATCTTTTTTAATACCTCATTGAACAAGGTGTATCATGAATCTAAACATTACCCAATTCATTAGAGCGCAATCAGTGCAGACCAATCATATTCATTTCAATCTCATGTTTAAGTGTGACACATATATCATATAACACTGTTTCATTAAACATGATCATTTAATGAATGATAGAATAATATGAAATACATAAATATAAATACCATTCAATAATAATATGTGCATAATGTATAATAATTTTTAATGACAAATTGGTATGGTATTCACTACACAGTGATTTTGTCCTACAAAATCACAGTGCAATTTCGGTAGCATAAAAGAGTCATATGGAAATTCAAAATTGGATTGAAGAGATTTAAAGGGGTATCATGGAATTTGTACCAGAATTATACAGTAAGGGGTCATGTAAAATAATATCACAACATATTAAATGGAATTTTGAAGTATCATATTGAAGAAATTCTTGAATGGAAATAAGAAGAGGGAAATCCCTTACCAAATTTTGGCTTGTTAATATGTCTACATGAATGATTTAATGAGAGATAAAAGGGTATATAATCATTAAAACACAATAAATGATGTATGAGGGAGGTGAAAAATTATAACAACAAAAATTTTAAATAAAAATTGAAGGGTATAACAACAAAAATATTCATGGATAAAAATGAGAAATGAATCAATTTAAAGATCCCTTAAAAAATTGGAACGGTAACATGTCTACATAAGGGTTAATAAGAGGGATAAATCAAAGTTAATGGATATATCATAATTCATACATCAAATAAGAAGTATATAAGATATTTAATAACTTATCCCAACACAGGAGTAAAAGAAATTAAAATACATAACATGAAACGAATGCTTGAAAAAAGATGAGGGGGGGAAGATCTCTTAAGGAATTACAGTGTAGTAACAACTGTGCATAATTGATCATAGGTGGGATTGATGAAAGTGAAAGGAATATATAAACAAATATCAATAAAATGGAAATTATGGGGTATGTGGAACAGCATAACCCCACTTATAAATATGGAACATAAGAAGCATAATGAAAAATAGTATCTTGAATGAAAATGTGAAGAGTGAAATCCCTAACAGATTTTTTTGCAAAGTAACGACTTTTTATGGTTCCAAATGGGGGAGGATAAATGATCTCACATAGATATAACATAAAATAGACCATGGTTAATTAATAATAAAATGATGAAAATATAAATAGTTGAAATTAATAATACTAATTCCCACAAATGTTCTTGAATTGAATGGAATATATGGAGTAGAGGTTCCGTTAGTTGGATGTGTGATCCCAAATGCATGAGAGAAGCATCTTGGAAGCTTGGGGAAACCTTGGTAAGACTATATGTGTAATGGGGAAGTGTTTGGTTTAGATCCAAATGTTTTGACAAAATATTAATGGGATATTGTTTGTGTTTATATAGGAAAGGTGGTTGAATTCATTATTATTTTGGTTTTGGACTCTACTCATTGAAATATCAAAAAAAACCCAGACCATGTTTTTTCAAATGGTTTCTTGAAAATTGGAGTGTTTATCAATATTTTATAATTTAATGTTCATTATTTATGAAAATAATGTACTTGGTTGGGTGGAGGTGAGACATAGTATCAAGGAAATTATTTTCAAATTTTAAAATATTTAATAATTTATTAGGATTATCTAAGGATTAGTAAATTAAATAAAACTATTGTAAATCAATTTATTTTAAAGGTAAAATATATATTTGTTATAATATACCTTTTATATAATTTCATTACATATCTATTGGGTCATTATGATGTCACAAAACACATTTTTTATTTCTATGATATTTAATTTTTACCCAAACATTTCACTATTTTGGAAAATTATGAAAAATTAACCTGTGGATAATTTTGACTTCCTGATTACAAATATAATATTCTTATTATATTAATTGTTTTATTAATATGATAATTACCACTTTTATGTTAAACTGACATTTATTGAAAATTGACGTGTTTTGAAAGAAACCATTTTAAAACCATAATAAAAACTACCTTTGACTTCATAAAAATTACATAAAAATTTATATTTAATTAAAGTAATTTAATAATAATATTCCATTAAAATAATATTTATTTCTAGAACCCATAAATTCTTTAATGGTATATTTCTTAATTGAATTTTAATATAATACAAAAAATCAAGTTGTGCTTTGTCGTATCAAAATATATATATTTTTAAACTGGTGAATTGTATAATTATAAAGTAATAACAATAGTAAATAAATATATTACTAATTTAAATTGAAAATGAATTATAAATATTCATATTGCTGGAGTTACTCTGATTCTCTTTTTTTTCAAATTAATTATTTTTTTGTTAATTATCTTGTTTTCATTTTATCGTGATTATTAATGTTTACCAAAACTAATAATCATATTTTTAAATTTTAAAATTTAAAATAGTAGATAATATTAATTATTATGATTAAAAATAATTAATAAATATAATTAAAAACAATTTAATTTTATATAAAATATGCTAGTATTATAGAAAATGGTTTTATGAAAAATAAAGTTTTAATGAAAATATGAGTTCAAATTAAATCTACAACGACTAATATTAATTTTAATATTTTCAACACATCATGATAGATATATATATAGTATTAATATTTCATTTAGTTCATTTATCATTGTGTTTGATTTTAATTGATTAAAATGGTTAACCATTATGAATTTTGAACCAGTCTTCAGAAAAATACAATTATAATCCTAAAAATATTCGTATAATAAAATCTAGTATAAATAGTATTTACATGTATTTAATTATATAAAGTATAATTCAAACATAATTTTTATACATCGAAATAAAATTAATTTAGTAATTAATTCATTTATCGAAAAAAATTATAATTTTATGTAAAACAATATTTTCATTATTCATTAAAAAATCAATATTTTTTGAAAAATACCAAATTATTACAATATGTAAATTTTGATATGATGAGACCAAATATTAAGTATATTTATATAATTAATTTTATATATGTTCTATAAAATAATTAAAATAAATAAATCAAAATCATTTTTAATGAAGAAATATTTTGTAAATCAAAAAGAAATTACCATATTTTTATTGAATAATTAATAATAAATTTTAATATATTTTTGACATATATATTTCATGCATTTTATAATTCAAATTATATATGAATATTTAATGAAAATATTAAAATGGTCATATTTAACTAAAAAAAAATAGGTTCATTTTGTGTGTTGCATCAGCTATCAAACATAATTTTATATTTTAAAAATTCAGGTTGTTATAGAATACACAAAGATATCATCCTTGAAAACCACTAAAGACAAATACAGAAAGACTAAAACATTGATTCAGCAGCACTGTCAAAAATTTGGTCACATTATTGAGACCAAACAATATTACTAGATACTAATATTGACCATAACTACTATGACTATCCATATGGGGAATGTATGAGGATCGAAAACATATGTGGTGATATCCATAAAAAATCAATTTTCATGAACACCTAATTACCTCGAAGCTAATAAAAAAGTTCATCTATGTTTGATAAGGGATATCAGTTCTTAGCTATTAACTTGTTTAACATCTGATAATCCATTCATATCAAAAGGGTACCATCCTCGATTTTCGCAAAAGGACTGGTGAACCCTTTATAGAAGTATTGGGTGTCATAATCCCCTTTGCCTCTAAATCATCCACTACCTTTTGAGCTCCTACGACTCTGTCGTAGCCTTCCTGTAAGATGAAATGGATACTATTGTAGAACTTGGAAGTAGATCGAGGGACAACTCTACCACTCTCAAATGAGGTAAATTATAATATTAGTTTGGGAACACATCTATGAAATAATCAAAAACTAGAGGAATGTCTATTTGATGCACCAAATGATCATCCAGATAAAAACTAGGAATCTAGGTTGTCACCCAACCTAGCCCATGATGATATAATCTAGCTCAACTCACTTATACATCCCATTCAACATTCTATGTATTGACAACACCCTCTAGGGATTTTAATATCACCCTCAGGAAATAGTTGTCAACATATGCACGATCAGATACTACACAATCAATTTGG
Source organism: Viscum album (assembly GCA_963277665.1). Taxonomy (NCBI): domain Eukaryota; kingdom Viridiplantae; phylum Streptophyta; class Magnoliopsida; order Santalales; family Viscaceae; genus Viscum; species Viscum album. The sequence goes on from OY728155.1 coordinate 470,851,933, forward strand.
AGTACAACGTCAAACCTGATCATCTCAAGGAAATAAATAGACTACACAAAGTGACACCCACCAACCTCAAGGGGAACAAGATGAAATATTTCATGTTCTACACTTTAATTCCCAAAGATGGTTCTATCATCAAAATTAACTCAAATGATTAAAAAAATCCAAAGTCTTTTCACAATTGTAGGAGATATAAAACTATGTGATGAAACAATATCAAAGAGAGGAGATGAAATATTACCAACTAATAGTATCATACCTCTCACAGTAGTTAGTCATAATTTCTTCCCCATAGGGATTGTGTGTATAGAATAGAACTATCCCCCACCATTTTCCTCTGATATAATCTCACTGGTCGTAGTAGGTCAACTCTTATGCCTTTGTGTTACTGTTGTCTGGATGAATCGACCACACCCACACTGCATTATCATGACCAACCGACAAATATTCAAATACTTTACTAATATGGAGCTCAGAATCCTGATCATGTACCTGGCATCAGTGATGAACCCCTAATAACAACATCTGGAGGGAAGATCATGTAAAAATACTATAATTGGCATATCTTTTTGAATGCATGGCAATAGACTAGGTCAGGTTCAAACTGATTATTTACGTGAAAAATTATTCCACACTGATTACAGAACACTGAGCTACGAGTACTCATATCTTGAATAGAACTCATGTCACGAGAACACTCAATATGGTGATTCCTTCCTGGAGATTCCAAACCACTATATTGATAAACAGCATGGCCGTACTTGGTACGCCCAGATTCTATAAGGTTATGATTTATAATCAAATATTGATTCATCAATTCAGTGATATAGGTCATCCTAAATATATTGACCTATGATTTAATAGCATGTGAGAAACCATCCTCAACACATATCTCCCTTAATAACCCAATTGTAATGTTGGTCGGTATGAAATGATTTAACTTTAAATAGCATGAAGTGTACCCCATAACAGTCATAGCACCATGCACTAGACACATAAACTCGATGGTCCACTCTTCCTACAAAGTGAAGGGGTTGAAAAATAAATTTAACCAGGTTTGTGAAAAATCTCGAACAATAAATCATATACTCTCATCCCGGTTACATTGATCCCGCATGCGATCTTCTACACCACATAGCACATATGATGCGAGCATTATGATCTACTTAGAAGGCATCTCAAGATTCTCTAATATCACTAGCATAGTATCATAAAATAGCTCAGTATCCCATGTTCCTAAATCCCCTTAAAATTTGGGAGGGTGTTGATGGTGTAACACCCGCTTCTGCTCAACCATAGACTAGGTAGGCTATAGTTATTCTTGATAAGTATGCATGAAGCGAAAGAATCCCTCATGGGACATTGTTCCAATACCATATTCCAAACCATTAGATATTTTTATATCTGGAACTAAAAGAGGGACCTTCAATATCCCATGGAAAACCACCTCTAGAGTGTGGTCATTACCACAATACTGTCACACGACTATAGCTTATTGTGGTGGCATGTTACTACAATGCGAAACGCATGACTCTGAAAATAATGATATCAATTTTAATAGATCAAAATATAGGATTGGTTAAACCCCTCCTAAATCTCTATCAAAACCCACATCTTTCCTGTAAATATTTTACTATAAAAGAACAGTTACCAAAAACCACAGGATTCATTTCATCTTTCCCATTCAGAATTCGAGTCATGGTCATGTCCCTATTAATCAAATAAATTTTTGATTCCATTATTATTTGAAATCACATTATTTTTTCATTCTCGTTACATAATTCAATTGCATATGGGTTTTGACCAATGTTTTAACAAATATATATCCATGAGGAGCATAACAACTCCTGAACCCTAACCCAATTCCCATCTTTTCAATACCAAGTCAATTGAATTTATCGAGTGAAGTAAATTATAATCACATCATAGTATATGATGGACCATACATGTTATGAACTAAATGTTAATGAAAATTACTCAATATAAATCACAAAACAAACCAAAATAATATGTTTCGCTATCACAATAGATATCACAACAACATGCATCAAATAATTCTTCTTAAATGGCTTGGCATAATGCATGGAATGCGATTTCTTGAAAGTGTCTATATGATACATGATATGGAATACCCTCATTCCATAAGGTAGAAATTAAATGAAACCCAAAATCACATCAAATATATCATCATAAAACTTGTGTGTCACCCAATAGTTTAATCAAATCATTTGTAATTGTCAAAATACAAAAAATAGAAATTTCATTCAATGCAATTTGAGTTTTTCTTATATACGGGGCAACTACTCTCTGAAACAATCCATTACCAAATTCTATTACATTTCTATTCATGTCTATGGTTTCCAAGATATATGAAAAACTAGATAGGAACCTCTTATGATACCACTTTTTATCATCCCAGACCAAGATGCCACACAATAGTGCCCCAATCCCGAATGGCTATATAGCCTCAAGTGCATCACTCAAATCAATAGAGTCTGTTAACTAGTATTGAGGGGATATGTGTGATAGTGGGAATACTGTTCTGTTTATTACTATAGTATACACAACATAATATCAATAACATAAAAACTATGGAATTAGATATAATAGGAAGATAATGGATAACTAAACAAGAAACGAATACATAAACGAAACTAAAATCAATATCACACACATTTAATGATAATGATACATTTCATATGTCTAATAATAAATCCAAAATTGATACACAATATAGTATTGAATTACATTTCTCAAAAAAAACAAAAGAGAAAATTGTGATATCTCCAAAAATCATCATTAGCTGTAGATCATTCTCGTTCTCCCATACTACTTAATAGCAATCAACAACCTATATTATGGAACTTTCTCTAATCACTACATACAATCATATAATGTATTTAGGTTCCCTAAGAAGACCCAAACAGGGTGTGAGATAATATCCTAGTAGGTAACCACCCAATATCTATACATTCCATGCTGTGAAAATATAAAAAGATAAGATGGTAAAGAGAAAGTAGACAAGAAGTAAAGAAAAAAATATTTTGATAACAAGAAAATGACTGAATAAGTATCCCTATAACAGATTTTATGGGTTCCTTATAAATAATTTGAGGAAAATATTGTAGTTATCCACATGAAAACTAATATACAACATGGCCTCACCATATATATATATATTTCATACCACTATGGCATAGTCGTATACCCCGTAGTGTCCAGAAATCCATAACCAAGATGTATAATTGTAACATCCCAGGTAATGGAAGATATGTTGGGACGACATAAGGAGGAAGACAAACTTCCAAATCAGCAACCTGAGATGGTCGGAATCAGAACTGATCAGTTTGTTGTAGTGATCGCACAATTTACTCATGCTATAAATGGTGATGGTATCCATGCACAAGATCATCCGGATCAACCACAGAAGAACATGTCAGTAGTGCAGTATTTCATGAGGCAACACCCCCATCATTTAGAGGATCATCTGAGTCTGTGCTAGAATAAGGGTGGATTAAATCATTGGAAAAGATCTTTGAAGTCATGGGTTTTTCAGAACATCAAAAGGTTAGTCTTGTTATTTACCATTTTGAAGGTGAAGCTGATCAGTGGTGGTCGATGGTGAAAAATGTATGGGATAGTGAGGAGATTAATGATATCAATTGGGAAGAATTCAATGTTAGGTTTCTTGAGAAATATTTTCCTATGTTGGTTCGTCTTAGAATGGATGAACAATTCTTGTAATTGATGAATGAGGATGACTCAGTGGCTGCTTATGAAGAAAAATTCACACGACTGGCCTGGTATGCTCCAAATTTCATCTGAGATTTTGGTAATAATATAAATCAATTTTACTCAGGACTGATTCCACGATATCGAAGAGCATTAGCCTCTCATGAGTTCAAATGTTATGAAAAACATGTTCGATGTGTGGAGAAGGTGGAAATGGAGTTTGCCAAGGATCAGGTGTTCGTTGACAAATAAGAGAATAAGAGATCTAGTTGGTAGGAAACGATAAAGAATTCATCAATGAATCCAAGAGGTAAGAAAATTAAATATCCAACTTGTTAAAAGTGTTGTAAAAACAATCCTTGAGAATGTTTATCAATGTTTGGAAAGTGCTTCTAGTGTGGTAAGTCTGGTCATATTTATCGTAACTATAACGAAGATGATAAAGAGGGTAATGAAAAGCCATCGGTAATATTTTTAACATGTAATGAAATGGGTCGTTATGAAAATGAGTGTCTATAAAAGAACTCAACTGAGGTAAAGAATCCAGACTACAAGTTGAAAGGGGTGTTGAAATCCTTTTCAACTACATTAGCAGATGTTGGTCCATCAAACTAAGTAGTATCATGTACATTTTTTGTTGGTTAAGATTATGCCAATGTGTTGTTTGAGTTAGTGTCTACACACTCATTCATTTTCTGATAAGTTTTCTAATAAATTGGGAATTACATCTCAAGATATGAATACAGATCCTATATTAAAAACACTTGGATGAAATGTTGAGACAAAAAGAAAACATAAGAACCTTCCTTTCCTTGTGTGCAAGAAGAATCCACTTGAAAACCTTATAGTTTTTCCTCTAGTAGAGTTTGATGTTATTTTGGGCATGGATTGGCTATCTGTTTATCATGCTAAGATTGACTGAAGAGCTAAAGAGGTTTTATTTCAGAAAGATTTACTGTTTGTCTACAATAATGAACCCTTTATTTTAATAACATATTAGGAAGCCTAGAAACTTGTAAATGATGGAAATGAATGTTACGTATCTCATATTGTTGAAAATAAAGAAAGTGTTGAGATCAACGATGTGACAGAGGTAAATGAGTATCTTGATGTTTTTACTGATGAGTTTCATGGTATTATACCTGACCAAAAAGTTGAATTTACTATTAAATTAGTTCTTGATTCTAAAACAATTTCAATACCCCCTTATCTAATAGCTCAAATTGAACTTTTTGGGTTAATGAATCAATTGTTGGAGTTATTAGATAAAGGATTCATTCAACCTAGCACATCACCATGGGGTTCTCCTATCTTGTTTGGTAAAAAGAAATATGGTTCAATGAGACTTTTCATTGATTATAGAGAATTCAATAACATCACTATTAAGAACAAGTATCCATTTCCTCATATCGATGATTTATTTGATCATATTCCTGGAGCTTAGTATTTTTCAAATATTGAATTGAGATCAGGGTACCATCAGTTCAAATTAATGTAAGATGGCATTCCAAAGACCGCGTTTCATACTAGATATGGATATTATGAATTTGTAGTTATCCCTTTTGGGTTAACCAATCCACCTACTGTATTCATGGATTTTATGAATAGAATTTTCTATGAGTTATTGCATAAGTTTGTGTTTGTGTTCAATGATGATATTTTGGTTTATTATTAAAGTAAATATGAGCATGAAATTCATTTAAGGGTTGTATTTAAAACCATAAAAGAAAAGAAATTGTCTGGGAAATTCTGCATGTGTGAGTTTTGGTAACATAAAATTTTATTCCTTGGTCACATTGTTTCAGAAAATGGCATTATTGTTGATCATGCTAAGACAAAAGTTGTTTATGAATTTCCAAGATCGAAAAATATAGCTGGGATCTGTAGTTTTCATAGTTTGGCAGGTTATTACCGGAGGTTTGTTGATAATATTTCACGGTTATCTAGTCCAATGACTATGTTAACTTAAAATGGTGTTATGTTTATTTGTACAACATAATATGATGATTGTTTTCCGGAATTGAAAATAAGATTGGTGAATGCTCCAGTTTTGGCACTACCTTCTAGAAATGGTGAGCTTGTTATTTACAGTGATGCTTCATTGAATTCACTTTGTTGTGTCTTTATACAGAATGATCTGGTAATTTCTTATGCTTAATGTGAGTTGAAACTTCATGAGTCAAATTACCCTATACATGATTTGGAATTTGATGCTGTTATTTTTTCTTTAAAAATTTGGATGCATCATTCGTATATAGTAAAATGTCAAATATATATTGTCCACAAAAGTTTAATGTATATATTCACTAAGAAATAATTGATCATGAGACAAAGGAGATGGCTGAAAATAATCAAGGATTATTATTGCACGATTCATTACCATCCTAGAAAAGAAAATAAAGTGGCTGATTCTTTGATTCAAAAAAGTAATATCTCATTAACCATGCCACGTTTGGAACGAGATCCTTTGGTTTTTGATTTGATAAACTTTTGAATAGAATTTATTGGTGCAGTAAATTCTTCTGTTTTGTTTCATGGGTTAGTGAAATCATCTCTATCAATCAGAATAAAGCAATCACAGAAGGAAGATAGTGAGTTTCAGAAAAAGGTAGAGTTGGTTTAGAAGGGTATGTTGCCCGATTTTGATGTTGATAATGATTGTGTTTTGAGGTTTGGGAAGAGATTATGTGTTCCTTGTGATTCACAGTTGATGAATGAGTTGTTATGTAATGCTCATATTTCTCTATTTTCAGTTTATCTTGGTAGTACTAAGATGTACAGAGATCTTTGGGAGTATTTTTGGTCGGATGGAATGAAAAGAGATATTACTGATTTTATTGTGAAGTGTTTGACTTGTCCCTAGGTTAAAGAAGAGCGGAAGTTACCGAACATGATTCTTCAGTCTTTACAGGTGCCAGAGTAGAAATGGAAAAATATATCCATGGAATTTTTTGTGGGATTACCGATGACGTCTTGAGGTAATAATGAAATCTGGGTTAGAGTTGATCGATTGACTAAATCAACTCATTTCCTTCCTATTCGAGATACTTTGTCTCCATATCAACTTTCTCGGTTCTATGTTAAAGACATATTCAGGTTGAATGTTGTTCCCCTCTTTATTATTTATGATCATGATCCCAAGATTACATCTATCTTTTGGAATGGCCTTCAGAAGTCATTTGGTACTGAATTAAATTTTAGTACATCATTTCATTCTCAATCAAATCTAATGTCAAAATGAATTATTCAGAGCTTAGAGGATATGCTTGTTCATGTTCTCTAGATTACCAGGGAAGTTGGGACCAACATATTTCATTGGTTGAATTTTCTTATAATAACAGTTTTCATTCCAGTATACAGATGGTTCCATTTGAGGCATTATATTGAAAGCGTTTTCGAACTCCTGCTTTTTGGGAGGATGTTGGTGAAAGGAAGCTGATGGGACCAAAATTGGTAGAATAGATGTCATAGAAATCTCACTTGATTCAGGAAAATATGAGAACACCATAGAGAAGACAGAAAAGTTATGTGAATAGCCGGAGGAAGGATATTTCTTTTGAGGTAGGTGATCATGTCTTTCTCAATGTATCTCCATGGAAACATGTGATGCGTTTTTATATGAAGGGAAAGATGAGTATGAGGTTCATTGGACAATATGAAATTCTGGAGAATGTTGGATCAGTTGCGTGTAGAGTGGATTTACCTCCTTGTTTATCCCAGGTACACAATGTTTTTCATGTTTCCATGTTGAGAATGTATATGCCAGATCAATCTCATGTTTTGAGTCTTGAGGTAGTTCAGTTAGAAGAGAATCTCTATTATGTTGAACAACCAGTCCAGATTCATGACCATAGAGAGTAACTTTTTCAAAAAAAATTAATTCACCAAGTGATGGTTTTATGGAAAAACCATATGACTAATGAGGCAACATGGGAATCTAAAAATTAAATGAGGGATAAATACCCCCACTTACTTTGATATCTGAATAAAAATTATGAGGACGTAATTTACAATAGGCGGGAAGTTTGTCACATCCTAGGTAAATGAAGAATACAATATTTTTTTATTTATTAATATTTGCGAATTAAATATTAATTTTAATTTAAAAGGGTTTCTATGCTCGATAGTGTATCTCATACACAACAACGAGTTTCTTTGCACTCTTAAGTTGCACACTAGTAATATAATATTTTTATTTCAAAATCGTACATAACTCCTAGCCATTGTATTGGTGGGAATGAGAAAAACTAACTACAACGTGATTATACATATTTGTTAAATTTATTTACATTTATCCAATAAATTTTAGAGGCTTAAAATGTGAATGAATCTACTTTTAAGTATTATTTACATTAAGAGGACGATTTACCACCTTTTAATGGAAAACCATCTTTAAATAGTGTTTTGGTAACTTTAATACATTCTATATGACCAAATAAAATAAATCTTTAGAATAGGGACATCAATATTTACTTTTCTGTAAATTTATTGTATATTTTCGATAAAGTTCATTTTTAATAAATAGTGAAAAATATTGTATTTTAATTCAAGAATGCGTGTTAATATAATTTATTTATATGGATAGATTATCTTTATAATTTGTTTCAAAGTGTATATAGAATATATCTTTACCATTTAATCCAATTATGGTCATTGGAATTAATTTCACTTTTTAATTGGACATAAACAAGTGTCAATCTTTGGATAATTATTGTTTCATAAAAACACTCTATTTGTTTTAACAACGAGAATTAATTTTAAAATTAATTAATTCCAAATTTTTGTTTTGAATTTGGAAAAATAAAAATCATTTTTTAATCAAAATATCAAATATAGCTTAGGCTGAAGTTTTTGTATTTTTCTGAAAAACGTCAATTTCTGATGAACAGTGAAACCACTTGGTAGTAGTTCAAAAACTATGTTTTTCATGTAAATGAAATTTTACCACATCTGTGAATTGAATTTCAAAAATGATACTTACTTGGTTGTTATTATCTCATAAAATTTGGTTCAATAAGATGAAAATAATTATTTTTGAATAGTAACTTTGGACATGTATTTAACGTATTTAAAGGTAAATAGGGTAATTCAAGGTAAAATGAATATTGTAATAATTTAATGTTACCATAACACATGTTCAATTATTGTTGGTTGATTAATGGCCGAACATGGGCATCCTTGGGTCTATTTGGGGACCCCATGGAACAACTTATGAATGATAATGAAACTTTAGAATAATTGATTTAAACTAAAGGCCAATATCACAAAAACAAAATTGTTTTACTAAATTAATTTTTATGTGTTGTTATATAAGCCATATTTTAGACTATAAATATTATTTATAAAGATAATAATATTTCAAACATTAGTGTAAATTTTTATAATTTTTATACATCGAATAAGTTAAATTATTTATTACACAATAATGATTCGGTATTTACCTTATTGATAAATGATTTAAATAAATAAGATTATAATGATTAAAATATTATCCAAACAAGTAAAATTATTATTGGATGATTTTATTTTGACCATGATTAATTTTAATTTTTATGCTAATGATTTTTGGACCTTTAGTAACCTAAAAACATAATATATTAAAATAATATTATCACACATTCCTAAAGATCCCCTCCTCTCCGTTATAAAAGGAGACCACTTCTAACCAATTCCTCACACCTCTCAAGACATTAGTATCATCCAAAATCTACCCAATTAAGCTCCCTACATCCCTATATATCACATAGAAACCTTAACATAGGCAGAAGGCACTTCAACAAACGATTTTGGTTCAAACCAAAGGATGTTACCCAAATTAAACGTAATGGTTTCTCTTAACATATTTTCTTTTATTTTACATCTCCAACCCCTAAACTCTTTTTATTCCTTTATTCTACAGAAAAAGAAATATCTTCAATATAGTTAAATTTTTAATGAGATGTTTTTGAACTACACTTAAACACACTTTCATCTAATGGGTGAAGAACATAATGTTTCTGTGGATGGAAAACTAACACCTCACGAAACGATGATTGTTCAATTACCTCCTACCACCTCTCATGGTGGGCATTATGATGGAATTGTATTTATATATGATAAATATTATTTTTATTCTTTGTTATGCTTTGCTATTTTTCTTTTATAGCATTCCTTTAAGGTTTCAATTATTGGTAAACCTGATTATTTCATTTGAGGAAGTGCGGACTACCGCACCCTCAATGTGATATGACTCGTTCATGCCATATGTTGGACCTATAAAGGATAGAGTTAATGGTATTATATATGATATTATAATGTAATTATAATATATCAATGCATCATTATGTTTTAATTCCATTAAAAAATGAAATAGAAATGAAAATAGTGTTCATGCGTACGTACGACTTACCGCCTCCATTAACGGTGCATTTCATTTTTTACCTCAAAATGATATATAATATTATGAATACAAGTATATACTAGATATATATTATATATATGATATTTAAATCATGAATAAAATTCTGGAAATAATGAACTTTTGACCATGTGAATAACTTATAACTATATGGTGTTCATTTCTGACTCAAGTACAAAATATCGAAATAACGACCATTATAAACTTGAATGATTACATTATGTTTATAACATGGTAATTAGTGATATAAAATGAATAATAAACATGAAAAAGGTTCTTCATCATGTAGAATATAACATTAGTTTATTATTCAGGAGATTAAAGAATGATCGAGTCAAGTCAGACACGTGGTAAGGGACTTCGTTTCAATCTCTTTTCATTGAGTCACATTTCGATAATATATATACCTTCTTCATTTAAACGGTGTATAGAAAAACCCTTGGACATTTACTATCATTAAAAGGAAATTTTTTTCTACAAATCATTTTACTAAACAAAAAATACAATTTTTTAATGTTTGTGGCGATAATGATCTCTTCGACACCGTAATCATTATTTGGCTTCCTCGATATGCCTTAATGTTTTCTAAAATGAAATGAAAATACCTTATTTTGTTTTTTGGTGTTATGGTACTGAAAATGGTTTTTGAAATGGATGGATTATTTCAATATCATGAAATTATATCATGTTATTTAAAATTAAATGTTATTAGTGAAATGTTTAAATTTGAAATACTTTATGTGTTATGATTTTATAATTGTACTTGGACATTTGACGGGAGGTTATATGATAAAACAAATTATGGGTGGTGTTGTGATAAACAAGTAGGTGTGGTTATTTCATGACCACCAATGCATTGGGTATGGAAGCCGGTTGTATGGATATTCCATTTAGTGATACGTGTGGAAGTCGACCATATGGATATTCCATTTAAGTATGTTCATGTCCCAAGTTACCATTATATGTTATGTGATCTTATATGGTTTTGTGGTAATAATTTGGTTACAAAATGGTAATTAGTGATATTTTATTTAGTTAAGAGTATTTAATACTTCATAAAAGAGAAAAGTATTACTGTTGATGAAGTATTCATGTTTTACTTTTTGTTTTGAAAAAAATTATTGTTTTCCTTATTTGTGTATCCTTTACTGCACTTTTTATGCCGATCGCATGTTTTTGAAATGTTTTTCACAGGACTGAAAATAATATTAGAGTCAAGTACGGGGTCAAGGAAAAGTTTTGCTATCTTAAACATGGAACTAGTCATGACTCTTTTATTCAAGAGTTTTTTTTTCTGTGAAAAAATGGGAACTGAGTAGAAGATTCTACTTTGTAATTTTTGAAAAGAAATGTAATAGTTATATCCTAATTCTCTAATGATGTAAACCTAAAATGATCCTCCATGTGAATTATTAACATTATTCAAGATTATGTATGTTTTATGACTAGGTCCTTATAATAATTGAATAAATCACATTCAATAGGACAAACGATAAAAATAAATGTGTCATACAATAGAGGGTAGGATCCAATGTGTCAAATACAAATGCATCTGCATCGATTCCTAGGATAATCTTGATTTAAAATCGGTATAGGTAGTGGTCGGTGTCCTAGGATCATGTCATACTAGACGTTACCTATGTGAGTCCAAGAAATGTATATCCATGCGGTTATAAGGACCATGGAATCCCATAAAATCCAGACTGAAGGATTATACACAATCCAAGGGACCCACCTCTACATTCTAGGTCCCTGAAAATATATCCATTGATTCTACACAATCACTCATTTATATCATACCATTTAACAATTTAAAAGAATATGAGTATTTCCATTCTAATAAAAAATTAAATCAATTCCAAAACAATGAGTATACCCACCCATTTATGAATTTACATTTATGACATTTAATTGGTATACCCACTCTTATAACCAATTACCAAACAAACCAATTAATCCATGATCTGTGAAATATAAACCATTTCCTAAAATCAACAATTAACCAATATGAATCAATATTTAATAATAATTCTTGGGTAGAAACTCATCTTCTAATCAAGAAACCCCATTATTTTTAATCATCATTAAGCACCATTTAATGAGGATTACATTAGAACGCATCCCATTGATTGTTCAATAGGTAATAAAAATGAATTTAAATATGTAACACACAATTGGTGACAATGTTTGGGGAAAATTACTACAAAGACACCTCAAAAAACCTAAGAGAATCCCCAAATGTTTAATAATAATTCAATTCAGTTAGTTGGTTCAATTCTAAGATTTTTTGAGAACGTCTAGTGGGATTTATAACGACTAATAACATGATAAATAACAAAATCTCAATAAAAATAGATATACCCACTACCTTATCTTGATAATGGAGTTATCATCTAGTAATAACAACTGATTTGACTCAGATCATTAAAAATATAAATATTGGACGAAGAACTAGTTATTAGGCCATACAATCCAAAATCAAAATAGCATAACTGTTTTCCATATGAACGAATAGTGTCTAACAAGGATTTCAGAGTTACCATTACAGATACAATGAGATATTATATGCTTAATCCATAGAGTGCACAGATGAACTTGATTGATACTAATATTATCCTCAAAAAGGATCTCTCAAAAACCACCCCAATTGTTTGTTGATTGAAAACAGAAATTATGATTGTAAAAGGAAAAATGTTATTTAAAATGGTTAAATTTTCCAAAAACAAATGGGTTTCACAGTTTAAGAGAACTGTTCAGGAAAATGATTTCCAACAGTTCAAGGATTCTTATAGGCCATTTGGAACCTGCATTGTTTACCCATAGAGTTTTCAAATCTTTCAAAAACTTTGAGAAAACTCTACATGATGATCTGTAAGAACTATGGAACTTGATGCATGGTCATGTGTCTCGTCACACACCGAATTGAAACCATGTGGTCAAAAAAACCCCAACTACCATGTATCACATGATTTTTAAAGCCTCTATGGAATGCCCTTAATGGATTCTACTAACAATGAAACAGGCTTAAATAACTCCAAACATTAGTTATGGGTTCCAAAAAAGACAGAACACCCCCTGAAACCTCCATGACCTCAATGCGGATTTATATTAGTCCATATTTATTAATTAAAATTGAAAAATAATGAATTCATACCGCAAACTAAATCCCATGATCTTATAAAAGATGAGTTTGAGGTTAATTTAAAATCAATCCAACAGGTTGAATGAGAAAAAATATTTTTATCATCTAAAAGATCATATGTTTGAAATGTTTTTTATACAATATCAATATAAAATTTGTTTAGATGAATAAAATTGGATTAATTTATGTATTATTGATCAAATTATTCCTCAATACAAAATTAAGATTTTATTTTACTATATAAATTATATTAAAAGTAAGTTTCAATAAAAATCATTGTGATCACTATTCATTAACAATTATACATCATAGAAAAATACAAAAATACCACACAAATTAAATTTATATATTCTGATTTAAAAAATGATGTTTATTTATAAATTATAATTATAAAAGATTCAAAAATTATTTTTAAAACTTTTTTTCAATTAAAATGTTGTAGAAACACCTTTCAGAAAGAATTAACTTTATATACCTAAAATTGGAATAGTTTTTATTATTTTATTCTCATTAAACATATTAGATGAATATAAAAAGATTTAGTTAAATTTATATTATAAAAATTACATTAATATCTATCATTATTCTTGATGAATTTAATTTATTATGTTTGAACACCTTTGTGGTAATAGAAAAAGTTTTTTATTAAATAACATCCTTTATATTAAATTGGGGTTTATTTTCATTTTAAATTCATTGATAACATCACAAGAGCCTCTTGCCAATTGGCGTGGACTCGGCAAGTTCTTCCAAGAGACTTTTGATCATAACTAAGTGGAGACATATTTACTGGTTAATGTAGCGGTGATGTAGTGGACACTATAGTAGGTACTATGGGATGTATTGTTCGGTATTATACTCTCCATAACTATTATTTGTTTTGGGCTCTCTGGCCCCCGATTTTTTCCTTGGATCATTCAAGGCCTTTTTTCCATCCATAACCTTCAGGAAATTTTGGCTTTTGGGCCACCATAAGGCCTTTGGGCCACCTCATGGCTTTAGGGACACCTCAATGATTTCAGGCCACCTAAACTAGTGCTGAATTGACCAGGAGAACTCTATATGGAGAAGACTCCAGATGAGGATTCATAGCTAGCATATTCCCCAATTCAAAAGCTAAATTGTGTATAAGAAAGATAAGGAATGACATTGCCATCAAGACTAGTAAGTGAATGCATGAGAATCCTAGCCAAATAGTCATGCAGTGGTGGAGAGCTGATATCACGATATAGATGTTGGGGAGGAATAGTTCTATGAAGTTATAGTCTAGATATTTCCTCTAAGGCCTAGGGATCATATAATATCTTATATTATGGGCCTTGTAAGGGTTCCCCCTCAATCCTTGAAAGGGGGTTATCAAAAATCAATAAAAATAAGTCCTTCAAGCTATTTGGGTAATTCATTGATAAAAAAATAATTAATTTTCTATAAATGTTTTAAAAAATTCGGGCATTTAGATAATATAATTTACAACATCCATTCGAATAAATCGGTGATAACTAGGCTAATTTGTTAATAATAATGATTATATTATAATAGATTTGTGTAAAACTATATCGTCATTGTCATGTATGTTATCAAAGGAACATAGAATTGTGTTTAACCCAAGACAAAAATAATAGTGTGTCATCCCAATGATAATTTATGGTTTCTCTATAGCATAATTCCTATTTGTTTTCTTTAATTCAAAAATATTTGGTACTTTCATATAACCCAATTTATTTTCAATATAATGTGATGAAAAAAATTTAAAAATGAAGAAATTATGATGAACAAAAATAATTATTTAGAACATGGGGTCTTAGAAATTATTCTCTTTAAAGAATGAAAAATATGACAAAAATATTATAATAATTTCATTTATATAAGATATTTTCAATAAAAGTATCAATATTATCATTAATGTAATGTTTTATTGAAAATGAATCTCATAAATTTGTGAGGCGGTAGTCCTCCACACACATGAGAAGAATTATCATTTCCTCAACCGAATGCAATGAAATGCAGAATGAATGAAATAATTACTACATAATAACAATTATTTCATAAAAATTATATATATAAATTATATACATCCTCATTCGCAACAAGCAGAGGTGTTAACAAAATAGTTAATGGCATCAGTTTTCCAATATGTAGTCTGACATACACACGAACAATGTCTTCATAACCAATTATAATAAAGTAGATATATATGTTATTAATTAAATTAACAATAAAATAAATCATAATGCGTACTTTACTGATATTATTATATCATAATGTTTTAATAATAATTTTAGTATGTGTGTGAAGGGGAAAAAATAAAAATAGTTGTTGAATGACTTTACTTATTCATTGTGTAACCTCCTCAGGACTGAACCCAAATCCTTCCTTGGATGTCTTTCATCAAAAGATTACTATTCTAGATAATATATTTATATTTTGAAGTTATTTAGGTAGGTATTGGGTGAAAGGGATTTAAGGAAAGAAGATAGAGGTGAAATGGTGGAATTTTATAAGTGATGTGAGAGGCACCCTAATAATTTATGAAAATAATAATGTGTTCCCACATTATTAAATTTCAAAATGGTCCAAAATTGTGTATTAATGATACTTATACCTGATAAGGTTAACTTATTATCCTAAAATATATATCATAAAAATTCTTATGTAATTATAACACTCATCCATTCAGTTTAACCCCTCAGTAAACTCATTTTTTCCTAAACCGTGATAATTTATTTTTATTGTCAACAAAATTAATATTGATGGAAAATTGCATTAAACATATAATGTAATATAATGAATTCTGATTCAAAATAGGGAATTCCTTTTTCCAAACTCAAATAAATAATTTTTTATTTTTTATTTTTTATTAATCCCACCGGCTTGATGGGAATGAGGGGTTTAAAATAGAAAATATTTAAATGTTTACAAATCATTTATATAAAATTTCAACATTTAACTGATTCCAATAACCTAAATTGGATAAATAGATATATTATATGTCTAATTATTCTTTGAAATCAATTTAAATGATAATTTATCACTGAAAATAATTTAAATGAAATGCTTTTTTCATTTAAAATTCAAAAATTATCCACAATTCATTCCGAAATTAATCTTTTTAGAAAACTGTCAATATTTTAATCTTTTATAATTAATATATTATTATTTATTAAATTGAAATTTAATTTAATATCCTAATTATTTTTAAAATTTTATAAAATTATTATAAAAATAAGTACACAACAAATTTGAAAACCTAATTTTAAAAAAAACTTTTAGGCATAAAGTTGGATTTATTCATATCAATTGTCAATGAAACTCATAATATGATTTATAAATTGTAGATTGAACATATAATAAATAAATTTCTGACAAATAATTCTTAAAAATCAGTTTTTCATAGCTGATCTGGAAAAACATTTTTTTATAAAAAATTTTTTCCAGAAAAGGTTTTCCTTTATATTAAAAAAAATCAATTTTAGTTTTTATTCAACTGTTTCCCAAGTATTAATTTTCTATACATGTATAAACCATATATTTTAATTATTTATTTAATCTTATTTATAAACAAAATTAAATTTTCTAGGTGATAACTACAATATTAAATAATAATATTTTCATAAATATTCATGTATAATGAAAACTCAATTATTCGTGTAACGCCTGCTAAAATTTGTGTTTCATGCCTCACATAAAAAGACTATGTTGTGTGAAATAAATAATTTAGAACAAATTGAGTTTATTTTGATGTAAAAATTCAATAAACATGAATCGATTATATTTTTAAACCATAAAATGAATTTTTTCATGGAATATATCACTTTGGTATCAATGAATAGTAATACTTCTACCCCATTACATCCCCAGGATCCCTCATATCTTAATAAAGATATTGGGTTTTCCAACCCACATTGACTTGGTCTGTGGTCTTATTTTGTAAAATATTATATATTTGATTAATAATCTATAATGGTTATTCATAATATTAAATATAATGCTCGAGTGGTATGAACTATTACTTCGTCAAATGTAATGGATGATGTATGTATTTCCTCAATGTGGTAGATGACACACATTATGAATCTATGAGAGGTTTGGTGGAATCACCAAATTATAATCCAATTTCTCAATATGATTTTAAATTTTAATAGGACTGATATACCTAAGTATTGGTTTTCCCTTTAAATACTCCACTTTGAAAATCATTGAAATAACTTCTTTCCAATTCAAATTCTAGATGATCTCGATGATTATTTGTATATTATTTATGTTTTTTCAAGAAAAATAAACTTGTGTAAGGGGTTGATCCCAACAACATTAGAAATACATTTGAAAATATCTTAAGAAATCTTTTAGTGTTTGAATTATTCTCTCAATAATAGAATCTTTAGTAGAATGATATGTGAAGTTGAAACACAACCATATATCAACATATTTATAAATTCCTCTATATGAAATCGAGTAAAACCTCATATATATATAAGATATGAATTTAATGTTTTAATCGAGGAAACCTTAGTGTTTCCTTAAATTGTATTCTCAAAAACTGATTAAGGGATAAGTTTTTAAAAATTGAAATGAATTAGTCTCACATTGTATGCAGATTGAATACATTCCATTATTACATCGAATAAAAATATTATATAATTCAGCGTAGTTTGTGGTACCTCAAATCATTATTCCACAAAGAGTAAATGAATTACTCATAACATAACATTTTCTCTATAAATTAAACAAAATGAATGAATAGTTATAAATTTAACGTAAATTATCCCTAATTATGATAAAATCCCACCTCATAGAACCTAAAAAAGTGATACAATGACTTTTAAAAAATGATCAACCACAAACACACAAAAACATGTTATTAATCACTAAAATATTAGTTAATATTACATTGGAAAACAAATTATATGAAAAGAAAATTCATAATTTACACCAAAAACAATATATTTTCATTTTAAAAAATATTGATTGAATGCATCCATTCAAACATGTACCTAAACAATATCAAATGTGAATTTTGTATTGTATCATTCAAATAGAGGGTGATGATTATATGAAAATTCACTAAAGGTTGAATAATAATATTTTAATTTGGCATGTTCATACAAAATAAAACATGAACATACCAAATATGGTAGGGGATAATTATTGTGCCCTACATTTCATGATTCACTTCAACCATATTGATTGGATATATATTCCAATTTTCATTTTCCAAATAGGGTTTTCTAGTTTATCATCTTCATTATCCCCTGGATTAGGGAATTGATTCACACAATTCCCATTCTCCATCTATTTTAAACAGTGTAGTGTGTTTGCTAAATTCTTTAGATCTTTCTCTCTATTTTACTCGTAATATAAATAGATACCATAACATTGAAAATTGATATATCAATCACCATCCCCTCCACACATTGAACATTTACAAATCCCGATAATAGAACCTCCTCTACTATTCTATACACAAAATGAGAATAATGTGATGATCATCTCCATCCCACTATGGTTCTCATATTTTTATTAAAATTATTATTTTTTACTTCTTTAGACACCATTACATTGATATGTAAATCTATCGTCTATTTACACATTTAGAGAAAATTGAAATTTTTTTTAATAACAACTCACATATCTTATATATTATTCTATTCAGAGAAATGGTATTAATCCACTGTATAATTTAACAACATTACAATTAGTTTGGATGATAATAATGGATTAATACCACACATTCATTTCATATGTTTCTTCATAGATACAAATAGACTCATCATCCATTTACATTAACTCAAGAAGTACTTCTATAACATTTTATGGAGAATAAGAAGAAAGTACTTGTTGACAAATATGTTCTTGAACTCATCCAAATGAACGGTGTCAATTTCGTCTTAATTTATCATTTTAATGATAATTGGCCCCTATTTTTATATTTCAACTTTGATATTGTAGATAATAGATAATATATTCCAAGGGTCTGAACACTAGAGAATAAAAAATATATTTTTCAGTGGATCCAATCCATTCCACAGAAACTTGTGGTTCCGAATACTCACGATGATAAGGTTAACATTTCCTTATTATAGTCTCAATAAAAAGTTTTCTCTTCAAATTTTTTCATCGATGTCTAGCAAAACTCATGAATAGTGAATTATTTGTGAGAATAAGAACAATATTATTCATTTCAGTTCCCTTACAATTTTTTTGCTAAGGATTTCAATCATTTCACAAACCTTCTTTCATAGAATTATTAAGGTTTCATTGATTTCTATCACTTTACTTAAAACCAAAATCATACTGTGTGTAACAATAAAAATATTAGAGAACCATATAATCATGAAAAATCACTAATGTGGTGTCTAAATCATCAAACATTATTTCTTAATCAATAAAACCTCCAGCTTAATCTCGATGATTCATATTCATTATATTTTTAATCATTCATTATAGATCATGAACTGTTTTTTAATTCATAAAGAATATCTCATTGGATTTTCATACTAGTTGTAGAAAAAGACACGTTGTTGCGATCCATGTGACTATTGAGTCCTTCTCAATACAACCCTTTCAAATTTAGTACACATAGGTACCACAATTATAGAGCCAAATTTACTTATAGTATAAAGATGTAATATATTGTAAGTCACTTCACCTATCTATTACCATATGTCTAGTACAATATAATATGCTTTGAGTCATACATAAAAATATATATTGAAATATACATAGAAATATCCATATAAATATCCCAAGTGATATCACAAAATAATTCATACCCCATTTTAGAAAGGATAACTAAAACTTTCATATTATTACAACTTTTGTGACCCAATATTATCATTAATAAGTATTAATTTTTATTAGGTGAAGGTTCATTGAGTTACAAAACACATAACAATGGATAATACAATTTTTGTGTGTTTGGGGACATATTACAGAATATTATAATTTGATGAATGATATTCAAAATCTCCCATATATATGATCCATATTATTACTCTTCATATAAATTACCAACACAATTCAATTCTTCGTAACATGTGGAAATAGAAAATAAAAAAGGGGGAGCACATATTCATAGTAAGGGTAAAAAGAGAGATACATAAGTATAACATAAACATAGTGGCATGAGTATAAAATAATAACCTATTAAAACCATACCTTATATATCAAATATAATAATCATGATTTGTGGAATAAATATTTTATTTTTTTAAGATATGAAGGAAATAAAATGACATGGGCCATTATAGAGTAATATTGTTCTAAGAAAATGATTTTTGGAATATATATAATTGGATTAAAATTCAATTCATGGGTACCAACCAACATATTCATAACTTGTTAGGCTTGGTCTAACCACATCCTGGCCACCTTTGTTAATGATCACAAAATAATTATTATTGTCTTACTAATGATTTTAATGTTTCTGGAAAGATTATTATAAATTTAAAGAGGTGATGAAAATTTTCCTATTTATATGACATCATCGTGGTTAATACATCATCATGTTGTCAAAAAAATTTGACTGACTCACATCTAGATAAGGTCCCTCTTTCAGCATAGAAATATAGAAAAGCCTCTAACTAAGTCAAGATCATATATGACACAAACAGAAATGTCAAACCATCAAGGATTTCAGTCCATCAGAGTGAAATTTTGGTAAAGTACGAGACATATCCAAACTAACCTACATTCATTGGAGTAATTTTTATCATGAAATTATTAATAAGTACAAGACACAACAAGATTAATACACTACCAGTGTTAGACCACCATGAAGAGACATTATAGTCTTGAGAAACATCTACAACATGACACCTCCATACTTTGAGACACTTCCACTATTGAGTCCCGATATCCGAACTCACTATCACTATTCCTTTAAATATATTATTGAATTAACTTATTGTAATGGTTATATTATTGATGTTCATATAAATTTATATTTTAACTATTATCTCTTAAATAATCAATATATTTCATTGAAGAGGGTGTTAGACATATAATAAGCGGAAGATGAGACGATCTGAATATTTATACTAATGCTATGAAAAAGATAACAATAACCCCTCATTCATAGTGGTGAATGCTTATGCGAGAATGCATATAGAGTTTTGAGATCTAGATTATACATTAGACACACATAGAGTTTAATATATGAATTGTTATGTCCTATAATCACTCGACTACCAACGTCAAAGATCATACACATTTGATTCTTTTCTCTCGTAAAGAACATGATTATGTGACACTCAATTCTTCTTAATATTTCAAGAGAACCCGACTCGATATTTACATTGAATCAAATAAAGAGTCACTTGTTGAACTGCCATATATCGATCATTAATAAAACCAACCTTCTATGATATCCATATTCTATTTACAATCATTTACCTTTAGAGAAGTGTGTGTGAGTAATCTATTTTATCACACACTCAATGTCTCCTGGTATAATGTTGATGATATTTTATATCTTTCCCAATCCCATTTATCTACTTTTCCTTGTATAACTATTGTTGAGGTCCTTGTGTGACCTGTTTCTTTTATAGTCACACATATAACTATAGAAGAGGCCATGTGTGAAAAGGAAATTTGTAATCGATTAGAAAACATGACTGATGATATGGAACACACTATTTATTTTATGTAAACTACTTGATTGAGGTTGATCCTGAAGTGGATAGGGATATGTCTCTACTTGAGGCTGAACATCTTGAATTCAAATTCTCCCTTATTGTTTTTTTCTTTTTATTATAATATTATAAAATAAAAATTGTTTTAAACTGTTAAAAATATTTATAAATTTTTAATTAACCTTAATTAATGTTTTTATATGTTTTCAAATAACTAAAATAATTTAAATGTATGATTAATATTATATATTACTGGACAAGTTATTGACTCAATCTTCTAGGAAATCATTTTAATGATTGAATCGTTTTAATGATCTAATTTTTTGGTTGACTAGGAAATTTTTAAATAAATTTGGGGAATCCATTATAATAAATTTTGAAGTGAAATTTTTTTGGGTACTATATTTACCCCCTATTAGGATTCTCACTTGGGATAACATTTGGAATCAAAAGTTTTTTTTCATTATTAATGTTTTAAAATATAGATTAATATGATTTTAATTACACTCTAAGGGTATTAATTTTCTAATATTTCTAAATTTAGTAATTTAAATTGACTATATACATGATTTTTTTTCTACTAACAGACCTCCTTTTTTCCATGGTCACAATTACGATCAATTGAAAATTAAATTGAACATTAATTTTGAGAGAATAGGTTTTAAAATTTGGACAACTATAATAGATTAATATGTCATTCCTTCTACTCCTATAAATTATTGTGGTGATTCTAGAAATCTTTCTTATAGTAATAATTGTAATGATGTGAATGCCATGTATTTTTCATTGGAAGATAAAACATTTAATTGAATTTCTACATGAAAAAAACTTATGAGATTAGGGATGCATTGTTTGTTTATAATGAGGGATATTCAAATTAATATAAGTGGATATTAAATATTTATAATATTAAATATTATAACTTTAGTATGAATCTTGATGAACCAATTTCTGACATGTACCTTATAATCAATGAGATTGGGAACATAATGAGCTCCCTTGGAAATTTGGTTTCTGATAATGATCATATCATGTGAATATTGAGATGTATTCTGAAAATATGGGGAGACACATATGTCTCCCAATAATTAATTAGTAACATATCTTGACCGAAATAAACATTGACATGAAATTCATTTCATGTATTAAATTTATTTTGTAAGAAAGCTGTTTGATGTCCTCCAATATGTGTTTTCATACTTTAATAGTAACTATTCTAGACATTTGACAGTAGGTTATTCATGAATCAAGATCTTTATTAAGGTTATTGGTGGTCATTACACCTTCAGTGACAATAAAAAAGGAAAAATTATCAAACTTAAAAAATTGTTAAGAGTAATTCTATTTTAATATCAAAACTATTGTTTGTTTATGGTTTAAATTATAACATGCATAGTATCTCAAGATTTTTGGATGATGATTTTTATGTGAAATTTCAAAATAATGAACGTCGTGAATATGATTCTAATGTTTATTTAATTTTTAATTCTTTACAAAATGATATTGTTTATGTTTTTGATCTTCATTCCTTAATTTCTCAAAAAAAATCATTCTTCAGTTCCCTCCAAAATGAATCTTGGATTTGGAATAGGAAACTAGTTCATTTCAATATTCACTGACATAGGAATATCACTAGAAAAGGTTCATTTAGCAATCTAATGAAACATGAGTTCAAAAGTGATAAATTTTTTTAACTCTTTTCTTAAAGGGGAGTAGTACAAAGTCAATATTAAATCAATGAAATAAGGGTATACATATCTACCTACTAATTTGGTTTATATGAATTTATTTTAATGAACTTGAGTTTCTAGATTAAATGGATTTCACAATATCATTGTTCATGTTGATGAATTTTCATAATGTACTTTGGATTTTGTTTTATCTAAAAAGAGTGAGGTTTGATCTTATTTCACCAACTATGCTAGATCTGTAGAGAACCAAAGTGAACATTTAATAAGACAATGATAACTGACTGTGGATATGAGTATTGAAATCTAGATTTTGAATCTTTTATCTCAAAAAATTATTATATTCATATCTTCTATACTCTTATGATCATTCAATAGCATATATATTTTGAAAGGAGAATTAGAAAATTATAAGACACAAACAAGACGTGGATAAATAAATATGACCTACCTATATCTTTTGAAGAGGCTATCAACACATCCTAGTATATCATTAATAGTTTTTTAATTAGACCTAATTTGGAAAATTCATATTATGATCTTTAAAACAATATAAATCATAATGATAATTACATTAGAGTAATGGTTTTAAAATTATTTAATTAAATTAGAATGGATAATGTTGGAAAATTTGACTCTAAAAGTGTTGAAGTAGTTATCCTGGGTTATTCAATTTATAGTAAAATCTATAGAGTTTTCAAGAAAAGAAAAAGAAATGTGGCGGAATGTTTTCGTGACAATTATAATGAGTGTGAACCACATATGGCTATGGCCTCCCAGGATATCCTTGATAAATATTTATCAGTATTGAAATAAAATTATAAGCCATTCGATTCAGATCTCAAATAGTGGGACAAATATTCCAATTCAGAATAATTTACATAACATCCAACACCAAAAAAAGTAGAAACTAAAGTGAATAGTACATCATTGTATTGAGCTATTAGAACCCTTAAATTCCATTCATTGTATAAATTATTTGAAGAACTAAATAGAGGAACACACGGATGAGATTCTCTAAGATATCATATTGTACATAAAGAATTATATTCTCACCAAGAACCTACGAACGTTAATGAATTAATTAATGTTGAATTCAGGGTGATGTCAATATACAAGAATTGAATACTTTTTAAGGAAACAATAGTGGGAAATTGTACATAGACCCATGGAATCCTTGATTATAATCACTAAATGGGTCATTAGAAACAAGGTTGATGAGTCATGTAGTATAGATACAAACAATTTTAGACTTTTTTCATAGGGTTATAGTAAAAAAGAAGGGGTATATTATGAAGAAAACATTTTTTCTAGTTCCAAGATAAGAATCCATTTGAATCACACTTCCCTATGAAGTTAATATATATATATATAACTTTTTCAAATGTATTTCAAGAGTGAATTATTTTATGGTTTTATATTTTATAATGTTTTTTGGTCAACCCCATATTTTTCAAAATCCTCAAATTCCAAAACATGTTTTCAAATTGACTAATGCATTTTATGGTTGAAAATATGCTTCTTGATATTGGTATGATAGAATAATCATTTTTCATATTTAAAAGGCTTTTTAAAAGTCATAGATGATCCTACACATTTTATTAAACTAATTTCTAATGTTTTTTAGTAAAAAAACCAATAATGATTATATAACTTTCTGATCTTAAATAGATTCTTTATATACATATTTTTCATAAATGATGCCCAATGAATTATAATTTAGTTGAATGGGTGAAAAATATATTTTTAGATTTTAATGTTTTCAAAATGATGAAGGAATTATTTTAATTGAATCAAAAAATAAAAAAGATAATTTAGAATGTATTAATATGGATAAAATTAAGAGTGTTCTTAATCCAATGAGCACCACCTATAAGTTTGATCTTAATGAAAATAGAGAACCAGTGGATAAAATCATTTATAGAAGTATGATTGGAAGGATTATCTTCCTTATTACAAGATAAATAGATATAATATTTATTTCATTTGTGTGTGCTGATAACCAAGCAAATCCCAAATAATCACACATGGTTTCTGTGAAAATAAATTTTAAATCCATACATTTTACAGATACTTTGTGATTATTTTACCTAATAAGAAATTAATTTTATATACATAGTTATTTTGATCTTGATTTCAGTATATGTATGTTAGATATAATATGCACCTCATGAACATTTCATTTTTAGGAAAGTCACCAGTTTCATGGTGTAGTAAGAAAAAATTCAATTTTCACTTTCCACTAATAATGCTAAATACATAACTATAGGAATTTTTTGTGCACAGTTTTTTTGTATAAAACACACTTTACTAGATTATGGATATCAAACCTGACATGTTGCCATAAATTGTTAGAATTTTTAATAATATTTTTGAGAAGCTTTTTTCGCATTCTAGAATAAAAATTATAGATATAAGATATCATGTTTTGAGGGATCATTTTCAAAAGGGTGATATCACTGTAGAGTTTATTGGTGCATTACATCAGTTAGTTGAATTTTTTTATAAATCCTTTCTATTCTGGGAGAATTATTATATTAGACATTAATTATGAATGATTAATTTTTATTACGTTTAATTTTGGGTATGAAACATTGTTGGGTACGAAACATCATTGGGTATGGAAAAACGTTGGGTATGATACACCATTGTGTTTGACTCGCTATTGTGGAGTTATCACCATTGTGGATATATCACCATTATGTTTTTTCCACTACTATGATTGAATAAACATTGTGAAACTCACATTATTGATCAGTATAACCAATGGATTCATGAATTTTAGAATATAATTTTCATTATTAAGTTTTATGTTCCACCAATGTTTTTATGTTTACTATTTATAATTGTAACATGGATTATATATTAAATATTTTGATTTTTGATATTTGGATCTCTAAAAATACCAAATGATATACAGTCGATATTTTAATAGTTCTAATGGTCCTCGACTTTTGTGCCCTTACTTTTCAAGCATGATGTAATATTTATTCTCTTAAACCATTCCACCTTTATCTTCACACAGGATTGCCAAACTAATATCCATTACAATAATTAAGAGTCTTTTTGAGTTATAACAATTTTAGTTGTGATTAGATATGTAGTTAAATGGTTATCCATATGTTCCTGGTCAGGTAGCATGAGTGAACCCCTCATATTGAATGTAACGAACTGACTCGGGATGCCTTGAAACCTGGCACCCAACCCGAACCATCACATACCTGAATGGAGTACCCTATCCCCATATGTTGGAGACAAGCACCCTTGGTATTGAATGACAGTTCTAATTGAACTATTTCACCCAAAATGAGAAACCAAACAATATATACATATGGAATAGAAGTTTTAGTGTATGACTAACAAATACATATTCCATTTTTGTAAGGAAAAACATTAGAGGTAAGAAAACTAAAACAGTAGATAAAAAAACTAAAAGACAACTCGAATATGATGCTATCAATTCCAAACAGATACTCCATTGATAGAATGGAAGAACTCCAACCATATCACCACAAGATACCCATCCAAGTTTTCATAAACCTCACCACCTTACCGGGTCCCCTTTTTTCCCTTTACTAGAGGTCGAACAATGGTCAACACACCGCTGAAGCAGTGCACAAGGTGAAAGATAACAAGATTAGTAGTATCCCATCCAGGTGTTACAAAGAAATCCTCTATATAACAATTTATGTGTTCTTATTTAAAATTTAATACACGACATGATAAGTAGTATATAATTTTTAAAGAAAACATGGTAACATTTCCCTTTTCTATTGTTCTATGCCAAAGATGGTATAATGGTATTAAAGAATATTTTCCAAATTTTTTCTGAAGAATAAACATGTATATCAAGGCTAGAATAAAATCTGAGACATAATAATAGAATAACATTTATCACATTGTACGGAATACTACAGTTCTAGAAAGTAGACTACTCGTACCATAAAAATCAAGTTCACAAAACTGTTTATAGGACAACAGGATTTGGAAGCATATGAATACCCCATGTGTAAACCCCCCAAAATGAAAATGTCATTTCCCATGGAAAATGGTCTAAAGAAACAAAGGAAGTACCCAAGACAATCCTTTTTGATAATAAAAAAACCATGGATGTTGGACACAGCCGAATCCTTCCACATATATACCCTAGTTAACTAGTGATCTCTTTTTCACAAACCAATTTTAATGCCTATAAAACCATTCAAAACCATTTGTAATCCATTTATTAAATTATATGGAAAACAAATTTTCTTTCAAGACGTTTTTTTTCAACAGACACAAAAATCATTACACTTCCATTAATCATTTTATAATGAAATTTTCAATGCAATAAAATAATGTTCATTATCATTGCCTAGATACGGAACCACCTACCTGAATGTTCGGGTCACACATGCCCACAATAGAGTCCAAAAGTAATGAAACCCAACAATTATAACAACAAAGACCCTTGAATCACAACCGCTCCTCAACGAATTGATTCAAAATAATATTAAAGTGGTTGAGGGATAGATGAAATCCCACATACCTCATGAACAAATGTCTGTTGCACCACAACTAGATGTGGAATGACCTTCAAGTCAAGATATAACAATATATCTAGAATATGATAATAAGAAAAATCCAACATGAATCCCAAAACCTGATAACAAATACAGAAGGTGCTATTGCAATCGATGACAACGATATATTGGAGGGAACACTTACCCAGAGAGAGGAACCATAGAAGAACGTATGAACCTGAGCTGATTAGATTGATCCAGAAGGTGAGACACCTTTGGAAAAGTACTAGGAGTAGTTTAGGGATGATAGAGAAGTGGTTCAGATGGAAAGGGCTGAGTGAAATAGAAAATGGCTGAGTTAAACATAGTTACAGGTTACGTTATGACGTGTACCCCTTAGCCAGGACCTATAGTCCACACTGGATAAGTTACATTAAACAACACATCGCCTGAAGTTAAAAATCGTATATTTATACCATATATGACATGTACCTCAGCTACACAATGTGTACTTACTCAGTACTTGCTCCCAGCGTGATCCCCCATTAACCCTATAATGTCACATATAAGGGATTTAAAAACTAGATGGGTTCTTGGAAAATGGAAAACATACCAAACCAAGGTAACTGGATGTTTCAAACTCAACAACATAAAAACATTCCATCCCTAGGAATTTTTGTGGATGATGCAACCTATATAAAGATATGAAGCCACTACTACCTCATAAACGACACATGTTCCCATGTCTTATGAGGATATGATACCTGTTTTCATAGAATTGTGACCAACATAATTGAATTCCCATGTAATATTTTCATCTAATATTCAATTATCTCAACTCGAATCTCGAAAAAAAATGCACATGGACCTAACTCAATCTCTTCCCAACTCAGAATGTGAGTGGGATCAAGGTGAGACTTCTAGAGCTATGATATGTCGAAAACATCATGGATTTTTTTCAACTGAACCATCAGTGCCCAATGATGACAAACATTCCTGATACTTTTATTTATCTAAAATGTTTCAATATATCTCAGAGAAAAATTTCCCTATTTTCCATGTCGATGGTTTCCCAACTATGAAGAAACATTCATGAAAACCCAGTCACCTACAAAAAATAGTAAAGGATGATGTCACAGATCTGTGTACGATTTAAATCAAAATTGGACTGCAACAATACGTCATTGCACTTCCTAAATATTTTCTAATGTATTATGTTCCAGAAATATTCCAACCAAAGATACATCACTCACCTCTACCCAAAAAAGTGCTGATCGACATGGTCGACCATACAACACTTCTTAGGGGGCCATTATGATCGATGATTTATAACTATTATTGTTAAAAAACACAACATGTCCTAAATGACTATACCACGATCCCTCAAAATTCATGATGTGGGAACAATGCATATCTTTTAGGATATAAATTTCATATTGCATCAGGACATATTTCATTGGATGGTAATCTGTTATCAACATGACCTGAACCCCCATTTCCTCTTGAAGACTCCTCCAGAACATCGATGTAATCCTTGGATCACTCTACAAAACAACAATAGAATAACTCCCATGTATCCTCATCATTTCGTGCACATAAACCTTAACCATATAATTAAAATTACTGGTGTCTTGTTCTGAATAAAATGAGAAGACATATTCAACAGATCAATGACCTTCAAGATAGATTTTTTCCCCAGGGCGTCTATGGAAACCCAAAAAAGAACCCATGGATAGCTTATCCAGCTTCTAAACTAGAACCGAATAAGGTAGAAGAAAACTAGAGGGCTTCAAGTTATCTTCCTTTATGCGTTGGTAGGTGTAACAGTGGGACACATAATCTGCAATTTCACTGTTCATACCCGGACACTAGATCTATCTTATCATGTCATAATACATCATTTCAGAGCCCAGATAAATGGCCAATGATTAGATATTACAAT
The DNA here is from genome assembly GCA_963277665.1 of Viscum album. Classification (NCBI taxonomy): domain Eukaryota; kingdom Viridiplantae; phylum Streptophyta; class Magnoliopsida; order Santalales; family Viscaceae; genus Viscum; species Viscum album. Next base: position 470,881,960 of record OY728155.1, read on the forward strand.
CAAACAACAATAAATTCTCATTGATTGTAGTACGACAACTCGATTTCTGATGTGAATTATGACATCTGAATAATGTTACCAACAAGGAACTGTGTCCCCACCATTATATTTTTCTATATTCTTATGAATTCCATCAACTTTTCTTTGACATTTCATGATAGGATTCATGAAATCCGATGACAACTGAACCATGATCAGGAATATACTTGAGAAATCCTCCTGAAAATCCATGTGAAACTGATCGAAATGACCCATAATATTACACTCTTCATTTGATTCCTAAAAACCTATGATGATACCTTCATTTCTAGAGTATCTACAACCACATTCCCTTTCATCAGGGTGTATGTGTTGTCAATTTCAATCTTTTTAAGGTATACTATCCATCCCATGTGTCTGAGATTGAAGTAGTTACAATAAGAGATTGAGCTCACACTCTTATGATCTTAGAAAACTGTGATCTTATCCTCAAAGAGATAGTTCCACCATCATTTAAGCACATGCATCACAACAAAATGATCTAAATCATGATTGGTGTAGTTATTTTCATGATGTCAGAGTTGAAGAGATCCATAAGCTACCACATGATCATCTTTCATAATAACACATCCAAAACTAGTAGTCAATGCATCATATAACACCATGTTCCACTAATAGGGCTCATGAAATATCAGAATAGGTGAGGATGATAGAACATGTTTTAGTTAATCAAAATAGGGCTCACACTTTACATCCCATCATAATTTCACCACTTTCTTGTTAATAGCTGAAAAATGAGATTCTATCTTAGAAAATTCATTAACGAACTGTCTGTGGTATCCAACAAGTACATGGAAGCATCAAATTGAAAATACATTTCATGGTTCCTTCCATGATATGACATATTTTACCTTATCTAGATCAATTAATAATCCTTTCATAGAAAATTTCTGCCCCAATAACATTAGTTCATTAATCAATAAACTTCATTTTGAATGTTTCCCATAGAGACGATGACTTCTCAAAAATAACAAAACAAAGATGATGTGGTGCATGTGTCCATGCTCACATTTTGAGAAAACTAGAATATCATCAACTACAACCATCAAACAAGTTTTAAGATAATAATTGAATATTCATTTCATCAACTCTATAAAATGATTCAGAGAATTAGTTTAAACAAAAGCAATCACAGGATAATCATAAAGTCCATACACGCTCTTGACGGTTGTATATGGTATATTAGACTCCCATACTATGAGTTGATGATAACCCAACTGAAGATCAGTTTTTGAGAACCATATATCCCCCTTTAAATAATCAAAAATATAATCCACATGAGGGAAAGGTTATCTATTATTAACAATTTCCTGGTTCAACTTCTAATAGTCCACACACAACCAATGTGAACCATTCGCTTTCATGGAAAAGAGTATAGGGGCTACCCAAGGAGAGATACTAGGGTGAATGAAACTTTTTCTAATAGGTTTTCTAATGGGATCTTGACATATTTCAACTCCTCTTGTTCCATATAGTAAAAAGGAATCGATATCAGCTGTGTACCTAGCACGAGTTCAATCATGAACTCTACCACTCTCTTTGGATGTAGACCAGAGAAGTTGTTAGGGGAAAATGTCCAGAAAATCTCAGGCAAAAACTGGATGACCCTCAACAAATGAAACGTCATGGTTCTAAAATGCAACAATAATAAACAATATCATTGAGCATTGGTTGGGACATCCATGCACATCCACACCTCAGGTCCCACTCTCCCTGAAACACATGGGATCTAAAATTAGACGCATTGAACGAAAAAATCCGATGATAAAAATAAAACATATCTTGTTGAGGAACAAGAGAATCCAAATTGAGGATGACTTCAAACAGATCTAGAGAATCAACAAGAAAATCATAGGCCAACTTCGTCCCAACTTTGATCAAAGAACTAGAAGGACAAAAAAATCTTTTCCCTTTCCTCTTAATAAGAGGTGTCGCTAACTCAATTATAAAGGTCATAAGTTCCAATGGATGTTTATAAATATCAACAAAATGTGTAGATATAAATAATTAGGAGGCACCAGTATAAAACAATGCAGTAGATACAAATGTTGCAATAAGGTGTCTGTCTTTTACTATTGTAGGACCTGCATTAACATCCATTGGTCAATCATCTACTGCTTGTAAATTCTTCACTCCTGAGGCATGTGGCTGGAGCTCAATAGTTTTCTATGATCTTAAATGCATTGAAATAGCATTTGGAGCTAATGAACACAGACCATATCTGTGAATATTCATATCCTGACACAAACGTTTTCGATGACCAACATGTCCACACCTATTGCATGTATTTATTGGTATAAGAAAATAATGTATGTTGTGGCACCCATTCTGCACTAGTAGCATGTTAGAGGAAAACATCCAGCTGTAACTATTGGTGAAAAGGTGGCTCGCTACAGAGACCAACCTTAAACACTTTGTTTATGGACTTTTCATATTTTATTCTTCCCATCCACACCACTGAAGATGTCACCAGATAGAAGAGAAGAGGAAAAAACGACAACCATTCAAGTCATGTCTATCTCTTCCATCATTTCTCTTTCCACAATATCGTCATACATAGAATGAATCAACATAAACACCTGTGATCTATGGTCTTGGCATAGACCCTGCAGAAACATTTTCACCTTTAGGTAATCATTATTTACCACGTCCTGAGGAAAACAGACAATCTCGACAAACTAGTTGGTGTAGGATAACCACAAATTCTCTTCCTCCTTCAATGATGGGAACTGTATATATTTTTCCAACATCATGGAATTTGGTAGGAATATCTAAAATAATAGGGTTGTGATCCCCTTATAATCTAAGACCACATGTCTATATACCTTGACCACTGAGTCCCACCAATGATTGCACGAACGCTAGAGTCATAACATTTTTCACTTCACCATGATATTCTTAGGTGTCCGTAGGAAGAATATTTTTTTATCGATATGGTACAGCAGATCCTACACCTATTGATGTTTAGTTGACCTTTTATGTGATTGGGGATTCTCATGGAGGAACTCCTGTAATCAATCGCTTTCCTCTCCATCTCTTGGCTATACCATAGCCACAACGTTCTGATCTCATTGAACATCTTGATCCATAGAACATGCTACTCATAAGATCATCTCAATGTGATTCCAATCCATAGTTATATTCCCATGAGGAGCATTAGCAACACCATCCTGAGGAACCTGTGGAAGTTATCTAAAATGAATACTGCTGCACAATAATCCAAAACATAAGAACGATTAGACACCGACCAAATCTCAGTTCAAACTTGAAACCCCATATGTAGAAACATATATTTTAATAGAAATAACAAACATTTGAGACACATATCACAACATACCATGGTATCTTGTGTCTCGTAATGATAAGTGATGTCCATACAAGTATCAAAACAAACTCTCAAGTCCCAAAAATCCTATATCCAGTCTACTAGACATCCTAATAAAAATGATTCTGGATGAAATAATTCCATTGTTACCAAATTCTAACACACCAATCATGGTTTCCTTGAAAACCATCACCTGACCTGACTCCTCACATACTATAAGGGCATTCCCAATCCCCACGGTCTTGAGATAAGAACCTCAGACATCGAATGGCCAAACTGAGGGAAACATTTCTCCTAACATGAGAAACCAAACAACATATATATAGAGAATGGTAGAAATGGTGGATGAATAAAAAATATATATTCCATTACTGTAAGGTAAATTAGTGGATTCCAGGAAACTAAAATAGTAGCTAAAAAATATAAAAGACAATTTCGACTACAAAAAAAATAAAAAACAAAATAGCTACCCCCAACAATGGAATGGATGAACTCCAACCATCCTATGACGAGAAACCCATCCCAACTGACATGAACCGCACTGCCTCACTGTGGCGTCTAAATGTTCCCTATACTAGAAGACATACAAATTTCTACACAGCACAGAAGTAGTGTGTTGGGTGTGAGCTAACATGATCAATATGATCCCACCTAGGTGTCAAATGACAAGTCCCTGTATTATAATAGTTTTACTATAATTTAAAATTTAAAACATGGAATTACAATAAGTAAATAGGTTTTATAGAAAACATGGTAAACAATTCCCTTTTCCATAGATCTAATCAAAAGTAGTTATAACAGTTTAAAAGCATATTTCCATATCATTTTCCACAAGAATAAAGAAGAATATCTAGGCATATTCAAAAAGACAAAAAATAATAAATTGAAGAACATGAATCACTAATGGAATAATACTACATGTATAGGAAGCGGAATACTAATACCAAAAGAATCACGTACACAAAACTAATCCAATTAAAATAGGCCTACGACGCAGAGGAATACCCCATGAGTGACCCCCCCCCCCCAATGTCAATATCAGTTACCTAGAACAATTATCATAGGAAAATTATAAAATCTTGAAGAAAAAACTCCTTGATAATTTCAAAGCAATGGATAATGGCCTCAAGCATAACCTTCTTCATATGTACCCCAAGGTCACCCATGTGATATTTTTCACAAACACATTTCAATGCCCTAAAAACCATTAAAAACCATTTTTAATACATTAATCAAATGATGGGGAAGGAAATGTTCCTTCAATTTTTTCTCAACACACACAACAATCATGCCATTTTATAAATCAATTAATATTGTAGTTTTTTATGAAGAACAACCATGTTTTTTATCAATGTCTATTGGAAGAACCACCTACCTCAATGTTTGGGTTGCACATGCCTACAACAGAATCCCAAAGAATTAAAACCCCAAAAAACAATCAATAAATGGCAAATAATAACACCATATCCTTAAAATATTGATTAAAATTGAAGACAAGTAGTTAGCGGATGGATGAAATCCCACATACATTATGAACAAACATCTGCTGCACCACAAATAGCCAATGAATGTCCATTGAGACAATATATTACAATGAATCTAGATAATGAAAACAAGAAAAATCCATCATGGATCAGAGGATCTGATAACAAAAGGTGAGGGTGCAATCATGATCAATTGCTAGGATGAATCAGAGAGAACTCATACCCATAGAGACGCACACTAGAAGCCCTGATGAATCAAAGCCGATTAGATCGATCCATAAGGTGAGACACCTATGAATAATTCCTAAGTGTATTTTATGGTCAAGAGACAAGAGGATTTAGAGGAAAAATTTTGGGCGAAATTAAAAACCATGTGACATAATCCTGTGCGCGGGCTAGGTCACGACGTGTACGCCTTGGTCATGAGGCGTATTCTACATTGGATAAGTAATGATGAAATACCCTTCAACTGAGGTCAAAAATCCTCTATTTAACCCCTACACGACATGTAGATTAGGTACATGACGTTTACCTTCTCAGTACATGCTCACAATATGATCCCCCATTCATGATAATAATCCAGCAACCAGTACACAACATGAACCTCAGATACATGACTTGTACCTATTCAATAACCTGTAGTAAACCTATAAAATCACATATATGGATTTTTAAAACAAGAATGGAACATAGAAATGGGGAAAAATTCATAATAATTGTAATAGGTTGTTAAAATCGAAGAGTATCAACGTACTCGATAGATGAACTGAAATAAAATTCACTATTGTCATGTAAGTCTCATGTGTTGAAATCCTTATAGAACCAATTATTGCTAGACTAGTTGTCCAAAAATGGAAGACTATTTTACCCATGGTTCATGTATCAATGTAATTAGAATTTTTATTTTGAAATGAATAGCGATGAATAATACTAGATGTGAAGATGAATAAAGGGTTGTAGTGCAGTTTTCTCCATAACGGTAGGGGATGAATGTCAGGGTGTAACACCCTGAGATTTTACGAAAAATATTCATTTTAATTTTATTAATGTCTTGTGTTGTACGCTACACCAAAATGATCTTTCACAGCATGCATCCCTGACTTGGATTGCATTACACGCAATAAATACCTTCCTCGATAGCGTGTGTAGTACGCAATACCATGTTTCATTAAATGAGATATTATTATAATATTATTATGAACTAGCCGTTATGAATAGTAATACACAATTTTTGAAATTTTATAAATTTTATCATTCAAAATGGACTTAATTTTTGGATTTGGAATATCAAAATTAGCTTAGGGTGAAATTTTGGTACTTTTCGGATAACTTTCATATTCTGATGAATAGTGAAAATTACTAAATTTTAATTAAAAACACCTTTTTAATCGAAATAATTAATACTTATAAATTATTAATTTTAGTGGTTTTAAGGTATATTTAGAATATATTTTTACCATGTTGGTCATTGGATGTAATTTCACATTTAAACAAGACATAAACAAGTGTCAATCTTTTGATAGTTATTATCACTTAAAAACATGTTATTTGTTTTGATGACGAGAATTAATTTTTAAATTAATTAATGCAACTGATATGTTTTGAATTTGGTAAAATAGACATCATTTTTGAATTCATAATATCAAATATAGCTTCGGCCTAATTTTTGGAATTTTTTTGGAAACATTTATTTTTTGATGAATAGTGAAACCACTAAGTGGTAGTTAAAAAAACTGAATTTTTCATAAAACATAATTTTACTGCTTCTATGAATTTATTTTCAAAAATCCGAGAGACAAAGATAATATCAAGGACTAAAATGTGGTTCAATGAGATGAAAATAATTTTTGGTGAATAGTAACTTTTTACTTTTATTTACCACGGTTAAAAGTAAATATGATAATTAAGGGTAAAATTATATTATTATTACCCTAAAACATGTCCTAATTCTATTTGATAATTGTCATTCGAGAAAAAACAAACTTAGGAATAAAATATGACCATTTTGGCCTTCATGGATTAGATTAGGACATTTAATATTAATTTATTTAAAGAAGGGTTAAAATAGTTAAAATCAATGTTTAATAAGTAAATCATTTTTAATATAGGGTTATATATAAGATAAATTCGACTATAAATATTCCATAGATGGATAAAAATCTTTCCTACATAATGGTATTTTATTTATAATTTTTATAAATAAAATAAGTTAATTTATTTTTAACACAACGATGATGCAGTAATTATATTATTAATGAAATATTGACATATTTGATGTTATAAATTTCCAAATAAATTTAATATGAGACTTTTTATAAATTACACTGATTTTATAGGTTAATATGACTTGTTATTATTGATTTAATTATCTTTATTCGAACTAATCATTAAGTTAGGATTTTCACAAAAATCAATTACCAATAGTGTCAAAATTGACATAAAATAGTTTTTAAAACAAATATTATATTATTAATTGTTATTTTATTCCTAAAAACCTAAGGTTAGGAGAAATGACATAAATATGGTTATATATATTAATAATAAAAAACTCGGTGTTCATTTGTCTTTTTATAGTAGGTTTCTTAACCTTATAGTGTGATAAAACAAGAAGACACGGTAAAAGTAAAATTATTTAACTTAAGGTTAAATCTAAATGATAAGGTTAAAATAGAAACCAAAACTTTTATAAATTCTATTGGATGAGATTATTTCGACCCATCCCCACAATAGATTCTAAATAAATCAATTTTGATCTATTAAAAACCGAATATGAAATTATAATAAAATAATAGTTTTTGTTTTTTAAAAGGTGCCCCTCTCCTGCCTTATAAAAGGGCACCTCCTCCCTCTCTTCCTCACAACACATTGAGCCTTCATTCTCATCCAAACCCTTACAAATTATCTTCTCCACTTCCATATATTCATCCTATAGGTTCTGGTCTTCTTCAAAGACCAATTATAGTGCCCTAAGAGGAGGTCTCAAAGAGGCGCTTCAAAGAAGAGGTAATGTCTGTTACCGATTCTTTCAACTTTATTTTTTCTTCGACTTATTCTTCTTTAGTTTTACCATTATGAAGTAATAACATCAGTATAAATCATATAATGATATGTTATTATATGTATTAAACAACTCTATTTCACAATCTATCCATCCTACGGAAAACGAAATCACAATGCGTGCGTACGTACAGAATACTGTCTCCACACCGTGGTGAAATCTGTTTTTCCACCATCACCTTACATGGATGGATATAATGGTGTAAAGAATAACTATATATGGTTATTATACAATCATACTTATTCTGATATATTATACAATCCACTCCAATTCTATACAATAATTATGGGAACGATATCATCGCTCGTGCGTACATACAGACTACGGTCTCCACGACACGATGAGATTCATTCTACATGTTAACCATACATGAATGGTCATAATGATTATATAATGAATAATAATGAAAGATATTAAATAATAATTCTAATTTATATATGTATATATATATATATGTCATCTATTTTGTTTCATTCAATTCAATAAAGAAACCAAAACAGCATTCATGCGTACGTAAGGCCTACCATCTCCATGAACGGTGTATTTCATTACTTTTATCGATATATAATATATATATTTGATGAATATATATTATATATAAATCATGTTTTACATTTTGGAATTATGTAAATCAGGATATAAGTAATAATATCAAGAACGAAAAGTCGAAACACATACGATAAATGGAATGATTTTTCCCAAAACACTGCTTTAACTTGGAATTTACAAAAGAATGGGTAATATAAAGTCATAAGTGAAACATATATGATACCATAACAATGAATATGATTTTTTAATAAGTCAATTTCATTATTTAAATCATTATATAGGAGGTTCGGATACGTACAAAGCATATCAGACCTAAGGTAAGGGATATCTTTTCCAATCTCGTTCTTATTCGAGATTGGTTATTCGTAAGTATTTACTGACGTTATTGTTATCATCCATGTCCATGTTTCCTAAAAATGGTTTCAGGTTTTTTTAATGTCATTAATACCCATTTTTGAATTTTACTACATGGTATGTATGGAATCTTTCTTCTACGAGGTACTTTTTTAATTTTCCCACAAAAGTACGAGAAGAATGTTTTTTAACATATACGGCATGAAAGTAATTTTACGGTTTTATAAAGCCTTATTTTCATGAAGCTTCCTCCAAAAGATTTCATGACTATTTTCAACAATATATTTTTCTTTTAAAATTTCATGGCATTTTGTGAAAAGAAAATTATTTTCAAGAAGAAAGGATATTTTCCTCTAGAATTCATTTCAAGTAATTTACCATAACCATTTTTCATATAATATGACATTATTTCATATGTGTATGTTTCAAGTATAATGTCTATATGATTTACATGGTTTAACATTTCTTATTATGAAATGATATCTATTTCATTTATAAAGATTATGTGATGATGGAATGATGTTTATGAAACCCATTTTATTCTATGGGTTATTATGAATGATGTATGTTTATTTTGTGGCACAAGTAAGAATGATTTAATTATGAGATGGGTGGGAACTATATCTCCCTATAATTCATTGGGTAAAGATTTATATCTCATGAGATCGATATGGCTGGAATGGAAAGTTAAACCGGTTAAGTAATACAGGAATGGAACGACGAGTGAACTCGATTTAGAAAGGGACATTGTCCACTAAGATGGTCTTGGCAGCAATGCCTTGGCTACTATGGAAATCATATCATGTGATTAATGGTTTCCACAATTACATGTTTTATTCCCATTCTATTTTATCATGATTTATGTTACCTTATGATATATTCTTTACATACTTCCAAGATTCATGTCTTTTCATGATATTTTGATGTTTAGATTTTATATTCAAGTATTTTTATTCAATTGTTTATGGATTGTTTTATGTTCTCTATATTTACCATTACTGGGCATTTGATCTCACCCCTTTTATGTTTTATTTTCCCCAGGATATAAAGAAATGTTTTATGTAAGAAAAAATGGGGATGATCTTTATTGGGAGATGTTGAAGATCATTCACCATGATTACAAGATTTTATTCCGATTTTCCAAAGACACTAAACTATTATGATCCTTGTGTGTCTATTTTTGATATGTATTAAGTATTCCGAAAAAGTAATGTATTGTCCATGTAAATCAAGCTTTAGGTCTCTACAGTTGGTATTAGAGGAAAGGTTCAGTCAGCCTTTGGAATCTAGGATGCGAGAACTTTAGTGAGATCCCTAGAGATATTTATAAGGTATGTCTAGTGATGTCCTTAAGGATAAGTATAAGAATAGTTTATAGTCCTAGAATTACAGTAACGATATTAGAATTAAACCTAGGATGTTAGATTTTGAAGGTACTCCCCCTTGATTATGTTATTTTCCTTGTATGATTTTTTCCTCTCACAGAATTCTTTTTGTGTTTTAGTCAATGGAGGGAACAAGAAAGAATTCAGTTAACATTGAATCCAATGGACAAATTGGTTACTGTGAGAAAAAAAATTGTGTATTGCCAAGAGAGAATGATATTGTGATTATGCCGAATCAGTCATCACGATATATTATTAACAAGGTGAAATTTAGTGGTATGCCTAATTCATCAAATAAGAGGAAGATAGACTTTTATGCATGTTCACATGTTGAGGATCATAAAGAAAGGAAGATTGAGATTTCTAAAGAAGGGAATAAGAACCTTAAAGAATACCTAAAATGGAGGGACATATGTTATCTATGTGGAGAAAAGGGACACAGAGTGAAAGACTGTTATGGAGTTCAATGTCTTATTTTTGGAGAACATGGGAATTACCCAACTCAATGCCCTGACCAAAAAAGATACTTCTAAATCAAGGAAGGAATTATTCCAAGACAATCATTGTAGAGGATGGATTGAAGTGTTTATGTATTGGTATTCAAGAATAATGTTGTTGAGTTACTTTTATGGTGTATTAGAATATTTTTGTATTAGTCTATTGTGGATTTCAATAATTTTATGGTATCGGTAACCATGGAAAGTGATTCAAATATTGTGGAAAGAAGATGATATGCGCATAATTAAGGGATAAGGAGAAAAAGAAATTTTTGATAGTATTCATGATCTCATGATTGATATAAGGACTATGTAATATCATGGTTTGAGTATATAGAATTTCGAGGATTTTGTTATGTGGAAAGTGTTAACTTTTAACTGCATTCATGTTTTCACTAAGGTTCAATGGGTATTCATTTTTTTCAACAGAATACATTATTAAGGCCTTTTAATGTTTGGAATGTGACCAACAACACATATCTTATGATATATGGGGATCAACGATGGTATTACCATGCTTGTTATATGAATTCTTTGGTAATCGTTTTCACTATAATATGAGATTGGACAACAGTATTTTTGATAATCCTAAAGATGTGAATGGATTATGTTGGATATAAGTTTGTATTTTATAAGGCTATAACTTTTTAGATATTATTGATAGAAAGTTATAATAATGCATTTTTGAAAAAAAAGGACAACCTGCAGGATGGGCGACAGCCCAATGCGTCGGACAAGGCTGTGCGAATCGAACCCACAACCGAAGTGCGACTGGGCTTTATCGCCTACCATTGGCCTACAAGAAAACCCTTTTTAGTAGAAACAAGTTTTATTATATTAAGAAGTATGATATATGAGGTATAAGTCCATTTTAGGAACCATATATGATTAATCTCGCTATAGATCAACTTATATATATTTAATAACTTTTGATATCCGTTTGTTTGAGACAGATGGAATGACCCATCATTTTATCACATGATCTGCTAACACTTCATGAATAAAAAATTCAACTTAATTTCTTTAAGAGATGAATTGGAAATTGTTCAAGGCACGAACAATAGTGAGATTGTACCCAAATAAAGTAAGTAAATATTCTAATTCAAATTCTTCAACTTTAGGGAAATGATCTTGAAAACCAAAAATGTTGTCCTAGTGCCCTTATATCCGATGAATCATATGGTACCCTAGATCATCAAAAATTTATGGCTTTGTGATTTTTGGTTTTTTCATATCCATGTTCTCTACCACGCTCTATCAGAACTTGATGGTTATATTTTTCTTCCATATCCATATTTTCACCTATGTTCTCCTACATGAAAACCCAGTGATGAGTTAATTTGGGTAACTGTTACATTTCATACTTTGTTTTTAAAGCCGAGTTTTGGTATTACTTTTTACGATGTGGGTTTCTATTAATGAAACATTCAATTAGTAAACCATTTATAACCCCGAAGAATTTCGAGGGAGAAATTCATTTTAAGGGGGGTAGAATGTAACACCCCGAGATTTTATGAAAAAAATTCTTTTTAATTTCATTAATGTCTTGTGTTGTAAGCTACACCAAAAGGGGATTTTACAACACGCATCCCTGACTTGGATTTCATTACACGCAATGAATACCTTCCTCGATAGCGTGTGTAGTAGGAAATACCATGTTTCACTAAATGAGATATTATTATAATATTATTATGAACTAGCCGTTATGAATAGTAATACCCTCTTTTTGAAATTTTATAAATTTTATCGTTCAAAATGGAGTTCATTTTTGGATTCGGAATATCAAAATTATCTTAGGGTGAAATTTTGGTACTTTTCGGATAACTTTCATATTCTGATGAATAGTGAAAATTACTAAATTTTAATTAAAAACAAATTTTTTAATCGAAATATTTAATAGTGATAAATTATTAATTTGAGTGGTTTTAAAGTATATTTAGAATATATTTTTACCATGTTGGTCATTGGATGTAATTTCACATTTAAACCAGACATAAACAACTGTCAATCTTCTGATAGTTATTATCTCTTAAAAACATGCTATTTGTTTTGACGACGGGAATTAATTGTTAAATTAATTAATGAAAATAACATGTTTTGAATTTGGTAAAATAGACATCATTTTTGAATTAATAATATCAAATATAACTTCGGCCTAATTTATGGTATTTTTCTGGAAACTTTCATTTTTTGATGAATAGTGAAACCACTAAGTGGTATTTAAAAAAACTGATTTTTTCATAAAACATATTTTTACTGCTTCGGTGAATTGAATTTCAAAAATCTGAGAGACATGTTTAATATAAAGGACTAAAATTTGGTTCAATGAGATGAAAATAAGTTTTGGTGAATAGTAACTTTTTACTTTTATTTATCACGATTAAAAGTAAATATGATTATTAAGCGTAAAAATGATATTATTATTACCCTAAAACATGTACTAATTATATTGGATAAGTTTAATTCGACCAAATAAAACCTTATGAATATAATATGACCATTTAGGCCCTCTTGGTTAGATTAGGACATTTAATATTAATTTATTTAATGAAGGGCTAAAATAGTTAAAATCAAAGTTTAATAAGTAAATAATTTCTAATATAGAGTTATATATAAGATAAATTCGACTATAAATATTCATTAGAAGTTTAAAAAGATTTCCTACATAATGTTATTTTATTTATAATTTTTAGACATTAAATAATTTAATTTAATTATGACACAATGAAGATGCAGTAATTATCTTATTAATGAAATATTGACATAATTGATGTTATAAATACCCAAATAAATGTAATTTGAGACTTTTTATAAATTACAATAATTTTATAGGTTAATATTACATGTTAGTATTTATTTAATTAATTTTGTTCGAACTAATAATTCGGTTATTATATTCACAAAAATAAATTTCCAAATAGTGTCAAAATTGACATAAAACAGTTTTTAAAACAAATATTATATTATTAATTGTTATTTTATTCCTAAAAATCAAAGGTTCGTCCAAATGACTTTGATAAGGTTATATATATATTAATAATAATCAACTTGGCGTTCGTTTGGCTTGTTATAGTAAGTTTATTAACCTTATAGTGTAAGAAAACAAGAAGACACCGTAAAAGTAAAATTACATAACATAAGGTTGAATCTAAATGATAAGGTTAAAATAGAAACCTAAAAATGTCTAAATTCTATTTTATGAGAGGCTTTAGACCCATCCCCACATTATATTCTAAATAAATCAATTTGGAGCTATTTAAAACCGAATATGACTTTATAATAAAATAATACTTTTTGTTTTTCCAAAGGTTCCCCTCTCCTCCCTTATAAAAGGGAACCTCTTCCCTCTATTCGTCACACCACATTGAGCCTTCATGCTCGGCCAACCCCTTCACAATTATCTTTTCCACTTCCATATAAACATCCTAGAGGTTCTGGTCTTCTTCAAAGCCCAATTTTAGTTCCCTAAGAGGAGGTCTCAAAGAGTCGCTTCAAAGAAGATGTAATGTCCGTTACAGATTCATTCAACTTTATTTATTATTCCACTTCTTCTTATTTAGTTGTTTAATTATGAAGTAATAACATCAGTATAACTCATATACTGATATTTTATTATATGTATGAAACAGCCCTATTTGACCATCTATCCATCCTAAGGAAAACGAAATCACCACGCGTGCATACGTACGGAATACCGTCTCCACGCCGTGGTGAAATTTGTTTTTCCACCAACACCTTACATGGATGGATATAATGGTGTCAAGAATAAATATATATGGTTATTATAACATCAAACTTATTCTGATATATTATACCATCCACTCCAATTCTATTCAATAATTATGAGAACGATATCATCACTCGTGCGTATGTACGGACTACCGTCTCCACAACGCGATGAGATTCATTCTACATGTTAACCATACATGAATGATCATAATGATTATATAACGAATAATAATGAAATATATGAAATAATAATTCTACTGGGTTTATGTATATATATATATTTATGTCATCTATTTAGTTTCATTAAATTCAATAAGGAAACGAAAACAGCATTCATGCGTACGTACGGCCTACCGTCTCCATGAACGGTGAATTTCATTCCTTTTATCGATCTATAATATATATATATATATATGATGAATATATATTATATATAAGTCTTGTTTTACATTTTTGAATTATCTAAATCAGGATATAAGTAATAATATCAAGAACGACAAGTCCAAACACATACGATAAAAGAAATTATATTACCCAAAACGCTGCTTTAACATGGAATTTACAAAAGAATGGGTAATATAATGCCATAAGTGAAACATATATGATATCATAACAGTGAATATGATTCTTTAATAAGTCAATGAAATTATTTAAATCATTATACATGAGGTTCGGATACGTATGAAGCATATCAGACCTAAGGTAAGGGATAACTTTTGCCATCTCGTTCTTATCTAGGATTGTTTATTCGTACGTATTTACTGGGGTTATTGTTCTCATCCATTTCCATGTTTCCTAAAAATGATTTCATGTATGTTTAAAGTCCATTTTACCCATTTTTTACTTTCACTACATGGTATGTAAGGATTATTTCTTCTACGAGGTACTTTTTGACTTTTCCGACAAAAGTACAAGAAGAATGTCTTTTAACGTATACGGCATGAAAGGATTGTTACGGTTTTATAAAGCCTTATTTTCATGAATCATACTCCAAAATATATCATGACTATTTTCAAGGAAATCTCTTTATTTTAAAATTACATGGCATTTTGTGAAAGGAAAATGATTTTCAAGAAGAAAGGATATTTTCTTCAAGAATTCATTTCAAGTACTTTACCAAAACCATTTTCCATAAAAGATGACATTATTTAATATGTGTATGTTTCAAGTATAATGTCTCTATAATTTACATGGTTTCACATTTATTATTATTAAATGATATCCATATCTTTTATAAATATTATGTGATGATGGAATGATGATTATGAAACCAATTTTTTTCATTGGGTAATTATGAATGATGTATGTTTATTTTGTGGCACAAGTAAGAATGATTTCATAATGAGATGGGTGGGACCTATATCTCCCTACAATGCATTGGGTAATGATTTACATTTCATGATATAGACATGGATGGAACGACAAGTTAAACCGGTTCAGTAATACAGGACTGGAACGAGGAGTGAACTCGATTCAGAAAGGGACTTTGTCTACTAAGATGGTCTTGGCAGCAATGCCTTGGCTACTATGGAAATAATATCATATGTTTAATGGTTTCCACAATTACATGTTTTATTCCAATTCTATTTTATCATGTTTTATGTTCCCTTATGATATATGCCTTACGTATTTCCGTGATTCATGTCTTTGCTCGAGATTTTGATGATTAGATTTTATGTTCTAGTTTTTGCATTCAAATGTTTATGGATTGTTTTATGTTCTCTATGTTTACCCTTACTGGGCATTTGAGCTCACCCCTGTTATGTTTTCTTTTCCCCAGGATATAAAGAAATGTTTTAGGTAAGAAAAAAAGGGGATGATCTGTAGAGACCCTAAGCCTGACGTACATGGACATTACATTACTTTTGCAGAATACTTAGTACATTACAAAAACACACACACAGGGACCGTAATAGTTTAGTGTCTTTGGAAACTCGGAACTTAATCTTCTAATCATGGTGAAAGATCATCAACATCTCCCATAAAGATCTTCCCCCTTTTTTTCTTACCTAAAACCTTTCTTTATATCCCGGGGAAAAGAAAACATAAAAGGGTGAGCTCAAATGCTCAGTACGGGTAAACAAAAGAAATATCAATCACATCATATTCATAAGATACTAACATTTTGGAAGTCTTAACCTGCAAAAGAGATCATAATATCATAACATGGGATAAATCATATAGTGAGATTTAATCCCAATAATCATAAATTAAAACATTAATCTTTTTATCGTACACAAATAATCATAGAGAATCATTTCATATTAGTCAAGACTCATTGCCAACACTATCTTAGTGAATTCCATTTCTGAACCGAGTTCATTCCTCGTTTCAGTCCAGTTTCACTAAACTGGTTTCACCTGCCGTTCCAGCCATGTCTATCTCATGAGATATAAAATCATTACCCAATGAATTGGAGGGAAATATAGGTCCCACCCATCTCATAATTATACCATTCTTATGTGTGCCACAAAATCATAAAACATACATCATAGCATAACCCATGTAATAAAAATGGGAATCTTAAACATCGTGACATAATAAAAAAACTCATATAAGATAAAGGAATTCATAAAAATAATTCCATCACAACATAATCAAATCAATGTAATAATAGTGATAGAAACAGAACCCTTTATTATCTTAGATTGAAAATAATTTTGATAAAACACTTGAACTCCATTCTTGAGGAAAATATCCTTTCTTCTAAATTTTTTTTTCCGTTCTTAACATGTCATACAATTTTAAAATAAAATAAGTTGATTAAAAATAAACTTGAAAACTTGTAAAGTAAGATTCTTTGAAATAATTTTTTAAAAATCCATTCATTCCGTATAAGTAAAAAAAATTCTTCCCGTACTTTTGTCGGAAAAGTCAAAAAGTACCTCGTACGAAAAACGGCAAAAGATTCCTTTGATATCTTTTACTAAAAACTCATCGAAGGTTAAAAATGGATTTAAACAATTGTAGGTGTATTTAAACAATATTACATATTGAGGAATCATGGATGTGGATGAAAAAATACACCCGAGTAAATACCAATGTATAAACAATCTCGGATAATATGAGATTGTGATATTTTCCCTTACCTTAGGTCCGATTTGTTTTGTATGTGTCTGAACCTCCTGTATAATGATTTAAATAATGAAATTCACTTATTCCATAATCATACTCATTGTTATGATATCATATATGGTTCATTTATGACTTTATATTACCCGTTCTTTTGTAAATTCCATTTTAAAGAGCGTTTTGGGTAAAATTGTTTCATTTGACGTCCGTGTTTTGACTTGTAATTATTCATATGATTACTTAGATCATGATTACATAATTCCAGAATATAAAACATGATTTATATATAATATATATTCAGAATATAACTATATATAATAAATCATTAAATGGAACGAAATACAACGTTCATTGAGACGGTAGGCCGTACGTACGCATTAACGATGTTTTCGTTTCCTTATTTAGTTGAATGGAATTAAGTAGATGACATACATATATATACACATAAATCCAGTATCATTATTATGTCATATAATTCATGATTACTTATTTTATATACTTTATAATCATTCATGAATGGTTAACGTGGAGAATTAATCTCATCGTGTCGTGGAGACGGTAGTCCGTACGTACGCACGAGCGATGATATTGTTCTCATGATCGTGGGACTGTATTGGAGTGTATGTATAATATTTCAGAATCAATATCACTTTAAAATAATAATATATAGTTATTATTTACACCATTATTCACATCCAAGTAAGGTGGTGGTGGAAAATAGATTACACCACGGCATGGAGACGGTATTCCGTACGTACGCACGCGCGGTGATTTCGTTTTCCATAGGATGGATAGATGGTGAAATAGAGTTGTTTCATACATATAATAACATATCAGTATATGAGTGATACTGATGTTATTACTTCATAATGAAACAACCTAAGAAGAAGAAGTGGAAGAATAAATAAAGTTGAAATAATCGGTAATGGACATTACCTCTTCTTTGAAGCGCCTCTTTGAGTCCTCTTCTTAGGGCACTAAAATTGTTCTTTGAAGATGGCCATGACCTTTAGGATGTTTATAGGGAAGTGGAGAAGAGAATTTTGTAGGGTTTGGCCGAGCTTTAAGGCTCAATGTGGTGTGAGGAAGAGGGGGAGGAGGTGCCCTTTTATAAGGGAGGAGAGGGGCACCTTTGGAATAACTCAAAATATTATTTCATTATAAAGCCAAATTCGGTTTTAAATAGCTTCAAATTGATTTATTTCAAAGATAAGGTGGGTATGGGTGTAAATACTTTCATCCAATATTATTTAGACAAGTTTAGGTCATTATACTAACATTATCTTTTAGTTTTAACTCTTAGTTAATTAGATTGACATTTACCATGTCACATTGTATTTTTATATTATATAATTAATAAACATAACATATACATACAAGAGACCCCCAAGTGGTCCATTAATGATACCCCTATCATGATATAGATATCATATCCTAACCATATATTATTAGGAATATAATAACAATTAATACTATAATATTTGTTTTACAAACTATTTTATGTCAATTTTGACTCTATTTGGTAATTGAATTTTGTGAAAATCATAACAGAATGATTAGTTCGAAAAAAACTAATTAAATCAATAATAACATGTCATATTAACATATAAAATTATTGGAATTCATAAAAAGTATCAAATTACATTTATTTGGAAATTTATAACATCAATCATGTCAATATTTCATTAATAGGTTAATTACTGCATCATAATTGTATCATAAACAAATTAAATTAGTTTAAGTCTAAAAATTACAAGTAAAATACCATTATGTTCGAAATCGTTTTAGATTTAGAATTAATATTTACAGTCGAATTTATCTTATGTATAACACTATATTTAAAATTATTTAGTTATTAAACTTTGATTTTAACTATTTTAACCCTTCATTAAATAAATTGATAATAACTTTCCTATTCTAATACAAGTGGTCCTAAAGGGTCATATTTTATTCCTAAGGTTGTTTTAGGTCGAATTACACTTATCCAATAGAATTAGGACATGTGTTAGGGTATTAATAATATCATTTTTACCCTTAATTACCCTATTTACTTTTGACTGTGGTAAAAAAAGTAAAAAGTTTCTATTCACCAAAAATTATTTTCATCTCATTGAACCACATTTTACATATTGACATCAACCGGGTCTCTCGGAGTTTTGAAATTACACTCACAGAAGCGGTAAAATTAAGTTTTATGAAATTTCATTTTTTTAACTACCACTTAGTGGTTTCACTATTCATCAAAAAATGAAAGTTTCCAGAAAAATACCAAAAATTAGGCCTAAGATATATTTGATATTATGAACTCAAAAATGATGTCTATTTTTCAAAATTCAAAACATATCAGTTTAATTAATTAATTTAAAAAATAATAATTCTCGTCGTCAAAACAAATATCGTGTTCTTAAGAGATAATAACTATCAAAAGATTGACACTTGTTTATATCTGGTTTAAATGTGAAATTACATCCAATTACCAACATTGTATTAAATTATAAAAATATATTCTAAATATACTTTAAAACCACTGAAATTAATAATTTATCCCTATTTATTATTTCGAATAAAAATGTTGTTTTTAATTAAAATTTAGTAATTTTCACTATTCATCAGAATATTAAAGTTATCCGAAAAGTATCAAAATTTCACCTTAGGCTTAATTAGATACTCCAAATCCAAAAATGAAGTCCATTTTGAGAGATAAAATTTCTAAAATTTTAAAAAGTGGTTATTACTATTCATTACGGCCAGTTTTAATAATATTTTAATAGCATATCGTTGTTTATTGAAACTCGGTATTGTGTACTACAAACGCTATCGAGGAAGGTCGTGATTTCATGTAATGCAATGAAAGTCATGGATGCATGTTGTGCAAGCTCCTTTTGGTGTAGAGTACAACACAAGACATTAATGAAATTAAAAAGAATATTTTTCATAAAATCTCGGGGTGTTACATTCTACCCCCCTTAAAATGAATATCGCCCTCGAAATTCGTCGGGGTTATAAATGGTTTACTATATGAAAGTTTCTTTAATAGAAACCCACATCGCAAAAAGTAATACCAAAACCAATGTTTAAAAACAAAAGTATGAAATGTAATGGTTACCCAAATAGACTAATCACTAGGTTTCCACCTAGGTGAAAATATTGATATGGAAGAGAAATCTAACCATCATGTTCTGATGGAGAGTGGTAGAGAACATGGCTATGGAAAAGCCAGCAATCACAAAGCCATAAATTTGTGATGATATATGGTACCATCTGATTCATCAGATATAAGAGCACTAAGACAACATTTTGGGTTTTCAAGATCATTTCCCTATAGTTGATGAAATTGGAATTAGAATAAATACTTTTGTGATTTTGGTATGGCCTCACTATTGGTCATTCTTTGGACAATTTCCACTTCATCTCTTAAAGAAATGAAGTTGAATTTGTCATTCGTGATGTGTTAGAAGATCATGTGATGGGTCATTCCATCTGTCACAAACAAAAGGTTAGAAAAGTTATCAAAAAATACATAAGTCCATCTATAGTGAGATTAATCATATATGGTTCCTAAAATGGACTTATACGTCATATATCATACTGCTTAAAATAATAAAACTAGTTTATACTAAACATGGACTTCATGTAGTCCAGTGGTAGGCGATAAATGCCAGTTGCACTTCGGTTTTGGGTTCGATTCCCACATCCTTGTCCGACGCGATGGGATGTCGCCCATCCTGCAGGTTGTCCTTTTTATAAAACTACATTACTATAACATCCCATAAATAATATCAAAAAAACTTCTATCCTTAAATAATAATAACTTATGTCCAACATAATCCATTCCAATCTTTAGGATTATCCAAAATAATGTTGTCTAATCTCATATTATAGTGAAAACGATTACTAAAGAGTTCATACAACTAGTATGTTAATACCATTGTTGATCCCCATATATCATGAGATATGTCTTGTTGGTCACATTCCAATCATTCAAAGGCCTTAATCATGTATTCTCTTGAAAAAATCAAAACACCATTGAACCTTATTGAAAACATGAATGATGTTAACTGTAAACTCTTTCCACATACCAAAATCCTCAAAATTCTATACACTCAAACAATGATATCACTTAGTCCTTATATCAATCATGAGCTCATGAATACAGTCAAACATTTTGTTTTTTTATTTATCCCTTCATTATGCGCATATCATCGTTTTTCCAAAAATATCTCAATCACATTCCATGGTTACCGGTACCATAAAATTATTGAAAACCACAATAGACCAATACATAAATATTCCAATATTCCATGATACTATATACAACATTATTTTGGAATCCCATTACATTAACACTTAATAATTCCACCACATCATTGTCATATTCAACATCGACAATGGTGATCGCATGTGACTTCCCTTTTTCCTTTGCCTTAAGTGGTTGCTCATGTCGATCATCACTAACCCCTGGATTAGGGCATTTATTAGTATAATGCCCCATTTCCTTGAACTTGAAGCATTGAAGTGTAGTAGGTTCATTTTGTGTATACCTCCTTTGTTTGAGTCATTAGAAATATTCTTCCCATCATTGCGGAATTCAAATGCCCGATGACCTTCCTTTCCACATATGAAACATTTACTTGTCCCTTTAAGACAATCTCCACCATGCATCTTTCCACACTTTGAGCATAAAGAATCATTCATCTTCTTTTCGCCATTATTATGAGATTTCTCCTTGAACTCCATCTTTCGTTTCTTGTCAAAACTATGAGATGGATAGGTAACACCAACTTCCATTTCTTCCTTGATAGCACAACGCATAATTTCCTCATAGCTACTGAAGACTCTTATAGCTAATGCCCTTTGAAGACTTGGTTTTAAGCCAATGAGGAATCGATCAACTTTACTTTCATGTTGGATGATAAAGCTAGATTCATACCTTTCAAACCTTGTAAAATTTGCTTCGTATATACCAACAGATTCATCATCCTTTTTCTTTAGTTCAAGAAACTCCTTCTGCATCTCTGTACGAATAATACGAGGGAAGTACATATTGAAAAATAATTTCTTGAACTCGTCCCATTGAATGGACTCAATTTCATCTCTTGGCCTCGTATTCTTGATAAGATTCCACCATTGATCAGCATCACCTTTGAAATGATACACTGCTAAGATGACTTTATCATGTTCAGAACATTGAAGAACTGAAAATAACTTTTCAGTAGTACTGATCCATTGTTCAGCAACAAGTGGATCAAGAGACCCACTGAAAGAAGGTGGATGTTGCCTCATGAAGGACTCAATAGATTATTGTTCCCTTCTCTACTCATTTGGATGCGCAGAATGATTCATAGCTTGTGTAAGTATAGCAATAATATTTTGCACTCCATCTCCCATAACATTTGTTTGTTCAGGAGGAAAATCATTGCATTGTCCATTACATTGATCAACACGGTTCCTTCGGGTTCCAGCCATCGTCTAAAACCCAAAAAGAATAGTGTGAGAGGCAAAAATCATGCTAGGGTAAACAACACAATAAAGGAGGAGTACCTTAAATATATAACATCTTAGGTTTAATTCTAAGATCGTTACCGTAATTATAGGACTATAACTTACAGTTATACTTAACCTTAGGGACATCCCTAGACATACCTTAGAAATATCTCTAGGGATCTCACTAAAGTTCTCGCATCCTAGTTTCCAAAGGATGACTAAACCTTTCCTCTGATACCAACTATAGAGACCCTAAGCCTGATTTACATCGACATTACATTACTTTTGCGGAATACTTAGTACATAACAAAAACACACACACAAGGACCGTAATAGTTTAGTGTCTTTGGAAACTCGGAACGTAATCTTCTAATCATGGTGAAAGATCTTCAACATCTCCCATAAAGATCTTCCTGTTTTTTTTCCTACCTAAAACCGTTCTTTATATCATGGGGAAAAGAAAACATAAATTGGTGAGCTCAAATGCTCAGTAAGGGTAAAAAAAGAAATATCAATCACATCATATTCATAAGAACATAACATTTTTGAAATCTTAACCCGAAAAAGAGATCATAATATCATAACATGGGATAAATCATAGTAGTGAAATGTAATCCCAATAATCATAACGTAAAACATGAATCCTTGTGGCGTATACACATAATCATAGAGA
The DNA here is from genome assembly GCA_963277665.1 of Viscum album. Lineage (NCBI taxonomy): Eukaryota > Viridiplantae > Streptophyta > Magnoliopsida > Santalales > Viscaceae > Viscum > Viscum album. The sequence goes on from OY728155.1 coordinate 470,905,609, forward strand.
ATAATTCCTTATTAGTCCAGACTCATTTCCAAGACTATCTTAGTGGACAAATTCCATTTTTGAACCGAGTTCATTCCTCGTTTTAGTCCTGTTTCACTGAACCAGTTTAACCTGCCGCTCTAGCCATGTCTATCTCATGAGATATAAAATATTTACCCAATGCATTGGAGGGAGATATAGGTCCCACCCATCTCATAATTATACCATTCTTATGTGTGCCACAAAATCATAAACTATACATCATAAAATAACCCATGTAATAAAAATGGGAATCTTAAACATCGTGAAATCATAAAAAAACTCATATAAGATAAAGGAATTCATAAAAATAATTCCATCACAACATAATCAAATCAATGTAATAATATATATAGAAATAGAACCCTTTATTATCTTAGAGGGAAAATAATTTTGATAAAACACTTGAACTCCATTCTTGAGGAAAATATCCTTTTTACTTCAAAAACATTTTCCATTCATAACATGTCATACAATTTTAAAATAAAAGATGTTGTTTAAAAATAAACTTGAAAACGTGTAAAGTAAGATTCTTGGAAATAATTTTTTAAAAATCCATTCATGCCATATAAGTAAAAAAACATTATTCCCATACTTTTGTCGGAAAAGTCAAAAAGTACCTCGTACAAAAAACGACAAAAGATTATTTTTATATATTTTACTAAAAACTCATCGAAGGGTAAAATTGTATTTAAACAGTTGTAGGTGGATGGAAACAATATTACATATTGAGGAATCATGGACGTGGATGATAAAATACACGCTAGTAAATAACAAAATATAAACAATCTCGGATAAAATGAGATTGCGATATTTTCCCTTACCTTAGGTCTGATTTGCTTCGTAAGTTTCTGAACCACCTGTATAATGATTTAAATAATGTCATTGAATTATTCCAGAATCATACTCATTTTTATGACATCACATATGGTTCACTTATGACTTTATATTACCCGTTTTTTGTAAATTCCATGTTAAAGATCCTTTTGGGTAAAATTGCTTCATTTGTCGTACGTGTTTTGACTTGTAATTATTCATATGATTACTTAGATCATGATTACATAATTCCAGAATATAAAACATGATTTATATATAATATATATTCAGAATATACCTATATATAATAAATCAGTAAATGGAAAGAAATACACCGTTCATGGAGACTGTGGGCCATACGTACGCATGAACGATGTTTTCATTTCCTTATTGAGTTGAATGGAATTAAGTAGATGACATACATATATATACACATAAATACAGTATCATTATCATGTCATATAATTCATGATTACTTATTATATATACATTATAATCATTCATGAATGGTTAACATGGAGAATGAATCTCATCGCGTCGTGGAGACGGTAGTCCGTACGTACGCACGAGCGATGATATCGTTATCATGATCGTGGGACTGTATTGGAGTGTATTTATACTATTTCATAATAAATATCAATTTAAAATAATCATATATAGTTATTATTTACACCATTATACACATCCAAGTAAGGTGGTGGTGGAAAATAGATTACACCACGGTGTGGAGACGGTATTCCGTACATACGCACGTGCGGTGATTTCGTTTTCCATAGGATGGATAGAGGGTGAAATAAGGTTGTTTAATACTTATAATAAAATATCAGTATATTATTGATACTGATGTTTTTACTTAATAATTAAACAACATAAGAAGAAGAAGTGGAAGAAGAAATAAAGTTGAAAGAATCGGTAACGGGCATTACCTCTTCTTTGAAGCGCCTCTTTGAGTCCTCTTATTAGGGAACTAAAATTGGTCTTTGAAGAAGACCAAGACCTCTAGTATGTTTCTAGTGAAGTGGATAATGGAATTTGGCATTGGTTGGCTGAGCTAGAAGGCTCAATGTGGTGTGAGGAAGAGGGGGAGGAGGTGCCCTTTTATAAGGGAGGAGATGTGCACCTTTGGAATAACTAACAATATTATTTTATTATAAAGCCAAATTCGGTTATAATTAGCTCCAAATTGATTTATTTCTAAGATAAGGTGGTTATGGGTCGAAATACCCTCATCCAATAGAATTTAGACATGTTTAGGTCATTATACTAACCTTACCTTTTAGTTTTAACTGTTAGTTAATTAGATTGACATTTACCATGTCACTTTGTATTTTTATATTATATAGTTAATAAACATACCATATACATCCAAGCGACCCCCAAGTGGTCCATTAATGATAAAAAAATCATGATCTAAGTATATTATCCTATCCTTAGACTTTTAGGAATATAATAACAATTAATATTATACTATTTGTTTAAAAAACTATTTTATGTCAATTTTGACACTATTTGGTAATTGATTTTTGTGAAAAACATAACAGAATTATTAGTTCGAAAAAAATTATTTAAATCAATAATAACATGTCATATAAACATATAAAATTATTTTAATTAATAAAAAGTCTAAATTTACATTTATTTGGGTATTTATAACATCAATTATGTCAATATTTCAATAATAGGATAATTACTGCATCATCATTGTATCATAAATAAATTAAATTATTTTAAGTCTAAACATTAAAAATAAAATACCATTATGTTGAAAATATTATTATTTTTCTAATGAACATTTATAGTCGAATTTATATTATGTATAACCCTATATTAAAAATGATTTAGTTGTTAAACATTCATTTTAACTATTTTAACCCTTCTTTAAATAAATTGATAATAATTTTCCTAATCTAATCCAAGTGGGCCTAAATGGTCATATAGTATTCCTAAGGTCGTTTTTGGTCTAATTACACTTATCCAATAGAATTAGGACATGTGTTAGGGTAATAATAATATCATTTTTACCCTTAATTACCCTATTTACTTTAAACCGTGGGAAAAAAAGTAAAAAGTTACTATTCACCAAAAAATATTTTCATCTCACTGAACCACATTTTACTTACTGACATCAACCGTGTCTCTATGATTTTTGAAATTACACTAACAGAAGTGGTAAAATTATGTTTTATGAAAAATTCATTTTTTTAACTACCACTTAGTGGTTTCACTATTCATAAAAAATAAATGTTTCCAGAAAAATACCAAAAATTAGGCCTAAGCTATATTTGATATTATGAACTCAAAAATGATGTCTATTTTTCCAAAATAGAAACATATTAGTTGCATTAATTAATTTAGAAAATACTAATTCCCGTCGTCAAAACAAATAGCGTGTTCTTAAGAGATAATAACTATCAAAAGATTGACACTTGTTTATGTCTGGTTTAAATGTGAAATTACATCCAATGACCAACCTTGTATTAAATTAAAGAAATATATTCTAAATATACATTAAAACCAATCAAATTAATAATTTATCACTATTAATTATTTCGATTAAAAAAGTTGTTTTTAATTAAAATTTAGTAAGTTTCACTATTCCTCAGAATATGAAAGTTATCCGAAAAGTACCAAAATTTCACCTTAGGCTAAATTCGATACTCCGAATCCAAAAATGAAGTCCTTCTTGAGAGATAAAATTTCTAAAATTTTAAAAGGTGGTTATTACTATTCATAACGTCTAGTTTTAATAATATTTTAATAGCATATCGTTGTTTAGTGAAACTGGGTATTGCGTACTACACACGCTATCGAGGAAGGTCGCGATTGCGTGTAAGGCAAGGAAATTCAAGGATGCGTGTTGTGAAAGCTCCTTTTAGTGTAGCGTAAAACACAAGACATTAATGAAATTAAAAAGAATATTTTTCATAAAATCTCGGGGTGTTACAAGATCATTATTGGGAGATGTTGAAGATCTTTCACCACGATTACAAGATTTTATTCCGAGTTTCCAAAGACACTAAACTATTACGATCCTTGTGTGTCTGTTTTTGTTATGTATTATGTATTCCAAAAACGTAATTTATTTTCCATGTACATCGAGCTTCAGGTCTCTAAATAGGGTGTATTACTAGATTGAGTTTTTAAGGAATATAAAGGATCCATTATGACATAGATTGAATTTTTTTAGGATGGTTTTATAGAACATATTGGTGTTGATATGAAAAGAATTATAATAGATTAATATCATGATAAAGACTATATAATTTTCTTTATATTCAATGATCACATTCAACCTAAAATCATTAATCACATATAAATGATAGGCATTATAAACAATTGGATCTGTAGTGAACCAGAGTATTTTGATGCTATTATATAAGGAATGAAATATCTATTTATAGTGATTATGGAAGTGTTGTTAGAAATAATTTAATGTCTCACCTTGGTAGTTTTTAGATCTTATGCTTCTACACTACAATTCTTTATTGTATAACTACATAGATTAGTGATCAAAAAATTGATGTGAGCTATTTATCTAGTTAATCAAGTATTTTCTCAGATAATCCTCATGCGACCTTTAGAAGAATAATGCATAGTCGTGACCATATTCTCAGACATTATGGATCCTATCACCATTACATGAAATTTTATTTAGATATTATATCAATGAAAATAATGTAGTATAACTCATGGATTTATACCAAACTTTCAATGTATTCTAAACTCATGTTTTTGGATGGGAGTCTATGGATCCCACACGTAACAAAAAAAATTAACAGCATATTTAATAGTTGAATTAAATGACTCCATTGATTCATAATTTTATGGAATAGAAGTTTGAATTGTTCACTGTAATATAGAGAGAGACGTAATATAATGAACTTCAACAAACTCATGAATCCCTTTCATCATGTTCCTGGTACAACTATTGTGACACTAGATGGCATTCACGTTAATACACATGAATCACCTAGATAATGAGTTAAAATAGATCTATATACCCCTACGCATGTAAATTTCCTCCTTTCCTATCCATCCTACCGAATCTATGAGGTGTCTTCAGCTAGTTGTTATTATATAGAAATTTCCACTTAGAGCTATAGATAAAATCCGATCATGTTCTTGCTCAACCTTTCCATGAACTCTTTCAAATTCTAATGCAACAGTTGTTTCAGCTCTAGAAAAACAAGGGACAAAGGAGAAGAACCAATAGAAACTTATGTCGAGCTTTAACTGCCATTTTGGATTTTATATTCTATTTTTATGGGACATTTTTTGTGAAAAATGATTTATTGATCTCCCAAGATTCCCTTTTACTATCTTTTTTCATGATTTATTATTCCCGTATATCTATTAGCTTCACTTAAATTTAATATTTCTAAACAATCATATTTATCATTTTGATAATCCCAAAATGGGGAGATTTCATATGGAGTATTTATGTTTCAAAAATTAGGCACATATTATATTTATTTTTCATTGATACCATTTAAATGATTTTTCCATAATTGTTTTGATATCAGAATTTATATATTTAATTCTTGACCTTACCATTTGGTTCTACAATTATTTACATTTGATAACATGATTTATTATAATAAAAATGTGGAATATTGTTGTCCTTCTTATTTTAATGATCATAAAATCATGATTATTGTCATATTAATGAGTTTCAGGATATCTGTATGAATCCTATAATTAGAGATATGGGATAAATAGTTTCTAAGTTTGATACACCAATATGGTTAAGACACAATCAAGTTGTCACCCCACCAAGACTAAATAACCACCATATAAGGTTTCAATATCATCATGAAGAAATAAAAAATTCTTGAATGGAGTCAATATCACATATGAAGGCACAAAAAAAACTCACACAGCCCAGGATTTCATACCTACAGAGCAACACTCTTGTAAATTATGAGACACACCCATCCTAACCTACCACAATAAGAGTAACAACCAACTGTAACTTTTAGATAAGAATAAAACTCCACTTGAATAAGACCCTGATAGTTTCATATCTCTCTTATGAGGCACTGTCATCTTGAGAGACAAATAGAATGTGACACTATTAAACTCCATGACACTACTAGTATTGAGTCACCATTCTATGACTCACTGTCACTATTCCATTAATTATTATTTATCAATTAAATTATTCTATTAGATATATTATTGAGGTTTATATTGATTGATATTTTATTTATTGTCACTTAAATGACTAATAAACAAATTGAATAGGGTATCCGACATACAGTATGAGGAAGAAGTGATGATCCATAAATTCATACCACTGCTGATAAAAAGGAAAAAATACTTCCTCGTGCGAAGTGTTGAATTTTCATGTGATGTAGACATATAGAACGATAATATCTCATGCTTACAGGGTACACACATAAAACTGAGGAGCTAAACTGCTACAACATTTAATCACACGATTGGGGAAGCTGAAGCTGAAACACATATGCTACTTTCCTCCATTCAAGAACACGAGTCAACGACACTCTATTATACTGAATATTTGAAATAATATTTCACATGATATACATTAATCAAATCAATTTTCACACGCTTCACTTCCATAGACTAAGAATTTCTAAACACTACACACTAAAATTACTCTGTTCTAATTACATTCTATTTCATTTTGAGTAGTGTGTGTGGATTTTGTTTTATTTCCACTCTAACTTTCTCATACTACAAATTGGAAGAATATTGATAACTTATCAAACCCCTTTTATATTTTCTCCCACATATAACAGTGGTATAGGTCATTGGATGACCTGTTTCATTTATACGACCATAGATAACTGTGGAATAGGTCATGTGTGACCTAGATAGTTGTATTCTAATAATAAAGCTAGTCCATGTTGTCTATCGAACGTTATTTTATATAAAACATGTGGTGGAAGGATATCACCAAGTAGAGAGGTGTAAGTATCTAATTTATACTGATCATATTGTAATAAAATTAAAAATTATTTGTTTTTTTGTTATGAATATATTATTTAAAACTGAAAAATTAGTTGGTATCATAAACAAAATAAATTCATCACTAGTTGTCCATAATTTTGTGACTTTATGAAATTTTAATTATGTTAATTGGATTCCAAGGCTATGTAATACTGTATATTATATTATATGAGACTTAATAAATATTATATCACATATTTTAATGATTGAAAGTTATCATGACATGATATTTTGGATAACGAGGGAATTTTTCATTAAATTTGGGAAATCCCTTTTAATCCATTTTGAATTGAAATATTAATTATCTACTCTGTTGACCCCCATATCTTGAGGTACCCACCCTTACCAACACCATCCATTTACCTAATTCATACATGGGATTACCACATATGCTCTCTCATTTAGGATTTGGATAAACTCCAATGTACCCACTTATGACTTGTGAAAACCTTCCTGGTATCCATTGATTTCCTAAAAAATTAATTATTACAAAATGTATTGGAGGAAGATATTGGTCTCACCCATCACATCATCCATTAGTTAATGTTCTAAAAGATCATAGAATATTCATCAAATCAATATCCTTATAAATTAACTGATTTCATAAAACATTTCATTATGGTTTAACCCATTGTTAACAAGTTTTATTCATACCCATTTAATCATTTCATCATAACATAACCAATGTTAAGGATATTGGGTTCATTAACATTTCTTGATGGTGTAATATATGAAATAAGCACTATTGTCATAAAAATATTTTCATCATAAAACATTCATAGAAAGATTAATATTTATTTCATTTGTTCATATCCCTATTATAGAATAATTAATATCAAAAGACTTCATCTTAGATGAAAAAGTATTTGGAACGATAATTCACTTTGAATGTTACGTGAGGAAGAAAACATTTATTTGAAATTACTTTTAAATTTAAAAACTCATAACACATTTTATAAATATATTTTTTTGAATGTATTTGAATACTTATAAGGGATAATTTAATGAAAATATTGTTTCAAATGATATAAAATTATGTTCATGAAATACACATTAAAATAATCATTCGTTTATGTTTTTTGTAGAAAAAATGTGTATTATTTGAAAAAATAAATGAAAATTCCTTAATTTTTTAAAAAATATATACCTTTAATAGATCATATTTAGTGTGTCAAAACAATTTTGAATATATTTTTGAATATGTGGTTTAGGGAAGAAATTGGATTTTGACTAAATAATGAATAAATAAGATTGCCCATTAGAACATTTTTTTTCATTTATTATGTATATAAAGAGAATAAATTAAAGGGAAACATGTACTTTATTTAATTAATACAATTTAATTATTTATTTAATAAAAACAAAAAACAAATATTTAATAATATTAATGGATTATTTATGTCCTTGTACAACCAATTTATTAACAATGACATATTAAAGTCACATTTTCGGTAATAACAATTTTTTCATATATTTTTTGTTTTTTTATTTTTGGTCCATTTAAATTGATAAAAAAATCACTAAAAATTAAAATAATAATGAATTATTATTATATTTATATAGAAATTATACTTCCCATACCAATCATGAAGATGGTTTTGAAAAATGAAGTATGTTGTGATCATTGAGACAGTAGGCCATACGTAAGCATGAGTAACGTTTACATTTTTCACCGATCATTATAGAAAGGTGAAGAGTAATACCATATATTTTTAAAATTATAATAATATTATCAATTCTATATTTTTTACTTAAAAATAATTATACATAACAATTATACGACGTGGTTATGAAAATATTGTCATATCTTTTACCAAATGTGGTAGTCTATATGCCCACGAAAGATGTTTCCATCATTCAATAAGCTAAAAGGTTAGATACAAAATGATATATTTTATTTTCACAATGATAAATATGTAATTAATATAATAATTATTTCAATTATATAACATATTTTAAATAAATTTATTCTCATTATCTTCAATTATATGTTTTAGTGAAAACGAATCACATCACATCATGAGGTGGTAGTCTGACCTACACATGAGAGACACTATTATATCACAAAAATACTGGAAAGAATATATAAATATATGATATAATGAATTATTATTTATAATTATTCTATAGTTATTAAAGATATAATTTATAACCATCACCAAACACAAATGTGGGAGTTTTTAATGGAAACACGAAAGACATCAGTTCGTGAGGTGGTAGTCCATTGTAAATACATATGAAGATTTCATAACCCATTTTCTTGAAATACATATTTTTGAGTTTTTTATGTTAAAAACCTCGCATTATATTGATTATGCTGGGTTTTTTATATTATAATGTTTGTATAATAATTTTATTAGATGGAGGAAGAAATAATATAAAACACTTGTTGAGGAAGTAACCACTTCTTTGGGAAACCTCCTTAGTTTTTCACCGAACTCTTTCCATGAATTGATCAATTCTAGAACTATGGCATCTATGATGAGACAGTGGAATTGTGTATGTGATGTAAGAGTAAATAAGCCTATAAATTATGTTTTATGGTGATATAAAAAAGATAAATTTTGTGGCCAATTATAAGTGATGTGAGTGGCACACTTGTAATTTGTTAGAAAAAATGGTGTATGAACAGTTTTCACAAAACAAATGGGTAAAAATGGAGTTTTCTAGATCATTATAGAGTATATGTTTGAAATATATTCATCCAATATGTTTCAGATATGTATAAATGTAATTATAACCCTAATTTTTTATATTAACATCCCGATAAAACAATTTTTACATTTACCATGTTAATTAATTTCGCCTCTATTAACTCTTAATTTTTCCAAATATACAGTTTGAATTATTATATAATATAAATAATTATTAAAAAATATGAAATAAATTTTTTCAAATTCTACTCAAAGAAGAATAAAATTTTAATTTCAAATTAATCCTATAGACATGACGAGAAAACTAGTTTTGAATGAGAATATATTTAAATGATTATAATGTGTTAAAATCTACTTTAAATGTTGAATTAATTTCACTGACATATATTTTATTAATATAAAATTAATTGAACTAATTTTAATTTAAAATATAAATTAACATAATAAATAATTTAAATAAAATCTTTAGTTACCAATTAAAATTTATTCTTTTCACTATTTATTACAAATATAATATATTCATAAAATTATCAAAAACTAACTCGAAGACATTTTTTTCATGATTTTGAGTAATAAATTTAATTTTAAAAAAAATAGTAATTTTTTTTTCAAAAATAATTTTGAAAATATGTTCACAAAATGAAATTAAACATCTTTTCACAAAAAAAATATTTTAATCATAAAATTTTATTTATTATTATCTCTTGTATAATAAATTATATTGATTATTAAATAGTTTTTTTGAATTTTTAATATAAAATTGTTATTAAAATAATTCAAAGTAATTAGTCTGATTAATTTTATGAGGTAATCGATTATTTTTTCAGAAGAACTTTTTTTCAGAATAAAAATCCTTCGTTTAGACATGTTTTTTATTTTCATTTTAAATAATTTTTCACCAAATAATTAATTTATTATACATTTATAGTGAAATTATTTCAACAATTAATTTATTTATATTCATACACAAAATTTCTATTGTCTATGAGATAACAATGATAAAAAAACTATTTTAATATTAACTAATGTTTTGTTAAAACACATCATTGAGTGAAATGCAATCAAAAAATCAATGCTCCGTGTAACTCAAGATAAAATCATAATTTTGTGTAATGAAAGGTTTTTAATAGAATAAATTTAATTTATTATATATTATAAAAATCTCATGGTGTAACAAAAAGAGAGATTCCACATATATTAATAACAAAACAATGACTTGGGGTATAGAGATAATATCATACCAAATCATTTTATAGCTTCTTAAATTTTTTTGGGGTAAGATAAAACTGGAAATACATATGAATATATATTTTCATATTCCCATAATATTCTAGTATTTTTATATTAATTGAATCACCTATTTTTTCATAATACTTTATCCCAAGACTTCGTTATGATGGTAGATGATGATGTACTGGTTACATATTCATTTATCCCTTAAATCACAATGATTGGTGGATAAAATTATTGGTGTATCTACTCCATTGTAATACTAAAAATAGATATACTAGTTCAATATTTGATATTGTTGCATCAAAGGTGTTCCATTATGTGTGTAACATATAATGGGTTGAGTGGTATGGTATAATATTTTCTATTTGAATTATTTTGAAAAAATAATCCCTATGTGTGGAATATGGGTACTAACATCTATTGATATAGTTTTGTCGTGTTTATTTATATTTAATGGGTTTGATTATCATTACCCATATTTGACTGAAAATATGATAAGGACAGAAGATATTTATTCCTAGGATAGAAAAATCCCTCTAAAAGTAAAATAATCATAGGGGTTATTTTATTTGTCAGAATTAAAAATATGAATACTCAAAAAAACATAAAACTAAAATTAATTCATTTATATTTAGTTAGTATAGCTATTATAATATATGAGAATCCTAATATGAAATAGATGATGAATTCTTTTAGTATAATTTTCTGGTGTGTTTTCATAGTATTGTTTTCACTATACAATATATATATATATATTAATGATATAAATAGAAACGTATTGTTTATTTGGGTCATGTAAAAGATTATTCCCTTTCTAGAGGTTACCGGTACCCATGTTAAGGCACTATTTTATAACTTTTTATCATAATTTGGTTGTTTTTTGTGATTTTTAATTGAATTCAGAGATTTATTTAATCCCATGGGACTCTACAAGGCTAGTTCATGGTTAGGGAAAACTATTCAGGTTTCCTGGGGAATCATTCTACTAAATTTTTAGCCACAAGATGGGGTGCATTGTTTGACCAAAATATGTGGCTGCCCTCCCCAAACCATGTTCCATTGTAGAGAGTGATATTTCATGATTGGTGGATGATTTATCAACCAGTGTTCCCAAATATGAGTAACCTTGAACCATAGATAGTAGGGGATCATTGTTAGGTCTAATAGTTAGTCAATTCATGTGGCTCATCTTAGAGACCATGTGTGAGGGCTTTTAAACCCCCAAAAATATAACAAACATTTACCGAACATAACATTTATATCCCTTAAAAACCCCTGGAAGACCAAACATGATATACTTTGGCCTTGGTGGATTCTGAATGGATTCTTTGGATCAATGAACTAATTTAGGTGTGAATTGATGACCATGTGGGGGACAAAACCTTTTACAGTATGATATTTTTCCCCATTTTGATTTCTCTATCTCATATATATCATTTCCCTTAAATAATAGTGAATTATTTACATTGTTTATGGTTTAGATGATTGTATTAATGGATTTAGTTTTACGGGATCTTGATATTCAGGTTTGGTCCAATATATCCTCTTCCATTGTGAATTGGAATATTCCACATCGAATTGAGTGTTATGGATTGGTGAGAAATAATCTATGAACAAATGTTTTGTTGGATAGTTCAATGTTTCCATAGTAAAAATATCTATATTTTTTATTTGAATTATTCTTTTTCCATGTTGTGAAGTTTAATAAAAATTAGATAAATTAATTAAATTCTCACGATGGTGGGACACCCTTCACTGATCCTATTGGTCCCATAGAAGGTCATGATATAGAACAAGATAGAAACCCAAGGGGAATTCCTATATATTTTAAATTATGAATTATGAAATTTTTAAAAGGAAAATAATGTGTTATTTTAATTTTTTTAAATCTTTGATACAAGTTTTATAATGTAAATTAATGGATTAGTTTTTCATAACCATGTTGGGGTAATGAGTTTTGAAATTAAATGTTGATAAATATATTAATGGAAAAATTATTCATGTTATTCCATATAAAAAAGTAATAAACCAAGGTATTGTGGAAAAAATAAATTATTCACCATGAGGGGACTTTTTTATTAGATTTTGAAAAATGAGTTATATTTTAGGGACTAAAGATCCATTTACCCATGGGGTTATAGGTTAATCTTATAGGCCTTTATTTCATGTTTGTGAACTATTAGTTGTGGGTGAGGGGGTGATGAACAATGTTCCCATGGGGTTCCAAATGGATTCCATACAACAATGATTTATATCTACCTTTTAATGTGAATAATACATTTTGGTTGATAGAATAATGCTCTGAATACCCATGGGGTGGAATATAGATGGTCTAGGCCCCCGATGCGTTAATACTAATAGGTATATAGACTTTCGCTATTCTGTACCAAACATAATAGAAATTAAAGGAAAGCAGAAATCTCAATAATGAATCAATTGTTAAATTAAAATGATGTTCTTTACTCCATAATAGGCCAATGATATTATGATTGGTTTTATTTTAATGATGAACACATGAATAACATGGTTGGATAAAGAATATTAAATTATTAACATGTTTATATTTTTTTGTGTAATTATTCATTATAGAACAGTATACATTGCTATATATTAGACATTTCATTAGATGTTATTTGTTATATCCAGGTGAGTTGTACTCACGGGATACTCGGGCTGCCTGATTGGTAATAAAATAGACATCATCATTTTGGTCAAAATAATGGAAAGGGCCTTGTGATAGATATATGAGTTGATATTTGAGATCAAGCATGGATGAGAGAACTAGAAATGATGTCAGGTACCACGTCAATGATATAAAAATGTCTTTATTTTGGGTTTTCCTTATACATTTTATAGTTCAATGACAATAAATATTTAAATCGTATGTTTTTTTCATTTTACATGTTTTTTGGATATATTACTTTCATTTATATTCATTGTATGATTATAATTTATATTTTATTAAGTTTAAATTATTTCATCCATTATGGTTAACTATGATAAAGTGGATATAATATCCCAAATATTCATATTACATCAATTCTCATAGTCAGAAACCACTGTTGTATGAGAAATCATGATTTCCATCATGTGGAAAGCTGGATAGAGGAACAAATATATGACACAATGTATGGGTCATTAGAAAGTGGTATCAAAGTGTTTTATTTTATTTTCAACTAACATAAAATTTTGGAATTGTAGATTGGAGACTTGGATAAGTTGAGCCTTATCCATGAGTACTTTTAGGAGATTAGTTAACACATGTGTGAGGTAAAACACATTTACATAGTAAGGGAATGTTATTCATGATGTTTACTATTATTGATAGATGTTTTCTTACATTAGTGGATAATCTCATTGTGTGTTGTTATTTTTTTAAGAATGTTTCTTCATGGAAAAATATGTTATGAGAGTTGAGTATACATGAATCATTCTAGGAAGTCATGATTTTGTATGACCTGAATCATTTTTGGAACGAATGAAAATGTACGTTATGGGTGGGTTTTGGGAAATGAAAATGATTCTTTTTATTTGAATAATTTATAATGAAATGGTCACTAATATGGAATATATAATTGTAAATGATGTTAAATAAGATAATTTTTTGTGGCTATGTAAATGGAATCTATTAAAAAATTTATTAAATGAATATTTTTTACCCTATATTAGTCATGGCCAAGGATAGGGATGGTTATGGGTAGTGATAATGTCATGGTTTGGACCACAAGACAATATATATTGGATGAAATGATGTTGCATTGCGTGAATATCTATTGTGTAAATGTTTTAATGATGTGTTATGTGTCCTAATATGTGTTCCTATAATTGTATAGACATCCCTCCATGATGATAATTTTTTGTTATATGATAGGAGTGAATTGATGTAATCGTGCGTCGAGTAGCCATACCAGAGGCTTTAATAGTTCGATATAATGGGAAGGGATATAAATTAAATTAGATATATTATCTCATTATGTTTTTCATGGAATGACACCTAGCACGTGATATATGGAATATGTTTGATTTGACTTGAGAGTAACAATTAATGAACCCTTTGACCTTCAATGAATAATGGGGACAAAAGGTGGTTGAGTATTGAATTGAGTCATTCCATATCATCATGGATCATTTGGAGACTCATCCAGATAAAAGGTTCCTATCAGAATTTTATATTTTTTATAGTCATTCTAACCATTGCTGGGATATTTAGGATTATTATTAGAAGTTCAAATGCTTGGAATGGAAATACATCTAGGTGAATTTCATGGAACACATTTATCTAAGGACAAAAAGATAGTATAGGGATGAAGACTTTAAGAATTTGAACACGGATGGTATTTCCTTGATCGACTATACAAGTTTCTTTATTGAATTGCATCGATTTTTACAAAATAGGGTAGAGGTTGAGACAAGTGTACTGAAACATTAGCAGAATGGACATAAATTTGAGTATATGTACATGTTTAATATATTTCAATTGAATAAGTATGCTGAGGTTGTCAATAAGGATCTCATTTATTAGGGTAACAATAATTTGTCATTAATATAAGGATATGTGTTTTTACATGATGACCATGAAATATTTCTTCCCAGTATCGGAAAAGATTATATAAGAATGTTAACAACAGCATTGGAATTAAGAATGGCCTAGAAGAATGATCAATTACCCAAAGTAATACTTTTGTACATTTCCATTAGTGTGGTATATCGAGGCATATTTTTGACCAATGTCATTGTATACTGGTAGAGTTCCATGGTTGTGAAAATATGGGGAATCTATAGTGGTTCTCCATGAATCCATGATAGACAGGTAGTGATAGAGGGTATGGAAAAAACCAATGTACAGTAAGGGTGTATCCTATACCATACTAGTCTGGTAGTTGGAGTATTTTGGGACATGATGGTCGGGGAGGTGAATGTGGTACTTAAATGAAAAAAAAACCCCTATCAGTGGAGTTTTGAGACAAAGGGGACGCAAACTACAATATATGGTATAGGGATGTTATACTTACAAGTAGTTCATCTATCATGGGATGATTGAATATTTGATATATCAAAATTCATATATTCTAATTATGTAACATCTAGGCTTGCTGGAGAATTATTTGATTTGATATCCTCAAATTATTTTATATTATCTTAACATCTGAATGGGTTGAGTCTGATAGTTGATTTTTTAAGTGGTATTATGAAATTAGAAAACCAACTGGGTGTAAAATCAAAGTAATTATGTCTATAAAAGGGGTGTTCTATCAATGTTGGTGAACATCATTTCCTTTGGGTTGTGTTCATACTTTAAATGCATGATTTTAACATGATTTATTGTATTGAATGAATAGTATCATACCAAGTCAACAAAAAATGATACTATAAAAGAGTAATGTTTACATCTCTTGATGGTAAATTTTTTTTTCATTGCGGATAATTTTATATCTTTGTAGTCCGTGCAGGGAAAATTCATCCCAAAAAAGATAGATCACCTACTAAGATCTTAGTCTTCTTATAGATTATATGGGGTTGAAGCATAGAATATTTCCAACAAAATGAGATCAATATCATGATGTGTTTCCTGAATACATATTAGTACCACAAATTTAGATATATTTTGAGTTTAAAGATGATCTAATTCTATGAGAGGAACCTCTATCCCTTCCACCTATTTTAAGATAAACAATAGAGCTTCAAAAGTCTAAGAACCAGTTAAAATAACTTATGGATAATGTATAAATCTATTCAAGTACAACAAATTTTTTTTTCTAGTTTTTTAAAAAAATGATAATGGGACATTGAGATTATGTGGGTGTCATCAGAAACTTAAGTAGATGGCTATTATGAATGGACAATATCTTTTACAGATTGATGATATCTTTGTACAATTGAGAGGGCCATGTTTATTTTTCAATATTTTCATGAGATCGTGGTATCATAAGTAGAGAGTTATATCATACAATATACTTAAATCTACCATTAAGATAAGTTATGGATTATCTATATTCGTTGTGATGTCCATCAGGTTCAAAAAAATCTTGTTGTTCTAATTTCCATGATGAACATAATCATGCACCCATACATAGACATGTTTGTGGTGGTTTTCATAAATGAAATCTTAGTGTACTCATAGACTCATGTCAATCATTCCCAACATATTTAAATATTCTTCATCACACTATGAGATAATATACTATACATAAATCTATATTGTTATCAATTTCATATCAACATGGTACAATTTTGGGGTCACATCATCTCTAAGGAATGTTTTTCTATGGAATTAGTTATTTTTTAAGTATTTTTTTCTTAATATTATCCGAACAATGTTTATTATATATGGTATTGTTTTAGGTTTAGAGGTTTCATATCCTATATTCATGAGATACATTTCTCAAATTGAAGCTACAATTTTGGCCCTGACTAATAATGGTGTCTATATTAAATGTCTTGGATCAGGTAATAAATCCTTACATAAGTAGAAGATGAATTTTAATACAACATTGACTTTGATCCCACCTAATCTTGGTGAAGAATATACCTTATTATGTGATGTTTCTAGGATTTTACATGGGATGGTTTTGATGAAAATTGAACAAGTCATGGAATATGGGTCTTGATAGTTGAGGCCAAATGAAATAATTCACCTTATGCATGATCTTGAGTTTGTAGTGGTGGTTTATCACCGAATGTGATGGAAAAATTACATATTATGTGAAATATTTATTTTTCATATTGACCACAATATATTAAAAGTATATCTTTTTATATAAAGATTTGAGTCACCCACAGCATATTATGTAACGCCCTGACCACAGTTACTCAGAGTCGGTTCATTATAACATAACATTTTCATTATCACAAAATATCAAGTCTTGAAAGACCGGTTAGTTTAGTAGCGTTGGAATAAATAGATACATTGAAAAAATTTACATTACATCATAAAGTGAAAACTACAAAAACATAGTCTCCATAGTCCACACACATATCCCCTCAGACTATCCCTGTAGGCCAGTCATAAAATACTTCTTCGCATCCTAGGAAAGAATAAAACATAGAAATGGGTGAGCTCAGATTCCCAGTAAGGATAAATATAGCGAAAACATTCATAAAAAAGTATAAACATTTAAGGCAATTTATAACTAAAACAAAATCCCTTTAAAATTGAACTTCATCATAATATGGCATAAATAAATTCAAATAATCCCATTAACTTATTTTCATGGATATTCTACTAGTTGAATAATCACATGAAATATCAATAACCACATTCATAAGGATGGCAGGAATAATGCCAAACTATCATAACAACATAGTGAAGGCCTTGTGCCAAGACATAAAATAAATTTTGTCAAGGCCTTGTGAGAAGCCACTAGTTTTTCTCATGAGACATACCAATGCATTGAGGAGCTATAGCATGCTCCGCCCATCACTTACAAAGTCTAACACATTCCTCATATGAAAAGGTTTAATCATAACATAAACATTCGTATTAAAACTAGAATAAGAAATGCCAATACTCTATATATAAAAAATGAATGGTGTAAAAATAATACATGCACAGACAAACATATCACAAAACCATCTATACAATATGGAAGTTTTGTATCATAATAAATCAACTTCAAATAAACTTAAAATCCATCAAAGGATGTTGACATAGATGAAATTAAAACTATTTGACAGAAATATCTCTTTTTTTGAAATCATTTAAAAGTAACATAATTATAAAAGAAAACATTTACTTTTAAAATCATCTTATAATCTTGTAAGGGAAGCTTCGACGATTTTATAATGGTGGAAAATAGCCGCACACGCCGTATAAGTTAAAAAAGACATTCTTACCTTAATTCTGTCGAAAAGGTTAAAAAAGACCTTATTTGGAAAACGATAGAAATATTTTTTTATAAAAATCGTATAAAAAGTCAAAAAAGGGTATAAATGAATTTAAACCATAGTCTAAAAAACATTAAGAACGATTAGAAATACATTTTTAAGAAACATGGTTGTGGATGATAAAGAGGTCCTAGAAGATAATTACGTATAAACAGCCTCCGAAAATGAAGAGATTGTGAAATAAAAACATACCTTGTAATTTTCCTTGGTCGAAGGTACGTTAACCTCCTATATAATGGTGAAATAAATTTTATTAAATTATACAATAATATGATATCATATATGATATTTTAACATTGCTTTGTTAATAATATCTTAGTATAATCGTTGTTTCAGGTGTTAACATACTTGTTTTCTTTTATATGTTGTGTTACATAAGCCGTGTTTGTTATGGATAGGTTGTATCATATTCATATCGAGAATGATATCAACTCCTTAATCATTATTTTTAATAATAAAATGAGAATTATACTTGAATTGATATGATGGGGAATGAATCTCATCGCGTTCCTGGAGATAGTAGTCCGTACGTACGCACGATCAACAATATCATTTTTTTGATATTAAAATAATATATAATTGGATGGTATATCATATATAAAGAATCATTATCATGTTATATTTATTATTTATATCAATTACACATCATTATCTTACCCATCCAAATAAGAATGTTTTGAATAACAATTACACGACGACGTGGAGACGGTAAGCTGTACGTACGCACGTATGGTGACATGTAATTAAAAGGATGTATAGAATAATGAATCCGGTTGTATCATATTTATAATAACATCACAGTATATATAAGATACTGGAGTTATTATTATAGAATTAAAGTAACAAAGAAAGAATAATTGGAAGAAGAAAGGAACTTGAAAGTGAGTGGTGAAATCATTACATCTTCTTCGGGTTCTTCCTTTTGATTTGATCAAAAAGGATATTTAGGTTTGTCTCTCTTATAAAACTAAGGCCTCTAGGTTGAATTGAGGTAAGTTTAGAGGATATTTAGGACGGTTTTGGCCGAGGAAAATGTCTTTGAAGCTATGAATTAGAGATAATGGGGACTTCTCTTTTATAAGAGGGGTGAGGGGCACCTTTGATAAAGCTAGATATATAGTTTTATAATAAATTCATATTTGGTTTCTAATGGCTCAAATCTGACTTCTTTTTAGGATAAGGCAGGGATGGTTTGAAAAAAACTCAAAAAATAGGATTTAAACAGGTTTTGATCACTTTATTAACCATATCTTTTAGTTTTAACTCTTAGTTAATTAGTTTGACATTTACCATATCTCCTTGTATTTTTATTTTATATGGAGAATAAACATACAATAATCATTCAATATACCCCTAATTGGTCCATAAATGACACAAATATCATGATATAAGTCATTTGGCCAATCCTTATATTTTTAAAAAAATAATATCAATTAATCATATAATATTTTCTTTAAAAACTCTTTTATGTCAATTTTGTTACTATTGGGTATTTTTTTATAAATTCATAATAGCATTATTACTTCGATAAAAATTCATATAAACAATCCTCATATTTCATATTAACCTATGAAATTAGTATAATTTATAAAAACTTTCAAATTACTTTTATTTGGATATTTATAATATCAAATATTTTAATAGTTCATTAATTTGGTAATTAACGCATCATTATTGTGTCATAAATATATTTACATAATAATTATCTAAAAATTATAAATAAAATAAAATTATGTAGTAAATCATTTTTTAATTCTATGAAATATTTATAATCGCATTTATCTTTTGTATTAACCTATATTAAAAATGTTTTAGTAATTAAACTTTGATTTTAACTCTTTTAACTCTTCTTTGAATTAAAAAATAATAAATGTCCTAATCTAATCCAAGTGGACAAAATAGGTTCTTATTTCATTAATAAGGTTGTTTTTTGGATGAACTATACTTATCCAATAGAATTAGGACTTTTTTTAGGGTAATAATAATATCATATTTACCCTTAATTACCCTATTTACTTTTAACTGTGGTAAATAAAAGTAAAATGTTACTATTCACCAAAAAATATTTTCATCTTATTGAACCACATTTTACATACTGATATCAACCATGTCTCTCAGAGTTTTGAAAATCTAATCACATAAGCGGTAAAATTAGGTTTTTTGTGAATTTACAAATTCTCATAGGAGATGTGTAAAAGACGGTGAAAAGTTCTAATTTTTTTTATATATCTAAAATTATTATAAGTTGAATCCAATTAATTACATTGAACATATATTGGTATTATGTGTCTATTTTGAAGTAAAATATTTTTAAATAAAATAAATAATTATTTAAATAAAAACATCGATTTTGAACTATAACTCAGTGTTTTCACAATTCATTAAAATACCAATTTTTCAGAAACAAATACCCATAATTCACCCTAAGATAATTTTGATATTCCAAATCCAAAAATGAAGTCCATTTTGAAAGATTAAATTTATAAAGTTTAAAAAATTTGGTATTACTATTCATAACAGTTAGTCTGATTGGTTGTGATGTGTGTTAGAACTCGAAGTTGCGTACAACACACACTACTGTATTATTCAAAGAGAAGTGTACCATGGAATCATGGGGTGTTACATTCTCCCCTAATTCAAATAATTTTTCCCTCGAAATATCTAGAATATTACTACATAAAAAGACTCGGGTGGTTCTTCATCATTAGTTCCCCGGGTTCCCACATTGCCTCGTCCATCTTATGGATTCTCCATAGAACTTTTACCAGACGAGTTGTCCAGTTTCTCAGCACTTGTTCTCTGGTATCAAGAATATTGAATGGCACTTCGTAATAAGACATATCAGGTTCTAGTTCTAATTTCATAGAGGTGAGTACATGCATTGGGTCAGGCATGTATTTTCTCATTAATGGTATGTGGAAAACATCGTGAGCTTTGGAGAGACTTGCAGGCATTGCAGAATGGTATGATACAACCCCAATTAGTTCTAGAATTTTGAATGGTTCGATATACCTAGGACTCAATTTACCTTTCTTACCAAAACGTATGACTCCCTTCAATGGAGATACCTTTATGAAAACATGATCTCCTACCTAAATTTCCAATTCTTTCCTTTGATTATCGGCATAACTCGTTTTCCTACTTTGAGCTGCTTTGATGTGGGTTTGGATTACCTTTACCTTTTCCATCGTTTCCTCAACAAGTTATGGGCCTATATGTTTTCTTTAACCAACATCATCCCAACAAGTTGGTGTGCGACTTCTATTTACATATAATTCTTCATATGGTGCCATATGAATACTTGAATGAAAGCTATTATATAGGAAAATTCTATCAAAGTTAAATATTGATCCCACATACCCTGAAAGTCATGTCAGCAGGATCTCAACATGTCTTATATGGTTTGAATAGTTCTTTGTGATTATCCATCTGTTTGAGGGTGGTAGGTAGTGCTCAAACAAAGTTAAGTATTTAAGGCCTTCTGAATACTTTTCTAGAATATTGATATAAAACATGGTTCACAATCAGAAACAATCGATAGGGGTAATCCATGAAGTTTCAAAATTTCATTAATATGTTGTCTTTCTAGACGTCCAAATGGTAGATCGTCTCTTATAGCTAGAAAATGTACTGACTTGGTAAGACGATCAACAATGACCTATAATTCATCATTCCTTCTAGGAGCCTTTGGTAGTCCCATGACAAAGTCCATCGTGATACTATCCCATTTCCACTCAGGAATGGAAAGCGGTTGCATGACTCCTCCAGGCTGTTGCCTTCCAGATTTCACTTGTTGACAAACCATTCATCTTGACACAAAATCAGCAATCTCATTCTTCATGTTGTCTCACCAAAAATGATCTTTCAAATCTTTATACAATTCGGTGCTCTCATGGTGTATATGGAAATTGTAACTATGATCATCATCCAACAATTCTCTTTTTAGATTAGGTATATTGGGAATACCAAGTCTCTTCCAAAATTTCAAATTCCATCTTCATACACAAAGTCACTCAATCTCCCATCATTCATAGCTTTAATATTCTTTTTAAACTCTCAATAATTATTCTGATAACACTTTATCCATTCTAGTAATGATGGTTTAGAAACCATTGGAAAGATTATTGATGTTTCACCTTCCATGGTGATTCCCATATCCATCTTTACTAGATCCATGAAAATAGGTTTCATTTCAACTCTCATCTTGTTAAAAACTCCATGATCCATTCTACTCAATGCATCTGCCACCACATTTTCCTTCCCCGAGTGGTAGTGTATCATGCAATCAAAATCCTTTAGTAATTCAAGCCATATCCTTTGCCTCATGTAGAGTTCATTATGTGAGAAATTATACTCCAAACCCTTGTGATCAGTGTAAATCTCACATTGTTCACCATATAGGTAGTGTCTCCAAATATTCAAAGAAAATATTAAAGCTTCTAACTCAAGATCATGAGTAGGATAGTTTCGCTCATTATTTTTCAGCTGTCATGTTGCATGGGAAATAAGTCTATCATTCTGCATAAGGGCAAAACTAAGACATTTCTTTGATGCATCACTATAAAATACAAACCCATAATTCCACGATTGTAGAGTCAATATAGGAGAATTGACTAATCTTCTCTTCAGTTCATGGAAACATTTTTCACATTCTTTTGTCCAAAAACATTTAACCCATTTACGTGTGATCTTTGTTAATGGGTTATCCAACCGTGAAAAACTATGGACAAAATGTCGATAATAACCTACTGAACCAATAAAACTGCGTACCTCAGTTATACTCATAGGCACTGGCCATTCTTGGATTGCCATGGTTTTAGAAGGATCAACAGAAATTCCATCCTAAGAGAAAATATGGACAAGAAAAGAAATATCATGAAGCCATAATTAACACTTGATATACTTCCCATATAATTCATGTCTTTGAAGAGTCTTCAGGATAATGCCCACGTGATTTTCATGATCTTTGTAGCTTTTGGAGTATACCAAGATATCATCAATAAATATCACCACAAAATCATCAAGATATTCCATGAAAACTATATTCATTAGATCTATGAATATAGAGGGTGCATTATACAATCCAAAATGCATTACAATAAACTCATAATGCCCATACCTAGTTCGAAATTATATCTTCGGAATGTCTTCTTTCTTCACACACAACTGATGGTATCCAAATCGAAGGTCAGTCATTGAAAAGTATTGAACTCCATGTAGTTGGACAAATAAATCATCAATGCGAGGTAGGGGATACTTGTTCTTTATTGTTACAGCATTGATTTCCCTGTAGACAATACATAACCTCATAGATCCATCATTCATCTTAACAAAAAGGATAGGGGCTCCCCTTGGAGAAACACTAGGGTGAATAAATCCATTATTACTCAATTCCTCTAGTTGTTTCTTTAGTTCAACTAATTCCATAGTGTCCATTCTATAATGGGTTTTCGGTATGGGCCTTGAATGAGGAATTAAATCATTGGAAAACTGTATTTATCATTCTGGATGATGTCAAGGTAAATATTCCTAAAACATATCTACATATTCTCTCACAAAAGGTACATCCTCTATTTGAAAATAACATTCCTCACCCACAGTTATTTCATTCTATTCCACCCCAATAATTGAATTTAGTTCAGCTACTGTGGGTGGATATATATAAGAATCAGGTGGTGATTATTCTGCTCAAAGGATAAGGTGTTCGTTATCATCATCATCAAAGATCGTAACCTCCTTCTTCATAAAATAAATCATCACATCATGGTCTAAAATCTAAACCATACCGAGGATTATATCAAATTCAATCATGGGTATGTCGATGAGATCAGCAGATAAATAACATTTATGTGCTCTAATGGGAATAGATTCGTCAAATTTCATTGCGATGATACTTCCCATAGGGGTTTCAACTGACAAATCCCTTGTTAAATCAAATTGGAAATTTCTAATTTTCTTAGAAAACTGGGATGATATGAAACAATTCATTGATCCAGAATCAAATAATGCATTTTCTAAACTTGAGGAAACCATTAAATTAACTGCAACCACGTCTTTCAGAGCTTCTACCTCTGCAGTAGTGATATCATAATCTTGGCCATGATCCCATGGCCTTTTCTAAGGTATTTTTCCCTAATGCTTAGGAAATTCGCTTTTATAATGTCCCATCTCCCTGAAACTGTAGCATTGATCATCGATAGATTATTTTCCCCTTGAAATAAAGAGCTTGGTGGCCTTTTTCACCACACTTGTAACAGACTCCAATTCCCTTTAAGAAAGTACCGGGGTGTTTCTTCCCACATTTACTACAGAATGGATAATAAAATTTTCCCCTCTTACCCATATTTCCATTTCTAGAGTGATCAACAGATCTCTTATTCTCATGATTTTCATTAAAGTCCTAAGACATAGAGAATTATTTTTCTGTCTTGATAGCACATCAGACAATATATTCTTACGATGAGAAAGATTTTGAGAATAATTCTTGACAGAGAAATGGTTTAAACCCATCAAATAAATGATCAATATTAATTACTGAGTTGTGTATATAATATGTAGCATGTCTCTCTAGCCTTGTAATGTTAGCCACATACTTGGCAAAATTCTAATCCTTCATTTTCCTCAAACTCGGAAATTTATTTTCCATATCTGCTCGATAGTCATGAAGAAAGTATTTTTCTATGAAATTCTATTTGAAATCCCTACATTCCATATTTTATACTTCATAATATTCCTTTGTGTGTTCAATCAATGACCACCATTGGTCAGCATCTCCAGTGAGGCGGTAAACTGCCATGATGACATTTTCTATTTCACTACTCCCCAAGGCATGGAATATTTTCTCTTATAAATTTATCCATTTCTCAGCTACTAGTGGATTTGTACCCCCATTCAATGTTGGTGGTTGTGTCTTCATGAAGCGATATAGCATTGATCCTCCACGCTACGGATCATGGTGCTCCATATGGGTAATGTTATTATTTATAACCTGAGTGAGTTTTCCTAGTATGGTGATTAGCTAATCAACACCGATTGAATCACAAGGTCCAATATAATTATCTTGAGATGGAGGGAAATCCCTACATTGAGTGCATGAATTGATACAATTTCTATTTCATCCAATAGGCTCCATTTTTTAAACAATGGCAAACACTAGATTAGTTTATGAATCAAAATACATAAATCAAATTTTGTAAAACACTTAACATGAATTGAACAGTTTATGGATATAATCTATAATTATAAAAATATTTTCTTTGAGAAACTATGTACTCATAACCCTTTATAATGGTTTTTAAAGAAAATTATAATTATCCTAAGCATATCCCCCGGGAGTGTCATAACCAAGACTGCAGCAAGGCCAATTGTCATGCACCAGTTCCCGTTTGAGTCAAGATCAAAGTGGTGTTTTTGGGTTTTACCCCTAGGTACATCTATGCCAGAGCCGTCTCTACCGGCTCATATCTAGAGAGGGGTGTATTTCTCGGAAAACACACAAAATCTATACGACACCAAAATTCAAGGAAGTTATTTTATACTAATACTTAAAGTCCATCTTAGGTCTATGTGTCTAATCAGTGTTTATCTAAATCTAGCACCCATGGTTTTTACTAAACTTTCTCTGATACCAACTGTAATGCCCCAACCTCAGTTACCCAGAGTCGGTGCATTATTACATAAAATTGGCATGATCACAAAAGATCAAGTCTCGAAAGACCGATTAGATTAGTAGTCTTGGAATCACTAGATACATTCATAATGTTTACATTACATCATAAAGTGAAAAATACAACAACATAGTCTCCATAGTCCACACTCATATCCCCTTAGAAAATCCCTATAGATCAGTCATAAAATACTTCTTCACATCCTAGTAAAAAGTAAAACATAGAAAGGGGTGAGCTCAGATTCCCAGTAAGGATTAATATAGTAGAAACATTCATAAATAAGCATAAAAATTTAAGGCAATGTATAACTAAAACAAAATCCTTTTAAACTTGAACATCATTATAATATTGCAGAAATAAAATGATACAATGCCATTTAATTATTTACGTGGATACTCTACTAGTCAAATAATCACATGCAATATCAATAACCACTTTCATAATGACGGAATCCATAATACAGACTATCATAACCACATAGTCACGGCCTTGTTCCATGACTACAAATAAAATTTTTTCAAGTCATTATGCCAAGACACTAGTTTGTCTCATGAGACCTACTGATGCATCGAGGAGCTATAGTGGGATCCACCTGTCACATACTAATTCCAATGCATTCCTCATCTGAAAAGGTTTAAACATAACATAAACATTCGTATTAAAACTAGAATATGGAATGTCAATAATCTATCTATAATCCATGAATGGTGTAAAAATAATACATACACTGTCAAAAGTATCATAAAACCTACAATACTATATGTTTGTTTTGTATCATAATTAATCAACTTCAAATAAACTTAAAATCCATCAATGGATTTTGACATAGATGAAATCAAAATTATTTGAGAGAAAAATCACTTTTTTTGATATAATTTAGTAGTCACAAAATTATAAAAGAAAATATTTACTTTGAAAATATTCTTATAATCATTGTTAGGTTAGATTCAACGATTTTATAAAGGTAGAAAATAGCCGCACACGCTGTATAAGTTAAAAAAGACATTTTTACCTTAATTCTGTCGAAAAGGTAAAAGGGACCTTGTTAGGAAAAATATGGAAATATTACATTACAAACTTCTTATAAAATTTTAATCAAGGTTATAAATTACCTTATCCCATAGTCTATAAAATAGTAAGAATGATTTGAAATCCATTTTTAAGAAACAAGGATGTGGATAATAAAGAGGTCATAGTAGATAATTACGTATAAACAACCTTGGATAATGAAGTGATTATGAAAGAATCCATTACCATGTAATTTTCCGTGGTCGAGGGTATGTTAACATCCTTTATAATGGTGAAACAATTTTTAGTAATTATACAAGAATATGATATCATTTATGATCTTTTACCATTGATTTGTTAATAATATCTTAGTAATATCATCGTTCCGAGTGTTATCCTACACGTTTTCATTTATATGATTTATTACATAAGCCATGTTTGATATGGATAGGTTGTATATTATTCATATTCATAATGATATTAAGTCCTTAAACATTATTTGTAATCATCAAATTAGAATTATACATTAATGGATATGATGGTGAATGAATCTCATCGCGTTCGTGGAGACGGTAGTCCGTACGTATGCGCGAGCAACAATATCATTATTTTAATTTTAAAATAATATAAAATTTGATGGTATATCATATATTAAGAATCATTATCATGTTATATTTATTATTTAATCAATTAAAAATCTTTATCATAACCATCCAAATAATAATGTTTTGAATAACAATTACAACACGACGTGCAGACAGAAAGTCGTACGTACGCACGTATGGTGACATGTCATTAAAAGGATGGAAAGAATACTGAATATGGTTGTACCATATTTATAATAACATCACCTTATATAAAATATACTGGAGTTATTATTTTAGTAGCAACTTTACAAATAAATAATAATTCGAAGAAAAAAGGAACTTGAAAGATGGTGATGAAATCATTGCATATTTTTCGGGTTCTTCCTTTTGATTTGATCAAAAAGTCTCCTTAGGATATATTTTTGACAAAAATAAGGCCTCTAGGGTGATGTGATGGAAGTTGAAAAGATATTTGGGTTGGGTTTGGCCGATCCAAATGGCTTTGAATGTATAAATTAGTGAGAAGGGGGAGTGCCCTTTTATAAGAGGGGTGAGAGGTACCTTTGAAAAACATGATATATTATTTTATTATAAATTCATATTAGGAATATAATGGCTCAAAACTGATTTATTTTGAGTATAATGTGGGTATGGGTCAAAAACAACTCAACAAACAGGTTTTAGACAGGTTTGTGTCACTTTATTAACCTTATCATTTAGTTTTAACTCTTAGTTAATTTGTTTGACATTTACCATGTCTCTTTGTATTTTGGTATTATATGGTTAACAAACTTACTATAAACATTCAGTAGGCCCCCAAGTGGTCCATTAATGATACAACTATCATGATATAATTGCTTTTTCCTATACTAAGATTTTTAGGAATATAATATAAATTAATCATATGAGATTTTTTTAAAAAACTCTTTTAAGTCAATATTGACACTATTGGGTATTTAATTTTTTATAAATTCATAACAACATTATTAGTTAGGTAAAAATTAATATAACCAATTATAAATTGTCATATTAACCTATAAAATAATTTTAATTCATAAAAATCTAAAATTACATTTATTTGGATATTTATAATATCAATTATTTTAATATAACATTAATTAGGTAATTACTACATCATTATTGTGTCATTAATAAATTTAATTATTAAATGACTAAAAATTATAAATAAAATTCCATTATGTAGGAAATTATTTTATATTTCTAATGAATATTTATAATCGAATTTATCTTTTGTATAACCCAATATTAAAAATGTTTTAGTAATTAAACATTGATTTTAACTCTTTTAACTCTTCTTTGAATTAAATAATAATAAATGTCCTAATCTAATCCAAGTGGACCAAAAAGGTTCATATTTTATTCTTATGGTTCTTTTTACTTGAACTATACTTATCCAATAGAATTAGGGCATGTGTTAGGGTAATAATAATATCATTTTTATCCTTAATTACCATATTTAATTTTAACAGTCGTAAATAAAAGTAAAAAGTTACTATTCACAAAAATTACTTTCATCTTATTGAACCACATTTTACTTTATGATATCAATAGTGTCTCTCAGATATTTGCAATTCCACTCACTAAAGCGGTAAAATTATGTTTTATGTGAATTTGAAAATTCTCCTAGGAGATGGGTAAAAGACAGTGAAATGTTCTATGAAATGTTTATATATCTAAAATTATTATAAATTGACTACAATGAATTACGTTTAACATATATAGGAATTATATTTATTTTTTGACCTAAAATAAATTTAATAAAATAATAAATTATTTGAATAAAAAATTCGGTTTTAAACTATAACTAAGTATTTTTCACTATTCATTAAAAATTTTAAAGTTCTTAGTAAAATACCAAAAATTCACCCTATGATAATTTCAATATTCTGAATCCAAAAATAAAGTCCATTTTGAGTGATAAAATTTAAAAAAAAATCAAATAGTGGGTATTACTATTCATAACAGCGAGTCTGATTGGTTGAGGTGTGTGTTAGAACTCGATGTTGCGTAAAACACGCACTACTGTATTATTCAAAGAGAAGCGTATTGTGGAAGCTTGGGGTGTTACATAGTAGGGTTGAATATATGCAATCATTTTATGATGAGTTATCCTAAAATCAAGGGATGGGAAACAATGTTGCAGATGATTTGATCCAAAATGCACAAACTCATGTATTCCTTGAGTCCAACTCAGATTAGATGATGATGGTATTCCTCTGGAATGAATAACCCTTGTATGATGATTAGTTCAGTCCACACGTCTGATCTAGATTATTTAAATTATCTATGGGGATCGAGAGTGTCTGATTTCATGGTAATATTTTTATGGAGGGGAACCACCTCTTGATTAGACCATATATGATGATGATATCATCTATTTTCATGGCCATGTTTTGGTTGCTATGTGTATGCAAGAAGTGTTGATGTGTGATTTCAAGGCTATCACTAGCATTTCCATCCTTGTTTTACTAAAAATAACTATGACATATGTTTAATGTATTGGTGGTTTGGAATGAAAATGTGGATTAATTGATTCATGACATCATTCTACACCTATGTGTATGTGAGGGTATATAATAAACTACATGGTCATCTCTTACGTCCATTTTCTATTCTGAGACAACTTGCCTGATTTTATCAGAGATGTTGGGGTGGGTAATCAACAAATTAATCAAAATGGAGATGCAATATGGGTGACTATGGACTATTTTATGAAAGTGTCCAATTTGATTCAAAAGTTCGAAACTCGCACAATAGATTAATTGGGTAATTATTATGTTTGACATAAATCATGTTTTAGCAGTATGTAGTAGTGTATAGTTTCAAATCATGATATAAACATTACTTCACACTTCGTGATGGGTTTTCATAATTCCTTGGGTACCCAGGTGTATTTAGCACCTCTTTACACCCACATACATATGTGAAATCAAAGAATACTATTCCTGAGCTACATGAAATGATGTGACCATGCATCCTTGACATTGGGGGGTCTTGGGAGATTCACTTAGTATTACATGAGTTGTCCTATAACAATATTTACAGCATACTATATAGAGGGAACCATACAATTCTATTTATGTTAATACATGTATATCACCATTATCTTATATAGTGGTGGGTGAGTGTAAATTTTTGGGACCAAGCCTTGAGCATGAGATATGAAAATTTTCTTAGTATACTTGGAAACAATGGGATATAACTGAGAGTAGATATATGTTCTATGGTTATCGATGTCATAGACCTATTTCATTTACATTAGGTAATCTTGCATACTATCAGGTGTCATTGGGAATGGGTAACCATAATATTGAGAGGCTGGGAATGCTACCACACAAGTCTGTTAGATTGTTTGAGATAATGGAGATGAATGATCTGGTGGAGAATCTATTTCCCTATCATTGATTATAGTTCTATGAATGATTATTTTAGTGTGTCACATATTTAGTAGTATCAAAAAACCTTTCCTTTGTGATCAACATTGATGATGTTGAGCATCAATCTAAAGAATCATTTGAGGAGATAATGATTCATGTCATGGATTAAAGTGATAATGTTTTATAGTGAATTATTGGTACGCTAGTCTGTGTGTTGGGGAAGCATGGATCTGTTCAATAGAATCCATGGGATATGGAGGTAGATATATTGGCCAACATCAAAAATTATTATGTTGGAGGATTTGTGATAAATGGGAACATATCTCAAGGATAAGCTTATATAAGATGGGTCGATAGTAAGATCTAGGCTATTTGAGAGGTAACTAATACTCATATTCATGATTTCATTTATACTTGTTTTTTTCATACATCATTTTTCTCATTCTTTATGGCTATTTTAGGAGAATTTGGATCATTTTGTATGCCTATGGGCCTATTCAATGTTGGCACATGATTATGGAAATCATGGGGCCTTCCCTATAAAACAATACAACTTATATGAAGCCACAAGAAGGGGGTGGGCGGTTTGACTAAAATTCCCATACACCATCCAAAAACCAAGAACCCTTGGGGTATTAATGTTTGGCGCATGATATTTCATTCCATGAACATACTTAGGAGTAATCATCCATACCATATATTCGGGGGACTTTATTTGGACGCACAGTTTCTCAAACTGTGTGCCCCATCTTGGAAACCATTAAAATGGGAATTAAAATCACTAAAACATTAATTAATAATTACAGCCCAATTTTTATCCCTAATCACCCAACTCGACCTAACATGATTTAAACATCAATTTCAGATTTCCATGTGGATTCCTATGCAACTTGACCAACATCTCATGCAAATAAAATATTCTAGTTTAAATATAGAACCCTCTACTTAATATAATTTATCACTCATTAAAAATTATACCTATACTATTATTATTTCCACTTATAGATAGATGGATTCATTAATTTTTGATGGTATAGAAATTGGGTTCAATGGATAATGTGTTATTGAATCACGATCCATGGTTTTCAATATAGATATCTTTTAACAGTATTAATTCAACCACTCTATATATAAATGAGTGATAATGTATTGTGAGAATTCTTTAAAGACCCTAAAGAATGAGGTGTAATTGTTAATTCTCAAACTGTTGATTCCTATATTTTTTGTAGTAGTATCTTCTCATTCCCAAATTGTGAAATTAAATATAAATTGTAAAAATCAATTGATTATCATACTGTTGATTCCTATATGTTGGAGGATTGGTGAAAAATTAATTAATTCCCAAATTGTGAAATTACATTAGACCCATTATAGATTATGATACCAGATTGTTGAAAACCTATAGGGTGTGCCGATATAATTGAATTAATGAATTATGAAATGCGATAAAGTTATAAAAGATTTATTTGAATTTAATTAAAACAATGTTTCCTGTTAAAAAATCATAATTAAATGATTGATTTCTCTATCCATTTGGAGTTAATGATTTGTGAAATTAAATGTTGATAAATAGTTCAATGTGTAAATTCTTAATACTATGACATGTGACAAAGTAATGAATTATATTTATTTAGATTAATGAAATGGTGCATAATCTAGTGAATTTTCTATCATTATGTAAAAAATGATTTGTGGGTGAGGTACTAATGCTTTAAGAACCCATGGTGTGCTAGAAGGATTATCTACGATCATAAATCATGCATTTAAACAAGGATTTTTGGGTGAGGGACTTATTATATAACTACTATTTTTGTTCAAGACTAATTTTATAGAACCCTGCTTTATATTTACATGTGAATTGGAACAAAGACTTGAGGGTGAGGGATTAATTCTCTTTGTATCCATGGGGTACCAAAATTATACTATAGGACCCTAATGAATGAATGTAAATTAGTATCTAGAATGATTCTCCATGGTACAAAATTTAATTAAAATGAAATTATTAATGAAATACCCTGATCAAATGAATTTTAAACAACAATCATGTTTGGTTCCGAATCTCACATGGGCGGAAGCAAGTGTGATTTCTTTAGGTGTAATTGTGAATGAATAAGATGGCTGGATAAATAATATTTTATAGAAATCCCCTCTTTATTTTTAGTAATTATTATTTATTAATCATCATACACAATAATATAATGTATTTTTCTAATGACACAGTTCGCAGTGATATACTGAGTTGTACTCACACATTACACGGGATAGTAGATTGGTACCTGAATAGGCGTCATGCTTGTAAGATTGGAAAAGGGAAAGAGCCCAATATTATATTGATGATTAGGGATTCTAGTTTGATAATGAATTAGGTAAATAGAAATAATATCAAGACCCTCTTGGGAGTTTTTTTCTGGTTTTCATTGTAAAGTTTTCACATATATAGAATTGACTATTTATTTCTTTAGATTATGGTCATTTCCCCTATTTTGGAATTATTCATTTGATGTAGTTAATTTTTATAATAATAATTTATATTTTTTATATTTTTTTAAATATATATTACTTTTATAAAAACTTACAGTCTCTATGTACATTATATTATCCCCTCACTACTAGTTAGTATCATCTTGCAGACAGCGAGTTATGCATATGGTCAGGTTGAAAACTAGTTTGGGGAACCGATATTTGACACCCAGGAAGAGGCTTTGCATTAGGTAATATCATATATTGGAAATAACATATATTTTAATTTACTGTTAAAATAAATTTTTTGAAAAGTTATGATCATGTTTTTGTAATGATCAAAATATGATGTTAGAGAATGATCTTCTATATAAGTGAATTTCAATAAATATGGTATATGATTTTAAGGTGTTTTACATATAGTGGAACTCTTAGATTCATTCATATTTATTTTTTCATTATATTTGATTATGATTGTTAATATTTATAATTATACATACCATGTTATTTTATATTTTACAATGTATTTTTAAATTTTATATACCTGATTTCCATTGAACTACTTATTTTTAACCTATACTTTTGATGAATATGATACATGTTAGCATGAAAATAATCATTATAAAGAGGTAAGAACACTTCCTATGTTTGGTGATAACACAATCGTAGTTGTTGTTCCATGAAATATTATTTGTATGATTAAGTAGATAATTTATAATTAATATATGATATGATAAACAATACATCAAACACAAAAGACAACATTATGAAAAATACATCCATACTCAAGGAAATTAGTGTAGCTCATTCCCAATAATTTGAAAATTATTAAAAACCATTTACATTAAATTTACAGATTATTTTAAATATATAATAAAGAAACAAATCTTAATAATGAATCACTTTTACACATTACTCATAAGAATTATTTTTTTTCAAAGTCCTACCCCGATTTCAATATTTTTTCACATTTTCAATAACCCTAATAGAATTGATAACCTCATAATCATCTAGTAGGATATTTTTTTACCATTTTTATATAGTTTTTAAAATTTTTCATGAGGAATAAGTAAAACATGTGATTGCTAGTATGATTTCATATTTTATTGTGATTCTATAAATGATATGAAATTTAATGAAAAAAATGACCTCATTTAAGGGAAACATTTTCAAATGTATCATAGTTACCAGAAAGCCTAAGATCACATTAAATTATCAGTTTCAATAATCAAAAAATAATTGGAATTATGGTTACATAAATTTATGGATGCACTTGTATATTATTAACTACATCCAAATAAATATAAACTATTTGATATTGGAATAAATCTATTCTCTCATATGTCACACATCATCAATAAATACATAACGAAACCTCATGTGCCACATTACTTACTACTGTAGCAACACATAAATCTCAATTTTGAAATAGTAATCTATTAGTATATAATAAAATGACCCATATTATAAAATACTATAATACCACTATATTCCTTTAAATAAAATTGTGTTCGATTACAAACAGTACACACACCCCAATGCATAAATGAACCATGAAATAATATATTTTTTAATATGAAAATTATAACATTGTGATTGGGTTGGTGGGTATGAATATGAATAAAAAAATATAATGTATATGGATTTTAATTTTTATTTAATAAAAATATTGAATTCAGTAAATAATTTTTACATTAATCTAATTTTTTATTTGAAACAGAAAATGAATACAATAATTTTTTCATTAAAAATTATTTATTTCAAAAATTATTTTTAGTATACCTTTACAAGGATAATTGGGATTAATTAAAAATACGTATATAATTACTATTATTTAAAAATAAAGTAATTTTTTAAATTAGTAGGCCAAAATTATCTATGTCTAAATTTTTGGAATTTTTAGGAAATGATTGTTTTTAAGTGAATAGTTAAAAATAATAATTTTAATGAAATATGTCCTTTAAATTTACTTAATTGAAATAAAAAATTCTATTTGGGGATGAAATAAAAATAACATATGAATCTTTTGATTAAAATTTATCATATTATTTCCATGTAAATCCTAATTATTCAACATTTAGTGTGAATTTTTTTTAAAAGGCTATTTTTCAAAAAATTGTGATGTGATTCATTTTGAATAAATTTATTAAAAAATATATTCATCAATTCATAGAATTAAATTATAAAAAAATTTATTTTATATATATATTAGTGTAGTTCAAATTATTTAAATATTTCAATAACATTTTTATTCATAATGAATTATAAACATAACAAAAATTGTCCCTATAAAAGGTGAAAATTGATAAAATGATATTAAATCTATGGATTTTTTCAGCAGGATCAAATCTATACATTAATATATTTTAGTTGTTATTTTATTGAATATATATCATTTATTCAAATACAAAAAATTTGGGATCCAATCTCCTTTTAAAATTACATTTATATTTTTTTGGAAAGAAATAGATGCAATTACAGCTCTCGTGATTTTAATATATATAATATGATTTATTTGATTAAGAAATATGTTGTTAGTAATTATAATTTTATATATAAGATGAATAAATTTTTCTTATATTAATTTATTTATAATTATCAGTGATTCCATAACTTCCTATAATGCTAACATAACCCTAAAATTGTCCTTGTGAACAACTATAAAAAATTAGGAAAATGTATTTTAAAAAATATACGTTAATATTTTTTGGATGAATTGTAGTTTTATAGAGAATATTAATAATTATATGGTAGTATTTGTGGTCAATTTATATATATATAATTTTAGTATTGTCGTGATTTATTAAGTGATAAAATTTTTAAATAGTATAGAAATTGATGATAAATGGTATTTAATGTTTAACAATTATTTTTCTAATTTTAAAAATTGAAGAAAACTTATAATAAAAAAATATTTTTGTAATATGTATATAAAATAATTAATTATAGATGTATATTCCACTTTTCTTTTCTTATTTTTAATATTACGTTCATTTACATAAAGGATTGAATTTTTTTCCACATTTTATGTTAAATGGGGTTAACAAAAGGAACAAAGAAAAAGATACGGTTTAAACATCAAATAAACTATTTTAAATTTAATATGTATAATTTCTTTCAAGATTATAGTCCTTATATTTATGGATATATAAATTATTACCTATATTACAGGAGTTTAAAATGTATTATATATTAATATTTCTTGTATTTTTAAGATTTTCACCAACCTTAATTAAGAATTCCAAGAACACCTCCTCTCTTCCTCACACTTCACAATACATCTTGTTCAGCCTAAATATATCCAAATAAATTCCAAGATTAATTTCCCACATCAATGAGCTGTGATTATTCCCCAAAATACAATCATATTATATTTTAATGTTTATTCCAAAGGCGAATGTTGTTAGAGGAGTTGGTTAAGAGTGAACATAAAGCTATTTAGACATGTGGAAGGTGTAATTTAACCTCATTTCAACTTTAATGAGAAATGCTTTATATTTCAGAAAAAATACATGATGTATATATTTACAAATCTAAATGTAATATAAATAATTCCTCATTGTATATGGTATTTCTGGTTTTTGATTCATAAACTCTCATTTATGGGGTTTTGATTCAAATTTTACCAAAGCAGTAAGGATTTATTTCAAAATATTCATATTAACTAAAATTTTTATTGAAAATCATTGTATATATATTCATCTTCAAAAAAATATATTTTCTCCTATTCTTTTTTCTATGGTGTTTCAATGTTATCAAGAAAATTTTCTCTCTTTAGAAAATAAAAAATTCAAGAATATTCATTTATGATAAGTCTTACCTATTTTCCTCTTTGGCCTACATTCTTTTTTCTTCAATTTCAATGTTCTTTAAAATGATTAAGAAAACTATTATTTATTTGATAAATTTATTATTTAATTTCATTATGAATAATATTTTACTTTCTTTTCAAATTTTTTAAATAATCTTATTCTCATTTTCTGAATTAGGTAATTTTGGATTTTCCGTCAAAATCATCAAAATAATAATTTTTTTTATGTTTTTTTAAATGAATGTATTTAACCAACCTCATGTCATTTCAATGATTTAAATAAACACTTAGAAGAACCCTTTTTTTTAGTGATACTATTTTTCTCAATATTATGAACATTTATATGATTTAATGATTCCAAAATAATTAAATATTTTCTCTATTTCCAAGATAATATTTGAAATTTCTCTTCAAGGGTTTTTGCATCTATTTAAACATAATGTGATGTCTATTATTAATAACAAGTGATAATATTTAATGATACCATATATTTTTACTTATAAATTAAAATAATAATGTGATGTTGAAATATTTAGGAAAATATTTTCTTTTATATGGTTTTTGACATATTGAATTGATGGCCTTATTTCATACATTATTGATTCATGATTTTATATCCATTAACATTCTCAAGATAATATTTCATATAACTTCCCATAATTTTATTGATAATTATTATAACCACTCAATATATAAATTTTCTATCATGTATTTATATTGTATCATTTGAAGGATAATTGCGAATAAAATTATTTTATTTACCTGGGGAATATTATGGTTTTGTATTCATGATTCAACACATATATTTATTGAATTATAATAAATTTTTATTATTTTTTATTTATTATATGTGTAATTAATTATATATATGTAATTTATAAGTCAGGTTTTTGTTGTAGATACTTTTTTGATGTATCAATAGGTCTCATAAGGAAAAATAGGTTTGAATTATATATATATATATAGGCTAAATAATATTGTCATAATAATTATTTATTTGGTGTATTCAATGCATATTTATGTAAGATTTAATAGATTATAGGAAAAGATTATAATATAATGAATGTTCTAAATTATTCATTACCTTTGTTCAGAATTCATATATCAGTATATCTGTTAATTTTCAGGTGAAATTCTATGTGTATTTATTTCATGCCCAAGTGTTTTATTATAAATATTTTTTATTTATGATTCTTATAATTGCTCCTCCCTCAAAAGGTAATGCATATGGGATATAAATTATTAATGTAGTATAATGAGACCTCATTCATACCTCCAATATGCCCAATGATGGATACTAGCATCATGTGTATATTAATCACAAATATGGTATAAATTAACCATTAAAATATATGTTCAAATGATATGATATAAACCATTAATCAACTCTATGAAATAATTATATATAATGGAAATGAATCCACATTTCTTGAATAATATATTTAAACAACATATTCTATCAAATATTATCAAAATGAAAATCTAAGGTAAAGAAATGTTAATAGTCCGATGGTATGAGCTAGTAATTTATCAGATAATACATGGTGTCCTCATATAAACTAGGAAGCCTTTTTGAATATATACATGGTGTGAATAATACTATACTCAATGGATCACACATAATTACCCTATTCATCATGTGAAAAAGATCATCATAAAACGAAAATCATAAAAAAAACAAAAACAACTAAATTGGTAAACTAGGATATATCATCCTCAAAATGTAATGATCGCAAAATTATGCATCCATATATAATGACATAATATGATTTATATCAATAAATTAAATTGTGAACTATATTACCACTGAATTAACACTCCCACAACCAATAAATGTATATCATGGTTCTTATATCTCATATTTACATTACCTCACATAACATCTCACAAAATGGGACCTGGTCGATCACAACACATCATATCTCACTGAAAAACACATGGGATATCACATCATATATGATCTCATCCACTAAGACATTGGAAATCACATCACATATAATATTCCATAAAAGATCATTGTCATTCACATAAGATAACATCTCTACTAAAAACAATTGTTCTATAATATAACCCACACAATTGGGAGAGTATCGAATATTGAGAATAAATGACATCAACCTTATTTCACCCAAATAATATATATGAACCTCACCATAATCTATTTCATTAAACAATAACTCTATTGACTTTTATAATTCTAATCATCACACATTATGCATTCCAAAATATCTTTTATGTAGAGAAAGGTTATGTGGTTATCCATCCATCAATCCTCACTACCTATATGTTTGTAACAATACCCCCAAAAATTTGGTTGTCGAAACATGGTTCATGGAATTAAGGAGGTGCGTATTGAAAATACCAAGGATCATTATACAAACATAAATACATAAATAAATAAATATATATATATATATATATATATATATATTCATAAATAATACCAACACATGCATCACATAGATAAATTTATGAAGAACGGAAACATAAACAACCAGAATCACAATAACCACCACTTTTTCTATAAATGCTAAATGCATAACACCACATATGTAAGCTGCAAAACAGAAACCACATTACATTAATTTAAATATTATCAATTTATAACATTTACCATTACCAACTGATTTAATTCATTAATATCCTTTATTTTATATATCTAAATCTACTTCATTTAACCGCACTTCCCACTATTTTTTCAATTAGTAATTAACTATTTCAAACCATTCATTATCCACCCATTCAATTTAAGATTTCATTACTAATAAATTATTCCATTAATACCAAGAAACTACAAAAAAACAAAACATGACAATAGAAACCTATAGAGACCCAATATTGACGTACATGGATGTTACATTACTTTTAGGGAATACATAATACATAACAAAAGAAGACACCCAAGGACCATAATAGTTTAGTGTCTTTGGAAACTCAGTACATAATCTTATAATCATGGTGAAAGATCTTCAACATCTCCCATAAAGATATTCTTTTTTTCTACCTAAAACCTTCTTTTATAACCCAGGAAAATAAAACATAAAAAGGGTGACCTCAAATTGTTAGTATTGGTAAGCATGGAGAAAATTAAACAACCCATAATCATTTGAACATAAAAACATGAACATAATGATTAAGCATTAAAATCTTGATCAATGACATTAAACATGGTAGTATTTAAGGCATATATCATAATGGAACATCAATCATGATAAAATATCATCGGAATAAAACATGTAATTATGGAAAACCATTAATCAAATTTTATGATTTCCATAGTAGCCAAGGAAATCCTTCCAAGACCATCATTGTAGACAAATTCCATTACTGAATCGGGTTTACCTGCCATTCCAGGCTTGTATTACTTTACTTGATTCACTTACCATTATAGCCATGTCTATATCATGAGATATAAATTATTACCCAATGAAGTGGAGGGAGATATAGGTTCTACCCATCTCATAATTAAGTCATTCTTATGTGTTCCACAACATAAACATAAATCATTCATCATAACCTAAAGAATAAAATGGGTTTCATAAACATCATTCCATCATATCATAATCCATATAAAAAAATGGATATAATTTCATCATAAGAAAAGTAAAACCATGTAAATAATAGAGTTATTATACTTCAAACATACACATATAATATAATTTCATCTTAGATGAAAATGGTTTTGATAAAACACTTGAAATGATTTTTTGAGGAAAATATCCTTTCTTCTTCAATATAATTTTCTTTTCACAAAATGCCATGAAAATTTTAAAAGAAAAAGATTTTGTTGAAAATAGTCATGTACTCTCATAGAGTAATCTTCATGAAAATAAGGCGTTATGAAACTGTAAAAATCCGTTCATGCCGTATAAGTTAAAAAAACATTCTCCTCGTACTTTTAACGAAAAAGTAAAAAAAGTACCACATATGGTAATCAAAAGAAAGATTCCTTCCATAACACAAAGTAAAAGTCAAAGTGGGTGAAACAATACATTAAAAATACATGGAATAATATTAATAACTTTATGAAATACATTTTTATGTACATGGATGAAAAATATAACGATAGTAAATACTAACGTATAAGCAAACTCTGGTAAAAATGAAATTTGAAAATGTATCCCTCACCTTAGTTCTGATATGAATCGTACGTATCTGAACCTATTGTATAATGATTTAAAAAATTTCATTGAATTATTACAGAATCATATTCATTGTTATTATATCATATATGGTTCACTTATTACTTCATATTACACGTTCTTTTATAAATTCCATGTTAAAAAATCTTTTTGGGTAAAATCATTTCATTTATCGTACGTGTTTCGACATGTTGTTCAAGATAATATTACATATATCCTGATTTATATAATTCCATAACGTAAAAAATGATTTATATATAATATATATTTAGCATATAAATATTTATGATTGATCAATAAACAAAATGAAATACACCATTCATGGAGAGGGTAGGTCGTACGTACGCATGAACGCTGTTTTCCTTTACTTTTTGAATTGAATGAAATTAAGTAAATGAAACATATATGTACAGAAATCCTGTATCAATATAATGTAATATATTTTCTGATTATTTATTATATATACTTAATAATCATACTTGAATGGTTAATCATGGAAAATGAATCTCATCGCGTTGGTGGAGACGGTAAACCGTACAAACGCACGTGTGGTGACTTTTTCATTCATAGAATGTAAAAAATAACTAATATGGTTGTAAAAATATGATAATAACATCACAGTATATAGAAGATACTGAAGTTATTATTTTATAATAGAAACAAAATAGAAGGAGGAAGTGGAAGACGAAAGGAACTTGAAATATGTGGTGAGATATTTACCTCTTCTTCGGGTTCTTCCTTTTGATTTGATCAAAAGGGCTCCTTAGGATGGCTTTCATACTAAAAAAGGCCTATTCTATGAAGGGAGGACAGTTGAGAGGGTATTTTTTCAGGGTTTTTCTGAGACAAATGGTTTTGGAGGTGTGAATTGGAGAGGAGGGGGAGTGCCCTTTTATAAGAGGGGTGAGGGGAAACTTAGGAAAAACATAAAATATTATTTTATAATAAATTCATATTTGGTTTATAATGGCTCCATTGTGACTTATTTCGAGAATAGGGTGGGTATGGGTAAAAATAGTCTCAACCAATAGGTTTTGGACATGTTTAATTTACAACTTAAACCTTATCATTTAGATTTAACTCTAAGTTAAATAGTTTTTCTTTTACCGTGTCTTCATGTATTATTACACTATATGGTTAATAGAATAACTATACACTACCACTCAAACCCCAATTAGTTCATTAATATGATATATATTATTATATAAGTCTATTTTCTTAACTTTAGATTTTTAGAACCATTATATCAATTAATAATATAATAATAGTTTTAAAAACACTTTTATGTCAATTTTGACACTATTTGGTATTATGTTTTCTCTAAAATCATAACAACATTATTACATCGAAAAAAAAATTTATGACCAGCCCTAATATTTTATATTAACCTATAAAATTATTGTAATTCACAAAAAGTCTGAAATTACATTTATTTGGGTATTTATAATATCAATTATGTTAATATTTCATTTATAAGGTAA
This sequence comes from Viscum album, assembly GCA_963277665.1. Classification (NCBI taxonomy): domain Eukaryota; kingdom Viridiplantae; phylum Streptophyta; class Magnoliopsida; order Santalales; family Viscaceae; genus Viscum; species Viscum album. The sequence goes on from OY728155.1 coordinate 470,948,744, forward strand.
TTACTACATCATCATTGTGTCATAAATAACTTAAATTAAATAATGTCTAAAGTTTTTAAATAAAATAAAATTATGTATGAATTTTTCTAGATTTCTAGTGAATATTTATAGTCAAATTTATCTTATGTATAACCCTATATTAAAAATGTTTTAGATAATAAACATTGAATTTAACTATTTTAACTTTTCTTTAAATAAAATAATAATAAATGTCCTAATCTAATCCAAGTGGACCTAAAGGGTAATGTTTTTCTCCTAAGATAATTTTTGGTCGAATTACACTTAACCAATAGAATTAGTACATGTTTTAGGGTAATAACAATATCAATTTTACACTTAATTACACTATTTGATTTTAACCGTGGTAAATAAAAGTAAAAAGTTACTATTCAACAAAAATTATTTTTATCTTATTGAACTACATTATCCTATTTGATATTAACCCTGTCGCTTGGATTTTAGAAATTCATCTCATAGAAGCGGTAAAATACGTTTTATGTAAATTTGGAAATTCTCTTTGGAGGTGGTTTAAAGACGATAAAAAGATCAATAAAATTTTTATATATCTAAAATTATGAGAAAATGACTCCAATTAATTACATTGAACTTATATAGGTATTATGTATCTATTTTGACCTAAAATAAATTTAAATAAAATAAATCATTATTTAAATTAAAAGTCAGTTTTAACCAATAACTTAGTGTTTTCACTATTCATCAAAAATTGAAAGTATTCAGAAAGATACAAAAAATTCACCTTAGGGTAATTTCTATATTCTGAATCCAAAAATGAATTCCATTTCGAAAGATAAAATTTTTATAATTTCAAAAGTGGGTAATACTATTCATAACGTCTAGTTTATATAATATTTCAATAACATATCGTTGTTTATTGAAACTCCTTATTGCATACAACGCATGCTATCGAGGGAGGTCGCTCTTGCGTGTAATGCAAGGCAAGTCAGGGTTGCATATAGGGAAATCTTCCTTTGGTGTTGTGTATAACACACTCAAAATATTGTTCAGTTATACATTGATCAATGTCTATACAAGGTGTTGTGTAAAATGAATGTTATTCGAAAGAACATGAAATTGTGTGCATCACAAGCCAAGAATATTGTTGCTTATACTTCAAGATAATATGGTGTTTCATATAGTGTAAGATAATCTAGGAGAAGAAAAAAACAAAAGACATCAAAGTAATTAAAAAGAATAATTCTTATAAAATCTCGAGGTGTTACATTCTACCCCCCTTAAAATGAATTTTTCCCTTGAAATTAGTGAGGGTTATAAATGGTTTTCATTATGAAAGTTTCATTAATATAAACCCACGTCATAAAAAGGAATACTAACTCATTATTTTAAAAGGGAATGTCAGAAACATAATGGATACCCAAAGTAACTCATCGATGGGTTTTCACATAGAAGAATTGAGGTGATAATATGGATGTCGATGGGAAATCTAACCATCATGTTTGGATGAAGAGTGGTAGAGAACATGGATATGAAAAAGACAACAATCACAAAGACATAAATTTGTGATGATCTATGGTACCCTCTGATTCATCAGAAATGAGGGCACTAGGACAACAACTTTGGATTTCATGATCATTTCCCTAATGTTGAAAAATTTATGAATTAAAAGAAATACTTACTTTATTTTGGTACAATCTCACTATTGTGTGTGCCTTGAACTATTTCAACATCATATCTTAATGAAATTAAGTTGAATTTGTCTTTCGTGAAGTGTTAGCAGATCATGCGACAGAATGATAGGTCATTCCATCTGTCTCAAACATAAGGTTAGAAAATGTTATATAAATAATTCCATCTATGGTGAGATTAAGCGTATATGGTTCTTAAAATGGACTTATACTTCATCTATCATACCTTTTAATAAAATAAAACTAGTTTCTACTAACAAGGGACTTCAAGTAGGCCAACGGTAGGCGATAAAGTCATATCGCACTTCAGATATGGGTTCAATTCCCGCAACCTTGTCCGAGGCGACAGGTTCTCGCCTTTCTTATAGGTTGTCATTTTTCTAAAACAACACTATTATAACATTCCAGAAATAATATCGATAAAAAGATTCTATCATTAAACAATATTATCTAATGTCCAACATATTCCATTTCAAATCATTAGACTTATCCAAAATACTTCTATCCAAGCTCATATTATAAAGAAAACTATTACTAGAAATGTCATCAACCAAGCATGTGAATTCCATCATTTATCCCCCGTATATCAGAAGATATATCTTGTTGGTCACATTCCAAACATCTGAATACCTTAATAATGAATTCTTTTGAAACATGAATTACCATAGAACCTTAGTGAATACATGAATGTTGTCAAAAGTTAACTCTTTCCACATACCAAAATCCCAAAAAAATTATATACTCAAACCATGATATCATTTTGTCCATATATCAGTCATGAGCTCATGAATACTATCAAAAATTTAAATTTCTCTTTACCCCTTCATTATGCACATATCATCTACTTTCCAAAAATATTTCAATAACTTTTCATGGTTACTGGTTCCATTCAACATATACTTTCAGATACATTAGGGAAAACATTACTGTAACGATCCATAGATGTTTCATTATTCAATAGTACCATACATCATTCTTGATAAACATGTAATCATTCCACTACCTTCATAAACCATTGACTGAGCTTCAAAACATCATTCATCTCATATATAATTTGACATCTCTTCATCATCATCAACATAAATACTACCCATATGACCATACTGATTCTCTTCCTGAGACTTTCCCTTAGAGAATTGGTTTGCATAATCCCCATACATTCCACAATTAAAACATTTAACCTATGCTGATGTCTTAGCAATACCATTATCATTATCTATAGAGTTAACTGATCCTTTTCCTTTGAAATTACTAGCTTTGTGTCCTTCTTTTCCACACCCAAAGCATCTTCCAGTTCATTTGAAACATTCTCCTTGACGTCTCTTCCCACATGATTTACATGATAGAAATTGAACTTTCATTCCTCTATGATCATCACGAAACTCTATATTTATCTTATTATCTAAGTCATGAAACATACCAAAGTTGAGATTATTGATCATATTATGAGATTGCTGAATATGCTTAATAACGATATGTTTACTTCTAGATCTAATATCATTTGGTTTCTCACAAAGAATATCATTCTATTGTCAATCATATTCTCCATTATCAGGAATCTTCATGTTTGCATCCATTTTTCTAAAACCCAAAAAGAATAGTGTGAGAGGAAAAAATCATGCAAGGAATAAAGGACAATAAAGGGGGGTACCTTAAATATATAACATCTTAGGATTAATTATAATATTTTTACGGTAATTCTAGTACTATAACCTATAATTATACTTAACCTTACAGTCATCACTAGACATAACATATAAATATCTCTAGGGATCTCTCTAAAGTTTTCGCATCCTAGTTTCCAAAGGATAACAAATCCTTTCCTCTAATACCAATTATAGGTACCCAAGATTGAAATACATAGAAGATACATTACATTTTCAGAAAATATAATACATAAAAAAACAGAAACCCAAGGAACGAAATAGTTTAGTCTTTAGAAACTCAGGACATAATCTTCTAAACATGGTGAAAGATCTTCAACATCTCCCATAAATATTTTTGTTTCCTACCTAAAACATTCATTTATATACTTGGGGAAAAGAAAACATAATAAGAGTGAGCTCAAATGCTCATTACTATTAAACAAGGAGAAAATAAAACAACCCATATACATTTGAACATAAAAACATGAACATAAAGTGTAAACATCAAAATATTGAGCAATGACATTAAACATGGTAGTTCCTAAGTCATGGATCATAATGGAACATAAATCAAGAAAAAATAGAATGGGAATAAAACATGTAATTTTGGAACACCATTAAGCACATGTTATGATTTCCATAGTAGCCATGGCATTGCTACCAAGACCATCATAGTGGACAAATTCTATTACTGAATCTGGTTTACCTACAGTTCCAACCCTATATTAGTTTACCATATTTACTTTCCATTACAGTCATGTCTATCTCATAAGTTATAAATCTTTACCATATTCATTGGCGGGAGATATAGGTCCCACACATCACATAATGAAATCATTCTTACGTGTGCCATAACATAATCATAAATCATTCATCATAACCGAAAGAATAAAATGGGTTTCATAAACATCATCCCATCATAAAATAATACATATAAAACAAATGGAAATAATTTCATCCTAATAAAAGTGAAACCATGTAAATCAGAGATATATTATACTTGAAACACAAACATATGAAATAATTTCATCGTAGATGGAAAATGTTTTGGATAAAACACTTGAAATGATTTCGTGAGGAAAATATCCTTTCTTCTTCAAAATCATTTTCTTTTCACAAAATTCCATGAAAATTTTAAAAGAAAAGGATTTTTTTGAAAGTTTTCATGAAATCTCGTAGAGTAAGCTTCATGAAAACAAGGGGTTATGAAACTGTAAAAATCCGTTCATGCAATGTGAGTGAAAAAACATTCTCCTCGTTCTTTTAACAAAAAATTCAAAAAGTACCACATATGGTAAACAAAAGAAATATTTCTTCCATAACACAAAGTAAAATTCAAAAAGGGGTAAACATGACATTATAAATATATGGAATATTATTAAACACTAAATGAAAAACATTTTTATGGACATGGATGAAAAATATAACCCCATTAAATACTTACGTATAAGCAATCTCAGATAAAAATGTGATTTGAAAAATTATCCCTTACCTTAGGTACGATATGCTTCGTACATATCTAGACCCCTTGTATAATGATTTAAATAATGTCATTGTATTATTATAGAATCATATTCATTGTTATGATATCTTATATGGTTCACTTATGGCTTTATGTTACCCGTTATTTTATAAATTCCATTTTAAAGCAACATATTGGGTAAAATCAATTCATTTATCATGCGTGTTTTGAATTGTTGTTGTTGATATAATTACTTATCTACTGGTTTACGTGATTACATAATTTAAAACATTATTTATATATAATATATATTTATCATATAAATATATGTGATAGGTCGATAAACGGAATGAAATACACCGTTCATGTAGAAGGTAGGTCGTACATACGCATGAATGATGTTTTTGTTTTCTTGTTGAATTGATTGATATTAAGTAAATGAAAAATATTTGTATATAAATCCAGTATCATTTTTATGTAATATATTTCATGATTATTTTTTATATATACTTTATAATCATACCTGAATGGTTCATCGTGGAAAATGAATCTCATCGCGTTCATGGAGAGGGTAAGCCGTACGTACGCACATGTGGTGACTTTTTCATTCATAGGATTGAAAAAATAACTAATATGGTTGGAAAATTTTTATAATAACATCACAGTATATTGAATATACCATAGTTATGATTTTATAATGGAAACAACAAAGAATGTGGAATTGGAAGAAGAAAGGAACTTGAAATATGTGGTGAGATATTTACCTCTTCTTCGCGTTCTTTCTTTTGATTTGATCAAAAGGGATCCTTAGGATGGGTTTCTGACTAAATGAATTCCTCTAGGATTAAGGGAGGACATTTTAGAGGGTACTTAGGTAGGTTGTGTCCAAGACAAATGGCTTATGGAGGTGTGAATTAGAGAGAAGGGGGAGTGCCTTTTTATAAGATGGGTGAGAGGCACCTTAGAAAAAACATAAAATATTATTTTATAATAAATTAATATCCGGTTTATAATGGCTCCAAAGTGACTTATTTCGAAGCTATTTTGGGTATGGGTCAAAATACTCTCAAATAATATGTTTTAGTCATGTTTAGGATACCATTTTAACCTTATCATTTATATTGAAGTCTAAGTTATATAATTTAACTTTTACCATGTCTTCTTGTGTTCTTACAATATAAAGTTAATAACCATACTATAAATACTAATAGATCACCAATTGGTTCATTAATGTCATATATATTATTATATATGTCTTTTGGATGAATCATCGATTTTTTGGACCATTATATCAATTAATAATATAGTATTTGTTTTAAAAACTCTTTTATGTCAATTTTGACTGTATTAGATATTTTGTTTTCTCTAAATTCATAATAGCATAATTACATCGAAAATAAATTCATGTAACCAACCTTATTATGTTATATTAAATTATTAAATTAGTTTCATTTATAAAAAGTCTAAAATTACATTTATTTGAGTATTTACAATATCAATTATGTTAAATTTTATTAATAAGGAAATTATTTCCTCATCATTGTGACATTTATAAATTAGATTATTTAATTTCTAAAAAATATAAATAAAATACCAATATGTAGGAAATATGTTTATCTTTCTAATGAATATTTATAGTCGATTTTATCTTATGTATAACCCTATATTAAAAATATTTTAGTTATTAAACATTGATTCTAACTATTTAAACTCTTCCATAAATAAAACAATAATAAATGTCCTAATCTAATAAAACTGAACCTAAAGGGTATTATTTTACTCCTAAGGTTATTTTTGGTAGAATTAAACTTATCCTATAGAATTAGGACATGTGTTAGGGTAAAAATAATATCATTTTTATGCTTAATTACCACATTTACTTTTAAATGTGGTAAACAAAAGTAAAAATTTATTATTCGCCAAAAAATATTTTTATCTTATTGAACCACATTTTTTCCTTGATATTAATAGTGTCTCTAAGATTTTTTAAATTAAACTCACAAAAGCGGTAAAATTAAGTTTTATATAAATTTTCTAATGCTCCTAGGTGGTGGGTAAAAGACGGTAAAACGTTCAATAAATTTTTATATATCTAAAATTATTGTAAAAAGACTCCAATGAATTACATTGATCATTTATAGGAATTGTTTATCTATATTTACCTAAAATAAATTTAAATAAAATAATTTATTATTTAAATAAAATGTCGTTATTAACCAATAACTCGGGGTTTTCACTATTCATCAAAAATTGAATGGTTTCAGAAAGATTCCAAAAATTCAAATGAGGCTAATTTCGATATTCCGAATCCAAAAATGAATTCCATTTTAAAAGATAAAATTTATAAAATTTCAAAAATTGGGTATTACTACTCATAACAGCTTGTTTATATAATATTTCAATAAAAAATCATTGTCTAGTGAAACTCGTTATTGCGTAAAACACAACCTATCGAGGAAGTTTGCTCTTGAATGTAATGCAAGGAAAGTTAGGGTTGCGTGTTGGGAAAGATTCCTTTGGTGTTTTGTATAACATACTCAAAATATTGTTCAGTTATAAATTTATCAAAATCTATACTTGGTGTTGTGTAAAATGAATGTTATTCGAAAGAACATGAAATTGTGTGCATCACAAGCCAAGAATAGTGATGCGTATATTACAAGATAATACGGTGTTGCATATAGCGCAATCTAACATTGGTGAAGCGTACAACAAAATACATCAAAGAAATTAAAAAGAATAATTCTCATAAATCCTGGGGATGTTACAAAACCCCTCCTTATAATTACTAAAAAATGCCATATTGTCAGCATTTCACATTGAAATCGACATCCTCATCACAACAAAAACATACCATGACCACATCTCCACATTGTATCAACACATCCCAACTACTCCACGTCACATTATTCCCACACACCACAAACACCCCCATCAAAACAACTTTTTCCAACCTAACAAGTCATTTATGATTAAATAAGGGTATTCACATCCCACTTCACATTTACATACTAGGCAATTCTCACACAGACTAACATTTTAGGGAAAATTTATCATTAGATGGATATTTGTGATTTCCCATTTTCATTCAAGGTGATATCAATCAATAAAAAAAACATGGGTGCCACAAAAAAATACACTCTAATACAAAAAATTACACTAATGATAATTATTTTTAGTAAGCCACAAAACCTATAAAATCACATTTTAAAAAATACGAAATTTTATAAAATGCGGGATTTTATTCCTCTTCCAAATAAATTTCAACTTTCCTATTATTTATCTCAATTAGGCTAGTGTATACTATTTCACAAAAAATATCATTAATATAGTACCTCTACTATGTATAAATAAGTTAATGATAAAGCATCCCCTACATTAAGTCATGCTTTTTGATTTGGAGTAGAAGGTTGGAACATATGGGAGACATGAAACAAGAAGCGCAATGAATGAGAACAACCTTAACAACCTAGAACATAATGAATAAAATCAATTTATCAACAAAACAACCCTAAAAAGGTGTTTTCTAATAATAACACTTCATAGATGTTCAGATATGACAAAATAAGGATATATAAATAATTCAAGTCACTTATAACCTTCAAATATCAACCCCACAATGATAGGGTTGAAAGAAACCAAAAGGGGGTGGAAAATACTCTTTGTTATGAAATTGGGTGACCTAAGAACTAAGAAGAATTTCATATGAATGATGGGGTTCTATTGTCTTCATGAATTTATATGTAGTCTGTAAAACATGTTACCACTTTACAACACATAAATCCATGGTGAAATATTGATAAAAAGGGATGGGAACATGGTGTAGTTGGAGTGACGTTGCCATATGCATGCAGGTCTGACCAGCCCCCATAATTGGACTACCACTTGACCAAAAGTCCAATAATATAGTAGAAGGACAGAAAGGATTATAATGCCACGACGTCAAAAAACCTACGAATCATGAGGGAGGGTTCTTCATGGTCATAACTCTACAATGTTGGTACCCCCAAAAGAAAGAACCTCCAAAATTCTCTTCCTTGAATCCATGGTGTAGCCAACCCTTTAATACATCGAAAAACCGATGTCCACAACACAACCATAAAACATGGTGTAGATGCCCCAAAAAAAGCCTAATCCTAAAAAACTCACAATGGGACTCCACGATGTAGTGAACACCCCAACAATATATCCACTTTGGTATATAATCCTCATTCTTACCACAAAGTCTTTTCATGCTGCAAATGTGCTTAGAATAGTAGTTTCACCTAAAAAATCAACCCACTCCTCTCTATTTCATAGATGAGTACTCAACCACACTGGAACTTCCAATACTGAAACCTACCGCACCATGTCATAGAACACATTTTCGATGAAATGGAAACAGGATCTTCCAGATATACCCTCCAAATTCCATGGCACCCAAACAATCCACCATGACCAAAACTTATATAATTTTATGAGTCAAAAGGTACACATTGTTACATCATATATATCTCAGACAATTCTCAACCACATTAATTTCATCCATGAAATATTTTAAAGATTAAAAATAAAAAAGAAACCATCCCATGAGATACCAAACACATATATCATTACAATAAATCACTACACCAAACAAACACCGCCAAAATAGAAGCAAACTCACCCAAAAAATCCCAACAAATCACATCATCTCAAAATTACAACATAGCAGCATGTAACGTTTTTCACACATCCATATCTACATCACCATATAATACTCAACACAACTCAGAACAATGACTTCCCCAATAATAAAATCATATTTTCCCAATTACAAAAAAAAGTTAAATCTTATATTTCATATCATTATATAATCAACATTTGGAGGACCTAAGTCAAGATTCTTGGCATTAAAACACCTCAAAATATAACACAGAATGATTGGAAATTTTAATCACCACTCTATAAGTAATAATATTTATAAAACCTCAAATTATCTAGGAAAATCATATTTTATAACCAATAAGATCCAAATATCAGAGACGTAATGTAAAAATAAGAATGAATATTTAAAAATAGTTCTTGTTATTGGTTACTAATCTACTTCTCATGATCCACAAAACTCTCTTATAATACAATATTCCTCCATAACACACTAATCAAAGGATCGATTCATCTATTCAACACCATATCCTAATGGTCTCACATATCTAATGGATTCTCCATGATTATCAAATCATCATCGATATCAAACTATCCCTTGACAATGATGAGGTATTCACCATGAACATACTCAAAATGATGAGATATATTAAATACATCTGCAAACATGTCCACTAATTTATAGATTTCCATTTATTTTCACCTTGTTAACGTGCTCGGACACCTCAAGAGGCCAAAAAAATTGGGTTGAGAGTTTACTCCCCTTTTGAAAACTCAAATTCAACTAGTGAGGAGAAACATTTTGGAAGACATGGTCCCAACCAACTAAATCAATGTTCCTCCTATTGGAATCGTCATAAGAAATAAAATAGTCATATTTAACCTTCACCATCACGTAACCAACCAGACCATTCTCTATTGTACTTTTAACCACATTGTTACTGAGAAAATAATGACTCACAATACTTGATCTAATAAAATTAAGGGATAAATTACCACGTATAGAAATCATAAAATGGGATTATTATTATGGTTGAGTGATATGAATTTTTATTTGTAAACAAAACTGATGGAAATATATTTTCCCATTATCCACTAATGTCTAATATTCAAGATTTCAACATATCATCTAGATTCTAGATAGGTATCTCATCATTTCCATACTTCTGAGGGTGGAAAAAAGTTCTATGGCATAATTGAGTTCCCAAATAACATTTCAATCCTTTCCCATATCATGAGATAAAATACGAATATATATCTGAGATAATGTACCTTAGTATACCATTTCATTCTGTCAACTAATCTACATTATAATTTTCCAAGTCATTTATGAAACATGACTCCTTGATCATTTAGATGTAAGCTCATTTTTCCAATTAATCAATGAGAATATAAAAACATCACAAAAAACCTGAGCTCTAGGTTGAACTTTCAAAATTTCAATATAGATTTTTTCCCACTACGAATAGGTGAACTTAAATGACAATGAAAAATCTCTAGGAACCCGAAGATCAACCGTTACCTATTTCAAAAACTGACCCACGACCACATACTATATCACCACCTATTTCATCATAGAACAAATAAACAACATCATCAATCAATTGTAAATCATGGATACCCCATGTTATACTACCAAATTATTTTTTTAAAACTCATGAAGGATTCCATTAAGAGTCACCACTAGAACAAAAAAAACCCCAGAAACAACTTATGATGATGAAAATCCTATAACCATCCTTTAGAAGTGTCACTGTGTCCAAAATTATCATTAATGTCCTCAGCCTATGTGTCTCTCAATGAGAATCATCCACCAGAAACATCCTAGAAAACTGCATTATCAACTCAAATTGGATTCCTCTACCATCAACCACCCTCCAAAACTCTCTGTATGGTTTCCAACTCCTCCACCAGACACCAAGAATCATGATAATCTTGATCAAAATTTTATAGAAACATCGTTCTTAATGTCCCATCTACATCAATCCCCATTACTATGTAATAGGTGATCACAATTTCATGGTTCTAAAGAAACTCAATACACCAAGAATCACGATAATCTGTATGGTTTAACTATTAGTTAGTTCAACAAATCAAAAAACTAATTACTCTAGATAAAATCAGTATCCATATTGATCAAACATACTAATGAGTCCATAATCCCCAAGAAATCATATATTAACCTGTTGTAATAATGGACATGAATATAAGAAGTAATGACCCAATCACACATTCTTTGGCGCCTCATATGAAAAGACTTCCTTGATTGCCGATGAGTTCATTGAAACAATATATTTATAGATTATGTGCATAAATAAATTCTACTCTCATGTATAGAACATAGATTTTGGAAAATTCATAAAAAACTAGTGGCATCAAAGAATATGAAATATCGATATAAAAATGTTAACAATATCCTCCTCCAAATTTGTGTTTTTAAACATGTAAAAAATGAACAAAAAACTAATAAATAGTCTGAGGATTCATGTAAATCAATATACATAAACACCATTAACATAACTGGTAGATTTAGGACACTAAATAAAATGACCATGAACTCAAAGTGCCTAAACGAACACCCGATGGCAATATTTATGAAATGCAGCCCTATCAACCAAACTGAGTGGTACCCTGAGAATAGATCAATATTATAAATATAACTAAATATTTATTTTATAATCATTATTTTGGATAAACTATCTTCATAAAATATAATGTGATTAGAATATCTTATTCATTTTCCATTAAATGGACGAGAAAAATTAACCTAACTCAATAGATTATATCTAATTTGATATGCTACTTTACAAAAATAGGGAGACCAAACCAATAATAATAATGATTTAGAAAACCCTAAGAATCCTAGAAATCAAAAACCACTTAATCATCATAGAAAAACAATAAGAGGGAAACAATTTCCTCAAAAATTCCCTTCAAAAAAGATCATAATTAGATAACATAGGGATGTAAACAAGGATACTCACATATAACATTTAAGGAATGTTATACTAAGGAAAATGATGAAATCTATAGAAAGGGTGATGAAATGCCTCCTTCTAAGGAACCTATGTATCCCAGTCATAAATTAGAATAATGGATGAATTATGGGGATTGATTTCCTTTTGTAATTTATAACCAGTCTATAAAATAAAACACCATGATGATACCCCCTTCATCATGATTAAGAATTTATTTAATGAAATTGTATTATAGTGTAGTGTGAAGGAATATGGAACATCGTCGATAATAAAATATTAACTCAAATAATTTGGATATCTCCTCACTAAAGATGCAGTAAAATAGGATAATGACCATGGTTCAACCAATTTCATTATTTCTTAGTACCTGATAACTATATAGAGGCTATAATATAACACCATATCCATGGAAACTTTTCCTCAAAAAATGTTAGAATATTCAATATTCTCCTCCGGGACGTCATCCCACATGTAACCATTCCACAGTATATAATATAGAAGGCAATGAAATAACCCTACTTTATGTCATAGTTATCTCGTGAAAAGGATGAACCCCTAAAACATATTCCAAGACTCCATTCCCTAGAAATCACTAATACATCGTAACCACTTGAGTAAGAATCTCACATACCTTCCAAATTCCAAATATATGACACAAATATATCCAGAATAGTAGGGCCATAAAAAACTCCACCTTATCCTCTCTACACTATAACCAACAACTATATGTTTTAGTGGATCCCCATCTATTTCATCCTACCACTTGAGGTGGAAAAACTCATTTGATCTAAAATATTAACTTCATATTCTCTATATATTGTCTAAACTCCATGGTTCCTCCCTCATAAACACCCTTCACCAGAAATACATTAATTAAATGAATCATAATCACTAGACCATTATAAAATCTGCCATATTTTTGACCTTATTTACTCATGAATTATTCCAATTTACATTATCATTACAAAAAATCTTATATCACCATTACATTTTTTCTATCCCCAATGATATAGTCAATATATATATGGATTAGATTCAAGTATGAAGGAATTAATTGTAAACATTTGTTTTATATTTATAATTTTATATATAAATCATATATGTATCTAAAATTATATGACTACTCAACTTCTCAATCCTACATGGTGAAATCGTTCGTATAATTTACCAATGTATTAAGTATGAAATATATTTAGGGTACATGAGATAATGATTCTTTAGTTATAATTAGATGAATTATAGGCGGAGCATTGGAAAATAGATTTAAGATTAACATAAATAACATGTGAATTAATATAATCTATTTGAATATATGGGAATGTTTTTTAAGTTTTTATTCCATGGTTCAATATTCATGATTAATTTGGGATATTTAGGAGACATTACTTTTTTTTATTGTACCTAGGTGAAATAAGGTAATTAACACCAATAGTCAAATTAAAGATTACCCTTCTAGGACGACCACTAATGTGTGTTTTAAATATGGAAAGACAATGTAAGTATTATGAAAATTAACACATGTTATGATTAAAAAAATTTCTCATATAGAAACAATATAAGATAGAATATTAAATAAAGGATCATATAAATTGTTCTGAAAATATATTTTGAGTTATGAAAAACAATCTAAACTGAACTTATCATTATAAAAAATGCTATATGGAAAGGAATGAAATAATCTTATAATTTCTAATGATTCAACCGTACAAAGATAGTGAAATATAGAATCTGATTCACCAAGAGTTTAGGATAAACCTAATAAATTTGTTTAGGTATTTATTGAAGATGTATAGAATTACTTCTATAATTATAGAGATAATTATAGTGATTGGAGAATCAATTAGGAATATATTTGAAGAAATGTTGTTATACGAGATATTATTTAACAATGAATGTTGTTTCTTCATAGTAATGTCTCCATGGTTGGAATATATGATTTTTTTAAAGATAAATGATTATAAAATATTATCCCTTGTAAATGAATTTATCCTTTATATTTGTTTAATTCATAATATTTTGGGTTAATTTTTTAGAATATATGATTATTAAATTTGGGTATTTATCATTTTTATTTTTGAATGAGGAAAATCGTTTGAGAGTTTTACTGATATTTAATAATTTGAATTTGTATACAATTTTGTCTCTGATATAATTTGTAATTATCTACTTAAAAAGAAATTTTTATGAAAAGGTGATCATTGGTAACGTTTATTACAATTTAATATGGTTTTTTATCATTGTATTCATTACAAGATAAATAGACTTTATCTTGGATTATGCTATTACATAAAACTAATGTAATATTATTTTATGTTAAATGTTAAAAATGTAGTTTGGGGATAAAGGATACATTGATTTTAGATGAATAATTATAATAACCATTCGTATTTTTTGTATTTAATAATAAGTACTTCGAAAAAAACAAGGAATCATCATTTGTGGGATGATCTAATCTGATCTTTCGGTGTTATATATGTGGTTTATGTGGTAATTTTATTACTTCATCACATGGATGACTATTCATATTGTTTATTTTCTTAATTAATGCTAACTAATTTAGTTTAATAGATTCATAATATCTTTTCATCATTTCAAAGAACTTATGGTTGAATAAAAGTAAATTATTTGCCATTTGGAACTTAAACTTCTACCTGATCATGACTATTCAGATCTAAGGTAGAAATCATGATTAGTTAATTATAATAAATCCATTAAATTTATTTTCTCTTATATTCAATTATTAGGGTAAATTATCTTTCAAACTCATGAAAACCATTGATAATTAGATCAAATCACTTGTGTAACGTAACACACATTTACAAAGGTACATGTCCAAAAACACATTTTCATCTATGAATATTATATTACTATATAAATTATAATTATCATGGCCAAAACCTAGATATTAATGTTCATGACTGAATATATATATATATATATATATATATATCAAATTTTATTACTATGTGATGGTATTTTTCTTATTATAAAACAAGAATAAAAACCAAAGGATTCAATTTATATTAAGGAATGATAATGCCATACTATAAGAACACAGTTTTTATCTTCCACATGGATCCATTTATATATAGCAAAATTCATTATTCTAAACCCATTATGGATTCCCATTGATGTTATAAATATTATGAGGGTTTGTGAAGGAATTTTTGGAACTCAAATCCATGGCTGGTAGGAAAAAAGACGACCCATAGGGTTAATAGAAACTATTTGAGCTAGCACATATTGGGGATGAATTGTTGGATGTAGCAGAGTACATAGTATTCCATTAACATGCACTAGAGGCTGCATGACCATGTAAAATGTCTATATATTTTATAAGAGTAGAATCATATTTTTGGTACATAGTTTACATAATAGTGAAGCCAAATCATACAGGTTCCCTAATTAAGCAGTGTGTGGTTCAAGAATGGTCCACGGTGTCAGTAACCATGCAACAAAACAAAAAAAAAACCTTCAATTATGAGTCGAATGATATATTTACAATTAATGAAATGTTTACAATCACCCTCCCTTTTAGGACCTTTCTAGTGGAAAATAAAGTATCCATTCATCAATTAATGAGATCTAAATCCATATTTCATATAATTTGATCCCATTCATTTGTATGGTGCCCAATTAATAATCTGACAACCACATTGGATGCGATTCTATAATATCATTGTTATATTTTAGTCGTTCATCATTCTTCTCTCCATCGACGACACTATTTTAATGTAGGCATTTATGGGCTATTTTTAAGGAATGTGTATTTTCTACAAATATATTATAATCTAGGATAAACTTACTACTAATAATGGATGGGGAGAGTCATATTATCCTAATGTAGTTATTATATTACTCAACCCTTAAGACATATCATTTTATAAATTTTCACAGTGTGTGCAGAATGATTTCATTTGGGGTGGACTATTAAATTGATGTAACTTTCTTATAGTCATTAGAATAATATTGTTAGACACTTGTTATAAATTTTATACATTTAATTAGAGGTTGAAACATCAAAAATATCAACCAATGAAGTGTGATCCGATTAACTATACCATTAGTGGACATTATTCTTATATTAACCATCGTTCAAGTGTTCTTTGACATAGCCAACACAAAGTTAAGTGTTAGTTAAATAAATGAAATCTATGTTCCTATAATATGTCTTTAAATTAATTGATCCTTATAAACATTGTATTATAATATAATAAATCAATATGAAATTAAAATGGGAACTAAATTATATATATCACATGACCTTATTAAATGTAATTAAACATTTAGGATGTATATATGTAACAACAACTGACATGTTTAAAAGATAGTACCCGAGTGAGTCTAATGAATTGATTATAAATTTTTTAAAACAATTTCCAGGTTTCAAGTATGTTCTACCATTTTCCATGTATAAACTAAGTAATTAGAGTCAACCTAATCAATTGAATAAATCATATATACACCAATTGATGGTTTTATTCCCTTAGCCAGTTCATTTGGATGAATGAAATGGAGTATTCCAAATAAATTATTTAGAGGCATGTGTATTACATGGACTAATTAATTAAATGAGTCATGTATAAGATGACTATTGCATGTGGTCATATTTATTGTTATAATACTATCCAGACTTGAGGAATCTAGGAATTCTAGTGGGAATTTACAGAGTACTCATGGACATTTTATGATTCAGGGATTTGGATTTCAAAAGGTGGAACCCACGATGTAACCATTCATTTTACACTCATGGATGCCCTGTATGACGACGCACGATCCCTCGATTAGAGTTACCAAATTATTTATGTATAGAACATGGATCCATTGTGACATATACATACAGGTAGCACCATCAATACACCCTTAGTCCAAGTCATTTCGTATCCATTTATACTTTGGATAAGATCCATGGACTCATATTAAATTATTTAGTCAGGGAATGACTTGGATGTTACCCCTTTGATTACACTCTTACCCCTATGATGAGGATATAATTTATTATTGAGTAGTATTGACCCCTATGGTTAATGATTCATTGGTTATTTAATAAGATCCTATTCAGTGTTATCATCATTTCATGATTCCTTATTTTATTGTGGTTTATTTAATTCTATTATCATGTAAGGATATTTGTGATTCTAATACTTCATGTGACTTATATATAAAAAATCGAATATAACTAATTAATGAAAAAAATAAATGTTCATAATGTAGATCATGTAGATCATGGTAGTAGTTATTTATATTAGTGTACTCATTTACATTTATATATGCATTCCTATACATTGTTTTAGTTTATATAACATATACTGGAAGATATAGATATCGTTGGTGGTGGAAAAAAAGAATTATCATACACCATATATAGCGAACCATTGGTACCCAGGTATATTACATGTACATAGGTATCAACTAAGGGATGTTGTCCACATTGTACACATGATTTTTTTTACTTTGATAGGATATAGCTTTGTAGAATATGACTGAGCTGTAACACTACATATTTGGTTAGTTTTTATCAAATTTTTCATTATTTTAATATAATGATTTTATTACTTCTTTGTATCACCATTTTATTATTTTACTGAGAAATGACATGCTTGATTGTCATTTTTTTATATATCATATTCTAGTTATAGTTGATTATTATTTTCTGTGTGAGTTTTTATTCAATTCTATACTACTTCATTTATTTATCATCTATTCCATTTATCCCTTTTTATATACTATGTAAATCTGGATGTAGTCTCCCCATGGACACACTGTAGGCCCTCACAACTATTCATCCACTTATAGTGTTTGGGAAGATGTGCTTGAGGCCATGTGGCCAACCGGGCTTGGGGAACATTCTTTTGGCACCCAGGTTTAGGATGTCACATTGGGGTGTCAGATTGTTTACATTCCAATGAAACTATTTATGTAAAAAAAGTAGTTTATAAATGCTATGGTTTTTGTCCATTAGTCATTATTAGAAGTAGAAAAAACATGTAAATGGTAAATTCTAAGTTTCAAAGATAATAAGGGTTGTTATTTTATTCACATTTCATTGAATATCATTTAAATATCTGGTGACACACTTTCTATGTGATGGTTATTATTAAAATTGTGAGTAAGGACTACATCTTACCCATGGCCTGGTGAAATGAGGATACGGAGAAATGATAATTCATTATTTAATCACCAATAATTCATATTCCATGCATATAACATTCCCTATATGTGCATTTCATTTAAAGTACTATCAGGTTTTCCAATAATTTTTGAGTGATACCTGTTAAAATATATTCATGTGGTTCTCTATAGGTATAAATTAGTATTTAACAATTTCAATTAATGAGTCATATGTACCCCCAATGGGTTGGAACATGTATTCCATTTATTTGAGGAATTTTATATATCCCATTAAATTATGATACCAAATATATAATGGGCTAATTTTAATTTCAATGGTGGTTAATCTCTGTGATAATGTGTATGAGACCTATATCATTGTGAATGAAAATAAATTTTAATCAAAATGGATATAATTTTATAATCAAATTCATTTTAAAATGTAATCCTTGATGTAATAATAACTTTTTTCTATGAAATAATGAGGCATGGTTTTATTGAAACATTATATACTAAAACCCACTATGGGTTATAAATGAAAACATAACAATACCTAGCCTCATAAGTTGGTACTATGGGATGTATGTCTTGGGTAGTAACCCCTCCTTCTAAAGTTCTTATTCTGATAGTGTATGTATCTTTTTAAATATTTTCTTGAGGTATTTTCATGGAAATTTTAGATCTATGTTGCCATGACATCATCATGTCATGCACCATGAGTGTTCCAATTACCATTATCCAGAAGTAGTGGGCCTTGAGCTTCATGTATTACCACTAGGAGTGACACATGTGGAACCATGTGATATAACTAATCTAGACACTGGAACTCATCTTTTTTATGGTTCTCTATATCTAATAAAGTCAATAAGAGGTTCGCAATGATTTTCGGCTACAATGGTGAATCTTACACATCAGTTCCTATAACCACATCCTCTTATATCTTTAGTTGGTGGTGGTCGACATGCTACTGAGTCATAACTATGGATCAACCTATCTATCATTGAACATATAGACATTCCACCAAAGTGGACGTTCATTATAGATTCTTATGTGTTGCACGATTATGTTATGCACTAATGGGATGTTATTCCCTACAATAGTTTCCATTAGGGAATTGAATGAGATTATTTGTAGACTAATTTCTATGATCTAATTTTTTCTTAGACACTGATTGATGACCGAGCCAACTATTTCTTACATGTATAATAGGGTTCTATCTCATTCATGGATTATTCAGCTATTTTTACTATGTGATAACAATTTAAACAACTTCTTGAAAATAATGATATTTTACATTCTAGATGCCCTATGGATGGTCTTAAGAATGCCATATATACATAGGGGAATGTTTTTTTCCATCCTACATTCTCTATGATTTTAAATCATGATTATATTAGTTAGTGCATCCCTAGGGATTGTAAAATTTTCTTGAATATAGGATTAGTGATGAAAAAAGACATAAGTTTTTGTAGTTGTAGAAAATCCTTCCTTTGAGGGTTCACTTTGGAGAAGTGGTGGTCAAAGTAAACTCAAAGGTAGCTTTTTTATTCAACCAATGTGAAATTTAAGTGGTATCTGAAGCCTATATGTGATAGAGAGACGATAGAGTTATATTCTTATGGATATTGCTGAATCTTTAGATATTTATTCATACATTCAAAATTCATTCATTAGTAGAGGATATTCACCAATTCCACCATTATAAGAAGGTTCTTTTAAGAATTTTTTGGCAGGGAGTTGGAGTATCACCAAATGGAATGGACGAGGAGGAGGTTATGTTCATGGTATCTAGACTCCAGATAATCAGCACTAGTAGATAGTTCATTATCTTGGTTGTCATGTTGTAGCATAGAGAAGTTGATTAGGTGAGTTTCGCACTATAAAATTCGTAATAGAGGAATATATTGCAAGAACATACACAATACAAGGTACTATTATAGTATCCTCCACTATAATATCATCATTATTTGATATAGGTACACTAACCTCCATCTTCATATCTATCATGTAATTTCACTGGATATAAATATACAATTACTTTGGTGTATTTACCCTAGATACAACATTGGGTGTACAATCATAGAAAATATGAAAATGAAATGAATTTCCAATAAGGTATCTAGAAAACCATTCTTGTGCAACATATTTGTTTTTGAGGTGATATAATTTTATTTAAATAATTGGATGGATTGTTTTTTTCAACTATCACACCATTATAGAATTATATAAACATAGTGTATCATTTATATCACTAAGGGGAAGTAGTTATCTGCTATATGGTGAGTGGGATGTTCTTGTTTGTAGATATGTATAAGAGTGTCAAGGGAATATTTGAGTTACCACCCAGATTTCTAATCTCTTCTTGGAGGATCATAGTTTGCATCAAGATGAACTCCCTCCCCTGGTATATCATTTCAAGGATGACTTTGTCAATTATTTTATAGCTTTCCTCCAAAGATATTTTAATATATTATGATTGAGTTTGTTCCAAGAGATGTTATTGTGTCCAAAACACTCTACATGATGGAATCAATTTATATCAAGGATCTCAAGAGATGTTTTTAGGATCTATATAAAAAAGGTTTTACATTTCCTAGTATTTTCTATATGGTTTTATCCATTATTTACCCATGAATGAGGATGATAAATTTTTTTACCTATGAGTAACAAATTCATGAAACAATATATAGCCACAAATTGGTATCTACTACCTCGAATCAATGATTTATTTGACCATCTAATAGGATCTACGATATTCTTAAAAATCATCTTCAGATATGGGAATCATCATATGAAAGTAAAGAAATCAAATTTACTATGTACTACATTCCATATGAGGTATGGCTTGTATGAGTATCTCATTATGTATTTTGGTCTCATGAACATGCATTCCATTTTAATTTCCTTGATGAATATTTTTTTCCACCCTTATATAGATTCTTTTCTCGTGGAACATGAGGATTAAGACATAGTTTATTCTAAAATGTATAGTTACCATGATCTACATCTTTCTATCATTACGTGTACACTTATAGAGAATCATCTTTATGAAAATATTTTATTGATTTAATTATGGATCTTGAAATTTTACTTTATAGGTTATATTATCTTAGAATCAAGATTAATAGTTCCCTGATTATTGGTGACTAATGTGGATTCCTTGGAGCATCCCAAAGAACATGTTGGAAGTATAGTGTTTATTAGGGAATGATGGATATTACATGAAGTTCATAATGTATTTATCACACTATTATTTAACTCATTAATATCTTATGAAGAATTTATTCTTCTTCCTCTAGTCAGAAGAGTGCAATAAATCCATTTTGGAGTTCAATGGGATCTTAGTGTCGACACATATTTGTAATCTACTAGTGTAACACCCCAACCCCAGAAGCCCAAAGTTGGTACATTATTACATATCATTGTCATGATAACAAAATATCATGTCTCGAAAGACTGATTAGTATAGTATCCTTGGAAGTATTAGATATATTCATAAGGATTACTTTACATCATAACATGAAAAAACCTACAACAACGTTGTGTCCATTGACCACACACATATCCCCTCATATTTTCCCTACATGTCAATAATAAAATACTTCTTTGCATCCAGGGAAAAATAAAATATAGAAAGGGGTGACCTCAGATGCTCATTAAGGATAACCATATAGAGGAAACATTCGTAAATAACCATAAACATTTATGGCAATGTATAAGACTAAAAAAAGTCTTTTAAACATTAACTTCATTATAATATGGCAAAGATAAAATAAAATAATTTCATTTATTTACTCACAAGGATATTCTACTTCCGAATAATAGCATGCAATATCAACAGCCACTTTCGTAATGATGGAATGCATAATTCCAAACATTCATAACCACATAGTCCAGGCCTTGTTCCAAGAATTCAAATAAGATTTAGTCAAGTCCTTATGCCAAGACACTAGTTTTTCTCCTGAGACGTACCGATGCATTGAGGAGTTGTAGGGGCTCCAGTCGTCACATACAAAGTCCAATGCAAACCTCATATGAAAAGGTATAAACATGACATAAAGATTCGAATTAAAACTAGCATATAAAATGTCAATACTTTATCCATAAACCATGAATGGTGTAAACCTAACACATCTACAGTCAAACATATCATAAAACCATGAATACAATATGGAAGTTTTTTATCATAATAAATTGACATCAAATATACATAAAACCCATCAATGTATTTTGACATAGATGAAACCAAAACATTTTTTAGAGAAATATATCTTTCTATTTTGAAATAATTTAAAAAATATTTATTTTGAAAATATTCTTATAAGCTTTTAAGGGAAGCTTCGATGTTGTTAAAGTGGCAGAAAAAAGCTGCACCCACCGTATAAGTTTAAAAAAATAAAATCTTTTCTTAATTCTGTCGGAAAGGTTATAAAGGGAATTGTTTGGAAAAAAATAGAAATATTCCTTTATAAACATATTATAAAAGTACAACAAGGGTATAAATGACTTTAAACTATAGTATAGTGAATAGTATGAATGTTTTGAAATACATTTTTAAGATACATGTATGTGGATGATAAAGAGGTTTCAATAGATACTTACGTAAAAAAAACCTCGAATAATAAAGTGATTTTAAAATTAACCCTTACATTGTACTTTTGCTTGTTTTGGGGTAGGTTAACCTCCTGTATAATGGTGAAATAATTGTTTTTAAATTATACAAGAGTCATATATATTAATATGGTATCATATATTATCTTTTAACATCTCTTTGTTAATAATATCTTATAATTTTAATTGTTTCGGGTGTTAATAGCTTCATTTTCCTTTATATTCATTATTCTGAGAGTCATATTTGTAATGGATGGGATGTATCTTACTCATATCCAGAATTATATGAAGTATTTATACATTATTTTTAATCATATAATGGAAATTAGACTTTAATGGATACAATGGGGAATGAAACTGATCCCGTTCGTGGAGACTGTAATCCGTACATACGCAAGAGTGACAATATCATTTTTTTGATATTAAAATAATATATAATTGGATGGTATATCAGATATACAGAATCATCATAATTTTATTTTTATTATTTATATCAATTACATATCATTATTATACCCATCCAAATAATAATATATTGAATAACAATTATACCACAATGTGGAGACGGTAAGCCGTACGTACGCACGTATGGTGACAAGTCATTCAATGGATAGATAAAATAAGGAATTTGGTTGTACCATATTTATAATAACATCACAGTATATAGAAGATATAGGGGATATTATTTTATATTGTAAACAACAAAGAAAAAGGAAGTGGATGAAGAAAGGAACATGAAAGAGGTGATGAAATATTTACCACTTCTTCGAGTTCATCCTTTTAATTTGATCAAACGGGCTCCTTATGATGGATTTATGACTAAAATAATGACTCTAGGATGAACGGAGGATAGTTGATAGGGTATTTGGGTAGGGTTTTGTAGATCCAAATGACTTTTAAGGTGTGAATTAGAGAGAAGGGAGAGTGCCCTTTTATAAGAGGGGTGAGGGGAACCTTAGGAAAAGATAGAAATATTATTTTATAATAAAAAATTTCTCAGTTTATAATGGATCCAAAATGATTTAGTTAATATATAATTAGGGTATGGGTCAAAAAATACTCAAACTGTTGGTTTTAGATAGGTTTGGGTCACAATATTTACCTTATCTTTTATATTTAACTCTTAATTAAATATTTGGACATTTACCATGTCTCTTTGTATTTTTATATTATATGGTTAATAAAATTAATATACACTTCCAAGAGAAACAAAAGTGGTTCATTCATGGAATATATAATATTATTTAAGACCATTGGCCTAACCTTATATTTTTACGAAATGAATATCATTTAATAATATAATATTTGTTTTAAGAACACTTTTATGTCAGTTTTGACACTATTTAGTATTTTGTTTTTTATAAATTCATAAAAACATTATTACTTCAAAAAAATTTATCTACGCATCACTAACATGTCATATTAACCTAGAAAATTTGTATAATTTATAAAATGTCTCAAAGTACATTTATTTGGATATTTATAGTATCAATTATTTTAATATTTCATTAATTAGGTAATTACAACATCATCATTGTGTCATAAATAAATCAACTAATTTAATGTCTAAAAAATATAAATAAAATAACATTATGCATAAAATCTTTTTAACTTTCTAATGAATATTTATAGTCTAATTTATCTTATGTGTAACCCTATATTAAAAATGTTTTAGTTATTAATCATTGAATTCAAAACCTTTAACTGTTTTTGAATTAAATAATAAGAAATGTCCTAATCGAATACAAGAGGACATAAGGATCATATTTTATTACTAAGGTTGTTTATGGTCGAATTACTCTTATATAATAGAAATAGGACATGTGTTAGGGTAATAATAATATCATTCTTACCATTAAATACCATATTTACTTTAAATCGTGGTAAATAAAAGTAAAAAGTTACTATTCACCAAAAAAATCATCATATTGAACCGCATTTTTCTTACTATTATCATCCATGTCTCTCAGATTTTTGAAATTCCTATCACATAAGCATTAAAATTAGGTTTTATGTGAATTTGAAAACTCTCCTAGGAGGTGGGTAAAAGACGGTGAAAAGTTCAATAAAAATTTAATATATCTAAAATTATTATTAACTGACTCCAATGAATTACATTAAACATATATATGTATTATATATCAATTTTTACCTAAAATAAATTAAGATAAAATAAATAAAAATTTAAATAAAAATCCGGTTTTAAACTATAACTCAATGTTTTTCACTATTCATGCAAAAATTGAATGTC
The DNA here is from genome assembly GCA_963277665.1 of Viscum album. Classification (NCBI taxonomy): domain Eukaryota; kingdom Viridiplantae; phylum Streptophyta; class Magnoliopsida; order Santalales; family Viscaceae; genus Viscum; species Viscum album. Next base: position 470,974,090 of record OY728155.1, read on the forward strand.
TTCAGAAAAATACCAAAAAATCACCAAAAGCTAATTTTGTTATTCCAAATCCAAAAATGAAGTCCATTTTGAGAGATAAAATTTATAAAATTTTAAAAAGAGGTTATCACTATTCATAACGGCTTGATTTATTGGTTGTGTTGTTTTAGAACTCGAAGTTGCATACGACACACGGTACTATATTATTCAGAGAGAAGCATACCATAGAAACTTGGGGTGTTAAATTTTCCCTCTTTCAAATAATTTTATCCTCGAAATTTATAAAAATATAAATTCATAGAAACACTCGAGTGGTACTTCATCATAAGTTCCTCGGGTTCCCACATTGTCTCTTCCATCTTATGGTTTCTCCATAGTAATTTTACCAGATGAGTCGTCCAGTTTCTCAGCACTCGTTCTCTTATATTAAGAACCTTGACAGGTTCTTCAAAATAAGATAAATCTGGTTCTAGTTCGAATTCCTTATTGGTGAGTAAATGCATTAGGTTGGGCATGTATTTTCTCAATAGTGATACGTGGAATACATCGTGAACTTTGGAGAGACTTGGAGGCATTACCAAATGGTAAGCTACAGCCCCAATTCGTTGTAGAATTTCAAAAATTCTAATGTACCTGGGACTTAATTTTCCCTTCCTAACGAATCGTATAATTCTATTCCATATAGATAATTTCAAGACAAAATGATCTCCTACCTGAAATTCCAAATCCTTCCTTCAGTTATCGGTATATATCTTCTGCCTACATTGAGTGGCTTTGATGTCGTTTTGGATTACCTTCCCCATTTCCACTGTTTGCTCAACATGTTCTGGGCCTACAAGTTTTCATTCACCAACATCATCCCAACTGGTTTGTGTGAGACATCTCTTTCTGTATAACGCTTCATATGGTGCCATCTGAATACTTGATTGGAAGCTATTGTTATAGGAATATTTTACAAGAGGTAAATATTGATCCCACATTCCTTGAAATTCAACTAATCATGATATCAACATGTCTTCTATGGTTTGTATAGTCTATTCAGATTGTCCATCAGTTTGGTGGTGGTAGGCAGTGCTCAATCAAAGTTCAGTATCCTGGGATTTCTATTGAATTTTATAGAATCATGATGTAAAACGTGGATCACGGTCAGAAACAATTGATAGGGGTATTCCATGATGTCTCACAACTTCATTAATATATAGTCCTCCTAGATGTTGAACTGGTAAATATTCTCTTATATAATGAAAATGTGGTGACATGGTAAAAAGATCAATAATGACCCATATTTAATCGTTCCTTCTAGGAGTCTTTGGAAGTCCCAGGAAAAACTCCATCAAAATGTCATCCCATTTCCACTCAGGTATGGGAAGTGGTTTCATGACTCCACCAAGTTGTTTCATTCTAGCTATCACTTGTTGACAAATTGTACATCTTGACACAAAATCAGCAATCTCCCTCTTCATGTTGTCCCAACAAACATTTTCCTTCAAATCTTTATAAATTTTGGTGCTACCATGGTGTATAGAGAAATTGGAACTATGAGCATCATCCAAATATCCCCTTTTTAGATCAGGTATTTCATGAAAACAAATTCTCTTCCCAAATTTCAAAATTCATTCTTCATACACAATGTCAGTTAGTCTCCCATCATTCACAACATTAATCTTCTTTTGAAACTCTTCATCATCGGTCAGAGAACTCTTTATCCCTTCTTGTAAAGATAATTTGGCAACCATTTGAAATAGAATTGATGTTTCATCTTCCATGGTTACTCCCATAACCATCATTACTAGATCCATGTATATTGGATCCTTTTCACCTCTCATATTGTTAAAAAATCCACGATCCTTTCTACTCAAAGCACCTCCCACCTTATTTTCCTTCCCCGAGTGGTAGTGTATATTGAAATCATAATCTTTGAGTAGTTCAAATCGTCACCTTTGCCTCATGTTGAGTTATTTTTGTAGGAAAGTATACATAAAACTCATTCGATCATTACAAATCTCACATTTTTCACCATAGAGATAGTGTCTCCAAATATTTAAAGCAATGATTATAGCTACTAACTCAAGGTCATCAGTAGGATAGTTTTTCTCATGAATTTTCAGCTGTCGTGATGCATAGGCAATAAAACAATCAATCTGTATAAGTACACAACCAATTCTTTTCTTTAATGCATCACTATAAATACAAAACCCGTCATTCTTCGACGGTAGATTCAAGACATGAGCATTGACTAATCTTCTCTTCATTTCTTCAATATATACTTCACACTCTTTTGTCCAAAAACATTTAACCCCTTTATGTGTGATCAGGGTTAATTGGTTAGCCAATCTGGAAAATTTCTAGACGAAACGCCAATAATAACCTACTAAACCAACAAAATTGTTTACCTCCATTATACTCGTCGGTACTAGCCATTACTGGATTTCTCTTGTCTTAGATGGATCAACGGAGATTTCATCCTTAGAGACTATATGTCCATGAAATGTTATCTCCTAAAGCCCGAATTCAAACATGCTAAACTTCCCATATAATTCATGTCTTATACGAGTCTTCAGGATAATAGGAAAGTAATTTTCATGATCTCTATATCTTTTTTATAATACCCTGATATCATCAATAAATACTACTACAATGTCATCAAGATATTCTTGGAAAACACTGTTCATTAGATCCATTAAAATAGAGGGTGTATTTGTCAATCCAAAAGGCATTACGGTAAACTCGTAATGCCCGTACCTGGTTCTAAATGATATTTTTATAATGCCTTCCTTCTTCACACACAACAAATGATATCTAGATTGAGGTTCAATCATGGATAAGTATTGAGCTCCATCATGTTGGTTGAATAAATTATCAATGCGAGGTAGGGGATACTTGTTCTTTAGTGTTATGGCATTGAACACCCTATAGTCAATCAAAAACCTCATAGATCCATCATTCTTCTAAATAAAAATGATAGGGTATCCCCATTAATAAACACTAGGGAGAATAAGTCCTTTATTACTCAATTCTTATAGTTGTTTCTTTAGTTCCACTAATTCCACAATGGCAATTCGATATGGGGTCTTCAATATGGGCCTAGAACCAAGAATTAAATCAATAGAAAACTCAATTTCTCATTTTGGAGGATGTCTAGGTAAATATTCTAGAAACACATCAACATATTCTTTCAAAATAGGTACATCATCTATTTGAACATTCCCTTCCTCACCCACAATTATTTCATTCTCTCCATCCCCAATAATTTAAAATAGTTGAGGTATTGGGGGTGGATATAGATTAGAATCATGTGGTGACAATTCTGCTCTAATGATAAGGTGTTCTTTATGATCATCATCAAAAATTGTATCCTCATTCTTATTACAATAAATATTCCCATGATGGTCAGAAAGCCAATCCATACCGAGGATTATACCAATTAAATCATGGTTATGACAATGAGATCAATAAATAATGAGAATTTATGTGACCTATTCGGAACTGATTCATAAATATTTATTACGATGACACATCCCTTAGGTGTTTTTACTGACAACTCCCTTGTTAAACCAAATTGGAAATATCTAATTTTCATTGAAAACCGGGATGATATTAAACAATGTGATGATGCAGATTCAAATAAAGCATTATCTAAACATGAGGAAACCATTAAATTACCTTCCACCATGTCTTGCAGAGATTCAACCTCAGCAGTAGTGATTGCATACGCTTGGCATTGATCCCTTGGCTGTTTCTGAGGTAAGTTTCGACTCTTATGAAATTAATTTTCATAATTCCCCATTTCTCTACAATTGTAGCATTCAACATCGACAACCATTTTCTTCCCCTTGCAATCACGATCATGGTGGCCTTTTTTAGCACAATTGTAACAGACCCCCATTCCCATCAGGAAAGTACCACAGTGTTTCTTCCCACATTTATTGTAGGATTGATATTCAACATTTCACTTCTTCCCCTTATTTTAATTTCCAGAGTGTTCAGAAGATCTATTGTTCTCTTGCTTTACATTAAAATCGCAAGACTTAGAGAATAATTTTTTTGTCTTGATATCACATTAGACAATATCTTCATATGATGTGAACGATTGTGAGACTAATGCTCAAAATATAAATGGTTTTAACCCATCAATGAGATGATCAATCTTACTTATTGGGTTACATATATAATCTGCAGTATGCCTCGCTAACCATGAAAAGTTTTCCTCATAGTTTGTGACATTCTCATCATCCTTTTCCTCAGACTCAAAAATTGCCTTTCCATATATGCTCTATGGTCACAAGGAAAGTAGTTTTCTATGAAATTATATTAAAACTCCCTCCATTCCATATTTGATACTTCATCATCTTTCTTTTTGTTTTGAATCAATGACCACAATTGATACGCATCTCCAGTGAGGCGGTAAACTGGCATGACAACTTTTTCCTTTTCACTACTCCCCAAGACGTGAGATATTTTCTCTAAGTAATTTATCCATTTCTCAGCTACTAGTGGATTTTTACTACCATTGAATGTTGGCAGTTTTTTTTAATGAAGCGATCTAATGTTGATCATCCATGCTATGGATCAGGGTGCTCCATAAGGGTATGGTTATTCTTCAAAACCAGAGTGAGTTGTCCCAGTATAGTTCTAATCATATCAACACCAGTTGTATCACCGGCTCCAATATAATTATCATGAGGAGGGAAATCCTTACATGGAGTGTGTGCATTGATACAGTTTCCATTACATCCACTAGGAACCATTTCTAAACAATGAAATAAACTAGATTACTTTCTGAATCAAAATACATAATTCCAAACCCGCAAAACACTTAATTAAAAATATCCATTTTATGGAGATAATCCATAATAATAAAAAATGATTTTTGAGGATGTATATACTCATAAACCCTTCATAATGGTTTGAAAGGAAAATGATAATTATCCTAATGATATCCTATGGGAGTGTCATAACCAAGAGTGAAGCCAGACCCGTTGTCGTGCACCAGTTCCTATTCGAGTCTAGGTCAAAACAGTGTTTTTGGGTTTTACCCTTAGGTACATCTGTGCCAAATATGTCTCTACCTACTCGTATATAGACAGAGATGTATTCTTTGGAAATTTCAAAAATTCTCAACAATACCATAATTCTAGTAAGTCCTTCTATAATAATCCTCAAATTATATATTATGGTAGTGTTCTCTAATCAGAGTTTATCTAAATCAGGTTTCCAAGGTTTTTACTAAACATCCTCTGATACCAACTATAACACCCCAACCCCAGTATCCTAGAGTCGATGCATTATTATGTATCATTGGCGTGATCACAAATGATAAAGTCTCAAAAGAACGACTAGTTTAGTAGTCTTGGAAGCACTAGATACATTAATAAGGATTACATTGTATAATTAAATGAAAAAAACTAAAACAACATTGTTTCCATTTACCACACTCATATCCCCTTAGACTATCCCTACAGGTCAGTCATAAAATACTTCTTCATATCCTAAGAAAAATAAAACATAGAAATGGGTGAGCTGAAATGCTCGGTAAGGATAACAATATAGAGAAAACATTCATAAATAAGAATAAACATTTATGGAAATGTATTAGACTAAAACAAAAGCCTTTTAAACGTTAACTACAGCATAATATGGAAAAAATAAAATCAAATAATGCCATTTACTTTGTCACATGGATATTCTACTAGTCAAATAATAACTGCAATATCAATAGCAACTTTCATATTGATGGAATGCATAATTCAAGATTTTAATAACCTCGGAGTCAAAGCCTTGTTCCAAGAATACAATTATGATTTTGTCCAGGACTAGTGCCAAGACACTAGTTTGTCTCATGAGACCTACCGATCCCTCGAGGAGCTATAATGGGCTCCACCTGTCACACACTAAGTCCAACACATTCCTTGTATGAAAAGGGTTAAACATAACATAAATATTTTTTATTAAAACTGGAATAAGAAATGTCAATAATTTAAACATAAACCATGAATGTTGTAAAAATAAAATATCCACAGTCAAACATATCACAAAACCTTCAATACAATATGTATGTTTTTTATCATAATAAAACAACTTCAAATAAGCTTAAAATCCATCAATTGATGATTAAATAGCTGAAATCAAAACATATTTTAGAGAAATATCTCTTTCTATTTTGAAATAATTTACAAATAAAATTATTTTATAAATATTCTTATAATCTTGTAAGGGAAGCTTCGACGATGATAAAACAGTGGAAAATAGCTGCACCCACGGTATAAGTTAAAAAAAATACATTTTTGATTTATTTTGTTGAAAAGGATATAAAGGACCATTTTTGAAAAATGATAGAAATAATCCTTTATAAACATCTTATAAAAGTAAAAAAGGGTAAAAATTTCTTTAACCCATAGTATAGTAAATAGTGAGAATGATTTTAAATACATTTTTTAGAAACAATGATGTGAATGATAAAGAGGTCCCAGTATAGACTTACCTAAAAACAACCTCAAATAATAAAGAGATTGTGAAATTAACCCACACATTTCACTTTTCCTTGGTCGAGGGTAGGTTAACCTCCAGTATAATGGTGAAATAATTGATATAAAATTATACAAGAATCGTATCCATTAATATGATATCATATATGATCTTTTAACATTGAATTGTCAATATTATCTTAGTATTATTATTTTTTCGGTTGTTAATGGATTTGTTTTCCTTTATATTCATTGTTATGTGAGTCATATTTGTTATGTATGGGATGTATCTTATTCATTTCCAGAATGAAATAATGTTTTTAAAAATTATTTTTAATCATCAAATGAAAATTTGACTTTAATGGATACAATGGGGAATGAAACTCATCACGTTCGTGGAGACTGTAATCTGTACATGCGCAAGAGCGACAATATCATTTTTTTGATATTAAAATAATATATAATTGGATGTTATATCATATATACAGAATCATCATAATTTCATTTTTAATATTTACATCAATTACAAATCATTATTATTCCCAACCAAATAATAATGTATTGAATGACAATTACACCACAACGTGGAGACGGTAAGCCGTACATACGCACGTATGGTGACATGTTATTAAAATGATAGATAAAATAATGAATTTGGTAGTACCATATTTATAATAACATCTCAGAATATAGAAGATATTGGATTAATTATTTTATAATATAAACTGCAAAGAAAAATGAAGTGAAAGATGAAGGAAACATGAAAGAGCTGATGAAATATTTACATATTTTTCGGGTTCTTCTTTTAGATTTGATAAAAATGGATACATAGTATGGATTTATGACTAAATTAAGGACTCTAGGATGAAGGTAGGATATTTTAGAGGGCATTTGGATAGGTTTTTTCCGAGCCAAATGTCTTTGAAGGAGTTAATTAGGGAGAAGGGGGGTTCCCTTTTATAAGAGGGGTGATGGGATCCTTAGGAAAAAATATAAATATTATTTTATAATAAAATCCTTTTCAATTTAAAATGGCTCTAAAAGGTATTAATTAAATTATACGGTTATGATGGGTCAAAAAACACCACACAAATAGGTTTTGGACAGGTTTGGGTCACTATATTAACCTTATCATTTAGATTTAAGTTTTAACTAAATAGTTTGACATTTACCAAGTCTCTTTGTATTTTTATATTATATGGATAATAAAAATCATATAAAAATCCAAGTGAACCTAAAGTGGTTTATTAATGACATATATAATATTATTTAACAGATTTTTTCTATCATTATATTTTAAGAATACAATAAAAATTAATAATTTAATATTTGTTTTAAGAACTCTTTTATGTTAATTTTGACACTATTTGGTATTTTGTTTTTCCTAAATTTATAAGAGCATTATTACTTCAAAAAAATCATCTAAACAACCATAACATGTAATATTAGACACTAAAATTAGTGGAATTCATAAAAACTCTCAAATTCCATTTATTTGGGTATTTATAATATCATTTATTTTAATATTTCATTAATTAGGTAATTACTGCATCATCATTGTGTCATAAATAAATTAACTTATATAATGTCTAAAAAATATAAATAAAATAAAATTATGTAGGAAAATAGTTTAGATTTAAAATTAATATTTATAGTCTAATCTATCTTAGGTTTAACCCTATATTAAAAATGGTTTAGTTATTAGGCATAAAATTTAACACTTTTAACAATTCTTTGAATTAAATAATTATAACTACCCTAATCTAATACAAGTGTTCATAAAGGATCATATTTTATTAATATGGCTTTTTTGGTCGAATTAAACTTATCCAAATGAATTAGAACATGAGTTACGTGAATAATAATATCATTTTTACCCTTAAATACCTATTTAATTTTAACCGTGGTAAATGAATGTAAAAAGTTTCTATTCACTAAAAATTATTTCCATCTTATTGAACCACATTTTTCTTACTGATATCAACTGTGTCTTTCAGATTTTTTAAATTCCACTCACACAAGTGGTAAAATTATGTTTTATGTGAATTTGAATATTTTCCTAGGTGGTGGGTAAAAGAAAGTGAAAAGTTCAATATAATTTTTATATATCTAAAATTATTATAAACTGAATCCAATGTATTACATTGAACATAAATTGGTATTATATATATATTTTGAAATAATATAAATTTAAATAACATAAATAATAATTTAAATTATAATTCAGTTCTATACTATAACTCAGTGTTTTTCACTATTCATCAGAAATTATATGTTTTTAGAAGAATACCAAAAAATCACCCTAAGATAATTTTGATATTCCGAATCAAAAAATGAAGTCCATTTTGAAAGATAAAATTTATAAAATTTCAAAAATTAGGTATTACTATTCATAACGGCTGGTTTGATTGGTTGCGGTGTGTTAGAACTTGAAGTTCCGTACAACAGACGCTACTGCAATATTCAAAGAGAAGTGTGTCATTGAAGCTTGGGGTGTTACATCTAGAACCTGATAAAGGACCTAAACTATTATATGATGCATCATGCATCTTCCTAGGAGTACTGATGATATAGGAGGAATTATTCATTGAATAATGATATTTTTTGTTAATTCCTCATGAGATAAGATACCCCCCTGATATACATTATCTTGCAGCAGTTATCGATTACATACATTGCTGTTGAAAATGTCTAATGGTTGAGTTATTTATGGTGTATAAAAACCATAAAAGCCTAAAATATAACATTACAAAATTTGTATTGACTCGGGTAAACTATATATTAGTTGAATCTCTTCATTAATTTTATTTTTAGCATTCATATATGCCTGGAAAAGGCAATGCAGTAGCGAATGCACTATGTTTGAAAAAACATGTAGATTCCATATGTGAATAAGTGATAAATGGAAATTGATGTCCTACTTTTATAAGATTAATTTGGAGTTTGAGAATAGTAATGATAATTCTTATGCCGCATTATTGATATGTACCTCTTTAATCTTTGTGATGGTTGAGAGAATGATGTTTTTAGATCCTGAAGGACTGGTCCTTTATGAGATTATTTAAGGAGAGGACCACATCTTGATTGTTCAATGTATAGAGATGACATCCTATGTCTTCATGGACATGTTTGGATCTATATAGATATGCTGGAAGAACTAATGTGATAGTACCATGCTTCTTAGTGGGATATTTATACAGTTTTCTCTAAGTTGAATCAAGATATGGACAACCAAAAATGGTTACCAAGGATGAATAATTTTGTATAAGGATTTATCACTAAGTGTTCAACATAAAAACAGGTGAATAGAAATCACTAAGGACCGGCTATCTTGTTACATCCTCATGTAATCATGGAATTGTAATGGGATGATATTTCCATGGAATATGATGTTGATTTTCTGAGGTTTCCTTAAGGTATCATTTTAGTTATGTTTTCAATGATAGAATAACAAAATTATACTAATTTATTTTTATTCAGGATACTTCATTTGTAGATGATCAGTAAAGACTACATGTTTAGGATAACATATGGATACATGGGGTCCCTTGAACTATTGTTTCAGATATAGAATCTTTCATTGCATCTAAATTTTAATATGTATTGCGAAATGAAACGAGAACATAGGATTTTATAATAATATATTTCACCCATAGAATGTGGCCCAATTGGAATGGATGATATAGGTTATAGAGAACATTCAAAAATATTGAGACCCTGACTTCATCAATTAATGGGAGCATCATATCCCTTTATTTGTTTTCTCTTATATAAATAAAATTTTGGTGATGCTTAAGATGATATATTTTGAGTCCCTATATTTTTGGATGTTTTTTTCAACCAACTATGTTTATTGATAAGAATATTAGCCCAATATTGTCACATTCTCATATAAGTGACTTCAGATAAATTTCAGTGATTGGGATGTGTATTCCTACTGCTCTGTATTGAAAACAAAATCATATGTCGGCCACCATCGACGACCTCTGGAGTTTGATTTTTTGGAATATTTTTTTACTAAATGTGTAACATCTTATTTTAGGATGCTCCCCAAAGTTTCCCCAAACCCAGAGGGTCACACAAACTGATGAAAATTTCCCCCAAACACTAGAGGCTACTAACTAGTAACAATGGAGATGGTGTGATAATGGGGAAACTATTCCCTCATTGGAAGAGTATACACAAAAAAAGGAAATAGTAAACAATAGTGGAAGATGTAATATGATAAATTAAAAGTAAACATCAAAAGACTAATAGAAATAAAAAAATGGAACATATATAAATTATGTATTTCACATGTGTTTAGGAAGGCATCCAAACAAGTCACGATGCTGGAAATACAATACAAAAACCATTGTACATAAAAGTAGTAAACTTCAATAGCATCTTTAGCCTCATCTTGGAACCAAGCCCTCTAATACCAGCAATAATCAAATAACGGAAGAAGAAGGGTGAATGCCCCAATATATACCTACAACCATATAATCTTTTTTGGTCCAAAACATGACTCAAGCAGGGTGTGAGACAAATCTTAGGAGGCAACCACCAAAAGATTTTTTCCTAATTATGAGTGATTATATATATATAGTAGGTAATATGCAGAAACAGACAAATAAACTAGAATAAACTCAAACATAAAAAACTATATGTTTTTCAATTACATTCAATTATTTTTAATAACTATTCAATCCATTGAATATTGTAATATTGAGATCTATCATATGCTCTATATCTCTCCATGTAATAGTAACAAAACCAGATGTCTCAAAAGACAATCTAATCATTCCAGTATGAACAATTCCATGATTGTACGTTGGCTTGGAAAACACATCATAATCATTCAATTATTCAATATTGACCATTTGGGAAGGTTCTTAGAGACTAATACTTATGGCCTAACATAACAACAATAGTTTTAATAAAAATCCTATAGGTATCTCTCACAGTCTATCCCCTATGGTCTGACATAACAACAATTCATTTATTAATGACCCTCAAGGTATCTCTCACAGTATAAACCCAAAATCACATGGGTAGCTAACATGGAAAATACCCCATGGTCAGTAGAGCATTAATAAATTATTTTGGTGGCACAAAATAAACCGCATGGTTTTTGGACGCATAACAAAATTGCATATTGGTGGGGAAACCTTCCCCCTTATTTGTGAGTCCAAATCAACAAGAAACCACATTGCGTAACAATGATTCATAGTTGGGGGAACTAAAATACTAGGTAAGGATCCCACACATTGGCACGATTGGAGTTTCCTACTCTGATTATCACTATTGAACTCCACCATATTGTCCTACTAGGTGTTAAGTCGAGTATGGTTGTCGAGAAACACCACATCCCATCCCGGATAGAGGTTAATTCCATAACATTTGGGAATTACATTATCCATACCTACAGGATGATAACTCAGAAGGAATATGGGGGAACACCACTTCCCAGTCTTGTAAGAGGATAAGCCCAGAACATCAAGGAACATCACTGACTAGTCCTACTTAAGGGTAACATGGAATGAATTTGGAAAATCCCACTACCCAGCATTGTTGGTGCATAACTCCCGAAAAAAATCCTTAGAGAACTCCACTTCCCATACCTTCTTTATGGGAATGATCCAAATATCATGTGAACTTACAAAATCAATACAATCATTAGGTTTCACCTCAGTTGGAATTCATAGACAATTCAATATCAAATCTATAAATCAAAAACTAATGGTGTCATCACATTCTATGTGGAATGACACTCAAGATTAGTAACTCACGAGCAAATATCTGAGTTCAAATGTTGGTGATACAAAACTTTATTGTTTCCTAAAAAAGTGGTACACGACATGTTAGGAACCCATTTGGCATGTGATCCCACTCTTCAGATTTTCCATTTATTCTCTAAATAACGCCTTTTTGTCCAGGCATCACTACATGGTGTGTAAGAATATGACACGATGTGTCACACCCAAAATCCAAACAAACACATGAGGATCATCTAAAGTCCTTGGAAAAAGGAAATTTTAATGATATGAATTTTAAAATAGGCTTGTAAGGGAAAAAAGATCAGGCTATTGTGATCCTTATGAAAAATATCTTGGGATATAGGATTCTAATTCCTCAATCCAACACCTAATAAAAAATTCATGTTTCACCACATCTCACACGAATGTTGCTTTAGGGACTTGAATGATGATTTTGAATTAAAAACCATATAGTAGTATTGAATCATCTGCATCAATTTCTGGGTCACAACATCATAAAAATTTGTCATTACAATAATATTGAGGGTGATATGTCAAATACAAAATTCTACAATAATAATTATTTTATTATTATTATGTGTTTCATTGAACCAACCCATGAGTCCAAAAATGGTATCCAACATTAGTATTAAAATGACTATATTAATACTAGGATCACATTTTCTTTGACAGTTCATCAAACAGATGCCTTAGTTAAAATATATAACATATATAATATTATTTAAACACGATTTATAACACATTTCATATATCTCTCATCTTATATCTTATTTCTCATATATATTATCTCATATATTATATATTATTTCTCATATCCTGTATCTTGTATCTCATATCATATATCTCTTTTACCTTTTCTAATATCTTATATTTGTTGTCTATAGATTGAGCATACATGTATCACAAAAAATCCATATAGATGGTTCAATATCCAAACTGTTTTCATGTCATTAATATATTGTGAATAAAAGGGCCCAATAGTGTTCGAAGTACGCTAAAAATGTTTATTTAGGACTATGGGGATCTGACCAAAGAATAATTGGAAAAATTGAGGGTGAAGAGCATCATAATCTCATGTTTTAAACAGCAACGACCAAGAATTATTGGAAGTCAATCAAGAATGAGGAAACGAGGACAGAAAATTGGAAAAAATGAAATCTAGTACATAGGATCCGGTTAAGTCCATAAAAGTATATAGATTATATAAATAAGGATGATATATATATTGTTTTAATCCAAAGGTGTGAAACAAAAAAGGAGGACTCATACCTCTATTGTGGATTAATCATTGGTGAAGAACATGCTCACACTACAATTGGAATAAGTTGATTCATTTTTTGCATCCAAATCTAATTCAATATGATGTTCCATCATCATTCGATCTCTTTTCACCAAATGGAGGATGAAGAGAGATTCTTTTGAAGCGAGAGAATTAGGATCAAACCCTGATGAATTATCCACTAAGATAAAATTAAAAAAATCATTTTCTGTCCAAAATAAATAATTAAATCATATTATATTATATTATGTTAATTCAATTAAATGAACATCCTATGAGAGAGGGGACCGAATATCACACAAAGACTTATTTTATGGCACACTTAGTGTAAACGCCACATACAGTCTCAACAATGTTCTTGGATTTCTAATCTGATCAACCATTTTAAGGGTTATCTAGTTTTTATTGAGGTATCATATATTCATAATATAAATATATAATTAATATTTTTATTATATAAATTCCATTAATATAGTGGCCAAATGTCTTAGCACAATGATCGTGAAATATAAATAGAAATATGTAAAACTATTTTATCTAAATAATCAGATCTATATATTATTTCTATTTCAATATTTGTATCCCTAAAATATATATAGTAGGAAAAAAATATAGATAATAAGCCTAAATCAGTCTCTCATTATCGAATGGATGGTCTTTCCACATAGGATCAACTCTTGTAGATAATTGATAGCCACTAGGTGGTATAAAAAGGTGGATCCATCCATGACATATAGCTACCCAAATCAATTTCATGATTAGGGTAGTTGATGTATTTCTTCAGATGTGACATGTTGAAGACACTATACACCTGCTCCAACTATGGGGGTAAGGAGATGTGGTAAGAGACCTTGCAACTCTACAACATGATCTCAAATAGCCTGATGATCCTCGAGGATATCTTGTTTCCCTACAAAATCCTATGAATTCCTCTATGTGAGTATACATGAAAGAAGACATGGTCTCCCTACATGATCTGTTTGGTCTTATGACGACGATGTTCGGAGGATTTATCTACGACCTGGGTTATCCCCATCCACTTCTGTATGACCAAAAAGTTCTCTATTTTCACCTGCACTAACATTGAGTCGACACAAGATGTCTCACCAGAAAATGTAAATCACATGGGTGACCTATAAGGTCTCTCGTATATGTCCTCAAAAGGGTACATGTGAATGGTATAGTGGTAGATATTGTTTCAAGAAAACTCTACCAATTGGAGGGGATGGTTGAACCCCATGTCCCAATAGGTTTGTTGCTGCCTCATGAGATCTGGGAGTGGTGATGGGAGTTCAAATGCTACAACCATAGCTCCTAAATCATAGTCTATGAAATGAGACATGTCATAGAAGATATTGGAGATGTCCCATAATATATGTCAATTCGAAAATCCATCACCCACCTCATAGGTATTCCAATAATTCTTTCAGGAAAGTGATCCATATAATCCTTCATAGGTAAAGAAACCCATATTTATAAAGATCATGATACTCCAAGGGCTACACATTTTATCTAATGGGTGATGGGATTTCAAATTATTCCAAATAAAACAACTATCCCTACCATGAAATCTCTCTCACAAGAGAAGGTGAATGTTTTCCCATTAGTGCATCGATATTTCTCTTGTCTGTGTTGAAAATAAATCATGGCATAGCATATGGATAACAAATCCATAACCTAGATGAAGTTATAAGCTTCCATAGTTATGAAAAAGGTACAAAATTAACCTATATTTTCAAATAGATATCTAACACTACAATTAGATAGAATATTGAAAATATGAATTCCTAATAGAAATCACAAAATAATGCTATTATGCTAGCTTGTCATCTGGGAGTTGATGCTCTATCACCAGGAGTATCGAGGATGAAATAATTAATATCACTATTGTCCAATAATACTAAGTCTAGAGTATATTAAACATAGATCATACATCATATCATCTCGGGCATTGTGGGATCATAAAAATCCAATTTATGTAGATATCAAAGGCCATGCACAACACTTCCTTGAGCTTTATGTGGGCCACCTGGTGGTGGTGGTGGAAGGTCCACATATCTTTTTCCTCCACATACTACTCTTACTTCTCTATTTCCAACTCTACCTCCAGGGGGATCACCCTTTAGATTCATAGAATATCCATAGTCATTGCATTACCTATTCCATGGCATTCCATTTACAATCTACTTGTGCAACTAAGCTTGTCTGGTCAGGAATTCACTTTCCATGTGTATCTCCTTGTCAAATGAAAATCATTTTCCCTCCCCATACAGCACTAGTGCTCTGTGCTTCCACTACAATATAGGATCATGTTGTCGAGCTAGAATAGGAGCGGAAATGTTTCCCTAATATCAGAGGTACCATGTAGCTGTTATAGATGGAACAACTATGGGATTACCACTTTTGGGTCCAACTATCTGAAATCCTTATGACATAAATCTCTATATCACCAGTGCCCGTAGTAAAAGCCCAACATTGGTGGGGATGCACATAAAAAATAAAATATAATAGACCACTCAAATTATTCCATTATCAATCATTAATTCATAGAAGATGTCTTTCTAGGTCATATTAATAGAATAGCGTGTATAGTCTATGAACCCTATATAATACTCAGCCTCTTCCATCCCTCTATACCGCAATTTTAAACAATCATGGATCCGAACATAGAATACATAGAAGAGTTAACACTCCTTGAGAAATAGTTACTGAAATTCATCTCATGATAGTGTATTCTCATAATGCATATATTTATTCATGCTCCATCAATGCCCATCTACTCTATGGAAATGATGGTAGTTAGTGCCACTAGATGATTAGTCAGGGTCTGAACAATCCTAAAGATACAGACCTCAAAATCTAGCAAATAATCTGATTCCTATGGATCATGCTCACCACATAACCTTAGTTTTATCTGAAACCGGATCATGTGAAACATGGTAAGGTAGTATGAATCTACATCCTACTCTATAAAAATTATCTGACACTCAAAAGTTAGAGGTTCAGCTTCCTTCCCACCCAGAGGATTGGTATCACAAGATGGACAATGAACTAAGGCCTCTTTTCTCATAGGGTTTTCTTCACAAACCAGAGTTTGTATCCTAGTTAGCTTTCATCGTGGAGGCATCATGAATGATATTTAAGAGTAAAATGATCATATGAGCATATATATTTATATATATTGACAAAAATGTGGAGGTGACCTTATAAGGATAGTTTAATACTCATTCCAATATGACTAATGTACCATTTATCCCTGCAATATATTTTGTTGCATGTTTAGTCGACAAGAGAGTAGTCATTGTCCTTGTAAATCGATATGTCGTCTTCCTGTACAATCAATATACTTCCTAGACCCATAGATACACTCAATATACATTGATATTTCTTCCATAAACCCAACCAATTCTCATTAAGTTGATAGATTTGAATAATGTAGTATTGAATGAACTTCATTTTATAACAATCATTCATGACACGACCCATGATGGGGCTTGAGCCACAACTATGCCGAGCATTCATCCATAGGACATGAGGTGGAGACAAGAAATGAAGGAATAACAAACAAAGGGTGACCTTCCCAAAGAACCTGTACATACACACACATCTAACTCAATAAAAAAACATAGTGGTAGAAAATTAAAGATTCAAAGCATCTATAATGTAAACCAAACAAGCATTAACCTATATACATTGTGATTTTATGATAGTGTAAACTGAAAGGTAAAAGGGGGGAATTCACTCTGAACAATAAATATGTCCCAACTAGAAAAAACTATGAAAGTGTAAAAATATGAGAGACCAACTATAGTATCTCAAGAAAAGTAAAATTTTTATTTTCCAAGAATAAAGTTTTCCAAAGCTCAGCTGAGGTCACGATAAACTTGTCTGTCATATATAAAAGAAATGACATATGTGGGAAAATATTAAGTACGTGTGAGTACAAAAATAACCAGTAGAACACCCTCAAAATGGGTGAAGGGTGTGTAGTAATAGAAGAAACATAAGAGGGAAGAAATATATAGATCAATGTATTATGAATGTGTTTAGATAAATCCAAAAATAGAGTAGTATTAAGATATCAAATGAATAAAGAGATAAACATGGTGATTAAATGATGTTCTGATTGATACTATTCCACCTAAAGGAGGATAATATATGCATCCAACCATGAGAAGATATATACAGAAAGAACGTGGCATACAACATAACTCATTAACTATCATTGGAGGAGTATATCCAAATACAATGTATGAATCCAGAATACATTATAAATATATATGTATATATATATATCTCTCTCTCTTTATTAATAAATCCCAAAAAGAAAGAGTAAGGGGATCACTACCTCACAACTCAACCCAATAAAAGTGTCACAAATAGTTCCAAATGTAGTCCACCAATGATTTACAACACTTCACATGTCTCCCTAAATACACAAGTCTATGGGAATCAAAAATACATGTTAATAGTATACAATTTTGGTGGAATCGACATTCTTATATAGTTTTTAGGTCACGTCATAAGAAAGATTCTCAGTGGAAAAAGCTTCCCTTTTCATTATGAGTCCAAATCGATGTCAAACCACATCTCTTCATTATGCCTCAAAGACTAGTGGCCACAAATATTTGGTAATGATCTCGTGCCTTGGTTTAATAGGAGTGTCTGAATTTGATAATCATCAAGGAAATACACTACCCATCCATATTGGAGGGTAACACTGAGGAATATCATTGGGAAACTCAATTGCCCCATCCAAAATGAAGGTATTCAATGTAAATTTGTCAGGGAACTCCACTACCCAACCATGCTGTGGGAGGGGTAATCTAGGAATGTCGAGGAACTCTACTACCCAGCCCTTCTGGAGGGTAACATGGAAGGATCATCGAAGAATGTTTCTTAATATAAAAAATAGATGGTAAGCATAGAACGTTGAGGAACTCCACTGCACAAACATTCTTCTTGGTAACATGGAAATATCATTACAAAATTTCACTTCCTAACCCTACTGTATTGAAGCACCAGTATATTTGGTGATCCTGTATGATCACTTCCATCAGTGGTAATTTCCTCAGTTCATCATTATTAGAGCATCTCATATCATATTTTAAAAGCTAAAAATGAGAGAACAATCATGTTATATGAAAAAATCCCACTCGAGATAGGCTATTCACAAGTATCAACCATACATAGAGTGAAAAATTCACATTTCACTGCATCATAATTGAATGGCCTCTCTTGGGCCAAAACCACGAGTCAAAATTAAATACCTGATATTATTCATTAACTATCAGCCTAAATTTCAAGGTCACTTAATCATAAAAGGTTTTCAATTCCTAAACCATATTAAAGAGATATTAGAGATGAAATATTCTATAACAATTATAATTATAATATTATTCATAGTTTCGTTGACCAAAGTAAAAAGTCCAAAAAGGAATCAATTATCATTCCTAAAATAAATGTCTCAATTCATGGATCATGTTTCCATTGACAGTCCATAAAACAGACTGCTCATGTAAAAGATATAAATGATATACAGTTATTTAATGATGATTTATATTTTATATTAAATATATCATATCAGGTATCTTACATATCACATCCCATATCTTTTATCTTTTATCTTATATCACATATAACATATATTTTATCTTGTATGTTATATCTCATATATCATATATCATTAATTATATCATATATCACATATCGAGCATCACTGTACTACAACGATTCTTGATCTATGCTTTTATTTACAAACTTTTGTCAGATTGTTGATCTAGCATGATTATGTGTGCTTGATCGAGGTCAGCACCACCTTAAAATGTCGAGTCGAGACCATGGGTATCCACCGAGTGATTAACACGAATAGTGGAGGCAAAAAAGAACCATAATTATATTTAAATAATCACAAGGCAATACTTATTTTTCAGAAATCAATAAATGGTTACCAGGGATAAAACATTGATGAAATAAATAAATCATGTACTTTAGCTCCTTCAAAGGCCATAATAAGATGCATATGAAAGAAGGAATGAATATCTAATGTATATTTTAATACAAAGGTGATAAAATATGAGTTCTAACTATGTTTTGGATTGATCATTGGTAAAAAACGTTCTCGGACATGGATTGTGAGAATTTGATGTGTTTTTTACATCCTAATCTCGTTCCATATGACATTTCGTTAGCATTCGATCTCGTTTCACCAATAGGACGAGGAAGAGAGCATCATTGGTGGTGGGATAATTATGTTCCATCCCTGGAGAATTATATCTAACAATACATTTATAAACATCATTTTGGAGAATACATAATTTATTTATTTAACTATGAAAATAATTAATACAGATAAATCCATTACTGATGAGCGATGAGTCTGAATGCCCTACACTAACATATTTAATGATTCAGAAAGGGTAAACACCATATTCCAAACTCAAATGTGGTCTCAGGTTTTACATTTGACATCCTTTTAAGTATTTTCCCATTTTCCTTAACTAACCTCATGTGCATACTCTAACATATATTTAATATTTTTATAAAATTAATTCATAGAACACTATGACTCATAATTGAACACCATCTCAATATAGAGCATTAAATATATATATATATATATATATATAATTAAATGTGTTACATGGAATGAAACCAGTCTGTATATATTAAAATCATTATTATTTTGAGAAATTTTTTTAAATGTCATTCACAGTGGTGGGAAGGAACCCTTGTTTATTTAGAATAGATAATCCAAAATCTTTATGAAGTCTCATAAAATAATATTAATAATTTTCTTATAGAATGAAATATTATTTAATACCTAGTGATATATCATGAATAGTTTTATAGATCCCTCAATAATTCATTAAATTATCAAATAATATATATTTTCTAATTTTTAAATAACAAAATAGGGGATATAGACTGATGATTTAAATATAATTTCATAAATATCAAATGAAAAAACCATTGCTTTTTCAGAAGAGTGGAATTGAATTTTGGTAGATTAACCAAAATATTCCATCTATATTTCTATTTTTCCTATGTTTTACTCTCACTCATTTAGCACAATTAAACTAACCCACGAAAAATAATTTCATAAATTTATTTATAATTTTATGAAATTAAATTTCATATTTCCCTTTCATTATTCAATGTAAACTATCATAAAAAAACAAATTGTTTTTTATAAAAAATTATAGAGCTACCTTATTTTTAATTTCTTCAAATATATTCCAATTAAAACATATGTGTATCCTACAGTTAGATTCTAATATTTCTCCCTATATTACATAACTAAAATCAAGAAAATCTATACCCATAATCACCATGTTTTCTTATAATTTTGTGGAAATTTGTGAAATGAAATCATAATTATGCCTGATATGAAATGGAAAACATGATTGATGAAGTATTTACAAGAGTTAATAATATTCGGAGAGAAATTTGTTAATTATAATATAATATATGAAAAATTATATCTATCAAAATAAGTTTCCTGTATTCAAGATGGGTGTAGAATATTTAAATTATATACCTATTTATATTTTAAGCAATGTGGTACTTCCGTATCACCTATGAAATATATACAATCATCTATACTCCTTATCATGAATTTTTATAGGAATTAATAACCTCAGGATAATTAATTTCTATTTTATATTCTATTAAACTCAAAGAAAAAATATTTCAGGTTGATGAAAATGTTACTAAATTTGTTTTGTTGGGTTATAAATGCATTATCTCTGCACAAATGGGTTTATAATGTACTCAACATGGATCATGAACTCCATTAATGGAAGGTAATTTCTATTTAATTGAGATATCTCGATCATACTTATACCCCATTATAAATAATCTTGAATGAAAATAATTACAGTGATGGAATAATTATGATAGTCTATGATTAAATAAGAAAAACTTCAGTAGTTTTATTATATTTTGATATTTAAATAGTGAAAAAATTAATTTAATGTCATCAGTTAGTCATATTTAATGATGTAACCTAATCATGGTTTATAATAGATAATGAACAATGTTGAATTTTAAAATATATAATTTTTTAGAAGACAATATTAAATTCTCTATTTTCATTATTTGTAAATAATCCTTTCATTATGATGACTCATAATTTTTATATAGTGTTACCATACAAGCCCCAAATATTTCTAATAATATTTTAATATCAGAAGAAACTAATGGATTCATAGGAAATATAAATTGACTGCAATGAATAAGGTTCACAAATAATGTAATTATATTTCAACATCACAAAAAAATTAATCATTGAGGATGATAAGTGGATTCTATAATTGATAATACGATATTTCTTATTGATTTATATATTCTGTTATTTCTTATAATGTTGTATCATAATCGATTTTATCTATCATAGAAAACCATATCATCATTTCACAATAATAAATTTTATCAACATATATTTCTATGCTAATATTGATATCTATGAAAATATAACTCTTAATGAATCAAAAGATCAACCATTTATATGTTCCCAATGTAGTTTGTTTTGACATTTTATTGATAAATAACACAAATTGTCTAAATAAAATTATTTCATGTAGCCAGTACTGAAATATTCTTCTCATTAGAAAAAATATAAAACCATTTTAAATATTTAAATAACTACTAAAAAATTTTATTGTAATATGATTCATTAATGATAAATTCTTAATATTAATTTGAATTGTCATATTTTCACAAATATTTTGAAAATTCTGTGGTCATAATTAATTACTCAAAAAATATTTTTAAAATAAAGTTTTTTTTATCGTATCACCATATATAACCATTTCCATCTATAGATGTAAAATTAATAAATACTAATAATGAAATATATATAATGTTTAGTAATCATGTATCCAAAATAATAGTATGAAAACTAGTTAGTAAATATGTCAAATATTATTATAATTATTTTTTAACTATATTCTCTAATTGAGATTTCGCTACAATTAATTTATTATAATAATTTATATTCACCAAAAACCTACTATATTTATTAAACATATGAGTATATTATTTATATATATTTAATTAGTCACATGTCATGAATTATTCAATAGGTTTTTAATCATTAAAAATATAAAAAAACATAGTGTATGGGTGTATCAATAATGATTTATTGAAAATTCTTTTTAAAACAAGTTCTAGGTCTATTCAAGTAGATATTCTAGGTGGTCATTCTATATTTCAGAGGAACTATTCATGATTTGTGTCAATCTAATTTCAAAATAGTTGGAAATGGAATCCCTTTTTGAGTAATTTGTTTCTGCGTGATTGATTTAGATATATACTCCATTGTAAGGATCTGAACTCATTCTCTTGGATCCCATTTACAGATCATCATCATCTTCCACCTCTTTGGGTTCTCAATTATCTCCTAGATTTTGATAGATCAACTCTAAATGTTGATAACTCTCCTCTCTTAATCCTATGTATTTTTATATAATTTTCTAAATTCCCCTCATTTATTTTTTTTATTTTCCACTCCCTTGTATATTAGTTTTATAATTCCTTATAATTTGGTTACTTTAATAAATAACTATATCTCTATCTAGTTGACACAATGAGAAGAAACCCCATATTTAATCCACCTATACATTTTTAATAGTGGGTTGGATGGTTTTGGTACATAATACTATTGTTTTGTTTTTATCTCACATTATATGGATTCTATTTGTTTTTATTCTGTTGGGTTCTCATAGTTATGGGTATCCTCCTTGGATCTATGGGTTTATACAACCATTATTTTCCCCTTTATTTTTCATTTTCTTTAAAATGTGGGTATCTTAGTATATGATTATTGATTAACACAATGATGAACCCTTTGTGACCCTTATTCAGAAAATTACATTTCTTTATGTCCTATTATGTATCTCAAAATTGGATCACTAATTTAGTGTCATATCCTTTGTTTTAATTTTTTACCAAACATTCCCTATATATAATACCTCATCTCGGACCCGTGTTTTTAATTTTTAGGTTGTGTGGGATTCTTCAACCGTCAATTCTTATTTTATTGACAATTTATATCTTCTATGATGTCTTAAGGAACTAATTGGGTGGTCTATTTGATGTGAAGCAAGAAATTTATCCATAAATAATACGTGTACTTTGATAAATTTTCATTAAATACCATTGTAAACCATTCCAAAATAGTAATGTTATTATTTCATTGAAAATATATATATATATATAATACTATTAAAAAATTCATCAACATTATCTCCAAAAATTATAATTCCCTAGATCACCCTTAATAGTCATATCATATTTAAATCCATTAGTTATATCTTGGTGAAAAGGAAATGTAATAAAAATATAGCTCTGATGCTCAGTAATGGTCAATATAGGATATATTAATGATATTTTGAGAATAAAATTAAAATCGCTGTATTATTACATGAGAATAACTTTTGAAACCAATAATAAATAATTCATATATTATTATCAAAAATCATTAAATAATATAGTGTACTTCATAAGATATGAATCAAAATGTAATTTAAGAACATGATCTATAAGAGAAAAACATTGGAATAAAATACTTTGATAAATGAGTGTAATAAATTGTACCAAAATCCTATCTTATACATATTAAACCATTTCAACCGACCAATACAACCATCACTTTATTGGAATGGGAAAACAACATGTGTACCTACATTAGTATTTGGATAGCCTCCAATGTACCCTTTTTCAGATTGTCATATCCATGTCTGTGACGTCTTCTGGGATTGGTATAACCTCCCATACACACATTCAGATCATAAAATATTAATATTTAAAAAAGTTATTGGAGTTATATAATGGAAAAACCGATAATTGAATTATAATACATTTATATGAATTCAATAAGGCTATGAAAACATTTATCATTCGATAATAAATAAATTGTGGAAAAGAAAATGAGTATCCCCAATATTTCATCATCATAACCATATATAATATAAATATATAATAAGGATGGTATAAAAGAACCATATAATTATTGATCCATTTTTAACAT
Organism: Viscum album; assembly: GCA_963277665.1. Classification (NCBI taxonomy): domain Eukaryota; kingdom Viridiplantae; phylum Streptophyta; class Magnoliopsida; order Santalales; family Viscaceae; genus Viscum; species Viscum album. Next base: position 470,998,603 of record OY728155.1, read on the forward strand.
CCAAGGGTGATATCATAAATGAATAATTCCCTTTTAAATATAACTGGATCATTTCTTGAGAAAAATGCCTATTTGTTTTAAAATAAGATAATTATTATATTTGTGTTTTTTAATTATTAAAGAAATTATTTTATATCAATGTGACAATTAGTAATTTCTAATTAATATTCAATGTAAAAATTATTCCATATGGTGTAGAAATACATTCATGATGTATATGTTAAAATAATGATTCTAATCAAAAATTTGAAAAAAAGGATATTATTTTGAAAAAACACAAGGCGATTGATCTATTTTTTTATAGAATTTCTAGAAAGGATAAATATTAATTTATACAATCATAATTTTATGGTAAAATAATTATATGAAATATTTAATATATAATACTTATGTTTAAGAAAAAGACTCCTACCCAAATAGAGATGAATAATGATGATTTTCCATATGTATTCCATTTGGTCTGTTGAGTTCCTAAATGGAGGAAAATAAAATGAAAAAATATAATATACTGAAAAACATAGATAATTATAAATTAAAAATTATTTTTCAGATTAGGATAATATACTATAATTATAAAAATTTCATCTATAAACAATCTTATGGTAACATATATTGTTAAATAAAACTTATACCTGCTTTTGTTGTTTATTTATAAACACACAATTCTACTATATAATAAATAAAAATTCAGTATAATAATATAATATAACCATATTAGTACATATATTATCTAATAGCGTTCACTTATAATATTTTATCAGCCATATATTAATAATTTTTTATTAAATATATCGTTATAGGCTGTTAACTGTTTCATTTTTCAGGAATTTTTTAGTATGCCCATTCTGGCCCTTATACATTGATCATAGACCCATAATCCCTTGAATTTGAATAAAAATATAAATATCTAATACATTAATAATATATATATATACCCATCCATAAATGGTATTGATCAAAAAATGAATTACACCATTGATGGTGAAAATACTCCATACATACACATAGATTTTGTTTTCACTTTCATATAAAAAAATTGAAAGTAATAAAAATCATATTTTACAACTAAAATTTAATAATGATATCATAAATATATTATATAATTATTTATTCCATATTTTTTTCCATCAATGTTCTGATGTTATTGAAAATGAATCATATATCAATGCGATGTCCGTAGTCCACACATAAGCTTGAGAAATATTTAAATTTCCCATTTTATTTAATGGTGGTAGAAGGTTACTGTGAAATTATCATAAAAACTTATAAGAATATTTATTGTACAATATTCGCTATGTTATTATGGATATAATAGGTTTATCGAAGGTGACATAAGAAATAAAATTGAATATTTTCAATTAACCTTTATTCCTCTTCTTTAAGAGTCCTTCGTTTGAATAAACATTATGAATTGAATGAGGGTTCTTTGGATAGAATTATGAGATCTAAGAACAAGTTAATTAATAATGTATGGTATTATGGAATGTCTTCTCTGAAATATAAGGCCCACAATAGTTGAATAAGTGATGGGATTAGGATTCCCTATGTAAGTGAGGGAAATAAAATACATTGAATGGCATAAAATATTTTTAGATTTTTAATGTTTGTATAATTTATAATGTATAAAAATTTATAATCAATAAATAATAATTTAATATATGTATAAATATATTAATACAATATGGATTAGACCTTCTTATGGGGTAATATAACCCTTATTTCATATTTTAACCCTTTGGTAATCAGGTTTTTACCATAACCATAGTAATTTGTTTTAATAATTTAACAATTAAATAAAATAATGAATGTTTCTATAAGTCCCCAGACTTAAACATTACTTAATCTTGAGTTACTTCAAGAATACACGTTGAGGATCTTTTCAGGTTTATATTTTTAGAGAATTAGATCATAAATCATGCATTACGTCCCACATTTAAATAAAGTGGTTACAATAAAAGATAGTATTCATTTTTCCCATAAATGGAAACATATTTAAAATAAAACATTGATTCTTTCTTGACACTTCCTTGACACTATCATCATATTATGTACCTTTCCCTTGACCTGTGAAAAACATTTCAAAAACTTGGGATGAGCATAAAAATCTCAGTAAGGTATATAAAAGCACAAAATGAAAACATTAGTCCATGTATGAAATCATACTTTACTCATAAAACATATGAACGTTAACATACCTCATCAAATCATGAATAAATCTTAAAAATCACAAGACAGAAAGGTCTCTTGAGGCATTCATAACATTCTTACATAAGGAGTAACCCTCTTGGTTATGTTTGGAATACCCATCAAAGTATATTCCCTAAATCTCTTCGGAGAAACCTCAACATTTAACCCCTTCGCATTACCTAATTAATTGGAGAGCTATATCGGGATCACCCACCCTTAGTTTATCACGGAACCACCCATCTTCAAAATAATGCCCAAGAACCATAACATAATCGTATCACATAAAACATGCTTAAAGGAAACATAACACTTCCACTTTTCAATCACAAGATATCAATACAACACATTGATATAAAAACATTATGAAAACCATTTTCAATACCAAAATAAAAGAAAAGTAAAACATGGTATTTATTTTTCATTTAAAAAAAGGTATGGATTGTAGAGGAAGCCGAAACTCAAATAATGGTCACGACGGCGAAGAATTCATTATCGCCGCATACATATGACAAAAACATTCCCTTCTGTCGTTTAGTAAAACAATTCATATAAAAAAATATTCATTTTGGATAAACGAAAAATTAAAAGGGGTTTATACACCATATAAAATAAGGTTGTGTATAAAGCAAATTATGCTTCAACGAAAGGAGATTGAGACGAAGTCCCATACCTCGGGTCCGACATGACTCGATCATTCTTTAACGTCCTGAATAATAAACTTGAGTTAATTTATACTTGCTTAAGAACCTTTTTCAAGTTCATTATTCATTTTATATCACTTATTACCATGTTATGAACACTATGTAATTATTTAAGTTAATAATGGTTGTTTTGTCGATCCTTGGTACTTGAGTCAAAAAAAACTCTTTATAATTACGTGTCGTTCATGTGGTAAAATATACATTATATAAAGAATTATATTCATGATATAGATATAATATATATCGTATATATCCAGTATATACATGCCTTTAAAATATTACATAATCAATTAGATGTAAGAAATGAAATGCACCGTTCATGGAGACGGTAAGCCGTACGTATGCATGAATGTTACTTTCATTTCTATGTCATATTAATGGAATTAAAACTAAATGATAGGTATGAATATTTTCATTACATAATTATATTAATCACTTCTATGTAACATAAATAATACATAATAACTTTAAATCCATCCTTTATACATCCCACATATGGCATTAACGAATCAAATCACTTTGAGGGGGCGGTAGTCCGCACTTCCTAAAATGAAGATATCGCGTTTACCCATAATAGAAACACTAAAGGTATTCCATAAATGAAAAATAAAGAATCTGAAGTAAAAATAAACATATTATATACCATATATAAATATAGTTTCATCTTAATGTCCACCTTTGAAGGTGTTATATGAATGATGAACAATCATCGTTTCGTGAGGCATGAATTTTCCATCCAAAGAATCAGTATGTTCTTTAACCATTATATGTAGGTGTGTGTAAGTGTAGCTAAAATGCTTCTTATAACAACGTCCTTGTATATTGAAGATACTAGTGTTGTTACAAAAGAAAGGAATAAAAAGATTTTAGAGGGTTGGAGAAGCAAAATATAACATAAGAGCACAAGAGAAAACCCTACCTTTAAAATGGGTAGCTCCTTTTGAATTGAGCTCAACAGCTTCCTTGGGAAGACTTATGACCAAATTGAGACTTCTAGGAGTAAGATAGAGATGTGGAGAGAGCCAATGACATGGGTTTGGCCGAGCCAAAGGCTTGAGATGTGTGGGTAAGGAGGTAGAGGTGGGGGCCTTTGATAAGAGGAGAGGAAGGGCACTATTGGAAAGGTATAAAATGATACTTTATTTTCAAATGAGTTTCTGATTTTAAAGGTCCCACATTGATTTATTTAGAGGATAAGGTGATAAAGGTTCGAAATATACTCATCCAATAGATCATTGACATGTTTATGTTATAGTTTTAACATTATATTTTCATTTCATATAAATCCTTTATTAATGAGGTAATCGCTGCATCATTATGATGTCATAAATAATTTAATTTATATAATGTCTATAAATTATAAAAAAAATATCATGATGTAGGAAGTCTTTTCAGATTTCCAATGAATATTTATAGTCTAAAATATGAATTTTATATACCAATGTAAAAATTGTTTTAATAAAACAACTCATGTTTCTGTCATTTTTACTTTTACTTTAAATAAAAGGCATTAATGTCATTATCTTACCGAAGTGGCTCCATGGGGTCCCAAAAATAGCCCCATGGGTTGTCTTGGTCGGCCATGACTCATCCAATAATGTTTGGACATGTTTCAAGTTCATTTCATATTACTAAAACATTATTTTTACCTTAAACAACACTAATTACCTATAATCGCGATTACAAACTTAAAAGTTACTATTCACCAAAAAAAATTATTTTAATCCCATTGAACCAAATTTTTCTTCTTAATGACAACCTTGTATGTCGGATTTTTGAAATTCAAAACACTGAGGTGGTAAAATTTCATTTAAATGAAAAATCCGGTTTTTAAGTACCACTTAGTGGTTTCACTATTCATCAAAAATTGATGTTTTTCAGAAAAAATCCAAAACAGCACCCTAAGCAATATTTGATATTCCAAATTCAAAAATGATCTCTATTTTACAAAATTCAAAACATATAAGTTAAATTAATTAATTTAATAATTAATTCCCGCTGTCAGAGTAAATAGCATTTTTGTGAAACAATATTTATCAAAAGATTGACACTAGTTTAAGTCAAATTTCAAAGTGAAATTAATTCCAGCCACCACTATTGGATTAAATGGTAAAAATATATTCTAAGTAAACTTCAACACCAGTTCAAAAGATAATCTAATGATATGAATAAATTAAATTAAAAAGAGGTTTTGAATTAAAATACAACATTTTTCACTATTTATTAAAACAATGAACTTTATCGGAAAAATACCAAAAATTTACCCAACATAAATTTCAATGTCCCAATCATAAAGAATAAGTATATTTCGACAAATAGAGCTTATAAAATTGTCAAAAGTTTGATTTAAAAATGGCTGGCCATCAAAAGGCAGTAAAATAATCTTTTAAAAATATTAGTGTATTTAATGCTTAAGTTTGGATTTATTCTCATTTTAAGACTCTAAAACACTATCTAATTCATTAATAGACATAGATAAAAAATTATCTATAATTCATTACTTTCTTGGGATGTTAGAGTTTCCACATTAAATAAATTGAAAATTATGACTCCAAATTTGGAATCAATTTTATTAATATAATTTTATATATGATTTAGAATTTAGTTTTAAAAAAATTTTATGAAACAAAATGGAAACCCACTTTCAGTAAATTGAATATTAAATTATAAATCTAAAATTTATTTCATTCCTTCCCCTATAAAAACTATAAAAATACTATTTAAATTTTTGGTTTAATATAAAATATAACATTTTTCAAAATATTTATTCCTTCATAGTGATTAATATAATTTTTATGATAAAAAATATATTGTGCATATAACTTAATTTTTTATAGAAAAAACCTCTTTTTAACATTAAAATAATTTTTTTTTTAGAAAAATAATTTATCCTATAATTTCATTTTATAAATGTTTAGAAATTATATTTTAATATTTTAGTTATTACTATTCAGATGATTAGATATTATAACGAGGCCAGAACAATCACACGAAATAATAATTATTCAATAGAAAACTATTGGCCATTTAAACATAGCATTGTGTGTAAAGTATGTTCTAAAAAAACATCAAATTTAATAAAGATTAATATATCATAAAATCAAAGTATGTGGTATTATTCCATAATTGTATGAATTTATCTCTCAAAACTCAATCACTGTGATAAAATATACTAAGGATACTTCATCCTAAAAATATCATTAGATACTCACATACATCCACAAAATTTAATCAGTTATTCCTCATTAGAGAGATCAAGATATAGTTTTACAAAATCAATTATTATTACAAGGGAATGATCAGTTATTTACTTCCATTGATTTGATATATGGAACACACCATCAATTTTTTGTGACTCATTAGAAGTGAGATGTGATATGATATTATCAAATTATTTTAAATAAATCCAATTGATTGTATATATCTAGATCTTATAATTCCATTATATCAAAATAAAATAACCTTATTCCAAGGATATCTTCATAGGAATTCGTTTTCATCCACATTTAACTATAGATATCCTCAAGGATTTTCATCATAATTATTCTCTCAATTGTGAAATAGTTTATTGATTTATTAAATGGATTTTTCATTCACTAATATTTCCCAGGATATATAAGGTCCGAGTATATTTTGTTCCCCAACAACATCCCATCATGTAATAATTATACACTTCTTTACCTACTTGTCATAACAAGGGGAATTCTGAATTCATTAGTGGAATAAACTATTCTAAAACATCTATATGAAATAATTATGTGGATCCCAACCAATATTGAAATCAATATAAAAGGATCTAAACATATCATGTTGTGTTATAATAGTCATATCTTACTGACTACCAATATATGGATGATATTAAATTCTAAAGTTCATATCTATTTTCAATACATGTGGAAGAGTTCTATAAAAATTCATCATAATCCTCAAATCTCTATCAGATATAATAGAATTCAGTAATCCATGAAACATTAACACTTCATTAATGTATATCCCAAATTGTTGATCAACAACTATGTTGACTATAATTAAACTAGATTGGGTTGATTTAATAATATTATCAACTAAAACCCATATATAATTATTCACATTACATATATTGGGAAGTCCTATGATGAATTTCATGGTAATGTGTTATTATATTCCTTATAGTGTTGGTGATTGTTTTAAAATCCCCCTTGACTTCTATCTCTCATCCTTGACCTCCTTAAATATAAGGAATCAAGATTCATGATCTGAAAATTTCATTGACCTGACATCCCACCATAAATAATCATTCAAATATAAATGTATATTCATAATGAGAGGATGGATAACATTTGAATTAATTGGGAATTCACTCAACATATCCTTCTCTAATTCTAGTGTTAAAGTGATACCTACTTGGTTCTTGATACTTTGCATTCCATAATAATCAGGATTGATCCCAAGAAGATTTCATACTGTTTTCTCTAGTTCCACTTCCTTTTTTTGTTATTATTTAATCCTCACATGGATATATAGACAATAATTTATATAAATCATATGATATGTACCCATTCCTCATTATTTCTAACCAGCTACAATAAATACATAAATTACGTATCATTTTCTATCTTTGTCATATTCAAACTAGCACATACTTTCTGAATTGTTGCATAAGCGACCTAGTATTCCTTCATAGAGTGGTAATTTATTGAGAATTCAAGACCTTTCACCACATAAAATTTTCTCCATTATAATATAATCAAATAATTTTTTCATAATATATATATATATAAATTTTATGATCTGTATATATATATTTATATCACAACATTAACTATAAAAATTTAATTTTACATTTTTTATTTCAAATACATGTCATTTTAAATTAAAATTTTTAATGAAATTTTAATTAGTGTGAGGAGTTGTTTGATCGACATATTATTATGTTCAAGGGAACATCTTAATACCTTCATTGATGTATCAACATTCATCAAAATCCCTTCTTTACTATAGGTTAGTGTATGAACATGTACACCGACAATGCTTTTTTTCTGCTAGAAATTTTACTCGGATTAATCTATCTAAAGGAATTTGATTCCCATGCAATTAAATATCGATATTTGATTTTATATATTTTTGGGAAACCTTAAAACTAAATTGTATATCAATTCAATTTAAGAAAAATATAGATATCATTTGTGATATTTTATATAGTATATTGATCAATGAAATCCATATTTAATGTATCCATTAATATATCACTTTTTTATATTGTATGACCCAATAATGAAACACTCATTTACAATAATTTGTTCTTTAGAAATATGGAATAAGACTTCCCATTCTGCAGGGTCTTTATCATTATCATTAAATAATATTCATTCTATTCATTTTTATATGAGAATATAATCAAAAAATACAACCACAAATACATATAGGCAATCTCTGATGACTCTATTCAGTAAATCCATATAGATAGAGGGAAATTTTTTAAGTAAAAATTGAATCAATAATAATTAATAATGAAATTGATTAGTATGGATTAAAATCCTTGTTATATCTTCTTTATTTTACATCATTTAACGATATCTATAAGGATGATAAATCATTGAAATTTATAGTGATATACGTAGTTAAAAAATTTCACCAACTTGGAGTATAGGATAATAGTTCATGAAAGAGATATTGTTACATTTTGGATAATTAATGAATATATTCATTCACCGATGATTCTTCTTAATAAATGAATACATGAACCCCTTGGTTATTCACTAGTCTATATAAATATCCTATGAAGATTCTCATAGATTTTCTTCTATAATTCAAGTATATCAATAGGGTCTGTTCTATATAGTGTTTTTGAAAATGGTGTAGCACTACGTATGAGCCTTATTGAAAACTCAACAAAATTATTCCAAGGATATAAAGAGAGTCATAATGAAATATATCCACTCAATCTTGAAAAATAGAAATATCTTAATTTTTTTTATTTCCCAATTATTTGTGACAAATATCAATCATGAAAAGTATGTTACTCCCAAATAATGGAATATAATTCAATTTGAATTTCATATTCACCCTCACACTAAACGATGATCATTAGTTTTTTTATAATTTACTAAATTAATTATACTCCTTTGAAAATGTTATAGACTCTATATAGGGATAAAAATACATGACCAAAATCACATCAAATTCAACAAGTGGGAGAAACACAAGATTTATTTTATGTGAATTCCCATAAACTTATTTTGATGTGGAGTTGTAATACTGAGATGAAATCACAATACAATTGTGAGTTTTTAAAAAGTCCTAGATTCAAATCATAGAGAATCTTAATTGAAATTCATAGTGATATTAACTGACATATTGAAATTATAATGTCTAATATCATATAAGATTCGTAAATACTTGATCTTTCTTACTAACACCACAACTTAATTGTTCAATATTTATTCCCTTAATAAAAAAATGATTTGTATGACCTTCAAAAATAAACACGAGACATAAAATTATCTTGGATGTTATTCATTGTTTGTAAAAATCGTGATACAATTTGTAAACGGTGACACCTTTGATTTATAAAATTTCATTCATAGTCATTATATAATAAATCAATATATAATGGTTTAGAAGGAAAATGTGAATTAACCCATGAGTATCTAATGACGTTGTTTTGTAGTTTGTGGAGTATTACACCAACTCATAATGGAACAATGATGATTGAGTTAATTCCCAATATACATCTTTTGAAGTTGTTACCCTAATGTGTATATGTGCTATAGCACCATCCTCTTAGTATTATATATAATGGTCATTATTTTCTATGACAACCACACAATATATAAATTACCAATGATTCAAGAAAAAATAAATTTCATATAACTATTCAAATGGGTTTTAATAATATTATCATATCTTAAATAAAAAATAACTAAATCCTACACTAATACCATCTTACATTACCCATGAAATACATACATATATAATATATCTTATTAGGTGAATATTTTTTACATTTAATTATAGTCCCAACCAAAACCAACATGTTTTAGTTTATTTAGAAATATTTATAAATAATCAATTGGTATTTGAAGATACATATTTTATTCCCATAATCTCATAAAAACTATCCATATTTATATAAAAAACATACATAAACCCATTTTTCGTTTCCTAGTTTTATGGACACAAAATAAAGGTTGAGAAAAAATTATTAGTAAGGGTATATAAGGAACGTATTATTGATCATTCAAGAATAACATGTAAATAAGGGCATGAGAACAAGAACGTATCACTTGAAACCCTTAACAAATACATCATAACGAAAAATCCTAATTCATGTGATGATGAATTTTAGCTCATAAGATATAAATCATAATAGAATCAACGAAAAAATGTTAGCAGGGCATACCATTATCATATAGTCAGTTAACAAATGATACGAACAATATGTGTCTAGATTATTATTATATAAATCTTATTTTAAGGATATACACAAATAAATTCATCATAAATTTTTGTTGCCTAACATCCAATTTTCCTAGTTCTTTATCAGAATAATCTCTAATGTAACCTCTTTTGGGCTTCTGATAATATCTCATATACCAATGATTTAGCTTGTGACTAACTCCAACATACCCTCTTTTAGGAATGGGATAACCACCTATGTATATATTTATCTAATAAAACGTTAATCTATTCTCAATTAATTGGAGGGTTAAAATGTACTCACCCATCAGATAATCACAATATATTAATATATATTCTATATGTTCATGAAAAAAATTGTCATTCCATCTAAAAATCCATGGAAAATAAAATATGTCTCGATAATATTTAAGCACATGAAAAACCAATTCGAGAAATATTATGTATGGTATCATATAATCATTCCCTAGTGAATTATATGTAATACCAATAGATGCTATTATAGTTGGAAAAATATTTTTTATGATCACTATAACATTTTTTGGGAAAATACCGTATTCACTTTGAAATTAATTATATAAAATACAAAAATATAAAAATTATTAAGAATAATATACTAATAGAAACGAACCATGAAAAACATAATAAACGGATTCAAAACATATAATAGTACTACAAATAAGAAAATCCAATCATGTTGAATATTTTAAAATAAAGATTTTATTTACACATTTTTTTACAAATTACCTCATTTAGTAAAATGTTAAATAGAATCATTTAAGTAAATTTATATAAAGAAAATCGTGCTAAAAATGAAATTAATCAATAATTTTTTATCAGTGAAAATAATTTTGAATGTATTTTAACGATAATTAGGATATGGAAGAACAAAATTATCGATAGAATATTGTTATAATGCTTGTTTTTCATAAAATATTATTCTCATAAATATTTATCACATAGATAGGGAAATATGAAATGAAAACATATTTTTTATAAAATAAATAGAGGATAATATATTTAATATGTTTTTTGACAGATACTTCGTACAATTTCATCAATTAAAATATAATCCTCAACAGTCCTAGAAAAAATGAGATTGTAATATAAGGCTCATAAATTTTGTATTCATTTTTTGTAAGTGCTATAATCTAATTAAATTAAAATTTAATTTTATTATAATTATATAACATAAAAAAATTAATACATATAATACCATAATTTTTTTTACTAATAACAATTCAACAACTATTTAATAATAATTCATTATTAAAATGAGAAATCCCATGTGTTGACTATTATATTTTCCGTTAATGTTTTAGTTAGACACCTCTACTCAATGAAAATTGATAATGATTTTACCATATATATAATTTTATCGTGGCATAAATGTAATATAAATTCGTTATATACATATTTAAATATATTTATATACTGTTCATATTGAAAAATCGATGAAACCATTATTGGTTAAGGTATTCATGGGTGTAATTCAACATTGTTTCTTCTATAGAAGGAAAATTATAAATATTAACAATATAATTTTACTAAATAATAATAAATCTATTATTAATATAATATATTATTTTCAAATCATTAATTATATCCATCAATGTGTGGTGGTGATGTAAAATTAATCATATCACTCCATAGACTCGGTAGTCCTCACATATGCACACACGATGCTTTCATTACCCATTTGATCGTAAGGATGTGGGAGAAGGATTCTCCATCATCATAATAACATTTGAGTATATGTATTATAGTATATTAATTATTTGTTTATTTTTACAATAGGTTAAATGAAGGTGAAATAAAATATAAAATTGAATGATATATTGATTAAGAATTATACATTTTTTTGAGAGACTGGTAATGGCATACCCCTTATATAATGAACCATCCTAGATAACCCCATACATTGGTACATAAACTAGATCTAACATATACAAAATGTTATTCTAAACCAACAAATGTTAGATATTAGAATATATAGTCGATAAGAAATGTAGGCAATTATTTTTCCCACAAGTATGAAAAATCAACAGATGATAAAACAATAACCAGCGAGTATGGTAAACACTCCTCAAGAATAAATGATCCTTATGAATATGAAAGAATCCATGGGTAAACAATTTTCAAAAAACAACACACTACAAACACCAATATAGAATATCAAAATCCCCATTATCGAACTCTAACATTGATCCCCTGATCACCATCAACACTACAGGGGCCCATTGATCATACTCACCCACCACCTCCAAGGGGTGCTTAATGTTTTTAGGACCTGACATAAAAAATAAAAAAACACCCATGAATCAAATAGTAGGGTGTTGCATAAAATCCTAATAGGCTCTAAAAAATAATTCCATTTGTAGTTTGAATACATATAATCCATTTATTCTTGATTATAAATAAAAACTAGGCATGGAAAATAATTTCCATTAAAATTCTATAAAAAAAGATTTCATTGACAATTGGTTAGATAATATATCAATAAAATATTAATGAAAATTTTCTAAAAATAATGGAACGATTTAAAAAATAAATATTAAATGTCATGAAATAATCTAATAAATTTTAATAAACATGTACATAGGACTCACTGTTAGTTAACTATAAGATATATGATCCTCAGAAATTAGAAAAAATAATAAAAAATTAGTGTTTGTAAACATGTCCATATGACTAAATTTTCATGATAGTATTGATCAAAATCACATCTTGGAAATTCATGTCTAATATTGATTTTTTAGTGTTGTACTAATCAATCCATTCTTATTGACTCAATGTGCTATCATTGTTGTCTAAATCACCTATTAACTACACCATTGGTCTATTCAATCAACAAATAAAAAATTCATCAAACAAAAAACTCAATTAAGTCACAATTCAATTGTTCCTTTTCAAGTTATGATGTTTCATTTAAATTTAAAATGAAATTATGGTGTCATAAAATTCATTCCATTCAAAATAAAATTTATTTTATGCAATTTTTTTTAATGAATCATCACCAATAATCAATTATTTTTCACAATGCATGACACATTCAATAGATTGAAACTATGTATTAATATAAAAATATAATACCTTGGAATCATTAATAAAATTATTAGAATTAAAAGTTTATAATAATTTAGTATCCTAAGCTTAAGAATTACGTATTCTATTCTTATTGATCAAGAATTCCCATATTTTAAAATTAATGGGATATTTTTGGTTTATAGTTCTAGATTATTAGGGAAAACTCCTATAATGAAAATATATTAATTATATGTGGACCCATATAGAATGCATTAATTTATTCCTGAAAATAAAAAATTGTGAAGTAACACATTGTATACTTTCATGATTTATATTCCTGCTATTCCAATAGACATCTCATTTTCTCATATTTATCCATAAATGATGTGGAAAAAATTTTAAATCCTGGGGTGAGCACAATATGATCATAAAGGGACATAATAATGAAATCCATTAGTCCATTTAGAAATTGTAAAATCATATAATGTTTACCAATATCTGAATATTCTTTGAGATAATGAAAAAATTCATTTTCACATGAAACATACACACTTTTAAGTCAATGAAAATAATTAAAACCCATGGTTTGAAAATAAAGCCCCTTTTGGAAACATAAAACATCCTATTCCAAACTCGTTTCAAACCTATGTGCGGAATTACTAGAGCCTAGTTATAAAATTTTTCAGGAACACTTCTATTACTCCCTCGTACTTGCCTTCAAATAAAAAGTGTATTACCCAATGAATTGAAGCACTATCTAGCTGATTCCAAATCTATAACCAACATACCCAGAGATTTCATGGTGCACCTAATTTATAAGATTTATTGGTCTCACGTGTGATCTATAATGGAGCTTAAGACTTCATATATACAAGATCATGCTCACTTTATTCACATATAATTCACCTGTATAATACCATGAATAAAACATTTAATTTGTGCACATCTCATCAAATAAAAATTGATGAAAATACTTAAAAACCATGTGTAAAAAAATATATATCAAAATATCCAATTTGTTTAAATTTTAAAATTTAAATAAAAAATAAATAAATGTAGTTTTATTGGTTGTTTTATTGAAGTAAATCTTAGAAAAAATTATTTTCTAGGAATATATTTCCATTTTTGAAAAAAAAATTAGTTTTATAATAAAATATGAATATATAAAAGAAACCAAGTTAATTAAAATTAAAATTTAAAAAATTTAATGGAAGAGTCAAATCATTGATGTGTTATTATTTTAGAAAAATCCTCTAATCCTATAAAAGTTAAAAAACATTCCATATCTCTTTTTTTAAATGAATCTAGAAAAAAGATTAAAAATAATTCTATTGCTTTGAGTCTAACACATCACATATGTTCATTATCATTAAAATGATAAAATTATGTAAATTTTTTACAAATTTTATAACTAATTTAAAATTTAATATTCCTATTATTTCACTTATTACCATGTTAAAACAATTTATTATTATTTTTGTTCATATTAGACTCTTTGATGATATTCTGTTCATTGATCCAGAATGATGTTAGTAGGCTGAATATAGTCAAACGGATCATAAGATGATAATATCTAGAGTAATATTAATTAAATTATTATAACTTTAATAATTAAATTTTAATTTTAATCTATCTTTTAAATATTGGTATGAAAAGGAACTGCATTACAACATTGAGTTGTTGGCCGTACATATGCATGAGTAACAATTCAATTCTCCAATGATCATTATGGAAAAAATAAAAAATATTATATCATTTAAAAATCAAAAAAAATATCATGCATACCCTATTAATTCTACAAATATAATTATATAAATCATTTTTGTGATGTGGTGATGAAAAATTAATCACATTGCTTCTTGGAGGTGGTAGTCCACAGGTACGCAGGATCTGTGTAAATTTTTTCTATGAATGGAATGTAAAACATACATGATTTATTATTTTATAAGGAAGATAATAAAGTCATAAATAACATTTATGAAAATTAATGTCAACATTATAACTAGTATGGAGAGTTGGTGATGGAAGAATAATCAAATCAACTAATGATGCAGTATTCCACCGTACACAAGAATGATGAATTGTTTTCCCACATGATGAAGGTAGTGAAGGATATAAGTCATTTAAATAAGTTAATATAGTCTTATTAAATTTATTTTATTTATATATATTTTTTAATAGTTTAGTAATATTTTAGGGATGATAAATATAAACAAAATAGAAACACACGATTAAAATTTATGCAACTTCTTTACATTGTCCCATATTCATAAGAACAATCAAAAATTAAAAATAGTTTTCTGTATAAAATACATCCTATTGAATGTGTGTAGTGATTGAAGGTATATATTTTGTCATAGATTGGTGGAACCAAAATGTTTTTTCAGTGTTATGAAATTCGAGGAAGAAGTTCAATTATATTAGAGGAGAGGGGAACTCTTTGAATTTTTAAATCTAATAAATTCTTAATAATTGATATTTAATTCCATGTAGGTCAAAAAATAGTTTTATATTACAAGATTAGTATGGATCTAAATCCCCCCATATAATAATAATTATATATGTTTTTACTATACTTATTCCCTAACCTTTTAGTCACAACCATTATTAATCCAGTTTATCTATTATCAGGACAACAAAGTTTTTTTACACTTCGAGGTTTAATTTAGTCTCTTTGTAAATGGCCCTATGTCCATATATTTTTAATTTGTTTTTTTATAATCCACCTTTTCAGGGTTGAAGGGGAACCCTTACATGACCTGTATGCTTCGTGGCATTTCAAGACCCGTAGGTCTTAGAAGAATTCAACTGGACTATAACTACAGGAAAATAATAATATCTTGCCTCTATATCATGATGTCACCTCTCCACCATCACATGGATATTCTACTGGGTTTACCGTGCATGCACAATTTGGTTTCGATAAAAATTTCATACCCTATCATTCATCAAAATTAGATTACTTTATCAAAATAGTGCAAGAATGTATGGTAATTATTACTTCATTAAAAATTACATATAAAATAACATGATTAAGATAAATATTTTATATTTATAATTATTGTTAATAGTTAACTATATCATCTAAAAAACCATATTAAAATATTTTACTTATGGAAAAATTAGATTTAAATGTTCGACATCTATTTTAATAAAATTCTATAAGGGTTATTGTTTTGTTCCTGTTGCCCAAAAAGGAAATAAATAATTCTATTATATGATTATGATAAATATCTACTCATCCAAGAACATTTAATCATGTGTTAAGTTATTTTTTCGGTAGTTATTATTTTATTTTTATGCATTAAATAACAGATTTACCCATTATTGTGTTAAAATAATTAATTTGTTAACATATCATATTGTCTAGAAATTAAAGGAACTATTTAAAAAAATGAGACACTGAATCCAAATATGGGATAGATTTTGAATATTTTAAATCATATAATTTTAATAATTTAGTATGAATTTGAACTAGATAATCAAAATGAAAAATAGTTTTTTGTGAAATGTCCATTTAAAATATAAAATAATTTTTTAATAAATAACCGCATAAAATCAATTTAAAGAACTATAAATATAATATAAACAAATTCATAAAAAAATTTACTAACTAATCTAAAACATAATTTTACTATTAATATACATTAATATAATCTTAATAATAAATTATTATCTTTCAGATGTCCTAAATAATTAATTAATTCTAAAAATTTATAAATAAAATAATATGAAGATAATAATTACATGATTAATTCTAAAATAAATGTAGTTCTATGAAATAAATTTCTAATATATTCTAGAAACTAGTTAGAATATTCACTCATAATATGATAGAAATGAAAATTTATTTTTTAATAATAAAATGTCTACTAAATTTTTTTTAATTATTTTCTATGAACATAACAATTCTTTCAATTAGAGTTGTATAATTATCTATATATATATATATATATATAATTAGATATTCCTAATGATAACCACTAATTTAATAGCTACGTTAAAATATTCACATTTAAATAATGATACTTATATGTTCATTTAATATTAATCGGGTTAATCGTGTATGTTATTGTACGTAGTGATTCATTTTTAAAAATATTAGGATGTTATATTATCCCCCTTCTGGAAAGTAAATCATAAATATTTTTTACTCAGCATAAAAATTTTGGATTTCAATTATGAAAATACCTTTTACATAAAACCACATCCTAAAATTGTTTGATAAAACATCCACTTGATTTGAGAAAAAATGAAATACAAAGTTAATCTAGAATAAACAAAACTCGGTTTACATTTATGATAACATAGTCTTGGAAGATAAATTCTAGTTCCTAAAAACAAATATTGAGTTATATAAAATATTCTCATGAGAAAGGTAACCTCAAAAAACCATTAAATCTTTTATATGTTTGAAGTATATTGATTTCATGGTAGGAAAATTAAATGGATAATTATCTAATTTTAAGATCATGTTCGTATAGATTAAGAAATCCAATACTATTTATTCAAAAAAACAAAATGAAATATATTTATATTAATTTAGTTATTTAATTCATTAATCAATTCCAACCACCATCTAATATTTTTCTCTAAATGTTCAGTGTTTATGAAAACATTTTGATGTATAAAGCACTATAATTGAATTTTAATAGATTAAACAAATATAAAATAGAAAAAAATATATTTTTCCTATAGTAATGTGTTATCCAAAACAAAAAAATATTAATAATAAATAATTTAATTAAACTATTTGAATATAAAAAAACTAATCTCAAAAATTAATAGCAATACCCACAAGCCAACATAGCTCAATCCATAAAAAAATAATTAAAATTAAAAAAATGTTATATGATCATATTGACACCATAATAGTATAAGGATTATATCACATACTCTATAAAGATAAACTTATAATTTATCTCCATGTCATATCATTGAATCATAAATTAAAATACAAAAATGTATTTTCTCTATTCATGTAATGATTATGATTTTTAATCTACTTCTATAAATCGTAGTAATCATCATTTTGGAGGAAAACATTTCCATTTTTGAAAACAATTATTTTCTAAAGATATATTTATACATACAAAAGAAATAAAGTTCACTGAAAATAATTTTTTTAAAATTTAATGGAAGAGTAAAATAATTGAGGTGTTATGATTGTTGAAAAATCAATTAATGTTGTAAATGTTAAAAAAACATTCATTTTTTATTTTTTTTAAATAAAATATAAAAATAATTTTTTTAATAATTCTATTTCCTTGGGTCTGATACATCGAAAATTTTCATTTTATTTTAAAATTTTAAAATTACGTTAATTATTTACATAATTTATAACTAATTTAAATTTTTATATTCCTTTTATTTCACATATTACCTTATTATAATAGTTTCTTATTTATTTATGTTGACATTATACTATTTGCTAATATTCAGTTCCTATATCCAGAATAAAGTTAGTAGGATGAATCAAGTCAACAAGATCATTAGTTGATATTTACTAGATTAATATTAATTAAATTATAATAATGTTTTTGATTTAACTTTATTTTTAATCCATCTATTAAATATTTGTAGGAAAACGGAACTACATTACAACATGGAGTTGGTTGGCCATATGTATGCATGAGTAACAATTCCATTTTATAATGATCATTATGGAAAAAATAAAAAATATTTTAGCATTAAAAAATGATAAAAATATCATTAATAACAAATTAAATATAAAAATTTAATAATATTAATCATTCATGTGATGTGGTGATGAAAAATTAATCACTTTGCTTCTTAGAGGTGGTAGTCCACACGTAAGCAGGAACTCGGTTAATTTTTTTCTATGAATGGAATGGTAAAACATATATGATTTATTATCATATAAGGATGATAATTATGTCATTAATAACATTTATGAAAATTAATTTCAACATTATAACTAGTATAGAGAGTTGGTGATGGACAAACAATCACATCAACAAATGTGGCACCACACACAAGAATGATGAATTGTTTTCCCTTTTTTGGATGTAGATATTGATATAGGTCATTTAAGTGAGTTAATATAATCTCAGTAAATTTCTTATATTTATATATATTTTAACATGGTTTAATAATATATTAGGGATGATAAAAATAAACAAAACAGAAACAATCGATTAAAAATTATACTACTTCTTCCGATAATCTCCTTTTAATATGAACATTCAAAAATTAATAATAGTTTTCCCCATAAATAACTTCGTATCGAATGTGGATATTTCATGTAGGTATATTTTTTTCCTATATTGGAGGAACCATAAAGGTTTTGAGGTGTTAAAAAATTCATGGAAGTTGGTCGATTTTATAAGTGAGGAGAGGGGAACTCTTGTAATTATTTGAACTAATAAATTAATAATAACTGATAATTAGTGTCATCTAGGACTAAAAATTTAATATTATATTAAAATACTAGCATGGATCTAAATTCCCTCATATAATAAAAATTATATATGTTTTTACTATATGTATACCCTTATCTTTTGGTCTCAACACTTATTTATCCCTCTTTATCTATTATCAGGACATGATGGATTTTTTACACATTGAGGGTTAATTTAGTCACCACTTAAATGGCCCTAAGGCCTTCTATTTTTATTTATTATTTATAATACCCATTTTAATGGTTCAAGGAGAACCCTTACATGTCTCGTATAGTTTACGACATTTCATGACCCATAGGTCTTATAGGATTTCATCTAGACTAGAACTACATGAAAATAATACTCCCTAGCCTCTATATTATGATGTCAGCTCTCCACCTTTACATGGATATTAGGATGGGTTTACCATGAATTCTCAATTTGTTTTCAATGAATATTACAAATCCTATCATTCTTCAAAATTGGATTACATCATCAAAATAGTGCAAGAATGTAAGGTAATTATTCTTTCATTAGAAATTATATATAAATTAACATGATTAAGATAAATATTTTATATTTATAATTAATGTTTATAGTTTACAATATCATCTAAAAAATACCATATTAAAATATTTCACTTTTGGAGAAAATAGATTTACATGTTCAAGATATCATTTATTAAAATAATATAAGGGTTGTTATATTATCTATGTGGCCTAAAAAGGACATAAATAATGTACTTAGATGATTATGATAAATTTATACTCATCCACCAACATTTAGTGCTATGTTAAGGTAATTTTACCGCACTTATTATTTTATTTTTATGCGTTTACTACTAGATTTACACTTTACTGTGTTAAAAAAATTAATGTGTTATCATGATATATTTTCTAAAAATGAAAAGAAACTATTTAAAAAAATTATACACTGATTCCAAAAATGGAATATATTTTTCAAATATCAAATCATATTATTTTACTATTTTAGTTTGAATTTGAACAAAATAATCACAATGAAAAGAAGTTTCTTCTGGGAAATGTCCTTTTAAAATATAGTATAATTTTTTACTCAATTATAGAAATAAATCAATTTTAAAACATATACCTATATTATAAAAAATAAAAATTACATAATAAAACTTACTAATACATCGAAAAGATAAATTTATCCTGAAAATACTATAATATAATATTCATAAAAATCTGTATATTTCACTAGTCCTCAATAATTAACTAATTTTAAAAAATTATACACTGATTCCAAAAATGGAATATATTTTTCAAATATCAAATCATATTATTTTACTATTTTAGTTTGAATTTGAACAAAATAATCACAATGAAAAGAAGTTTCTTCTGGGAAATGTCCTTTTAAAATATAGTATAATTTTTTACTCAATTATAGAAATAAATCAATTTTAAAACATATACCTATATTATAAAAAATAAAAATTACATAATAAAACTTACTAATACATCGAAAAGCTAAATTTATCCTGAAAATACTATAATATAATATTCATAAAAATCTGTATATTTCACTAGTCCTCACTACTTAAATGTTTTTAATTATTTTATTAGAACATACCAATAACATAAATTGGATTTGGATAATTATATATATATATATATATATATATATATAATTTTTTATTCCTAATTATGACCACCAATTTACTATCTACTTTAAAATGTTCACTTAAATATAACAATACTTATATGTACATTTAATATTTGTGGGGATTATAATGTATGTTATTATACTTAGTTATTCATTTTTAAAAATATTAGGATGATATATTATCCCCCTTTTGGAAAGTACATCATGAGTACTTTTTACTTACCATAAAAAATGTGTGGTTTCAATTATAAAAATACCTTTTATGTAAAACCACATCCTAAAATGGTTTAATAAAATATCCATTTGATGTGATAGAAACTGAAGTACATAGGTAGTCTGGAATAAAGGAAACTTGGTTTACATGTTTGATAACATGTACATGAATGTGAAATTCTAGTTCCCACTAACTAATATAGAGTTATCTGAAATATTTTCATGAGAAAGGTGACATCAAAAAACTCTAAAATAATTGATAGGTTATGAGGATATTGATTTCATGGTAGGAATATTAAATAGATAATGATTTTATTTTAACATAATTTTCATATTGTTGAGGAAAATCCGATACAATTTATAAAAAATAATAATTATATATATGTATATTAATTTAATAATTTAATTCATTAATCAATTCCCACCACTATATAATCTATTTCTCCAAACGATGAGTGTTCTAGATGAAATTTAAATGTATGAAGCACTAGAATTGACTTTTAATAGATCAAAAAATATAAAATATAATAAAAAAATATTTTTCCTATATTAACGTGTTGTCCAAATCAAAAAGATATTATTAAAAAATATTTTAATAAAAAAATGGAATAAAAAAATAATCATAAAAATTATTAGCAATACCCACAGGTCAACATAGCTCATTCAAAAAAAAATCCTTAAAATTTCAAAAACAATTATATGGTGAGATTGACAGTATAATAGTATAAGGATTTGATTATATAATTAATAAATTTAAACATATATTTTATCACCATATCATATCATTGAATCTTAAATTATAATACAAAAATGTAATTTTCATATTCAAGTAATATTTAAGATATGATATCTATTTTTATAAATCATAGTAAAAATCATTTTCGAGGAACAAATTACCATTTTTGAAATGATTTTTTTTAAATATTAACATATCAATGAATTCATGTTCATTGAAAATTAAATTTAATAAATTTAATGGAAGTGTCAAATCATTGAGTAGTTATCATTGTAGAAAAATCCACTAATGCTGTAAATGTTAAAAAATAATTCCTTTTCTATTTTTTTAAATGAATCTTGAATATATATTTTTTCAAAATAATTCTATTGACATGATTCTGAAACATAATATATGTTCATCGGCTTCTAAAAAGATAAAATTAGGTTAATTATTTAAATAAGTTAAAACTAATTTCAATATTCATATTCAAATTATTTCACATATTAACATGTTATAACAATTTATTATTTATTTATGTTTACGATAGAATCTTTTATGATTTTTTGTTCATATATCCATAATGAAGTTAGTGGTATGAATATGGTCAATGAGATCATAAGTTGATAATATCTAGACTAATATTAACTAAATTATTATAACCTTTATAAATAAATTTTATTT
The DNA here is from genome assembly GCA_963277665.1 of Viscum album. Lineage (NCBI taxonomy): Eukaryota > Viridiplantae > Streptophyta > Magnoliopsida > Santalales > Viscaceae > Viscum > Viscum album. The sequence continues at coordinate 471,021,555 of OY728155.1, forward strand.
TTAATCCATCTATTAAATATGGGTTCAACAAAGGAACTAAATTTCAATAGGGATTTGGCTGGCCATACATGATTTATTACCTTATAAGGATGGTAAGTAATTCATTAACAACTTTTATGAAAATTAATTTCAACATTATAAATTTTATAGAGATTTGGTGATTGATGAACGATCATATCAATTAATGAGGCAGTATTCCACCATACATGAGAATGATGAATTGCTTTCCCTTTTGATGTAGGTAGATATGGATGTAGGAAATTTAAGTAATCTAATATAATCTTATTAAATTTATTAAATTTATATATTTTTTAACATGGTTTAATAATATTTTATTGATGAAAAAAATTTAAAAAAATAAAAACACTCGATCAAAAATTATACAACTTCTTCAGATAGTCTCCTTTTCATAAGAAAATTCAAATAAAAAAAATTCTTTGCATAAAATAAATCCTATGGAAAGTGGGTAGTGGTAGTTAGTATATATTTTTTCATAGATTGGATGAACCTATATTGTTTTTAGGTATTAATAAATTCATAGAAGAATTTAAATTTTATAAGATATGAGAGTGGAAATTTGGGAATCATTAAAACTAATAAATTCATAAAAATTTATAGTTAATGTCATTTATGTCAAAAAATATAAATTAATATTACAAGATCAGTTGGGATATAAATCCCCTAATATAACAAAAATTATATATTTTTAACTATATTTCTACCCTTAACTTTTGGTCACAACCCTTATATATCTCATGTATATATTATTGGGACATCATGGATTTTTTACACTTTGAGGGTTAATTTAGTCACTACATAAATGGACCTAAGGCCTTCTCTATTTATTTAATTTTTATAATCCCCCTTTTAATATTTGAATGGGAACCCTTCCACGGCCTGTATGCTTCGTGACATTTCATGACCCAGAGGTCTTATAGGAATTCATCTAGAATATAACTTCAAGGAAGTAATACTCCCTAGAATCAACATAATGATGTTAGCTTTCCACCTTCACATCGATATTCGGTTGGGCTTACAATGCATGTACAAGCCGGTTTTGTTGAAAATTACAAACCCTATCATTCTTCCATATCTGATTACTTCATCAAAATATTGAAATAATGTAAGGTAATTATTCATTAATTAAAAATTAACTATAAATTCACATGATAAAGATAAATATTTTATATTTATAATTAATGATTATATTTAACTATATCATCAAAATAATACCATATTAAAATATTTCACATATGGAAAAAAATTTATTTACATGCTCGACATCTCTTTTAATAAAATACTACAAGGGTCATTAGATTATCTATGTGGACCAACAAGGACATAAATAATTCCCTTAGATGATTATGATAAATATCTATTAATATAACAACATTTAATCATGTGTTAAGGTAATTTTACAATACTTATTATTTTTTTACTATTTATTAATAAATAAATTTATCTTTTGCTGTGTTAAAAAAATTATTGTGTTAACATTTCATATTGTCTAAAAATTAAAAAATATATTTTAAAAACGAGACACTAATTGAAATTATGGAATCTATTTTACAAATTTCAAATCATATAATTTACATAATTTAGTTATAATTTGAACTAGATAATCAAAGTGAAAAATAGTTCTTCTGTGAAATGTCATTTTAAAATATAAAATAATTTTTTACTAAATTTTAGTATATAATCAATTTAAAACACTATAGCTATATTATAAAATATAAATAATACATAATAAAATTTACTAACTGATCCAAAAAAAATTTACTTTGAATATTCATTAATAATATTTTCATAAAAAATCAGTATCTTTCAGTAGTACTCAATAATTAATTAATTTCCAAAAATTATAAATAAAATAATTTTAAGATAACAATGATATGACTAAATCAAAAATAAATTTCATAATATGGAATAAAATTTCTATAAATTATAGAAACTAATTATAATATTCACTTATAATATGAGAGAAGCCAAATTTTTAATGAAAATTTATTTTGGAAAAATAAAATGTATATTAAACTTTTTGTAATTATTTTCTACGAACATAAAAATTCCATCAATTGGAGTTGGGTCATTGTAAATATATAACTATAATTAGTTATTTCTAATGATAACCACCAATTTAATAGCTACGTTAAAATGTTCACATTTAAATAATGATACTTATATGTTCATTTTATATTAGTGGGGCGTATCATGTATGTTATTTTACATAGTGATTCCTTTTTAAAAATATTAGGATAATATATTATCGCCCTTTTTGAAAGTACATCATAAATATTTTTTACACAACATAAAAAATGTGGCATTTCAATTATGAAAATACCTTTTTTGTAAAACCACATCCTGAAATGGTTTAATAAATCATCCACCTGACATGAGATAAAATGAAGTATAATTGTAATCTAGAATAAATGAAACTCGTTTTACATGTATTATAACATGGAAATGGATGTGAAATTCTAGTGCCTATAGACTAAAATAGAGTTATCTGAAAGATTATCATCAGAAAGGTAACCTCTAAAAACCCTAAAATCATTGATAGGTTAGGAGGATATTGATTTCATAGTTGGATAAATTAAATGGATAATTATTTAATTAATGGTAGGGGATAAAGGATTATTTATTATTTAATGCAAAGTAAAGACCTCTTTTAACTGGGTAGAAGGAGATCCATTACATAGCTCGAAGTCCATGTGGGCATTTATCCCATTGCATGGCCTGTATGCCCAAGGTTTTTGCCCGAGGTCCGTTCTATGAATAGTACTGCTACAGTACTCCACATACTATAGTACTACATAGTATTTTCTGCTACTATATTATCCTACCACTATAGTCAACATAGCTCATTCAACAAAAAAATCCCTAAAATTACAAAAAACAAATGTTCTGATATTGAGACCATAATTGTTAAAGGATTTGATCATATATTATTTAATGTTAAACATATAATTTATCTCCAAATAATATAAATGAATTGTAAATTATAAAAAAAGAATATAATTTCACTATTCAGGTAATCTTTCAGATATGCTATCGATTTCAATAAATCGTAGTAAAAATCATTTTCGAGGAAAACATTCCTATTTTTGAAAAGAATTTATTTTTTTTATAAAATATGAACATATAAAATAAATCAACTTCATTGAAAATAAAATTTTAAATATTTAATGGTAGAGTCAAATAATTGGGGATTTATGATTGTAGAAAAGGGCATTATTTATGTAAAAGTTATAAAACTTCTTGTATCTCTTTTTTTAAATGAAACTTAAACATAATATTTTTTAAAATAAATTTATTTACTTGAGTCTGACACATCACATATGGTCATTATATTCTATAATGATAATTTTAGGATAATTATTTACATAATTTATAACTAATGTAAATTTTAATATTACTATTATTTCACTTATTACCATGTTATAACAATTAGTTAAATATTTATGTTCACACTAGACTATTTGATGATATTATGTTCATTCATCTAAAATGACGTTAGTAGTCTAAATATGGTCAAATAGTTTCTATGTTGATAATATTTCGATTAATATTAATTAAATTATTATAACTTTTATTATTTAATTTTATATTTAATCCTTCTTTTAAATATGGGTACGAAAAAGGAACCGCATAACAACATTGAGTTGGTTGGCCATACGTATTCATGATTAACAATTCCATTTTCCAATGATCATTATGGAAAAATGAAAAAATATTTTATCATTAAAAAATGATAAAAATATCATTAATACTCTATTATATCTACAAATATAATTATATAAATCATTCATGTTATGTGGTGATGAAACATTAATCACAATGCTTCAAGGAGGTGGTAGTCAACATGTACACAGGAACTGTGTAAATTTTTTTCTGTGAATGGAATGGAAAAACATACATGATTTATTATCTTATATGGATTATATGAAAGTGATTAATAACAGTTATGAAAATTAATTTTTACATTATAACTAGTATATATAGTTGGTTATGGGCAAACAATCACATCAACTAATGAGGCAGTTTTCCACTGTACACAATAATGATGAATTGTTTTCCTTATTGATATAGATATAGATGGATATAGGTCATTTAAGTAAGTTAATATACTCTTAATAAATTTCATATGGTTATATAAATTTTATCATGGAATAATAATATTTTAGTGATGATAAAAATAAACAATATAGAAACACTCGATTAAAAATTGTTCCGCTTCTTCCTATAGTCCCATTTTCATATGAAAAATCAAAAATTAACAATAATTTTTTTTGCATAAAACGCATACTATTGAATGTTGGTAGGGGATTTAGGTATATAGTTTTTCCTATATTTTTGAAACAAAAATGGTTTTGAGGTGTTAAGAAATTCGAGGAAGAAGATCAATTTTATAAGTGAGGATAGAGACACTCATGAAATTTTTAAAACTAATAAATTCATAATAATTTATAAATAATGCCATCTTTGTCAAAACCTGTAATTTTATATTACAAGATTACTATGGATCAAAATCCCATCATACAATAAAAATTACATATGTTTTGGCTATACTTTTACCCTTACCTTTTGGTCAAAACCCTTATTTATCCCATTTATCTATTATCGAGAAAACATGGATATTTTACACTTTGAGGGTTAATTTTTTCACTACCTAAATGGACCTAAGGAATTCTATTTTTATTTATTTTTTATAGTCCCCCATTTAAGGGATGATGGGGAACCCTTACATGGACTATATGCTTCGTGACATTTCATGACCCATATGTCTTATAGGAATTAATCTAGACAATAACTATATGGAAATAATACTCCCCATGCTATATATCATGATGTTAGCCCACCAACTTCTTAGGAATATTTTTATGGTATTACAACACATGCACAAGCTGATTTTGATGAAATTTAAAAACCCAATCATTGTTCCAATTCTGATTGCATCATCAAAATAGTGGAAGAATGTATGGTAATTATTCCATCATTAAAAATTACATATATATTAACATGATTAAGATAAATATTTTTAATTTATAAATAATTTTTATAGATAAATGTATCATCTGAAAAATGAAATATTAAAATATTTCACTTAAGGGAAAAATAGATTTACATGTTTGAAATCTTGTTTAATAAAATACTATAAGGGTCATTATATTATCCATGTGTCCCAAAAAGGATATAAATAATTCCCTTATATGATTATGATAAATATCTAATCATCCAACAACATTTAATCATGTGTTACGATAATCTTACCATATTTATTATTTTATTTATATGCATTAACTACTAGATTTATCCTTTACTATGTTAAAACAATTAATGTGTTAACATTACATATTGCTTAAAAATTATAAGTACTATTTAAAAAAAATGAGACACTGATTCAAAATATAGAATTGATTTTTCAAATTTCAAATCATATAATTTTCATAATTTAGTGTGAATTTGAACTAGATAATCACAATGAAAAACTGTTTATTTTGTAAAATATCCCTTTACAATATAAAATAATTCTTTACAACATTATAGTATAAAATCAATTTAGTCAATTATAACTATATTATAAAAAATAAAAATTGAACAATAAAATTTACTAATTGATCCAAAAAATAATTTTTCCATCAAAATAAGTTAATATAGTTTTCATAAAAAATCAGTATCTTTCACTACTCCTTTAAAATTAATTAATTAAAAAAATTATAAATAAAATAATTTTATGAAAACAATGACATGATTAATTAAAAAATAAATGGAATTCCATTAATTTAAATTTTTATATATTATAGAAAATAATTATAATATTCACTTATAATATGTGAGAAAAAAAATTTAATTAAAATTTGATTCTGAAAAATAAAATGTCTACTAAAATGTTTATAATTATTTTCAAAGAACATACCAATTCCATCAATTGGATTTGGATCATTATATATATATATATATATATATATATATATATGTCTAAAATTCATTATTCTTAATGATAACCATCAATTTAATAGCTATATTAAAATGTTCACATATAAATAATGATTCATATGTGTTCATTTAGTATTAGTGGGGCTTACCATGTATGTTATTGTACTTGGTGATTCCTTTTACAAAAATTAGGATGCTATATTATCCCATTTTTGGAAAGTACATCATAAATTTTTTTTACTCATCATAAAAAATGTTCGGTTTCAATTATGAAAACACCTTTTATGTAAATCCACATCCTAAAATGGTTTAACAAATCATCAACTTTATCTATGCGAAAATGAACTAAAAAGTTAATTTAGAATAAAAAAAACTCGATTTACATGTATGATAACATGGACATTGAAGAGGAATTCAAGTGTCTACGGACTAATATATAGTTATTGGAATGATTCTCATCAGAAAGGTAACCTCTAAATACCATTAAATCATTTATAGGCAAGGAGGATATTGGTTTCATGGTTAAAAAATTAAATGTATAATTAATTTATTTTAAAATCATTTTTATATAGTTGAAGAAATGATATACAATTTATAGAAAAAAACATAATGAAATATATGTATATAAATTTAAGAATTTAATTATTTAATCAATACCCACAACCATCTAATCGATTTCTCTAAATGATGAGTTTTCATGATGAAATTTAAATAATGAAGCACTAGATTTTACTTTTAATTAATCAAAAATTATAAAATATAATAAAAATATATTTTTCCTAAATTAAAATTTATCCAAAAACAAAAAATATTATTAAAAAATACGTTAATTAATAAAATGTAATATAAAAAAATTTAATCTAAAAAATTAAAATCAATACACATAGGTCCACATAGCTCTTTCAACAAAATATTCTTAAAATTACAAAAAAATGTTATATGATGAGATTAACGCCATAATAGTAGAAGGATTTTATTATATACTCCATAAAGTGAAACTTATAATTTATATCTATATCATATCAATGAATCTTAAATTATAATAAAAAAATTTAATTTACCTATTCATGTAATCATTAATATATGCTCTCAATTTCTATAAATTAGAGTAAAAATCATTTTCGAGGAAAAAATTTCCATTTTCGAAAAGCATTATTTAAAAACAAATTGAAAATATAAATGAAATCATGTTCATTGAAAATAAAATTTTAAATTTTAAATGGAAGAGTCAAATCATTATGGTGTTATGATTGTAGAAAATGCCACTAATGCTGTAAATGTTAAAAAAAAATCGTTTCTCTTTTTTTAATGAAACCTAAAAATAATGTTTTAAAAATAATTCTATTTCCTTGACTCTGACACATCACATGTGTTCATTATATTCTAATATGATAAAATTAGGTTAATTATTTACATAAATTTTAACTAATTTAAATTTTCATATTTCAATTACATCCATTATTATAATGTTATATCAATTTCTTAATTATTTATGATAACATTAAACTCTTTGATGATATTCTGTTCATAGATCTAGAATGATGTTAGTAGGATGAATACAATCACATATATTATATGTTGATAATATGTAGATTAATGTTAATTAAATAAATATAACTTTTATAATTAAAATTTATTTTTAATTCTTCTATTAAATATGGATATGATAAGCGAACTGCATATCAACACGGAGTTGGATGGTCATACTTATGAATGAGTAACAAGTTCATTTTCCAATGATCATTATGGGTATTGCTTCTTGGAGGTGTTAGAAGACACGTACACATCAATTGTTTAAATTTCTTTCTATGAATGTAATAGTAAAACTTACATGATTTATTATATTATAAGAATGATAAGTAAGTCATTAATAACATTTATGAAAAGTAAATTCAACATTATAACTAGTATAGAGAGTTGGTGATGGATGAACAATCACATCAACAAATGAGGTAGTATTCCACTCTACACAATAATGGTGAATTTATTTCTCATTTTATGGAGTTAGAGATGGATATAGGTCATTTATGTAAGTTAATATAATCTTAGAAAAATTCTTATATTTATATATATTTTAACATGGTTTAATATTATTTTAGGGATGATAAAAATAAACAAAATAGAAACACTCAATTAAAAATTATACCACTTCATCAGATAGTTCCCTTTTCTTAAGAACATTCGAGAATTAAAAATAGTTTTCTGTATAAAATACATCATATTCAATGTGGGTTTTGCTTTTAGGTCTATATTTTGTCCTAAATTGGATGAACCAAAATGGTTTTGAGGTGTTAAGAAAATTGAGGAAGAAGTTCAATTTTATAAGAGTAGATAAGGGCACTCATAGAATTTCTAATACCAATAAATTCATAATAATTGATAATTAATTCCATATAAGTCAAAACATATAATTTTATATTACATAATTAGTATGGATCTAAATCCCATCATATAATAAAAATCAAATAGTTTTGACTATACTTATACCCTTACCTTTTGGTCACAACACATATTTATCCCCTTTATCTATTATAGGGACAATATAGATTTTTTACAATTTGAGGGTTAATTTAGGCACTACCTAAATGGCACTAAGGCCTTCTATTTTTATTTCTTTTTTATAATGCCCCTTTTAAGGGTTTATGGGGAACCCTTACATGGAATGTATGCTTTATGACATTTCATGACCCATAGTCCTTATAAGAATTCATTTATACAATAAATACTTGGAAATAATACTCCCTAGCCTCTAAATCATGATGTTAGCTCTCCAACATCACATGGAAATTTGGTTGGGCTTACCATGCATGCACAATCCAGTTTCGATGGAAATTACATACCCTATCATTCTTCCAAATCTGATTACTTCATCAAAATAGTGAAAGATTGTAAGGTTATTATTCCTTCATTAAAAATTACATATAAATTGACATGATTAAGAAAAATATATGATATTTATAATTAATGTTTATAGTTAACTATATCATTAGAAAATGTCCATATTAAAATATTTCATGTATGGGAAAAATATATTTACATGTTATACATCTCTTTTAATAAAATACTATAAGGGTACTTAGATTATCCATGTGTCCCAAAAATGACCTAATTAATTACCTTAGATGATTGTGACAAATACCTACTCATCCAGCAACATTTAATTATGTGGTAAGGTAATTTTACCGTACTTATTATTTTATTTTCATGCATTAATTACTAGATTTACCCATTAATGTTTTAAACCAATTAATGTGATAAAATTTAAAATTATAAAAAAAAATTAAAAGAAATTTTTAAAAAAATGAGACACTTATCCCAAATATGGAATTGATTTTTCAAATTTCAAATCATATAATTTTCATAAGTTAGATTAAATATGAACCAGATAATCACAATGAAAAACAGTTTCTTTTATGAAATGTCCTTTTAAAATATAAAATAAATTTCTACTAAATTATATTATAAAATCCATTTTAAAAAAATAACTATATTATAAAAAATAAATATTACGTAACCGATCCAAAATATAATTATACCATGAAAATACATTAATATAATTTTCACAAAAAATATGTATCTTTCACTTGTCCTTAATAATTAATTAATTTCCAAAAAATATAAATAAATTAATTTTATGATAACAATGACATGGTTAATTAAAAAATAAATGTCATTATATGAAATAAATATTCTATATATTTTAGTAACTAATTAAAATATTAACTTATTATTTGATAGAAAACAAATTTTTAATGAAACTTAATTTTTGAAAAATAATTGTCTCAGAAATGTTTGTAATTGTTTTCTAAGAACATACCAATTCCATCAATTAGTGGTGGATCATTATATATATATATATATATATCTAAAATTATTTATTCCTAATGATAACCACCAATATAATAGCTATGTTAAAATGTTCGCATTTATATAATGATACTTATATTTTCATTTAATATTAGAGGGGCTTATCGTGTATGTTACTGTACTTAGTGATCCCATTTTAAAAATATTATGATGATATATTATCCTCCTTTTGGAAAATACTTCCTAAATATTTTTTAATCATCATAAAAATGAGGGGTTTCAATTGTGAAAATACCTTTTATGTAAAACCACATACTAAAATGGTTTAATAAAAAATCAACATGATTTGAGAGAAAATGAAGTACAAAAGTAATCTAGAATAAAATAAACCCGGTTTACATGTATTACAATATTTACATAGAAGAGAAATTCTAGTGCTTAATTACTAATATATAGTTATATAAAAGATTCTCATGAGAAAGGTAACCTTAAAAAACCCTTAAATCTTTGATAGGTTTTGAGGATATTCATTTCATTGTTTATTTTATTTTTAGATCATTTTCATATTGTTGAGGAAATATTATACAATTTATAAAAAAACAAATAAGGAAACATATGAATATTAATTTAATAATTTAATTTATTAATCCATTCCCACCACCAGCTATTCTTTTTCTCCAAACGATGAGTGTTTATGACAAAATTTAAATATATGAAGCACTAGAATTGACTTTTAATATATGAAAAAATATAAAATAGAATAAAATATATTAGTCCTATATAAACTTGTTATCCAAAACAAAAAAAAATATTATTAAAAAATATTTTATTATATAATATGGAATATAAAAAATATTAATCTCAAAAAATAATAGCAATACCCACAGGTCAAAATAGCTCATTCAAAAAAATCATTAAAATTAACAAAAAATGTTATATGATGATATTAACACCATAATAGTTGAACAATTTTATCATATACTCTATAAAGTAAAACATATAATTTATCTCTATATCATATCAAGGAATCTAATATTATAATAGAAAAATGTAATTTCTTTATTTATAAAATCTGTAAGATATGCTCTCGATTTCTATAATACTTAGTAAAAATCATTTTCAAGGACAAGATTTCCATTTTTGAAAAAATTTATTTTTTTTAAAAAATATGAACATATATAAGAAATCAAGATCATTGTAAATAAAATATGAAAAATTTAAAGGAAGAGTCCAGTAATTGAGGTGTTATGACTGTAGAAAAGGCCACTAGTGCTATAAAAGTTAAAAAACATGTCATTTCCCTTTTTTTAAATGTTACTTGAAAATAATTGTTTTAAATATTTCTATTGCCTTCGGCCTGACACATCACATTTGTTCATTATCTTCTAAAATTATAAAATTATCTAAATTATTTACATAATTAATAACTAATATATATTTTAATATTCCTATTATTTCATTTATTACCATGTTATATCAATTTATTAATTATTTATGTTCACATTAAACTCTTTGATGATATTCGGTTCATAGATCCATAATGACATTAGTAGGATGAATATAGTCAAAGGGGTTATAAGTTGATAATATCTAGATTAATATTAGTTAAATTATTATAACTTTTATAATTTAGTTTTATTCTTAATCCATCTATTAAATATATATACAAAAAAGGAAATACATTACAATATAGAGTTTGATGGACAAACATATGGAGGAGTAACAATTCGATTTCACCTTGATCATTTTGGAAAAAAGAAAAAATATATTCTCATTACAAAAAGGTATAAATATCATTAATAACCTATTAAATCTACAAATATAATTATATAAATCATTCATGTGATGTTGTGATGAAAGATGAATCACATTACTTCCTAGAGGTGGTAGTCCGAACGTATGCATGAACATTGTATTTTTTTTCTATGAATGGAATGGTAAAACATACATGATTTATTATCTTATAAGGATGATAAGTAAGTCATTAATAACATTTATGAAAATTAATTTCCACATTATAACTAGTATAGAGGGTTGGTTGTGGATGAACAATCACATCAACTAATGCGGTTTTATTCCACTGTACACAAGAATGATGAATTGTTTTCCCACATGATGGAGGTAGAGATGGATATAGGTCATTTAAAACATTTAATATAATATGAGTAAATTTCTTGTATTTATATATATTTTAACATGGTTTAATAATATTTTAGGGCTGATAAAAATAAATAATTAGAAACACCAGATTAATAGTTATTCAACTTTTTAGATAGTCCCCTTTTATTAAGAACATTCAAAATTTAAAAATAGTTTTCTTCATAAAATAAATGCTATTGAATGTGTGTAGTGGTTGTATGTATATATTTTTTCCTAGATTGGAGGAACCAAAATCGTTTTGAGGTGTTATGAAAAATGAAGAAGATGTTTAATTTTATATGAGATGAGAGGGTCACTCATAGAATTTTTAAAACTAATAGATTTATAATAATTGATAATTAATTACATGTATGTAAAAAAATATAATTTAATATTAAAATATTAGAATAGATCTGAATCCCATAATATAATAGAAATTATATATGTTTTGACTCTACTTATACCACTACTGTTTGGTCCAAACCCTTATTTATCCCCTTTATCTTTTATCACGACAACATCGATTTTTAACAAATTGACAGTTAATCTATTCACTACCTAAATGGACCTAAGGCCATCTATTTTTATTTATTTTTTATAATCCTCCTTTTAAGGGCTGAAGGGTAAGCCTTACATGGCTCATTTGCTTCGTGGCATTTAATAACCATAGGTCTTATAGGAATTCATCTAGAAAATAACTATATGGAAAAAATACTCCCAAGACTCTACATCATGATGTAAGCTCTCCAAATTTACTTGGATATTCAGTTGGGATTACCATGCAAGCACAATCCGTTTATGAGGAAAATTAAAAACCCAATCATTCTTTCAAATCTGTTTAATTTATCAAAATAGTGTAAGAACGTAAGGTAATTAATCCTTCATTAAAAATTACAAATAAATTAACATGATTAAGATAAATATTTTATATTTATAATTAATGTTTATAGTTAAAAATATCATTTGAAAAATACCATATTAAAATATTACACTAATGGAAAAATAGATATACATGTTCGACATCTCTTTTAATAAAATACTATAAGGGTAATTATATTATCCATGTGACCTAAAAAACGACATAAATAGTCCCCTTAGATGATTATGATAAATATATACTCATCTAAAAACTTTTAATCATGTTTTTTGGTGATTTTACTGTACTTATTATTTTATTTTTTTCATTAATTACGTGATTTAACCTTTAATGTGTTAAAATAATTAATGTGTTAACATTTCATATTGTCCAAAAATTAAAGGAACTATTTATAAAAAATGAGACACTGATTCAAAATATGGAATCCATTTTTCAAATTTCAAATCATAAAAATTTATTAATTTTGATTTAATTTGAACAAGATAATAACATTGTAAAATAGTTTTCCAGAAAAATGACTTTTTTACTTATAAAATATTTTTTTATGAAATTATATTATAAAATAATTTTAAAAAACTATAACTATATTACTGAAAAAAAATTACATAATAAAACTTACTAATAGATCCAAAACTTAATTTTAAAAAGGAAATAAATTAATATAATTTTCCTAAAAAATTAGTATCTTTGACTAGTCCTCAATAATTAGTTAATTTCAAAAAATTATATATATATATTAATTTTAAGATAGAAATGACATGATTAATTAAAAAATAAATTCCATTCTTTGAAATAAAATATTTATATATTCCAGAAACTTATTATAATATTCACTAATAATATGAGAAAAAAATGTTTTTAATGAAAATTTAGTTTTGAAAAATAAAATGTCTACTAAAATGTTTCTAATTATTTTCGTAGCATAAAAAATGTGGGGTTGCAATTAAAAAAATACCTTTTTATGTAAAACCACATCCTAAAATGATTTAACAAAACATCCACTTGATTTGAGAGAAAATCATGTACACAGTTTATTTGGAAAAAATGAAACTCAATTTACATGTATGATAACATGGATATGGAAGAGAAATTCTAGTGCCCACAGACTAATATAGAGTTATCTATAAAATCTTTATGAGAAAGGTAACATCTAAAAAACCTTAAATCATTAATATGTTAGGAGGATATTGATTTCTTGGTAGGAAAATTAAATGAATAATTATTTTATTTTAAGATAATTTTTATATAGTTGAGGAAATCGTATACAGTTTATGCAAAAAACAGAACGAAATATATGTATATATATATTTATGAATTTAATTCATTAATTAATTCCCATCACTATCTAATCTATTTATCCAAAATATGAGAGTTCATGAGGAAATTTAAATGTATGAAGCACCAGAATTGACTTTTAATAGATCAAAAAATATAAAATTGAATAAAAATATATTTTTTATAAATTAACATGTTTTCCAAAACCAAAAAAAATATTATTAAAGAATTTGTTAATTAAAAATGGATTAAAAATAAAATTAATATCAAAAATTAATTACAATACCCACATGTCAACATAGCTCATCAAAAATCATATCCTTAAAATTACAAAAAAAATGATTTAGTGATATTGACACCATAATAGTTGATGGATTTGATCATATACTCTATAAATTTAAACATATAATTTATCTCTATATCATATCAATGGATATTAATTTATAATACAAAAAATATAATTTCCCTATTCAGCTAATCTTTCAGATATGCTATCGATTTCTATAAATCTTAGTAAAAATCATTTTTAAGGAAAACATTTTCATTTTTGAAAAGAATTGTTTTTTATAAAAATATTAACATATAAAAGAAATAAAGTTCATTGAAAATAAAATTTTTAAAATTTAATGGAAGAGTCAAATCATTGAGGTGTTATGATTGTAAAAAAATCCACTAATGCTGTAAAAGATAAAAAACATTCCATTTTTCTTTTTATAAAATGCAACATGAAAATAAGTTTTTTAAATATTATTTAAATTTCCTTGAGTTTTTTAAAATCACATATGATCATTATCTTCTAAAATGATAAAATTAGGTCAATTATTTACATAATTTATAACTAATTTAAATTTTCATATTCCTATTATTTCACTTGTTATCATGTTATCACAATTTCTTATTTATTTATGTTCACAGTATACCCTTCGATGATATTCTGTTCATAGATCTAGAATGACATTAGAGAATTTGAATATAGTAAAAGGGATAATTATTTGATAATATCTAGATTAAAATTTATTAAATTAATATAACACTTATAATTAAACATTATTTATAATCCATCTATTAAATATGTGTACGAATATGGAATTGCATAACAATATGGAGATGGTTGCCCATACGTATGAATGAGTAACAATTAAATTTTCCTTTGATAATTATGGAAAAATGAAAAAATATTTTAACATTACATAATGATAAATATTTCATTAATACCCTATTAAATCTACAAACATAATTATATAAATCATTCATCTCATGTCTTGATGAAAAATAAATCACATTGCTTCCTAGAGGTGGTAGTCCACACATAAGCAGGAATTATGATATTTTTTTCAATGAATGGAATGGTAAAGCATACATGATTTATTATTTTATAATGATTATAAGAAGTCATTGAAAACATTTATGAAAATTGATTTCTATATTATAACTAGAATAGAGAGTTGGTCATGGATGAACAATCACATCAACTAATGAGATAATATTCTATCATACACAAAAATGATAACTTTTTTCCCATTTTGTTGAGGTAGAGATGTATATAGGTCATTTAAGTAAGTTAATTTATTATTAGTAAATTTATTATATTTATATATATATTAGCATTGTTTAATAATATTTTAGGGATGATAAAAATAATCAAAATAGAAACACTCGATTAAAAATTATACCACCTCTTCATATAGTCCCCTTTTCATAATAACATTCAAAAATTATATATAGTTTTATTCATAAAATAAATACTATTGAATGTGGGTATTGGTTTTTGGTATATATTTTGTCTCATATTAGAGTAACCAAAATGGTTTTGAGGTGTTAACAAATTTGAAGAAGAATGTCAATTTTATAAGAGAGGAGAGGGGCACTCTTTGAATTTTTGAAACTAATAAATTTATAATAATTGATATAAAATTCCATATAAGTTCAATCATATAATTTTATAATAAAATATTAGAATAGATCTAAATCTCTTCATGTAATAAAAATTATATATTTTTTGAATATAATTCTACCCTTACCTTTTGGTCGCAACCCTTATTTATCCACTTTATCTATCATCGGGACTATGTGGATTTTTTTACACATTGAGGGTTTATTTAATCACTACATAAATGGCCCTAAGGAAATATATTTTTATTTATTTTCTATAATCCCCCTTGTAAGGGTTGAAGCAGAACCCGTACGTGGACCATACACTTCATGACATTTCACGACCCATAGGTCTTATTAGAATTCATCTAAACTATAACTATATAAAAATAATACTCTCTAGGTTCTACATTGTGATGTTAGATCTCCACCTTCACATGGATAATTGGTTGGGCTTACTTTGTATGCACAAGCCGGTTTCGATGAAAATTACATACCCTGTCATTCTTCCAAATCTAATTACATCATCAAAATATTTTAGGAATATAAGGTAAATATTATATCATTAAAAATAACATATAAATTAACAGGATTAAGATAAATATGTTATATTTATAATTAATTTTTATATATAACTATATAATATGAAAAATACCATATTAAAATATTTCACTTATGGAAAAAATAGATTAACATGTTCGAAATCTCTTTTAATAAAATTATATAAGGGTATTTATATAACAATGTGGCCCAAAAAGGAAATAAATAATTCCCTTAGATGATTATGAAAAATATATACTCATACAATAACATCTAATCATCTGTTAAGTTAATTTCACCCTACTTATTATTTTATTTTTTTCATTAATTACTAGATTTACCATTTAATGTGTTAAAACAATTAATGTGTTAACATTACATATTGTATAAATATTAAAGAAACAATTTAAAAAATTGAGACATTGATTCCAAATATTGAATCCATTTTTCAAACTTCCAATCATATAATTTTCATATTTTAGAATGAATTTGACCATATAATTAAAATAGAAAAGCCGTTTTTCTATGAAATATTTTTTTAAATATAAAATAATTTTTTTCCAAATTGTAGGATAATATAAATTTTAAAACTATAATTGTATTATAAAAAACAAAAATTATATTATAAAATTTACTAACTAATCCAAAACACAGTTTTACCATGAATTTACATTAATATTATTTTCATAAAAAATCAATATCTTTTTCAAGTCTATAATAGTTAATTAATTTCCAAAAATTAAAAATAACATAATTTTATGATAACAATGACATGATTAATTCAAAAATAAATTTCATTATATGAAATATATTTTCTATATATTCTAGAAACTTATTATAATATTTACTCATAATATGACAGAAAATAAATTTTTAATGTAAATTTATTTCGGAAAAAATGTCTACTATAATACTTGTAATTATTTTCTAATAACATAACAATTCCATCATTTGGAATTTTATTTTTATATATTTATATATATATCTCTAAAATTAGTTATTTCTAATGATAACAACTAATTTAATACCTACGTTAAAATGTTCACATTTAAATAACGATACTTATATGTTCATTTAATATTCTTGGGGCTTATCGTTCATGTTATTTTACTTAGTGATTACTTATAAAAAAATTTAGGCTAATATATTATCCCACGTTGGTATAGTAAATCATAAATATTTTTTAATGAGTATAAAAATTGTGGGGTTTCAATTATGAAAACACATTTTATTGAATACCACATCCAAAAATGGTTTAATAAAACATAAACCTGATTTGAGGGAAAAATAAGTACAAATATAATCTTGAAAAAAAGAAACATGGTGTACATGTATGATAACATGGACATAGAAGAGAAATTCTAGTGCTTATAGTCTAATATAGAGTTATATAAAATATTCTCATGAGAAAGGTAACCTCTAAAAACCCGTAAAATCATGGATTGGTTAAGAGAATGTTAATTCCATGGTTGGAAAATTAAATGGATAATTATTATTTTTAATGGTTGTTGTTGAAGAGTCATTTATTATTTAAAGAAAACCAAAGACCTCTTTTAACTGGGTATAGGGAGACCCATTACATAGCCAGAAGGTCTTGTGGGCTTTTAGCCCATTACATGGCCCTCTTGCCCAAATTTTTTGCCTCAGTCCCATTATGTGAGCAGTACTATTACAATACAATGCTTGCTACAGTATTCCCCTTATCTGCCTTTGCTACAACACCCTACTGCTGCAGGTCAACATAGCTTATTCAACAAGAAAATCCTTAAAATTACAGAAAAAATTATATGATGAGATTGACAGCATAATAGTTGAAGGATTTGATCATATACTCTATAATGTTAAACATAAAATCTATCTCCATATCATATCAAATGAATCATAGATTATAATACAAAAATTTAATTTCCCTATTTAGCTAATCTTTATGATATGCTATCGATTTCTATAAATCATAGTAAAAATTCATTTTGGAGGAAAACATTTCTTTTTTTTTGCAATGAAATATTTTTATTTTTATAAATATGATCATATAAAATAAATAAAGTATATTTAAAATAAAAATTAAAAAATATAATAGTGAAATAAAATCATTGAGGTTTTATGATTTTAGAAAAATCGATTAATGCTGTAAAAGTTAAAAAAACAAACTGTTTCTATTTTTTAAAATGAAGCATGAAAATAATGTTTTTTAAAATAATTTAATTGCTTTGAGTCTAACACATCACATATGTTCATTATCTTTTAAAATGATTAAATTAGGTTAATTATTTACATAATTTATAACTAATGTAAATTTTCATATTCCTATTATGTCGCTTATTACCATGTTATAACAAATTCTTCGTTATTTATGTTCACATTAGACTCTTTGATGATATTCTGTTCCATGATCTAGAATGAGGTTAGTAGGATGGATATGGTCAAAGAGAACCTATTTTGATAATATCTAGATTAATATAAATTATATTATTATAAATTTTATAATTAAATTTTATTTTAATCCATCTATTAAATATGGGTACAAAAAGGGAACTGCATTACAACATGGACTTGGTTTGTCATACGTATGCATGAGTAAAAATTCTATTATTAAATGATCATTATGACAAAATAAAAAATATTTTATCATTACAAAATGATAAAAATATCATTAATACCCAATTAAATCTACAAATATAATTATATAAATCATTCATGTGATGTAGTGATGAAAAATGAATCACATTGCTTCCTGGATGTGGTTGTCCAAACCTACGCTGGAACTGTGTAAATTTTTTTCTATGAATGGAATAGAAAAACATACATTATTTATTATCTTATAAGCATGATAAGAAGGTCATTAAAAAAATTTTGGAAACTAATATCAACATTATAAATAGTATATATATTTGGTCATCGACGAACAATAACATCAACTAATGAGGCTGTACTCCACAATACAGAAGAATGAGGAATTTTTTTCCCATTTGGTGGAGGTAGAGATGGTTATTGATCATTTAAGTAAGTAAATATAATCTTATTAATTTTATTATATTTATATTTTTTAAAAAATGTTTAATAATATTTTAGGGATGATAAAAATAAACCAAATAGAAACACTCTATAGAAAATTATACAACTTCTTTAGATTGTCCCCTTTTCATACGAACATTCAATAATTAAAATTATTTATCTCCATAAAATTCATCCTTTTAAATGTGTGTAGAAGTTGTAGGTATATATTTTGTCCTACATTGGTGGAACCAAAAAGGTTTTGAGGAATTATTAAATTCATAGAAGAAGTTCGATTTTATAAGAGATGAGAGGGGAACTCTTGAGAATTTTTAAAACTAATAAATTTATAATAAATGATATTTAATGTCGTCTAGGTCAAAACATATAATTTTATATTACAATATTAGTATGGCTCTATATCCCCTCTTATAATAAAAATTATATATGTTTTGACTGTACTTCTACCATTTCCTTTTCGACAAAACCCTTATTTATCTCCTTTATCTATTACCGGACATCATGTATTTTCTACACAATGAGGGTTAATTTAGTCACTACCTCAATGGCCCTAAGGCCTTCTATTTTTATTTATTTATTATAATCCCCCGTTTATTGGTTGATGGGGAACCCTTATATGGTGCATATGGTTCATGACATTTCATGACCCATAAGACTTATAGGAATTCAACTAGACTATAAGTACATGGAGATAATACTATATATCATATAAATCATGATGTCAGCACTCCACCGTCAAATGGATATTCAGCTGGGATTACAATGCATGCACAAACCAGTTTTGATGAAAATTACAAACCCTAAAATTCTCACAAATCTGATTACTTTATCGAAACAGTACAAGAATGTATGGTAATTATTCCTTCATGAAAAATTATATATAAATTAATATGATTAAGATAAATATTTTATATTTATAATTAATGTTTATAGTTATTTATTCAATCTGAAAATTACCATATTAAAATATTTCACTTATGGAAAAAATAGATTTACTTGTTCAACATCTCTTTTTATAAAATACAATAAGGGTCATTATATTATCCATGTGGCCCAAAAAGGACATAATTAATTCACTTATATGATTATGATGAATATCCACTCATCCAGGATCATTTAATCATGTGTTAAGGTAATTTTACCATAGTTATTATTTTATTTTTATGTATTAATTACCATATTTACCCTTTACTATGTTAAAACAAATAATGTGTAAACATTTAATATAGTCTACAAATTAAAGGAACTATTTAATAAAATGAGACACTGATTCCAAATATGGAATCCATTTTTCAAATTTCAAATCATAAATGTTTCATAATTATGTTTGTATTTGAACCATATAATCACAATGAAAAAACAATTTATAGGAAATGACATTTGAAAATTTAAAATAAATTTTTACTAAATTAAAGTATAAAATCAATTTCAAAAACTATAAAAATATTATAAAAAATAAAAATTACATATTAAAATTTACTAAAACTCCAAAACATAATTTTATCATGAAAATAAATTAATATAATTTTCAAAAAACATAATAACTTTCAATAGTCCTTGATAATTAATTAATTTTTAAAAATTATAGATAAAATAATTTAGAGATAATAATTACATGATTAATTCAAAAATAAATTTATTTCGAGGAAATAAATTTTCTATATATTCTAGAAACTAATAATAGTATGTAATCACAATATGAGAGAAATAAAATTTTTAATGAAAATTTATTTTTGTAAAATTAAATGTCTACTAAAATGTTTGTAATTGTTTTATAATAACATAAAAATTCCATCAGTTGGTGTTGGATCATTATATATATATATATATATATATATATCTAAATTTATTTATTCTGAATGGTAAACACCAATTTAAAAGCTATGTTAAAATGTGCACATTTAAATAACAATACGTATATGTTCATTTAATATTAGTGGGGATTATCGTGTATGTTATTGTACTTAGTGATTCCTTCTTAAAAATATTACGATGATATATAATCCCCCTTTTGGAAAGTAAATCATAAATATATTTTTACTGAACATAACAAATGTGGGGTTTACATAATGAAATTAACTTTTAGGTAAAACCACATCCTAAAATGGTTTTATAAATCATCCACTTGATTTGAGAGAAAATGAAGAAAAAAAGGTAATCTGGAATAAATGAAACTCTGTTTACATGGGTTATAATAGGGACATGGAAGAGAAATTATACATCCTATGGACTAATATAGAGTTATCTGAAAGATTCTCAAGAGAAAGGTGACCTTTGAAAACCCTTAAATCATATATTGTTTAAGAGGCTATTGACATATTTGTAGGAAAATTAAATGGACAATTATTTTACATTATGATAATTTTCATATAGTTGAGGAAATCCTATACTATTTATACAAAAAAACATAATTAAATATATGCATATGAATTTATGAATTTTATTATTTAATAAATTCCCACCACCATTTTATCTTTTTATCCAAACGATGAGTGTTCATGATGAAATTTTGTTGAATGAATCCCGAAAAATGACTTTTAATAGAGAAAAAAATATAAAATAAAATAAAAATATATTTTTCCTATATTAACATGATATCCAAAACTGAAAAATATTATTAAAAACTAAGTTGAATATAAAAATGGAACAAATTAATTAATCTCAGAAATTAATTGCATTATTCATCGGTCAACATTGCTCATTCAACAATAAAGAAAACTTAATATTAAAAAAATCTAATATAATGAGATTGACAACATAATAGTAAAACAATTTTATCATATACTATATAAAGATAAAATATTAATTTACCTCTATATCATATCAAAGAATCATAAAATATAATACAAAAATGAAATTTCCTTATTCTTGTAATCATTAAGATATGCGATCCATTTCTAAAAAAACCAAAATCAACATAAAAACCCAATAAATTAATATATTATTATTAAATATAATTTAAAAATTATTTCTAAAATTAAATATCTTAGTATTCTATTTAACGTAATCATATATGTTTACTAAAGTAGTGAATGCCTTTTCAAATAACAGTACTCACATAATAAAAAAATCATCATCTAATCCCATGTATATCTATTGGATAAAATAAATGTCCAAAAAATGAAAACAACCTTTATCTCTGTGTTTTTTAAAATAAAAAAGCAATTTCATAATAACTAGTACGTCTAATATGATTACGGTAGGCATTGTACCCTTATCAGCCCTTGGTTGTGGGCTCAATCCCAGTATCCCTACCAAATGCGATGGGTTATCACACGATATGATATTTTTGATTTTTTAAAAATACATAAATATAAAATCATTGCAAAAAGTATTAAAACAACACTCAAATTAACATTAATATATTAATCATTAATGAAATGTTTTATCCACAGTTTTTATATCATTATTTTCCATTTTAATCCAAATAGTTAATATCAAATAATTACCTAAAAAATAAATCTTAAAAAAACTATAACGTGTCGCCATAAAATTTCATAACATGAACCCTTAAAAAGGATTTATAACACATTGATCCCATGATCAACATTAAAATTGAAATCCCATCATCATATCCCTAAATCATAAGATAACCTCATCTGAAAAAATCATATTCACCAAATTCATATAAACCCTCCCCTAATACAATTTTACAAAACATGCAATAAGAAATACATATTATAGTTTTTTATCTAGAATTAACAAATTTACAAATTAAAAGAATTTTTTATCCCTCTACATTTATATAATTAGGAAAAAATTATTTATATATATTTTCCTAAATTATAAGTTGACCATTATACTCAATTTCCATTTTCCCATCAAAAAAAATTAATTTTTATAATAACTTATTGAATATTTTCCTTTTATATGTTCATAAATTTATACATGACTTCTCTTTGTTATCCTACCCATCCTTAAACACAATGAAATACATATTAAAATGTTGTTTAGTCCACCAATTCTAAGTAATGGAAATAAAAATAATATCCATTAGACCATTCAGGAATATGAAAAAGCAAATAATATTTAATAGTATTTCAATGATATTCGAGAAATTGAAATAAATATATATCTCATTAAAAAAAACATATTGAGACTAATGAATATCATTAAAACTCATATCTAGAAAAATAAACAATTTTTTTGAAATATAGAGGACAAAAAATTCACAACTCATTCTACACCAACAATATAAAAAACTAGAATCAGATTAAATCTATTAAATATTCCCTTGGTAACACCGACTATATTTTTATACTAGAAAAGGTACATTACACACTGAATTAGATTGTTATATGTGTGAACCCAAAGTTATAATGGACTTACCTGGCATTATCTGGGTAAACCCATCATATATGGAATATATGGCTCACCTGTGATATATAATGGGGATCAAAACATTGTATAAGATATATTTGTCTCACCAAATTTACAAAAAAGGCTCATGTACCATATCATAGATAAAGAATGTTATGCTTTCACATTTCACCATCACACTAATGAAAACTCATTAAAACCAATATATAAAAAACATTCTAGTATCAATATTCTATTTTATAATAAGAACCCATTTTGGATTCCAAAATACCCATATTAATTTAATGATTATTTATATGATTAATATATTAGCATGAATCATTTTAATGAATATAAAATTTCCATATTTGAATAAACATATATCTATAAAATGCCGAGAACATATAAATGAAAATATTATATTTTAAAATTATCATTTAATCTTGTATTTGATGATTAATAAAATTGATTTTTCCTGAATGTGTAAAATAATCTCTTTAGGTATAAGATAAAATCATATTTCATTTTCCATTGAAAAAATAATAAATAAAAGAATAATATCATTATAATGTCCCTTACATTGAGTCTAACTCATCACATATGTTCTCTAAATTCCTAAATAAAAAACATTGGTTAAGTATTTAATTTCCTAAAACCATTTTTTGTGTTTTTTATTCCTTTAATTTATCTAATATATTTTTTATGATATTTACATAATTATATAAGTTAAATTTCATATTCATTGATGATATTCTGTCCATATGTCGGGAATGAATTTAGTATGATGACTATGGTCAAATCTCTCATCCATCCATCATTCATAGAACAATATTCATTATATAATAGTCATTTCTATATATAAAATATATTTTTATATCACCCAATTAAATATGGTTACGTATCATTGACAATGTTACAATCATGGACATGGTAGGTTCTACACACACCTGAGTAACATTTCAAATTTAGAATTATCATTATAAATTGAATGTTTTATTTATTTAACATTTTTAGAATGATAATAATATTTTTTATTGAATTTTAATTCTTCAAATATACCAATAATCAACATTCGTGTTATGTGGTGATGAAAATGGATCACATCTTATCATAGAGGTCATAGTCTAAACATATGAATGGACAAAGTTATAATTTTTATATTCACGGAATGATAAAAATTAGTTAATATATTAATTTTTAATAATGGTTAATATTTCATTAATTACATATATGAAATTTAATATAATAAGTATTACTACTTTTGATAAGAGGTGGTGGAAAATTAATTGCATCAGTTCGAGGGGAAATAATTTGTCGTACACATAATGAATAGTTGTTTTCCCATTTGTTGGTTATGTATATGGTTAGTAGTCATTCCAATGACATATAAATATTTATGTTTATTGGTTATACAATATTTATTATTTTATTATGGTTGAATAAGCATTGGGGGATGAGGAATAATTAAAAATTTTAAATTGTCAACTATAAATAATAACTCTTCTCAAGAAAATTTCAATTTCATTACATCGTAAGGCCAATAAGAGAGGTTTTATGCCTAAAATAAGACATTTAGTGTGTGGGGATGGACTATAGGAATATATTTTTGTATTTCATGTCTATATTAGAATGTTTATTAAGTTTGTAGAAATGGAATGAAGAGGTTTCCTTTTATAATAGAGGTTATAGGAACTCGTGGATTTTCTAAAAAAATTAATATAAATTAATATATAATACCAAATAGACCATTTATGATATGTTATTTAAATGGACCATATGTGAAAAATTCAACCATACCAATATCACATTATAATTTATAAAACATTTTCGAATTTTATATAATTTAATAAAATATTAATTTTTATAAAATATTAAGAATTAAATTTTTTTGAAATGTTCAGGACATAGAATTGAATATTATGAAAATAACACATATTGTTGGGATGAAATACCTCAAGGTAAAAATGTGGAGTTTTTGTTTGATTATTTTTATTGAAAAAGCTTATTTCCAAGGACATTTGTGACGTTCTAGTGAGATTGCTGACATGATTAGCTGAAAATGAACCAAGACAATGGAATTAATGCTCTGAAGGTAGTATAGAATGATGTATAAATAATGTATAATGGGTGACCGGAAGTCATAAATCATTATGAATGTATAAATTTAGGTGAACTGCATAAAAATATTATTAAGTAAAAAATTTCCATTTGTGTTATGAAATTTCATGAATGATGGGGATTTCACAACATATGAGTTGTGCACGGTAGTAGGAGTGAAATATACTTATGCATAAAATAGAATGCCGAAATGTGATGTTTATCACTCGAATAATGTTATCCATGAGATAGGATATCCACAGAATAATTAATGTCATTCATGCATAGTTGATGGAGAACTAGAATGATGTGTGTAGGGTAAACCATTTCTATAAAAAGGTAGCTACCCCTCCCATTAATGTAGTATATCACTTAGAGAATATCAGGGCTCCGAATCACAATAGATATTTGGTTGAAGCATAAATGGTATGCGTAAGAATATTTTCATGAAGCATCGACTCAAATTTTGGTTATTCATATAGAATAATGTTTTTCTACAAGATTATATAATTATCACATATTGTGTTAATGTTTTCACATGAGTAATATCCACAAAATACAAAATGTTTTTAAATTTTTTGGTGTTTTACAACAAAATAGACATATTTTTTGATAGGTGGTAAAGTTGTGCATATGGGGTCCAAAGATTGTGTGAAAGGGAATTGTATATGGACTACAATGTTTTTCCTTTTAAATATATGTTAAATTGGTATTTATCATGTGGATGAAATTATAACGTCAACATATCATCTACCTTCAATTAAGGAACCATTCATTATTGCTAGTGAAGGGACCTATATGTCCACAAAAAATGCATGAATCATTTTCAGAGTAGTGACCAATGAAAGGGAAGAAGGTGATCAATTCAATTGAAAGTGACCCATAGAAGGATGATTGAGTGAGTGACCCTTGCTAATAATTTTACAATCCATAAACCTTTTAATGTTTGTGAACCTAGGAATAAGTGTGATCTATCCAGAACCATTATTTGGAAGTGTTTTGTAGTAAATATGTTTCATTTGAACATTTCCACGATATGTTCCTTGGACACAACCCATTAAGGGTAAACAATGTAAAATCACTACGTCTCATACATTCATTAATATTTTTTCATTCGATACTATGGTATAGGTAGAGAATAATTTTTGGTTCAATGATAAAAAATATCATAAGGGGTAATTATTTTAATCTAAAATACGTTGATTTCCACCACATATAAGTGTGTTTAAATTAGATTATTAAACACATACAATTTAAAAAATAATATTATACACATATCTTTTCAGATTCATCTAAAATGCTCTTTTTGACAAAAATTATCTCATATTTTATTTATCATGAAATTTTTAAAATCATATATTTGTTTCCCTGTGAGTTAAATACTTATTACATCCATGTTGTATTAGAATATAAGTTAATTATTTCATTACTATAAATAATAAATAATTTACCATATGACATATAAATATTTTAGCTATTAAATAACTATTTATCTTTCAATACTTGTTTTGGATAATACCATATTTAAATATTATGCTTATTAAATTCATTATCTCGACATGTTTGACATTTCATAAAATAAAAAACTATAATGGTCAAAATCAAGTCAATGTAGCCAAAAAAATGTCATACATTCCTCACGTAGATGAATATTGTTTTTATCTAACCATATATAAAAAATAATCATACATTAAGGTGATTTTATATCCAAAATCATTGTATTCTGAACCATTATTTAAACATTTTACCCTTTTTCATGGAAAAAATGTTAATAAGTTTACTATTCATATTGTCAAAAAATAAAAGGGTAATATTTTATAAATTTGAGACACTAATTATATATATGGAATCAGTTATTCAAATTAGAAATCATGGAATTTTTATAAATTAATTTTAAATGAAATAAGAAAATTGTAACCAATATTTTATTTTCATAAATCTGCCCATATTAAATATAAAATATTTATATAATAAATTATTGAAAAAAATGTATTTGAAAAAAAATAATTTGAATATTTTATAAAATAAAAATTTATTAGAAATTGAAATAACATTGTATGTTTGTTATGGAATTAGAAATACTTCAATAAAATTTTCAACAACTTGTAGTGTTTTTCAGTTGTCCTAAAAAACTCGGTATTTTTCGAAAAATTTTAAAAAATAATATTAAGTTAATAATGGAATCCTAAATTCAGAAAATAAAATTCATTTTTCCATATTACTTTTCTATATATCCCACAAATTCATTGTAATATTAACTCATAAAATGAATAAAACCCCGTTTTTCGATTAAAAATGATTATTCGGATAATCAACTGACATTACTAAAAATATGTGATTATTTAATTGGATTATATAGTCACATGAATATTTAAATGGACAATTTTATTTATTTCATTAATTATTTTTTTCCTATTCATATATAGGAATTCAATATCTATATTATAATGGTCAGGTTATGATAACATTATTTGTTTGTTTATTCAATATTGGTGGGATTATTTTATAATGTATCAAACATGGTGTATCATTTTATAAAAATAACATGTTGTTTAAAAAATAATTTTAAAATGAATATAAAAACATGAAAGATAAAAATGAATTAAATTTCTCGGAAAATATAAAAGGAAAAACTACCTTTTATCATACGATCAATAGATCAATCTGTGCCAGTGAGCTTGTACCCAAGTGGTACAAGCTCTTGCTTGGCATCAAATTGACCCAGGATAAAATCCTGGTAGGGAAGAATTTCTGGGGTACTATATTAGAACTGTATCAAGGCACTGTAGCAGCGGAAAAACTGTAGCATCGGCGGCACGGTAGTGGCAGAGGCACTATTATAGTGTACTGTAGTGGCAGCGTGTTCTGTAGCAGCGTGGGTACTGTAGAAGTACTGTTCATCGAGGGGTCCTTTGGGAAAAAAATGGGCTTTCAAGCCTTGTATTCAGGATACATGGCCTTGGGGCTTCGGGCATGTAATGGGTCTCCCTCTACCCACACTAAAGAGGTCTTTTCTTTAAATAATAAATTGAGGCTTCAGACCCAATAATTTAAAAAAATAGATCAATCAGCTAAAACTGGAAAGCCAATTAAGATTCTAAGGAAAAACGATAAAAGAGAATTCCATAGAAACATTACACATCAGATCAAGCTTTATATCTATCAAAATTAAGGGGATTTTTCACCATTTAAAATTGATATTTTGAAAAAATAGGATTCCACTCGAGATAATACTCACTTACTAGAGAGGAATAGAATGGGATAATAAATGTAATTTTGGAATTCTAATATGTGTAAAACAATTACCACAACACATCTATCTCCTAATATGTTGTCATATCAAAACAATACACCCAAGGCATCATGGTGTATCCTATATTCAACACAAAATTCACCTTATAAATCAAAAAATGTTACAATGAACTAAAAAAACCTCAAATTACACCCAAAAAGGGTATCAAATTTATAGAAAATGTGGTACTTAAAAGTTGCAACATTAGGTTACAAACTCGACACCGTAAAATAATTCTTTCCTTAGAATTAATTCAATGGAGAATCCATGTTTAAGAGGTGATATAACTTATCTCTCATCTATTTCTCATGCTACCAATTATAAATTTAATTGTAATTTTGAATGAAAAAAAATTTAACTAATGGTATTGACATGCCAATATGTTCTGTTGTCATAGAATCAATCATCAATAATAGATTATCAGTCACAAATTGGTTATGTTTGACATCAATTACATCATAGATCAAAAAGAATATTTTTTATAGAGGTCAATTCAAAGATATGATAATTGAAACAAATTTTGAATCGATGTCAATTTTGTTTTAGATTCGAAGATGTAGTTCACATATATAATAAGATTTATAATCGTCAATATTACTAGGTATGTCGATGCAATATTTCCTTATATTCAAATATTATAGTTTTGTAATTATGGTGAGTCTCTCAAAACACTAGTTCTCCAACATGAATCTCTAAATGGAATATATGATGATCAACATAAGATTTGTAACGCCAATATACTATCATAATTCCTTTATGAATAAACTAAATCTTTTTCATCATCTCTTTGACCAAAAAAATTCCTACTATGGAAGGATCAGTAATATCCGTCAAATACATCCATGATTTACCTGATAAACCATTTTAGGGATCAAATAGATCCTTCAAGATGAAATATTGGTAACTATTGACATATAAAGAGTCAAAATATACCAATTTTGTATCTCTATCTCCATCAATCTTTATAATTCAAGGATAAGGCGCGTCATCAAAGATCGGTATAGCTGTTTCTGTATGTATATAAGTCTGCATATGATAATCCATTCTCAATATCACTTGGTATCCCAATGACCCATAGAGGCCTCTATAAAATAACACATGAACTGAGGATCCTAATTAAATACTATAATATATGTAACACCATATAATCAAATAATATCTTTCATATAGAGTCATACCAAATCCAAAAATTTAATTCTATCGTGAATTGGATTGAAGTGGTCCTTTGTGGTATTCTTATCAATCACTACACATATCATATCATTCTTTGAATGAGTATGTAACAAAAAAATCAGAAAATAAATAGATATCTCAACTTATATATATGTTCACATAGGAATGGGATGATATAAACCAAAAGGTTTTTGTTGTTGGGATTTCCTATGATTACTATCATAACAATATGACATGTTTACATTTATGTCCCATCTCAAAGATGGCCTTAATAATCATTGGCACATATCCGAAAACATCTTTACAATACATGGGTGAACCACTAATTGGGTAGTATGGTAATCCCCCACCACATATTTTTAGAAAAAAATAAATATGAAATAAAAATTTAAGATGTATTGGATAGCATCATCTACCCAGGACCACTCACTAGTGGTCTCCCAACTGTACTGAGAGTCTCTAATGCAATAAAACTCACCATTGAGATTGTTCTCCCAATTGATCATGTCATGAAGATCATAAGTAATATGAGCACTATATCGAACAATCTAATACTCTTCTTAATGAACCCCCAAATGAAATTGATTAATGTGAGAACTCTGATTCAATACATTAGATGATTCATTCATAGTATAGGTTGAATTTTTCCACATCTGGGAATCATCATTGAAGTCATCCTTGTCAAGGTGTATGTAATGTTTTAATCAAATGATTTTAGGTAATTCACCCATCAAAGATCATGAAAATTCAATATTTTTTTAGTGAAGATAAAACTACTTATTTTTTTATTTGAATATATGGTACACCGTTGCCAGAAAATGAAAATTTTCTTACATTTCAGTGCATATGTTAAAATTGGGAGTAAGGGGATATTTGTTATAAAATTATTCTTATGTTCTCTAAGTAATATGAATCCATATTATATATTATATTAATCCCACAGAATAAATTATCCAAACCTATAACCTGTGAATATCAAAAGAATATATATCTTTTCCCAACTATGGCTTGATTCAACACTATTAAAAATGTAAAACAATGCTTCAACATATCATAGGAATTATGAAACTTTTATTTCAATCAGAAAATCACTTCTTTCTGAGTGATAGAGGTATTAGGATAAGAAAATTTAGACATAACATTCACCAACCAATTGACAGAACTGACTAAATATATGAATATATAAATAAGAAAAACATTATATGGTTTCTCCCCTGCCATAACATCCATCACCTTTTTAATATTGAATAAAATATAGTTTTCTCAGACCGTGGGTTCCATATTCAATACCTTCCAAATCCAAAATCCACATTTTGATATATTGGAATAATGTTGGTGATTCCATAAAATTCCAATACAAATCTAAATTGATGTGAATGTTCCTCCTAAATTTTTTGACTAACACCTGATATTGTCCACAAACCACACTATGAACGAGTCATGATACCCATGGAATAGTCAGTACATTATTTCATTAAAAAATATAGGTGTAAGAGTTTACCAAAAAAATCACAAGGTACACATTATGGATATACCTAACCATACAGGTATCCTTTAAGATTCCAGAATATTTTATTATCATCTAGTGATAATTCTATCGATGTTCATTTCTTGAGAAGAACATCACATCAATCAAAATGAAAAATGGATCATTAAACTATGGAAATGGTTACATGATGTTTAATGTATCTGTAATGAGTGTTTCTAATAAACATATGATGATGTGTCATATCTGATTTCACATTAAAGAGAATAGTCACCACCCAAGGTGGGACACTATGGAATATAAATAATTTATCTAAAACATTGTCCAATTTTTGTTATAAGTCTTTCAATTACACTAGATCAATTCGTTATAAAGGAGTAGAGATAAGTTAGGTATGTAGTTAACAATTATTATAAAACTCATCTCCCTATAATAGATGGAAGAAATATTTATTATAGAAACATTGCAGTAAAGTAGAAAAAACTTGGAAGGATATCACGAATAAAATATTTACCCACCAGATCAAATGAAATCATTCTCGTTACTCTAACCTACTCTAGAATAAAATTTCATGATATACTAAACCTCAATCCCCATTCCCTATAAATAACATGGAATATCCCATTGAGAATAGAAAATGGGAGTTGTTAGAGAAAACAATCAATTTGATCCATTTGAGTTATTAGGAAATCCATTCAGATTATATCTTTAATATGTTCTATTTATAGAACCCTGAAAATCCAAGTGATATTAATATCTGTAAAAGGGAAAATATTGGTGGGACATTTAGGACTGTACTATATTTTTTTCCTATCGTAACATCATTAAGGATTAGAGAAGCAATATATCAAAATAATGATTCATCAAATTCACAATATGTGTCAATATAGATTAATGATATTCAATAATATTAAATAATGAAGTAACTAAATATGAAATAATTTTGATTTAAATTCCCACTATTTGTGGACTTTTATTATCTTCATATAGAGGCTATACTAATATGTAAATAAGTATCATTCCATATATCAATATAAGGATCACCTCAGTTATTAAATAATGTGATTTCAATGCACAACTTTTTTGGATAGTCTGATGTCACTATGTGGGGTAAAAATATCACAGAATTTATTTTTCTAGTGGCTTGAGTGACCAGAAGAACAAAAAATCATTAATCCCATAGAACAAACTTTCCTCAAATTTCAAAGCATTCCAAATTGGACTCATGTCAATTGGTATATAATAGATACCAAAATTTTTTTGGATGATGGAAATTGTACTAATATGCTATGATACTTATATTTCTCCTTTTTCCCTTGAATGGTTAAATAGAACTTCAACTGAGAGTAAGAGAATCTCATGTCATCCTAGAAATATGAGTCAGACCATTCATTACCACCAACACTCTATCTAACATAAAAAAAAATAATTTAGTATCAACATGAAAACATGACACTGGATATCAAATCCAAGGCCAATCATGAATCTTCATGCCACTACTTTATCATGTATTACACCATTGGGGAGAAAAATAAAAAAAATTAGTAAAATGTTTTTCATACAATGTAAAGAACTAATACCCCATTTCAAGGATAAGAAACTCATTATATAATTCAAAAGAAACTTATTCTATATATAATTGTTGTGTAATGTTTTATATGAAGTCTTCACAGTCAAAAAATTCATGTTTATTTCTTACATACTCCGAATCTGACTGGCCACTACTAGAAACATAAATCATTAAGGTATCACACATAACCATTTTTTAATTTGTAATTTACAATTTCTAAATGTGAATTTCAAATATTTCATAACCAATCATCTACCTCTTGATGATGATTAGAATCAAAAATATTTTTCCAACATGTTTCCAAAACATGTTCCTGAATGGGAATGGGTGATGATGCCACTTGCTGAGATTGTAAAAATTCCTCCATTATCTCAACATGGTTTTGATCAATTGAAGTGTTGTCTTATAATTATTCATTAGTATATCCATTATGAGATATGTAAAAACATCCTCTTCTAGGAATGATAATTTATATAAACAACCTGAAACATTGAAAAAAACATCATGTATACTCATATCATCATCATAATCAATATATAAATTTATATAATAATACTGAGGTCACTCTAGGAAAATAAAGAATTAGAATAGTTTATTCCTTCATTACACCTTTCCAAAATAACTTTTCAAAATTAAAACTTAGTATGATGGGTTCTGCATATGAACTCACTAATAAAAACAACATATGTGTCAAAAAAAACTACCTCCAATCAACCAAAAATTTTGAGAAACTACATAAATATAATGGAATGACATATAACCACACATATCATTCTCTTTTTTCACAAACCATTTAGTATACCCATATACCTAGTTACGCAGACATGATTTTTAAGGTCCCAAAGGTTGTTCCCAATCCCAACTGATTTCCAACTAGGACAAGGATTCAACCAGAAGGTAATAGATCAATTTTCCCACAAGAATAATAAAATAGTGAAAGATAAAATAATAAATAGCTAGTATTTAAAACACTCATAAAGATAGAATGTACCACATGCCTATTGGAGAATAACAAGGTAAAACATCATCCATGATACAAAACTATAACCATTATGATGAATTCAAAATCCACCAGAATCAAGGGGTCCATAGCTCCACCAGTCCCCATCATCACTACAATGTCCCATTAATCAAGAACACCAACCACCTCAAAGTGGGGCATTCCGTATTACGAGACCTAGAATAAAAAAATCTAGAAACACGTGAGGAAAAATTTAGTGATTGGGGTAAATAGGTATGGTATCAAAAAGTAGTATATAACTAGTCCTAATATAAAAACACAATTATATTTAATTTATATATTGAAATGGCATGCCAAATCATTTTTAATAACGTCTACAAATCAACCATTCTAAATATCTGTTTTGATTATATATTGAAAATATAATTTAATGATAATTTTAATAAATCATGGCCATGAATTAAAGAATTACTATAATTAATTCTTTTTAATAATTAAAAAATAAAATGAACATGTACATATGAATTTTTGTTAGATAGCACTGGGATATAGAAACCTCACACAAATTAGTGAATTGTAAAAACATAGAATGTATGCACAAAACCCTATGATCAGGTCACTAGGATAGAATCAATCAAAAACCCATAATAAAAAATCACACTACAAGAAAATGCGGTTTTAGTAGCGGTTTGTTCGTAGTACTTTTCAAAACCACTATTAAATTTTTCATCAAAAAAATTTATCATCGGTTTTGAAAACAGCCTCAAAAAACACCCACGAATTGATTTTAAAATATTTTTTATATTTACTTTTAAATATTTCCTAAAAAAAATCAATTTTTTAGCGTCATTATATTCAAAACCACCACGAATCTTAAGAAAAAAAATTCAAAAATTTATTTAATTATTATTTATTTATTATTTCAAATCTAATAAATCTTATTATTTTTAATTTAAATTATTTATAATGTGTCAATTATTAAATATTTATAAATATTACTTAATAATATTATTAAACTGAAATCAAAACATCTAAAAGTTGAAAATCAGCATCAAATGACGGTAACTTATGATCAGGGAGTCCACTTCAGATCTAAAACCAATCAAATAAATTATTATAAAGTGAGATTTAAATCATGAGATAATGAAAGGAGAGAAATATATTCAAATTTCAAAAGTTCAAAATGAAACTCAAACATTTAACGTCCATAACATTTAATCTGGTTTTCCGTTTTGGCTCTAGCACATATAAAATAAAATTCAGTCATAAGATCTATGTTGTTTAGCTCTAGTACCAACATTTTGAATATTTTACCCCTTTTCATTCCCCCAAAAAGGTCAAGAAGGCCTATGAAATTGATGCTTGTGTTGTAGACCCCAATTTCTTAAAATTCAAACAGTTATATCATTCACTCTAAGTGTATGTTTGTCTGATACCACATATCATATTCAAGCTCATTTCATGATCATCAATTTGACTGGTTGTGGTACAGAAAAAAGAGTCTCAGATATGATTTTATGGTCCTTTTACTGTTTTAGGGTTCTCATAGGTTCATCACATTTTACAATTTATATAAATTATTAATTAATGAATCAATCAATTTTTATTTGTTATTTATTTATTTATTCAGTTATTTAATATTTATTTATTTATTTATTATTAGTTAATTAATCAGTAAATAATTATTTACTTATCTAATATTTTTATTTTTTATTTTTTATTTAATTTTCAATTAATTTATAGATTACTTTATTTATTTATTTAATATTTAATTTGTATTTTTTTACTTATTTATTATTATTTTATTCTGTAAATAATAATTATTAATTAATCATTAATTTATAAATTAATTACTAATTAATTATTAAATATTAAATATTCATTTATAAATCATTTATTAGTCATTTGTTTGCTAATTTTTTATTTTTTATTTATTCATTATTAATTATTTATTTATTTATTTATAAATTATAAATTATAAATTATTTATAAATTATTTAATAATTATTAATTTTCAATTATTAGTGATTAGTTATTATTAATAAAAATTTCGTATTTATTAATTATTAATTAATTAATTAATTAATTATTCTTTATTTTTTAATCATTTTATTTATTTTTTATTATTTATTAGTTATTAATAACTATTTACTATTTATTACCTATTATATATTTAGTCAATATTAAATATTTATTAATGAATATTTATTAATTTATTAAAAATTTCATAATAATATTGTTAATTATTTATAAACTAGGACATATTAATTATTAGTTATGTGTTATTAATTTATAATGATCAATAATTAAGTTTCACTTTTTAATAATTATACATTATTAAATAATTATAATTAATTATTTAATATTTACTATTTATTATTAATTATTTATTATTTGCTATTTATTATTTACTATTTATTTATTTATATTTCTATTATTTATTAATTTATTATTTATTATTAATTAATTATTAATTTTTTTTATTTGTTATTTATTTATCATATATTAAATTATTTTATAATTAATTTATTATTTATACATTACTTATATATTTTATTTATATAATTAATTGTTTATATTGTAAACTATATATTTTATTTTATATATTATATATTATATATTATGTTTTGTTTATTATATATCATATATTGTGTATTATATATTATATATTATATCTTATATCTTATGAATTGTTTATTATATATTATGTATTATATATTATATATTATATGTTATATGTTATAAAATTTTTAGGATTTAGTATTTAGTATTTACAATTTACAATTTACTATTTACTATTTTCTATTTAATATTTAAAATTTACTATTTATTATTTACCATTAATTTCCATATTATATATATTATTATTTATTATTCATTTATATTCTCTTTAATAATTAGTAATTACTAAAAAGTTATTATTAATTATTATTTATTGGTTATTGAATATTCATTATTGATTAAAAATTATTTTTTAATAATAATATAGTGTGTATTTTATTAGCATGTTTTATTATTTTTTCAAATATATATATAGAGATATATATATATGTATATTGAATTATATTTACTTACCACATAAAGAGCCTACAATATTTGTAAAGTTGTTGTAGAATAAACATGTGGTAATGTGTTCAAATCTCACCCAACGCAGAATTTATATATTTTTCATGGCCATGTGCATAGAAATAACCTTCTGCATACAGATGATCAAGAGCATGGTAATAAAAAATAATATATTGTAAATTTAAAAATAATTAAATTAATAAATAAATTATGAAAATTTAAAAATTAAAAAATTAACAAATTTGAGAAAATTAAAAAATTGAAAAATTGAAATATAAATTAAAAAATGATGTAGTTACAATTTCAACTAATGCTAATAAACCACCACTAAATTGTTCTCTGACGGTTTTATGAAAGTGTTGCTAATTATTTCATTACACACAACTTAGCAACAGTATTCCCAAAACCATCGCTAAATATAAATTTTGGCGTAGTGTCATACAAAATGTTTTTCAATTAATGATTTCATAATTAATTCAATCCTTAGTAGTTAGATTATTACCATGGTGTCCTAGTAAAACAATAACTAACCAAGATGAAATGGGATTCAAAGAAGGATTCATTTGTGGGAAAATTCAAAAATTTCGAATCATTGGAAATTAAAATAAATAATTTCATGTTTTAATATCCCTTTTAAAATTTAAAATTGAGATAGAAGTTTTACTCAAATTCGTTCAATAGAAAATTATTTTAAATCTACGTTTTTTAAGTCTCAACATCAATGAGACTTCATCACATAAATAAAATCATATATTTAATCAACTAAAAAAGGTTATATTTCCCAAATATCATTCTTCGAGACCTCTCTTCAAATAATCCCAATTCAAGTTACAGAAAAAACTGAAAATGAATTTCAATTAAAAATATAATATGATCCTCTCAATTTTTTCTAATACCAATAATTAAACATATACATTTTATTAAAATATCAATCAATCTAACTATTTGTTGAACCCTTTTTGCAATAATTATTTTAATAATCACATATCATTGTTGTTTTCTTTTAACAAGTCAATTTAGTCAATTATTGAATCTGTTCTAAATGTGTTTATATAGGATTAATCATGTCTAAATATGTTTAACTATGATTATTTATTGTTTACTATTGATCAGGAAGTATTATGGATAAAATAAACACTTTGTGAGAATTTTATGTTTTTTACTCAAGTTTAGTTATATTCTTCAGTCACCGATAATTAAATGAATGAGGCACCGATGTGACAAACTGATGAATGAGTCACCAATGTGATGAACCAATAATAACGGTTGCACTGATGACAATGGTCGCACCGATGACAACGGTCACCCGATGACAACGGTCACACCAATGATTCAAATGTCTAACTGATGCTGATCAAATGACCTACCGAAGACGATACAAATCACATGACCTACTTAATCTAATGTTGATCACATGACCTACCGAAGCCGATGTAGCTCACATGATCTACCTAAGATGATGCTGATCACATGAACTACCGAAGTAGATGCTGATCACATGGCCTACTGAAGCTGATGCTAATCACAGGTCCTACAGACGCAGATGCTGATCACCTGACCTACCGATGTTGATGGTGATCAAATGAGCAACCGAAGCTGATGCAGATCAAATGACCTATTGATGTCGATGCTGATCACATGACCTACAGAAGCTGATGTTGATCACATATCCTACCGAAACTGATGCTGATCAAATGACTTACTAATACCGATGAAAATGCAAATGTCCTACCGATCTCATGAATCACCGATAGTCATGAAAACTGTTTGATTTTTATTAATTCTTATTTAATTCCAATAGTCATATTTGATTAATATATTGCACCTGCTATTAATTAATATTGGTTGTTGGATGTTAGGGAATATTACCTTGTACCTGTCAAAAAGTAATCATTCTTTTTACCAGATCTCATGTAATAAAAAGGAAGATCAATATGCAGTGAAAGACATGATTGGAGACACAAAAATAAACAGATAGAGACACGCAAGAATACAAGAGTGTATGTGTGTGTGTGAAGGCCCACAAAAGGAAAGAAGAACTTTAAGAACAGATGTGAAAACCACAGAGCTTCAAGAAGATCATTCACCTCGAACAAACACTGAAGCCGAGTTGTTGTGCCTTACTGGACATCATATGCACAAGGCTGAATAACTATAGCTGGGAAGAACAATGACAATCTATTTTGTGTCTTCTTCACCAGAAAGGACTCGAATAACATCTGCAACATCCAAATGAGTCCAGATCTCATTTGCAATCACTCAGAGCACTCTAAAATATTTAACCATTTATTTCCTCTAAAGTAGGACATTGATGCATATTTTGAGCAGTGTGTGTGCATATGTCTATTGGGACACACAATGACTCTTAGGCTGAACTAGAGGTTAATAAATCCTCAAACCTATCATTTTACACATTATTGTATCCCACTATGAATTGTGGAGGAGGTCAAGTGTGACCTGGACAGCTTGAGTGATGTAGTTGTTGTTTACAGATGTAGAATAGTGATAAAGGTCTGAGGACCTGAACAGTCTGAGTACTGTTGTAAAACAATGATCCAGGGTGTGGATCGTAGTTTATATAAACTGTTTAAGAGGACTAAATCTCATCTTGAGATTGAACCTCTTGTTTTAAAAGTATTGTTCAATTTACCATTGTTTAAAATATTTTAAATATTCCTATGCTAAGTACATTAAATATAAATATGTTTTAATGTAACTGTGATAGTTGAACTATCAAGTGTTTGTAATTGTTGTGAATCAGTATGATAGTTTCAAAAGCTATATTAATCTTCAGATTAATTTAACTAATATGTAATCAATATTTGAGAGTCTAATTAAACATTTACAATCTATATAAATTCACTACAGTTTAACTTGTTTTATGAATTGGGAGATTTTAATAAAAACCTTTTAAACATAAATTTTTAATTGGAACTCAATTCACCCCCTATTTATTATCCGCTCTGACCAAGATTTGGTATCATAGGGATTCAAAACGCTCAGTTTTTTAAAATCATTCAACTATGATTCTTGTTTTATCTTAATGATTATAAAATTGCTGTTATTTCTAAATTTTTATCTCTTTAAATAAATTTGTTAATATCTAATTACGGACAACAGATTATAATATGTAGATTCCAAAATTCCAACCTTCTGTAATGGTGTTAATTATGACCAATGGAAAATAAAAAAGAAAATTCATCTAAAAAGTATGGGATGTGACATTTGGACAACCATAAAAACTGAGTATTAGATTCCAGGATCTATTAAAACTACTTGGGATGAACCTACTAATGCTGGTTACAATTAAAATTGTAATGAAATGAATTCCCTTTATTGTGCTTTAGGAGATGATGAATTTAAAACAATATGTGGTTGTACGATTGCTTATGAAATATGGGATACTCTGGCTGTTTTCCACGAGGGAACAAACAATGTTAAATAAATGAGGCTAACCACATACACTATTAAGTATGATAATTTTAAAATGAATCTTGATGAACATATTTCTAACATGTATCTCAGGTTCAGTGAAATTGTGAATACAATGAGCTCACATGGAAAGGATGTTCTTTGTAAGGAGAAGATTATGATAATACTCGGATGCTTTCCAGAAATATGGAGAGGAACATCATTTTCAATTAGAGAATCATATGAAATTAGTACTTTTCCTGTCAAGGAAATCATTGGTAAGCTAATGATGTATGAATAAGAACTGAAAGTAAACAAGGAATAAGATGATGAACCGAGTAAGAAGTCTGTAGCTTTCAAGACTTCTACTTCAAAAATTATGGACAAAGGGGAAACTCAAAGTGAATGTCATAGCTCATGCTGTGAAGAAAGTACACTAGATAACGATGCTGAGATGGATCATATTGCCAGAAGATTTAAGAAATTTTATAGGAAAAATAAGTTTTTCAGAAAATCAAACTATAGGGGAAAGTATGACAACAAAGGTCGTTGGATGAAAGATTGGAAAATGACAAATAAGAGTGATGGCATAGTCTTATACGAATGCAAGAGGAAAGGACATGTCAATGCTGACTGTCCAAAATTAATGTTCAAGAAGAAATATGACTATAAGGACAACAAATAAAAGAATGCTATGAAAGCAACCTATTGTGCTTCAAATGACATTTCAAGTGATTCTCATTCTTCGCAAGATGAAAAATATCAACAATATAATATGTGTTTCATGAAAAACACATTTGAGGTAACATTGGATACTCCTTCTTTGAACTCTTATTATTCTAGAGATAATTATGATTTTGAAAACATTTTTACTAATGATTTATATGAATATTGTAATATTCTAGAGGATACCTACAATGAGCTAAAAGATAAATATAATGCCTTAAATAAGTAGCTTGCATTAACTAGCATTAATAAATATTCACTAGAAGTAGAAAAAGAAAAGAACGCTCAACAACTCAAAGAGATTACTGAACTGAAATTTTCTAATGAGCAACTCAGGAATGATTTGGGATAAAAATTTAATGTAAAGGACACACTTACACAAATTCTAGGAAAACAAGTGGAACCAAAGTATACTACTGGTTTAGGTTATCAGGATAGACAAAGATATATTACAAAGAATAAATTTAATCCTAAATCTGGACAGTATACTGTTGGTTCTGGTTTTGAAAATTCCAATGCCTCAACTAGCTATTCACATAGTTATAGATCAAACAAGTATTATCTATCAAAATATCTTGATTCTATTAAGTATATGAGACCCATCGGGACAATATGGGTACCAAAAGTTTTTATTGCTAACCTGTCTAGACTGAAAAAAGTATGGGTTCCAAAATCATTTTCTATCTAAAATTGTTTTGTAGGAAACATTCTTGAAAATTTTTTGTAGGAAGACATGGTATTTGTACAGTGGATGTTCAAGACACATGACATGATACTTTTCATGCTTCAAAAGCTTAATAAAGGTTGATAGAGGATAAGTCACCATTGGTGTTGACTCTATAGGGAAAATCATCAGCCTAAGTCAAATTGATAACACTGATTCAATTTTAATTTATAGTGTTTTATTTGTAGATGGATTAAAATATAACTTGTTATGTATTTCACAGTTATGTGATGATATTTTTAATGTTAAATTTTTAAATGATTATAGTAATGTTTTTATTTCTAAAAATGTTTTTGTATTTTCTTCCTTCTGAAATGAAAATGTATATGTTGTTGATTTGAATTCATTTTCTAAGAAAAATATTACTCGTTTAATTGCTTTTCATAAAAAATCTTGGCTTTGACACAGAATATTATGACACTACATTATACATTCACTTAGAAAATTGTCTAGGAAGAACTTAGTTAGAGACCTACCTAAACTTGATTTCCCATCTGATAAAGTTTTTAATCCCTGTCAAAAGGGAATGTGACATAAATATTTTTCAAAATAAAAGAATGAAGTTTCAACATATCAACCTCTTCAGTTGGTTCACGTAGAGTTGTTTGGGCATTTTAGAGTTTCTAGTTTAATTGGGAAACACGATGTATATGTTCCAATAGATGTCTTTTGTAGACATACTAGGGTATACATTTTAGCTCACAAAATTGAAGGTTGATCTTACTTTATTTAATACTCCATGTCTATATAACCTTAGTAAACTTAAGATTTAAACCTGGAGAAGTGATCATGGTCGTGAGATTGAAAATCATGAGTTTGAATCATACTACTCATATAAGAGCTATAATCACATCTTTTCTGCCCCTAATACACCTCAATTGAAGTGTCTAGCATACAGAAGAAATAGAACCCTTCATAAAGTGCAAGAACTATGCTAAATGAATACAATTTACCTGTTTATTTTTTGGATGAAACTGCCAATACAACTTGTTATATTATAAATAGTTTCTTGATTGGACCCATTCAAAAGAAAATCCCTTATGATATTTGGAATAATAGGAAAACTAAACATAGTTACTTCAATGTTTTTGGTTGAAATTTCATTATTCTTAACACTAAATATAATCTAGAAAATTTGCATCCAATAGTGATGGATGAATATTTTTAGGAATTTAAATTACTAGAAAATCCTATATAGTTTTTAATAAGAGAACCAAATGTGTGGAAGAATCTGTTCAAATTAAATTTGATCAAACAGACCCACATGAAGCTAAAACTGTTGTTGAAAATACTAAAGAAGACTTTTCTATTCTAAATATTAATGATAAAGATAGTGGACCTGTTTTAAAGACAACCAGCTCCGAAAATACACTAGAACCTGCTTCTGTTGAACCCGAAGCTAGAGAAGAAACTGAAATTTCAAGTCTTACCTTTAAAAGATCAACTAGGATTCTAAAGAACCATCCTTTAGATGCAGTTGTAGGTAACTGGGATAGAGGAACACAAACTAAGCTTCTCTAAGAAATCAGGATGAACATCAAGCCTTTCTTTCAAAGATAAAACCTAAAAATATCAATGATGCAATCAATGATGAATTTTGTGTAATGGCTATGCTAGAAGATTTAAATAAATTTTAATGAAACAAATTCTGGAAATTAGTATAAATACCTAAATACACATTGACCATAGGTACTAAATGGGTGTTCAGTAATAAAATTGATGAATCTGGAAACATCATTAGAAAAAAATCTAGATTAGTTGCACAAGGTTACATTCTAGAAGAATGCAAAGAATATGAAAAAACCTTTGCACATGTAGCTAGATTAGAAGCCATTAGGATCCTACTTGCTTATACATATCATCATAATTTCATGTTATATCAAATGGATGTCAGAAGTGAGTTTCTAAATGGTTTTATAATTGAAGATATTTTTGATGAACAACCACATGTATTTACAAACCCCCATTTTAAAAATCATGTTTTTAAACTTTGTAATGATTTATATAGTTTAAAACAGGCTCTAAGAGCATGATATGGTAGACTTACAAATTTTATCATTTCTGACGGTTTTCCTAAAGGAATTACAGATCCCACTCATTTTATTAAAATAGCTTCTAAATATATTTTTATTGTAAAAATTTATATTGATGATATTATCTTTGGATCTTCTAAAATTTTTTTATGTACATGTTTTTAAA
The DNA here is from genome assembly GCA_963277665.1 of Viscum album. Taxonomy (NCBI): domain Eukaryota; kingdom Viridiplantae; phylum Streptophyta; class Magnoliopsida; order Santalales; family Viscaceae; genus Viscum; species Viscum album. The sequence continues at coordinate 471,066,021 of OY728155.1, forward strand.
ATATTATACAAAATGAATTTGAAATAAGCTTAATGGGAGAACATATGTATTTTCATGGATTTCAATTTTTTCAAAAGAGTGATGGTATTATTTAAAATCAAAATAAATATACAATGGATCATATAAAATGTATTGTTTTGGATAGTAATAAGGGAAGTGATACACCTATGAGTACTACATGTAAGTTGGATGATGATGAAACTGGGAAACCAGTTAATCAAACCAATTATAGTGTTATAATTGGCAGATTACATTACATTACTTCTAGTCAACCAGATATCATGTTTAGGGTATGCATGTGTGCAAGATTTCATGCTAATTCTAAATATTCTCATTTCCTTGCTGTTAAAAGGATTTTCAAATATCTTAAACATACTACCGATTTAGGATTGTATTATCCAAAAGTAAAACCTTTTTAACTAATAAGTTATTCAGAAGCTAACTTTTCTAGTTGAATGTTAGATATGAAGAGCAGATCTTGAGCATGTCATCTATTAGGAAAGTCCCTGATATCTAGGTATAGTAAGAAAAAAACTCTGTTGAATTGTCTACTACTAAAGTAGATTATATTGCTGCTGGTACTAGTTGTGCATAGATTCTGTGGTCGAAACACTCTTTATTAGACTATGGATACCAATTTAGACATGTTTCTATAAATTTTGATAACACTATTGCAATTAATATTTCAATGAATCATGTGTCTCGCTCTAGGCCTTAGCACATTGATGTCAGACAATACTTTTTGAGAGACCATTATCAAAAGGATGAAATTTATCTAGAATTTATTGAATCTAAACATCAATTGGATGATATTTTCACCAAGACTTTATGCTCTAAAAGGATATATTTTATTAAACAAGAGTTAGGTATGATCGATCAGTGAAACCAGTCAGTGAAACAGATCAGTTAAACCGGTCAATGAAACAGATCTGTGAAATCGATCAGTGAAACCGATTAGTGAAACCGATCAATTAAACCTATCAGTGAAACTGATCAAGAAAACTGATCTGTGAAATGGATCAGTGAAACCGATCTGTGAAACCGATCTGTGAAACCAATCAGTGAAACCGATCTACGCTACCTATTGAGTTATACAGTCTATATGAAACCATTAGTGTTTATCAAAATGATTTTGCTTTACTTAATATATATTATATTTAATATTGTAACCACATATGATAAATGTAATGACCCAAGACTATTTCAATTCCTATGAATTGTTGACCTTCCATCTCCCACCGAACTCCACATCTTCCGAATCCAGAACATTAAATCCTTTCAATCCTATAAAATCTCTCCAACATCCAAATGGCAATGAAAATGATACAAGATAAGGAATCTGAAGGCTCCTAACCCATGAAATGCGGTCAAAGAGAATCGAGCACCCCGATTCAAAAGCCTTTAAACCCTAAATTAGGGACCTGTGTGGTCACAGTAAAAAAGGAAGTACGTTCTAAATGGGTGTTATCCAGTAAGTATTCAATTTTAAAAGTGGTGGAGATGCAAGTATGGAAAGACTCGTTCTGTAATAATAACCGAGCCTACTACCCAAATCTAGTACATGAGTTTTATTTAAATTTGTGTATTGCATTTGATGGAGCAGAAGCTGCAAGATTCTCTTTATTGATCAATGGAAAAAGATAAAATTTTCATTGAAGCAATGGTATGAGTGTTTGGGAGTACCACATAATGGAAGATATGAGGTTTTCACTTTTAATATTCCTCCTACCACTGAACATTTTTTGTATGAGTATGCTCTAGAGATGTTAACTGGAAAATATGAATCCCGAAGAATAATAGCCGGTTTGTTAGATAGAGAAAGTAGAATCTTGTTTAAGTTTATTCAGCACCATGTCTGTCCCAGAAATGGTGATTTTGCTTCTATGAAGTATCAGGTAGTTTTCTTGTTGTTTTTATTTCTAAATGATGAGAAGACAAACTTGTGAAGATACATTAATGTTCATATTGCTGAGATAGAAATGCCATCTAGGATGGATACAACCTTATTCTATTCTAAGCATGTTTCTACCATGATAATGTTTTTGGGTTGTGTTGAAGATGGAGATGAGTGTATTTCATCTAGTTGTGGTTTTTTTATTTTGAAGGATATCTGTAAAAGAATGAATATTAACTGGAATCCCTGGAAGAAGACATGGTTAACTAATGAAGATAGGTTATATGAATCCTTTAATACTACTAACCACTCTTAGAGACCAAAGGGGAAGTGGGATCCCAGTTTAAAACCTGAGGTGGAGGTTGTCTATTCTGATGAGGAAGAAGAGACAGAAGTTTTTAAGGACAATGGAGGGGCTAGTAGGAAAGAAATAGGGGAAGTTGATGCTAATGATGATGTATATACTGTAAAGGAACCTGAGTCACCTCTAGATGAAAAGAGTGAACCTGGTACAGTATGTCCTATGAAAAGAATGGAATTCAGTCCAGCAAGTCCACTGGTTAAGTTACCTAAATTAGAACCCCTTCAAGGAGATGAAGAAGAAGTTGACACTGAAGTATCAAATTCTGAACATTATAAATCTAGTAACAAAGACATTTCCAAGGAGACTTCATTAAACAATAATCGAAACAGTAATGGTGATTATTATGTTGACGATGCAAGTACTCTGCCTGTGGATGGTTACGATATGATAGAAGGTGACTCAAAACCACAATAAGTTGAGCAAGAAACTATTACTGAGTCTGAAATAATAGTGCATAATGTTATTGATGTATATGGAGATGACTCTATTACAAATTTTTGTAAAGACAATTTTTTAAAACCTGTGTATACATCTTATAAAGATGAATGGGAAGACCACCCAGGTTTGGCGGTTCTATGATTGTATTATTCAAAGGAAGAGGAAGAAAAAGTTAATATTGAAAGAGTAAGACATCCAGTTGAGGCAGGACTAGTTGTTAAGGATGTACATGTGACTGCAGAAATACTTGTTTATTCTGTTTCTCGATCTGATTTTTTCAAGTTTAAAAATGTGTTTCTCCACACGGTCAGAGAAAAAATGAAAGAGGAATTATATAATGCTCCGACTCCTACTCCTATGAATCTATCTGAGGCTACTATGGATGATATATCTCAAATAGTGGTAAATGTTATTAAGGAAGACCTATGCAATACTAGTGAGATGATTGGAAGCCACATTTCCTCTCTGAATCATGTGCTCAAGGATTTGAGAAATGACTTAATATCTCTGTCCGGATAATTTAGATCAAGCATCCCTGGTATGATTGATGTTTCATATAAACTATGAAGAACACGTAATGAAATATGATTTGAGAAGAATGAAGGCTGGAATAACTCAGATTGTTGCTCAGGCTAGCAACTCCAATGTGACCATGATAAATGGACATGGGATTAATGCCTTAATATATGTTATAAATGAAGAGTTAGAATCCCTTGTACAAATTCAGGACTTGGATTCATTTATAAAGATGAAAGAAAATTTTTATCATATTCACAAGATGGAGAAGTTGTATTCGAATGATGCTACTAAATCTCAAAAAGAGATCAGAAAAAAGTGGATCACTATTTTTCTAAAATTTATACCAATTGAACCATCAGTTTGAAGTCCGGGATGAGAATTTGAAGCTACCTCCAGTCACTGATGCCTTTAAGGACCTGGTCCAACAGTTAATGGATTTTACTCCCAATCAAGAGAGTTTCATGGAGAACAAATATGATTTTGAGAAGTCCATGAAATATGGTGGTGAAGTAATTCAGGATTTTATCAATCTGGTCAAACAATATCTTCATGTGCAAGCAATGTAAATATTTCTTCCTACTACTGAGCCTCTCAGTCCATCCAATGTCGCTTCGGGTCATATATCAGTTTTTCAAGCTTTGTCCAATATGCTTCCAATCATTTAGCATCCACCTTCAAGAGGATCTTCTATCCCCCAACAAGTAACCTTAACACCTAGTTTACTTCCAACTAGAGTTCTCTTACCTCCTCTCTCCATCCGGATAGCTCATTCTTCCACCAAGACAACTTTTAGACCATCCATTCCTCCATCTTCTAAATGGAAAACACTTATTCACCCAAGAAATAGTTGTCTGTCAGGATTGATATTGTGATTTTTCAGGTATCTTTTTAGATGTTATTTTAATGAATCTCTCTTTTTTTTCTATTTCTACTTCCTCTTTTTCATTTTGATAATCATAAATGGGGAGAATAGTATATATATATATATATATAAGGGGAAGAGTATATATAAGTTTAAGAAAGGAGAGACCAATATATAAGCTCTAATGTCATGATATATATTATATAACCTCCAATAGTCATAAAGATCTATTTTATTTTAGCTCTAATGGCATGTTTGCTAGCTCTGATGCTATATAGATATTCTCTAACATTCTTTATGATCTGATGTCATGCTCTGATGACATGTTTACCGTTATACATATATTATTTTTACATAGGGGGAGCATACTGAGTGTTATATCATCTTCCCTCTTCATTTATGGCATTGATTTGTGATTATCAGAAAGGGGGAGATTGTTGAACCCTCTGTGCGATAATTATTTTAATAATCACAAATCATTCTTGTTTTCTTTTAATAAATCATTTTAGTCAATTATTCAACCTGTTCTATATGTGTTTATATATGTTTAATCAGGTCTATATGTTTTTATCTATAATTATTTATGGATTACTATTGATCTCTAATTATTATGGATTAGACAAACACTTTGTTATAATTTCATGTTTGTGACTCATCGTTAGTTATATTCTTGAGTCACTGATAGTTAAAGGAATGAGACACCGATGTGAAAAAATGATGGACGAGTCACCGGTGTGCCAAACCGATGACAACGGTCGCACCAATGACAATGGTCGCAGCGATGACAACAGTCGCATCGATGAAAACAGTCACACAAATGATTCAACTATCTAACTGATGCTGATCAAATGACCTACCAAATCCGATGCTGATCGCATGACCTACCGATGCTGATGCTGATCACATGACCTATCGAAGCCGATGCAGATCACATGACCTATCGAAGCTGTTGTTCATCACATTAAAAACAGAAGAAAATGCTTATCACATGACCTACCAAAGCTGATGCTAATCACATGACCTACCGATGCCAATATTGATCACATGACCTACCGCATCAGATGCAGATAACATAACCTACCGAAGCTGATGTAGATCACATGACCAACCGAAGCTGATGCTGATCACATGACATATCGAAGCTGATGTTGATCACATGAGCTTCCAAAACCGATGCTGATCAAATGACCTATAGATACAGATGAAAATTCAAATGACCTACCGATCTCATGACTCACCGATAGTCCTGAAAACTGTTTGAATTTTTATTAACTCTAACTTAATTCCACCGGTAATATTTTGTTAATTTAACGCATCTGCTGTTAATTAATATTGGTTGTTGGATGTTAGGGAACCGTACAACATACTTGTCAAAAATTAATCATTATTTTTACCAGTTATCAAGGAATAAAAATAAAGATCTATCTGCAGTTAAAGACATGAAACAAGACACAAAAATACATAGACAGACACACACAAGAAGATGAGATCATACATGTGTGTGTGAAGGCCCACCAAAATAAATAATAACTTGAAGAACACCTTTGAAAACTTGATATCTTCAAGAAGATCATTCTGTGGTTAAAACTATTTAGAATATTCCTGTAGCTATGTACTTTAAATATAAATCTATTTTAATGTAACTCTAATAGTTGAACTAGAAAGTGTTTTTAATTTTTGTGAACCAGTAATTTATTTTCAAAAGTTGTCTTAATCATCCGATTAAGTTAATTGAGAAGTAATCAATATTTGAGAAACTAATTGAACATTTAAAAACTTTATAATTTCACTACAGTTTAACTTGATTTGTGAATTGGGGGATTTTATTAAAAAACTTTTAAACAATAATTTTTAATTGTAACTCAATTCTCCCCCCTCTAGAGTATCCACTCTGACCAACGCTATTGAATAAGAATCCAAATAGAGATTTGAAGTCATGGATGATCATGTAAGCATCTCTATACAAACATCACATTAGATCAAGGTTCCAATCCCTCAAAATTATAATATTTTTTCACTATCAATGAATTAGACAAAAAAAATAGGGGATTTCAAACGAGAGAATATTAATATACCAAACATATTTTAGAAAAATCTATTATTACATCTATAAAATAATAATGTAGTTTTGATAATCTGATAATCCTCTTAGAATAATTCAAAAGCTAAAATGTAGAATAATATTCATGTGAGAGAATATTGAATAATAATGTGGGTTTAATAATTTTAATGTATTTAAAAAAAGGCCACAACCTCGCTCTTTTAGAGTAGGTATTTATACTATAACACTTCATTGTGGATCCATAGTGCTACTTACTTTCAACCCTACACCCATAAAAAAATCCCATATCATTTTGAAAACTATAGAAGACTCCAAGAAACAACCAATAAAGGAAATAAATGAATAATAAAACATTATTACCCAAAAGGGAGAATGATATGTTACACAATAATAATTGACAGATTGGTCATATGAGAGGAAAAAAAGATCATTTTTTATGGTAAAAATTCTTGGTATTTATTGGGGTAGGGTGTTACATTTATAGAAGGCTTTGAATTCATTAATAAGACAATATAGGATGTGTCTTTTTATATATTTTAGAGAGAACACACCTAGAATTACATAAATGATTAAATAAAAATATTTTCTTCTATAGGAATTATGATCCTTAATGGACGAGTGTTCGAAGGTAAAAAATATAGGGGTTAAATATATTAAAATAATAACAATAGAGAAAGTGTATATGAAAATATTACCCTAATATTTTCTTTTTACCCTCAGTTTAAATCATTTATCCTCACCTTTAATAATTTTTGATTGCTTTAAATATTAATTATGACTAAAAATTAATACATATTCACTAAAATATCGGTAAATTCAAATTTAAAATTTTCGATACAATTTATCAATATCATTTTTTTACGAAGAAAAAATTAATTTTAAAAAACTGTGTAAACCCCAATGATGTATTATTTTTATAATATTTTTTTGATAGTAATACTAAACTAATTTTAATTCCATTCATAGTTAAAAATATCATATTCATTTTGAAATATTTTATTCAATATTATTTTTTTAATTTCTCTAAAATTATGCAATAAAAGTGATTAATTTAATATGCTATTATAAAAACACATTTCAAGGGTAAAAATAATTTTCTAGAAAAATTTATTATTTTTTACTTCAGAATGTTTTAATTTTCTTTTATAATAAATTTATGAGAAATCATGTCATTTTTTACGTGTATAAAATTATGTTTTTTATTCAATATTTATTTAGTTATATTCACACATTTCTGACAATCAACATAAATATTTCTGTCACATTATATAATAATATAATATTAATATATCATTATTTTTTAAACATGATTATGTTTGTAATGAATGATATCAAACTCATACGATTTATTGAAGAGAAATATATAATCAAATATTGGGTTGTTTCACTATTTATCTATGAAAATGAGGTAGTTTCTTACCATAATCATTCCTCCTAAATTTTATTTAGATTTCTTATTTTGTTATTTTACTTAGTGTTTCTCCTAAAATGGTTATGTCATGAAATTAGGATTATAATATTGGTTTTTCTGTTGTTAAAATTTTAATGTACTTGGTTCATTCTATTCATGGTATAGTTATAGGTTCTCTATGATGATGGTTTTATTTTAGTAAATGGGTGTGATTGATTTGGCCATATATGATGTCAATGTTATGATTTTAGGATTGTTGGTCATGTGATAAGTAATCAAAAATAAGAATGGTGAAATAAGAATAGTTATTCAGATATATTGTTTTTTCGATGGATGATATCAGTCTGGTAACATTGTGAATGGACCAATAGGGCCTTGATATCCTATCCTATCCAAATGTTTGAATTTTAATTCTTATTTTAATATTTATTAGGAAAATATTTTTGTTTGGTTTTGTAATTTTTCTCACACAATCTCAAATACTATCTTTTGAATATAAATAAATATATAATTCTAGGGAAAGTGGATTTTCTAAGGGTAAGGGTTAGTTGGTTGAAAATAAAACATACAATTCTTAAAGGGTTGGATTGTCATTTATATATAATGAATGATGTTATATTGAGTTATAATTACTGAATTTAATGATCTATTACCTTATTAAAATTAATCCCCCAAGAAACTCATTATCACCCTATTGATTTATTATTTTACCCATCTAAATTTTTAATAAAAATGAACGACTCGTTTTGATATCCATTTTTAATAATATTTCATTTTATATATAGTAATTTTCACATGGAAGTTTTATTGTTTATATAATAGAGTTAAAATTGTTAAAAATTTATATATGTCTTTTCGAAATCTTCTTCATTGATCTAAATGTCCACACCCTTCCATTATGATAATTTATAATACTTCATTCAAAATAAATTTTGATAAACTATCTCTTCCAATTTACGTATATAAATTTATATAATATTTCAGACATTATATATACATATTGATATATTGGATAGTTTAATTTCTTATATATTGGTCTATTCATGGATTATTATTTTAAAAATATAGGGTAAATGAAATGTTTTATCTCAAATAGAGGTATTCTTTTATAAATAGTATGAAATCATTTAGATGAAACTAAAGAAATATATATTTTGAGAAAAACAATTAGAAAAGTTTTAAAATAAAAAGGAAATATAATTTTTCCTTTATAAATGGAGTTTATTTCATAGAATCTGTCATTGTGATTTGATTATAATTTATAATGTTTATATAATAATCATTGGATATTGATTAGAACATATAATTTTTTGATATATCATTACTCATAATGATATTTTAAAATATAAATTTTTGGGAGAAAAGATATTTCTGATCAATTTACCATAGAATTAAATTCAAACAATCTACTAAAATGTGTCATGTTATCAAGATAATAAAATTCATATTTATTAAACAAAATATCTTAATTTCTACTTTTTAAACATATTAATATTAAAAAAATATATTTCTCCATTTTTATTAAACACCATCACACATATCTATCATAGTTACTCTCTATAGTTCATTTATTTTATTATATTGTTTAATAAAAATTAAATTGAATGTAAATTAATAAAATAAAATATATATAACATAAGGTTTACATTTTTAATGTATTGATATGAAAAAAATAGCTCTCGTATATCTGGATACCTAATAATAAAACAAAATATATGAGAAATTGTTTAAAAAAATATTATGAAAATAAAATAATATAAAATTAAACATGTTAAAATCTAGTAAAAATTCATGTATTTCAAATATCTAAAAATTTACTTTTATAGTTTGGAAAATTAATTAGAAAGGGGAAATAATTTTTTATAAGAAAAAATTTATTATTATAGTTGCATAGATTTTCTATAATTGAAAGTTTTTTTGATCCACTTATAAAATAGATTCTGTACTTATTACCATATTTTGTGGATTTTGGGATCATTTGTAATTTATTATTACTAATTTTTCAAGTTCCCAAAGTACTTACTTTTAATTTTATATAGTGGTTATTCCCCATCTTTTAAAAAAACTCATGAATTATTAATAATTTTGCACCACATTTCACTATTAACATATCTGGATGTAACATTATAACCCTATTTATTCTTAAAATTTTAAATACCCATATGTGGATTATTCCCTAAAATTATGCATTTAATTCATGAATAATCTCAATATATAATTTCACTATTTGGAGATCCATTAAGAAATTCAAGACTATAAAAAATAAAACAAATTGAAAATATACTGATCTCCCCTACCGAAATAAGATTTTATTATTTCCTCTCATGATGATCCCATAAGAAAAAACCTAATCGACATTTGAACAATTCAACAAAAAATGACAACAATGGATTATTTTCTTCAATGTCGTGGTATTTAATGAAATTAGAATTTTTTAATGTTTTTTTTGGAAGGACAATTTTTACAAAACAATTGACATTCTTTTTATATTATTCAAATATTCCTGTTAAATCTCCCAAATGATACATAACTCTATAGAACAATATATTATGAACCAACACATCTAATTAAATATTTATACCATATATTGGATCAACTTATTTCTAAATGGAGTTGAAATTTTTAGTGAAATAGTTAACAATCTCTATATTATGTTTTACTTCATTTAATTTCTAAAAAAGTTGATATAATTGTTCATGTTAAATAATGTTAAAATATTACCCTTGATTCTCCATCTATTTTATACAATTATTTTGGTTTTCCACATCATAATTATTTATCAATCTATTTAGAAATTAATGGGAGTCCAAATTATTCTCTGAATCGAATGTGGGAAATGACTACCTATATTTATAATTTTGGATATATTTGTATTCTATTATTTTGTACATGATATTTTTGTTATTTTCATTACTTCTAGTTGTATGATGAATTTTTTTACATATTCATATAAATTTTTGATGGATTAATTTTCGTCATTTTACTATACTATTTGGATATTATAAAATTAAATATTAATCCTGGTTGTGTATAATATGATTGTCAAATAATTCATGATGGCCTATTTTTATTAGCCTATGAATAAACGGTAATATTTTTAAAGGAATGTAAAAAAAGAAGAGATTCGTTTAATGTAAATATGAACAAATTTTATGTGTAAAAATCATGTTCTATAAGAAAATAATTCCAAATTTGAAATGAGGAAATTTGATTATTATCTAAAAACCGGTATTTTTTATTTCATAGTGGAATGTTTGTTTATTTTAAAATCATGGTTGCGTAATATTTAATTAAAAGGTATCTTTATTTTTTTCTATGTTATTTTTTACTAATGAAAAAAATAATTTTATATAGGAATTTTTAAGGGCTAAATTTATTTAAAAATTTTATAATACAACGTTTGGTGTGTCTTTGTGTATTTTATGGGTATGTCACCATCATTATTCAAATAATGTTTCCATTTTAAATTATTCATGATTTGAACTCCTTGAATGGGAAAACTAACATTACAATACCCATACTCATATCCTCTATATAACAATGATTTGATTTGAATTTCATTTCCAATGTACCTTAGTCCATCTTATAAAAATAGTATTATATATTGAAATCCATCGCATGAAGAATATATTGAGGTCATATGGATTCATTTTTTTGGTATGACTCCATGTAAGGATTTGTATCAATAATAAAATGGGAACTGTGTGTGATACCCAAAACTTCATGATCAATATCCAAAATCCCACCCTAATAAACACTTATGTGGCTGACCATCAATTGTATAATAATGAAAATCTATATATACAAATATTTATAGCTAATAAATACATCAATATTTTTAAAGAATGGGATATATTGAAAGTCAACAAAATAAATAAATCAAATCACATTTATCATTCATAGAGTGGATGATAAAAGTCATGATTAATTTAAATATTAAGGATAAAATAATTTAAAATTCATCTATATCTCTTAATTAAATAAAAAAATGGTTACCCCTTTATATATATTATTTAAAAAATAGAGGGATAATAATAATGAATATAATATAAAAAATGATAATGAAATAACCCAAAATCCAATGATAACTAATCTAAATATTTCTTATAGACACTTAGAGAAATCACATTTTTAACATGTAGGATATAAATTTAATAGCCTATCTAATTTTCTCATTATGACTATTCCATATCTTATTTATATTCATTGGTGATCGCACCACATAACATGGTATTTTACATGTATTTATCCTTCAAATAATCTATATATTATTTATTCCCCTTTCTGATATGTCAGAATAGAAAAACATTCTAACGATATTATTTTCTTTATTGATCTATTTTTTTAAATAGGATCACAGTTTTAGAGTATTTAAACAACAAATAACTATTTTTTATTGTTTAATACAGTGGTTCAATAGATTAATATTCTTCAATGGTTGTACCTTCCCTACTAATATTATAAATTAAAGACATTAAGACTCATAATGATGAATTATGATTAGCTAATATAGTTCTATGATCGATCTAATTATTTAAAGAATATTTAGAAATCATAATATTTATATTTTGGGTTATGATTAGTCGTCTAGTAATTATTTATGATATAAATCCATTGTAATAAATGTTTAAACCCTTACTTATTTCATCTATATACATATATGAATGGTTAATTAATGTTTTTATATATATCATATTTTTTCACACATTTGGTGAATCATTTTTATGGCACGCATTTAAAAAACATTAATAGACCTCCAGATTAAGAAATATTCCATAATATTTTCATTTATTTTTGAATAATTTGTTCCATTGATAATATTTTCTAACCACCATTAAATGATTATCGTAGTCATGTAATGATAACATTTTTTTGTAATAATACAATAATTTTCGACACAAAGTTGAATGTAATAAATAAAAATACATCATTCCAATTTAATATTTGAATTTTTTTATTATCAATAATGTGTTGTTTTAGAAGTGAATATCCACCATATCTAATAATATTTTATATTATATTATATTTTTAGGGCATTATGTTATTTCATTATTATTAAACATGAAGTTAGTTCCTTCTAAAGAATGATGAGTGTCGCTAGCTTTGACCTCATTTATTTTCAATTATCATTTCTTTTTTTACACAAACATATACTATATTCTATGTATTAGAATTAATCATTAATTATATTGACTCGTAGGATCACCATGAATTTCTCTACCATCAATTGGTACTTAAGATGTACTAGGCTCTATTAAATGTGTAAATTTGTAAAATATTTTACTAAAACAATGATAAATTATTTTATAATTCTATCATTGATCATGGAATATAGTATTTAACATGGGTTTGAATATAATTATATTTTAATTATATTTTCTTTTTAAATTATATTTTACATTTCATAAATATATAATATTTATCCCTTGATAAAATTTGATATTATCTTTTAAAAGCTCTCAAATAAATATTCTAACAGTGTTATTATATCCAAATTAAGAATTTTATGCTATTGGGGATATAAGTTGTGTAATAATTTTCTATTCTATGAACCTTGACATTTCATATTTTAACTTAAAATACATAGTATTTATAATCATTGAACTATTTTCTCCCAATAATTACACTTTTAATGATATTTAACTTGTTTAACCCCTATTCACAATATAAACCATGGAGTGTTATATAATATAGTCATCTAGTTTCTAATAATATATAATAAATATTGATCATGTGTAGTGAAAATCCGTAAATAATGTGGCTTCACTGGATCATTGAAGTATAATTTTAATTTAATTGTTGAAGAACAATATAAAATATCATTACCACGTTCTTCAATATATTTAATTAACCTCCTGAAAAATTGTTTTTCTACATTAAATATGCTAATAAAATTAAAATTTGTATTATAGTGATTAAAAATTGAATTAAATTTAATGATCGATCCTTGTAATATTCCATGAAAAAAAATTTATATTCAAAATTAAATATTATTTTACATTATATGTAATTTTGAATCTATTTCTATGGAATAATGGTTCATGTATTTGCAATTATAATTATTGATTAACAAAAACATTTTCATAATAGTTCTATTATATGTTTCCTGGAATAATTATACTACAATTATTTGAGAATTATTCAATAATGTTCGTTGAACCTATTCACAAAAACTATTTTTATCGATGGAATTTATGTAATTCTATACACAGTAATAATCAATATTTAGGTAAACATTTTTCTTATGTATTTTTAATTCCAAACGAATGATATTTTTCAATCAACCCCTCAATTTATTACAAATTCCATCCATTTATAGATAAAAATGTAGTTCCTGATTCACAATTGGGATTTTCATGGATGAATGGGTATGATAATTATAATGAAATAATGTTGATGTTCTATGGTTAAAATATCTATAATTGTTTTTAATGATTTGGATGATCCGAATGGTATTTGCAATAGTTATAATGATATAGATGGAGATGTACTTATTCTGAAAGTGATTTCCTATATTTAGGACTCCAATGACGTCTACTGAATTTTTTGGGCAACTAAATACCTGAAAAGTTAGTTATGGTTGTTGAGATGATTTATAAAAGAGTATAATTTGATTTTTGGAGTGATTTTGGGTAGTGTGAGACATATATTATTACAAGATAAATGTTTCAAAATATTTAGGGATGAACATATTGCATTCATCCTGATAACACATTTTTTAGAAAATTAACACACAAATTAATATTTTAATTGTTTAAAAATGTACATGAGATATGGCCCTGGGTCACAAAACATAAATAGTTTACTACAAGGATTAGGTGTGTACCATGGTATATGATAATCTAAAAGATATGCTGTTTATTACCTTTGTAACCCAAAACATGTCTTATATGTTTATCTCATAGGGAAACTTTAGAGTTAGTATAACTCGTAGATTTATTTCTAGTTAATGTTGTGTATTTATACAAAACACATCTCGGGTCTTAGTGACACAACACATTTGACTCCCATAGAATCAAATTGCATGTATTGCATAACCATATTCCTTGCATTAAAAATAGATTCAGATTGTATTATTGGGATATATACCCATATAGATTAGTAATTACAATATTCCATTTAACCATACATAATATTCTATATTGGTCAACTTCATATGTTCTAGTTAGTGTCATAATACTATAAGCATTATTCTAATGGATTACATACTTTGTAAAAGAATGATTTCACTATTTTCTGTACTTACTCACATGTGTTCTAGAACAAGATAAAAGGTTATTCTATTTTGAGTTTATTTATTTATATAAGGTAAGGATTATAATAGAACAATTTGTAGAGACTATTCTAAATTAATATCATAGATAATAAAACATATATTTTTTGATATTCCTAATTTTTGTGGAAGATATGTCCATTGAAAAAATTGGGTTGGTTATAAAGGCCTCAGACCCATACTCAGTCATCCGGAGATAAAAACATAATCTCTATATTTATGGGTTTGATACTGATAAACATAACCTAATTGTAACACTATAAATATTATAACCAGAAAATAAAATGTTTTTCATCAACATTCCTATGAAACATATAGGATGGATGTTTTAGATAATTATATAATACATATATATAATAACATTGATAGAAAAACAACTATTTCATAATGTTGTATATCACTGACCACTATTATACATATATATATAGTAACCTTTAAATCTATACCATACAAAAATATTTCAGAACACCATGGTGAAAACAAAGCATAAGAAACATGAGATAAATAATAGTATGGGTAAATATAATCACTAACAATTGAATTTCACCAGTTATTATAAGATGATTATATGGTAATGATGAAAAAATCATTGTGCATGAGAATTACATTAGATAATTCATGCCCAAAAACATGCTCCATAATGTTGAGACATTTCCTAAATCGTTCATACAAGATAGCAATGTTATGAAATCAATAATCATGAGCCTTGTGATGTCCATAATGATAAAAGATATTATTATAATTTAATAATAATAATGGATAAAACATTTTGGTTTTTATAATGTTATATTTATATCCCATGTTATAAATAATAGATGTCGAGATAAATCTATATGATAAATTATATCAGTTTATCCATCCATAATTACATTAATGATAATGAAAATTACCCTATTCATTGAATATCTATCATGGGTTCCCCCATTATAGAATTTGATTTGGGATCACCTATTCATATATTATATTTTAGACTCACTAATTCTTTAAGCCATGTTTTCATCACCAGTGTGTATACAATATATCAAGATTACATATTCATATAATCTATATTCGGCTCACCCATATTCATTAATAATTATAATGTATCTTCCATTATTTTTTGACCATGAACTTTTTTACATATCAATATCTAATGTTCATTCGTATTTAGATTTTACATTGGAAAATAAATGTGTTCCACAACTATCTATATGAAAAAAATCATAATCCGTATATACAAACAAAAATAATTGTATTAGTATAACATATCCCCACTACATAATAATTAAAATAAGTGGTTAATGTTTATTTTCCACAAAATGCCATAAAAGGAAGATTAAACATTTTCTTGAGGGAAAACTCCATCTAATTTAGAAAATCACATCTATAAACTATAAAATCACCACAATATTGTAGACAAGCATGAATGGAATTGTAATTTTCCCTAAGTATAATCAAAATAATGTTATTTTATCTTTTACAATACTAAATAAAATTGAATATTAATGTTATTAAATTGGGATGAACTAACATATAAAAGGGAATTCGGTAGAAAATTCATAACTGAATTTCAGGTCACTCTAAATTCATTTTGATTTTAGAAAACTCCTTAAATAAAAATATTAAATATTTAAATTTATTAAAATTACCCAAAGGGATCATCCAAAATTTTATTAGTTAGGATAATGATAAACCAAAATCTATCTTTGGATAGCCCTATTGTATCATATGTGTAGCAGTTTAAGTGTCACAAATTGGTTCTGATTAGTCCAATCTGATCTACATATACTACAACTATACCAAGATCATTGTATATAAAATAAAATAGTTTCATTATGCATAGATTCTATGTTGAAATCCTCACATGCTAATGGTCTTATCCCTGATCAACCGTAATTATTTTATTTTCATTTATTTTTTACTTTGTTATGTCAATCCTATAAAAAATCTTTTGATAAATAGTTGTTTTTTTCTATCCATAGCTTTACCAACTATTGATTCATAGATTCATTATAATTAATAACACCCCTAGAAAAAATGAATCAAATCTCAGAAACAAATTTTATTCTCAGTATAAGGATTAATCGAAAAAAATTGAAATATTCAATTGAATTAATGGAAAATTGAACAAATAATAACATGAAAATTAATGTATTTCAGAACATAACCACAGATAAATGATTTAGAAAAATAATGAATGAAATAAATTAATTGGAATCAAACTCTAAATCATTCAACATTGCATAATGAAAGTGAATGATAATACGAAATCGATATATCGAGAATGTTAGTTAGGAACCCAATGGTAGCCTTCCTATAGTCGATCCTCTCCACCCCTAGAATAGAATGGAAAAACTCATGACCAGTAATCATATATATATATATATATTCCAATGATGTAATCTTGATCCCTTGTTTTTATTATGGTATTGAATGTCCAATCTTGTAAATAGATATAATGCTCCAGTAAAGATACATTAGAAATCAGTGTTTTTATTATGTCTAAAAACTACACCTAATTTAATGATTAAAACATGTGAAATATGTGAGGATTAACTACATTCTATTTTATCCCTTTAGGTATAATAACAATGAAACTCTATGTAATACTTTCACATCATGTTATGTTTATGTAATCTGTAATAAAATACATTGGAAATGAATTTCTTTTGTTTATATGGTACTTCAATCTCGAGCATCAAAATCATTATTTGATCATACTAAAATCTACAATAGATTATTTTAATGGGATAATTAATTAGTATCTCTTCTATATTCAATATCATGTTCATTATATATCTATTTTCACGCTGATACACTTCATGTTTGGGCAATATGTGCCTTTATAAAATATCATTTCCCTATTTCCATCATATTTTCCAAATTTTGTTCTTGTACTAGAATACAAAAAATCCCAAAAATCTTCTAATAAACACAAAATTAATAAATTAAGATTCAATGAATTTATATATAGAAACACATCCTTATATATATATTTTAAAAAGTGGTTTCTACATTCAAATAATCCTTCCTTGAAAAAAAATACAAATTATAAGGGAGTATTCATTAAAAATAATATCCATGAGGATGAAAAACCCCATTAATCTCATACATGTTAACCATGACCATTATTTTCAATATTTAGAAGAGAGTATAAAGTGAACTATAGAGAAAATGATATCAAATTTCCTTTCGAAACCTTTTAAAAATCTCTATTATAATGTAAAATTGATATACGACATCATTACTATTTATAAAATATCATTCATGAAAATATTTTAGAAAAAATGAATTTGGAAGAATAATATTCCCAACCCAAAAGGTGGATAAATGATATGTTTCATATAAAAAAATAATTATTAGTTTTTCATTATTCATTAAGGGAGGAATATATATATATATATATAACAATATTCATCACCATAAGAGAAAAAGAATTATGTGTTTCAATAAAATATGTTCCCATGATTTCTTAAAAAGGATTCTTTAACAAAAAATCTCATGAAAATAAATGAAATTGTAAAATAAAGATTGTACAAAATTTGTTAGATTTGAATCAAAAGTCATTAAAATAAAGAGTATGATACAAATTTATAAATCATAATATATTCATGAATTCAAATGTCATAATTTATTCATGAGGTAGTCGATGAACTATGTAATGAAATATTATTACATGACATAAAACATGTCCCAAATTAATGAGATATAAAAATTGAATGTCATTGTAGAGATCAATATTGTTGAAGTGATAATTAATTGAGGTAACGATTATGATCACATATCTAAATACAAAAAATAAAGTAAATTTTTCATCAAAAAAGTTAGATATCAATTAACATAAAATTGTGGAATAATAATGTTACGGCCACAGTATAATAATCCAATGATTGTATAGAGAGTTAGTCAAACCCATAGTTATTCTAAAAAAATTCCTTGGATTGTTTATAATGAATTGTATCATAAAGTACACTGAATTATTAAATATTGATGATATAATATTTAAATTGTCATTATATACACCATATTGAAAAAACTAGGTGCATAATAATAAAATATGACTCATTAATGGGAAATAGAGAGGAAATCACATACATTGAGTCCATACATTCACTTTATATTGTTTAACTCGAATATAATAAACATATATCAATTTTTTATTTCGTAATAACATTTTCTTGGTTTATTAACCTATAAATGTAAAATTTATCTAATTTAATTTAAATAAATATTTAATTACTTAATCCATCATGTCGACATCAGATGTTTAAAGGATATCGTGTTTATATTTTGAATATGGATTTTGTGTGTACCTCTTGGTCCAAGTGGTCATTATTCGATTATATCCATTATAATAATATTGATATAATTTAAAATTTCTACATTAATTATAACTTTTTGATTAAAATATGATGGTTGGTTATGAAATGTTAATCGTGCTACAATCATAGAGATGATCAACCGTATATACATATAAGAAACATTTACAATTTTCAATTTAATTTTCAGAATGGGGGTATGAAATATTCTATTTTTCCAAAAACAATTATACCAAAATATAATATTATATATATATAATTATTAATATATACGATCCATGTGATGTGCTTATAGAAAAATCCTCACAAAAATTTCTGTTGGTGGTAATCCACAAGTAAGAATGAATGATGTTATCATCTCTCAATGGATGAACACATAATAAAATGTAATATATATTATCATTATTGAATTTTCATTACATCATTAACATATATATATTAAATCCTTCATTATAACCATCTATGTGTTTTAATGATGGAAAATAAATTACAATAGGTTGTATGGAAGGAGTTCTACGTGTATATATATATATATATAATAATTTAATTTTATTTTTGAAGGGATGGAAATTTATATATTTTTACAAATTAAAATAATAATTCCTAATTATATGCATGATATTAATGTTATATTTTGAGCATAATTCAGTTATATTTTGATGAGGTTGATGAAATAATAAAACTAAAACATTTGGTCAATAGTTATAAATGTTCTCTAGATGCCTCATTTGGTTAACACCTCAGACCCTATAACGATAGTATTGTTTCCTAACTAAAGACTCTAGAATGTGTGGAATGATGTTAGGAGGGTAATTTGTTGGTATTTGTTTGAATAACTAACTATATAGATTTGGATATGAGAAAAGAGGGGATACCATTTTATATTTGGTGCGAGGTTAATTATTATAATTTCTAGAAGTATTTAATTAATATAAATTAATTTTCTATGAAATATTTACCCAAATAGATATAATTAGAATTTAATATAATTAGGTGTCTAAATACACTCATAAACTAATTTTTTACATGAATATATTATTTTTCTACCCATATCTCTTTTATTTAGCAACTCGTTATGCCTTTTGAAAAATACCCTATTATTAATGTTTCATACTCTTTATAGGTCTATATGGTTATAAAAATATGAAAAATGAACCAAAAATTTACCATGGGTGGTATTTTATACAATACTAATATAGGGGTTTGATAATTCTTATATCATTTTATAAAATATATCTTATTATAATATATCATTAATGTAATTTTTTGAAATACACGAAATGAGATAAAATAATAATTGTTTATTTCATGTAAAAAGGTTTTAAAATTATTTTTTATACAATATAATGATGATATGGTATTTATAGAATACAAAAATAATGATTCATAGGTTAAATATTATTTTAAATTTATCTTATTCTTTTATCCCTCGTCGCAAAATTTATCGTTAACAATGGTAACTTTTTTAAAATTTAAAGGGTTATAATTTTACTTATATGGTCACGATTGGGTCACATATTTGCAACAGATGAAGTTTTTGACAATTTATCCTCCCACTATTCCCCCATTATGATAAATATTATTTTACATAATTTAATAAAATTAATTTAAGAAAAAATACTTCAAATGTCATTTTAATAACTATTCAGATATTTTTATGTAATAATTAACAACCAAGAAATTCATTTCCCATAAAAAATTTAGAATAAATTTAATATGTTATATGTATCTTAATTTTTTTAACTTTAAATCATCCAAAAAATATTAATTGTAGTATTTTCAAAATATTTTGTTTTATTTTTCAACTAATTATACAAGCATTGCTTTAGTGTTTCATAAGAATTTAAAAGAGTTATTTCATAACAAAAAATTATAAATAAATTACCCATATAAAAATAAATACATTAATAAAAAAATAAAAATATACTTTTATTTAATATGTAAATTTTATCACATAAATGGATTGAAAACTTATTTAATGTGTTATTTATATTTTTTATCCTTACACAATCATTGCAAAATTATTTGGATAAATCAGCTGTAATATATCTAAAAAATTCAAAAATATCATTATATATCATCCATTATACTCAAAATTAATTAATAATGTCTATATAATTATTATCACGTCTCAAATATAATCTTTTTAACACTAGAATTTCTTTTCCATTGTTGTGAAAACGCTGTGTTGATACTAAAATTGATTTTCATATTTGTGACGAAATAAATTATAAATATGTTTTTGAATTATATTTTATATGGTATTTCTATTATATTATCATAAGGAATCATTTATTATTTGTAATAAATTTGTATACCATATATACTTCTTAGAGATTTAATTAAAGATACTGTATTAAATTAAGACTATATATTTTTAAAATTCCACAAAATTTGATTTTTTTTATAATAATAAAAAATGTTATACTATAAAAATTTATAAACTATAAACTATAAAAATAATTCTATTTAATAAAATTCATCTCAAATAATTGAAATAATATAATTATAATAGAATTTTTCATATGAAACAAAAAACAATTTTTTTAAAATATCTGTTCCTCCGGAAAAAATTAATCATTCACAAAAAAAGTATAAAGCCTATTAATATATAATTAGTTATTTCATAAATAAATAAATGATTCATATCATAATTTAGGATAAAATACAAACCATAATGGATCTTTTTTATGATAGTAAATTAAATTTATATAAAAATCCATATTTTCTACTATTCATTGAAAAATTAATCTTTTCAAAACAAATGAAATAATTTCACCTTTATGTAATGTTCTTTTGAAGAAATAAAAAATTATTTTACTTTTATAAATTAATATTTCAATCTTTGGAAATTAATTATAACATTTTCTCAAAATAATAAATAACTCTTTTGAAGAATATATTTTTATTGAGTTAAATAATGTCATTACAAAAAATTGTGTTCTTATTTTCAAATAGTAAATCAATTTAGTTTCATTGAGTTTTATTATTTTATACATATTTTATATTTTATTCAATCATATTTTTACCTTCATATTTAATTACAATTTTATAACTGAAACATCTAAATAATTTTCAATGGTTCATTTAGGATCTATGTTTTTTGGGGTTCACAGTAGTGAACATTGTATTCTTCTAAAATATTGAGATATTAAATTCACCACCATTTAATTTATATCATCCTTGAAATTTAAACATGATCACAACTATCATTTGTTTGAAATTTATAAATACCTTAAATGAAAACCCATATCATAAATTAAGATAACAATACATCCTACAAGAAAGTGGGAAAGGGATATATGAAGTTCATCTTCTGTTACTCATAAATATGTTTACAAATATGAGAACATTAGTGGGATGGGAAAATATAGAAGTTGGGGGAAACAATAATTATTAAATGATGGTACGTGAATGATAATGTGGTCATTAGAATGTTAATGAACACATAACCTTTAATAAATAATGTATAGAAAATAATATCAATTCAAAATAAAATTTTACTTCAAATTTATTTTAATATATTTGAGAAATACCCTACCATCTATAAATTTAACATAATTACATATAAATACATTAAAAATGTAATTTCATTCATCAATAAATATTTAAAAAAATATAAATTTTTTTATTTAATTGATGAAAATTGAACAATAATTTTGTATAAGAGAATAACATAAGTAAAAAAATAAAGGATCAATTAATTCATAGAAGGATAAATATATATTACACAAGTATTTAGATATAATATAAAACATAAATGCATAGAACAAGATAAGATAATATTGAAAATAAATAAACTTTATATGATGAAATTATATATTAATCTCCAAAATTCAATAATAACTAAAAAGGTTCCCCATATATCATTTAATAAATCAATAAGATTTTATTCCAAAACATATCAATAAACTCAAAATTAAATAAATTTTTAACATAGATTATAATTCCATAAATTTAATCATACATCCCAAAAAATGAGATGTTATTCTAAATAAGTAATATTATATGATAATCATAACAGTATAATTTACCTCAACATATGAAAACCTATCCCAGAATAACATTAATGACCTTAAAAACCATCCCCCAAAATGTCAAATGGTTTATAAAATCTGTAGATTATATGACCAATCAAAACATATAAACCCATGATGGTTTCCATACCTCTTAAGACTACCACACGTGAAAACAATCTCATTTTTAAATTTATCTAAACCTTTTCTATGTTTCCGATGATAGCTCCCCCATAACCACAATCCCATACCCTGTGAAAAATATAATCATGGAAATTGGATATTTATAATTTATATACATGGCCATGTTTTTACAATTCAAAACATATAGTATCAAAATAAAATATTGGATTACTTGCATATATCAAGTAATTATAGGTTTTTATTTTTACAAAACATTAGAAAAACTAATATATAAGAAAATAAATGTATGAAAAATGTGTTAATTGGGATCTAAAACATACCCCACTAATTTATTCACATCTAAAATCCCTCATTGAAAAATAAAACCAAAAACCTTTCTTCACATCATGGGAATAGGATATATAATATGCTTTAGATCAGCTTTTGCATATTGGTATATGTAATAACAAATTATCGAATGTCGACACTCGGAATCACTATGAATGATAAAATTATGACCTAATCAATGTTCATAAGATTAACACAATTAAATACATACACTTGTAAACCTGTATCAGTAAACATTAAGTCTACCTTAATGATTCATCATACAATAGTAGTAATATAAAATCAACAATCATAATCCATTCGATGATAGTATTGATCAATGTAACTAGTTAAAACTTATATATAGGAGACAAATAGCATATTGGTTTCTTGGATCATTTTATCCATAAACTCTGAATGAAACAACTGGTGCTCAATATAATCCATAGCAAAATATATCTAATTTAACTCCCGTATTCTTTTAATTAATGATGAGTAACGATACCAAATTCATTATAGAGCTGTATTAGGCTAACTCAATATATATTTTTTTTCTGGATCACCAATTGTTTCAAGATATATCGAGCTCCCAAATTCATATAAGTTGTCTAATGGTGACTGATTCATATAATCTCTATCAGGTATACCATTTCGTTAAATATTTATTGGCCACTCCCATCATCATTAAAAACATCAAAATACAATTCATAAATAATATATATTTAATCTTTTATTTTTTCAATGTTATATTAACCAATATTATTACATAGCTTGATATTCTCTGGGAAATAAAAATAATTCCATGAAAATATATGTGAAAAAATCATAATTCATCCTGATAATGAATATGTATATTGCGATTATTATATCTTCCCAATGGATTATTAGTAAGATAATGGGTTTCTTCCAATTATCCATAAAAATATATTAAAAATATCATTTAAAACATATTTGACAAATATATTCTATACATTTAATTAAAATTAATAATAAAAATTTAAATTATTATTATGGAAATCATTTCATTTTAAAATAACATAGGAAAACTATTGTGTAATCACCAATGAAAATAATTGTAATTACAGTGGAAAAATATGTTCCTGTCATAAATAATTAATTTTAATATAATTTTTAAATGATAAAGACTATAAAGGATACCCATATAGAAAAAATTATGAAATTATGTATCAAAAACATTTAATAGAAGAAGAAATATCATATTGAATAACATACAAAATCATTAATGTTTAGAAAATATGAATTTTGATAATAATTTAAAAAAAATATTTGGATGTAAAACTTTTTCGATGAAAATAATATAATATATTACTTTCACATAGATAATATTATTTATGTTTTTGAATCAATAATTAATAAAATATAAACTAAAATTTTATACCATGTTCGTTACTATTAGAAAATAAATGAGATTTTTGTTCTAGATAATCGAATAATTTGATTTTCTACATGAAAAACATTAACATAAAAAACTTTAAATTGGGAAAGAAAATATAACATAAATCTTATACATATTTGGTAACCATTGAATCAAAATTATTTGAAATTTAGTTAATGTCATTTTATTATAAATATGATGTATTTCATGAATTAATATGTCAATAATTATTCATTATATGGTTTATACACCATAAAAGTAAATCATGGTGATATATTGAAACACTTATCATAAAAAATATATTTATATAAAGATAAACCATGAAAATAACATTACATTACTAAAGATAAATAAAAATTTTAGTGATTTTATTTTTAGAGAAATGGCCCCATAAACCTAGATTTGGTGTTATGAAACCATTACCCTGAAAAACGATAATTGTAAATAACGTTTCAATGGACCGAACAGTATAATAGTATTGCTACAATAGTTATCTACATAAGGCACGTATTAAAAATTAATAAACTAATTAAAATATAATTTTTACAAAGATAATATGTTTATTCAATCAACTATGTCATTGAATATCTTTATTAGTACACTTCTTGGATTCATGGGGAACGAAATCAAAATAAGGGTTTGATGAATTTCTCTATAATGGTTAGTATAGTGGATGGAATAATAAATCAATGAGAATATACAATATGGAAATGTAACAACTAATGAAAAATGCCATGTAATAAATAAACTAAGAGAAAAGTGGATAAATGATATGGAACTAAATTTTTTTAAAAAAAGAACGAATTTTGAAGAAATGGATAATGAATAATCAATATAGAAAAGTACAAAACTGAAACCACATTTCATTTAATAATTTATATAGAAATGTAATGAACCCATAGATATGTCGATGAAAAATCTCATGGTTAAACAATAATTGAGTTTAAAAGATTGACATTTGTAATTACAGGACGTCATATTTGATATGTACATGTTAACATTTCTATTGAGACATTTGAGAAGATGATTTGTATTTTCAGTTAAAAACCCTTATGAGTCATTCTGGTTAATTCATCCCATGAGACTACTAAGGCATTGAAATCCAATTTATAACTAGGACCAATTAGTGTAGTACCTAGCCAAACCATTCTTCATATATCAAATAATAGATTTAACAATGTTTCTTATCGAATATTCTTAGGGAGTAGAAGATATAGATTTATTAATACTTCCCTAGTTAATTGAATCACTGTCAAGTACACAACATAGTTAAATAATTAATATAGTTTTGGAAATAATCATATCCACTATTAATGACATGGATATTTACGGTAAATTAAATGATCAATGGCACTAGAAAATTAAATATTTTTATGGGGATTAAGAAAGGAATCAATGAATTTAATATCAATTCTCTCACTGACTAAATTAATAAAAACAATATATCATTATAATAGGGAAAATGTCAATATAATTTATCCCTAATGAAGTAAAAATAAATGAATTTTATCTTTGAAGAATATAAATAATTTTAAAATATATTCTAAAAATATTGTTGTGAAAACTATGTTTTTTATTTTGAAAAATATTGCTAAAATATATTTTCTAAATCGCATTAATTAAATAAATTAAATAAAAATAAAACATTAAACATTAAATGGAAGCATTAATGGAATTATAGTGGGTAAATTCATACATTTCATATAGGGAAAAAATAACATTCACTATTCAAGGTAATCAATTTATACAAGGGCCTTGTTCTCAAGGAGACAAGAAATTTTCTTTGATTTTTATTTAAAAATACTAGTAAAAAATTTATAATAAATTTTTAAAAGTGTACTAATAATTTTGAAAAAAAATTTAGAAAACATTTTTTTAAATGAAAATATGTTATCTATCGAAAGAGATAAATGATCTTTGGTTTTCATAAGTTAATTTGCTAAAAACAATTAGGTACCAAAGAATAAAATTATAGTAATATTACAAGAGAAAATTCATGAATTAACAAAGAAGAATATAATTAATTCGTTTATTTTAAAATGATCATATAATTTCATATGATGTAAATTAATGTGTAAACAATCTCGAATAATATATATTTTTGATGTAAGCCCTTAAAATGACCATAGTTCTTTGCAATAATTATTTGATAAATGGATTAGGAGTTTCAAATGTAAATCCACATAAAATGTGGCAATACAACTATATAAATTAAAATGTGATTACAAAAAAATGTTATAATATAAAATACAACGAGGAAGTAGTATAAAGCAATGAAATGAAATTTAATTATGATATTATTTTTTATTTAGGTAACATGTAAAAAATCCCATTAAAATAAATAAATCAAATTTAAACTAATAATACTATGAATGTAAATGAAATCAAGATTAAATACTTAAAAATTTTATATAGATACACAATAATAAAAAATATATATTTTTATAATGGTGTATGCCTCATGCAATGAAATTTGAGACAATAATTTCATAACTTATGTTTTCTTTTGGGGGAACATACATTAGTATCTTTTATAACGGTTTTATACATGTCCAAAACATATAACATAGCTATATAAATGTTAGTTATATCATTAATAAACTTCTTTTGATAACTTATTTTCCATTTGTTAAAAAGAATTCAATTTTTTATCTATTTCAAGTGTTGGTTTCTTATATTTTCAAGTACATTTTTTACTTTATTGTAATTCATTTTTCAATAATGGTATCATTACCTACGTATATTAAATAATGATGTTATATATATATATATATATTATTGAATTATTTATAATAAATGAAAATATTTGGATATTAGAAATGAAATTCATTTCCGATAAAGATGGTAGGTTGTATATACACGTGAACACTACATTAATTTCATTACCTTGTTTCAATGAATGTAAGGTTTCTGGAATATATGTATATTATAATTCCATTACAATATCTATGTCATATATGGTACACTGTTTTATTAAAATAATCTTTAAATCATTCTATCTATAACATGAATGAATCACATCGATTTGACTGGGATGTAATCCATACACCCACAAACACAGTTATCATATTTACATAAAATGGAAATCATAACAGAATATGTTATATAACATTTAAAGAAGTATTAATAGGACATAAAAATAACATATATCGTATATTAACAGTGTTACCATCATAATTTCAAATAATTAGAGGTGATAAAGGAAAAAATTAATGACATCATTATGGGATTTCATATTTCACCATACACATAAATTTTATGCGCATTGCCCATTATATATAAGTGTGTAAAAGTGTATGTAGAACTCATAACATATAAATTTTAATTACAATGATAATGTTTATGTTATTTTATAGTTATTATATAAAAATAATTGAATTAGTGGATAGGGAAATAAAATAATAGTGTCCATTTAAGGATGATCCCTCATTTTCAAGTAACCACTTTTTATTTATACCAGAAAAAATATTTTTTTGGATTTATTTCTAAAGGGGTGATTACATGTTATGTTTAGGGATGTTTTGAGATAATTTGAGAAGAGTTTGGAATATATATAGGTCTTTATATGTGTGAAAAATTTAGAGGGGTGAGTTCTATTTTATAATACATGAATAATGTTATTATTATACATTTTTCAAAAGTGAATTCCACCCACACTACTCTCATTTAAATTGTCTTAAATAATGTTCCACCTAAAATAAAAGGATGAAATATTAGAAATATGGACATAAATTATATTTTGGAAAACGTTTTAGGTCATTTTGGCCCCTATGTTTAATGTTTATCCCCTCTTTGAATTATTTTTTATCTTTATCACTATATTTATTTTTAACTACATTCATCAATATATTTCAACAAAAACTATTTATAATTATTAGAAAAGAGAAATTATTATGATTAAAAATATTTATTACATTTTTTCAAATTCTCATCTTATATTATATTGAAGCTAATTCAAATTTATTCCAGTTGGTTGGATGACAAAGTGGGTAATTCAATGTAAAACAGAATAAAAAATTGTTATGTTTTTATTTAAAATTTCAAAATAAATGTTATTAAAATATCCTAAATTAGATTAGTATAGATAAAATTTATATCATTAAACTTATAAAACAGTCTGAAATATAATTTATTCTTAAAATTATATTACATGAAAAATTATTCTTCAATTTAAATTCAGTATTTCTTACGATTCATCAAAAAAACATCACAAAAAACTCACCCTACCCAAATATTGACATTTATCATCCATAAATTATATTTATTTTTCCATATATTACTTATAAAAGTTCCTATAAATGGATTTTAAATAGGCTCACTATTAAATGGATTAAAAAGTTCCTTTATAAAAATATAGGTTTTTTGTGTGTAATGTAATGTTCATTCTTATTGTATATCTATAAAATATATAGGATGAATGTAAAAATATTTTATTGGATATATAAAATATATCCAAATAAATTATTTATTATTATTCATAACTGTTAATTTAATGTCTTGGTAATGTATTATTATATTAATAAAATAATATTTTAATACAATATTTTTGTTCTGTAAAAATGAGTCACACATGCATCAAATGATATTATAGAAAATCAATGTCCCATATGATGCATGTTAACAATGTATTTTTATCATTTATATATATAGTATATATTTATTTTTTTAAAATACTAAATATATCATAATGTCTCAAAATGATATTCTCCTTAATATACTTATTGTTGTTTTTCAAACACAGTATTGAATAAATGTTACTCATTTATAATTTTCAAGGAGTTACAATCTCCCCACCTTAACTAAATTTCAACCTCATAATTTTAACATGATCTTATGAAATTATTGATTCATATTTCTTATTTTCAAATCCTACATTTTTATAAGAGTTCATAAAAAATCTTCTATAAAATAAGGATTGTGAATTACTAAGGTCATATGCATTAACATATAACCAGTTCTCTATGTAAGATATCATTATTGAAAAGTGGAGAAAATAAAAATGATCAAAATCTTAAATTTTTATATGGTGTGAACGATGGTATAGATCATAAAAAAGTGAAATATCAATGTAAATATAAGGGTATAAAATTCATAAAAAATTCAATATTTTGAAACGAAATAGTTCAAGAATATTAAGGTATTAGGACCACAATGTTTTAATCATTTTACAAATGTTGAGTATTTATTTATCACAAAATATAATAATGAAATGTACTTTACATGACATATTTCTATAAACAAAATTTTCATCCTTTTTTTCATTGATCAAATTCTAAATTAGACGTTACATCCTAAAATCGATATTAAAAAATTAACTTTGATTCCTAAAGCACTAAAATAAACTATTAAGGAATCGTAATGACCACATTAGAGTGAAAAACATTCCATTTTCCGGTAAGCATTACCCCAAACTGATTTTATTTAATAAATATATATTTATACAGCTAAATTGATACCAGTAGTTCATCCATAACATTTTTTCTTTAAATTATTTAGCTAAAATATATAACATATTAATTGGGAAATCTTTTAAGCCATTGGTAGATTTGAAACCCTTGTCAGCCTTTGATAATGGGTTGAAGCCCCACTACCTTATATGATTATATTTTTGTAAAACAAATTTTTGTAATTACCAAAATAAGTATGATGGTCATCCTAGAAATTTTGTCACTAGATATCCTATTAACTAATGTGTTCTGTACAACCCCAATACATAAATAATTCATTTATTTATTTCATTATATGACATTTCATGGAATATGTTTTAACCTAATTCATTCATTTTCACTTACTATTTTAATCCCTTGTAATGGTTTTCACAGAGAATATGAATTACACAAAGCATATAAATCAGGACTGTCAACCCATTTGCGCATTAAGACCTATTATTCGGTACCATGTCATGATTGAGTTAGTCCAGATACACATTTTTAGAGTCGATACCAATAGGTACTTCTATTCTAGAACCACGTCAACTTGTACTATCCATATTGGGATTAATTTATACAAAATCCAAAAAATATCTACCTTATCATGATTCTAGGATATTTATCTATACTTATCCACAAATTCAACATTATGGTTTTGTTCACTAATCAATGTTTTCATAAAAACGGTTTCCTTATTTTCTAATAAATTTGATCTGAAACTAAATATAGAAAAATATTCATGAAAACCCATACCTTGGGTAATGATACAATTACATTGACATAAGGTATATGTAAATCTTTTCTCAATGTATTGAATATTTGTGTAGTCTTGGTAAATTATATTAATACATGGGTTTTGTTTTACAAGTGAATACAAAAATTACAACATAAATTTTTTTGAGATAATAACACTATTTCATATATTGTATCCCTACATATCATTATTACTAAACATCCTAGACTCTTGGTGAAAAGAAACATATAAATTGTGAGATAAAATTCTCATCAATTTAATGTAAAGTATAACAAATAATAAATCAATAAGAATATCCAATATATTAAAATAGTTACTTAAGAAAGATTCCATGTAATAAAAAAACATTTAAAGAGGTGTATAAAAGATATGGAAAGGAAAATATCAACAAAAAAATAA
Organism: Viscum album; assembly: GCA_963277665.1. Classification (NCBI taxonomy): domain Eukaryota; kingdom Viridiplantae; phylum Streptophyta; class Magnoliopsida; order Santalales; family Viscaceae; genus Viscum; species Viscum album. The sequence goes on from OY728155.1 coordinate 471,097,586, forward strand.
ATTTATAATAACTAGATAAAGAATAATCAATATAGAAACATAAGAAAATCAATACACCCATTTAGTCAATAAATAGATTATGAAATAAATCCATGGTTATTTTGAAGAACAATATCATTGATAAATAGTAAAGACGTATGAAATAGGGAAATGCTTAATTATCATACACATATTTTCCTATGAACATCCTACCTTTACCATTTAGGCCAATCACAATACAGTTTAACATATAATGTAAAAACTAATCCATGTATATCCAATAGACTCATCCCATGATATTAATCATTCATCGAGGGGTCTTCTATATTCGAGGCCCACCCATGTTTTACCTATCCAAAACTGTTCTCATATATCAAATTATTGAATTAAAATGTTTCTTATAAAATTTTCTTATAGAGTAGAAGATTTGAATTTTTCAATATTTCCCCAATTAGTCAATTAACTTTCAAGTAAACATCCTATTTAAAAATGGTATATAGTTCCTATTATAATCATTTACATGATAATGTTATAAATATTGAAGTGATATTCAATGTTTTCTGATGATAAAAAGTTGAAGAATGTAATGAGACTTAGAAAAGGAATCAAGGATTTGAATTTCAATATTTTCCGTGGCCAAATCAAACTAAACCGTAAATAAAAAGAATAGGGTTCATATCAATGAATCATATCCCATGTGGAGTAAATTCAAGTGTTGTTTTAATTGATGAACACAAATACAATAAAAACATATTTTAAAAATTTTATTAATGAAAATATATTTTTTATTTTGGAAATTTTTTTGAAAAATTATATTCATTTAAAATAACATTTAACAAAATGTTTAAAAAAATTAAACTTTTAAAAATTAAAAGGAATTTTCGCAATAATAGTTGTGGGTTAATATATACAACTGTAAAATGTAAAATATAAATATCATTTACTAGGTAAAATGCTTAGAGAAACAACTATATCACAAATTGATAAGAATATTCCTTTGAAAAAGTTTTTAATATAAAAAAATGAATATTTATACATCACTAAATATATTAAAATTGTAATTTTTTAATACCAATTTATAAAACTAGTTTATTAGAAGAAAATTAGTTCTTTGACGTAAGATATAAATTACGTATTATTTTCTTAATAACATTTTCATAAGCATTTTATGTACTAATGTGACGACAAAAAATATTTATCAATGAAAATTAAATTCCTATAATTGTCTCATATATTATAAATGAAATAAGATTACTTAAATAAGAGAATAAAATCATCATAAATGTATATTGGATGCTATAAGATCTATTTTTAGATTTTAAAGAACCTATACTAATGGGATAACAACCATAAATTTAAAATATAAAAATGTCCCTTTTGAATATTAATTTGTAAAATTGAGTAGTAATCTTACCCATGAATGTATAAAAAACATCTTATAAATGATAATATGGAAGAATTATATCATAGTATATTTAAATATAGGTTTGAGAAATTACTTATTTAATAATGGGATTTTTTTGTGTCATAAATATTTTATTATAATTTTATAACAAATAAAATGATTTAATGGAAATTTTATTTTCATAAAATGAATTTATTATTTAATATTTTATTATTATTATAAGATAATTTGATGTGTCCTTAATTTATTTTTGAATCAGTTATAAAATATGTTATAAGTTTTAAATCGGTATTTTACTACTAAATTATGATTTTAACTAAAAATTTATTTCCTCATCTTTTAAAAGTTTTTTATAAAAATTGGATTCATTTTATAATTTTACACTTTGAAAAATGGGAAGTGTGAATTTTTTGTATTGTTATGAATTATATGAATTTTTAGTAAATAGTAAAATATGGGAATTTATGCTATGTATATTTATTATAAATTAAATACACAATTCCTTGAGTTTAGGAAAACAAAAGAAACATAGTCTCCAAAAAAGATTACTTATTAAAGAATATTTATTTTAAATGGTCAATATATTTATAGTCTTCACCCAAAATAATAAACTAATGAATAAAATAATGATAATACATACCTCTATACCCCCAATAAATGCCACTCTCACCACCTCTTCTACCCGCACATTTCATGATACAATATTTGTCCATGTTACACAGAATACTCTTCACCGTCCCCTCCCCCACATGCTCGAAAACATGGTAACATAAAAAGACCAAACCCTTTTCCCTAAGGAGGTTCTCTATTAAGATTAATTCTAGACATAAAACCCCGTTTTGTTTCCCTTTTAATTTCTATTAAATTTATTTTACTTTCTTATTATCTCCCTACATATTCCTATCCAATAGGCAAAACTATAATATCATTTATATATTGTAATATTGTTATGATAATGGAATATTTATTTTTCTAATCTATTACGTTTTCATTTTATTCTAAAAATGACAATACCATATTTGGTGTGTCCATTTATTTTCAGAGTATAATATGTGTTTTCATTTTTCACTACAACTTTCAAAACTTGTTATAAACCCATAATTATGGTCAAATAAGACATTATTATCGATATTAAAATTTATATAATTTTTTATGCCAATATACAATCATGAAGATAAATAAAATAATACAAGCACATAATGGTCATAAAATCAACCAAATTAATTAAATCATCTTAATTAACAATTCATATATTGATATATTATCATACTATATAACCCTATTACCAATAATACTAAATAATTTTTTTTATTTCTATTAATAACATATATTTTCAATTCTGAGGAACTATTCTGATACTATATGTACTTTCATAATCATATAGAAGAGAATTGATCATGGAAAACAAGAAAATGAACACTCCCAAATGATAAAACTGAACTCTATAAATTATTGAAATTCCCATTATTAAAATGAATAAAACTATAAGGATTAAAATTAATTCATAAAAAGTAATTTATTTTTCAAATAATAAATTTTCTTTTCTTTTCTATGTTATTAATGTGACGAAATAATTTAGACATATTGTAAGGGAATACTCAACCACAAATATATTCATTTGGGATCTCTCTCATTCACTCCATGTTTAGTATGGATGTTCTTTAATTTTTAAATAAATATCATTTATTTGTTCCATACATTTTCATTTATGGGATATATATGTCTCTTATTTTTTGTGGAAAATGAATATAATTTAAAAATAATAATAATTCTTTTAAAGATACAGAGATTCTAATTCTCATGAGATTGTGTCTAATTCAATCAAGATTGATACTAGGAATAGTATTGAATATTTACGATCATAAAATCAAATTTTATGAATTTGTGATTTATGAAATAAAACACAATTCATTCCATGGATTATTGTAAGTCCAATATTGATATATATTCTACATGACATGTATTATAGTGTATATATTTTGATATGATAGATTCACCCAAAATTATATAAGGCTGGTAAATATTATGATGTAAAGGGTGTAACCCGAATTATATAGCACATCATTACATTGGGTATTGCAAGGAGTCAGATGAGATAGAGTAAAATATCACTAAAAATGATGAAATCTATGTTCACAACTATATGTGTATTTGTCCAATAAGACATGATGTTTCATTTTTATGCATTGACACATTTCTTTTGTTAATCTAATGTTTCCCCTTGGGATTATGATTTTGATACTTTTCTTATATTATTATTATGAGGATTATTCTCAAAAAAAATCATGTATGTAATTAATTCTACTACTTATAATTTAGCACACCCTTTCTTTTGATGTATATCATCTAGTGAATACTTATACTAATGAGAACATGAAGGCCAATAAGCATATTGGGAAGAAAGAATAAAAAATGTTTTATTATTTATAAAATTATGTATAGAACCATTCTTCACAATACACTAAACCTTTAAATCCATGTCATGTAATTTATTATGATGTTTATCATGAAAATGATGTGAATTTTTTGTATGAAAAAATAGGTTTTCAATATTTATCAGTAGTGAATGGTATATTCAATCTATTAATTTGTATTAGATAATGACAGTGAAAACACTTAGTATGAGACTATGTATAAGTAAGCACTTATTTATAACTTTTTAAAGAAAATTTTGAACGTAGGGATCCCACATGATCTTTCTTTAGACTTAATTAATCGAAATTATAAATTATTTATTCATGACTAGTTGAAATATATTTTGTTCCAAACTTTTATATTTTGTTAAATGGTGGGATCCTTGAAAAATAATTCTAATATGCTATGTGGGGGACAATGTAGTGATTTCTCGAACAACATTCCAAATGCAACGAGAGGTGGAGTATAAAATATTTGGTCGATGATTACCCACCCATATTAGGCTTGAAATACTAACTTGAATAATGAAAAACGTCCTCTTTATCCTCCAAGGAAGCAACTACATATAGATTTATTTATTCACAAATAACCACTATCATTTAGTGTATCTTTTGGTCCACTCATTGTTGAATAGTGGGACAACTCAATGGAGAATATATTTTATTGTGCTTTCCTCTTCTGATGTGGAGAATGTGACTCCGGCCATTTATCATTTAGAAGGAGAGGCCATCCAATTGTGGGTGTTGATTATGTACACCATGAAAAGGGATGAAATTAGAGAGATTGAGTGGGAATACCTTAATATAATGTTTCATAACCTTTTTTCACAAGACCTCATCAAACAAATATAGAGAATGATTTTATAGGGCTAATAAAAAAGGAGGGGGGATTTTTCACTACCATGAAAGAAAATTTCAAAAGGATTGCAAGGTATGTTACGAGTTTTATTATCAACTTTTAATGAAAACATGATAGATTATTTATTGATATAAAACCAAACCATCTAAAGAAACTATAAATTCATGAATTTTGTGAGTTATTAATACATTGTTTTATTTTTTCTCAAAGAAGTGATAGAATTTCAAGAACGGTCCCAGGACAATGGTGATATAACAGTTAATATAGAGTTTCATGTAGGGGAAATCTAATGAGAAGGGTTGAAATAAATCTAAACCACCCATATGTCACAAATTATGTAAGAAGTATCATGGTAATCTCCTCAAAGGGATTGTAAAATATTGTACGTGAGGGAGACAAGGACACCATGCTCAAGAATGTCGAAGAGATATGATGAAATTGGACAATGTGGTGGAGGAAAGAAGATAACCACCCGTGGTTAAATGCTTCTTTTGTAAGGATAACGGGAAATATGCAAGGAGGTGCAATAAACCCTAACTCCTTGAGGTTAATCAGCATGATAATACAACAATTACAAATGTGTGTGGGAAGGATTATTCTATCACTAGTAATCTAGTGAATCCAAGCAATGATTGGTTATAGGTACATTAGTTATTTAGTCAGTAATAGGAAAAATAATATTCAATTCTATCTAGACACGTTCGTTCATATCCTGTAATCTTAGTAGAACTATTAAAACACCACCTTAAAATATAGATGTTGAGTTTATGGTGAGAAGAAAAAATAGGGAAATTATTTTATCAAAATTACGTAACTCCTCCCTAATTTATCTTTATGGCCTAAAACTCCTATAAACTTTTATCTTACATATCATTCCACATGGGATATAATATATGGATTAAATTTTTAATACAATGGAGATAGTAGTAATCAAATACATGACCATTTCAAGGGAATACATTAATTTCTTCCCTAATGAATCTCACGGTCTTCCAGCTAACTTGGAGGTTGAGTTATCAATTGAACATATTTCTGGATCTTTTCATATTTCACAAAAACCTTATTGAATATCCACCATTTAGTGGGAAGAACTGAAAAAGTAGCTTCAATGGAATATAGAAAATGGATTTATATACTCGAGTGTCCCTCCATGGGCTGCAACAATCATCTTTGTTAAACATTTGGATAGATTAATGCACATCTACATTGATTATCATTAGAACAAAAAAATCATAATAAAGACCAAGTATCCCCTACCATGGTTATATGACATGTAAGAAAAACTATGTGGGGAAAATTATTTCAATATTGTGACCTTCGGTTGGGATATCACTATTTAAAGGAGAGGATGAAATATATAACCAAGGCTACATTTTGAATGAGGTACAAACACTATGTTTTTATAAGAATTCCATTGGATCTAACAAATTTTCTAGAAATTTTAATGGATATTATGAATAGAATCCTTAGAGACTATAGTGAAAAAATTTAGTAGTATTTATTAATTATATTCTGATATACTCTAAGAGAATGGATGAATATAAAGTGAATTTTAATACTATAATAAATAATTTTTAATTGGATATTCATTATGGAATGTACAATAAATGTGAGTTATAGAATGAAGAAGTGTCATTATTGTTCCTTGTTATCACTAGAGAAAGATTATATTTATACCCGTCAAATAGAATTGAAATCAAAGACATGAACATTCCAACATCTATAATAGATATCCATAGTTTCTTTCTCTAGTAGGGTATTACCGCCGATTTGTGAAAGTCATGTCATGATTTTCAAACCCACGATACAATATGACTCAAAAGGGATAAATGTTTTTATGGACCTATGAACGTTAAGACTCCTTCATAGAGTTAAAGAAGAGGCATATCAGTGCTCTAGTAATCACACATATAAAATGTGGCATACACTTCGAATTTGACATTGATGTTTTGAAGATTGGATTAGGCTATGTACTGATGATAAATTATAATGTGATATCATATTTCTCAATTGTGCAAAGATTTAATTTGAAAAACTATATTACGTATGATCAATAGTTGGATGCTCTGATATTTGTGTTGAAAATATTGAGGAATAATATATATGGGGAGAAGTCTGAAATGTATACCAATCATTAGAACCTCAAATATATATTCATATTAAAGGATCTTAATATATGTTATTGAGGATATCTAGATCAAATCAACAATTATGAATTCACAATCCACTAACATATTGGAAAAGATAATAATGTAGTGGATGGTCAAAGTATAGAGGATCCTGAAACATTATCGATGATGAGAATTTATATGCATCAAATATTCATATATTTTTAATTTATGGGTATGGGAATCATTTTGGTGTGAAGATCCTCAATTCGTTCACAAATTATTTCTTAGCCATCCATAATTGATAAAATATTGGATTTTCAAAAAATGATATGGAAATTTAGAAAGAGATGGGTAGTATCATAAATTGGGATTCCTTATAGATTAAAATTTGCGAGGAATGAGTATTTTTATTTCTTCATGATTATATGAACTATTATATCTAGTGTTATATAAGGATCTGTTTATTGGATCACATATCTCAACCTTCTCTATTTACCTGTGGAGGAAAAATAGGTATTTCGATCATTGGGAGAAAAATTGGTGAGAAAATATAAAGAAAGAGATCACTAAATATATATATATCAGAGTTCTTTGTCTCTCGGTAGGGGATGGATAGTAGAGAAAAATATAAGGGGGTGATGCAACGACTACCCATACAAACATATACATCAGAGAATATCACCATTGGAATATTCAATGGACATACAAGGAAATCCATAGGAAACAATGCTATATGGGTTGTTGTGGATCGTTATACAAATATAACTCACATTATCAAAATTTGTGATCAATTTTCATTCAATAAACATGAACATGTCTTAATTTAAGAAGGGTTAAGGCTAGATGGAGTACCATTATCGATTGTTTTGGTAAAAATTTGAGATTCAAAACCAATTTATAGAATTGTCTCTTACATGATCTACACAATGAGATTAACTTTAGTATGTTACATCATCATCAAACTGATGGAAAATGTGAAAGAATTATTTAGACACTATAAGTTATGTCAGGGTCCATTATATATAATTCAATTGATGAAGGGACCAACATTGGCCTCTATCTAGGTTCTCTTAAAAATACATTTTCCACTTGAGCATACAAATGGATATATATGAATTCTTTTATGGGAAAAGGTGAAGAGCACTAGAGTGATGGGATGATTTCAATGAAGGAATTATTGAGGGATAGAAAAAGGTTCATGAAATGGTGGAGAATGGGAATAATAGTTAATATCACAATAAGGCATCCCAAATATGAAAGAAGAGATATGAAAACTATCATTTATGATACCATATGTTTATAGTTGGATAAATGGTATTATTGCTCATTCCTACATGTAAGAGCCTCAGGAGATTTGATAACAATTGAAATCTATGTCCCAGGTACATCGGCCCCTTCGATATTCTTGATCCAGTCCGAGCTACGACCTTTCGATTATCACTTCTTCCAACCATGTCATCAGACCATTATGTATTCCATGTATCCATATTGAAGATATATATACTATATTCCTAACATTTAATGAATATATAGGTGGTACATTTGAAATATTCTCTCTCTTATGAGGATAATCTAGTGAAGATATTATACCAAATAGAAAATGTTATATGCCACAAGACTATCAAATTGGTTAAGTTACTTTGGTGAAACCATTAGTATGAAGAGGCAATATGGGGGTCATAGGGTGTAATTAACGAGAATAACCCTTACTTGTTTTCACTATAGTATATTAAATGGAATTTTGATGGTGAAGTTTTATAAGGGGGTAGAATGTAACTAACCAAAAATTTTATCAATGGATATTCCCTTATTATAATTTTGTTCTTAAGTATAAATCAAATAAGATAACAAATAGTGGAAAAAATAAATTATAAATAATGAATTAACAGTATAAGAGGTGTTAATCGAAATTAGGGAACCTATACTAATGGAATAGTAATTTGACAATTAGAATAGAAATTTGACACGTATATATAGTAATACAGCTAATAGAACTGTAACATCACCCATGAATATATATCTAAAATTTATTCATTTTAAAAAAGGTTGTATTATATAGTTATATCATAGTGTAATTAAAAATATATTTTATAAGTTATTAATTATAATTTGGTATTTTTATAATTCAATAATATTTAATTATAATATTATAAGTAATATATTTATTTAAGTACATTTTTATTTTCATATATTTTATTTATAAATAAAAATTTATTTGTCTTATGGGTATAATATAATTTTATGAGGCATTAAATAAATTTTTAATGAGTTATAAATTTATTTATAATTTGAAAATCAACATTTCCCATATAAATGAACTTCTTAATTAAAAATTTGATATGAAAAATTTGAATATTTAATTTTATAAAATTATGTTAATTTTTTAATTTTACAAATTAAAAAAATGGTTAGGGTTATTTTTTTGATTTTTATATTGTATAGATTTTTTGTGAATATTAAAATATATTAATTTATGGAATATATATACATTAGAAAATATATACACCATTCTATGAATAAATACTGATGTATAAACCACGATCTCAAGCTCCCCTTCATTAGATTACTATATATAGTGATAATAGTCAATCAATGCATATTCTTGAGTAAAAATAATTAACTAAAGAAAAATATAATGAGAAAAAACCCCTCACCAAATATTCTCCCTTCACCTTTCTTGATATTATCATTCCTTATGTTATACCAAATACTCATCCCAATCCCATTACCCCACATCAAAGAGATCTTGTTATAATCAAATGAATAAACACTTTTCCCTATAGAGATTGTCAATGATGATGTTTTCAAGAGAAAAAACCCTCTTTCTTTACTTTTAATTTCAATTCAATTTCTTTTATTTTCTAATCTTCCCCTCCAACCCACCTATATAAGATCCATAACACTATTATATTTTATATAATTTTATTTTATTATGTTAGGGAAATTATTATTTTTCTAATATCTTACCATTTCCTTTTACTCAAAAAATTAAAATATCATCTCTGGTGTGTCGATTTATTGCCCCTTTGTAGGATGCATTTTCAGTTTTCACTACCTCCTTCATTTTTTGTTAAAACCCATAATTAATAATAAATAATATTTTATTACATAAATTATATGTTATATAACATTCTCAAACCAATATATAATCATGACATTAAATAAAATCCCACATGATCATAATGGTTGTAAAATATGGAAAATAAATTAAATCATATTAATTAACATTTTATCGAAATATTCACCACCATATTATATTGAAAATTACCTATGAGACCAATAAAATATTTTTTATGTTCATTAATATCATACTATTTAAATTCTGGAGAATCATTCCCATTTTACATGTACTTCAAAAATCATATACAAGATAAATGATCGTAATAACCATGAAAATGAACACTCCCGGGTGATAAAATTATACTCTTTAACCAATACAAAAGCCCATAACTAAACATGATAAAAATATAATGAATAAAATTATTGTATAAAATGTTTTAATTTTTAAAATTAATGAAATTATTTTTATTATATGTAATATTAATGTGATGAAAGAATTCATAAATATGGTAAGGGGAATTTGAAAACCTGACTGTCTTCCTTTGCGATTTCTCTCAATCACAACATTTTAAGCATGACTGTTCCATCACTTTTTTATAAATATAGTTTACTTTTTCCTTTACTTTTCTTTTCTGAAATATATATGTTTCTAGTCTGGTATTATGATAAATAAAAATAAATTCCAAAAATAGAATTTCATTTAAAAAAACACATTTTTTTCTCATTAGATTGGTTCATCATTAATCAAGATTGATACCAAAAATCTTATTATATTTTTTCTGTAGAACTATAATGTTTATTTATTTATTATTTATGAAATGAAACCCATTCCATTACATGATTTATTATATGTAAAATATTTATATATGTTCTTTGTGGCATGCATTATAATGTAAATTTTATGATGTGATAGGTGCAACCTGAATTATATAGTGTCGATAAAAGTTACGATGTGAAGGGTGCACTGAGAAATGTATGTTGAATCTTTATAATGTGGAATGTGATAAATATCATGATATAAAGTGAAACAATTGTGAACATGATGATATATTTGTTGACAACTATGTGTGGTATTTGAATAGTAAGGCATGATGTTTTAGTTTAATACATTGCCACATTTCAAGCCTTCATCTAATATTTCCTCTCAGTATTATTGGTATGATCCTTTTCTTATATTATGATGATGATTAGTATTCTCACCCAACATCCATTTCTCTTAATCATACTATTTCGTTTCATTTTTCTCACCCATTAATTTGATTTATATCCTTATGTGAATACTTGAACTAAAGAGTAAATGACTATTAATAAGAAGCGAGAGAAGACTAGATTAAATTAATGTTTATGTTTTGTTATGTAAATATTTATTTATGGTATTAATTTCCCCAATCCATTAAACATTGAAGTCCTATATATGCAATTGTTTTATGTTGTTTATCATAAAAATGATGTATTTGTTTTGTATGAAAAATAAGTGTCACTATAGTTGGTACTTGTGAATAATTTCGATATTCTATGAATTATGATTAAAGAAAATTATTGAAAACCCATAGTATGAGATTATGTAAAAGTAATCATATAAGAAGCAATGTTTAAGGCAAATTGTAAACCAAGTAATCCCACAGGTTTTTTTCTACTTATTTGAACAAATAAATAAATGGTTTATTCATTATATGGTGTAATATGGTTTTTCTATCATTTATAATTTTAATGAATATTGGGAACCATGAAACCCCACAATAAAAACCCATATAAGGGACAAAAAAATGATTTCCCAAAAAATATCACTAATGTATTGGGAGCTAGAGTTCAATATTTCATGGTGATGCTTACCCAACTGTCTCGTTCTATGAGTGATATCCTGAATAATGAGTAATTTCCTCCTTCATATAAGAGGGGGAAATGGTCTAACAAATCATTTTCACTGAAACAAATAATGAAATTTCACGGAACATTTCATCCACTTGTTGCAGAATAGTGGGCCAAATCAATAAATAATTTCTTTTATTGTGCTTCATTTTTCTATTGTAGAGATTTTAAGGCGTTTCATTTATCATTTAGATGGAGGGGACGTCCAATTGTGGGAATTGATTAATAACACCACGTTGAGGGAAAAAATTCAAGAGATTGAGTGGGAAGACTAAAATAAAATGATTATTAACACATATTTCAATCAGAAACCTAATAAAATGATGGAGACATAATTCATATAGATGGAGGAAAATGAAGTATAATCAGTTACTTCCTACAAAAAAAATTCACTAGGCCTGCAAGGCTCATTTTTAGTTTTATTATAAAAATTTACAAAAAAATAATTGATTATTTAGTGGTTTAAAAAACCTTCTACGGAAACAATATATTCATGCATATGGGAGTCAAGAATATGTGTTTTGAAGTTTTCTCAATGTTTACATAGAGTTTAGGGAATGGTCTTATGACTATAGTGATAATAAATGAATGATAGAGTCTCTAAAAGCAAGGTCTAATGAGATGGGTTGAATGAAATATAAACCCCTACATGTCAATATGTGGTAACAAGGATTACATGAATTTCCACCATAGGATTCATAAATACTATTAGTGAGTGAGATAAGGAAATAATGACCATGAATGTCGAATAATATTGATGAAAAAATAAGATGTGGTGGTGGAATAGAGATCACCCACAATTTTACAATGCTTCAACTATTTGTATAATGGAAAATATACAAAGAGATTTAGTAAACCATCACTCATAAAGGGTAATAAAAATAATTATCTACCAAATCCAAATGATAAAGGGAAGGATTATGCCCTCACTATAGATGAGGTGTAACCATAAAATGATGTTTTGATAGTTACATTAGTTATTCATTCGGGAATAGAGAACATACTATTCGATTCTGCTTCTATGAATTCATTCACATCTTGTATGTGTACAATAACTATTCAAACACCACCTCAAAAAATAGAGGTTGAGTTATCTGTGAGAATACTAAATAGGGAAATTTTTGTATCAAAAGTATATAAATCACCCTCAATTAGTTTTTGTGGACTAAAACTCCCAAAAATAATGTCTTGCATCCTTTGGTGATGTTTCATACTATTTTTTGAATATATTGTCTATCATTATACAAATAAAACATGAATTGTGGGGAATGGGATATCATTATTCATATCCAAGAGTATACTTCAACTTTTTACAGGTGTATGTAAGAGGATATATTTTCTTCAGATCTATTTTCTCTAGTATGGATATCTTTACCTAATGTGAAATCATATCTAGCTCAAACGATTGAGATAGAGGAGATAATCACAATGGAAGACATTCTTAGTGCGATAGAGTACATTAATGTGTTCTCAAAAGTATTTCTTGGTTATTAACATAACTCTGAGATTTAGTTCTCAATTAATCATATTCCTGAAACTTTACATATTTTAAAGAAACTATATATAATATACACCATTGTGTTGGATGAATTGAATAAGTCCTTACAAGAGAATATATACAAGGTTTGTATATGCTCGAGTTCTTCACAATGGGCTGCACTAGTCCACTTCATTAAGAATATATATAGATAAATGAACATATGCATTGATTATCGTGAGATCACCAAACTTGCAATAAATAACAACTATCTCCTTCCAAAAATAGATAACTTGTTTGATCAAATATGTGGGGCCACAAATTTCACAATGGAAGACCATTTCTTTGGATATACACAATTAATAATGAGGAAGAAGGATCTTATTTAGACTTAATATTGAATGATGTATGAAAACTATGAGTTCATAGTGATTCATTTCAAACACACTAATGGTGTAGAAATATCCATGGATTTGTTGAATAGAGTCTTTAGTTATTACCTTGAAATATTTGTGGTAGTCATTTTTATGTTATTCTAATACACTCTATGTGGAAGGAGAATCATGAGGAGATTTTGAATATTTTTCTAAATACATTGAAAATGAAGAATCATTATCAAATTCTCAATAAATGTGAGTTATTTATTGAATATTTATCATTTTTGTGTAATTTTACCACCCAAACAATAATATCATCATACACTTCCAATACAATGGAAATCAATGAGTGGCCCCAGAGAAAATATATAATAGAGATTAGTAGTTTCCATGGTCTACTATGGTATTAAAGGTGATTTATGAAAATATTCTTATGATTTTAAAACCCTATAACCTAGTAGAGTTGAAAGAGAGACAAGATTGAATTTACCCATGAATGTGAAGACTGATTAAATGAGATAATGAAGAGTCTTATAATTACTCTAATACTCACCCTTCAAAAATGTGGGGAAATATTTTAATTACACAATTATTATTTAAATAACTTATTAGGATGTTTGATGATGAAAAATGATAAAGTGATAGCATATGCCCAAATGAAGTTGAAAATTCATTATAAAAACATTCTTACACATGATCTGGAGTTGTAATTTGGGATATTTGTGTTGAAAATATAGTGTCATTATCTCTATGTGGAGAAGTGTGAATTATATACTGATAATAAGAGAGTCAAATATATATCCATATAAATCGATATTAATATTCACTCAAGAAGATATCTAGATCTCCCCAAGAAATATTTCTCATAAATCCACTACCATTATGGAAAGGAGATTAAATTGGTGGATTCTCTTAGTAGAAAGGATACTGCAACATTATCATTGATGATAATTTAGAATGATTTCAAATTCATATATTTTCAAAGGACAGACATGTGTATCATTAAGGAAGAATCATCATCAATCATTTTGTAAAACTATTTTTCAACCATCCATCCTTAATAAAAAATGGATTCTTACAGAAATTATATTGAAATCCAGAAGAAGATCTCATGTATAAAAATAATGAAATCATCTAAGAATAAAATTTATGAGGAATGAGTTCTATGATTTTGGCCATTATTATTGTGTACCATCCTATCTATATAAGGATATTATGAATTGATCAGATATATCAACCTCATGTATTCACATAGGAAAAAAAAGATGTTTTGAGATCTCTTAGAAAACTATTGGAGTGAAAATATAGAGGAGGAGATTGCTAAATATATATCAATGTGCCTTGTCTATTAGCTAGTGAAGGTTGAATGAAAAATTTATAAGGGGATGATGAAATAATTACCTATATAAACATGGAAATAAGTGAATGCCACTGCTAACATTTTCACCGATCATCTGAGGACATCATTTAGAAAATATTATATTTTTCTTGTTTTGGATCATAATACAAAGAAAACTAACTTTATTGAATATTGGGAAGAATTATCCCAAGATAGAAAAGAAAATGTATAAATTAGAGAGGATATAAGACTACATGGAGAACAAAAAGCGATTGTATTTGACTGAGATATGATATTCACCACCATGTTCTGGATATGTATCCAACATGCTATAAACAATGAGATGATATATTGTATTATTATCATCCTGAACTTGATGGAAAATATGAAAGATTCATGTATACACTGTAATACTTTTATAGGTACTGTTTAATGTAATTCAATGGAGGATGGATCTAACCTATGCCTCTGGCTGATATCCCTAAAAATTAAAGTTCCCACTTGATCATAAAAATATATCCATATAATTCCCTTCATTAGAAAAGGTGTTGTGAACTAGTATACTCGAATGATGTTTGTGAGCATATGTTTCTTGGACTTGAAATAGTCAAAGATATGGTAGAGATGGTGAACATCATTTATAAACACATGATGTTATCCCAAATATGACAGAACAACTACATCTAAAATCATCAAACATACATTGGGTTTGAAGATGAAAACATTATATTCTTTATCATTCTTCCATGTAAGAGTATCATGATAAATGGGAATAAATGAATGATGAGTCCCAAGTACAACAACACATTTGAGATTCTTGATTTATTTGGAGATTTGTCCTATCGATGTGAACATCCACTAACCATGTCTCAAGTATACGATGTATTCTATGTATCCTTATTGAGGATGTATCTAATGAATCCCTCACAGATAATGAATCTTGAGGATGTATATTGGGAATAATATCTCTCAAAATATGATAAGAAATTGTTGATATTGGACCACAGAGAAAATGTTCTACAATATAAGACTACTCACCTAGTGAATGTAATATATTTACACCATAAGTACAAAGAGGCAACGTTGGAGCTGGGGGATTTGATGATGGATAAGTACCCACACTTATTTTCACCATAGTATATAAAACAATGTTTTGACGGTGAAATTTTATAAGGGGGGAAGAATGTAATGACCTGAACTTTTCACTAATTTAAATTCCCTTCTTATAATTATTTTATACTATATAAATCACATAAGAACAAATAGAGAACAAAATAATAACTTCATAAATAAATAATGAATGTTATAAGAATTATTTCTAGACGTTTTGGATCCTATACTAAGGGAATAGTAATATGACCATGGGAATAGAACTATGAACCTTATGAATAGAAAAAGTCACAATAGAATATTCAACTCACCCATGAATGTATAAATAATATTTAATCCTCTTATTAATAGTAAAATGATATTCTTAAATCATAGTACAATTAAATAAATTTTATAAGAATTATAAATTAAGTGTTGGAATTTTTTAAGTTAAAAATATATATTAATTTTTTTAATTAATATAATTAATTAAGTGAAGATTTAGTTTCAGAAAGTTTATTTATATGTTAATATTTTTAATATTTTGGTTATAAGATAATTTTATGATACCTTAACTAATTTTTCATTGAGTTACAAAATCAATTATAATTTTAAAATAAACATTTTCCCTGTAAATGTTGATTTTAAATAAAAATTACATATCACATATTTAAAATATTATTTCCATAAAATGATGATAATTTTTTTATTTTAAAAGTCAAAAATATTGTTTTAGTGATTTATTATGATTTTTTAAATAACTTTCATTTTTAGTGAATGCTAAAATATTGTAATCTAAGGTATATATATATATAATCTATTAAATGCACTATTATATGATCAATTACTAATGTAATAACCATAATCTCAAACACCACTTCATTATTTTAGTATTTTAATTGATAATGGTATATCTATTAATAATATGGAGACAAAATAATATTCAGATGAATAAAATACCGAGAAAATGCTTATCTCCTCCCTGATAAATACCACCCATTACTACCTATTCTCCCAACATATTTTTTTCTTTGATACTTTTACATATTATACCCTACAATCATCCCATTCTACTCCCCATGTCCATGAGCTCTAGGTATAATCAAAATACCAAACCCTTTTCCTAAAGAGGTTCTCAAGGAGGTGGAATCCAAGAGGTAAAACCATCTTGTTTTTTCCTTTTAAATGTATTTTATATTACATTTATTTTCTTATCCTTACCTCACTAGTTTCTATCAAAGAGGCATGATTACAGTACTTTTTTATCGACTATTATTTTATTATTTTAATGTAACAATTCATTATCTAATCTATTGTATTTTAATTTTATTTTAAAAACGAAACTATTTTCTTTGGTGTGTCAATTCAATTCATTTGTAGAGGATTGGTTTTCGTTTTTTCAGTACTGCATTCGTGGGTGGTTGTAAAAACATAATTATCATTACATAATATATTAGTATACATGTAATATGCTATATTATATTCTTAACCCAATATATATTTTTAATGGTAAAAAAATAACATAATCCCATAATGGTTATAAAATCGAAAAAAAATCAAATAATTTTAATTAACTATATTTCTAAGAATTCATATAATACCATATAAAAATAACTTATAACAGATATTTGACATATTTTTATTATTTAACGACATAAAATTTAAATTATGGAGAACAATTCTAATTTGACATGCACTTCCATTGTGTTATATATGATAGTTGATCATGAAAACCATGAAAATGAACACACTTGAACAATGAAATTGAACAATATAATTTATCCAAAGTGATATTAATTATCTTAATGAAACTATAATTAATAAAATTCATTCATAAAAAGTTTTTTATTTGAAAATTAGTGAGATTAGTTTTATTATTGGTGATATTAGTGTTAATAATACATTTAGATATAAGGTAGGGGGAATTCTCGAACCTAATAATCTTCTATTGAGATTTCTCAATTTCACAGCATTTTTTAAATGTATTCTCCTTTATTTTTCCAAAAATAACATTTATATTTGCTGCCATTTTATTTTATGGTATATATATATATATATGTTTCTGATATGGTTTTCTGAAAATTTAAATGATTATTCCCAAAAAAAATTAATAAAAAACATATTTTAATTCTCATGATATTTTCACCTTCAATCAACATTGATACAAAGAATTTTATTCCCTATTTATATTGGAAATTTCAGAGTCTATGATTTTATTCATTATGAAATGAAACCCATTTGTTTACATGGGTGATTTTACTTTGAAAAATTGTTATACATTAAATGTGGGATACAAGATAATGAAAATTTAATTAGGTGTTTGGTGACCTCAGAATTATATAGAAATATAAAAAATTTCAAAATTTGATGAATATAAATAGATAATGTTAAATATTCACGATCATGATTCTATATTTTTTCACAATAATGTGTGGTATTTCAATAGTAACGCATGATGTTTAATTTTATTAATTTCTATATTCCATTCCTTTATCTAATGTTTCCTCTCATGATTATTGATTTGATACTTTTTTTATTTTAGGATTACGATGATTATGATCTTCCATGTTTCAAAGATATTAATCATCCTATAACGAGTCATTTATATCTACCCATATTTTTATGTATATACTCATGTTAATACTTTTATTATGGAGAACACTAGGGCCTATAAACATATAGAAAATAAGGAATTGAATAAATGTTTATGTTTGATTACATAAAAAATTATTTATGGTCACAATATTCATAAGACACTAAACAATTTGATCATAGTTGTGTAAGGATTGTTTTTGTTTATCATAAAAATTATGAAATAGTTTTAATGAAAAAACACTTTACATAATACCAAATACAATAAAAATGGAACTATTACTTGAAAGATTTCGTTTTTAACCCATGTAGGATAGAATCATAGGTTTTTGTTAAAATTGTTAAATAATTTCCTTTAATGTAAATTCAAGTGTTAACAATCACTTACGAAATGGGATTGTGATGTAATCCTTTTAAAATACTATATCATTTCTTTGAGAGTTGATATATAAGTAGATTATGTGCATTAAATGTAAATTAAAATGAAACTTGAAGAAATGAAAAAAACAATTATTTTTTAGTTGTTACATTCTTTCTATAATAATATAAATGATAATGAGAAGTAAAATAACCCAATAAAAATAAATTTGGTTATGAAATTCATTTCATATTTATAAAATTGAAATAGAATCCCATGAGAGAAAATAATACAAATTAAAACTCAAAAATATGGTTATTATAATAGAATTAATGATATAATAAATCAAAATGTTCAAAATGTACACCACACAAAATAAATTAGTTTTGATAATGATGTATCACAGACAAATAGGAAACTGAGACAATAATCCCTTAACTTCTACTTCCATGTGATGGAACGTTTTCTAACTTCATTTATAGGTGCTAAAATGTTCGATATAACTTAAGAAATAACCATATACATATTTATAATAACATACATTAAATTTTTATAATATCTTATTACCCATTTTTAGTAACCTTTCATTAATTTAAATATTATAAGTGTTAACTGTCTGATTTTTTTAGTATGATATGGATTTCTAATTTTCGTACTTCTCATGTCGATAATGACTTAATCATCTCTAAATTTTCAAAAATGAATTACTTATCATATATATACATATATTTATATATAGTTAATATATTTTAAAAATAATCCCAAATATTTAGAGATAGGAATTGAAATGCATTATATATGGGGATGATATGTCATATATACACATTAACACTACATTCATTTTCATATCATATTTTAAATAATGAATACTAAATTAAATATGTGTATATTATAATTTTTATGTAATATATATTTCATCTATGTTACATAGGTTTATTAAAACCATAATTAATACATTCAATTTATATTTTGAATGAATAATATCGCTTTGAAGAAGTCGTAGTACACCCAACCACAAAGGATGTTGTTGAATTTAAAAAAATGAAACCATTAAGGTTTGTGTTATATAAAAAATTAAAAGTATAATGTCAACATAAATATCACATATATCCTAAATAAACATTGTCTCTGTAACAATTCCAAACCACGGGAGGTTGTAAAAGAAAACAAGGAAATACATCATTTCATTAGGCGATAGTTCACCATACCCGATAACATTATGTTCATTACCCAAAAGATTGAAGTGTGTGTGAGTTTAGGGTGGAAAAATAATGTAAAAAAATATCATTATATTTATGATATGTATTTAAATATATAATCATGATATAATATTATTTTAATGGAGTAGTAGAAAATAAATGGAATGTGTTTTTTGAATAGTGTTACATTATTTTCGAGGGAAACTCCTTCTAGTTTTTACCGAACGAAATACTTGGATATATTATTCCCAAAGGGAGGATTATTTTTTTAGGTTATATAATTTTGAAGCATATGTAATATTGTTTGGTTGATACCATGTGCTTGAGAGCTTTTAATAAGATGGAAGGGTGAGTGCCTTTTTATAGTGGAAGATGAGATAAATTATTATCAATTTATGAAAAGGAATCCCACTAATGTTTTTCATTGTAAATTTTATTCCATTATAGTCAAATTTGAATAAAAGGGAGGATAAAATTGTAATATATACATCAAACGGATTTGGACAATTTTCTAGGTCAGTTGGGACATGATTTTTTCATTTTAGTCCCTTATGATGCTAATTGTTCACTTAACCGCTACAATTAATTTCAAATACATTCACTAAATGTTTTTTAGAAAAAATTATTGGAAATATTATACATTATATATAGTAATGGTTAAAAATATGGAATCCATTTTATGGAATTATGGCCAACTAAGTAGTTGAATGTAATTTAAATTTAATCTTGCAGACGATATGACAATCCGGGCTTTTTATGTAAATAATTTTTAATAATTTTCTATATTTTTAATTCCAATTTAAAAGTAGAATTGACTAAAATAGAAAAAATGGATTAAATAATATAATTTCTTTTTTAATTTAACATAAAAACCATTAATAAATATAATATATCATTAAAAATAATTTCTATTAAAAAGTAGTTTTGTATTAATGTTAATCATTTTCACTATTAATAATAAAAATGAGACTTCACAAAAAATTAACTAAAATTCATCCAGACTAATTTTTTTTCAAATTAAAAAATATAATTTAATTTTACATATAATTTTAATTAGTTTTACAAAAAATTTATTTAATATAGGTAATAAATAAAAAGTATGAAAGCATGCCTTTAAAAAAATATATGGTTTCTTGACTAATATTGGGTTCCTCATATTCTTATGAAAATAAAAAATATTAAACAATTTTAAAATATGTGATTGGATTTATAATATATATACTAAAATATCTTATTTATTATTTTTTATAAACTATAATTTAAAAAACGGGTTATATATATTTATATTAATTGAAAATATTTTAATAATATATTGTAGTTTGGTAAAAATGTGTCTTATGTACAACCAATGCTATCAAATAAATTCATTACTCCATGAAATGAAATATAACTAAGTATTGAGTTCATTTAAAGCTATAAAATATATTAAATATGTCTAAAATAGTACATATAAAATGAATACTATTGAGGCTATATTCATATCTACATATAGTGTTTTGTGTCATGTATACTATCGATTGAAATATGTTTTTTAGAATTTTCAAGGTGTTAAAATAATCAAATTTGTAAATCCATATAGTTCATGTGGAAGGACTTATTAATAAAATTTACAAATCAATTCAAAAAAAATCATGGACTAACAAAACTCAATAAAGTTGAATTATAACATAAAAAAATTAAAAAATAGTTTAAAAACCACTTAATGAATTATAATCAAAACCCTTGGAAGAATTATAATGAATTTTTACTAGGAAAAAAATAAATTTTGAAGGAATAAGGATATTAAAGTTAAAATTTATTATATAGACCATATAAAATAAATTTGGCGCAAGACATTAAAATATACCTCAATGAATTTATAATGATATTTAATCCCCTTCCTTGATTTTAAACATTCCATGTAGGTAATTTTAGTCATTCATAATAAATAAAAGAACCATTAGAAGGATTAATTCATCATACACAATAAATTTACTTCATTTATATTAATGAAAATTTTAATTACTTAATTAGTTAACTCCACATTGGGTTTTTTGAAGACATTAATCTCAGAATTTCATTACGTATTTGGTGTTTTTACCATTGTCAAATGGTTCATTACATCATCATCTCTTGGACAAAAATCATGAAATATATATAATTTTTATTCAATAAATTTTTATTTACATCCAAATATGAGTTATGTTTATAATAAAATAATTGTGTTGAAATCTTTGGGATGGAAGGCCATACATACACAAGGGGAATGTTTTTATTTTTTCATGAACATGAGACACGGAATATATGAATTGTTATTTTAATAATTATTATTATATCATAACTATCATATATTATCTTCAAAATAAATTATATATACTATCCTTGTGATTTGGCATGAAAAGTATACCACATTATTTTGTGAAGGAGTAAATCGACACATACACATGAACAACATTATAATTTTTGAATTTGTGGGAATATAAAAAATAGATTATATAATAAATTTATAGAATTATAATTAATTCATTAATATAATATATATATATATAATAATTAAATCCAAATTTATATATTTCTATATATATCCATGATAGATGGTGATAAGAAATTTTTTGTATTTTTTCATTAGGAGGTAGTCAAACATACACACAAATGATGGTTTCATTTCATATTTGATTGAAGAGGATATGATCATAGTTCATCAATAAACATAATAAAAAAATATTTGAATTATACATATGTTATTATTTCTATGTGGTTGAATAAAATTTTAAGGAGGTGCCATAAGAACTAAAAAACCATTCGGTTAAATTTAATAACTATTCCTGATATACCATAAAATGAATTAGACAATAATCCCCCTATTATTAGTATTTTTTAACAAAAGTACCATTGGAACATCAGGTGGTATTTAAATAAGGTATTTGTTTACATATTGGATAAATAATGTAGATCCTGATGATCGTACACGAGATGAGAGGGGTGTCACAATATTTTTGAGTAGAGTTGCATTCTTAAATTTAATTAAACTTATAAAATTAAAATAAGATTATTTTCAAGAAAAAATAATCAAATTTATATAATAGTATGATAAGACAATGTTCATTCAACATTCCCTCATCTTACAAAATTTGTACAATTATGACAATTTCAAATCATTTTACTCGTTTAGGGCCTCAAAAGATACTATAAAATATCAAATAAACAAAAAATGGGTCATGGTTTATATTTCAAAACATATCCCAACCACCTAGAAAATAATAATATTTTTATTAATTTTAATTCATTTTAAAATATATTTAATTTAAAAAGTTTTTAATATCAATATAAATACTATCTTTTTTTAACAGCTTCGTTAACCAAGTATAATGGTAACCATGG
This sequence comes from Viscum album, assembly GCA_963277665.1. Lineage (NCBI taxonomy): Eukaryota > Viridiplantae > Streptophyta > Magnoliopsida > Santalales > Viscaceae > Viscum > Viscum album. Next base: position 471,121,074 of record OY728155.1, read on the forward strand.
TAATGAGTATTTTAAAATAAAAGGATTATAATTTTACATATAAGTTAAAAACTATCTCATAAATTGATAATTGATGAAATTATTGACTATATCTCTTCCTACATTATCTCTTTCATGATATTTATTATTAATAAATATTTTTGAAATAAATATTTAAAATAAAAAACCCTTGAAATCATTTAATAACTATTCACATAACTACCATTTTAATATAACATTAGAGGAGTGGTGATAGAAATTATTAATTTTTATATCTATTATACACTATATTTATTATATAAAAATTTTGGGAAATTATAACTCATATGAAAAATATTACTTTTACATGTTTATATTAATATACATGAATTTCTAGTAACTTGAAAAATTAATATTTCGTTTTGTCCTAATATTTTAAGGAAATTAATTCATCCCTAAAAATAAAAAAAAAATTAAAATAATAATTTTATTAATTTCCAAATTAATTTTTTTTTGTAATTAAATATGTATAATTACAGTCATCTATTTCATGGAAACTTATTTAATATGTTATCTTTACTTCCTCATCCAAAAAAAATATATTCTAATATATCCAAAAAAATCTTCAAAAATTCATTATTTTTACTAAACAAGTCGATCCAATAATTCTTCATTTTTAGATATTATATATTCTACACCAAATGGCCTTTCCCAATGCTCTGCAAGCACTACATCAACACTACAGACAATATTCATATATATGAAGAAATAATTCATAATTTATCTTTTTCAATTTTTATTGTATGGTATTTATATTAAATTATCATATACTTCCCCCCTATAAGTTTCAGTTTTTTTATATCATGGTTATAACTTGATGATATCATAAATGCTATTATATTTCATAAAGTCTGTATTTTTTCCTATTCATCAAAAATCTAAAAAAATCATTCATGGATAAATCAAGCATGATAAATCCATTAATAAATTCAATTTCAATAAAATAATTTCTTATATGTTACAAAAAATACATATAATATTAATTATTAATACATAATGAAAAAATGTTTCTTAAAAATAGTATTTTTTAGAAAATAATATACTTATACTAAAACCTAGTATAAAGATTATTTCTGTGTACCAAATCAAATTATTTAAAAATATATGAAACATAGATCAATTAATGAAAAAATTAAAAACTATGTAAGACTTTTTAATGAAATGAAATTGAAATTTGTAAAATATCTATATTTTAACAAATTATCCAAAAACAAACCCTTGTAGAAAAAACCTAATATCTCACCATAAGATAGTATTTTATGATTATTTTAAAAAATATATACCTCACAACAAATTATATTTCACAAATTAAGATAAATTAATTATAATATTCCCTAAACAATTAATTAAAAATATTTTTTAAGATGATGTATTTTTGAAGAAAAAAATGATGTTATGAAAAATTGAGTTTTATTTCATAATAATCTATCAATAAAGTTTCATTTTATATGAAAAACATATATATAATTAATAATTTTTTTCATCTTTATATTAAAATATGTAACAGTAATGTTTTAAATATAATAATTGAATTATATTTCAAAGTCCTTTTATGTACAATGTTTTTTGAGGTATACACTATAAAAAATAGGGTATTTTTATTATCGCATTTTGTTATATTATTAACCCTCTGGATTAGTGTAAGGGTATTGTATAGGTTATCCATATGTTATATGGATTAGGTATTCCATCATTATGATTTTAGGAAATTGGTTATCCTTGATATGTGGTTATATATTCAGGAATGGGGTCATTACCACATTAATCTCAACATGGTCTGTGTCCACTATACTATAGGAAGATCCAGTAAACATATTAAAAGATAATGGCTCTTATGTGAAGGTATTATACCATGTGTGGTTTTTGGTTTATTAAATATTGATAGGTTATTGTTTTTTCCTCTAATATTCATCAATACTACCTTCACTAATATTTATTAAACAGAATAGTACATTTCCATTATTAATCGTGATGAGGTATCATGGGATAATTGAGTTCAATCATGAAATCACAATGAGACGTGGAAATCTTGAATTCCTCAATATATTAGAATAGTAGATTTTCAAAAAAATTTGACATTTATATGTACCTTAGATATTATGTATTTATATGAAATTTGAGACATTATATATCTTTAGATTCACATTTTCTATTACCATTAATGTAAATATATTTAGATGGTCAAGGTTTACCTTTTCTCCCTAGTTGTTCTTAATTATTAAACATATCTAGTTTAACTATTGGATTTATTGTATTGTTCCCTTTGATACGATTTTGAGCTGAAAAATTGTTTTTATTAAGCTTTTAATATGATCAATTGGGTTTTTGTATGCTCACAAATTCACCTGCTATATTCTTGCATGTGTCATGGTTGTGCATATTTAGGAATGTTTTGTGTCACCATAAATGACATGGAGCTAGTGGAGATAGTGGATATGGTTCATGTAGTCAAGTTGATGGTCCTTATCATCATGTATTAACATTAGAGTTTAGTTCCTTAATGTTCACGTAGCCCTATTTGTTTGTCACTATTTCATGGTTATTATTCATCATGATATTATGTTTAGTATACGTACTATCATATTCTTCAATGCATTGTTATACTAGACAACTACTATTAAGATCATAATTTTTTAATATATTTCACTTAATATGAATTCAATTATTGGGTTTCTAATATATCAAATGTATCTATGTTGCATACCTTCAAAGGATGATATAGATTATGGAATCCCTTGTATAGATATTCCTTCTTAGTTATAGTTTCCAACACCTACCCTATTGTATTATTTTTATGGGTCGTACACCTGACCTACCACCATTTAATGTTTGGTATTAGTGGGTTGGGTATTGTTGGTATGGAATGAAATATTTCTAAATAATTTAAATAATGAAAAATGAAATATTTCTTGTGAGGAATCATTTGGAATATTTGGTAGTGATTCATTCAAGGTCTTGTTTTTTATTTTCTAAAAAGGAATACTATCATATTTAAAAAAAATATATATATCATTTATCATGGACTTTTATTACATAATTTTTCAATCAAAAGACTATGAAATTGTTTTTTTATATAATTTTTCATAAACGTATTGATCTGGTCAGATAAGATCAAACATATAATTCAATTTTCATCTCAACAATATATTATCAATTAACCAGAGGTACATCCTTTAAAATATATTATTTTATATATAATCATCTAAATAAAGACTAACAGAACATTAATAGAACACCCACATCATTTTTTACTCCTCTAAAAATCGATTAGTTGAAAAATGATGTATCTATTTGGGGGATATTAAGGAAGAATTCATATCTCTCAAATAAAGGGAAAATATCCCCATTCTATTGCATTAGAAGGAATTAATAGGGTGTATAATGTAGTACCCCCTTCATGATTCTACATGGAGACTAATCATGACGTGTGAAATCAATTGATAGATGCACAATACATAATGAATTGTGATCTATGAATAGGTGATAAAAAAAGAAAGAATAATTAACTCACACTTTCCATCATGTTGCGAAAAACATCAACATGACTGATGTTTTATAAACCTCTTCTCTTCATGAAATGCTGGTCTATTGGATGGTATTTTCATTTACTCACTATGGTTAAACACTACTATGGTTTTAGATTTTTTATTTTTATGGAATTATCAAGTTATTTTGGGGATTCTTTGAGTCTGAATGATTCTATAACCTGTTTTGGGAAGCATGAAGATAATGGAGTTCATAGAAAATAATTCTAATGATGATATCTTATAGTGAGATACAAATCATAAGCAATTAATCATGAATGATTGATTGAGGGAACCAGAGAGGGAATCAATTTGGGGTTAATATTTAGTATATTCCCCACCTAATTCATATCTACTTTGTAGGGATTGGATGTTTGGGGATTTCCTAAATTTTATTTAAAACATCATTCTAGAATAGATTAATGACCTTTTGATGATATATTAAATAAAGTAACCTTCACAAATATTAGATATATGATGTTTAAACATTTCTATTAAAGGAAAATTGCAGTCTATTGTGGTGGATTATAAAGGGGGGATGGGTAACGATGCCCCAGAACTGAACTATTTCATATAGATCTACAAAATATACATTTAAAAATTTTATTTGATACTATGTGAGATAGTAAAAAACTATACATTTTCTAATTTAATATTTTTTGGATATCTCAGAATAAACTAACATATATCATATATACTTTTGGTTTAGATTCATTAAGAAATAATTATATATGAAACTTATTTTACAAAACAACTTAGCTTCTATCTTTAATTTCAACATATAATACTTAATTTTTGAATTATCATAGGTCACACTCAAGTTAATAATTGGTGAATGAAAATAAAGTAATGTGTTGCCCTCTAAACTCTAAAGGGGTAAATAAATGGTCATCGTATAATTATGCGATGGATCAAAAAAATGAATGAATAAAATACCTCAGTGTAATTTATTAATGAAAACTAAAATGAATAAAAACAATTTTTACAAAATCTTGAATTGGGATCTCTAATCTAAAATGAACTTAATTTTTCTTCATAAATGTTTGGGAAAAAATTATAAAATAAAAATAATCCATCGTGAAAAATAATAGGCCTAAAAATATTTAATGTAAATGAAAAGTATAGTAATAGTAAAATACCGAAAAAAACTAGTAATATAAATAATAAATTATTAGAGAAAGAATCACTACATGATTCTCATAACATGGTATACTTGGATTCATTTCCCAATTCCCATTGTACATAAGGAATCACAACCTGACTCCCATAATATAGTATAGTAGGCATCACCACCTGATTCCCCAAAAACCCAATGTGTTAGGGAACACCAAATGAGTCCAATAAACATAATATACTAGGAATCACCTCATCTTTCTTATAATCATAGTGAAAAAATTCAACCATAATAATCCTATAAATATGTTAGATTAAGAATCAATTGATTGTTTCTGTTGTGGAGCGACCATAAATAATCCATTCCCATTATTATCTCATGACATATAAACTCATACCCATTTATTTTGAGGGAAATAAAAGATACCACCTAACAAAATTTATACTTATGTCTACCTTAAATAATTAATAAATCAATATATAATAAAAACCATTAGAATAAAATTGATTTCATTCACCACATCATAGATTTCCCATGAAAATGAATATCGGTGTAATAAAATTCCTAATGGAATCCCCAAAATTGGCCTTAAGAATTTAATTAGTTGATTTCCAAAAATAAAGCACCCTATAAGATTATTTCCAACGTAAATTCAAAATTTTATTCCCAAAATTTAGTTTCCAATGATATAATTCTTTTTTAGATTATTAGTAAAATGATGGTGAAATATGAAAATAGTTAACAGAAAAATATTTTCTCCTGACACAAAAAATGATTTGGTAACATTTAGCAGTAATTTTTCAAAAAGAGAACTTCCATTTTATAAAAAATATAATGTTTGAAAATTAAATTTTAATAGTTGATCATTAAAAGTATGTAAATGATTAAAATATATTATGTATTTATTAATTGAAAATATTAAATATAAAAACCTTCATCAATATTGGAGGTGTCAAAATGAAATTAAATTTTGAAAATAGTGAACTGGTTTCTTTTTGAAAACATTTATCTTTATGTATAATTCTTAATTATGTTCTCTCAAAAATAAAATGTTTATGAAAAAGGAATGTGTAGAGGTAGACAATAACTTTTAAAGAGGAATAATGGAAATTTTTTGAATATTTTGAAAAAATATTTTTTGAAACATGAATTTGTAATGATTAACTAAAATATCATATTTAAAAGATGATATGGTAAATAATAAGGTCATGCGATTTAAAAACATTATTGTTAACAAATATAAATTAGGAACTGGTTAGGAAATATTATTTTAATCAAACGTATTATTTTTCAAGTGATATAGTGAAGGTACAAAACAATTAAATATTTAACTCAAATTAACTGTTACTATATGAATGATGATAAAGAATATAAATTATGAATCAATATTTGGAGTTGTGTTAATAATACCACATACTAAAAATGTAATATAATAATTAATGAAAATAATAAGGGAACCCTAAAATAGAAATTAAAATATCTTGAATTGAAAGATATTGATTATATTATAATGTAAGAAGAGAGAGAATATATAGTGATCCAAAATATTAATACACATGCATTACTTATTAATTTATTAATGTTCAATACCTAACATGTATATTAACATCAAAATAATTTACATAATCTACCTTTGAGTACCATTTATTCATAAACAACTTGTTCTTAAGTTGATTATATCATTTCCCTTTAAGTTATTCATGACTAGTACGGTGATTATCCATATCATATACGATAAATTTCATCATAACCTTGGGAAATGAAACTTATGAATGGGTAATGGAAGATTCTCAGTAATGGTAAAAACAAAGATATCAATATAACATGAGAATAATATTAAGTGAAGAGGAGAATAACATTCAAAAACTATAAAATAAAAAATATAGAACATGATAAGGATTCATTGAATAAATCAATTTAGTTTATATAATGTAAATCATATAATATTTATGAACATAACATTGTCAAGCCTAACATTGGAATATGAAAATGATTTATAGCCTACACATAAGTAATAAACCCCATTTTAATAATATTAAATGATCATTTAATTGAATATTATAGTAGACTGTGACAACCCTAGAAAAAACATCATTGTAGTTAAGGTCTACACTAGAGGAACTTTTTGGGTAAAATTGCCTTACTGAACATGGATCACTCTCTATTATAGTATTGTTTATTCTAAGGATATATCAATATTTAACCTATTCATTAGATAGAGATACATGTCCCAACCATCACATAATCCATAATGTTTCTTTCCATACGATAAAAAACAACAATTATATGAGAAACCACAAAAAGGGTTTCATAAATATTTTATTATAGCATAACACATGAAAAACAATATTCATAAACATATCGTCATTTCATTATATTGTAACCCATATAAAAGTAATTAGTTTCATAAAATCCTTTAAATGATAATCATACACCTTAATAAGAAACAATAAAAATGGTATCATTGTATTATATTACCAATAATGTCTAGTTAACATCAAAGGTTGTTATCTTAGATTGAAAATTATTTTTAAAGATCACATGGAATATTTCATGTGGAAATATCTATTACACTTTGAAAAAATTTATTTAAAATCTATAAAAGAACAAAATATTCAAGAAAATATTTTACATTATAATAAACATGTAATATTATAATGTACTATTTAAATAAATTATTATCTATGATGAATGAGTATTCCATTAATGTTGTATACATTAAAACGGATGTTCTATTGAAATTTTTAGTATAATGAAAAAATTTCCTTGTTAAGAATATGAAAAGTTCATTCATTTAATAGAAATTAAATAATTTATAATGTTGCAGAAGTTTATTTAAAAGTCAATGGATAATAGTATAATCATTTTTTAATGTTTTTATAAAACATTGCTGAGGTAGAAAAAGTATTTTAATATGATGCTAGAAATAATAGTAGTTTTACCTCAAAATATATTTCTGGATCATTAAGTACACATAGAGGCTAAAATGAATGGAAACATATATTTTAATGAAATAACCAGAATAATGAAAAGTCACGTGTTTAATGAAATATAATTCATAAAATTTCATCATTTTTATTATAATCATAAAAATACCTAGTTCTTTTAAAAAAAATATTTTAACATAAAAACCATAAAATTTAGGTATTTTATGAATAATAAGACCAATTGAATAGAGATTATTATATTTATATTTTTATAAAATAATTATTATAAAAATATTCATAAAGTAAATTCATGGTTATTATATACATATTATAAATGAAAAAATTGTCGTGTAAGGCATATGTCCAAATGAAATAAAAGTGATAGAAAATCGATTGCTACTTTTGAAACTTTTTTTTATAATCCATAATAAGGAATAACATAAAATTAAACATTATATAACATGAAATAATTATATTAATGACATGATATTTAAAATTTGAAGTATATAAACCCAAAAAATTAAAGGTGTGGTAAACGTAGCATTTGTATCCCAAAAATAAATGGGAGACTAGAAATGTAGTACCTTTGGTATCGAATATCATCAAATAGAATTGAAACCTCCATATAATTAATATAGTGTTACTATAATTATATTAAATAATGATTCATAGATATTTCAAAAAAAATTACTTGTGATCTTTTTTTAACTAGTTGTTAACAATCCATTGTTCAAATCATGTTTTCGGAAATAACTATGTTATTATGCATGTATGTTTCGTTTTTTATTTTTAGTAAATTTAATTTGATAATAGTTAAATCATTTCTTTAATGTTAAACAGGATATAAATACCTAATATATTATCTATTGATGTATTTCTATTAATCCATTAATGATAGATATAGAAAATGAATTACATCATTCATCGAGACATTTTACCATACATACAGATTTATATTCTATTCATTTTGTTGATGGTTGGAATAAACGAATATTAAATATTAAATAAAATTTCTAACCTTATTTTTATATCATTCAAATATTATATATTGATTAAATTCACCATCCTTAGCTTCCATGTCCGAAATAAATAAAAAATGTCTCACGTATTTTCAAGAAGGTAGTGGTCCATTTGAAATCATGAATGACATGGACATTTTACAATGAATTGATTGGCATGAAGGTATATGAGATATTATGCTTCTATAAGCATAATTATATTAGGAATATAATTTACATATGTGAAATCAATAATTATGTCATAAAGTTAGTGGTGATGATGGAAAAAAATAATCCTTCTTTGAGGTGATAGTTTATTGTTGGAGTAATTCATGAATTGTTATCCCTTTTGATGGAGGAATATATTAAATTAATGTATTAAAAAAATTATATGTTAAATATTTGTGTATTGATAATTTAATTTTGAATATATTAATAAATATTATAAGAGAATAAGAAAATAAGATGCATCTTAGTGAAGAAAATCACCACCACATGGAAAACTCTCATTTTAATTACAATTAAAGACCATTAGGATGGAATTTTTGGGTATAAAAAATATCTAGAACATGTATATGGGTTTTGGAAGTTATTTGTATTGGTGATGGCCATGCAAATTTTCATATGAGCTCTGAAGAAATAATGGTCAAAAGTTCCCTTTTATAAATGAGGTGGATTAGTATTGTGATGAATATATAAAATAGAGTTAAGGAATGTCACTCTCACGAAATGTGACTAAAAATTTATTAATAAAAAATAAGAGTGTAGATAGGTCTAGAAAGAGTAAAAAATACAAAAATACATTTTTTAGACATTTAATTCCCTTAGCATGTGTGTTAACTAAATTTTACAATTTTAAATTTCACTACGGTAATTACTATTCTTTATTTTATTTAATGATTTGTCCTTTAAGAATAAAAACTTAATTAGTATTATTATATATTTTATAAAAACATATTATCATTATGAAATCTAATTTATTAAGTAAAAATCTTATGTGTGTGGAAAATTGTATTTAACACCACATCATGTCATAAAAAACAGTATTATACCATTATCCATGGCAATTAATTTTTTAATTTTTTTACAATTAATTGTGGATTAATTTAAAATTAACCATATTAAATGACATTAATAATTACTATTCATAATATGGAATCTGTTTTCCCAAATTTAATTCTAAAAATTAGTTGAATTTAATTTCAAACTTAACCCATAGATACAGAGACAAAATTATTTACCAAATAAGTGGGTTTCTTTTGTATGAAACGTTTTTATATCAAAATTAAAAAAATAATTTATTCAAATTTTATAAATTTGATTAATATTAACATGATTTAAATATTGAAAAATTTAAATAATTTTTATACAATAATTCTCAATTTAAATTATTAAAATGATAACAATGTTATTAAAAAAAGAATTATTTGTCACTATTAATTAAAAAATAATTCTTTTTTGAAATGTTTCAAAAAATAATATAAGTTAAATTTTAAATGTTGATATAAAAATTTATTCATATCTTTTAAAAAAATTTAAAAATGTTGAAAATAATTGTTTTAATCTACATTTAAAAAATAATTAAAAATAATTTTTTGTGGAAAATTTATTTTCAATGAATATAATAGATATAAAATAAATTATATACTTATTTATCAAAAAAAATTACTTTTTTCATAAAATTAATAATTTATTTCCAAATTTTTGTTATTATTTCTCATACTAAAAATTTTGATGTCTATGGTGTATAAACATGTTAAAATGATATTATTTTTTATAGAATATCGTGGTTTTTTAAAACATTTTGTTGTGTATAAAAACATTTGTGAAGAAATAAAATTTATTTGAATTATTTTCTTAAAAATTAGGGTGTTACATTCAACCCCCATTAAAATTATTTTCATTCAAAAAATTCAATCAATATCATGTAAACAAATTAGGATAATTTTATTTTACCATATATTCTAGTTCCCATATAGCTTCCTCAAATTGGTGGTTCCTATATAAATCATTTACCATGTGAGTTGGATTATTTCATAAAGCTTTATATATATGATTTAGAAACATCACTAGTTATTTTTCAAAAGATAGATCATTATCCACAAAATTTACTTATGAGATCATTACATGTGAATTATCGTAAATGTACATCCTCAATAGAGATAAATGGAATACATGATAGACCAGATACAAGGTATGTGAAATAAAAAAATTAAATCAATCATCCCTAGATGATCAATAATATTTAAGTGGTAAATATACCTAGGGCTCAGAATTAATTTCATTCTCAATATCATATACATCCTTGCAAGTAAATTTTTCATAAGATACCTTTATTAGAAACTTCATACTCGATATCATGCCAATGATGGTCAATATGTCTTTTATATCAACTTCGTGCTATAATGATGTGTTATTTAATGGATCAAAATTTCACTACTATTTCATTAAATATCTTATCTCCAAATAGATTTATTTAGTTAACAACATTACAACATGTATGAGTTCTATATTTATTCCCCTAGATGGTTACATAAGAATCCATCTAAATGGTCGACTAAAATATATATTTTTTAAACTAAACTAGAGGATGCTTTTGATCCCCAATACCTTTGAAATATGTAGAACATGATCTCAACCTACCAACTATGGTTTTAATTTTCACTCATATTAATGATATGTTTTAGGATGATACACAATTCTAAAACTCATCATCATATCCAGATCATGTGGGACACCTCAGAAGAACTACATGGTAATCCTTGAATCCCGATCAGATACAAAAAAATAGTGGTCCACGATGAAACCATGCGATTTCCTTAATATATATTCTGGACAGTTTATCTAGATATAAATTTTATAGGTCAATGATAATGGTGATTGATTATAGAAAAAAAATTCAGTATATATTATAGTGGTTTTGTGGAATCTAATGAAAAAGTCTATTGTGATGTTTTTCCATTTTCATTTCTATAAAGGGTAATTTTGGTAACATCGCCTAACAATTTTCACTCTCATCATTAGCTTTTTGAAATTCCATCCACCAAGACAGAAAAAGTTTATTATATCTTTTTATTACATCGCACTAGAAAATCAATTTCAAATCCATATACATATATCTACATTCAAGATGAATAAAAAATGATAATCTTTCATATTTCCATAATAACTGTTTATTCAAATCAAATATGGATGGAACAAAAAAACCAATGAAATTTATCATTACATCATAATCAAGGATAAAATCAATAAAATTTATATCATTTTTTATAATGTTATATATCCATTATGCTCCTGTATAAACAATCACTTATATAGAGGTTTAAATAACATTATAGGATTATTATATTCCGCAAATTTCATCTAGAATTCATGATTTATTATTTCATATTCAAAAAAATTGGTTCTTTTATCATTATTATAGATAATAATGATTTATCATTTCTACTCAAATAATCAGCCACCTTGTTTACATTCCCTTTGTGTTAATCTATTGAGAATTCATATTCATTAAACTTCTCTAACTATTTTTCTAGACCATGATTAAATTTATCACTGTGAATATATAAATCAAAATTTTATATTCAAGATAATTGTCTCACTTTTATCCATTATAATAATTTTTCTATATATATAATAAATAATTTACCATATGTAACTCAATATCATGAGTTTTTAAATTTCAATATTGATCCTTCTATTGTCATGGCATGTAATCTATAAATCCTTCATTAATCCTGAGAATGTCTCCCAATCCCTTCATTGATACATCACAATAGATTAAACCCCCTAATTTAGTATAGGGTAATGTATTAATTGGAATAATGACTAACCAACTCTTTATTTCATTGATTATTTAATCTCATTCATTAAAAAATTGAAACTCATCTAACTGCTAATTTAACCATATTAAAAGATTATATAGTCATGATATTTTCTCTAATTCCATCGATAATATCCATCAAAACTATGGAATTAGATGATCTAGGTCTTGTCATGAATTTTTTTTCAGTCTTGTGTCATGACATTCCCCAAGCCCGCCTCTTGAAGGCCAGGGGATGGAAACCAGTTCCATGCCGTCAACCTACAAGTGGGTGGCATTTTCCTGTTTACATGTACAAACACACACATAACCACATCACAAATATTAAAAAACATGCATTACACTAAACAACTAATGAGTAATAGAAAAAAATGTTTGTGAAATGGGATAGATATAAACCCAACAAATGATAAATTGAAAATATGAGAGTGCCATGATAACTCTGAAACGCGTCTGTTGTATACCCTACCTAATGGTTATTACAGATTAGCTGCTAGAATCCATTGAAGTACACCCCTCTTACCTAGTCTCTCTGGGTACCACCAGGTCTTGGGCCACCAAGCCCACTATCATAGTGGCGGTCATCTGCACCAAACACAACACGTACAGGCGAAGCCCGAGCATGGGTGAGAAAAAATACACTATGATGGGACCCCAAAACATAATGGAAAGACCACATAAAAATCTATATAGAAAACCACGAAACATGATCATGAATCATGATCATGACCTCATACATCTCACACCAGTTACAATACAGAGTATGACAATAGGATCATTAGTCACATCATGAAACGCCATGGGCTCAAGGCGAACTCCATCTCAATGAGTATAGTGGGTCTTCCAGGTCACATAGAAGCCTCTTCCCACTATAATTGAAATCATGTGGTTCTCATACCTAATGAGTACAATGGGTATGCTAGGTCACATAGATGTTCCTCCCCACCGTGGGCTTATCGGGTCACACAGAAGCCACTTCCCATCATGTCCATACTGAGGTACTACTTCTATCAGGTAGCATTGATCTATCGGGTCACACTGAAGTCTCTCCCTATAGTGGGCCTTCCAGGCCACACAAAAGCCATATATCACTAGTTCATAGTAGTTGAATTACATAGGGTATCTTGTCAGTAGTCTTTATGTCTCATCTAGCCGCATGGTTTCCATAAGTAGTGTGCTAGATTCTGGGAGAACCGCTCGTTAATCCATTCATTGTTATTAAACAACCATGATTATCTCCATAGAGTATTCCAAAAGATCCACCACTTCACAAGGAATTCCAAAGATGCAAACGGCTTGTCAATCGGATGACTGATTTGACTGATGTAGGATTTTTCCCAAAAAGGGGCATGTTTAGTACTGGTCCTCTCCGACACCTTACCCGAGTCCACTGTGCCTGCCCAAACTCGGCTGGCATGGGTCAAAACTGGTCTGGACCATTGGATTGCGGGTTCGTCCCATTGGGCCATTGGGTTCAGCCCGTTGCGGTGGGTCTGGTCGACTGGGGTAGCTCGCACCCTTCTCTGATGTGTAGTGTGTCCGACATAGACGACTGCCAGTTTCTCCTCACATGTGGTTGGACACCAAATGGAACCTGGATCCAAGCCCAAATCAGCTGTAGTGCCCCTCCTACCACACCGTCGTGGCATATGGGTGGGCCCTTCTATGTACCACAATGTCCACAACTATGGATTGTTCATCATACTGCCTGCACCTCTGGCCTAAGTGGGGTGTTTCCTACCCTACGAAGGCGTCGAATTTTCCATGGCACAAATTTTAATGGTCGTCTATGAAGAACGCACGAGCGGTGGGGGTCATTCCTTGTTCATATCAGCTCACTCCATCTATGTTAGATTTTTAAAAACTATAGGTGGTTGGGATTATAGTTACAACATATAAAAATCAATCCCAATGAAAAACCACATGAAAAACACCCTCCTGCAAGAACACATGTTCTGCACACCAACATGTTAATGGGTTAATCCATGTTCATTGTTTTATATTAATAAAACGAAAAAAAAACAAAACAATTAAACCCCAACAACAAACTACTTCATCATTGAAGTGGTTCACCTGTGATGATTCAATAGTTTAAAGGCGTTCTTTACTCTCATGTCCCGTTATTCAAGATGAGTTGAAGTAATTAAGCATCTGAATAGGTTTTTCATTCATCATTGGAGTGAGTTCTCAACGTTAGTTCGTCAAAAAAATGCACCATTTGATTCTCAACTCTTCAACGTGTTATCATATTAAAATAAATCATGTCATAATGATTCTGTTACGCTATGACATTATGTCATACAATTTTTAATTTATCAAATAACATATCTATTACTATTAAAATAATTTTTTGTAATGTTTCACAAAAACGATCCATTAATGAGATTCATTTAATGCACCACATCGTTACACCACAACGCCACCATCCACTCACCCAACAGTATCGAAAAAAAACATATTAGGCTGTTTTATTATTTTCTAAAATGTCCAAAAAATATCTTTTCTGGCCAAACCTTTTTGTTGGATTTTATGTCATTTATATAAAAATCTCATCATTCTGAGTTCAATTATATCCTTGAATTTTTTATCCAATCACTATATTAAATGTTAGCAGAACCAACTCGCATGTTTCTTTAATAGAACATAAAAATGATCAAAATTGTATTTTGGGCTGACACAGCCTCGGAATCAGGGGTTTTTAGAGCATGTGACCTCAAAATAATTACATATAATTTAAAAAAAGTACAACTAAATGTAGGGACATTTCATTACATCCCCATTTTGGGCCCCATGTCCTTGTAAGGGAAAACAACGCAAAATAGACAAATGGGGGTACTGAGAAAAATCAACTCCACTAGATCCCATGTTCTCTCCTAGAGGTTTTTGTGATGCCATCGAATTCCCATTAGAGGAATAGGAATCCACGAAGGACCTGCTTCTATAAATCCTTTTTCGATACTAGTAAAATTTCAAATGTCACCCCATAATCAAAGTCTAGCTCTCCTCAGTCGATAACATGGGATGGATCATGCATATACCTCCTTATCTATGACACATAAAAGCCATCATGAACCCAGTACATATATGGGAGAAGAGATGGGAATTATGCCACCTCAGCAACTCTACTACAAATTTGGAAAGTTCTGATGAACCTTAGAGATAACATTCTTCCCTAACCAAATATCCAAAATTTTCATTGGAGTGAGACCTGATGGAAAACATGGTCTCCCTCCTCAAACTGCACGGGTGTCTGTCTCCTGTTAGCATAAGATTTCTGCCTACTCAGGGAAGTCCTCATCCACCTTTGAATATTCCTCACCTTCTCAGTGGTATCCCATACAAACTACAAACCCATGAGTGCTAACTCCTCTGCGACTATCCAGAATAGAGGTGATCTGCATGGCCTTCCATAGAAGGCCTCAAACAATGCCATGTCGATGGTGGAGTGGTAGCTGTTATTGTCTCAGAACACCTCCAGTGTCATGTGTTCCTCCCAACTAGGGCCAAAATCATGGATGAAAGAATAAATCATTTCCTCCAATGTTTATATGGTAAGTTCCATCTGACCATCTATCTGAGGGTGAAGGTGGTGTTTAGGTGAAACTCAGATTCGAACGCCTCATATAATATCTTCCAAAACAGGGATGTAAATCATGTATCATTGTCTGAGACAATCGTTTCCTGCACCCCTTGTAGGCACACTATATCATGGATGTAGAGGCATCCCAAACCCTTTAACAATCCATGCTCATAGATGGGTAGGAAGTGAGCCTACATGGTGATTCAGTCAACACTCATCTGGATAGAATTATGGCCCATGTATGTGCATGGTAGCCCCTTTACGTATTCTCTTAAGATACAACCCCATTTCTACATATGTACCACAAGTGGCTGGGCCATGCTTGCTAGAAACTAATGCTTTGCATTCACTTCCTCACAATTGATGCATCATGAAACAAACACTACAACTTATTTCATTATCCTTGGCCACCAGTACTGATATTTGAGGTCCTAGTACACCTTCACCACACCAACATGTACCACCCAAGGTGATGTTTTGAACTCCCTAAAATACCCCACATGCAATGCCACTGATACTATGATGGGTCATCCAAAAATAATTATGTTCTCACAACCAATCGTAAATTCATCATGAGTATTTCCTAATGATATTTGAGGATGTCTGGCCTCACAATAAAACTCCACACATTATTCCGCCCGGACTCACTGTAAGAGTGGAGGAGTGACAGTCATAAACTGAAGGTAAGCTACTCTGTCATCATCCATAAAGGATATCTATATCATGGCTAGATACTTCATCACCTCACACAACATGTCTACACCAGACCACCTACTGAGCGTGTTTCCACCACATTCCTCATCCTATGAGCATAGACTATCTCAAATTTATAGTATTTGAGGAACTATAGACATCACAATTATCTCATGTATAAGTCCCTCTGTGAATGAAATACTGGAGGATCTTTAGGTCATAGAAGATGGTAATCCATACCCCCATCATGTAGCACCACCACATCTTCAATGAAAATAATGCTACTTATAACTCTAGGTCATGGGTCATGTTGTTTTGGTCATGCTACCTCCACTTCATAGAGCCATAGGTGATCATTTCTCACTCATTCATCTGAAAACTACCCAGTATGGTCCCTAATGTATCACATAAGATTATATACACAACACCCTCATCTAGTTGTCTCATGTTGGGGGCACTCATCGATCACTACCTCACCTCCTATACACCTTGTTGGGACATTTTTATCTACACTAAGGGTTGTCCTTTGCATGACAAGGCAGATAAAGGAGCATCTACTACGGAAAGTTCATGCACGAACCTCTGGTAGTATCCATCCATCCCCAAGGAACTCCTCACCTCAGTCATGCACTTGGGTTGCTCCCAATAATGCACTGAATTTTTCTTCTCAGAGTCCACTACAACTCCAGCATCCAAGATGTCGTGTCCCAGAAAGTGGCCCACCTGAATCTAGAACTTTCACTTCGAGAGATTACTGTAAAGGTGGTGATCCTAAAGTGTATCCAATACTATATGCAGGTGTATAGTGTTCTTCTGCACTAACAATGAGTTCAACAAGATGTCATCTATGAATACCACCACGAAATGATCAAGGTATGGCGGGAAGATCCTATTCATGAGTCCCATGAACACTGTTAGGGAATTGGCCACACCAAAAGGCATCACTAAAATATTATAGTGGACATACCGACTTCTAATGGATTTCTTCAGTACATCTACTTCCCTAGAAAAATACAGATGATAGCCTGATCTGAGGACAATCTATGAGAACCACCTAGCTCCTATAAGCTGGTCAAAGGGTTCATCTATCATTTGTAGTGGGTACTTGTTCCTCACAGTCACCTAGATCAGGTGTTGTAAGTCCATGCATAGCCTCAAGCACTTGTCTGCCTTCTTTGAAAACAACACTAGGAATGCTCATGGTGAAACATGGGGCCTAAAAAATCCCTTCATCTTCATGTCCTGAAATTATACCCTCAATTGATATAGCTCTATAGGTGCCATCCGATATGCCAGTGTGGAAATTTGTGTCGTCTGGTTTTACATGTCCATGATTAAGTCTACCTCATTATGTGGAGGTATTCCTAGAATATCCTCATAAAATACAACCTCATACACATCCACCATGACAAGAAAGCTTAAACTTGTCTCGTCCACCGCAATATGGGTGAGGCTAGCTAATTTGTGAGTGATTGGTTACACCCTCCTCTGAAAAAATCTGTCATGTGATGAAAAAGTTCCATTCGCTTTGGTGAAGGATAACCTAGTCCCATCCTCATAGACATACCACAATTTTCACCTACTATAAACCAACCATCCTAAATCTAAGGTACCCTTGGATTTCTGATCCAGGAAACCATTGATGAGTTTCCTAATTTTTCAAGAAAACATCTCACGTGCGCTATATAAACATTAACATTTTTCGACGGACCATTAGAGGCACACCAGGGCTCATAATCGCACACTGTCTCATCGCATGGTCTCCAAATAATCCCCAATAATTAAAAACAATCATTGAAATCCAGGACATTACATTTCCCCACCTTTTGGGATTTACACCCCTATTGTGGGCCCTATATCACATCCCAGGTTGGGAACCATATATAATGATGGGTTCCTCCTCTGTTACCAATTTGTCTTGACCCTCCCCTAGATATCATGGTATAACATACCCCAAAACCAACAATAAAAGGAAAAGGGATGATGATTAGCTCCAAATGTTTCACCCTACAAGTGGGAGGCATTTTCGTGAGTACCTTTATGCACACACACCACCACGTCCCAACGCTAGAAAAGTAAACATGCATGCCACTAATGAACCACTGTGTAAAAGTAAAAACTCAAGGTAAAATGGGCCAAAATAGAATCCAAACTAAAAATAAAAATATTGAAGGAGGAATTTGAAAGGCATCTGCTAGAAATGCCGCTTGACAAGTAGATATTGAGTATCTTCTAGAAGTCGAAGAATTACACCCCGCCTGCCTGGTCTCACTGGGAACCATCGTGTCCTCGTCCACCATGTACTTCGTCAAGGCGGAAGTCTTTGGCACTAGACACAACATGTGTTGGTGAATCCCGTATAGGGGTGAGTAACAATATACTCAGTAGGCACCACAAAACATCAATGAAAGACCACAAATCACAACATAGAGAAAACCAAAAATCATGTTCACAATGCATGATCATGAACCAAGATGGCTCACAGTAGGTATAATTTAGAGTACAAATGTAAGATCATTAGTCACATCATTTAACACATTGGACTGTTGGTCATAACTACATAGTTAAGAGTGATTGGCCTTGAGTAGTGATCGTGATGAATGGCCTTCTGGGATGTTTCTCAGGGAGTGTGTGAGTAGGGACAAAAGGACCTCAGAAAGGTCATGTGTTGGCTTGTGGGGACTATCATTAGAAAGATGACTCATTTGGGCATGTGGGTGGTATAATGACCAATACATTACATACATTTTTACTACTTAAAAATTGAAGCATAATTACTACAACATATAACAAAATAATGAAAGAACCATATAGGTATAGTGTCTTTAGAAACTGGGAAACATAAACAAATGGTTCATAAATCATCTATGTTTTCTCCCATTTATTTCATCATATCTAGAGTCCATTTTGGCATAATCTACTTAATACCCTTCATCCAGACCTAGGGAAAAGAAAACATACAAAAGGGTGAGCTCAAATACTCAGTAAGGGTAAACAAAAGAAATATCAGTCATATCATATTCATAAGAACATATCATTTTGAATATCTTAACCTACAAAAGAGATGATAATATCATAACATGGGATAAATTATAGTGGTGAAATTGACGCATGTCTGTCATAGGGCATGGAAAAACAACTATTTCCTAAGTTAAAATGTAGTAATGTGGTTGACCTAGGATGCCTCCCGAAGAGGAGTGCACACAAAATGGGGTGTCACATTAAAACGGGGGTAAAAATGTTGTGAAAGGAAATTTGAAATTCAAATGATTGAAAAACTATGAAATTAAAAGGGTGATTAGGTCTAGGTTGGTTTCCTAATTTATAATGCTATCATTATTCAATTTAATTCAAACCTCTTCTTCTTAGTTGATTAAAGTGAGTTTCCACAATCGTTTCCTCTCACTTCCTTGGTGAAATTATTATTGAGAGGGAAAACCTTACCAAGATCATGGTTTGGTCAACTCTCCTTCCATGTGTAAAATAGTTGAATTGAATATCCTTAATTTAAATGGGAAATAACTGATCGGATTTTGTTTATCCCAAACAATCACGAACATTCACTACACCTTATACACGTACTGACGATCGTCGAGTACTTCACCACTAATTCCTGGTATATTCCATCGTATATAAACCAGAAATTAGAGGAGGGAGATATTGATTATTTTACCAAGGAAAAAATAACTAACAGAATTAATATTCAAGAATGATCAAACCTGATAATAAAGTCCGCTATAATAAAATGAAAACAACTTTGAAGAAAATTGAAATTTATTCAATTGCATCCAAGAACTCAAACATTACAATGTAGAAAACCAACCCTTCTCCAATCACTCCAAATTTCTACCCCACCATGGTAAGGGTAATCAAGTTTAATGGGGAAGAAGAAGGCATTAAAAACTATGAAAAAGAAAATAAATAAAAGAGAGTGATGAAAAGTTATCCTTCTTGGTGTCCCAGAAGGAATGGGATGGAGAATGGTTGCTTTGAGAGGGTGGAGCTCTCCTCTTTTTATAGCCATAATGCTTCCCCCGAATTTCGACGCGTTTTAGCTCCTTTAAATGATATATTCACGCATTGAGACCTTCTTTAATGTTGTTCATAATTCCCTTTTTCGTGTCTCCTCAAAATCTCTGCGGATTTGGACATGTATTCTGAGAGTTATGGCCGTTTTACAATGAGCATTTATTCTGTCCAGTCAGACTCTCCAAAATTAAATCCTACAGATTAGGGCGATTTAATAACCCCATAAACAGCCAATTCACTCGGTGCTTCCTTCATAAAATATTTTCCAAAACTCCTTTCGCGTCCATCCACCGAATTTTACATGCTCTAGGCCCACAGTGGATGCTTTAGGGATCCCACATCAATACTAGGAAGAACTAAAAACAGTTTTCTTGAGGAAAATTGTGAGATTCTTTTGAGCTTCCATATGGCCGATTCAGATTTTAGTCCAAAAATAGTAAATGAAGCCCTGGATTTTTAGAATATGGAAAAAAAGAATTTTTCAATTTGGATCAGTGTAGATAATGTTATGGTCAAACTACCGAAATAATTTAAAACTGTTAAAAATTCAAAATGGCCAATTTTTACTATTCAGCTCAAAATAACACCATTAACATAAAAATGAAACAATTCATCTTAGAGGAACAATTTTGTGGGTTTAAAAACAATGATATTCAATATAAATTAATTGAAAATATTTTCTCTATCAATTCTCCCACACTTAGCACTTGGACTCCAGGACAAGTAAAAATCAAATCAAATCAAATCCAAAACACATATCAATGAGATCAATCAAATCAATTTCAAGAAACAAAAAGATATCATGCCTCATCAAAAACTGTTATTTCAAGTTCTTAATTTAAGATTTTAATATATTTCCACTTCATTTCTTATCCCACGCACCCAAAACACCTTCCTCACATGAATTTTCTCTCATCTCACAAATGTAAAGGGTGAACAAGGCTTTTCTCATCCAAACTCACACAAGAGTCACCATGGGTTTGATAAATTCCTACTTCTCCACCCGATGTGAGTCAAGGACATCTTCTTCTCATGAGGACTTTTCAGGGATTTTCTGTGGCATCCGGTTGGTAGGATTTAGATGTTAAAAGTTCTGAGGCAGAAAAAGGAAGGCTTGGCTCTTATTGAAGCAAAATTGCAAGATTCTAATTTTCACTCAAATATGGCCTCCTTCACTTCCCCTTTGTTGAAAATAGGCTCCATCATCATTTAATCAGCTCAGAAGAAAACATTTCAATCTTTTCAAACATGATTTTTTTAAATCTCTAGATAGGCACAACCTTCTTTTTACATTGGAAGCTCCAGAAAGAAACAACTTCTCTTGTCATAAAAGCTCCAGAAAAGGCACAACTTTCAACAGAATAATTTTTCAGCATCACAAACATCTCTTCAACAATTTATTTTCCACCCAAAGTATAACCAAATTAGGTAGAACACCATAAGACATCTTCCCCCACACTTAATTTCAACTAGATCATGCAAGTTTACTTCAAGAGAAGGAATGATAGGGAAAATTGGCTTGTAATGTGACTAACCTAACAGGAAATTCATGGATACTAGGGGATATAATGAAGGATAAATGTAAAGGTGATCCTTAATGAAAAGGATTATTTTGAAAAACGGGATTCAAACAAAATAAATGCCTAAATCATTTAAAACACACGTACCCCAACCCTCAAGTTTTGAAAGGAATAAATCAAATTCTGGTTAATGAAAGCATGGTCTGGTTCTCTCAAGAAATGAGGTGAATGAAAAGAATATGACAAAAATTGTTCATAAGCCTCACAGGAAAGTTATTTCAAAGATATAGATAGTGAAATATGGCATGAGATTCAAAAATCAGTGTACTTTTTATGAAATTCCAAAAAAATGAACTTGAAAAAAATTCATTTCAGCATTCATTTATGCTCAGTTTCATGAAATTTATTGGTTCAGTCATTGACATGGGTTTCAAAAATGGTATTGATAATATTTTCAGCTCAAAAGTTTCAGAAACACACCAAAAATTGAAAAATAAACACACAAAAATTTGAAAACAGATAATTTTTTATTTTTTCTATTTTTGAAAACAAACATCAAATAAAAATCATATACTACAAAGGTTCCCTCCCACACACTTAAATGATGCGGTGTCCTCGATGCCTTCAAGTGGATTTAACATGTAATCCAATTTTCAAATTAATCACAACCTCAAGAAAGTGTGGAAGAGAGTTACACCTGATGGATCTTATTGATAAATAGGTTGGAGGATTGTGATCTCCTCCACTTGATCTGATGGAAGGGTCCCAAAGAATTTCTTCAACCTATGTCCATTCACAATGAATTGATCCTTCACTCCATCCTTCATAATCTGCACAGCACCAAAAGGATATACATGAGTAACTATAAATGGACCTTCCCATCTGGAACGAAGTTTACCTGGCATCAGCTTGAGTCTTGAGTTGAATAATAACACTTTGTCTCCAGGAGAGAAGTATTTTGGATGGATCATCTTGTCATGGGCCATTCTTGTTCTTTCTTTGTAAATCCTTAAATTTTAAAAGGCTTCCCTTCATATTTCATCCAGCTCTTCGAACATCAATCTTCTCACCTTCCCAGCACTTTCAAGGTCCAAATTCATTTTCCTCACAGCCCAATATGCCTTATGCTCCAATTCCACAGGTAGGTGGATGCTTTTCCCATAAATCAGCCTATATGGACTCATTCCAATCGGGGTTTTGTAGGCTGTCCTATAAGACCATAAGGCATCATCCAACCTTTGGCTCCAATCCTTCCTCTTTGTTTTAATGGTCTTTTCCAAAATTCCCTTGATTTCCCTATTTGAATCTTCAGCTTGCCCGTTAGTCTATGGATGATAGGGAGTTGATGTTTTATGATGTGCCCCATACTTCTTCAGCAATGTATCCATTCTCAAATTGCAGAAGTGAGTCCCTTGATCACTGATGATTTCTCTGGTCCCTCCAAACCTACAAAATATGTTAGACCTGACAAAATCACAAACATCTTTAGCATCGTCAGTTCTGGTTGCTTTTCTTCCACCCATTTGGAAGCATAATCAACTGCAAGCAAGATATACGAATATCCAAATGACATCGGGAAAGGTCCCATAAAATCTATCCCCCAAACATATAAAATTGCACAAAAATTCAGTGGCATTTGGGGAATTTCTTGTCTCTTTGAAATATTTCCTGAAAACTGTCATTTTTCACATATTTTGCAAAATTCACGAGCATCTTTAAAAATGGTGGGCTAATAAATTCCAGATTCTAAAACCTTCCTTGCTATCCTCTGAGGTCCAAAGTGGCCTCCGCAAGCTAATGTGTGACAATAATCAAAGACATATTTAACTTCACTTTCTGGTAAACATCTTCTTATAACTTGATCATTGAAAATCTTCCAAAGGAATGGATCATCCTAATTGTAATATCTAGATTCAGCTTTTAGTTTTTGAATTTGGTGATAATTGAAATGAGATGGGACCTGAGATGTTACTAGAAAATTGACTATGTCAGCATACCAAGGCACCTCTCCTTCAATCAAGTACAACTGCTCTCCTGGAATTTGATCATTCAATGGGTCTCTTTCTGGAACTTCAATTTCAACAGTGTTTGGCAGTCTACTTAAGTGATCAGACACTTGGTTCTCAGATCCCTTCTTATCCTTGATTTCAATATCGAATTCCTATAGCAGTATCATCCATCTCACTAACCTTGGATTAGCATCAGCTTTCTTCATCAAGTACCTCAAAGCTGCATGATTAGAAAACACAGTTATTTTTGTTCCAAGAAGATATGATCTAAATCTTTATAAAGCAAAAACAACTGAAAAGAACTCTTTTTCCGTGGTTATATAATTGAATTGTGCAGCATCTAAAGTTCTTGAGGTATATTAAATGACTTGTGGTCTGCCCTCAATTCGTTGAGAAAGGACTGCTCCAACTGCTTGGTTAGAGGCATCACAAAGTAGTTCAAATGGTTCTTCCCAATTTGGAGGCTGCATCACGGGTGGTGAAATCAATCTCTTCGTCAACTCATCAAAGGATTCCCTACATGCACCATTGAAATCAAAATCAGCATATTTCAAAAGTAATCTAGAGAGAGGGAGAGAAATCTTACTGAAATCTTTGATAAACCTCCTGTAGAATCCTGCATGTCCAAAAAATGAGCTAACATGTTTCACACAAGTATGGTAAGGTAATGAATTTATCACATCAATTTTTGATTTATCCACTTTAATTCAATTTTGGGAAATGACATGACCAAGAAAAATTCCTCTTTTAACCATGAAATTACCCTTTTCAAAATTTAAAACAGGATTTTTTTCAATGAAGGTTTTCAAAAAAATTTCCAGATTTTTCAAACAATGATCAAAAGAATCTCCCAAAACTGTGAAATCATCTAAGAAAACATCCAAGAAATTTTCATTGTGATCAGAAAATATACCCAACATGCACCTCTGAAATGTACCTGGATCATTACATAATCCAAATGGCATTATTTTATATGAAACATTACCAAAAGGGCATGTAAATGTCGTCTTATCTTGATCCTAGTGAGAAATGGGTACCTAGAAGTAACCTAAAAATCCATCCAAAAAGAAATAATGAGTTCTCCCTGCCAATCTTTCTAACATCTGGTCAATGAAGGGGATGAGGAAATGATCTTTTCGAGTGACCTGGTTCAATTTCCTAAAATAAATGCACACTCTCCAGCTGTTTTGAATTCTCATATGGATTAACTAATTATTTTCATTCCTCATAGTGGTCAGGCCAGTTTTTTTTGGAACGACATGAATAGGGATGACCAACTGGGAATCTAAAATGGGATAGATGATCCCAGCTTCCAAGAGCATCTTGATCTTCTTCTTCACAACCTCCATCAATGTGCGATTCGGTCTCCTTTGGGGATGTCTATCAGGTTTGGAATCTCACGCAACAAAAATTCTATGTGAGCATATTTTTGGGTTAATTCTTGAGATATCACCTAAGCTACATCATACTTCCTGGAGATTCTCTCTCAAAAGCTCAATCAATGATTTTTATTGGGTTTTAGAAAGATTATTATCAATTATCATTGGTAGATTCTCTCCCTACCTAAGGTATACATATTTAAAATCAGTGGGGAGTGGTGTGAGTTCTAGATTAGGGGGATCCTCAAGTGATGAAACTAAATTGACGTTTTCCACTTCCAAATTTTGGACCACCTGCACACAAGAAACCATATCATTTTCCTCATTATTTAACAAATCATCAAAGAAATAAGATTTTACCTCTTCCTACCATCTGATGTCAGAATCTCCAACATCTTCATCATCCTCATGATCAATGATATTTTCAAGGGAAGAAGTCTCTCCTAAGTCTAAGAATTCATAGAGCATACCTGATTCTTCAATTGGTTCTGCAACAACTTCATGGGAAAGCGAAAAGAGGGAGTGATCATCTGATGGATGCCTAATGGATTCAAAAATATTGAAGTGGACTGTGCTTTCTCCAAACTCCATGGTGAGTGTCCCCTCGTGGACATTGATTATGGTTTTGGATGTCTTCATGAAAGGTCTCCCCAAAATGATGGGTGAATGTGATGGGCTCTTATCTTCCTCCATATTGAGCACGTAGAAGTCTTCTGGGAAAAAGAGGTCTTTTACTTTCACAAGGACAACCTCCAAAACTCCTGCAGGAAAAACTGTGGATCTGTTTGCAAGGTGGACCACCCCTCTTGTGGGCTTCAATTCTCCCATCTACAAATAAGTGTATACCGAGTGAGGCAATACATTAATTGAAGCACCTAAATCACACAAATCATTAGTGAAATTTATTGAACCAATGGTGCATGGAATGGAATACGTCCCTGGATCTTGACATTTGGTTGGAATCTACGGCATGATAAGGGCTGAGACACTTCTTCCCAAGTTGATTCTTTCATTCCCATGAAGCCTTCTCTTTTTGGTGCAAAGATCTTTCAAAAATTTTGCATACCTTGGAATTTGTTTAACAGCTTCATGTAGGGGGGATATTGATTTCCACTTTCTGGAAGGTGTCCAGAATTTCATTTTGAAGTGCTTCTTCATGCAATTTTTTTGATTCGATCTTCCTTGTTGGAAATGGTGGGGTTAATTCATTCATCACCCTTTGTTTTCATTGCATTGGGGTTTCTTGTTTCTTATTTGGTGGCCTATCCTTCTCCTCCTTTTCTTACTTTTCATCTTCTTGGTGGATTATCACAAGACTTTATGAATCATTCTCCCTCAGAATAGGTGGTATTATTTCAGGTTAAGGGTTGGATGGAGGTGATATTTCTTTTCCACTTATTGTTATGATTTCACTAGTATCCTATTTAGGATTTGGCACTATTTGGGATGGAAGATTCCCTAGATTCTTGGAAATTATTTCAACAAGACTTCCCACTGTTCCTGCTAGTATGTCAACCGTATCAGCTAGGCCCTCATACATGGATTGTATCTGTTCCACAGAAGGTTGTGTGCTGGTGGATGGTTGTTCATATGTCTTTCTTTGGAATGGTGGTGGCTGCAAAGATTGTTGTTGTTAGAAGGGTTGTTTATAAGATTATTGGATGGTAGGGGGGTTCTGGTATTGCTGCTGGTGGTAAGAAGGTTGACTGGGGTGCTGGTTAAATGGTCTCATCTGGTTTTGATGGTTCCCATATCCTTGTTGGGATTTCAGTTGATTTTGTTGGAATTGTCTTGGTTGAAAGGCCGCTGCACAGTATTTTGTCCCTTGTATCTCAGGGCACTGGTCAGTATAATGAGTGTAAGAATAACATAAACCACATACCTGAGCTGAAGCTTGATGTCCATTTTCTTGTGTTACAACCATTTGACGAACTAATCATGCAAGTTCATTAACATTGGTTTCAATCAAAGTAGATGAAGCCGATGTTAGTACCTTATGTATCCCCCTAGTTCCCATTCCTCATAGTCCACATTGTTGTGAGATTTGAGCAATCTTCTCTGTTATTTTCTGATATCTGCAGGAGACTTCTCAATCAGGGACCCCCCCCCCACCCCTGATGAGGCATCTAGATGATTTCGATCATTACCCATAAGTCCTTGGTAGAAGAACACAAGGAATTAGTGTTCCTCCATTTCTTAAGGTGGGTAGCTGGAACATAGCTTCTTGAAGCGCTCCCAGTACTCGGAGAGGATTTCTCCAGTAGATTGTCGTATGATGTAAATCCCCTTCTTGATGGTAGTTCTCCTTGATGTGGGAATGAATCATTGCATGAAACATATTTTTAGTTCTTCCCAATCACTGATCTCCCCGGGTTACAGGTTGTACAACCATTCTTTAGCTGTTCCATCAAGTGAGAAGGGGAATTCCCTCCACTGAAATTGGTCTTCGGGTGCTCCTCTTGGCCTGAAGCTTGAGCAAGTGTATCTGAATTCTTGCATGTTCCGATTTGGATCTTCTCCTGCAGGACTATGAAACTTTGGAAGCACAAGAATCGTATTTACATGTAATTCAAAATCATTTGGTTCAGTGGGTGCAATAAGATGGTTACTTTGAATGGAAAATTGTGGTGCACAAAGATCATGCAGGGTTTGGTTGGGATTTCTATCCATGATGTCAGGTTCAGAGTGAACACTAATAGTTTCACTTGAATCTAAGAGATCTATTTCTTCAATGATTTCTGATAGATTTCTTTTTCTTAGTTGGGTTAATTTTCTTTCAATTTCTAGATCAAATTAAATTAATGGTTCTTTTGAGGTGCAGGTCATTCAATTTTGTTTTTTTTGTTGTACTGGCTCCCCGGGAACGGCGCCAAGTTTAACGCACGCCTATCGTAGGGCGTGGCAAAACAATTATTTCCTAAGTTAAAATGTAGTAATGTGGTTGACCTAGGATGTCTTCCGAAGAGGACTGCACACAAAACGGGTTGTCACATTAAAATGGGGGTAAAAATGTTGTGAAAGGAAATTTGAAATTCAAATAATTGAAAATCTATGAAATTAAACGGGTGATTGGTTTGGGGTTGGTTTCATAATTATAATTCTATCATTGATCAATTTAATTCAAACCTCTTATTCTTAGTTGATTAAAGTGAGTTTCCACAATCATTTCATCTCACTTCCTTGGTGAACTTATTATTGAGAGAGAAAACCTTACCAAGATCTTGGTTTGTTCAACTCTCCTTCCATGTATAAAATAGTTGTATTGAATATCCTTAATTTAAATTGCCAATACCCGATCGGGTTTTGTTTATCCCAAACAATCATGAACATTCACTATACCTTTTACACGTACTGACGATTGTCGAGTACTTCACCACTAATTCCTGGTTTATTCCATCATAGATAAACCATAAATTAGAGGAGGGAGATATTGATTATTTTACCAAGGAAAAAATAAATAACAAAATTAATATTCAAGAACGATCAAACTTGATAATAAAATCCTCTATATGAAATTGAAAACAACTTTTAAGAAGAATAAAATTTATTCAATTGCGTCCAAGAACTCAAGCATTACAATGTGGAAAACCAACCCTTTTCCAATCACTCCAAATGTTTACCCCACCATGGTAAGGGTAATCGATTAGAATGGGGTAGAAGAAGGCATTAAAAAACTATGAAAAAAAAATAAATAAAAGAGAAAGATGAAAAGTTCTACTTCATGGTGTCCCAGAATGAATGGGATGGAGAATGGATGCTTTGAGAGGGTGGAGCTCTCCTCATTTTATAGCCAGAATGCTTCCCCTGAATTTCAACGCGTTTTAACCCCATTAAATGACATCTTCACGCATTGAGCCCTTATTTAATGTTGTTCATATTTCCCTTGGCCGTGTCTCTTCAAAATCGCAGCAGATTTTGGACATGTATTTCGAGAGATATGGCCGTTTTACTATGAGCATTTATTTTGTCCAGTCAGACTCTCCAAAACGAAATCTTCCAGATTAGGGTGATTTAATGGCCCCATAAACGGCCAATTCACTCGGTTCTTCCTTCATAAAAGATTCTCCTAAACTCCATTCGAGTCCACCCACCGAATTTAACAAGCCTTGGGCCCATATTGGATGAGTTATGGATCCCACATCAAAACTAGGCAGAACACAAAACAGTTTTCTTGAGCCAACTTGTGAGATTCTTTTGAGCTTCCATATGGCGGATTCAGATTCTAGTCCAAAAATAGTAAATGAATCCCTGGATGTGTAGAATCTGTAAAAGAGAGAATTTCTCAATTTGGATCAGTGTAAATAATGTTATGGCCAAACTACCGGAATAATTTAAAATTGTTAAAAATCCAAAATGGCCAATTTTTACAATTCAGCTCAAAATAACACCATTATCTTAAAAATGAAACAATTAATCTTAGAGGAACAATTTTGTGGGTTTAAAACAATGATATTAAATATAAATTAATTGAAAATATTTTCTCTCTCAGAAATGTAATCCCAAATAATCAAAACATAAAACATGAAACTTTGTGGCATACACACATAATCATAGAAAATCATTTCATATTAGTCATGGCTCATTTCCATGACCATCATAATGGACAATGTACATTACTGAACCGAGTTTCCTCCTTGTTCCAATCTGGTATCCCTGAACCGGATTAACTTGTCATTCCAGCCATTTCTATCTAATGAGATATAAATATTTACCCAATTAATTTGAGGGGGATATAGGTCCCACCCATCATATAATGAAACCATTCTTATGCATTCCACAAAATCATAAATCATACAACATAGCACAACCCATGTAATAAAAATGAGATTCTTAAACATCATGTCATCATAACATAATCCATAAAAGGACATCATAAAAATAAATCCATCATAACATAACAAATCAATGTAAAAATATGTATATAAACAGAACCCTATATTATCTTATATGGAAAATAATTTTGATAAAACCCTTGAACTCCATTTTTTAGGAAAATATCCTTTCTAATTTAAAACCATTTTTTCTTTCATAACATGTCATATAATTTTAAACTAAAAGAAGTTGAATAAAAAAACATAAAAACTTTTAAAGGAAGAATCATGGAAATAATGTTATATGAAATCATAAAAATCTATTCATTCCGTATAAGTTAAAAAACAATATTCTCATACTTTGGCCGGAAAATTCAAAAATGTAACTTGTACTAAAAATGACAAAAGATTCCTTTCATATATTTTACTAAAAACTCAAAAATGGGTAGAATTGGAATTAAACAATTGTAGGAGGATAGAATAATATTAAATATCGAGGAAACATGGGTGTGGATGACAAAATACACCCTAGTAAATACCAAAGTATAAAAAATCTTGGATAAAAATAAGATTGTGAGATTTTCCCTTACATTAGGTTTGATATGCTTTGTACGTGTCCAAACCTCCTGTATAATGATTTAAATAATGTCATTGACTTATTTCAGATTCATACTCGTTGTTATGATATCATATATGGTCATATTCTTAGCTTCTCATTTGTAATATTTCATTGCTACTTGTTATTCGTGTGTTTGTTTCTTTATGTTCATATGCGTGTTTTGTCGAGTAAATTTTTATTCTTATTTTTAGGTTATAGATACCTCATTTACAGAATGGTATTAGTGTAATATATATATCATATTTACTCATTAAATTCATTTATATAATCATTATTCAATGAAGATCATGTAGAACGAGTCACATCACATCGTGGAGACGGTAGGCCGTACGTACGCATGAACGATGATATCGTTCCCATGATCGTGGGATTGTTTTAAAGTGTATGTAAACTATTTCAAAAAAAATGTCACATTAAAATATTCATATATTGTTATTCTTTACACAATTATATCAATCCAAGTAAGGTGATGGTGGAAAACAGATTACATCATGGCATGGAGACAGTATTCTGTATGTACGCATGCGCGGTGATTTCATTTTCTGTCGGATGGATAGAAGGTGAATTAGGGTTGTTTAATATTTATAATAACATATAAATATATAATTGATACTTATTTTATTACTTCATAATGTAACAACTATATAAGAGGAATTAGAAGAATAAATAAATTTCAAAGAATCGGTAACGGATATTACCACTTATTTGACACGCCTCTTTGAAACCTCCTCTTAGGGCACTATGATTGGTCTTTGAAGAATACCAAGACCTCTAGAATGTTTCTAGGAAAGTGGAGAAGAGAAATTGGTAGGGTTTTCCAGAGCTTGAAGTCTCAATTTTGTGTGAGGAGGAGAGGGAGTATATGCCCTTTTATAAGCGGGGAGAGGGGCACCTTTTGGATTAGAAGAAATATTAATTTATAATAAATTCCAAACCCCCTTAAAATCACCACAAATGACTCAAATCCAATGCATAGATGATATTGGATTGTAATCTCATCGTTCAATAAAATTTATACAAGTTGGTAATTTATTTTAAACATTATCAACATGACTTATCCTTATATAATCTATTTAATTTTATTTGTGGTAATAATATTATAAATTTTAAATCATTATAAATATTTACTTATATGTTGTGAATTGTCCATAATTGTATAAATTATTAAATTTTAGACCATAGGAATTTAAATTTAAATTTTTTAAATATATTTGTGATATTTAAACAATTTTATAATAATTAATTTCTATAAATTAACAATAGTGTCAATTTTGACACTATTCATTTATTTGTGTTTAAAGAAAATATATATAGAATATATGTTAGAACTAAAATATTGAGTAGATTCATATCATGCCATATTTATCTATAAAATTATTGGAGGACATTAAATAGTTAATATAATATTTATTTTAATACTTTTAAAATCATTTATTTGATATTTCAATCAATAAAATAATTTCAACATCACTATTGTGTCACAATTAACGATAATTATTTAATCCGTAAAAATTATAAAATAATTCATTTAATTTGGATAATTTTATTAGATTTCTAGGGACTATTTATATTCTATGATTTATGATTTTTAAAACTAATTTAAAATTATTACACATATAAAGATTTAAGAGAGTGACATGTTTTCACTTTCTTTGTTTTTAATAATAATTATATTATTTCGTCATCAAAAGTCCATGAAATGAATCTATTCCAACCATTAGGTGATATGGGTAGACTTGTTTTCATTCAATAGGATTTTGGCAAGTGTTAGGATAATTTAATAATCTTATTTTTACCCTTAATTACCATATTTACTTTTAACTGTAGTATATATAAAAATTACCATTGTTACTATTCATAATATCAATAAAATAAAAGTAGACTACTAACATAATTTGGACCCATTGAATCCAAATATGGAACCCATTTTTCAAAATTCAAAACACAGAAGTAGCAGTAATTTATTTATAATTAATCTCGTTGTTAAACAAATGGGTTTTAAACGTTAAAACATTGCCAATGATTGAAATGTTTTTAACTATGAATTCAATGTAAAATTATTGATAATCACATAAATTATATTAAATGGTAAAAATATATTCTATTTATACTTTCAAACCATTATATATAAAAATTTAACCATATAAATTATTGCGATGAAAAAAGTTGTTTTTAATTAAAATACAGCGTGTTTTTACTATTCATTAAAATATGAAAGTTATCTGAATAATAAGAAAAAATGTTCAGAAGTAAATTTTTATATCCTGAATCCAAATAAGAATTTTATTTTGTCAAATTGAACTTATAAACTTGTCAAAACTTGATTTAATGTTGGTGCGCCATCAAAAGGCGGAAAAACTGCATTTTTTTTAAATACATATTTTACCCGAAAAAATTATTTTGTTCTCATACCATGTTCTAGAAAATATATAAGATGAATAATAATGTTATAAATTTTGAAATTAAGTTAATACTATTCATAACAGCTAGTTTATAGTATTATAATAATATATTGTTGTTTAGTGAAACTCGGTATTGCGTACAACACATGCTATCGAGGAAGGTCATGATTGCGTGTAATGCAAGCCAAGATACTGTTGTGTGCAGTGAAAGATTACATTGATGTTGCATATAACATAATACATAAAAAAATATACTTCTCATAAAATATTAGGGTGTTACATTCTACCACCCTTAAAAGAAATTTCGCCCTCGAAGTTCGTCACTTCGTAACAAACAGATGAGGATACCTCTCCCTCATAATATCCTCAATCTCCCATGTAGCTTCTTCTAATTGGTGGTTCCTCCATAAAAAATTCACCAAGTGAGTGGTCTTGTTTCGTAGAACTTTTTTTCTACGATCCAGAATCTTTATCGGCTGTTCTTCATAAGAAAGATCTTGCTCCAGCGGTACAACTTCTAAGCTTAGTACATGTGTAGGATCAGGTATGTACTTTCTCCGGGGAGATACATGGAACACATCGTGTACTTGAGATAGATTCGGTGGAAGATCCAATCGATAAGCTACCTTCCCAACATGATCCTGTATTTTGAAAGGACTGATATACCAGGGGCTTAACTTTCCCTTCTTTCCATATCTCATTACTCTCTTCCAAGGATATATTCGTAAGAACACTTTATCACCCACTTAAAACTCGAGGTCTTTTTTCGGTTGTTGGCATAAATTTTTTGTTGACTCTGAGATGCTCTTATGTGTTGTTGATTAGATTAGAAATTTTCTGTCATCTCATCAACAATATCATGTCCTAATAGCTTTTTTCCCCAACTTCATCCCAACAAGTTAGAGTTTGACATTTCCTTCCATAGAGAGCTTCATAATGATCCATCTGAATACTAGAGTGAAATCTATTATTATAATAAAATTCCACTAATGGTAGGTGTTGATCCCAACCACCTTTTAAATCCATAGAGCAAGCTATCTACATTTCTTCTAGATATTGAATTGTTCTCTTAGACTGACCTTCTGTTTGAGGATGATAAGCTGTGTTGAAACTCGACTCTGTATCTAGAGTATGCTGAAGAATTTTCCAAAACTTTGAGGTAAACTATGGATCCCGCTCAGATATAATAGAAAGTGGTACTCCATGCAATCATACCACTTCTTTTACATATATCCTGGCAAGCTGATCAAGAGAGATATCTTCTCTAATAGCAATGAATTGTGTCGACATCGTAAGACGATCAACTATGACCCCGATAGCATTATTGCCTTTGGATATTTTTGGATGTCAAGTGACAAAGTCCATGGTGATGTTTTCCCATTTAAATTCTGATATGGGTAATGGTTGTAACATCCTCTTAGACTTCTTTCTCTCAACATTAACTTGATAACAATCCAAGCATCGAGACACATATTTAGAAACATCCCTTTTCATGCCAACCCACCAGAAGTACTCTTTCAGATCCCTATACATCTTTGTGCATCCAGGATGAATAGATAATTATGAACTATGACCCTCACCCAATAGCTCCTTGTTTAATTCTGTGCTGGGAGGAACACAATCCAGATTCCTGAATCTTATTATCCCATCACAATCAAGGTTGAATTCAGGAACATTTCTCACCATATTTTTCAACTCTACATCTTCTTTATGTGCCTCTTTAATCGTTACATAAATAAGTGGTTGAACATTCATTTGAGAAAGATAAGATTTTTCCCCTTCCATTATAATTCCAAAATCTATCCTTTGTAAATACATAAATATTGGATCTTTTGAGATCCTCATCATGGATAAGCTAGCATGGTCTTGTCGACTTAATTCGTCTTCCACCTTGTTTGCTTTCCCAGGGTGGCAATGAATTGAGCAGTCGTAATCCTTAATCAGCTCCAACCATCTTCTTTTGCACATATTCAACTCCTTTTGTGTGAAAATATATTTTAAACTTTTATGATCAGTATAAATATCACACCTTTCACCATAAATATAATTCCTCCAAATCATTAATTCAATGATAACCGCAACTAACTCCAAATCATGAGTTGGGTAATTTTTCTCATGGATTTTCAACTTTCGTGAGGCATAAGATATCACCATATCATTTTTCATGAGAACACACCCCAATCCCTTATTGGATGCATCACTGTAGATCACAAACCTTTCTGCACTACAAGGCAGTGTGAGCATAGGTGCAATGGATAACCATCTTTTCAACTCCTTGAAATTCTCTTCACCCTCCTTTGTCCACACGAACTTAACTCATTTTCGATTCAACCCGGTGAGTGGATTAGATAATCGTGAAAAATCTTTCACAATACTTGGATAATATACAGACAAACCAAGAAAACTTCGGATCTTAGTTATTTTTTTGGTCTTGACCATCATTCGATAACCTCTGTCTTTGCTGGATCCACAGATATCCCCTGTTTTGAGATTATATGACCCAAAAATGAAACTTTTTGAAGCCAAAATTCACACTTGGTAAATTTTGAATAATGATTTTCCTTTCTCAGGGGCTTCAACACAATTCTTAATTGATCTTCATGTTCTTCCTTGCTCTTTGAATAGACAAGAATATTGTCTATAAAGACTACCAAAAACCGATCAAGATAGTCTCTAAAGACTCTATTCATTAGATCCATGAAGATAGTAGGGGAATTATTAAGACCAAATGGAATCACTATTAATTCATAATGTCCATACCTTGTACGGAAAGTCGTCTTTGGTATATCCTCTTTTTTGACCCTTAATTGATAATACCCTTAACTAAGATCTATCATGGAAAAGTATTGATCTCCGCATAGTTGGTAAAATAAGACATCAATGCATGGGAGAGGAAATTTTTTCTTGATAGTGATCTTGTTATGTTCTTGATAATCAATGCAGAGTCTCATTGATCCATATTTCTTCTTAACAAATAAAACAGTTGCTTCTCAAGGTGACGCACTAGGGCGTATGAATCCTTTATCAAGATTCTCTTGGAGTTTCTTCTTCAATTCATGAAACTAAATGGGGGCCATTCTATAAGGTGTCATTGAAATGGGTGTAGCACCCGGTATGAGTTCAATTGAAAACTCAACTTCACGATTTGGGGGAAGACCTAGAAATTCCTCCAAAAAGACATCATCAAACTCTTGTACAATGAGTGTATTCTTAATCGTGTGTTTCTCTCCAACCATTTGAGATAAATAACCATCATTTATTAGAATCAATACCCATAAGATGGATGAAATTTCCTCTAGAAGGTTATATTCATCCTTGCATCGATAGATGATAGTAGATTGATCGGGAATATTAAATGTGATTTCTGTTCTTTGGAAATTGATATGAGATCCGTATAAAGAAAGACAATCCATCCCAATAATCACATCCAATTACACTATAGGAAGGATCTCAAGATTTGAAGGAAGCAATTTCCCACAAATATAAATCGGAGAAGAATTATATAATTTTGATGCGACTGTTGTGCCATTAGGAGTTTTCACAACTAACTCAACATCTAATTGATGAGGTAGTACGACAATACCCTTAGAAAATTCTTTTGAAATAAAAGAGTGGTGGATCCAGAATCAAATAAAACATTTTCTACTTTAGAGTGGATGGTAAGTGTACCTTTCACCACTTCGTTATCATACGCCACATCACCGATAGTAATTGCATGTGGCTTTCCTTTATCTTTGGCCATGAGAGTTTGTTAACGTCGATCATCATAAAAAACCCATTGGATTTGGGAATTTATTTCCATAATGCCCCATCTCCTGGCCTTTGAAACATTGAAGTGTAGGATGTGCATTTTGTGTATCCCTTTCTTGGTTCGCATCATTAGACATCTTCTTCCCATTGTTTCGATATTCAACTGCCCGATGACCTTCTTGTCCACACTTAAAATATTTTCTTGTCCCTTTAAGAAAATTCCCTCCATGTTTCTTTCCACAATTTGAGTATAAAGGAAAACTCATATTCTTTTCATTGTGGTCTTTAGATTTTCATATCAATTCCATTTTCCTATTCTTATCAAACTCATATGATAGATGGGTTACTCCAATCTCCATCTCAACCTTCAGAGCACATCGAACAATTTCCTTGTAGCTATTGAAGTCCCTTATGGCTAATGCCCTTCAAAGACTTGGTTTTACACCACTAAAGAATCGATCGATTTTACTCTCCGTTTGGATAATAATTCCAGAAGATTACCTTGAAAGTCTGGTAAAATTTTCTTCGTAGGTACCCAAAAATTCATCATCCTATTGCTTCAGTTCAAGAAACTCCTTCTCTATTGTTGTTCGCAGAATAAAAGGGAAGTGCTTATTAAAAAAATAAGTTCTTGAACTCGTCCCTTTCCATAGACTCAATTTCATCTCCTTGCCTCATATTCTTGATAATATTCCACCATTAATCAGCATCTCCTTCCAAATGATACACTGCTAAGATGAATTTATAATGTTCAGTACATTGTAGAACTGAAAATATATTTTTAGTGGTACTAATCCATTGTTCAGCCACTAATGGATCAGAAGACCTGTTGAATGAAGGTGGACGCTGCCTCATGAAGGATTTAACAGAATGTTGCTCCTTCTTTTGCTCGTTTGGAAGTCATGCATGGTTCATAGCTTGAGAAAGTTGTGTGAGCATGGATACCAGATTTTTCATTCCAGCTCCTATAACATTTGGTTTCTCATGAGGACAATCATTGCATTCTTCATCACATTCAGCAATAAATCGGTTCCTAAGGGTTCCATACATTGACTAAAACCAATAAGAAGAGTGTGAGAAACAATAATTACAATAGGAAATCCACATAATCAGTAATAAATTTTCACACTTTAGGTTTTATCCTAGGTTATTCATCGTCATTACTAAGATTGTTTTCTATTCTTAGACATATCCTTAGGGTTATTACTAAGGCTTTCACATCCTAGTTTCCAATGGTTGACTATACCTTTCCTCTGATACTAACTATATTGACCCATACTTTACATATATTTTTATTACTTAAAAATTGAAGCATACTTAATACCACATATAACAAAACCATGAAATGACCGTATAGGTATAGTGTCTCCAGAAACTGGGAAACAAAAACAACTGGTTCATAAATCTTCTACGTTTTCTCCCATTTATTTCATCATATCTAGATTTCATTTTGGAATATTCTAATTAATACCCTTCATCCAGACCTGGGGAAACGATAACATACAAAAGGGTGAGCTCAAATGCTTAATAAGGGTAAAAAAAGAAATATCAGTAATATCATAGTCATAAGAACATAAAATTTTGAATATCTTAACCTGCAAAAGAGATAATAATATAATAACATGGGATAAATCATAGTGGTGATATGTAATCCCAAATAATCATAACATAAAACATGAAACTTTCTTGCATAAACACATAATCATAGAAAATCATTTCATATTAGTCAAGGCTCATTGCCAATACAATCATAGCAGAGAAAGTCCATTACTGAACCGAGTTCACTCCTCGTTCCAGTCCTGTATCACTGAACTAGATTAACTTGTTATTCCAGCCATGTCTATCTCATGAGATATAAATCATTACCCAATGCATTGGAGGGAGATATAGGTCCCACTAATATTATAATGATACCATTCTTATGTGTTTCACAAAATCAGAAATCATACAACATAGCACAACCCATGTAATAAAAATGGGATTCTTAAACATCATGTCATCATAAATTAATCCATAAAAGGAAATCATTAAAATAATTCCATTATAAAATAATCAAATAAATTTAAAAATAGGTAATAAACATAACCCTATATTATTCTAGATGGAAAATAATTTTGATAAACCACTTGAACTCCATTCTTGAGGAAAATATCATTTCTACTTTAAATTTTTTTTTCTTTCTTAAGATGTCATACAATTTTAAACTAAAATAAGATGATTAAAAATAAACATGAATGATTTTAAAGGAAGAATCATGGAAATAATGTTATATGAAATCATAAAAATCTATTCATGTCATATATGTTAAAAAAACATTCTTCTCGTACTTTGGCCAGAAAAGTCAAAAAAGTACCATGTACTAAAAATGAAAAAATATTCCTTTCATATATTTTACTAAAAACTAACCAATGGGTATTATTGGATTTAAACAATTATAGGAGGATAAAAATAATATTTCATATTGAGGAAACATGGATGGGGATTACAAAATACACCCCAGTAAATAACAAAGTATAAACAATATCGGATAAAAATGAGATTGTGAGATTTTTCCATACCTTAGGTTCGATATGCTTTCTACATGACCAAAACTCCTGGATTATGATTTAAATAATTTCATTTAATAATTATATAATCATACTCATTGTTATGATATCACATATGGTCATATTATTAGCTTCTTATTTGTAATATTTCATTTCTACTTGTTATTCGAGTGTTTATTTCTTTATGTTCTTATGCGTGTTTTGTCAAATAAATTCTTATCCTTATATTTTGGTTATAGATACCTCATTTCCAGAATGGTATAAATTTAATATATATATATATCATATTTACTCATTCAATTCATTTATATAATCAATATTCAATGAAGATCATGTAGAACGAGTCACATCCCATCGTTGAGACTGTAGACCATACGTACGCGCGAGCGATGATATCGTTCCCAGGATCGTGGAATTATATTGAAGTGTATGTATACTATTTCAGAATAAATATCAATTTAAAATAATCATATATAGTTATTCTTTACAAAATTATATCCATCAAAGTAAGGTGGTGGTTAAAAACCGATTACACCACGTCGTGGAGATGGTATTCTGTACGTACGCACGCGCAGTGATTTCGTTTTCCGTAGGATGGATAGAAGGTGAATTAGGGTTGTTTCATATTTATAATAAAATATCAGTATGTAAGTGATACTGATGTTATTAATTCATAATGAAACAACTAAAGAAGAATAAGTAGAAGAAGAAATAAATATGAATGATTCGGTAACAGATATTACCTCTTCTTTC
The DNA here is from genome assembly GCA_963277665.1 of Viscum album. NCBI lineage: Eukaryota > Viridiplantae > Streptophyta > Magnoliopsida > Santalales > Viscaceae > Viscum > Viscum album. The sequence continues at coordinate 471,161,569 of OY728155.1, forward strand.
ACACACCTCTTTGAAACCTACACTTAGGGCACTGTGATTGGTGTTTGATGAAGACCAAGACCTATAGGATGTTTATAGGGAAGTGTAGAAGAGAAACTGGCAGGTTTTGGTCGGGATTGAAGACTCAATGTGGTGTGATGAGGAGAGGGAGGAGGTGCCCTTTTATAAGGGATGAGAGGGGCACCTTTAAAATTATAAGAAATATTAATTTATAATAAATTCCAACCCCACTTAAAAACATCCAAAAATTACTCAACTCAAAATAATAGATGAGATAGGGTTGTAATCACATCATCCAATAAAATTTAGGCAAGGTGGGAATTTGTTTTAAACATTATCAACATGATTTATCCTTATATAATCTATTTAATTTTATTTATGATATTAATATTCTAAATTGTAAATCATTATAAATATATACTTATATGTTGTGAATGGTCAAAAATTGTATACTTAATTAAATTTTAGACCATATAAATTGTAATTTACAATTTTTAAATATTTTCTAATTTTTAAACAAATGTATAATATGTAATTTCTATAAATTAACAATAGTGTCAATTTTGACACTATTCATTTATTTGACTTTAAATAAAATATATACAGAAGATATGTTCGAACTAAAATATTTATTATATTTATAAAATTTCATTATTCTCTAAAAAAATTGGTGAGAACATTAAATTGTTTATATAATGTTTATTTTAATACTTTTCAAATCATTTATTTGGTATTTCAATCAACAAATAATTTCAACATCACTATTGTGTCATAATTAATAATAATTATTTAATCCCTAAAAATTATAAACAAATTCATATGGTGTAGATAATTATATTCTATTTCTAGGGGAAATTTATATTTGATATTTTTTAATGTTTATCACTAAATTAAAATTATTACACTTATAAGATTTTAGAGAGTGACATGTTGTCACTTTCTTTGGTTTTACTAATTATTATATTATTTCATTGTCAGAAGTCTCGAAAATGAATCTATTCTGACCCTGAGGTGATATGGGTCATCTTTTATTCATCCAATAGAATTTTAGAATGTTTTAGGATAATTTTATAATCTTATTTTTACCCTTAATTACCAGATTTACCTTTAACTATAGTAAATAAAAAGTACCATAGTTACTATTCATAATATCAAAAAACTAAAAGTAACCTATTAACATAATTTGGACCCAATGAATCCAAATATAGAACCCAATTTTCAAATTTCAAAAAACAGAAGTTGCAGTAATTAATTTAAAAATAATCATGTTCTTAATCAAACATGTTTTAAAAGTTAAAACATTGCCAAAGATTGAAATGTTTTACCTATGAATTCAGTGTAAAATTAATGCTAATGATATAAATTATATAAAGTGGTGAAAATATATTCTATTTATACTTTAAAACCATTAAATATTATAATTTAACCATATAAATTATTTTGATGAATTTTTTTTAATTAAAATATAGCGTGTTTTTACTATTCATTAAAAAATGTAAGTTATCAGAATAATATGAAAATTTTATCCAAAGTATATTTTCATATCCTAATTCCAAATAAGAATTTTATTTTTTCAAATTGAAATTATAAATTTGTCAAAAACTATATTTAAAGTTGGTGTGCCATCAAAAGGCGGCAAAACTGCATTTTTTTTAAATACTTATTTTCCCCGAAAAAATTATTTTCTTCTTATACCATGTTCTAAAAAATATTTAAGATGAATAATAATGTTATAAAATTAAAAATTTAGTTAATACTATTCATAATGGAATGTTTATAATATCATAATAATATATTGTTGTTTAGTGAAACTCGGTATTGTGTACTACACACGCTATTGAGGAAGGTCGTGATTGCGTGTAACACAAGACAAGATACTGTTGTGTGCAGTGAAATATTCCTTTGATGTTTCATATAACATAATACATAAAAAAATACACTTATCATAAAATATCAGGGTGTTACAGGTGGGCTCCAAGGTGGGGACCACATGTACGAATGGAAACTGGTTGTACCTAGTGGGTCGTGACCTGATGCCTTGATATAGTGGGGTTTCTATGCTATCAGTAGGGCCCAGTTGTCACAGGTCATAGTTGTTTGTATAGGACAATGTTCAACTCCCTTTTTCATTTATGGATCCTCCGATATAAGCACTATTAATTTTATATGATCCAAGAAATGGTACACTTTCTATAAAAAATTCAAACTATATAAATTTTTCAGACACCTTATCCTCCATTGGGTTCTTTAGAACACTTTTAAATGACCATCATTCACTTACATTCAAATTGAATATAAAATAATATCATTTATAGGTACTAAAAAATGATTGAGGAAAAATCTAGAGACTCAATTCATTAAATACATCAATATAGATGAGTAATTAATAATACCAAATGGAATTACAATATATCAATAGTCTCCATACCTAGTACAGAATACGGTCTTTGTTATGTCCTCCCTCTTAACCCTCAATTAGTTTTATTGAGAATTATGTTAAATCATGGAACGATATTAATCAACCCACATTATATTAGACGTGTAATTGATACAGCAAAGTGGATATTTTTTCCTAATTTTTATTATATTCATCTCCCAACAATAAATATATTGTCAGATTGATCCATCATTCTCCAAAGAAATGGAAAATTTGAAACAATGTTTAAAAATGTTTAAAAATAAATTCATTTAAATGATTCTCATGTATTTTATTTTTTAACTCATGAAAAATAATCTAGGATATTAATTAGTCTGTATTTTAAATATGTGTATCGCAAGGTTTATTTATATTGAAAACACAACATCACATTTCAGTGGGAGACTAAGAAATACAGTTGTAAAGACATCGATAAACACCTAAAGAATATGAATATCATTATTTTTATGTTCTCCCAATCCATCTAGGATAAAAATCCATTTTGAATTTGAATAAATACGAATCCCATGGAAGTTATCTCCATTCAGAGTAAATATATATCATCCCACTAAGGTATGATGATAGGTTACATTGTAATATCAAATGAGACATTAATTCCACTATAATAGATGTTGTACTTATATATAGTAGTCTAATCCCTAACCAAGATAAAATTAAATTCAACAACATGGAGAATAACAAGTTATTTAAGAAGCACATTTCAATAAATATCTTTTGGAGAATTAAAACAGGCCTATTATGTTACAAGTGTAGCATTAGATATTAACACATCAAAATATAAAACTAATAGTTGGGGATATAAATTAATATTCCTTAATAAATTTTAAGATATACTGGAAGACATACAACTAAAATCGGATTCGATATGTCAATATTTGATATAATCAAGTACCATCACAACACCAACATTGTATCACTCCTTGTATATTATATCCAAATTGGTTTGTATAGCCATAAAAATTATTAATTGGATTGATAACCATGCGGAAGGGCCCTGTTGCAATACAACATGCTAACTCGTTGCATGCTGAACAATGTAGTAACATGATTGATGATTTTCTGGTGCTTCGATATCTTCAAATCCCAAGTAACATTACCACCACAAAAGGGACACTGGATTTTTTCGGGACACCCCCCTTTGATGATTGGATTAAATGTAACACTAGTCACCCCTCAAGAGGCAACCCAGGCTGGTCCGGATACAACGCTATCTTCAGATATGTCAATGGTGATGTGATTGAATGTGTTTATTGTTTGTGTGGAATATCTACTACTATTGAGGAGGAAATAATGGGCATTATTAAGGTCATTGACACTGCCAGTAAAAGAGGATGGAACGATTTGTCTGGAAAGTGATTCCTCTACAATTGTTCAAGAAATAAGACGAGGTTAAGTTCACTTTTCATAGACGATGACAGCTAGGTGGATAAAATTCTTCGAATTATTATCACATCAGAATTAGTTCATCACACATACATAAAGAGAACTTAACTACATTGCATATGGGCTTGCAAACAAAGGGATCAATACTGAAGAAAGTTTTTACTCAATAATGATTCCCGCTGACATGATGCCCCTTTTAATATATCATAAGTGAAAAATTCCCTCTTTCATACTCGTGTTACTTTGTCTCTTTTTTATTAATACATGGGCCCTAGTGATCACTTTTATAAAAAATTATAAAAATGAAAAAAAATAATGAGATTTATAATTCATGATTCACTAATTCCTATTTGTTAAACCTCGGGCTTAATATAGGTCGTCCATGGTCATTATTAAATAAAAATAATGGTCTAAAATGTGTTTTTGAATATGCAATATATATAACTTTGGTTTGCCAAATAGAATTTGCATCAAGGCCCATTTTCTTTCATTATTTGATGATTGAGTTTCGAACATTTTCCCCTTTTGATCTTATTAGCCCTAGGTATAATCATACTAGAGCAACGTACACATATTCTATCAAGATTGGTTTTTAATTTCATAGAAAACACTATAAATTTTCTTCAACAAAATTATATGATATTTTCTTATACATGGTCATATCATTATGGATTTCACTAATTTGGTCTCATCCTCATTTCCAAAGGATAACTAATCCTTCCTATAATACTAACTATAGTGACCCCAAATTTTCATAATTAGATATTATATCTCAATATATTATTACAAATCATAATTATACATGCCATACTAATTTAGGTATAGTAATTTTTGGAAACATAGATAAATAAAAAATAGGTTTAGAAATGAACTATATCATCTCCCTCTAAGTTCTTCAATGATATCTCCATTCATAAACATATCATAAATAATATTTTTTTCATAATATTCTATGGAATATAATTATATGAAATTGTTTCTCTATTTCTTAATAATATTAAACAATATAGATTTCAATATAACATGAGCATAAGGGTATCAAAAAATGAGAATATAATTTTGAAATCATACCATGGATTTAATATATCATAAAAATTATTTATTTCATAAATCTTTGAATGTCATAAGACATGAATCATAATGATAAAAAACATAACCCATGAGAACAAAAAGTCAACATAATACATAGAATTTTAGAATACACACTAATGTATAAAATTTATTCTTTTGTACTAAAGGATATGTTTCTATACTATTATAGTGGATTGGGTTCACTCCCAAGATCATCATAGTAAACTATGTTCACTCTGAACACTTTCATAGTGGATATATTCCCTTATGAAACTATTTTTACTCCCCATTACATTCCTATTAATCTCATGACATATCAATCATTACATAATTCTTTGCAGGGAGTTACAGGTCCAACCCATCTCACAATATATACATTTTTGTTAAAGAATATCACAATGAATTAATCTTATCAGAAACCATGAATGGAAATGGGCCTTATTGAAATTCAATCATAGAATAACCCTTCAAAAATGATCATGTTTCACAATTATTTTATCAACGCATTGACAGGGGATAAAATGACTCATAATAATTTCATCATTTCATCATTGTATAACCCATGGGTATAAAAAAGTATTCATAAGAATACTGTAACCATAAACATAAACCATATAAAGAATGAATAAGGATAATATCAGTGGATCATATCTCACACACTAATTAATTCCCTTCAAATGATATCATCTTTGATGGAAAATTATTTTCAATGGTCAATTTGAATATTTTTTGTGGAAAATAATTATGCCAACATGAAAACATTTAATTAAAATATAAAAACTTATCTTATAATAATTGAATTATTTTTATAATAAACCTTGAATAATTTATTGGATGATATATATCTATGAGGATTTTTAATGGTTTAAAAATTATTTATTAAGTTTATATTTAAAAAATAATTTTTTTATATTTTCAGTAAAATGTAAAAAGATTCTTATTCAACATATAAATAGAATATTCATTTTAATTCATTTTTTACAAATACGGGTAGGAGTAAAAACTTTTTAATAAATAATTTGATAATTGTTGAAATATTCTTTAATACATTATTACAAACATTCATATGGATGAAAAATTATTTTCGACTGAAGAAATAAATAATATTACTTTTTTGTAATAATGAAATTTGAAACATTGTTTTCATAATAAGGAAAAACTAAAAAAACAAATAATTCAATTTTAACAATACAATAAAAATAAAATTCAATAGTTTTTTAGGTATATGTTATAAAATTTCATCTTGGGAAGCATAAACATAAACTATCCCAGTAAAAAAATTAGATTTTGACATAATATTGTACCACTCTTTTATCCATTGAATGATACACACAAGGAAATAGATTACATTATATATATATATATATATCAAATAAATTTAATTATAACATTCATAAAATAAATTAATGGGTAGTATATACATCACACACAAAAAAACAAGTTGTGTGCAAGGCGTGTGTCCCAAATAAATAAAAGTGAGATGAAAATATCTTAGTACTTCTGGAAACAATTCAATCATAATCCCCATTAATAAATATAATATATTAAAATATTAAATATCCAGAAAATATTTTCATTAATTATATTTATTTTCAATGGTTTTTCATATTCTCTAGAAAAAATAAATTAGCAGTGCATGTGGAATATGTCTTCGAGAAATAAAAAAGTGACAAAAAATACCTTATGTAATGTCACAATATTCTTAAAATACATTCAAACATAATGAAAATTAAATATAGTTCTATTATATTTAAATTATAATTCCAAAATCATATATATCAGGACATATATTTTTCACTTATTCACATGTATTACCCATTTATTAACAATTCTTTGTTGAAATAACATTTGTATTTATAATTGTGTCATTTTCATGTATGTTTTGGTGTTGTATTTTATGTTATTTTTCATTGATCATGGTTCCATAATATCCACAAATTTTTTCACTATATAAATATCATATTTATTCCTTAAATTTATATTTAGAGTAATACATTAATCATATATATTGATAATTTATTCCACCATTCTTGGATAATGTATGCTGTAAATACACTTGGAAATTATTTCAATTATCATTGTGGAATGAGAGAGAATAATATAAATATCAATTAAATAATTGGGAATGAAATTTATATCATTGATATAATATATATTCATAATATATAACCTAATATTATTTCATGAAAAAATTAAATGAAAAACAAGTCAATTCACTTTGGGAATGTGATATCCAGATGTATTTACAAGTGATGTTGTTTTTTACAATGTATTTGAAGGTATGATGGTTCACATGAAATAATAATTTTATTAGAATAATTATTTCATAAATATCCTTTGTTTTTGTTAAACTTAAAAATAAAGTATTCTGTGAGTGTCTTTGAATGAAAATGAATTACATCAGTTAATGTGGCGAATGTCTATTGTACGTAAGATCAACAATTTAATTTCTCATATGAAGTAGGAAGTTATGCATATAGCTTAAAAACATAACATAATAACATCAAATTATATGGTATATATTGGTGTTAATATATAAAAATTATTAAATCATGAAAAAAATTAGTAATAGTAGGTGTGAAATAAAAGAGCATAGTGAAGAAAATTACATTTACCTAGAATAACCTCATTTTGTTCTCTCATTAAGGACATGGGTTGGGTATTTTATGAAGAATGATAAAACTAAAAAATTGATAATTATTTTTATTGAATTTTTTATGGTTTGGTTTAGAAAAATGAAATATGAGTAATGAACATGCGTAGTGAGGAGGTGACCTCTTATAATTGAGGGTGACTGGCATTTTTATAAATTGCGTGAACTAATAAATTAATTGAATTAAATATCAACCCATTTTCTTCCAAAACTGATAAATAATATATTTTGAGGTAATATATTGTTGATCTAAACTAAACAAAATTTATAATCTTATAAAATTTTCCTCTATATTTACACACTTTTAGAATTTCTTTGACCAAAGTAGTTAGGCTATTTTTATTTACCTTGGTAATGTAACTTTTATGAAATAAAATAAAATCAATATTATAATATAATTTGGACACCATGATTCTAAATATTAAATATATATTATTAAATATATATATCTTTTGTGTTGAATTTTTATAATCCCATAATCTCTTGTAACATAGAAAACCATGTTTTATGTTCAATCCCACAGATTAATTTTTTGATGTTTTTCATAACAATTAAGACTAAAAATATAATTTAAATAATTAACTAGTATGAAATTTTATGATTAAAGTATATGGAATAAATATTACAAAATTAAATGTACATGTGTTATAGAATTAATTTAATGTTAAACTTATGGATGCGATGAGAAAACTATTTTCTCAAAGAATAGGTTTATTATGTATAAAATAAATTATGTCCAAATAATACATTAATTTTTTTTAAAGAACTAAATTTAATTAATAATTAAATAATTTAACCAATATTACATTTATACAATATGAAAATAAATCTCAATTTGTAAATGATTTAAATAATAAGGAATTTTTCAATAAAAACAATATTTTTTAATACTTTAAAAAAATAGAATTTTCAAAAGAATTCCAAAAAAGTAACCATTATATAATTATGATATATGTATTAAATAAATGATGTATATTTTTCGAAATTATTTTTCATAAATTTATTACAAAAAACAATTCAATTAATTTGTCCCAATAACAACATAAGAATTTTTTTGATAAAATGGTATTTTCAGTGCATCTAATGACATTACAAGAAATTAATTATGCATATATTTATATGTATTAATTATATAAATACATAATTTATAATTCAAATGATTTCATTATTAAAATTCCTAAAACAAACTTTAATTGTTTTTTATAACGTTTTTGTTTGAAAGATAATATTTATATTAGTATACCAACGTTTCTTAAAATTGTGTAGATAGTGTAACAAAATATGTTGAATAAAGTAGATTTATTTAATGTGTGGGTGCGGGTGACTCGTGGGGAAGAGGTCTGTCGGTCCTAACATTGGTATACATGGTAACCCCAACGCCTCTTGTTGGAGTCACCACGGTGCGGTATACTCCGATGCGGCGGGTGGTGTCTTCGGTCAACAGGCGGTCAGACTGGTGGCGGTGGAATTGCAGAACTAATATTTATCATTGTTTGGACTTGTTAGTCTTGTTTTTTAATGGGTTAGTCCCGCTGGGCCTTCGGGCAATTTTTTTAATGGATTTATGCCTTTGGACGTATGGGTTGCATTTGTTTTGGGTCCACCCTTACCCGGTTTAAAGGGGTTCCTGTTTTCTTTTTCTTAATAAAGGGGATTTCCCCCAATCATTTCTTTAGATTTATTTAAATAAATATTCCATAAAATCTCAGGGTTTAAATTGAATAACTATATATTATAATTTATATTAATCAATATAAAGAAGGTCTCATTGGGTTGAAAATGGGACAAATAATGACTTCTTATGGTCCGTATTTCCTGGTCACAAGTGCGTAAAATCCATTATATCAAAAGATTTTTAATATAAACATTTTTAAAAAGAATATTATTTTAGACATCACCTAATATTGACTATCTATATAATATTAATGTTTTATTATATTTATTTTTCTTATATTGTTTATGATATTTAATCAATGTTAACTTAGTTGTGTAATTTTTACAATCAATGACGATATTTTAAAACAATATTAAAAACATAATATATCCTTTCTTAAACTATAATCCAATTAGTGTTTCTTATAATATTATAAAAATATTATTTTTAATTATCCCACATTCTTCCATGTTATATATTATTTTCATTATACAAATATATGGTTTAAATGAACTAAATAGTAAAATACTATAACTCGATGAGTGAGTATGGTTAAGGAAGGCTCAAATATAATTATATTTTATAAATAACAATTATATTTATATGATTTCAATTTTATGAGTCGTATTTTTTAAATTAAAAAATTAAAATCAACATGAATAAAAATAAAAATGACACTTAGTTAATGTCGTACTCCACACAATGCAAGATTATCATTTTTTCCAAATGAAGGTACAATAATGATGTTTATTTATAATTTTACACTTTATAATCATATTTATTATTTATTTCTAACAATTATTCATCATTTCCAACCTTATAACTAGTTAAGGGAGACAGTTGGGAAAAATTGTACATGAAACACTATGGAGGTAGTCGTCTGCACAATTGCCTAATCGATGTAATTTTGTTTTTATAACTGGATGGAATGAAATAAATAATTGTTCATATTTTAATATAAATAATTTGATTATAAAAATTAAAATTATTCAATTATATTAGTATTGTATGGGGAGGATTGGTATTGAAATATTAAAAAATGATAATGATAAACTAACAATCACATTTGGACAATGAGATTTCTCAAGAAAGCCTCCTTGGAAATAATAGACATAGGAAAAATATTTAAGGACAAATTATTAAGAACATGTCATAGGATTCATAGAAGATATAAATGGAAATTTATAAGGAATGAATTCTATGGGATATCTATGGAATGAGGTGGTTTAAGTGTCCTCCTTCTATATGTGATGAATAATAACTTTTGCGAACATCCATTGTATTAGAATAATGAAATGAATACATACTATGTAAAAAACGAGAAAAAGGGATAAATAATGTGTTTTGGGGTGCTAAAAGGTCTTCAATTCCACTACTAATCATTCTATCAAAGTTTTAAATCATTCATATTGTCATTGACCATTATGTTGGTAGATTTTACATTTTTTGTTTTTACCCAGGTTACGGGTTTCTTTCTAAGAAAAATGTGTTTAACTAAAAATATAATGTAAACCATCAGGAAAAAAATGTGTTCTTAGAACCTAAATATGAAAAATATTTATTTAAATTATGTTTCTAAATAATATAATAGTTACATTTAAATTTTAATACTTAATATATAGAAAATTAGTTTTAAAGAAAAATGTTTTTTCAATTGTGTGTTTTAAATATTATTTATTTTCTATTTCAAATTTAATGAGTGATGTTATATTTTATATATATGTTTAAAAATTATATTCAATACATTTTTAATATATTATGAAATTTTATTGGATAAAAATTACACAATGCAATTAACATAATATATAGAGTATCACACTTTTAATATTATCATGGTCATTAACTTTACTATTAGTAATCATAATTGATTTACCTAAAATAAAATAAAAATTATTATATAAAATGTTCATATTGATAAAAAAATATGAAATAAAATTTTTAGATTCAATTATTGTATTGATGAAAACAAACATTTAATTTAAAGGAATATTAATTTTTTAAGAGTAAAATATTACATAAGATTCTAAAAAATTCAACATGAGTTTTATAAATTAAACGTAGTATTTTTAAATTATTAATTTCACTTTAAAAATATAAAAATTATATATTTTTTTAAAATTACTATTAATATATAGTTGTGTCTTGATAATGTCATATAAGTGATAATAAAAGGAATACATGTATTTTTTTCAATTACCTAAAAATTAAATTATTTTAAAAATATAAAAAATTCACACATATAATTTTGTATAATGAAATTAAATTATACAATATATAAATTCAAATTTTAAATGAAAATAAAATTTATATATTTTATAATATTATATTATTGGAAATTTTGTTTTTAAATCATTAAGAGTTACAATTGTTATTTCTTTCACAATTTCAAATTGATAAAAAAATATTTTTTAAATATTTTTTATTATTATAATATTTTATAAATAATAAATATTTCATGGATAATTTTTTTAGATATCCTTCGAATATTGTATAGTATTAATGGATCCACAATAACATATTTTTATGGTTAAACTACAGTAGAAAATGGTACATGATGTTTCTGTTCAATACCACCAACACTACCTCCTAGTGTTCATCTCTATTCAATTAGTGCTTTCAGTTTGGGAAAAAATTTATTTGTGAAATAGAAGCCTTTGATAATGCTATGACTAGTAGTTTTCAAGTAATGATTTGTATCTTCTCCCAAGACAGTTTTATTCCGCGACGATGGTAAAACATATTACATTATTCAAGATATTTGTTTTATATAAATTGATATTATAGTACATCTACTTGTCAAAAATATTTGGAAAGATATTCATATTGGTGGTGGATATTCTCTAGATCATTATAGAATAAATTATTATTATTAACTCTAGTGAGATATGGTATTTTAGGGATTCCACCCCCTAGAGATGATAATGTACAATTTCAACCATAATTAAATAAGGAAATCGTTAGTTGTTTTGAGATATTTTATTGTTTAACAGATGAGATAAGTTCATTTTGAAATATAGAGTTAGTCCATTGTACATGATGAACCAGTAGAACCTTAACTATTTTTTCTAAATACCATCAAGTCGGATGGAACACAAGTTTTATGTTTTTTAAGGATGTTTTGCACCTACCATAGTGGAGAAATTCATAAATGTCATTACATAATTACCCTTCAGACCTGTATGGAAAACTAAAATCCTTATTGGATAACATTGAAAATTAAAAGAATCTAATTAAATTTGTTAGAGAACTGTTTGAGGATGATTTCATTAGTCTAAATTTCTATTTATTGTCATATAGAGGTCCTATCATAAAAGGAATTCTGGAATATAAGTATAAATATTAGCATTCTATAAGACTAGTTATATTGTTAGAAGAATTATACATCCAATATTTCTTATGAAATTTTGTATTCATGATGTATATGAATTCATGGGTGTTTTGTGGTGGATTACCATTGATTTTAGATTCATGTAGACATTATAATTTATAGTATTATAAAATTATTATTATTGATAATAACCTGGTGAAAATTCCAAGCATAGTTTTTAGGGGTGTTTTATGAGTAACTAGACTAGGAATTGATTGTAGCGCACCACTCATTTGGTAATGGTATTTTAATTCAATAATATCTAGATTGTGTATGGTGTAATGCATGATAGTCTTTATATTATAATTTCATTCTAGTATAATGATTGGTAGTGTACCATACACATTCTCTAAATTATGGTCAGTATGTAATATCACCTAGATATGTTATAGTGTATTGTAATAAAATTAACATTTTCTGTGGTGGTGATTATGTAATTAGAAATGTTCACCAAATAGTTTAATTTAAATTTGAGAATTTATTCTCACTTAGTATTAATATCCTCTATATCATATATATATATATAATAGATAGAATGAATTTTTTTTTTGGGATTTTGGATTAGATTATCTAGATGTAATTTTTTATATTAGGGGTTGGAGATAACATATTAAGTTCATCTAAATGGGCTAGGGAAACCTACATCCGATAAAGTTGATATGGAACGCTAAATATCATTTCCAGGATGATTTTATTATGTTATTAATATTTTCATTTTTCAATTTCATAATGTGTGATTAAAACTTGATTGTGTTAGTTTTTTTCTGGGGAATGTTCTTTTCCAGAATCGACATGTTAGTGGTGAGGATTGAATTGATAAGATTGTAATTTTCTATATTATGGATTCCTAGGTAATATAACATTTTTCATAAGAACTATAATGTCCATATATTCATGTTGGAATTATTAATTAATAAATATACCATATATTCTATTTCTAGATCTCATTAGAAACAGATGTGTAATCATTAAGTGGCTCAACCTATTATAGATAATGATGTGGTTTGATTGTTTTCTTATGCCACATTCACATGAAACCTTATTTAGTATGATTAAAAGTTAAATCTGTATAATTATGTTATTTTAGAGATTACATAATCTAAAATATATAAGTACCTATATTATTTAAATTATTGGCCATTATCAGAATGATCATGAAAGAATATTGAATTTTTTAGGGTCTTGGAAATATCCCATGTGTGATGAATCATGTATCAATATTTTCTGTGAAATAATAGTTAATGGGTGAGGAGGATACACCGAGGCGAGTTTTCCATGGATTATAATTATATAATTTTGGATTCATGAATATTTTAGACCCCTTTAAATTGGTAAAATGTAATCATTAACATAGAAAATTAAATTATAAAATAATATGTTTCCTTTGATAATGAAATGATTTTTCCACCATTGATTAGAATAATGAAAATTTTTGGAGATGGATTGTTTTTTATTAATTTGTAATGTTTATTAATTAATAAATTTTGTGTCTTATTAACAATAATATTAATATATCCCAAATAAAACTTCAACTATAAATTATAACACTTCATTTTTTCATAATTGGGTTTTATCTCCAAGAAATGTATATGTTTTATATTTGGAAAGTGTTCTCTTGGCCGAGGGATTTTAGGTTTTTTTGAAATTCCTATTATTGTTCCATAATTTACATAGTGTATCTCTTTTTTTAAATTATTATAATGGTTTACCATGGGTGCAATATTTTTTATGAATTAAAATATATATGATTGGATAATATTTCAATTTAGAAACTGTTTAAGGGGGAATTGATGATGATCTTGTGTGGGGATGACAAATGAATATTTTTTAATAAGTATATCATAAAATAATTATTTTTAAACCAAGGAGGAAAGAAAATCATACCACTTATATCTTTTATCTGTGATTCTTTAATTATCCAATAATATAAATGAAAATTTCTATGAAAATTTTGGTATTGTAATAACATGAAAAAAGTATATGGGGGATAACATATTTAGTTCTAATTGGATAATGATCGTATTGAAGTACCTAGAAATTTATGTGATTATTTTAAAAAAAATTATTTTAAAAATATTTAATTAATTAATCATTATCCATATAAACATTTTCAGGAATTAATAACTAATTATGATCGTCAATACTAATAGTTTCGTAACAAGTAGTTGGAAAATTGATTTATTATTATTCAATGATTATTAGAAAATGTTTAATGAACCTCTCTTTGAATATAAATAATTTAATTAATTAAATTATCCACCACTAGTATTCAACATTCTTCAATGAATATATTATGGAATTTCCAATATGTTATTGGATGTATCATAAAATATAATTCTTCAGTCAACCCATTCATTTGATCAAACTTCCTTCTCATTGTAGTTCATTCATGGATAATATAATACATTATTAGGCATTACATTGGTTATGAGGGATTATAGTGCCTGATATATAATATAGAGGTTCTCTTGGGAATATAGCAACACTAATCCAGTAATGATTTGACCGGTCATCGACATGGGTGTGTTTACAATGACAGAAATAAATAATGAATATTTTTATGATGAAAGGACATATTTTCAACTCTGGAGGGGTGTGATGATATTTCCTGTTATAATTGGTATTATAAATGTTGTTTATTTCTGATTATACATATAATAGATGAGTAGTGATTTACTTGTGATGAGATACATTGTACGATGGATGATATTTTTGGAGATGATGAATCTGGTTGAATCTTCCCCTCTAAATCTATTTTTGTCCTCTAGGTCAGATTATATTTATGTCAATAGTACCATGGAGTGGAGTATCATTTGATTATAAATATATCACTCAATACAATCATAGAACCCATTAAATTTATTGAATACTTCGTATCTTACACATATATATGGAAAACACTAAAATATTATTTCAATCCATCATGATGATTAATACATTTAAAAAGATGTATATGTGTATCCAAAATTGGTACTCAATGTCATCCCCATATTCCCTATGATTTTTTGAACATTATATGTCTTATTCAAAAAGATACCTCATGTTAAAGAGATATATAAATACTAATTTCCACAAAATCACACACCAAGTATAATATGTACACAAATCATTTGTGTCAAAAACAATTTGACTATGTGTTATTGAAATACATACACAAACTATGAGGTTATTTTCACCTACCATGTACCCTTAAATGACTTTTCATATAGGTATACTTTGTAAATTCTATATAGGGGTTGGATTATTCACATCATTTACTCATGAAGAACATGATTTTTAATTTTATTATTTCATTATTTTTCATAGCATCATTTCAGGTTGTGATACCATCACAATATAGTAGTATATTCATTAGTTTGTTTCCACAATTAGCAAAAATCATCATTTTTAAGTTCGTGTGTAGTTGATTCTAAAGTATATATGGTATATAATTTTTCACTTCATTATGGTGTTATTATTGGAGTAAAGATAATATTTCTAATAGTGACATTGGGTCATTCACCCCTTAGGAGTGTAATAATTAAATATAGGCCACCCATATGTTTTTTGGTGTAGTTATACCTCTCATAGAATAAGGTAACAGTGTTTCCATACTCTGGGATAGGGTCTTGCATTTAGGCATTGGGTTAGTTCCCCATCAATCTATATGTGGGGCATGTCCCCTATATTATGAGTAGAATTTATAACCCCTTCCTGATATATCTATTTGAGAATATATATCATCAACCTCTTTTGATTGGTATTATATTCTACTAATGATATACGTTGTATTTATCTCCATTATGGTACTATATCTTCTTGATTGGAATATATTACATCAGAAGGTGCATGTACACTATCTTTGTTGATGAGGTTGAATCAGAAAATTTAGGTTTATCAAGATATAGTGATGAGTTGTGATCAAATTAGTATTTATTGTGTATAAATCACTCTATGTTACATTAGAGTATGAATAAAAATTGAGTTTCCAACATTATGTGTATAGATGATACATTGGTTATCTAAGGAATCCTAATGTTTTTTAGAGATAACGATATTCTTGTAACTACTACATGATGAATTTTATTTACAATTTCTCAATGGTTTTATTTATATTTGATAATTACTAGTTTCCATCACTATTTACATGAATTCAGTATTCATGAATGTGTTTATTGTGGTTCATTGTGTATTTATGCATTGTGTTTTTGGGTGAATTACATTGGGTATGTTTATACTCAACCATATGTGGGCTATGTGACCCCACATATCTAGTAAATAAATATATTTATTAGTTTTGTGTCACCTTTAGAGTCTACAAGAAAGTAGTTATCGTAGATATAGTGTAGATGGTCATGTTTATATAGATTGGAAGATGATTGTGTTCGGAGATGTTGGTTACTACTAGAGTTCACATGCATGCAATTATGGTATCATAGTAGTTTTATTCACCTCCTTATGTAATTTGATCATGATTATATTATTTATGGTATATTTACCTTCCAATTAATTAATGAAATTTTATATTGGATAAAATTTTCCACATTCAATAATTCAATATAGTATACAATTATTATGATTTTTATGAGTGGTATTTTCATATAAATTATTTATTTGGATTTCGTACCTATTGACTAATGATTGGATATGTTGTCCCATTTTCGTATATGCATTATTGATTCTAGTTTCCATCCATTAAACTATTTGAGGAGGGATTGAGGTAGAACACTTAGATTATTTTTATCCAAGGTGGGGCCAGAATGGTTTGGTTGTGTTAGATAACATCTACGCCAATGAACTATTTTCATAAGGCATCATTTGGAAAAAACTATATAATTTATAATAATTAGTGTACTGTTTCCACCTCCTTTTTACATGTACAATGAAAAAACATTATAACTTTGGATTGAAATGGAGGATTATTTTCTGAAATAGTTTTTGATCGTCTATATTCTTATTTATTCCAATTTAAAAAAATTTAAAAAATTGATTTTAATTGAAAATATTTTACTTTCCCATATTATGTGATAAATTTTGGAATATATTTATTAATTTTTAAAGAAAATATTTTTTTCTTAATATATAAGGAATATATAGTTTAACATCAATATCGATGACATTTTACTACCTTTAATGAATTCAGTGGGAATTTGATCTATTATTTCATACTCTTGTTGATTTTTAGTGGATCAATCATTATATTCCTTGGGTTTGTTAGTAGTCTTTTACTACTGTCTCGATTCACTATATGTGAAGATATTTGATTGATGTTATGTGTGTTTTTTCTGGTTTTGTTATGATGGATATATCTCCCACATTCTCTATAGGATTTTACAGTGGTTTGAATTTAGTATTGTGTTATTATTAGTAGGGGATCACTACTCGAGTGTTTTATATGTTTTGCATGAAGTCATAATTAATTATGAGGTTATAAACTTTGTAATGTTTGAAATAGTTTTTTTTCAATTTTTTATTTATATAATGATATCATTACCTCGGTTTGTTTAAGTCAATTATATTTATTTTTTTAATTAATTCATAATTCAATTAGAAGATATATATTGTTTTGAGAATTAATTAGTAACAAGTGGAGGGAATTAAAATGGGTGATATAGGTATTAGTGTGAAACCTAGTGTTTTCGAGGGAACATGTGTTTCACCAATTTCAAAAAATTCATAGTGGCATAGTATTCCCCCATTAGTGTGGTCAATGGTTTAATACTGGGTTCCAATTATCCACAAAATTTCTAGTGGACCACAAATATTTTCTTATCAAATGAAGACTCATATTTATATATTTTAAAATTCAAATTCAAATACTATATTTTCATATATTAATAATGATCATTGTGATTGGTGATTCACTCCTTGTACATTAATTTTATATGAAATTTTTCTTCAAAACATTTTTATTTTGAACTAGCTTATTATAATCCCTTTTATTCGACTTGAAATTGGATTTTCATACAGCTCAACTAGTTGTAGGGTATAAGTAATGTTGTATTACATTATGGAAACCCACCACTATATTATGTAAAGGAGAGTGGATCCTTAACCTTTTATACTCATTTTTTTCATTATGCTTTTTATTAGTGGTTATTAATCCAATTAATCCATTATAATTGAACATTTAATAAAATATATAAAGTTTCCTACCATATTATATAATCATCCAATAAATCTGTGTAAATTTATTCATATTAAATTATGAGAGATAAATTAAGTGTACATTTCACATACAAATATATTATTTTAAATGTTTTCCAAAAAAAAATTCTTAGAGAATGTAAATATTTTTTGGTTAATGACACACCACTCTGATTCTTAGTTACATGATTTTTTTAATATTATTAACATTGGTACTTTTATTGATTACATGGTGGTATTTTAATGGGGTATTCATGGTTTTTGGCACTACAAGACACATTTTAATGTTCATTAGGTTGATTATATGGTTTAAAATATTCACACATCTCGTTATGGGGATTATATATGAGGAATGTTTTTATAGATTATTGTGTATTTGGTAAGAACATGGACTTGAATTTAATTCCCTTACCCCAGATACCCAAAGTCAGTGCATTATTTTAATACATTGGGATAATTACAATAAATCAATTCCCTAAGGAATGATCAGCTTAGCATTTTGGGAAAATAGTTTACATGTATGAACGTTACATTAAAATTTATAATATAAAATGACCATAAATAATAATCTGAGAATCCCATTATTCCATTTTTATAACCCTTCATATCAATCATTACGCACTTCCTCAAATACTAGGAAAAATAAAACATAATAAAGGGGTGATCTCAGATGCTCAGTAAGGATAACAATATAGTGGAAACTATCATAAATAAGTATAAACATTTAAGGAAATGTATAATTATAACACTAAATACTTTTAAACATAAAATTCAAAATAGTATAGACAAGATAAATAAAATAATTCAATTTACTTATTCACATGGATATTATTCTAGTCTAATAATCACATGTAATATCCATAGATAATTTCATAAGGATTTAATGAAAAATATCGGACATCATAACCACATAGTCATGGCCTTGTCCCAGGACTACAAAAAAAGATTTTGTCAAGGCTTTGGGCCAAGACACTTGTTTGTGTGATGAGACCTAACGATGCATCGAGGGGCTATAGTGGGCTCCTCCTATCACTTACTAAGTCTAATGCAATCCTTACGTGAAAATGTTGAAATGTAAAAAAAACATTTCATACTAAAACTAGTATATGAAATGTTATTTATTTAACCATAATCCATGAATGGTATTTAAATACCACAAACATAGTCAAAAATATCATAAAACATTTAATAAAATATGGAATATTTTATTATAGAATATCATCCTGAATCAAGATTAATATCCTACAAAAGATTTTGACATAGTTGAAAATAATCAATAATACCTATTCAGAGAAATACCCCTTATCAATAAATCATTTAAAAGTCGCAAAGTTTTTAGAAGAAGGAATTTAAAAGAGATTTTTGAATCAAATTGTCTAGTACCACTTAGATACTATTGAAATAAATTTACACTTTAAAAAAATCATGTCTACATACATAAATCCATAAAATCTTTTTGAAGACATGGACATTAATTAAAATATTTAGAAAAATAAATCATTAAAGTCATTTAAAATTATGATCTAGTTAAACAGTCCCTTCTATAAAAACATAAAATATTCATTTTTAAAACATTAAATAAAAAATTGATATTTATGATATATATGTTCGGGTAGAGACTTACAAAGAAACAATCTCGGATTACAATGAGATTGAGGAAATAACCCTTACCTTGTACTTTCCATTGGATGAGGGTATGTTTAACCTCATGTATAATTATCATATTATGTTATTAAATTATACCATAACCATATTCATATTTATGATATAATTATTTATTCATTTATGGATTTATACAACCCATTTAATAAAAAATCATGGTTAAAATAATATTTCAGTTAATAATCACTTTCTCTATCATTCATATTTTAAAATGTTATTCATGATCATATCACTTATATCATGATTTAATTTCTTCTGGAATATAAAATTTTATTTATGTATCATATATATTCAGAATACAAATATATATAAAATATATATATATGAAATGGAAAACACCGTTTATGGAGACGGTAGGCCGTACATAAGATATAAACATTATTTTTGTTTTCATATAGTATATAAAAGAAGTAAGTGAATGAGATATATGTAAATAAAAACATAAATACATATATATACATATATATATATAATAGTATTATTATTTCATATATTACATACTTCATAATAATATATTTTTTTATAATCATCATAGAATGGTGAATGTGGAAAATGAATCTCATCACGTTGTGGAAACAAAAAATAACACATATGCAGGAGCGATGATACCATTATATTTTAAGTGAAATTGTATTTAATTGGATGGTTTATTATACATATAGAGTAATTAACATGTTATATTTATTATTTACATCAACTATACTCAATATTATAACAATCCAAATAATGAATTGTTGAATAAAAAACTACATCACGATGTGGAGATGGTTAGCTGTATGTACGCATGTATGGAAACGTTGTCATTCATATGATGGATAGACTAGTGAATATGGTTGTACAATATTTATAATAACATCAAATAAATTATAATGTCTCAGATTTATTATTTTATTATGTAAAAATCAATGAAATGGGAAGTGGAAGAAGAAATGATAATTGAAAGAGGTGATGAAGTAATTACCTCTTCTTCAGGTTCTACAATTTTATTTGATAAAAAAGGCTCCATATGTTGGCTTCTGATCCATGAAAGTCCTCTGGTTTCATTATAGGGTATATGGATGTTATTTGAATATGGGTTGGCCGAGAAAAATGGATTTGGAGGTGTTATTTTGAAACAAGGAGAAGTACCCTTTTATAAGAGAGGCGAGAGTCAATTTAGGAAAATTTTTGAAATATTAATTTATTATAAAACCATTTTCTGTTTATAGTGATTACAAATGAATTTATTTCGAGGATAATGTGGGTATGGTTATATATCCTCAAAACAAATAGGTTTTAGGAAGGTTTAGTTTACCATATTAACCTTATCTTTTAGATTTGACTCATAGTAAAATAGTTTAACGTTTACAATGTGTTTAGGTATTTTAATATTACATTGTTAATAAACTCACTATAAAATGAAAATAGAAATTAAAGTGGTTCATTAATTACATATATATCATTATATAATTCCTTTGGACAAAAATAATATTTTTAGGAATATTATATCATATAATAATATATTATTTGTTTTAAAAACTCATTTATGTCAATTTTGACAGTATTTAGTATTTGGTTTTTGTGAATGGACAAACAATCATTATAATTCCAAAAAATATGTATTAAATCAAACCTAACATTTCATATTAAAATATAAATTTCTTTCAATGCATGAAAAGTCTCAATTTATATTTATTTTAATATTTTTAATATCAATTATTTTAAACATTGATTAATAATGTAATTACTGCATCATCATTGTGTCTAAGATAAATTGAGATATTTAATGTCTAAAAATTATATATATAATACAATGATGTATGAAATATTTTTAGATTAATATTGAAAAAATTTAGTATAATTTATCTTATAAATTACCCTATATTAAAAATGGATTATTTATTAAACATTGAATTTTACACATTTAACTCTACTTTAAATAAAATAATAATAAATGTCCAAATCTAATATAAGTGGAAAAGAAAGATCATTTTTTATTCATATGGTTTATTTTTGTTTAAATCCAATTTTCCAATAGAATTATGACATGTGTTATGGTAATTATAATAACATTATTTCCTTTAATTACCCTATTTACTTTTAACCATGGTAAATAAAATACAAAAATATATTATTCCTTAAAAACTACTTTCATCCAATTAAAATTAATTACTTACTAATATTAACCATCTATCTTTGATTTTTTAAATTCAATTCACATATGTATTACAAATGTGTTTTTTACAATTTAGAAAATATGCCAAGAAGGTGGTAAATGACGATACAAAATTCAATTATATTTTTTACATCTAATATTGTTATAAAATGACTCCAATAAATTACATTTAATTAATATAGATATTATGTATCTATATTGAATTTAAAAAAATTAAAAAAATAATTAATATTTAAATAAAATTTTGTTTTATACAATAACGCAGTGTTTTTTACAACTCATCATAAATTGAATGTTTTCAGAAAAATACAAAAAATTCAACCAAAAATAATTTCGATATTCCTAATCCCAATATGATGTCTATTTTCCAAAATAAAAAATATATGAGTTTCATTAATTGTTTTAAAATTAATCGCCATTGTTAAAACCGGAAATCTAGTTTCTAAGAAATAAAAACTATCAAAATATTGACACGAGTTTATGTACAATTAAAATTTGAATATACATCAATTGACCAAAATTATATTAAATGATAAAAAATATAATATAATTTTACTCTAAAACAACTAAAATTCATAATTTGACACTATAAATTATTTCGATTAGAAAATTTGTTTTCAATTGAAATTTATTATTTTTTATATTCATCCAAGTATGAAAGTTATCGGAAATTTACGAAAAATTTATCCAAACTAAATTTTTATGTCATGCTTATAATTATGAATTTAATTTCATTAAATTTTATATATAAAAGTGTAAAATATTGGATTTAAAAAGGGATCTCCATTTAAATGTTGTAAAATTTCATTTTATGTAAAATACTTCTTTTATCTAAAAAATGTATATTTTTTTATATTTTCTCTACGAAACAGAGAAAATGGATTCTAAAATTATATGGAGTATATGAAATTTAAAATTCATTTAATACTATTCATAACTGCTTAATGAATGACTAGTTTGGTATTTCGTGCTGCTCATGAACTTGTGGTTTCGTATAACACAAGATATTTAATTACTTTAAAGAGATAATATACTATGAAATCCTAGGGTGTCAAACTATCCCCTCCTTCAATAAATTTCCTCCTTGTAATTCTAAATTGTTCTTTGAAAATAAAATTCTAAAAATAGAAAATTTCATTGTGGAAAACACACATCGGAAATAGGGTTAACATAATTTATTCTTAATAAGAAGGATAGGGAAATGAGCAATTCACCACCGAATTATTATTTCGAATAGAATAACATTAGTGTAATGTTGAGACACATAACTGGAGGTAAAATGTAAATATTTATAGGGGTGATTGATTTCATTAGTCCTAAAAAAGTGAATAATAAATCGAAAATTGACGGCCTCGCTGCCATAAATCATTTAGGACCTAAAATATTATTGGTTTTTCAAAACTTAATGTATTATGATAACACATTTTTGGTGTTAATACCATTTCCTTAATGTTTATGTATTAATTTCTTCATAGAATAATTAAAAAAATATTTGAAAAGTATAGTTAAATCCATTAACTAATTTCTACCACAAACACATATGTAACTCCTAAAAGATAAGAGAAATCCTAAAATATTCTATTTATCATAATAGTATAGGTTTCCACAAATTTAAATTTTAATTCATCATTCAGACATTTTAAAAAATAAATTATACAATCAAGGACATCATGTAGGTCAGCGGTAGGTGATGCAGCCTTATCGCCCTTCAGTTGCAGGTCAAGTCTCGTGGCCTTTCTGGACGCGACGGGATGTCACCCAACCTACGGGTTGTCTTTTTTATAATAATACAATAATAATGTTAAGAAATTATTTAACCTTAACAATAGTATCGAATGTCAAACATAATCCACTCTAACCATTAGAATTATCAACAATACTTTTATCCAAACTCACAGTCCTATATTTATAATGAAGGTCACATAATATACAGTGAATACATTTATTGTTTATTCTCTTAAAAAGTGGTAATAAAATGAATTACTAGAAAACGATATTTTAATTAGTAATTACTTCATTATTCGTTATGTAAAACATAAAATACTGGATATAGTTCTTAAATCCCAAAATGTTGCAATCTCCGACAATGATGGAATAAACAACCCCTCAATTAGTTCCAATGTAGTTAATAATATTCAATATAATTTATCAAAATATATCATCTCTTATTACAAAATAAATACCTCATTATCACGACCATATTAATGTTTATATTTCATTCAACCATGCTTTTTCCAAAAATATTAACTTGCTATTGATTAACTTTTCTTGGTAACACAAAATCTCAAATCCATAATGAAATTTTATAGTAGAACAATCCCTATATACTTTATAATTATTAAAACCAGTACATGTTTTATAAAACACTCAAATGACATAATTATTTAATATTAATATAAATAATTAGTCATTCCTTTTCCTTTATGTTACTATAATAAGTTGATTATTTTTAAACAGCAACATTTGTGATATATTCTGATGATTGGGACATTGATTCGCGTATTGTCCAAACTCCTTGCAGATGAAGTATTGTATATTTGAAACCATTTTCTTACACTTGAAATCATTTACGAGGTGTCCTTTTTCTCCACACATATAACAAAATCCCATTCTATTCATGTATTTAATAAGGTGACTCTTTCCACAATTATCACATATGGTAAAATCCTTCTTTCCATTCTTCCCTTTATCAACTTTTCTCTCTAACGTTCTTTTCTTATCTAGCATCCCGTCAAAGTCGTAGGACTCAAGGAAATATTTAATTAACCTATTAACACATGACACTATTTAATCATATGATGAGAATATGTGGGAGACTATAAACCTTCTAAATGTTGGATTAAGACCATAAATGATAAGTTCCTTCTTACTCTTTGAATCGGGTGTACTTTTGGAGTTCTTATTCCTTCTACTAGGATCCATTTCTAAAATTGAATAGACTAGTTTAGTTTAAGAATCACTATTCATAATTCGAAACTTGTAAAATACCTAACATAAATTATACAGTTTAGGCAAATAATCTGTAATAAAAAAATGTTTTTGTTGAGGAGGAATTTACACATAAATACATCATAATGGTTTGTAAAAAAATTGGAATTATCCTAATCATATCCCTTGAGAGTGTCCTATCAAAGAGTGTATCAAAGCCCTTTTACATATACCATGATACCCCAGGTATATCCTGAAACATCTTTTCAGATTTTTCACTCTGAGGAATATCTTTGCTAGAGCCACCTCTACCAACTCATACCTAGATAATGATGTATTTATTGGAAAATTTAAAAAATCTCTACATTACCAAAATTATAGTAAGTTTTTCTTTACTAATCCTCAATGTCTATCTTTGGGTAATGTTTCAAAATTTGAGTTTTTATAATTCTATTTCCAAGGTTGTTTCTAAAATTCATTTGATACCAACTATAACGCTCTGACCCCAGTCACCGAAAGTTAGTGCATTATTTTAATACATTGGCAAGACTACAAGGAATAAAGACTCGGAGGACCAATCAACATAGCAGTCTTGGAAAATAGATTACATACATGAATGTAAAATTAAAATTTCATAAATAAAGCACAACACAATTAATCCATTGATAACACCATTATTCCCCTAGCATAACCATATAT
This sequence comes from Viscum album, assembly GCA_963277665.1. NCBI lineage: Eukaryota > Viridiplantae > Streptophyta > Magnoliopsida > Santalales > Viscaceae > Viscum > Viscum album. Next base: position 471,187,704 of record OY728155.1, read on the forward strand.
TTCCATCATAACACACTTCTTCTTATCCTGGGGAAAATAAAACATAAGAAATGGGTGGGTTCGGATGCTCTGTAGGGATAACAATATAGTAGAAACAATCATAAATAAGCATAAACATTAAAGTCAATGTATAAGACTAAAAGAAAAGACTATTAAACATAAAAATCAGCATAATATGGAAATGATAAATCCTATAATTATATTCACTAATTCATATGGATATTATACTAGTCAAATAATCACATGTAATATCAATAACTAATTTAACAATTATGGAATGAAAAATTTGATACATCATATCCACATAGTCAAGGCCTCGTGCTAGGACCATAATTAAATATATTATCAAGGCCTTGTTCCACAACACTATTTTGTCTCATGAGACCTACAAATCCATCAAGTAGTTTTAGAGGGTTCCATCGGTTACTTACTACATCCAATGCATTCTGCATATGAAAAGGTGGAAACATAACATAAATATTCAAATGAAAACTAGAATTATAAATGTTTATACATTAACCCTAAACCAAAAATTGTATAAAAATAAAACATATGTAATAAAACATATCATAACTCTTTAAATTCAATATTAAATATTGTATTATAGTAAATCAACTTCATCAACAAAAATCATTGAGAGAAATAATCCTTTTCCAGAAATCATTTAAATGTTGAAAAATTTATAAAGGAAGTCATTAAAAACATATTTTTGAATCAAAGTATCTCATACCAATATGATAATTTTGAATGAAATTAACATTTTAAAACAATCATGTCTATATAAAAAAATGATTGAAATAATTTTTGAAAACATGGGCATTAATTAAAAGACTTTAAAAAATAAATCTTAAAAACATTTAAAATTATGATCTAGTTAAATATCCCATTTCATAAAAATGTAAAATATTACTTTTTAAATTATATATAATGAATCATGGACATAGATGATAAAAATCTACCACTAGATACTTACAGATAAACAATCTCATATAATAATGAGATTGAGGAAATAACACATACCTTTTACTTTATTTTGGTCGAGGGTACGTTTAAACTCTTTTATAATACCATATTAAGTTATTATATTATACCATAACCATATTCATATTTATGATATCATAATTTATTCATTTATGTCTTCATACTACCCATTGAATAATAATTTCAATGTTAAAATAATATTTCGGGTCACAAACACTTTCTCTATCGTACTTGTTTTAACTTTCTATTTCTGATCGTATCACTTATATAATTATTTAATTAAAAAAAATATAAATCATTATTTATGTAACATATATAAATAGAATATAAATATGTATAATATATAGATATATGAAATTTAAAACAATGTTTATGGGGACACTGGGCCGTTTGTATGTATAAACGTTGTTTCGGTTTTCATATCATATTGAATAGAAGTAATTGAATGACATATATATTTAAATATTTTTAGTAGAATTATTATTTAATATATTACATACTTAAATATAATATTTATTTTTATAATCATCACTTAATGGTGAATAGAGAAATGAATCTCATCGCGTCATGGAAACTGTTGGTCGTACGTGCACACGAGTGATGATATCATTATATTAATGGTGAAATCATATTTAATTTGATGTTATATTATATATAAATAATAATTAAGACGTTATATTAATTATTTACATTAATTATTATTATTATTATACCAATCAAAATTATTATTTGTTGAATAACAAAGTATACCACAACGTGGAGACGGTAAGCCGTACAAATGCACGTATGGTGACTCTGTCATTCATAAGATGGGTAGAATAATGAATATTGTATTACCATATTGATTATAACATCTCATCATGTATAAATTGTTGGAGTTATAATTTTAGAATATAAAAAGTCAAATAAAGAGTATGTGGAAGAATAAAGGAACTTTTAAAGAGGTGATGAATTAATTACATCTTCTTTATGTTCTTTCTTTTGATTTGATCAAAATTGCTACTTAGGTTGGAATATGATCAAATTAAGGCCTCTAGGTTTATGTGAGAGTATTTTTGAGTATATTTGAGTGGGGTTTGTCCGAGACAAATGGAATTGGAGTTGTGATTCCAAGAGATGGGGAAGTACTCTTTTGTAATTGAGGGGAGGGTCATTTTAGGAAAAGCATGAAATATTATTTTATTATAAAATCATCATAAATTAATAATGGATAAAAATAGATTTCTTTTGAGTCTAAGGTGGGGATGGGTCGATATTCCCCCATACAATAGGTTTTAGACAAGTTTAGGTCAACATATTAACTTTATCATTTAGATTAAACTCTTTGTGAAATAGTTTAACTTTTATAATGTCGTCTTCTATTTTTATATTAAATTTTTAATAAACATTATATAAAATTAAAAGATACCAAAAGTTGTTCATTAATGACATATCTTTACTTATATAAGTATTTTGGTCGAACCTTTGTTTTTTAGAAAGATTATATCATTTAATAATAAAGGATTTGTTCTAAAAACTCATTTATGTCGATATGGACACTATTCAGTATTTGGATTTTGTAAAAGCCTGAAAAACAATATTACATCAAAAAAATACATTATAGAAACCTTAAAATTTCACATTAACTTATAATATTCTTTTAATTCATCAAAAGTCTCAATTTAAATTTATTTTTATATTTATAATATTGCTTATTTTAATCATTTATTAATTAGGTAATTACTGCATCATCATTGTGTCATAACTAAATTTTATTATTTAATGTATAAAAATTATTAATAAAATACCATGATGTATTAAATCTTATTATATTTATAATTAATATTTATAGTCTAAATTATCTTATGTATAACCCTATATTAAATTGGTTTAGTTATTAAACATTGAATTTAACACTTTTAACTCTTTTTCAAATAAAATAATAAGAAATGGCCTAATATAATCCATGGGGAACAAAGGGATAATATTTTATTCATAATGTTTATTTTTGATGAAATAAACTTATCCAATATAATTAGTACATGTGTTATGGTAATTTTAATATAATAGTTACCTTTAATTACCCAATTTACTTTTAAACATGGTAAATAAAATTAAAAAGTTAATTTTCATGAAACAAAATTTGTTATATTGATCCACATAATATTTACTAATATCATCCATGTCTATCGGATTTCTGAAATTCTATTCACAAAATTGGAAAAATTACATTATATGCCAATTTGCAAATTTTACTAGATGGTGGGTAAGAGACGTTAAAAATTCAATAAACTTATATACATCATATATCATTATAAAATTACTCCAATGAATTAAATTGATCTAATATACGTATTACGTATCTATTTTTACTTTAAAATAAATTTAAATAAAAATATAATTATTTAAATTAAAGTCATTTTTAAACAATAACGTTGTGTTTTTCAGTATTCATAAAAAATTTAATGTTTTCAGAAAATACCAATTATTCACGCCAAGATAATTTTGATATTCAAAATCTATAAATGATTTCTATTTTACCAAATTAAAAACATATGAGTTGCTTTAATTAATTTAAAATTAATTCCTACTATCAAAACCAGATAGCTGTTTTTACGATGTAAGAACTATCAAAAGATTGAAATGTCATTATGTACAATTTCAATGTGAATTTAGATCCTATGATTTAAATTATATTTACTGATAAAAATATAAACTAATTATACTACAAAACTACTCAAACTAATAATTTAACACTATAAATTATTTTGATTAAAAATGTTGTTTTCAATTAAAATTTGATATTTTTGAATATTCATCAAAATATGAATGTTATCAGAAAAGTACCAAAAAAAGTAATCCAAACAAAACTATTATGTCCCTCTTCCAAAAAAGAATTTAATTTCATTAAATTAAATATATAAATGGGTCAAATATTGGATTTAAATAGGGTTCTCCATTAAAAGGCGGTAAAATTGAATTTTCTAAAAAATACTTCTTTTATCATAAAAAATGAATTTGTTTTTATATTATTTCTAAGAAACATGTAATATCGATTCTAAAATTATATGGAGTATTTAAAATTCAAAATGCATCTAATACTATTCACACATTCCTTTTGAACGGCGAGTTTGGTGATTTGTGGTTCAGTTGAACTAGGTATTACCTGTAGTGGAAGCTATAGAATTACTTCAAAGTGAAAACGTAATATGAAATACTAGGGTGTTACTTTGATATTTTCTTCACTATAAAATATAATGATTTTCATGTTACTAATTTTTTTTCATGGAAATTTTATTAATGATGTTTGGAAAATTATTTCCCACATATTGCATCATCATTCTGATTGGATTGTTAATTTAAAAGTTATTATAAGTATTGATTATTATAAGAAATATAATTTCTTGTTATTTATTTAATATAACATATAAAATAACTACATTTAAATTTTTTAATATTTTGATTTTTTTATTGTAATAATTTTAATATATTACATTATTTTACTTACTAAAATATTTATGTTTTTTATTCATGAACATATATATATGATTAGTAGGTTCGGTCGAGAAATGTATTCTTATATTGTATATCAATCTCACAACTTAAAAATATTCCTTTCAGGTAACTTTATATTATGTTTTCAATAACCCATGAAAGTGGTAGGTCTTGGAAAATTTTGATTCATGGTCGTTTGGATGTTATTAACATAGGACGACATTGGAGTAGGTTGCCGAACGGAATTTCAAGAGATAATCAAGATGAAATATAGTGTAATTTTATATTTTTATAATAATCTTATCGGTTTATATATAATATGTGTTAGTTATGGTTTCTATTAATCCTTATATTTTGATTGATTTACTTTATATCCTAAATATATATTCCAAGTATAGATTTATATTTATTCAATTAGAATTTTTATTTACTCTACTATTATGTTTATTGAAAATATGTGGCATTGATTTTTCCATACTTGTGAAATTATCTTGTTTTTTGGGACATACAAGTGTGTTTTTTTATTCAATTTGATACAAAATACTAGTCTAAAATGTTTTTTTATAAAGTTGACATATTTATGTGTTTCCCTGATTAGAAACAATCACATATGATTATAGTTTCGTGTTCCTCAACATCTACATAGTGAGTGAGCCATTAATTGAAAATAAAATTTACCACTATTCTATCCATATGTTACATTTTTTGTGTTTATTGTAGTATATATAGTGAGTGAAAATTAGGTGATAGTTTTATTTCAATAGTGGATTTCTCATTTGAGTGTGTGACTATCTTTTCCACAATAACATGTCAATAATATTTAATGATTACAAATTATAACATAAATTATTTCATTATTTAAAATAATATCACCTCTAATTTTTTATACCATTGATTATATAAAATTGAATTATTTATTTTAGCTCTTATAAATGTATATAATATGGTACACATATAGAATATATTTGTTATTGAAAAAATTAATTTAATAATGAGTTAATTTGAGTAAAAAACTGACCCTAATATCCTAATGATTGTGTTTACATTATTACATTTCCACTAATTACAAGAAATATATTTCCAAATCATAAAATATTTTAGTAGTCTTTGTGATTAAATCTATATTTATAATAAACTAGAACAATATATTATTTTTTGACAACAACATTTTCTGATTTTACACATCCCAAAATATTATTCATAAAACAGTTCATGGTATGATGGGGAAATGAAATATATGAAAGGGGTTATCTTTTATGCTCATTAACGGTATGCATATAGTGGAAGATAAATAATTAATAGATGATATATCTATAAATATACAACATTAAAATAATTCCAGATGAAAAATCACATGAGGTAAAATATATTCATTGACAAAAAATACTATAAATAATCACATGGAAATCAATAAATGAGTATATAATGAAGGAATTCATAATTCCAAAAAATCTAAAACATTCCATTTAGGACACATGAAAATACATCTTACACATATTTTCATGAACTAATTCTAAGAAATCATATATAAATTGGTAATACATTATCCAAAATACCAAATGGGTTTGTCTCAGGATACTCACTGATCCATTGAGGGGCTATGTAATTCTAGGCCTCAGATGTAACTAATTAGTCAAATTCATTACTCATTTGAATAAATAATACAACACTATCAAACAACATAAAATAATATTTGTTTATCTAAAGAACTAGAATAAAAAATATAAAAATATTCACATTCTAAAAGGTCACAAAACATAAATAAAATTTAACTGTATGATAAAATAATATTATTCTTGATTGTAGGAAAATTAATTAATTCCATATAAGTTAAAAAACATCCATTCACATTTTTAAAAAAATTTCAAAATGAATTTTTTCCATAAAATGATATGAATATTCATTTCAAAGAATTCAAAAAAAAATTTGACATGGGAAACCATTTCATTAGAAAATCATTTATATAATTTTTAATGACTCTTTAAAAAAAATTAAAAAAATTGATAGGCTTGAGAAAATTACAATGTATAGTGAATAAAAAATATATAATCCCATATAATGAATATATTTTTAAATAAACCTATACCACATGGGTATCTTTAGAATCAAAACCCCCCCACAAAGAAATTAAATCAAATGGATAAAAATACTGCACAATCAAAATGATTATTTATATAATATATCCAAAGAATAATATATAAACCACACAAATATAAATAAGTGGTGAATGTTTCTTGTATATCATAGAAGTAATTGACATAGGAGAAAACCTTACCAACTATCAGATTTACTTCACACATGTCTCGACATCTATTATAACAATTATAGATTTATAATAAATCTATTCCAAAATAAAAATAATACATATAAAACAGTATATGATCTAAATATAACCTTATATATATCATTTAAAATTGATTGTTTATTAAAATTATAGTTCATTGTGATAACTTCTTCACTTTTTATATGTATTTTGATTTAGTATTATTTCCCTTATAATATGATCACCATTAAATCATCTCTCAAATGTTAATACTGTTATATTTTTCAAATATATTTACAGTAAAAAATTTCATTATTCAATATATGAAAACGTTTCATAATCAATTTCACAAATATTCTCTATAATTAATTTATAGTCACTAGAATTAAATTCAAACTAAGTAACTCCTATGGATGTAAATAAGTAGTTTACTGAAACATTTATCCTCTTTTAAATCACCAAATAACCTAATTCCAATAAAATAAATTCACAAAGTTGATATAATACATGTATCTATTTATCAATTATTATATATCATCATGAAGAATGATTACATATGTGTTATTTATTTTCTTCACATAACATTCTAAACCAAATAGTTGAATTTTATGTATCCATAAGACTCACATAGTCATTTAGAACCATGTTTTAAAATTCACCACATATTCAATTCATGAATATGATTACCTAATTTAGTTTATTAATGAAGATATCTAATAGGAGTATATTTTTGCTCATGTATTGGATTCATCAAAATAGTCAATTTTTGCATAGACAAATCTATGGCCAAGATGATTCAAAATGTAATTCCATCCATGTTGCAAATAGATTTAGTTAATTGATCAATGTCGATAAACTTCATTTTATATGATTTCCTCAAGTATATTTTCTTCTATACGTAAGAATATTTTACAAAATATAAAAATAATATTATAACATCTAATATTGAAATAAATATGAAATTAACAATATTAAACATAATAAACACACATAAAAATCATTATAAGAATATGATGGGTATTTGAGATCATAAAATCATAAATCAAAAGGGATATTTTGTAACAACATTATTAGTCCAATAATATCCCCATATTTGATAAAAAACATATTAAACAATTAAAATAAATATTTTATAATTACAATTGATTTCACAAAAAATATATATAATATAAAAATATATATACTAAATTAAATTTTTATATCCTTTCTTCTCCACCTTAATTATACTTCACCATCGTTAGTAGACTTCATCCCTTTTGATTAATCTTATCACCATGTTCATAGAATTAATATAAAATACATTTATTAATAATGATCTGTTTTAAACTCATCAAATATATAAAATATGAATTCCATTAGTGATGATAAAGTATAATGAATATTAATTAATCAATTAGATGACACAGTTTAATCTATTGGATCAAAATAATAGAGGTAATGGTAAAGGATTATTAATGGTTGGGGAAGACGGGGAGTTAGTTGGATGGTCCACCATGGGTGGCATAACGTCTCTCCAAGTCTCTATTATAGAACTGGCCATTCTCCCAAAATATGATATATCCCATGTCCTATATCCATTTCTATTCATAACCATCTTAACATTACCCAAATAAATATAGACAATATAAATACCGTGAGAGATAATGTTATTTTCCATTAGATGTCACAAAGATTGATTTTTTCCTTACCATTCATCTGAAAGAGTATTATGAGCTTTGAATTTTTCTTACAAATAAATTTTTTATGACTCAAACACTTCATCCACTATATTCCTAGAATCCTGAAATGTATTTGGGTGGGGTGGTCCAAGATGATTTAATCCTTTAAGATAATACTAATCATTTTTATATAGATTAGTCTTTTTGATGATATATCATTTTATTAACTCGAATATGGTAGTGCAAGATAGTATGTGTGTCATAAAAACGTATGCAAGACCATTATTGAGTAGATCATTTAATGTTTCTTCTTGTTTTAAAGATAGTCTCTAAGATTATTTTTCCATAAAAACATTATGGAGCGGAGTATAAGGAGAAACTGGAGTCTCTGAAAGTATCTTGTCCTAAATATGATCTATTGATAATTTCAAATAAATAAAATAGCCCTAAAAAGATATCATATTATATTATATATGGTTAATATATAAAACCATCACATGATATACATCATGTATTGAAGTGAATGGTTTTTGATGAACTGAAGCACTAATAGCAGCTCCCATAGCTGGCCTAGTTGCAAAAAAAAACACTATGATTCCCTTTTTGTGCCTATAATTATTGAGGAAAGAATTTGTTGTTATCAAACATATACTTCATAATTTATATATAAATATCATATAATTTTATAAATAAATTATTTAATGTCAAATAATTTGACACTATAGAGTTTACGGCCATCTACGGAGGTGATTGGTATTAAGGAGTTAGGTTTGAACATCAAGGATGGATCTAATATTTCCTATTAGAATTGGAAAAAATCCATGTATTTTGGTTCATCTTAATGATACACACCATACCAATTACGTTCATCTGAAATTGAATAATTAATAATATTTAATTTTATGTGTTAATAGTGGTGATGTGAATGATGTCTAATAATAGTTGGTATGGGAAATACATTTGAGTTACCATTTCTAGTTTATATTGTTTCTTTATTTCACTATTGGATAATTTATTGTTGGGGATTATATATTATTAAAAGACTATTTGGTTTACCTTTAATATAATATGTGTGGCAGTAGGAGACTAATCAAGGATTATACATGAGCATCCCCTAATATGTTCCAACATCATAAATGAGGAAATGATTTGAATATTATTCTGGGGGTGATGGGTAAAATCCGAAAAGAAGAATCATATCATTACTAATTTTATAGAAATAAAATACCTTATAGTTAAATTGATATAGTTTATGGTCATATGTGATGATGGATCCATTAAATTTTACATAATTTAGAAAGGACATACACTATTAATTTTAATGTCTTACCTCCCAAATATAAATAATGATCTAACTGATTTCTATTTCTTGTGCTAAAAAATGAACAACTAGTCCTATTAGACCATGTGAGACACACTCAGTGTGAAAAAAGAAATATAAAATCCATTGAGATTCATTGGACAGAACCATAGATTTTTTTAGTGGGGACTACATATTAATGTTCTTTTATGGGAGTCTTATTTCATGAAAGGGGTGGGAATAGGGTATTTAGGGTGAAATATATTTTACTACTACCCAATTAGTTAGTGTTTCTAATTACACCTAATAAGATTCTCATTTATGATTAATCCAAGAGGGTGATCTACTTTTAACTCATAGTGCAAGGCGAATCCAAAAATTTCAATCTAGTCATAGGGGATATAATGGAAACCTTGTTGAAAAATATCAACTCAATAAAATATGATGAAATTGAGAGTAAAATCAAAACATAATGTTTTTTTGAAGGGTTGAGTTATATATTGAATCATAGTAATATATGGGATGAATGTAACAGTTCTTGGTAGGGAAATGTAAAATATTGAAACCCAAGATTAAAATTATCAGTATACAACTATCAATTTTTCATGTGTGAAAATAATGGATGGAAAGTGATATATAATAATTACTTGGACCAAACTATTACACTAATCTCGACCTGGGTGTGAATGCGTGGAACCATAATAATAGAATAATTGGCAGTGAGGTAATTACCCTTGATGGCATAATGTATGTTATTTTGTTCCCATAACTGAATATAGATTAGTTAATCCTTGAAGGAATGGTAGGGATATGATCATATGTATTTTGGATGTAGTGGTGATCCCACAACTGAAATGGGACATGTTAACATATTTTCTGGACAACATTTTTTTGGAATATATATCTGAGTCACATGACATGGATTCTTCTCATGATTGCTAATAAGCATAAAAAATCCACCATTAACAGCACACCCCATACATTTTTCATAACTAAGATCACATAAATGAGGTAACATGAATGAATATTCATGTAATGGTAGGAGTTTAGAGATTGTGTTACCGAAGAGAGTTCATAAGATCCCCTAATCCATATGAGATTAGAAGATCATGTCATTAGGGAAAATGGCTGATTCTCATGTAATCATATTCCCAATTATGGATCATAGTATTTTTTTTACATGGTTGGCTCTCACCCCATTAGTTGTATGATATAGGACAATATCACCAATTAATTGTTTTACTAATCTTCACTAAGAGTTACCTAGTTTTAATCTAAGTGACAATCTATATATCTCTCCATCATTATTCCTTTTTTTATCATCCTCTTAATGAATATTTGTTGATCATTTATAGGCATATGGGACTGATATCTATGTTATATTATTAGTGAGGGGGACGTACTTTCCCCATTCATAGTGGAGATCATCATTCTATACTGGGGACTTCATATGACATTGCACGTGTTTCTAAACAAGTTTTTAGTAGTTTAATCTATAACATATTGCTTGTCCTTAATGTGTCATAAGGCCAAAATTGAGCAAAGAATGACTCCACAAATGACAGCCTATTTGGGGTGTGTCATATGATTTGATGGAAATTATATGATCACGTTGGTGGAATGGGTTCAAACAATCTTAATTTTGGTTATGTATGTTATTTGACTCCTTCTAGGTCATGTGATCATGTATGTCCACCAAATAACCATTTGAGAATAATTAATTCAACATTAAATGATAATTTAGAACACTTCCATTTTATATGACATAAAATAAAATGGCGATATTTTTGGTCCCATAGGTTATATATATCTCTTCAAACTTTCATGTAAAATTATTTGGAGTTTTCTAAGTTCATAACTAGGATGTATAAAACTTTGAATTACTGTTGTGACTCATTTATATACCTTTTTCATCAACATTGTGTGAAGATACATATTTATATGAATCTTGACATATGTTTTTATGAGTAAGGATTGTTTCCTGGTAACCTAGGACATGTTAATTAAAATAATAATCTCATAAACCCTATAGAATTGGATTTTTTAAAAGGAAATTCATATTTTAATGAGGTAAAATCATGGAAATTCTGTATCTTCAAAAATATATTGTGGTATTATATTACATACTAATGAGTGGTGGATCATCCATGTCAAGTGTCGTGGATCCAGATTTGGTATCCTAAATTTATAAAGGTAAAATTAAAGGTTGATAGGGTAGAATAGAGTGAAAGTTGAATTTTTTTGTGGACCCATGAGAGGCTATCAATATTACACCATGTATCATGTGGAAAAATGAATCAAGAACCACATAGTTATGATTAGAGAGATCTATTAAGATTAAGGTCCTATGAATATGGGATAATTTTTTGAATAGATTAATTGATTGAAAAATATTTGATGAATGCTACTATTGAACTATAACACATATACAAATGATGGGTGATTTTTATTATACTTTGGAATTGTGCATATGGAACCATGTACCTTGGGAGATGATTCTTGGAACTGGGTATCTAGAAAAAAATTTAGGCGACAAGGGGTTCACTGATATAATAATTTTATGGTATTCTAGTAGAGACAATAGATCACATAGCTATTGAGTCATGTGATAAGGACTAGTAATCAATCTTGAATTTCATTATAACTAATGTGTTATTGAATTTTTTTCAATGGTTGACCCATAGAAAGAATATATCACAATCCTATAGGGACATATATTTATCCCTATGAGGTTTTTAAATTTTATTTTTCACCCAATCATTTTTCTATGTTGGTGATGGGGAGGATTATTGACTAAGAACATGGATCATCCCCTAGTTAACAATTATAGGTTTTCAAACTATATTATTTTTTGCCTTCTGCTTTTTTAATAATCAATATTTTTCATATGGAATGTGAGATTACATCCAATATGGTAGATAATAATCTTTTCTTTGGATCTTTCATTAACGATTTTGAACCTGGAATGTACTATCTATCATTTCTTTTGAATTTTAGGTTCATGATTGTTAGTCTAATGTGATATAATGTTTATGGTCACAAAAAACAGTACAATAATGTGAGTTAGTCTACATAGTGGAATGTTTAAAATAATCATGAAATGAATGAGAGACCAATGAAACATAGATAGGATACCTAATGGAATTGTGGACACATTTTACGGTTATGCTGATAATACTAATAAGTATTGTGGTTTTAGGACTTGTGAAACAGATGGCTTTTTTCATTTTTTGGATAAATAATAAACTTATGGATTTAGGGTATCCATAATATAATAACACTTGAATATGAAAGTTGATAAGAATATTAATTAATAATAACACTTTGAAAAAAGGTTTGAAGAACAAAATTTGAAAAATGGATCCTATATGTTTGTACTTGAATATATTGGTTGTGGAAGGGGTAAATCAAAGTCAGTGAATATCACAATTAATGTGGATGTTTTAAATTGACCATTATCAATAGAAAAAATAATTCCCACACTATCCATAGAATATAACACATAGATTAATGGGACATCTCGTGTGGGAAAACCCCACTATGGGTTACATAACATGGTCATATTCATTTGTGTCAAGATAAATCAATTTTTTGAGGAGACCATTCAGATCAAAAAATCCATGTAACCGATATTTCAATAAAATCAGAAATCAAGTGTTTTTGTTCTCTAAGATCATGAAATTCTATGAGAACATGTATGGACATGATGATGATTAAGGAACAAAATATATGAATAATTTCCAATCGGAACAGTTATTCAAGTATGTTTTGGGAATCCAGAATGTTATGACATGATATGTTAACACATTATCATTGTGAAGAGATAGAAAATTTAGTTTTTTAGAACATAATCGCTAAAAGGGTGTCATAATCATCATAAGGAACTCTTTTAATGTAGTAAAATTTCACATGACTAGGATGCAACTTATAGATATTTGAATATGGTTCTCTTAATTGATTCTAATCATATTTATTAAAGAGGACCCTAGGATCATACAGGTCATCCTTTTTATGAGAAATAATGCATTAATAATAGATATCTATTGATTCATGAGATTTCATAGAAGGGGAAGAATGAAAATTAATGTGGAATTTTCATTCCTCAATTCATAAGAAGAGGGTTTTCTAATGTGGAAATTTTTTATTATGACATAGGTTGATAATGTGTAAACCAAATTTTTTCACTTTAAGAATTTGAATTATTTCAAAATATATTTAAAAATTCGGGCATTGACACCTCATGCTATTTTGAGCCTTGGGGAACCTGAAATAAATTTTATAAATATATTTTATATTACATGTTTAATAATTCTTAAATAGAATGGGATAAATATTCAATCAAATATTCAATAAAAAATATTAGAATGTGGTTATGTCTAGAACACATTTTTTTACCCTGAGAGATACCTAAATTTTTTTATAGAAATATGTTAAGATAATCCATCCATTTATGGCATGTTTAGTGAAATAATTAAATTATTTATTTTAATTACATGCTTAAATTAGAGAAAAAAATTAAATATATTAGTATTATACTGTGGAATATTTCCCATGGTTTTCCGTATTAACCATTTTAGGATTCCATATCATTCTTCCTTCTTCTGTTGGTGAATTGAGATTTAGAGACGATGATTATAAAGATCAAATCACATTGGGATGCTGTGAGTACAACATCCTCCATCAATAGTTAGATTGCATATTTTTCAATGAAAATCCATACAATACCCAGGTTGGACTTTTAAAATTATGGATATCACGATTTTTTTTTAAATTTATGAAGTATGATCATCCTTTTTAATATATGTTCCAATTAAAAATCATTGGCATTCATTTATATACTAATTAAAATAGTGTCTTCAAATTTTTTCTTACCATAGATATCCATATTATTTCTTTTTTGGACAATAAATCGTCGTTGTGATCAAAAAAATATTATTATTCATTTTCCATCTCAATTTATTTTCATTCCTTATCATTGGACCCGAAGTTCTTGATAGATCATTTTCGTGTAGGACTGAGATTGATTAGACCTCTAGATTTAAAATGTTTTCCAGAGTGATGATATTATTGGAAAAAAGTATGGATTTGGTATATTATTTTGGGGTATAGAAGTTGTTTTTTCATGAAATTTATATCCAGGACCGAAATAGGATAATTTTTTGAGCTATAGAATAGTTGTTCCAATGGGTTCTCATGGGAATGATTTAGATTCAACTTCTAAACACTATACGGAAGAAAATCAATTTTTGAAGCAAGATACATCATTTTTGGGAAGAAAAAATAAAAAATAAAAATCTTGGATATTCTATCTACCATCCAAAGAATGAATCACAAATTATAGAAAAAAAATATTTACCACAAACGACGTTGTATGAAAGACACATGGTGTATAGGGTCCTAGTGGTGGCGTCTAGGGTTTAAGTGAATTATATGTATCACACACCTTGTGGGACCCCCACATGACATGTCACATTGTATGGGAGGACTCAAGATGTACTTTATGAGTACGTGAGAATGTGAATAGATAGGTATATAATGTTTTAATGTACGTGGACATTGGAAAATGTATGTAGAGATGACATAAATACATATCCATGGCCATGGTGCATTGTCAGGGACCCTTAGTGGCCCAAAATTTTTTTATACACCTACATTCCTTATATACCTACATTGGTAGTGATCTGTGTGACAATAGGGGAATTAACATGTGATGAGGTTTGACTGAACACCATGTGGGTCTCCTCACATGAATATACCATTTTGTTTCATTTGAGGAAAAATCGATATCTTGCCTATCCATCTTTTATACTGGTATTATAACCTTATAGTATCCTATCCTGAGTGTTTTTTTCCATAGAACGTTAGTAGGGCCTATGTTTTGGATTTTGAGTTATGATATGACATGTTTTGTGAATGGTGATTATTTAGGCTATCCTTGATGACAGTAGTGATCATGCAAGATCTCAATGGACTTTCGGAGTAGAAGCCTCCAGCAAGACTAGGCATGGTACCTTGAACCTCGAAGTGGAACCCATTTATTGGACTTTTGAATGGTTCCTCCTTATTTTTGAATAAGACCATTTAGATGGGATGAGCATGGGTCATTTATCTACATTAGAGTTGAACACTCATACGGATTTAAGGAATGATTCCTCTAGTAAAACAGAGTGGAACCATCATTTTTTAAATTGAATGGGACTACTATCAATGTATTATATTGGAACCGTCATGCTGGTAAAGAGATGGGTCATCAATACATTAGAGTGGAAATTTCCATACAGTTATTCATGGGTCCTATATCTTCATTTAGATTGGAACCATCCAACTAGAATGGCCATTGATACTATGTCAACATTCATAGTGGAATCCTCCAGCTGCACTAGGCATGGGTCCTCTATCAAAATTCAATGATAAACCCTCAATATATTCTTTAAATGTGTCCTCCATTGGTCTTTAGAATGGGACCACTTATGGTATCAGGGCATGGGGACATTAGCTTCAGATTGGAGACCTCCAATTGGGTAGCGAATATTTCTTGTATCCATTATTATAGTATAATATTCTCATTGTGATATGGTATGGGTCCTCTCTCTATCAACTGATTGGAACCCTCTTGTTGTACTAGGTCATGTGTAATCTAAATAGATATTTTGGACCTTGTACTGTACATCATAGTGAAGAGGTGTATTTTGATTAGTATTACTATTTAGAGATAGAAATGAGAGATTTATGGCATCATGGGTGTTCTTTTGGAACTATTGGGGACCCTTTTCTTGAGATGTTATGTGAGATGGAAATCTACTGTCTCTCTCATTTGGGATTCTCTATTCATATAATATATTTTTATGTATATATCAGTATCCATATCTTTATATTTGGATATTATCCTACCATGGGTTGAGAATCTTTTTGGGGAATTCTAATTTATTTCCATGTTTATCTTCTCTGGGTTGGATGATCTTACTCACCTGCTATATTTGGAAAAGACTCTATGTGTATTTCATCCACACAACATGATTCTCTACGTATTATTGGGTGATTTGTCTTTTTTATTTAATTGGGTTGAGATGTATGTTATATACTATTTTATTTCTATTCATCTTATATATCTGACTCCTCCGCTTCTCATCTTTTGAGGCATTCTACTGGGTATGTATATAGTCACCCTTACATTGGATTTTCCTGGACATGTCGAGTCTTATGAAGATGATGTATAGTGTGATAGTGACCTCAGAGGTGCATAGTGATACATAGTTCTTGGGACCAGATAAGTGTTCATAACATGGAGATTAAGAGTTGGGATCTCTCAGAATTTTATGTCCCAGTTTCATTAGGTTGGTACATCATTCTTGTTGGGTTGGTATTCTTCTTGTTTACTTTTCGGCATTCACTGTCATACTCATGTACAACATATAGTTGTTTCATTCTTGGACGAAATTCTTGTTTTAGAATATTATTATTATTGTTATAATTATTATTATATATATGAACATATATATTGTGATGGTCATGTGTGTGCGTATATGTACATTAGGAAAATGACTCCCATTTATGATATTCAATTTAGTGCTTGTCATGACCCCCATGTCTTTAGAGGAGGGATTGTGGTCCTTGCAACTTATGACATAGTTAGGATTGGGGAATCATGTAGTTGTACCAGAGTAGTCCATTCCATGTTGAGTATTCAAGAATAGTCCCATTATGATGATTTGTTTTGGATTTAGGGAGACAATGTCATCGTTTCATGAGTATATCTCTCAGGCTTGGGAACTAACTGAAGGTATGAGCAACTGACAAGTCCATTATGTAGAACGACGAATATCATCTATTCATCTCGACATACTAAGACATTTTTATGGATCAATGGTAAATTAATCACATATGATTGATTCTTTGAAATTAATTCTTCATTCACCACTATTATTATTATTATATACATATATATACCTATTTGACCGTGGTACATGTCGATCACATTCTGGATTCCCATATAAAGTCATAAAACTATGTTATAGACATAAGGATTGAAATTATATCCCAATAAGAGATGAAGCATCAGTTCAGGGTCCATCATACATGATCTTTTTCTGAAGAAGTTCATGTTGTTGTCCCCCCACCTATTAAGAATTTTTCAGTACCAACAAAGAATGTTGAGGATGAATATAGGTGTAGCACATCCCTTGAGTTATAGAACTAGAAGATGTTGAGGTTATATGACAAGACAATTTCAAATGACGTAGATGATTAAATTGATATGATGATCTGTAGTTTTGGACTTTTTTGGATATCGATCGATCAACAAGCCTCACTCACAACTAGTTCTCTTCAATGGGAAATATTTTCTTCTAGTGGTATCGGAAAATGATGAAACTATGTGGAATGTGAATTACAGGTTTTAATAATAGATATCACCCAAATATCATGTTAATCTAGACTCCCTTCAAAAGAGGTTGATGTGTGCTCTGATCCTATGGTATGGATACCACACTCATATTGGACCCATTCTAATGGTGATCCATAAGGAGCTATAGCTCTATGAATAAATTAGGCTTCATTATAATCCTATTATGGAAATGATTTTAATGGAATTGAATATTAATAGAAGAGGGATACATCCCCCAAAAAGATGCTTCCTTATTACATGATTCAAAACTGTGAAGGGGATTCAACCCCACTAACATTGTATGGCTTTATGAAGTGGAGTTTGACAACCATGTTCAAGATATGTGGATGTGATGGGGTCTCATCGTAGTCCTAGTTTGAGGGGGTTACGTTTGAAAGGGAATGAATGATCTCCTAAAAGTTGTGAATTACAGTTGGGGGGATCAAGTGTGGTTTTAGGTATAACCTATGTCACTAATACCCTAACAGTAGTTGTTTTCATGTAGTCAGAAGCCTCTTTTCCTTGTGTGTAGCCCTAGTTTGAGACATATAGATACTATAGGAAGCCCTTTTTCATTACATTTATGTATGAGTCATGGTAGAGAGGATTGGGAGTTTCACATTCCTACAAATTGTATGACCTAAATCTACTTTGAGAGAGATGCTTAAACTAAATCATTCAATAGTAGAAATGAGACCTGATGATGATCTCCTCGTTATAGACTAGTCATTGACCATCCATACTCATATGTTTTTTCTGGTAATTTTTTTTGATTTCAAGTTATGGTAAGGAGTTTTCATCCTTCATAAAGAGTGACCCGACATACAGATTATGATAAGATCATTTGGAGGAGGTTATAATCATTTTTAAGTTGGCTAGTATTACCCTAGAAATAATAGATGTTATGATATCATGGCCCCCTCTAATAATAGAAGGGTTTAATATAATACTATGATTATATAACCAACAAAAGATACACCATTATATAGTCTTTTACAATGGTTGTCCCAATGATTGTGTTAGCTCATATGATGACTACATTAGGCTTTGAGAGCAGGTGGTGAATTAGGAGGGTCTATAGAGGTAAGCCTTTTTAAGACCCATTGTTATCTCGTAACTATCCCAATGTTGTTCAAGAGAATGTTGAAATATATATTTTGGATTTATGTTGATTATCATCACTGGAACAAGGACACCAAAAAGAAAATGTATCTGTTTTTTAGGATTGGTGACGTATTAAATAGTTTTGAGGTATGATATGGTTCCCAATGATTGATTTCAAGTCCGGATACCACTAGTTGATGATTTATAAGGAAAAAAATCTAAATCATGCATTTATATTATTTCATTTAATCTTTGAGTTCCAATAGATGACCATTGGACTGATGAATTCCCCCTAAATGTTTACAGACATGATGAATCAGATCATCATGCCTTATATGGACTAATTTTTGTTTGTGTTCATCAATGAAATACTCCTATAATCTATATTAGAGGAGTAACATGTAGAGTACTTATGAATGGATCTATATTTTTCATCATGAGAACCAGATTTATGGAAATATTTTGATGTTCTATTCCTGGATTTGTGAGTGTCACATTATAGGTCTTGTCATCTATGATAACAGTTATCCATGAACCCTATGATGATAGATGTGCTAATTTCTGGGGAGACATCTCATAGTTTGTCAGAGGTATAGATTTTTCAATAATAGATGGGTACATTATAATGATTGTGGAATACTAATCCATGATAGTGTTCCATTCGATTCCCCTACCCTATAAAATGAATCTTTTTACAAGGATTGGGTAGTGGAAGAGGGCCATTAATATGTTGAGCTTGATGAGGATGAGTGATCTTATATTTATACTTTTAGAGGAGGGTATGGAGTACATAATATATTTTGATGAATTTGGAGATGGGTTCGGTAGGATGTTAATTCGTTGTTATGTAGTTATAACATATTGGTTCATGAATTTGTGACCCTATGTGTATAATTTCATGAAACATGACCTAGAGCAGGCAGTGGATGTCTTTGCTCTGATGATGTGGAATACACTATCATCTGTGTAAGTTATTTGTGGTTTTCTCAGACCATCAGAGTCTCATGCATGCCTTCACATAGAGAGATATTAACCTACTATTGTGGTTCTTGTTGGAGTCCTATATGATTGTGACATTGAAATTTTCTATCCTCCATGAAATGGAAACATGGTAGCAGGTTCCCATTGGCATGAAATCCCAATATCACATTATGTAAAAAGCATTTTAGGAGATAGATTCTAGGTATATAAACATGGTGTATCTTTAGGGTGAATATTTCCTTCATATGATGGTGTTGACTCATCTGCTTCTTGAGTGTGTTCCAGAGTCCTGGTTTAGATTCATCGAATTTTAGGTCATTCATAACCATGTATATACAAGATATTAAACTAATTTAAATTATAATGTAAATAATCATGTAATCCATTTCTAGGGATAGATAGGGGTACCAATATTGATGAGGGAATAACATATGAGAGAAATACCTTCTTTTTCCCCTAGTTAAACATCCTGATGTATGGAAGATATAAGAATACAATCAGTGTTTTTTTCATCTAACATGAGAAAGAGTGTGGGTGAGTTCGTCTCTCATTGCCTCCCCTGTCAGCATATGAAGGTCGATCGCTGACTTCCGGTAGTTTTTTTCATCCCATTGAGATCTCAGATTTGGAGTGAGTTTTAATATCCATTGAATTTGTTATAGGGATTATATAGATAGTTAATTTCCATGAATGCTTCTGGATGAAACTTTACATAATAAAAAATCTATATGCTTCCTTTCTATTAGGGTAAATTGTATGGGGGATAATTTTCTACTAGTTTACATACTGTAGATTGGTCACCTTCACTAGTTTCACACAACTTCTATCTCTAATAAAAAAACACAAATTACATCATAGATGAAGAGATGAATAAAGGATCTATTGGAGACCCAAATAAGGATGATTAATAAAGTTCACATCTCAACCAGATGGAAGACCGAGAAAACTATCATGATGATGTTGGATATATTGGGGGATTGTATATCATACTATGATTGGAGTATATAGAATCACATTCACTTGGTGGAGTATGCATAAAACAACATGTAACACAATATTTTCTAGGTGGATCCTTATGATAACCTATATAGGAGACCTTACATGTCACCCTCTTGTTAAAAAAAGAGAAGCGAGACATCACTTGTGGTTGTAAAGTTGGTGTAGGTGATGATAGAATATTTCCACGATATCCCTGAGTGGATGAGGAATAGCATGAGAATTCATAAATATTAATTAGATTGATTTCATAAGACATTTGAGTTTATGTAGGGTAACCATGTTATATTGAGCGTCTCCCCATATTGAATATTATTGTGGTTCAGTCAGAGATTCATGTTATAATCAAGGATTAGTGGACCATTTGTGATCTTATAGAGGGTTGGTGTTGTTTCATATTGACTCACCCTTCCCCCATAGTTGGACTGTGTTCCTGATGTATTTCACTTGTCGAAGTTGGGGAGGTATGTTCATGAACATGTGGATATTAATAACAGGAGAGATCTAGATGTCATGGATGGGCCTAATGTTGTGTAGCACCTATTGGAGATCAAGTATAAACAAGATAAGACCCTATGTAGATGGACTATACCCTTGGTTAGTGTGTCATGGAAGTATGGGAACATGCAAAAGAGTTATGGGAGCATGCTAGCTATATGCAGCCTCAGTATTATGGGTTTTTTGTGTAGTTTTTATTTTTGAGGAAGTTAATCATGAAATACATAATGATGTTGATACCCATTTTCCCAACTAAGTATTTTAAATATTTTATAATATATTTCTTAAGTCAAGTGTTGAGACAAAATATAATTTAGAGTCCTGGTGTGACAAGAATTAATTTTATAAAAATATTAAATATATTTTTATTTCATTTTATCATTTTCATGAGAAAAATGGTATAAATCATTAAAGGATTCTAATATCTGAATTCCAAGACTCATTTGAGTCATGAATGCAATGATAATCCTACGTGTTACCTGAAATTGGATATCATAGGGATTTCAGATAATCCAGCTATTTATGGTCAATTCAGTGGATTAATTAATTTCTCAATTCAATTAATTAATTATATAAATTCAATGGATTGCATCTATAATTATTTGTCAATGAAAATTTACCTACGGTTAGCCATATAAAACATGGGAGGATTCTATAGTGTTATTCCATCATCATTTTGAGAATAAATATCTGATTAGGATGAATCTACAAATCAGTGAAAATTGGGATGTAAAAAATAAATGATCTTCCTTCAATCATTTTAGTAAAAGTTCTTCTAATAAAAACAATACAGTCTCGAGGTAGGTATCATATAATTCCTTATTTCAATATTTTTTTTGACGAAATTTATTTAAATTGATCATAACTATTATGAATTGTTCCATTTATTGAACCTTGGCAAATGTATAAATTCATGTGTAAATTTTTTATTAAATTATTATCAAATACTAGATATCATATTTCTTGATCAATGGCCATGAAAATAATGAAAATTATTTATAATCCTATTTTATTTTTATTATTCCCCACAATTGATTGGAAATCAACATTGTTTGACCATGAGGTCAAAATTTGATATTTTCAGGAGGGCCTGAGCCTCATCAGACCACCAGGTAAGTTATATTTTGGTGAGGTACGAATAGATCATATTATAATTATGTATTTCTAAAATGAATAGAGGTATACCATGTTTTGTTTCCTGAACTTGATATCAATAAATAATTAAGGTGACATGAATGATATTTCATGTGGCGTTGGGAATGGGTTAACCTGGGAATGAAAAGGATTCAACTTCTTTCCCCAATTAGGTTAGAAATCAATAGAAAAAGAATGATTCTCCTTTTTCGAGAAGATAAGATGTTGGAATCGAGGGCGGGTTGATTGAATATATCACATTGAAAACAGATCATGAATTATAAATAAATTACAACTACATAACTTTTACGTTTATGAACACATGGCTCATAGAGACCTTGTTGTAGAGGTTTTTTATTCATAAAATAATAATTATTTCATTCCATGTCATACTCAAGCAATCATTGTTACCTAATTAATGAGAAAATGGATTGTAATCTTAGATTACATGGGCATTGACATGACCATTAATTTAGTGTATAAAAGTGCATTGACACGTGGTAATGTACACAGAAATGGCCTGGCTACATAGAAGTGGGAATGGTGGATGCAAAAGAAACATGATTTTAACATACACACTATTAATACTCAATACACATTGTGTCTCCCTATATGGGATGTTATTTGTGTATGACCATTGACATTGAAATGTGATTGAGTAGGACCAAACGCCATGTGGGTCCCCTCACATATTCTGTATAGTTTGGATTAAGTTTAGTAATTTTGAAACTCCTATATCTACATCATTTGGACATGTATATTCCAATTAAGTATCCTATCAATAAATTTTTACATGGAACTTGATACTGGACTAGTTTATAGAATTTTGAGATATGACATAAGATGTTCTAGGAACGGATCTTATTTTGGTGATGTTCGGCGATGTAATTGATCACATATGATTACAATGGGATTTTCAAGTGGAACCCATCAGTTAGGTTTTCAATGGGTCCTCTATTGGCATCCAAGTGAAACACTCCTTCAGATTCACGGAATGGGACCTCTATTAGCACAGTGTGGTACCATACTCTGGAAAAGGGCATCGATCTTCTATCAACCAATCGAAGGGGAACCCTCCTATTTGTATATAGAAAGGGTACTTCATATATCAGTGTGGAATCCACTAGCTAGTTTGGGAAGGGGTTCACTATTAAAATAATGAGTGAAGACCTCCATCTGGGATGTTAATGGGTCATCTATTGGATTTCATAGTGGAACCACCTCGCTGGTCTATGAATGGGTATTCTATTAGCTTGAAAATTTGAACCCTTCATCTAGTCTGTTCATGGTCCTTCTATAGACTATCATAATAGATCCATCTTATGGGGTAAGGGAATGGGTCCTCTAGGATCAGTGTGGAACCCTCCTTTGGGGATTGGTATGGGACCTCTGGCAACATTTAGAGTGGAACCATCTTGTTTTAATTGGGTATGGGTCCTTTATCCATCCATAGATTTTAACCCTCTTTATGTACCAAGTCATGGTTCCTCAACCTAGAGACTTTTTCCCCTTGACTGTGTGGTACATTTATGAAGCATGGATTCCCAATGATGTTTTCTTATGGGTAGATGTGTGAGATATTGGGTAAAACTAATGGAATTTTGAAATTATTGGATACTTATTTTCTGTGATTGGTTATGAGGTGGATATCGCATTTCTAACTCATTATGGATTATTTTATATAAGAATATATATATACCTTTATCCATACAATTTTATTCTGTTAGTCTCTTTCCATGGGATTGGACGACAAAAATGTTGTTCCACCTTTTTCATGTTTACTTTCCCATGGCTGTATGAGGTGACTCATCTATGGGTCATAAATATTCGATGTTTAGTTTATAATGAAACTGTGTTGAGCACCTCGTGTTTTATGAGTTTTCTTTTTCATAATTTATGTTTACTTTCATCGAATTTACTATCTTCTATATATTCCTTTTTTTTCACTTTCTGATCCCACTCTGAGATTTTAGGGTGACCTAAAGGGTATGTATATACTCACACCTACATGTTCTTTTTCAACATGTTTCATGTCTTATTGAGATGACTGACTAGTTGGTATTCACATTAGAGGATCATTGGTATGAAAACCCTGCTTTTATTACACACGTAAACATGATTTACTACATAAAATCATCACTTGATAGAATATGTTAGATCAAGAGTTATATTGTCTTCTGGGCTTAGGAACACTACATAACAACGTAAAACATGAAAAAAAACATATTTATTGAAAACAACCTTTATATGACCACTATATTCCCCCGTACTTAGCATTTCATGGTATAACCAGTGGATATACCTAATAAATGGGTGATCTGTAAAGCCCATTAAAGGGATAAACATAGAATTACAAGAGGAATACAATACATTTTTTTCAATAGGCATATCAGTGGAGCAGAAGAGAAACTTGAACATAAAGACACGATAAATCATGATAATCATAACATAGAGA
The DNA here is from genome assembly GCA_963277665.1 of Viscum album. Lineage (NCBI taxonomy): Eukaryota > Viridiplantae > Streptophyta > Magnoliopsida > Santalales > Viscaceae > Viscum > Viscum album. The sequence continues at coordinate 471,212,931 of OY728155.1, forward strand.
TGCAGCAACAACCCTTAACGTGGAATTAGCATGAGCAAAGGCTCATTGCACACAAAGCATGATTAAACCCTCATTGCACATGATGAATGAGTAAAACCTCATTAAAATTTAACTATAATGAGTCAACACTCATTGTTCATGATGTATTCTTATAATATACATTACCCAATGCATTGGAGCACTATCAGGGCACACCCTTCATAATCATCTAATTTCATGCATATGTTTCCCACATGGATCATAAAACAAGTATTCATTAAAAACCACTATTTATTCAACGATAATGGAGTGTGGAGTTCATACATGAAATTATTTAACCAATATGAAAATGTGCATAAAGGTTAATACCCTTGATAGATAGATGGGCATGGTATTCACTACAAAATAAGATTGGCTTGGAAAATCACTGTGCAATTCTAGCAGAGTAATAGTGTGAAATAAGAATTCATAAAATTAGTTTTTGAGATAAAAATTGTCATCTAATAATATTTACATGAAATGTAATGTAAGGGGGTCATTTATATATATGTCTCAACAATTATAATGGAATTTATATTCCTAATACAAAATAATTACTAGATTGTGAATGACAAGAGGGAAATTTCTTACCGAATTTCGACATGGTAACAGGGGTACATGAGAGGCATTAATGAAATAGAAAGAGAATATTTCATTATTTAAACATTAATAGGGACGTATGGGGGAGGTGATAAATAATACCCCAATAATAATAATACAAAATATAATGGCATATTAATATTAGGAAAATTGGACATAAATAAGGAATGTGAGAATCCAATAATTGTATGTGTGATCAAAAAGGCTTGGGAGATGCTTGAGAGAGGCTTCCTGAGAACTTGGGGTGCCTTGGGAGGATTATAGAGAGAGTAGGGACGAGGTTGGAATAACATAAAAGGAAATTAGGGAAGAAGAAGTGGGAACTTAGGTGGGTTTATATAGGACAGGATTGGGAATTCATTATTATTTAGGTCTGAGACACCACATATCAAACTAATCGAAACCACAAACCAGACCATGGTTTTTGCCCATAGTTTTTTCCAAATGGGAATTGAAAATATTATTTTATAAGTTAAATGGCCTAAATTCTTAATATAATAGTGTTGCTTATGTGGAGGTGAGCCACACTCTCAAGGAAAATATTTTTAAAAGGCAAAATGATTTATAAGCCTTGAAGGGTCCACTAAATCATTGTAATGTAAATCGAACAAACAAAATATCACATTATATTAATGGTAAAACATATATTGTCCAAAAATAATGTTTATAGTATTTTATTACCTCATTATTGGGTCATTATGATGTCATAAAACACATTATATATTTTAACATTATTTAATTTTTACCCCAAAATTTGACTGTACCAAAAAATTATGAAACATTCACCAATGTATAATTTCAATGTACAAATTCAAAAAATAATATTAATTTTATCTTAATAAATTTCTGGATATTTTAATTTTTACTTTTAAAATAAGAAATGGAATTTATCGAAAATTCATGGGTTTTGAAAAAAAACAGCTTTCAAACCTTAATAAAAATTACAGTTGCATTCATAAAATTATAAGATAATTTATATTTAATAAAAATTGATTTAATAATAGAAATATTTTATTACAATATAATTTAGTTCATAAATTCCACTAATTCATCAAAATATATTTATTAGTTGAATATTAACTAAAAATACTATTTGTTCTATAAAAACTATTTACAATATAAAAATAATAAAATTATTGTATATTCATTATTATATAAAACAATAATGCACATAATGATTCTACTAGGGTATTGTTGCATAACCCCTTATAACACTTGCATAAGACAAAAGGGTATGGTGTGTGATGGTGATAGACTCTTGGGCTTGCTCGGATAACTTTGCTTGAGAGGTAATCTCAATCAACGAACGCTTCTCCCTTAGGTTGTTCCTCTTGAGATTAATGTATTCAATCTCGTATTGGACATGTTAAAGAGAGAATCCTAATGATTCCACCTCATTTTTGTGCTCCGACTAATGGCCTTCGTACGGGGAAAGTCTATTGGAGGGGTTCATCGCTTTCTTTGTCATAGTAAATTAGATTTGGTAAATCCCTATATTTCTAATAATTATGTGATCCCTATTCAACTTCTATATTAGCAACGAAAACAATTATTAATGTTCTTTTTAAATCTAAAATCATAAAACCAATGATGTTCAGACATTGTATAACCATTTTACATAATAAGACATTTTATCAGATCAAGATGAATTTCCATTAATAAATGTTTGGGTCATTACAATATTCCCCCTTAAGAAATTTTTCCCTCGAAAATTACTTCTCCCGCACTAAAATAGATTAAGGTAACTGTGCTTCATCACTATTTCTGTTTCCCAAATCGCTTCTTCAATCTCGTGGTTTTTCCGCAACACTTTGACGAGGTCCATTGTATTATTTTGTAGAACTTTTTCTTTAGGATATATGATCTTCAATGGTTTCTCCTCGTAAGGGAGATCATCTGTTAGCTGTAATACCTCTGAAGAGAGTACATATGAAGCATCTGGTATGTACTTCCTTAAGAGAGATACATAAAAGACATCATGTACATTGTCCATGGTAGGTGGAAATGATAGTCGATAGACCACAACCCCGACATGATCTATAATATTGATGGGGACGATGTACCTAGGACATAACTTCCCATTATATCCAAACCACATGATCTTCTTCCATGGAGATATGCATAGAAATAACATGTCTCTAAATTTGAACTCAGGGTATCATTGATAGTTATTCTCATAACACTTCTATCAACTTTGAGATCCCTTGATATGCTACTGAATGGTTTTCAACCTCTCCACCATTTCTACGATCATTTCTAGTCCTAGCATCTTACGCTCACCGACTTCGTCCCAACCTGTAGGTGTTATACACCTCCTCCCATATAGGTCATTATCAAGAGACATTTGGATTCTCAAGTGGAAGCTTTTATTTAAAGTGAACCACTCTAGAGGAAGATGTTGATCTTATCATCCTTTGAAGTCCATTGAGGAAGCTCTCAACATGTCCCCATGTGTTTGGATAGTCCCCTCGGTTTGGCAATTATTTTGGGGATGATAAAATGTACTGAATTTCAACATAGTATCTAGTGAATGTTGAAAACACTTCCAAAACATAGAGGTGAATCTTGGATCTCGATCAGATACAATCAATAGTGGTACACCATACAACCCTACAACTTCTCTGATGTATATCTGTACTAGATGATCTAATGAGAAATCTTCCCGAATTCTAATGAAGTGTGTAGACCTTATAAGATGATCTACAACAACCCAGATTTCTTTGTTTCCTTTGGAAGTCCTTGGAAGTTTGGTGACACAGTCCATCGTGAGCATCTCCCATTTGCATGATGGTATGAGCAATGGTTGCATCATCCCCTTAGACATCTGCCTATCTGCTTTCACTTGCTGACACATCAAGCACATTGATGTATATTCAATAGTATTCTTCTTCATTTTATCCCAACAATAATTCTCATTGAGATATCGATACATCTTTTTTTTCCTAGGTGAATAGATAAAATTGAACTATATGCATCATCTAAATGTTCCTTCTTCCGCTCCGGACATGATGGAACTCATTGTATTTTCCAAAATCTCACAATTTATTCCTCATTCACATTGATCTCTGGGGATTTTCAATTTCTCATAGCTTTCACATTAATCTGAATTACCTCATCATACTTTATATCATTCATTATCCTTTCTGAAAGACACATTTGGACAAGAATTTGTGAAAGATTAATGATGTTCCTTTCTTTATGATTCCCATGCCTATCTTCATCAAATCTAAGAAAATTGGATACTTTTCAATTATCATCAATGATTGTATCACTGGGTCCTTTCTACTAAGATCATCCACCCACTTGTTCACTTTCCCATGGTTATAAAGGATTGAGCAGTCATAATTATTGATCAGCTCTAACCATCTTCATTGGTGCATGTTCAAGTCTTTATGTTTAAATATATAATTGAGGCTTTAGTAGTCTGTATATATTTCACACTTCTCTACAAAGGGATAATGCCACAAAATTTTTAATGTGATGATCACCACAGCCAACTACGGATCATTTGATGGATAATTCTTTACATGAACATTCAATTTCATTTATGCATAGGAAATGACTTTGTCATTTTGCATCTACACACAACCCATACCCTTCTTCAAAGCATCACTAAATACCACAATAATTTATCTACTTGTTTTTAAAGTGTTCATTGTTGTATGGTGAAGCGTCATTTTAAAATACATGATGATTTCTTCACATTTATCACCCCCAGAAAACATTACTCCCTTCTGAGTTATCTTTGTAATATTGTTTGACATTCATGAGAAATTTCTCACTAATCGACGAAAATATCTAGATAATCCCAAGATTAAATGGGTATCTATTATCGATGGTGTCCTATACAATACCTCTATTGCATCTTCCTTTGATGGATCCCTAGATATCTCATTATTTTGATGATATGGCCCATGAATGAGACCTCTTTGCACCAGAACACACACTTTATGTATTTTGCATAGAGATTCTCCTGTCGCAAGGTCTCTAGTACATTTCATAGATTCTTTTCATGATCCTCTTTAGTTTTGAAGTATATTATAATATAATCTATAAATACATCCAAAACTTTGTCTTGGTAATCACTAAAGACACTATTCATCATGTCCATGATGATTGTTGGAACAATATTATGTTTGAAAGGCATTACAATGATTTTATAGTGCTCGTATCATGTATGAAAAGTATCCATGGGGTTATCTTCCTTCTTCAACCTTTTATGATAATATCCCAACCACAAATCTACCTTGCAAGAGTATTGTGATCCACAATTCCGATCGAAATAGTCATCAATTCATATGATAGGATACATGTTCTATATCGTGATTTGTTATACTTGTGATAATCGATGCAAAGGCACATTGACCCATCCTTATTTGTGACAAAGAGGACTAGTTCACATGGTCATATAATGCCTTTATCCAGATTCTCTTATAGTTGTTTTTTAGCTCCTCAAGATTGATAAAATCCATTCTATACAGATTCTGGGATATTTTCATCACCCCAAGTATTAGATCAATGGATAATTCAACATCTCTTCTAGGAGGAAGACCAGACAATTCCCTGGGAAACACTTCAGCTAATTCCCTCACAATAGGAATGACTTCAAGGATGGTTTCCTCTATCGACTCAATCACCAGAGCCAAATATGCATGCTCCTTGGGCATTAATATCCATGCTTGAGATGATGGAGCTAATGAAGATTTATCTTGCTCCATGCACTTTTACATAATCAGCAATCGATTCTCCACATATAGATTTATTTCCCATTCAAATCAATTTATGTTGGCTCTTTATAGGGAAAGCCAATCCATGCCATGAATTGCATAAAAATCCACCAAAAGGAGTTTAGTGAGGGTCTTTGGGAGGTTCAATCCACTGATTATGACATGGGAGGAGTTACATTCAATTGATGCAATGATTTCACCATTTTTCGTAGTCACCAACATCATTACTTCCATGATTTGTGGTGGGGTTGGGATTTTTCAACTAAATATTCAGATATAAAATAATGGGCATAACCTAAATTAATAAGTACATTAACTATTCATGATTTAATAACTAGCATACATGTCACCAAATCATTGTCTGGGATCAAATTGGCAGTAGTGATGGAAAAAGGTCGGCATTGCTACCTTGGAGGTTATTAGTTGCCTCTGAAAACTCTTTTCTTAGTGAACTAATTTTCAAGATTCATTGGTTATTTACTGTTTAATAAATGAACAATTCATTGATAGTTGAATGAAGTATTCTTCTCCTCTATCATGGTCAAGTGTTTTCCTTGTCAGTAGTTAATAGCTAGGTGTCCTTCTCTTCTAAACCTAAAGAATTTCCTTGTCCCCTTAATGAAATATTCAGGGTGGTTCTTTCTTCACCTTTGTCAAGTGGTGTGATGGATCTTCTTCTAACATTTTGTTTTATCCATCAGACGACCAAAATTGATGTACACCTTATGATTCATAGCCCCATGATACCCCTATGTTTCACCAATCTTTATTTGGAACGTGATGGCACATTAGACAATTTCCTCATATCTATTGAGGTCACAGATCGTTAGGGCTTTCCACATACTAGCTTTCAGCCCACCAAAGAAGAGATCAACCTTGTATCTGGGGGTAACGACAATTCCATAGGCATATCGTACAAGACTGGGGAAGTCTTCCTTGTACTCTCAGATGGATTCATCTTCTTTTTCCATGAGTTCAAGTAAGTCCATATACATCTTCTACCAGAGGGTGTGCCGAAAATATTTATCAAAAAACATCTTCTGGGAATCCTTCCATTCCAACGCCTCGATCTCATCCTCAAGAATCATATTTTTTATCAATGAACACCATTTATCAACTACAACCTCCATATGATAAGAATATAGGATAAATATTGTTCATAAAATTGAAGGATGATGAATATCATTTCAATGGAGATGATCCATTTTTCAATAATTGAGGGATCAAATGATCCATTGAAAGAATGAGGCCTTTGTCTCATGAATCCAATTATAATGACTTGTTCTTTCTTGAGGGGGGGGGGGGGTTGAACGTTCCTCTTGACCGATGTTTTTATTCAAAGCATGAGTTAACTGAGAGTGAATCATTAAATGGTACGTGATTCCTACTACCATATTATTGGTCATCTCACTAGCACATTCCTCACATTGATCTTCACATCAGTTTTTAGCCCGAGCCCTCCACTTACCGGGAATTGTCTTCAATAAAAGGAATGTTAGGGGTAACACATAAAGGGAAATCCAAAAAAATAGATGACTTATAAATAGAAATTTTTCCCTAACATATGAATCAATAGGCTTCAATTCATGGTATCCATGATCTACATTCTAACATATATCCTTAGGGGATTTTATTTTAAATTTCCTTAATAATGTTCATAATAAGATTGTGTATTTATCAATTCATATGCCCTAGGAGTGTCATAACCAAGAGTGCAGCAAGGCCCTGTGTTCATGTAGAAGGATACCTCAGGTCATGCCTGTAACTCTTTTTTTGGGGTTTCCACCCCTTGATAGATCTATGCCATAGCCTCATCAAATTTCTTTTATCCAAACAGAGATGTATTTTCTTGGTGAACCACTTACTCAATACTCCCCAAAACATAGGGATATTTTTATTAATCTTAGTTTGGTCTCTAAGGCTTCACTATGATTCTCTAATACTAATCCCAAAAATTAATTAACATATCCTCTAATACCAACTATGACCACCCTCGTTTTTATTTAACACTTAAACATTATTTTTTACATAAAATCATAAATTGATTCAACATGGGTGATCAAGAGGTGTAGTGTATTCGGGGCACAAGATCACTACATAACAATATATAACATGAAACTCATCATCTTTATTGAAAACATCCATTACATGACAACTACATTCCCTCATACATAGCTTTGCTTGGGATAACTTGAGGGCATACACTAGAAAGGGGTGAGCTATAAATCCCAGTAAAAGAATAAACGTAGAATAAACATAGGAATACAATAAATTTTAATTAATAGGAATATCAATAGAGAACAATAGAAACAAGAACATAAAATCATATAAAGTATGATAGTTATAAACTGGAGATGTGGCAACAAAAATTAACATAGAATTAGCATGAGCCAAGGATCATTTCACATTGGGCATGAGTAAACCCTCATTACACATGAAGCACTAGAAAAACCTTGTTTAACATGAATAATCATGATTCATCACTCATTTCACATGATTTATCCTGATACTATACTTTTCCCAATGCATAGGAGGGCTATTAGGGCACACCATTCATAATCATTTCATTTCATGAATAAGCGTTCCACATGGATCATAAAAAAATTTATTCATTAAAAATCATAAATTATTCCACAATAAAGGAGTGTGGAATTCAGACATGAATCTCTATAATCAATATGTAAATGTTCATAAAGGTGAATACCCATGAGAGAGAAATGGGCATGGTATTTACTACCCTATAACTTTGGCCGGGAAAATCATGGTGCAATTTCGACAGCATAACGACGTGATATAATAATTCATCAAAAAAATTGATGAGTGAGAAATTGGTGTCTCAATATATGTACATGAAATATAATTTAAGTGGGTCATATAGATACATGACCCATCAATTATAATATAATTTTAATTCATGATACAAAAGTATTACTTGGCTATAAACACGGAGAGATAAACTCCTTATAGAATTTTGGCATGGTACCGGGTGTACATTAGAGGCATTAATGAGAATGAAAGAGGATATATCATTATTTAACATGAATTGGGATATATGGTGGAGGTGAAAAATCATTCCCCTTCATTTATTATTTAAAATAAAAGGGCATAACAATATAAGGAAACATGGACATAAATATAGAAAATGAGAATCCCTTACATATATGTGTGATCCCAATGGCATAGGAGATGATTGAGAGAGGATTAGTGGGATATTTTGGAACCATGGGAGGATTCTAGAGAGATAAGGGAAGATGTGGGAAGAACTCCAAAGGTGTTGAGTGAAGAGGAAGTGGGATCGTGGCTGGGTTTATATTGGAAAGGATAGGTAATTCTTTATTATTTAGGTTTGGGACACCACACATTAAACTAATAATTACCCCAAACCATTCCATGGTTTTACCCCATCATTTTTATGAAAATGGAGTGGAATTTTGTTTTGATAAGTCAAATGGCCAAACATCCTAAAATATTTGTGTAGCTTTTGTGGAGGCGAGTCACACTCTCTAGGAATAAAATTTAAACAGACAAAATTTTTTATAACCATTGAAGGGTCCACTAAATCATTGTAAAATAAATAAATAAAAAACAAAAATCACTTTATTTTTAGGGGAAAATATACATTGGCCGAAAATAATGTTTATAGTATCTTATTACATCATTATTGTGTCATTATGATGCCATAAAACACATTATATATTGAAATAGTATTTAATTTTTACAAAAAAACGGTTGTGTCAGAAAATTATTAAAAATACACTATTGGATAATTTGGACGTCCAAATTCCAAATATATTATAAATTTTATTTAAATATTTGTCTAAATATTTGAATTTTACATTTTAAAATAAAAACTGACATTTATCCAAAATTATTGGGTTTTGGCAAAAACAGCCTTCAAACCATAATAAAAATTTCAATTTCATTAATAAAATTATATGATAATTTATATTTAACAAATATTAATTACATAAAATTAATATTTCATGAAAAATTTATTTAATTAATAAAATTCCATTAATTCATCAAAATATATTTCATAGTTAAATATGAACTAAAAATACTATTTGGGCTTTAAAAACTATTTACAAGGTAACAATAAAAAAATAATATATATATTGATTATTTTATAAAAAAATAATTCACATAATCATAGTGCTGGGGTCTTGTTACATAACCCCTTATAACCCCCGCATAAGACCGAAGGGTAAGGTGTGCGATGGTGACAGACTCTTGGGGTGGCTCAGATAACAATTCTTGGGTGATAATCTATATTAAATTTAAATTCTCTCATAGGTGGTTACACTAAATCTTAACTTATTCAACCTCATATCGGGAATGGTCATGAGAAAAGCCGAATGATGTCACCTCCTTTCTATGCTCTGACAAATGGGATTCGTATGGGGGAAGTCTACTAGATGAGGTCATTTATTCATTTTTCTGGGTAAATTGGATTTGTTAAAGCCTTATATTTATACTAATCATTTGATCAATATTCAATGGATATATTACCAATGTTAAAAATTATTAACGGTATTTTAAAATCAAAAATCAAAAAACCAAATAAGATCATTCGTTGTTTAACCAATTTACATAATTAGACATTTAATCAGATCAAGATGAATTTTCATTAATGAAAGATTGGGTTATTACATTAGGTATACTAGGAGAGTGTGTTCGCACATAGGGGTTCACAGCTTAGGGATCAGGTGAAAGTATCTCATAGAATTTAACATTTCAATTTTTTATGGTTGTGACATCTTCGGGGATTGTCGCCACTCATTGTATTTGTGGTGGGCATGGGATAGTTATGGTAAGAACCTCGGTTAGGGACAGGTCATGACATATAAAATTTAATACCTGCAATAATTATTTCAAATATAGACCTATCTATGACCAATGATTTTTATGGCATGAAAAATAAGAAAATTTATGCAGTCGAATGTCATGTTTGGTGGAATGAGTTCTATATCGTATAACATCATGATACTATTATGATGTTATGAAAGATAAATGGTGGAATCATACCACATGCTATGAAGGGTGATTCAAGGTCCTTGATTGGGTGAACAATGATATTATAGTCATATAGTATAGTCATAACCATTCAATCCCCTAGAAAATTAAAGGGATGTCTATCCAGATTGGGTTCTCTCATAACCAAAGGGAATTTTTCATATTTTACCATAGTATGGGATTTGAAATAAGGGAAGACATATTTATTGTAAAACATATAGAATATAATGTTTTACATTGGAATAAATCATTAAAACATATCTTATATTACATGAAATTAATGAGGTTCTAGGTAACTTTACATAGAATTAACACTAATGAAAGTAACACGTCATATAGAATTTTCAATACTGTATGTATTAATTTCTTGTAGAGACGGCCCAATTTTCATTTAGTGTTTGTTGATGGGATGAAGATTCATATGTAGGATAATTTATGGTAATGAAAATAGGGCCTATGGGTATATATATTAATATCATACAACTATGATAAATTTTATACATCATATTATATTGAGAAAATGAATTTTTGAACCGTGTAAGGATGTTGAAAAGTATAATCTAGAGAATCCTTTTATTACTAAAAGGTGTATAAATGCATTGGGTATTATCTAGATTTTACTCATAATTATGAAGTAACATTCTTATGTAATGGACTAATCAATATTCTTTTAGGTCCTGCAAGGTGGAGATAATCATTATAATGTTTAGGCTCATGGAACTTTGTGGCACCATAATGGAATGTGTCGATCCTGAAAACACAAAACATAAACATTATCTGTCAATTTAATCATGGGATAAAGGATTAATAAAATCATGTATATAATTTTTTAAATTTGGGATTTTAAAATGATGATCAGTGGGAGTATGATTAATAATTTTATTAATGGAAACCAATAGTACATCACCAGAGAATAGTGAATTAATATTAAGTGGGGATCTTCTCTAAGGAAAAAAGTCCCCTTGGAATTACATTCATGCCCAAAGGAATTTTTTGTTCACCATAAAGACCTATTGAGATAAATTCAGATAACTAAATTCTTGGAATTAATGTTTCACTAAAGTGGGTTCGAAGAGGATTCCCATTAAGTCATTGGATTCTAAAAGGCATGTCATTAGACATTATGTTTTCTGATTTAGAAAATTAAATTTTTGACATTGGTTTTGTGGAATAGTGGATGTACACATGATTTCAACTGTCCTATTTTTAAGAATAATGTTATATTAATGTAGTTATAATTGGGGGAATGAAACATTATTGAAATGGAGGGACTTTTAAACCTCATAATATATTGATCTATGACTAGACATGAAATGGAGGGGTCGTGGTTATTAATTAAAATCATCGGTGAGTCTCCTATTTTTGAAGTATATGGTAATTTGGGATGCAATGTACATTCTGTACTTTAAGGTCATATGAATATGACTAATAGGTGGAAATGTTTATGGTCATATAGCTTTGAGAAAGGGTTCATGAAAATAAGGGATATATTCCATGAACTTAGGAAATCATAGTTTACGATCATGACATGTGAATGGAATTTATCATAGTTTAACATCAATATTCATGGACCAATGCATTGACTGTTTATTATTTAAATTTATAGAACAAGTCACACACATTGTATGGTCATGGTGTGTATACCAATGCACTATCAATTTAACTTGACGATGTGTGGACCAAATTTCATTTTCTTTTCTCAATTATATATTCCATCAAGCCCACCCAGAAATCTATATAAAATCAATATAATTATCCATTCATATACCTCATACTCTTGTATAGAAAAAAACTCATCACCTCAAGAATATGATACCAATTCTAAAATCAAACACAAACATTACATCATGAAATATTCCACAATCTATTACAACACATAGATGTACACATATAGTAACAACAAGCAGTATATACAGAATACATATATAAGCTATTTACTCAAGACACTATGTCCCTTGATTACTTGTATGGTAAAAATGAGATCCATTATTGCACTTGTGAGCACGTACCATACTTCATGATCCATTGTATCATGAAAATTACAAAATAGTATGTTATATCAAATGGAAATGTAGGGAAGAGATTCTAGTCAATCATTCATTCCATATCCAGCATAAAATTTCAAAAAAAATGCAAAACCATAAACCATTGATCAGTAGAATCCATAATGTCTCTAATGGTGGAGAATATGATATCATAAATCATATGTAATATTTATAGTAGAGAAAAAAATTTGAGTGGAAACTACCTAGGCGTAAACATGATCTTCATCTATCGTCCCACATGAAAACCAAATTTCACTAATATGGTTTTTATAGATATATCAAATATATGAATATAAACATTATGTTCCCGCATTAAAAAAATTATTTTATAATTATGAACAATATATATTTTAATAACACCATAAACAAAACATTTCCAATTTTTTTCTAGTCATCAAAATTAAAAGTGATTTTATAATTTCTCATTTCAATTATTGATTGTAAAACCGTTAGATTTGATAACTTATCCCACCCAATACAACTATTTAAAATTAATGAATATTTTCCATCATAGTATCCCATTATTAAATTTTCATCTATAATTTATCTTCCATTATATATTTCTAAAATTTCTATAAAATAAAACACCCAATCATATAGAGATATAACACCTAAAGAAACTTGAATCAACATCTTATAAAAAATAGTCATAATTGAAAACACTAACATAACTAAAAGTATTATGGGATAACCTCACTGTCAATCCCTACCAACAATTGCTTCAAATTCCCAACAATAAAATCCATACAATAGGAAATCACATCTCTTGGATTATTCCACTCATTTCACCCCACCATCACTAGAACCATACCACATCTAAATCAAGAAAAAAATATCATTACATGACTAAGATCCTAACAATTACTCATATCAAAATTTAAATGATAATATAGTGTCTAACATCATATAACACATACATTATTGAAAACTCATATTTTTATTAAATAAAATCAATTTGTAGTTTAGGAGACCACAACATGGAAACTAAACCAAGAATATAATTATATGCTCATATAAGGCTATCACACCTCAATTTCAACAAAAAAGATTCTCATTACCATATTATATTAATAGATTCATTATTACAAGGCTTAATAAACACTAATCCTAAATAAAATTGATATGAATTTCAATTATCAACTATACAATATATCAAAGAAACACTTTTCATATCATTTATTTTTATGAAATAACTTAAATTAAATTCACATACCACATTCATCATTTAATTTATTTCGCATCTTAACATTGATTAAAATAATTAACATGTAATATATATAAGAAATAGACAATGACCAAAGAGATTATATATCATACTATATACAAAATCACATGAGTCAATCATCATGGTTAAAGAATAAACACATGTCAATGACATCAACCTTTAAAATAGAATATCATTCGTAGATGTTCATGTTATAGTATTCATTTCATTAAATCCCACCACATATTAATTAAATATAAATAATGTTAATTCTAAACATGTTTATAATAATTTAATGGTTACAAATCCCCTACATCGATATGGTGCTTCTAACATTTCAAAATTAGAATAGGTGAATAAAAATAGATATCCAATAACTTCTAAAATGACTAACTTATGGTTCTTAAGGATTACTTCAAAATAATAATAATACAATAATAATTAATAACAAATCATAAGAACTGATGGAAATGATGTTAATATATCATTAGAGGAGGAGACATGAGAAAATAAGGACCAATAGTGAAATGGAAACTCATAGTGGATCCTAAATAAATATCTATAGAATTTGTGGGAAATTTCCAAGAAAACTATCATCGTTTTCTAAACTTTATACTCTACATTCATTGGGAGTTATCAAAGATGGGGTAAAATGAGAAAAATTTATTGGAATTAATTATTTTTAATGGGTGGGGAAAACAAGACCCTGTTTATGGTAAGGAACACAACATAATGGTCTGGGTTGTTATTAAACAACATCACTAGAAGGGTGGATAGGACAAAATATTTCCAGTGCTTGATATATTATAACTATTAATCTTCCATAGTGTATCTATAATTACACCCCCCCCCCAAATTTATTTTAAAACAAAAACACACAGGTTTCATTACCCCCATGGCTCTATAGTGGAGATTAAAGCACCATGTGTTAGTGAATATTAAGAAGGAATAGTCAAGAAACCTATACCTTGTGACTGTAGGGAATAACATAGGGATATATGTAGAAAATGGTCCATTAATAAAAATATAATTGACTTCCTAAAACAACTTTATACCATACCGTAACAAAAAATGTCTCAATGTCTCTCTTAGATAAATTTTGACCTCAACAACAACTATATTAAAAAATTCCATAATTGAGAACCAATATACAAAGGAAAAAATATTTTTTTTCAAGAAAAATTAGTCCCTTATAGGTTCAATTTATTTTTATTGTTTTCTATATAATAAATCATCATTAAAATAATATATTAATATATATATTACTTTAATCCTGATAACAAATTCAAATAATTCATAATTTGCTTATATCTACAAGGGATATCTTAAGGATAGTCATAAAAGGAAATAGTGGGATATAAATCATATTAATATGATGATAATAATTCGAAAGAGGTATCTTTGTCCATAAAAATTAAATGTATTCACAAAAGTTGAGGACTTTAAAACAAAACATAATATTATAAAATATGTTTAATCTAATAAGATGAAAAATATTCATACATCATATAAATGTTCCCTGATCATAAGATATATCATCATATACACAAGTCATGTATTTATTCAATAATAACATAGCATAATTTCCAAAGATCACAAGATGTGGACCAATACATAAAATATCATGATATTTAATAATTATAATTTTATTCGGGGGTTAAAAGTATATATATATCTATAATATCAACATATTTTATGCATATATATATCATATAAAATATATATTAATGAAACATAAGTGAAAAAACTAATAAATGGAATATAATTTCATGAAAAAATATATTTTTTAAAGAAAATGTAATAAAAATTCATAATCCATGTAGAGAAAAATAATTGTGAGTACAATATAATTAGATGATTAAATTTGATTTTTAGAAATAATTCAATCCTCAAAATTCATGGTTGTGGGTAATTATTTTTAAAAATGCGTAAATTATAGGTATATCCAAAATATAAAGGGAATGTAATTTATGTGATATCAAATATGAATGAATGTTGAATTTAGATTAATCATAATGGAATGATTGAGAATTTGATTTCATAACTCAGTGCAATTAATAGAGGTTGATAATCCCTTCACCTCTAATCCAAACTCATATGTATGGATATATAATTTTTTAAATAGTAGAATTTCATATTTTAATTTAGTTATCCTTAAATTCCTTAATAATTATTTTAAATATTTTAATGTTAATTAGATTATATTGAATTTAATTTAAATATTACCCTTCTCATATTGAGGGATTGGGATTCTGCAGTCTGTAGTTCCAACGACAATTCAATATAATGATAAAAGTAGATATAATTATTCAAATGGATTAAAAATATGTAGGGGAGTGGAAGTATTTTTTCTTGTCATTATAAAATTGTATTAGTTACCTGATATAGTGAATATTATAAAGTTGTTACAATCAAAGAACATTTCATTGGGAATTATTTTTTACTGGTTTAAATGAATATTTTTATTAATTTCAAATCATGATATGCTATCATTCATGAAATATAAATCTGTATTATTTTTATTATTATTTTCTACACTACAAATTCATTTCATTTATCAATATATCTATGACATGTGGTAGTGATGACATTGTCGTTTACCAAGTAGGAATGATATTACCATATTGTGAGTGGTTTTTTAGTCCTGATTAAAAAATAGTAAAAAATTTAAAGACTTAATAACAATATTGGAATAGATATACAATCATGATTTAATGTTATTTTAATAATAACATTGATACAGATGGTGTATGTAAAATGATGAAAAATGAGACATAGGTAGGAATTTTGGATATCATGTCCTTATAATGACTTATATATATTTCCCTGTATGGTATTGATGGAAGGCATGTTTGCTAGAAAAATTCTTCCAAAACATGTTATGTAATGTAATGAGGTGTTTATTGGATGATATTTGGAAAAGTAATATTTTTTAAAAAATAATACAAATTAGTGGAGGAGTGGTATATATTTTCATGAATAATTAAGAAGTTTATGAATAAAATATTGATAAATTATTTATATTTACATATAAAATGGTTATATTAGATTTATGTATCTAATAATAGTGTTTTATATATGTTTTTTTTTAATATTTAGACTCCTATAAAATTGAATTGAATAATAGTTCAATGAAAATAAATGTAAGGAATGATAACATGTTTCTACTATAAAAATAAAAATTTCGAATAAAAATTTTTTTTAAATGTTTTTAAATTAATAATTTTATATTTGAATAATTTATAATCCTTGTATTTTTTCTTAAAATACCATGTAATTATATAAAAAATCTATTTCATAAAACAAATTATATAAACTAATTAATATGTACAATTAAAAATTATTAAATTGTTTTTCAAAAAATACCAATATTTATCATGAGATAATTAGGGAATGTTTATTCATGAAATGAAATCCATTTTTTGAAGATATAAATATAATATATATAACTATAATATTTAAATTTTTATATAAAAATAAAAAAATTACTAATTTTGATAAAACATACATTACATAAACGGCACACATAAATGTTTTATGAAAAAACCTATAATCTTTATAGTAACATATATTGTTATTTATAAAAAATTACAAAATATGCATTGAATAGTTCATTGTTATTAGTTTGATGACCATGACACTAATAAAATGGACCATTACCATTTCAACATGAAATTAATCCATACATAATCTATAAGTACATAGTATTTTATCACTTCATCGTTTTAATGGATTTTTTATCTTGGATGATTATATAAATTAAAAAATAATTAACATGTTTATAATGATTTTAATTATTTTTCATCTTTTCTTTATGATTAAATAATATAATTATATAATTTTTTATTGACTATGAGGGACTAGAATTTTGAAATATAGTTATATTATATACATGAGTTTATTATCACATTGAACTACTTTTTATAGATTTTTTCTATCATTAATGTGTAGTGTTCTATGTTAATGAAAAAAATATGTTATTTCCTTGATTATATTATAAATGATATTATATTATTAGTGATGGTATTTTTTTATGAATGAAACATAGAATGATATTTTATTTCCAAAATTATATGTTACTAAATATGCTATCCTACTACAATTAGAAATACCTTATTGGTATTTCGTACTAAAGATGCATCCAAACTTGTTGGGATTTAATATCCACCAAAAAATAATCTAAAATAATCTAAAAAAGGGGATAATTGTGTTGATATTACCTATTCCAATAAAATTATATAAAACCAAAATATTGAGATTGATAAATGGATGAGAACTAAATGAACCATGATCCTTTTGATCTCCCTTGCAGACATCATTACTCATCCAATATCTAGATAATCTTATAGGGAAATGTTTCATATACATAGAATACATCAATGTATATCTTTTATATATTATTGTTGTATCATAAAGTGGAATATTCTATTCAAACTCATCATCAAATTCTAGCACCACTTAATATGTAACGCACTGACACTAGTTACCTAGAGTCGGTGTATTATTACATAACATTGGCATGATCACTAAAGATCAATTCATGAAAGACCAATTAGTTTAGTATCCATGGAGATACAATATACATTCATAAGTTTTACATTACATTTTAAAATGAAAAACTAAAAAAACATAGTCTCCCTAGGCCACACTAATATCCCTTAGACTATCCCTACAGGTCAGTCATAATATACTTGTTCACATCGTTGGAAAAATAAAACCTAGAATGGGGTGAGATAAGATGATAAGTAAGGATAACAATATAGAGGAAACATTCAAAAATAATCATGAACATTTAAGGCTATGTAAGACTATAACAAAAGCCTTTTAAACATTTAATTCATCATAATATGGTAAAGATAAAATCAAATAATGACATTTTCATACTCACATGGATATTCTACTAGTCGAATAACCTATTGTAATATCAATAGCCACTTTCATAATGATGGAATGCATAATGTTAGACTTCATAACCACATAGTCAAGGCCTTGTGCCAAGACTAAAAAATAATTTGTTTCAAGGACTTATTCCAAGACACTGGTTTGTCTCATGAGGCCAACCGATGCATTGAGGAGCTATAGCGGGCTCCACCTGTCATTTACTAAGTCCAATGCATTCCTCATATGAGAAGGATTAAACATAACATAAACATCTGTATTAAAACTAGCATATGAAATGTCAATACTTTATCCATAAACAATGAATGGTTTAAAAATAACACATAAACAGTCAATCATATCACAAAACCATCAATATAATATGGAAGTTTTTTATCATAATTAATCAACTTCAAATAAGCTCATAATCCATCAAAGGATGTTGACATAGATGAATCCAAAACTTTTTTAGGGAAATATTTCTTTCTATTTTCAAATCATTTAAAAGTCATTTAATTATAAAAGAAAATATTTATTTTGAAAATATTCTTATACTCTTGTCCGGGAAACTTAGACAATGTTATAATGGCTTAAAATAGCCACAGTCGTCGTATAAGTTAAAAACATTATTAACTTAATTTTGTCAAAAATGTGATAAGGGACCTTGTTTGGAAGACGATGAAAATATTACTTTCAAACACTTTTATAAAAATTCAAACAATTGTATATATGACTTTAACCTATAGTTTAGTAAATAGTAAAAATGTTTTGGAATAAGTTTTTCAGAAACATAGATGTGGATGATAAAGAGGTCCCTATAGATATTTACGTATAAACAACCTCGAATAATAAAGAGATTGTGATATTAACCCTTACCTTGTACTTTTCATTGGTCAAGGGTAGGCTAAAATTTGGTATAATGGAAAAATAATTGTTATTAAATTATACTAGAACCACATACATTAATATGATATCATATATGATCATCTAATATTGCTTTTTCAATGATATTTCCATAGTATCATCGTTTCAGATGTTAACTGATTCATTATCCTTTATATGATCGGTTATGTAATCCATGTTTTTTATAGATAGGTTGTATTTGATTCATATACATAATTATATTATGTTTAAAAATAGTATTTTTAATAATAATATGAAAATTATTCTTGAAAGATTACGATGGGGAATGAATCTCATCACGTTTGTGGAGATGTTAATCCAGACGTACGTAGGAAAGACAATATCATTATTTTTATATTAAAATCGTATATAATTGGATTTTATATCATATATAAAGAGTCATTATCATGTTATATTTATTATTTACATCATTTATACTCATTATTATACACATAAAAATGATTATGTGTTTGAATAACAGACTACACCACGACGTGGAGACGGTAATCCGTAAGTACACACGTATGGTGACTTTTTCATTTATAGGATGGAAATAATAATGAATATAGTTCTTCCATTTTCATAATAACATCACAGAATATATAAGATACATGATTTATTATTTAATAATGTAAACAACAAAGAAAGAGGAAGTGGAAGAAGAAAAGAACTATAAAGAGGTGATTAAATATTTACCTCTTCTTTGGATTCTTCCTATTGATTTGATCAAAAGGGATCCATAGGATGGCTTTCAGACTAATGTAAGGACTCTAGGATCAAGGGAGGAAAGTTCAGATTATATTTGGGTAGGGGTTGGCTGAGCCAAATGGGTTTGAGGATGTGAATTTTAGAGAAGGGAAGGTTCCCTTTTCAAAGAGAGGTGAGGGTCACTTTTCGAAAAGCATGAAATATTATTTTATAATAAAATCATTTTCGGTTTCTAATGGATCCCAAATAAATTATTTAAAGCCTAATGTAGGTATGGGTCAAAAAATCTCAACTAGTAGGTTTCAGAAAGGTTTAGGTCCTCATATTGACCTTATCCTTTATATTAGTGAATTTTATTGAACAATGTTCTATCAGTGAGGATTGAGTGAACAATGTTCTATCAGTGAATATTTTAGTGAATAGTGTTCTATCACTGAGGTTTAATGAACAGTTTTCTATCAGTGAGGATTTAGTGAACAGTGTTCTATCAGTGAGGATTTAGTGACCAATGTTCTATCTGTGAGGATTTAGTTAACAGTGTTCTATCAGTGATGATTTATTGAATAGTGTTCTATTGGTGAGTTTTAGTGAACATTCTTCTATTGGTGTGGTTCTGTAAACAGTGTTTCCAGAATGGTGAGTTATATCGGTAACCTCTAAGAGTGTGGTCAATTGGTAACTTCTAGCAGTGAGGTCCATCAGTAACCTCTAATGGTGAGGTCTATCGGTAACCTCTAACTGTGTGGTCTATTGGTAACCTCTAAGGGTGAGGTATATCGGTAACCTCTAATGGTGGGGTCTAACAGTGACCTTTTCTTTCCTTTTCCAAATTTTGAGTATGTGAACAATGTTTCCAGCTTCGTACAGTTTTTTCCCTTTGATGTTTCCTTTGACATTAAATATCTTTAAATCCTCATTTTAAGGACTCTAAGGCCGATTCAAAGACCATAAATCCTATATTAATTATTCCTATAGCTTGGGATGCTTTTACATAGTCAAACTGTGTGGGTTAATGTGATCCTCTTTTAATGGGGAATTAAGTGTATCTTGAACTATCGCCCTATTAAATCTTCAAATGGGACATGATATCTTCCTCCCTTGTTCTTCCTCTTTGTTCTCTACTATGAGACTCTAGAACCTTTTAATCCTTCCCATTGGAGTTTCACAATCAATCTTTAGTCCCCGGATTTGTTTCACTCTGTTTTGATGCAACCAAGTTGTATCGATAAATCTTCAATATAAGGTATGTTTTATCATCATTATTTTGGGGTTCATCTTCTCTTATTCTCCTTTCCATATTATATCATGTAATCTCCATGCTTTTAATGGGGTTTTTCTGGGGGTTTGGTTGGTGTTGACATATCATGGCATCCTTGGGTGTATACAGTTTTTGTGAGAGGAGGATCATGACACGTTGTGTGGGTAAGGAATGCGAGGAACTGTTTGAGGTAGGGGATTTGTTTCTTCTCTTTTCATTTTCGTGAAATGGTATTGATAGCATGCTTAATACTACTAGATGAAAATGGAATTTTCATAATAAATATATTAACTAGATAAATAAATTGATATTGATCATATGTTATTGCCCACTGTTTTGCTAGAGAGTGTGATATCTAAGCTTGCTTAGCATAGCTATTTTTTCATGATGGAAATCAAAAAAAAACATAAATTGGGATTGATTGATAATTGTTTGGCTAAAGATAAAGAGGCATGTAAATGAATCTGGTTCTAGTTGTAATTTGATGTGAATCAAATTGGCGCAGTAAGCATGTTTAATTAATTGTGATAGCTTACTGATTAGGTTTTCAAAATTTGGAACCTACGAATAAAAATTCACTTAATTATATATGGATTAATGAACTGATTATTTGATAATTCCATAATAGGTTCTTAGTTACCCTCTCTGTTGTTAAAGGGCTAAGAGTCCAATTAATGTGGTGTTTGTTTTCCTGCTACTTGTGATGTGATGTGATGTTGGATAGATGTTGTGTTGTGTGGGGGCATGGAGGCTCTTAGTTATGGTCGTAGACAAAGCATATAGTGGAAGGATGCATCTGTTTATGCATGTGGGTGTTGAGGAGGACACCAATGAGGATGGAATGTGATGGATGTGATTGATGGATGCTTTGTAATTTTGATATGTTGATTATCTGCTTTACTTTTACCCATTCCTCAAGTCACCTTGTCTTACATACCCATATTTCAAAAGAGGCGAAGACATGTCAGGTATGCCATATAATTTCCGTGTTTAGCTTCTAAAGGAAGGATGGGTATATGCTCTTGCTATAAGCGAAAAAGACTCGACGGGTTGTACATCTACCCACCATGTTGAGCCCCCTTGTGTGTAGTAGCATATAATGTGTTTCTATAATTCCTGGGAATGTGGGAAAGTATTTCTATAATGAATAATTTAATAATTGGTGTTAATCCTTGGTGATGGAGGTGGAGGAACATAATGATGAGGCTGTAATTTTTTGATGGAACAGTAAACTTGGGGGTGTGATACTATTGAAACATAATGTGGAATTTTTCATGCTTAATTAATGTATAAATAATTAATTAATGTAAATTGGAAATAAAAAAGGGAATGAAGTAATCTAATAAAGCTCTTTAAATGTTTGTGTGATTATAGGATACTGAGTCTTAGATGTATCATCCCGGAGTCTGAGAGACGTTAGCTGCAGTGGTGTTTAAGACTAGGTAATGCCTATAGTGTAGTTGTGAGTTATAATATATCATGTACTTTTTTGTGTTTTATTCACGAATCCACCCTGTCAGTAAGGGAAACTGAAACCCCGGGAATTCTGAGCCCTGGTGGGTGTTTTCCCCAACATTCTGGTGGAAGGATGGATGGATGACTACCCCCTTTGTCCAACTCTCTTATCTTGGTAGTTACTGGTGCTGACAGGAAAATTGGTTAGTTTTCCCCATATATGTGTGTAGAGGGCTATAATGTCTTGTGGTTATTCACATACATATATTCTTGATATATTTTTCTATGTAATACTATAGGTGTAACGTTTATAGGCTGTGATGGCTTGATGATCCTTACTCAGTGTATTGGCAGTAATGGCTTGAGGAATAATACTCGACGTATGATACACGTTATATGAGATGTGATGGATCTCAGAAACTACCTAGTTAATTTGGTGTGTGAACATGGTGGTTTTGTTGCATGAGGTTCATACTGTGGTTCTTCGCCCAGGTGACTGTGGGCAAGCCATTTTGGAGAGAGATGCTTATGACGTGCGACGTTGGGGAAAAGCGGCAAACCAGTGGGGAAGTAGTAGAGGGGTACCCTTGATATTATTTATTATATGATATATTCTTGTATGCGTTACTTGGTGGGAGTGTCCATGGTGAGGCGGGGAACTTAGTATACCTGTTTAGGTGACGAGTTAGTTTCACTTATTGTGTAGAGGGGGTTGTGACAGAGTGGTATCAGATGTCTGGTTGAGGGATAAGATAGAGTTTGGAGTTAGGCCTAGGTGATATTGCATGGGTTGGTAGGGAAACAGTGTCATTCATGTTTAGAAATTGAGTTAAACACTAGAGACCGACTGAGACATAGGCATTTACAGTCCCCTAAGATGTGATATATGGACCATTATGTTTATAACCAATACTAAACAAAATTATACTAGTAGCAGGGTAGAGACCTTGGAAAGGATCCTGCATCATTCGTCTTTGTGCCTGTGTTTGAATGGGTATACCATATAATATGTTAACCTCAAATAAATAAAAGAAAAAAATTAATTAATTAATGTTGAGTCTTCCACATTCCAGGTTCATGAACTATAACGGTTGTTATTTTATAGGTATGGATCCAGGTCGACGTCCTCATTCGGTTTGCATAGAAAATGTCCAGCTGGTTATTCTAGCAGATCACCACAGGGAAGAGGTTGACGACAATGACACTTGGAGGAAGACACTTCGAGAGTTTCACTGCTAGAGTCTGCAGAAGTATGAGGGCTCTATTTCAGATGTATTTATGAAAGACTAGTTAGAGGAGGTCGAGATCATCATCAGTTCAATTCGTGCTCATAAGGAGCACTGGGTGTCCTTGGTTATAACGATGCTTCATGGAGTAGCAAGGCAGTGGAGGTTCTTGTTCCATGGGGATAGTTCGGAGACAGTGATCTCATGGGAGGATTTCCGAGAGAGATTTAGAGTCAACTTTCTTTCTTTGACATTAAAGGTGTTCAGTCGCCAAGAGCTTCATACCCTTCGACATGAGAGTTCTAGTATTTGAGAGTTTGGAATCCACTTCAGGAACCTTTTAAAATATGAATCAGACCTACTGCCGTATGAGGAGGACATGTCACGACATTTTGAGGAGTCTTTGAGTCCAGAGATCCAGGGCCAGGTCACCCCCATTTCTGCTGAAAACATATCTTGATGTACTGTTGAAGGAAGAGGTTGTTGAGAGGACTTTGGACCGGACCAGATCGTCAAGAGAGGGGAATCGGATTGATTCCTCACGAAGCAGAGCTGTGGTCCGGGGTTCCCGGTTTTCAGGGAAGAAGAGTTTTCGTTCAGTCAGGGGTAGGTCCGAGAACTTTACAACTCGTTCCACCAGAGGAAGCAACTCTCAAGACTATTCCAAGGGATTAGGCGCTTGATTTTCTTTTGGTAGTCGTGGTCATCAGCAACAGGAGTACCCGAACATTTAGAGTGGTCATCGTGCACCAGGCGGTACGCTCCAGGTTCCTCCGTTGAGGCAGTTCTAGCCAAGGTAGCAGTAGCATGTTGCAGCATATTTAGATCAGCAGAGGGTAGATAGGGCTGGTTAAGGACATCCCCATGACACTCCATGTCCTCAGAGAGCAGAGCGCGACTATGGTGGTGGTTTTCATCTGGGTCAGAGAGGCCTCAGAGGATCTGTTGGTTAGCTTTATGCTCTACCATTGCCATCTCCAAGTGATCCAGACATAGTTCAAGGTACCGTTTTCTTGTTTTCTACCTTGGTGTAAGACTTGTTTGATTCAAGAGAAACACAATCCTTCATATCACCTACCCTTTTCCATGATTTGGGTCTTGAGGTATAGAGACTTCCGGTGCCCTTTGAGTTAACTACGCCAGTTGGAGGTTGAGATGACTTGTTTGAAGTATGTAGAGACTGTGATCTAGTGTTGGGGCAACACCACTCTTAGGGAGATTTCATATGTTTACAAATAGAACCATAAGATGCCATCCTCAACATGGATTGGTTTTATTCAATGCAGGCTATCATGGATTGCTTCAAGAATAAGGTCTTATTCATTGGTGAAGATGAAGAGAAAGTGGTGTTTTTTGGAGAGCGAGATCAATGGATGGGTTATATGCATGGTCCATCCTTATCGTCCATGATGGATGAGATTATGATGAGTTATTCAAAGGTTCAGTAGTTGGCATTTCCTAGGGTCGTAGTGGAGTACCCTGATGTCTTTCCAGAAGAGGTTGTAGTATTACCCCCTCAACGAGAAAATGAGTTTTTGATCGAGCTATAGATAAGAGAGTCTCTTATATATACGTATCTATATAGGATGTCCCCTTAGGAGTTACGAGAGCTACGTATATATCTTGACGACCTATTCCAATTCGGTTTTGTTTTGCCAAGTGTGTAACCATAGGGTGCACCAGTTTTGTTTGTGAAGAAGGCCAACGGAAGTTTGCGGTTGTGTGTGGATTATCATCACTTAAAAAAAGTGACAATAAAAAATCACTATCCTTTTCCGTATATTGATGAATTAGTCAATCAACTAAAGGGTGAAAGTTGGTTCCCAAAGATCGACTTGTGGTTGGGATATCATCAGATGCGTGTGAAGAATGTGGATATCCCGAAGAATGTGTTCCGTTATCGTCATGGGCATTATGAGTTCGTTGTAATGCCATTTGGCATGACGAATGATCCATCTGTATTCATTGGATTGATGAATGCTATGTTTCGTGACATCTGTATTCGTTGTAGCTGATTCACTGAGCCTAAATTCATATAGTGATGCTGTGCGTGAATCTGGCGATTCTTGGAGAGTAATTGATGAATTGTCTGTATTGCATATTGATAAGGAAGAAGTTGTGGGTAGAGGTTTTCTTTTTCAGATGATGGTACATTCATTCGTGATGTAGAAGGTAGAAGAGTCCTAGTTGGGGGATCTTGGGGTGGAGGTATGGAGAGACCGAGTTGTTTGTGGTGAGGCCCCTGATGGTTGGTCGGAGGAAAAAAAACACTGAGTGTTGTGTCATGGAAGGCTTTTTGTTCCCATAAAGATGTGTGAGACAGTTTTCCGAGAGATCCATAGTTCACCATTAGGAGTACATCATGGCGTGAAAAAAATGTACCGCTACTTGCAGTGTCAGTTTTTTTGGCATGGGCTGAAGCGTGCGGTTGCGATGTTTATTTCTCGATGTTTAGTCTTCTAGAAGGTGATGGCTGAACATCATGTTCCTAGTGGTCTTCTCCATCCATTAAAGTTTCCTCAGTGAAATTAGGAGGACATCTCAATGGACTTTGTTTTATGTTTACCTAGAGCTTTAGGAGGACATGATGCTATTTAAGTGGTAGTGAATCATCTAACAAAATCATCCCACTTTATAGCGATAAAGGAGTCTAGCTGAATGAAGGTTTTGTCGAGTAAATATCAAGAGGAGGTGGTCAGACTCCATGGAGTCCATAGGATGATCATTTCCGATCGAGATCCTAATTTTACCTCCAGGGTGTGGAGAGGTATTCAACACGATTTCGGTTCACAACTATGCCTTAGCACTGCTTTTCTTCCTCAGACAGATAGTCAGACATAACAAATCATCCAGACTCATGAAGACATGTTACACTCTTTTTTTCTTGATTTTGGAGGTTCATTGATGATGCACATACCCTTGGTGGTGTTTTCTAACAATAATAGTTTTCACTCCACCATCGGTATGGAACCGTTTGAAGCCTTATATGGCTGGCCTTTCCATTCTCTATTCTGCTAGACTGGGGTCAGGGAGTCATCAATTCCTAGACAAGAACTGGTGCAGAATACAACAGAGATGGTTCATGTGATTCGTGAGAGGATGAAGACAGCGCAAGGTCGTCAGAAATAATATGTTGATCAAGGAAGTAGGCCCTTAGAGTTTAATGTTGGGGATCATGTGTTTCTGAAGGTGACTCCCCATCGTGGGCAGTGAGGTTTTGGTCGTGGAATTAATATTTCTCCCCGTTTTTTGGGACTTTTGAGGTTTTATCTCATGATGGTGTTTTGGCGTATCAATTAGAACTTCCCCCATAGATGATTCAGATACATGATGTTTTCCATGAATCACAATTCCGTCATTATCTTCATGATGACTCTCACATCATCAATTGTGGAGAGATCGATGTTGATGATGATGAAACCTTCGAGGAGCGACCTATGGAAATCCAAGACCGCAAGGAGAAGGTGTTTTGTCGGTGTTATATCCCCTTTTTCATGTCTTGTGGAGACATGGTGGCATGCAGGAGAGTACCTAGGAACGTGAGTCACAGATATGTTCTTAGTACCCAGAGTTGGTTGGTGTTTAACTCATTTCATGTAATGATGTTCCCTACATGGTTAGAACTGGTGCAGAATACAACAGAGATGGTTCATTATATTATATAACATTGATTATAATATGATCATAGAATCCATGGAAATTTTTCCCTCCTATAATCATTTTTTATATATATTTGTCATAACTATTATTTCATAAAATTTTGGAAATATATTATGAAATTAAATTTATTATATATAATACATTTATTTTTTCTATAAAGAACTTAAAATAAATTAATCTCCACCCATACTTTTGACTATTTTCCCCTTATATTAGAAAATAATATAGAAATATTTATGAACATGGATAGATTGCATTGATCCTTCACATTGTTTCTCAGAAATAGTCATGATATCATTTCTTGTAAACATTGTATAAAATTAAAATTTACATTCATTCTATACTATTACTTTTTAAAATTAATTCCATTAATTAATTTCATTAAATAATTTAAACATTTAATCCAAATTTCCCCCATTTATACCATCAATCATGGTTTTCATTAAATGAACCATGATTTTTACATTTCCATCATTATAGAAGAATCATTTTCTCCATAGTGTGGAAATTTGTAACCTAATTTAGAATATTTGGTTTCATGATTATCATTTTCTTCATTGAAATGTTATGTATATAAATATTATTATTTGACTTATTACTCAAATTGTTTTAGTCTTTATACTTCATCAACATTGGAAATGTTCTTAAAATTTGTGATCCATTATTCATCATCACTATAATCATCTTGAATGTAGTTTCCATACAAATGTTCAATGCAAACAAATCTATTTTACATGAATAAATTATCCACATTTCTCATCGTACATTACCTAATGTTTTTTTATACCATTATTGTTGGTTTTCAATTAATTTTCAGAAATATCGTATTATATATTAAGTTAAC
Source organism: Viscum album (assembly GCA_963277665.1). Classification (NCBI taxonomy): domain Eukaryota; kingdom Viridiplantae; phylum Streptophyta; class Magnoliopsida; order Santalales; family Viscaceae; genus Viscum; species Viscum album. The sequence continues at coordinate 471,241,470 of OY728155.1, forward strand.
AACATTTCCAATAATCGTTTTACAAAACCAATTGTAGAAAAAACATTATAATATTATTTGAAACCCATCTTTTTAGGTTTCATTGTTTTTAAATTTTTTAAATTTTCTCCACTAGTCCATTATATTTTACGAATAAATTTGGTTTTCTCAAAATTATAAATACCATTAATTTATTAGCGTTAATATATAATTTTATTGATCTACATTTTTTGGTATTATTATTTTAACCCTAAAGAATGCTTCAAAAATAAATTAACTCATTCAAAATTTTCTATAGTTGATTGTAAATCATTCATTTTACTTATAGTGGGTTTATCATAGAATTATTTTTCCCATTTTTGTAGGATTTTTGTGATATTTGTAAAAAAATATCATAGTTATGACTTATATTGTTTTCCATTATTTTTATAGAAACATTTATTAAAATATAAAATGTCACATTCATATTTATTAATTAGGATTTCTGAAATAGACTCTTTATTTTCACAATGTCTTTCACATCTTAAGGATATATTTATTTTTATTAAATAATATTATATTTTATAAATATTATCATTATCTTACTATTTATTCTATTTTGTGTAAATATAATTATCTACAATCGTAATATATTTATCATTAATTAAGAATCCTTTATTTCAAATACTTCATCAAATTCATAAAAAGTTACATCAAGGAATTTCATAACATCATCTTTTTCATAGATTGAGTTAGCAAACACATTTTCAGATCTACAGAACCTTTCCTCAAATTAAAAAATCATATAGATTATAGATCCAACTAGATTGTACATTTTTCAATTTTTCAAAAACTTTTACTATAAAACAGTATCCATCAATTCAAAATAATATTCATGTTGGTGATTCCCGTTCAGTACTTCTTAAAAATCCATAAAAAGTTTCTATTTAATTGGGAAACAAATATAAGAAGTGCTTTTATAGAGAAATCGGTTTCATATTCTTAATCCATAGATCTATTATTATACCCAAATCTATTTGTTTAATAAAATAATAATTTTTATTATTATTATTTACGTATTCATGTATCAATTTTGAATTTAGAGATGTAGCCCTTTTCTCAATATTATCAACAATGTTTTTTTCTATTAATGTCTTTTAAATCATGGTCAATTTTATCCCTGATCACTGAATTTAGAAGTATTTTTTTCATCATTATTATACATCATATATTAAAAATCATCAATAATTTCACAAAAAAAATCATTAACAAATTTATTTGATATATTTCCACTATAATTGTTTTAATTTAGTAGTGATTCCAATTTCACATATTCCCTTTATGATGAGGTTTTTTATGTTTTCTATTTTCCTTATGATCATTAATGTATTGGAGTGAATTTACTTATAGTCAGTAATTGAATATTATTTTCATTACTCAGCCCAATAGATCTCAAATAGAGACTGCCCCGAGACTTCATCCATTTGACCAAGGGAAGATGTCCAAGACTAAGGTGGCATATCACAAAAAATGGAGGAATTGTCCAAATTAACATGTACACATGCACACATATCCAAGAGAGTTAAAATTTGAAATATAACACAACTAATACTAAGGAATTCCTATATCAGTGATCCAATAAACAGAGATTGATAGTAATGTAATAAACCTGAAAATGGGACCAATATATGCTCTACTAGAAACTGTAGAGATTCCATCAAGCTCTAAGAAGTAAGAAAATGATCAACATTTAGAACATGGAAAATAGCATGGTCAATCATTATCAATATGTGCTTTACCTACTTCATATACTCTCTATACACTATCAAATGGGACATATTCTTTATATGAAAGGACAACTGTAGGATGAACCCATCCAGGGTTGAGTATAAAAATAACTAGTATGAAAAACAAAAAACATTAATCATGAATCCTAGATAAAATGTTTTGTGTAAAATTACCAACAGAGTACTAAATATAAATAAGATTGAATGATCCCAGATATACTATAAAAGAACACTATGCAGTCACGATATCACAGTGTACTACCCAGTATATGATTCTACTCAACGAAATTTTCGTGTATAGGAGAATACACTCAAACAAAAATGACATAACCAAAGAAACTCATCCACTATGTTAGGATCATTGGGACTTTCCCTTAAAAGATAACTGGTCAAATAGACAAAGATAAACAAATAGAGAGTCACAACAATAGAAACTAGGGTACCCCATTATCCCAATATAGATCCACTTTCTATAAAGGGGATTATATTATAATGATACAACAAACACTATCAAAAAGTATTTCTACATGGATGATCAATTCCATTATCAAAGAGTCTATGCTAATTAAATAATTCTTGAATTGGATATAATTATGATAGAGGATCACACTCCATTATCATGGAGGGTCTCAATGAGCTATATTTTAGAATAATTTTATAGAGGGGATCACTATAATGATATGTGGATGTAATACTGCACTGAACCCATGATGGAATGGATTAATAGAACACAATCAACCAATATAGGTCCAGGGTAATGAAATCATATGATAAAAAATTCCTCAATTATTGTTCATGATGTCCATTGGGGTTATAATGTGTGTTGAACCATCCCCTAGACATCCAATGTGGTTATTCCTCACATTGAAATTGTATATATATATATATACACAAAGAATATAAGTATATTTTACGACATGTAGAGATCAGCCAAAACATTCTCATGCTATCTACTTGTGCCCGTACACAGCTGGTAATTCTCATATATGAATTAGTGTACCCCCAACTATTCCGATTATCACTGGGACATGTCTATGCATGTGTACACCTGGTTAGGAACCATGGATGTGTCTGTGCACTTGGCCTTCCCATGCCTGTGTATCCTTACAGATACATGCTTAGCCTCAAAACATGAGTCACATGTTGTGTGATATTTAACTCAATGAGGAAATAATAGTTCCACACAGGTGGTCCCTCCTGAAAAGTAATACCAAATTCGAATTTTTGAAACACAATATTTTAATAGATTCTATAGTTCTTTGTCTAAGGAATCCACCAAGATACAGGATCCATAATTTTCATTATATAATCATAGATCAAGGGTTTTCTAACCTTTTCCATAGTTGATCGCCTTGAATTGTGTTCAGATCTTCTTCGAAAACTACACATTGAGACATCGGTCATCGATGCACATCTATATCATGAAGAATAAAAATTAAAAATATATTCAGATTCACCTCAATTCATACTCTAACGTCATCACGCCATGATAATTGATATAATATGAAACTGTACATGTAGAGTTGATCCATTTCTTCGAACAATGATTATGCATTGATAGAATACCCAAAATTCATCAAACCATTGAACAAAAAAATTGTTGGGACGTACATATTAAGAACGAGGGGAGATATCTCCAAATTATCCATTATTTTTTATGATCCTAACCATTTTTTTTTCGCCCTATATCCATTTTCATATAAATATATAGAAAAGTGGGATGAAAACCTTGAAAAAAAATACATCTATTTATATCTACATTGATGTGATAACCAATTCTTTTTTATGGAATTATTCTTCATTCTTCATGGATAACAGAATTGGATAAAAAAACTAAATAAAAAGTCATTCTACTAGGATTTCGGATCAATCGCTAATAAGGAATGGTATTGTGTTTTGGTAGTTAGAAAGATCCACAGGATTCGTTGGAACATTAGTCCTTAATCCTAATATTATATTGCACTGTATTCCAATAATTATCTATTGGTATATATATGTCTCTATGGTTTATAGGATAACCCTAAGAAATCTCTATAATAATGCATTTGGAGACAAGAACATATTATACATCAATAATAAATAACTATAATAATGAAATTTATTTTTTTATTCCTTTTCGCATGTGAAAGCATTTTGAAAAACACTATGTGCCAAAAAATTATATGTCACTGCTGCATAAAATGTATTCAACAGCGCTGGTATTTGTGAGTTCTAGCTAAATGAACTGTTAAATTCCATCTTTATTGGGGCTAAAATATTTGCTAATAAAGGCCACCATTTAAAAGAAATTTTTTAGCATTGATAAATTGTACCCTTTATTAATGCTTTATTTTTTCACAAATAAATGATACTATTTATCTACACATTATTTTTAGTATTGATAAATGGTACCATTTATTAGAACATTATTTTTAACATTGATAAAGGGTTCCCTTTTAAGCACACTTTTAGGGCTAATAAAGGTCCAAAATAAAATGAAAAAAATAAATAACTGAAATTATGTTTTTTTAATTTCATTTGTTAAAATATTATTTTCAAAAATGAATAAATTGAATATACACATATATAATTTTAGAAAAAATAAATAATAATAAATATATAGATATGTAAAATGAGTAAAATGGATTAAGTAAATAAATAAATGTTTGAAATTATTAAATTAATAATAATTTTAAAAAACATATTAATTAAATAATTATTGATAATTATGTATAAATTTAATATACATATATATAGATTACTAATGTTAATTAATTGTATATATTTATTATAGATATATAAAATGAATAAGTTTTAATAGTTAAAGGAAAAAAATTAAAATAATATAATTTATAGTTTTATATTAAATTTTATTAATGAAATAATTATTAATAAAAATGTATTTGTATAATATATATATATATATATATTTTAAAAGGTAGTAAATAATATGTATTAAATATATATATATATAAATATTAGAAAATGGTAATTAAAAAATTATTTTTATCTTATTTATTTGTAATGATGTTTGATTTTTCAATTTAACAAATATCAAATGTCATGTCTGACATTGATTTCATGTACTTACATATATGTAAGTAAATCATTTTTATATACAAACACACTAACAAGTATATTGGTGCAATATATATAAACACACACACCTAAATTCTGTTTTATTTATTAAAATTTTACTATATTTTATAATTTCATTAAAACATAATATATTTAATTAAGTATGTTTTTAATCGATAAATTTTTTAATACTTCAATTTGGGTATGAATTTTCTAAATTTTTTATTTTTTATTTTATTTTTTAGTATCGTATTTTTATTTTATTCATTTATATATATTTATTTACTATGTTTTAGTATTTTAAACATATATTCATCCACATAAATAAATATATGTATCTATATTTTTTAGATAATATATATATAATTAATAAAAAATATAAATTTTTTCAATATTTTTTAGGTGTACTCATTTTGTATTTTTCAATTTCACTCATAATTAAAATGCATGTTTTCACGATTATATATCCACTAATAATTTTAAAAATATATTAATAAACAAATATGTCCTTATATATATATTTATTAAATTTATGAATTTATAAATTATTAATTATTATAAATAAAAAAATATTATTTTTAAAATAATTATTTTTATAAATATATATTTATTTATTTATTTAAATAATAATAAAAATACAATATATAAGTGTGATTATTAATCATTTATGGGGGAAAATTTTACATCATTTACAAAAATAATATTCACCATCATTTTTTAGTACTCTTAAAGATCAATTTGTATCAGTGCTAAAAAATCTATTAAAAGGCATATTTATCATCTCTAAAACATTAGAAGTAATAAATATCCATTTTAAATGTGCTTTTCAATTTAACATGGATAAAAGTGATCATTATCATCACATTTTTGAAAGCATTGTTTAATATGTCTGTGATTTTTTTAAAGAACCCTAACCATGACACAATCACTTGCAATTTTCAACCTCTTGTGGAACACCTCTATATCTAATGTGACTCATTTATGTTTGGTTAGATTAATAATATGAATAATCCAATGTATATTATTTTTAACTTATCTTCTATCATTTTTTTTTGTTTTGGGTTCCACGTTTTTTTGTTTTTGGTTTCTTCTTAACAATGATGAACTATACATCTCATCTCCTTGCTAATAAAATACAAATAGTGGTTCTATTACATATTGTTTCCCCTTAGGAAATGATTTCAATGAATGAGAAATATGTTTTCTAATGGTAAGGTCAGTCAACATATCTGTATGGTCCTATATGGTTAAATAAAATAAATTTCCACCACATGATAATGAAATTTTAACGATGGATTTACGGAACAATCAAATTGATTTTAGTGAATCGGGAATATTTCAACCCATTTCTACAACTTGTTATCAATATCCCTTACCATTGACCCATGACGTTATTGAGCCAGAAGTATGTCTAAGGTGATGTGATAATCTGGATAGGGAAATATTTTGGTATACAAGGTCAATATATTACAAAATTAAATCAAATTCAAACTTGGGATATTGTTATTGATTTCATAAAGAAAGAAATAGAATTCCAAACAAGAGAAGATATCCATTATTTTTTCTGGGTAGTTTAATTATGTTGGATAATTTAGATACTATAAGAAGTCAAGGATGTTTTTTTATTTTTTCTATAACTCATCTTCTCGAGTCTCATTCTTGTTATTTTGGAGTTGATATGTATAAATTAGTAGGAATATATGAAATTTCATGTTATTATGTGCCATTTTTTAATTCATTTTCAGGAATCTACTAAATCATTAAATTAATAGAAAAATTAATAGTTCATTCTTATATACTAATTAATATTGAATAGGTTTATTAGACATATTAATTTATTGAGTTTATTTTATAACTAACTTTATCGATACTATTAGATAATTAATATATACATATATTTAAAATAATTCTTCTGGAATTTTTATATTATATATAAATTATGAAAATAATTATTATGAATGAAATGAAAGATAGAGGGGGGTAGAGGTTCACATTTAATATAGATTATTTTTTTCTTATTTCGGAATGATTTGTTGTTTTTTTTTGAATGGGAAAATTATCTGAATCTATATATTAAAACATAATATGTAACTAATATTACACTTAGATCACCCTAGGACTGATCGAATGAACATCCTCAATATTCAAGAAATTATTTTTATCCACATGTTCGAGAGGTAATTGTAGATCTACTTCCATTAATATAGTATTATTTTCAATGACAGGATGAATCTATAGTTCCTCTAATATTTTATGGAAATATATCTAAACAATAAAGTTATGATTTCATTGAATATAATAATTTAATTTATAAGAGTAAAAATTTCTTGATTAATAATGATAATAAGTTAATAAAATTACTATATAAAGGGGCGAATGTTATTAATGGGATCCTATAGTGGAGAAAAAATATACAAAACAAAAAGGTTTTCTATCATTATGTACATATAAGTGATGATGAATGTAGGTGGGGTGAGGTTTATTTCTTTAATACCATTTTAGTGGAGTTTTTCCAATTCTATATCAATTAAGGATACACTTTGTGTGATTCCATCATTATAGATTCCTAGGACATATTAATCCTTGTTTCCTCTTTGATGTGAAACATTTATATCAATGTTGTTAGCTGGGGAACCTCCGATTGTCCTTTTGATTGATTCCTTACAGGAAGGGTCATTAGTTATGACTATTAGATTATTTATTGAAATGTAGTCTATGGATGTTTCTAGATAGGGTTCTTCTATAATGATATGTACAATCCTAGTATATTATACTCTTGTTGATGATCTTATAAAATAGAAGCTTCCTATTAATTATTTATGAGTATAATAAGTATAGTCTGGGATTGGGATTAATACATATTCGGAATGATATTAACATCAATATTATATATAATTAATCATTTTTGAAAAGAGTAGTTAGTGTTGTAACACCCGAGACTTTTATGTTATATAAATCATCAAAGGAATCTTTTTCTACACAACACTTTCTTGGCTTGCTTTACATGCAATCGCGACCTTCCTCGATAGCTTGCGTCGTACGCAATACCGAGTTTCACTAAACAACAATATGCTATTAAAACTAGCCGTTATGAATAGTAATAACCACTTTTTGAAATTTTATAAATTTTATTTTTCAAAATGGACTTCATTTTTGGACTCAGAATATCGAAATTAGCCTAGGGTGAAATTTTGGTATTTTTCTGAAAACTTTCAATTTTTGATGAATAGTTAAACCACTAAGTGGTAGGTTAAAAAACTGAATTTTGCATAAAACATAATTTTACCGCTTCTGTGAATGGAATTTCAAAAATCCTACAGACACGGTTGATATCAGTAAGTAAAATGTTGTTCAATGAGATGAAAATAATTTTTTGGTGAATAGTAACTTTTTACTTTTTTACCGTGGTTAATAGTAAATACGGTAACTAAGGGTAAATATGATATTAATATTACCCTAACACATGTCCTAATTCTATTGGACAAGTTTAATTCGACCAAAAACAAACTTAGGAATAAAATATGACCATTTAGGCCCACTTGGATTAGATTAGGACATTTATTATTAATTTATTTAAAGAAGGGTTAAAATAGTTAAAATCAAAGTTTAATAAGTAAATCATTTTTAATATGAGGTTATACATAAGATATATTCGACTATAAATATTCATTAGAAAGCTAAAAAGATTTTCTACATAATGGTATTTTATTTGTAATTTTTAGACAATAAATAACTTAATTTATTTATGACACAATGATGATGCAGTAATTATCTTATTAATGAAATATTGACATAATTGATGTTATAAACACCAAAATAAATGTAATTTGAGACTTTTTATGAATTCCACTAATTTTACAGGTTACTATAATATATTAATGTTGATTTAATCAACTTGGTTCGAACATATAATTCTGTTATGACTTTCACAAAAATCATATATCAAATAGTGTCAAAATTGACACAAAATCGTTTTTAAATAAAATATTATATTATTAATTGTAATTTTATTCCTAAAAATCAAATGTTCGGCCAAATGACTTAGATAAGTATATATATATTAATAATAAACAATTTGGGGTTCGTTTGGCATGTTATAGTAAGTGTATTAACCATATAGTGAAAGAAAACAAAAAGACATGGTAACAGTTAAATTAATTAACTTAGAGTTAAATCTAATTGATAAGGTTAAAATAATACCTTAAACTTGTCTAAATCCTATTGGTTGATAGGATTTCGACCCATCCCCACTTTAGCTTTGAAATAAGACCCTTTGGAACCATTATAAACCGATTTTGACTTTAATATAAAATAATATTTTGAGATATTACTAAGGTGCCCCTCTCCTCCCTTATAAAAGGGCACCTCCTCCCCCTCCTCCTCACACAAAATTGAGCACTCATGCTCGGCCAACCCCTGCCATTTTCTACTCTCCACTTCCCTAGAATGATCCTAGAGGTCCTGGTCTTCTTAAAAGACCAATCTTAGTTCCCTAAGTGGAGGATTCAAAGAGGTGTTCCAAAGAAGAGGTAATATCCATTACCGATCTTTTCAATTTCTTTCTTCTTCAACTTCTTCTTCTTTAGTTGTTTCATGATAAAGTAATAACATCAGTATTAATTACATACTGATATGTTATTATAAATATGAAAAAACCCTAATTCACCTTCTATCCATCCTACGGAAAAATGAAATCACCGCGCGTGCGTACGTAGGGAATACTGTCTCCACGTAGTGGTGTAATCTATTTTCCACCACCACCTTACAAGGATGGGTATAATGGTGTAATGAGTAACTATTTATGATTATTATAAAGTAATATTGATACTGAAATATTATACATATACTCCAATACAATTCCACGATCATAGGAATGATATCATCACTCGTGCGTACGTACGGAATACCGTCTCCACGATGTGATGCGACTCGTTCTACATGATCATAATTAAATAGTAATTATATAAATGAATTGAATGAATAAATATGATATATGATACACTAATACCATTCTGGATATAAGTTATCTATAACATTAAAAGAAGAATAAGAATTTATTCGGCAAAACACGCATAAGAGCAAAAGGAAATAAAGACCCGAGTAACAAGTAACAATGAAATATTACTAACAAGAAGCTAAGAATATGACCATATATGATATAATATCAATATGTATGATTCTGGAATAAGTCAATAACATTATTTAAACCATTATACAGGAGCTTCTGACACGTACAAAGCAAATCGGACCTAAGGTAAGGGAAATATCACAATCTCATTTTTATCAGAGATTGTTTATTCGTAAGTATTTACTGGGGTGTATTTTATCATCCACATCCATGTTTCATCAATATGTAATATTATTTCCATCCACCTACAATTCTTTAAATCCATTTTTACCCTTCGGTGAGTTTTTAGTAATATGTATGAAAGGAATCTTTTGTCGTTTTTCGTACGAGGTACTTTTTGACTTTTCTGACAAAAGTACGAAAAATGTTTTTTTAACTTATACGGCATGAATGGATTTCAAAAAAATTATTTCCAAGAAGCTTCCTTTACAAGTATTCAAGTTTATTTTTAATCAACTTCTTTTATTTTAAAATTTTATGACATGTTAAGAAAGGAACAGTGTTTTTGAAGTAGAAAGGATATTTTCCTCAAGAATGAAGTTCAAGTATTTTATCAAAATTATTTTCCATCTAATATAATAAAAGGGTTCTGTTTTTATCCCTATTATTACATGGATTTGATAATTTTGTGATGGAAACATTTTTATGAATTCCTTTATCTTATATGAATTTTTTTATGATGTCATGTTGTTTAAGAAGCCCATTTTTATTACATGGGTTATGCGATGATGTATGATTTATGATTATGTGGCACACATAAGAAAGGATTCATTATAAGATGGGTGGGACCTATATCTCCCTCCAATGCATTGGGTAAAGATTTTATATCTCATGAGATAGACAGGGCTAGAACGGTAGGTTATACCGGTTCAGTGAAACACGACTGAAACGAGGGTTACTCGATTCAGAAAGGGACTTTGTCCACTAAGATAGTCTTGGCAATGAGTTATGACTAACAAGAAATGATTTTCCATGATTATGTGTGCATGCCACAAAGTTTCAAGTTTCATGTTATGATTATGGGGATCTCATTTTTACTTCTATGATTTATTCCATGTTAATATATTATGATCTCTTTTGCAGGTTATGATTTTCAAAAAGATATGATATGATTTTTTTTATTTGCCCTTGCTGAGCATTTGAGCTCACCCTTTTATGTTTTCTTTTCCCCAGGTCAGGAAGATGGATATTATGTAGAATATTCTAAAAGGGACCCTAGATGTGATGAAATAAATGGGAGACACTGTAGAAGATTTATGAACCAGTTGTTTATGTTTCCCAGTTTCTAAAGACACTATACCTATACGGTCCTTTGTGGTTTTGTCATATGTTGTAATAAGTGTGCTTCAATCTTGAAGTATTAACAATGTATGTAAAGTATGGGTCGTTATAGTTGGTATCAGAGGAAAGGTATAGTCAACCTTTGGAAACTAGGATGTGAAAGCCTTAGTAAGAACCCTAAGGATAAGTCTAAGCATAGAACACAATCTTAGTGTTTTAGAAATGGCCATGAATACCCTAGGATAAGACCTTAAGTGTGAAATTTTATTCTTGATTATGTGGTTTTCCTATTATAATTAGTGTTGCTCACACTATTCTTCTTGGTTTTAGTCAATGGCTAGAACCTGAAGGAACCATGTTAATGCGGAATGCGATGTGCAATGCAATGATTGTCCCCCTGAGCAACCAAACGATATGGGAGCTGGAATGAAAAATCTTGTAGCCATGGTCACACAACTTTCTCAAGCTATGAATCATGTAGGACTTCCAAACGAGCAAAGGAAGGAGCAACATTCTGTTGAATCCTTCATGAGGCAGCGTCCGCCTTCTTTCAGTGGGTCTACTGATCCATTAGTTGCTGAACAATGGATTAGTACTACTGAAAAGATATTTTCAGTTCTTCAATGATCTGAACATGATAAAGTCATCCTAGCAGTGTATCGTTTGGAAGGAGATGTTGATCAATGGTGGAATCTTATTAAGAATACGAGGCAAAGGGATGAAATTGAGTCTATGGAATGGGACGAGTTCAAGAACTTATTTGTCAATAAGTACTTCCCTCGTATTCTCCGAACAAAGATGGCGAAAGAGTTCCTTGAACTAAAGCAAAGGGAAGATGAATCTTTTGGTACCTATGAAGAAAATTTTACAAGACATGCAAGGTAGGCTTCTGGTATTATTATCCAACCTGAGAGTAAGATCGATTGATTCTTTAGTGGCTTAAAACCAAGTCGTCGAAGGGCGTTAGACATAAGGGACTTCAATAGCTACGAGGAAATCTTTCGATGTGCTCTCAATGTCGAGATGGATAATGGAGTAACCCATCAGTCACATGGGTTTGATAAGAAGAGGAAGATGGAATTCAAAGGAAAATCTAAAGAGCACACTGAAAAGAAGATGAGCTTTCCCTTATGCTCAAAGTGTGGAAAGAAACATGGAGGGAGTTGTCTTAAAGGGACAAGTAAATGTTTCAAATGTGGAAAGGAAGGTCATCGGGCATTTGAATGCCGCGATAATGGGAAGAAGATGTCTAATGATGCAAACAAAGGAAGGGATACACAGAATGAACCTACTACACTTCAATGTTTCAAGTGAAAGGAGATGGGGAATTATGCCAATCAATGTCCAAATCCAAGGGTTGATGATGACGGTCGACGTCAACAAAATCTTAAGGCTAAAGACAAAGGAAAGTCACATGCAATTTCTATCAGCGATGTGGAGTACGATAACAAAGTGGTGAAAGGTACACTTACCATCCACTCTAAAGTAGCAAATGTTTTATTTCATTCTGGATCCACCCACTCTTTTATTTCTAAAGAATTTTCTAGGGGTATCACCGTATTACCTCAAAAATTAGATGTTGAGTTAGCTGTGACAACACATCATGGGACAACAGTCGCATCAAAAGTTTATAATTCTTCTCCGATCGAACTTTGTGGGAAATTGCTTCCTGCAAATCTTGTGATCCTTCCTTTAGTGGAATTTGATTTTATTCTTGGCATGGATTGGATTTCTCTACATGGAGCTCATATCAATTTCCAAATAAGGGAAGTCACATTTCATATTCCAGATCAATCTACGATCGTCTATCAATGCAAGGATGAACATAACCTTCCAGTGGAAATTCCATCCATCTTATGGGTCTTGATTCCACTAAATGAAGGTTATTTATCTCAAATGGTTGGTGAGAAACTCACGATTAAGAATATGCCCATTGTACGGGATTTTGTTGATGTCTTTCCGGAGGAATTACCGGGTCTTCCACCAAATCGTGAAGTTGAGTTTTCAATAGAACTCGTACCGGGTTCTTTGCCTATTTCAAAGACACCTTATAGAATGGCCCCAATTGAGATGCAGGAATTGATGAAGCAACTCCAAGAGAATCTTGATAAGGGATTCATACGCCCTAGTGCGTCACCTTGGGGAGCACCTGTTCTATTTGTTAAGAAGAAAGATGGATCAATGAGACTCTGCATTGATTATCGAGAACTTAACAAGATCACTATCAAGAACAAATATCCTCTCCCACGCATTGATGACTTATTTGACCAACTATGCGGAGCTCAATACTTTTCCAAGATTGATCTTCGTTCAGGGTATCATCAATTAAGGGTCAAAAGGGAGGATATACCAAAGACGACTTTCCGTACAAGGTATGGACACTATGAATTTATAGTGATGCCATTTGGTCTTACTAATGCCCCTGCTATCTTCATGGATCTAATGAATAGAGTCTTTAGAGACTGTCTTGATCAATTTGTGGAAGTCTTTATAGACGATATTCTTGTCTATTCAAAGGGAAAGGAAGAGCATGAAGATCACTTGAGAATTATATTGAAGACCCTGAGAAAGGAGAAGCTTTATGCCAAATTTACCAAGTGTGAATTTTGGCTTCAAAAAGTTGCATTTTTGGGTCACATAATCTCAAAAGAGGGGATATCTGTGGATCCAGAAAAAACAGAGGTTATCAAAAGATGGTCGAGACCAACAACAGTAACTGAGATTCGATGTTTTCTTGGTTTGGATGGATATTATCGACGTTTTGTAAAGGTTTTTTTACGATTATCTAATCCACTCACCAAGTTGACTCAGAAAGGAGTTAAGTTTGTCTGGACAGAGGAATGTGAAGAGAATTTCAAGGAGTTGAAAAGAAGGTTATCCAGTGCACCTGTGCTCACACTGCCTTGTAGTGGAGAAAGGTTTGTGATCTACAGTGATGCATCCAAGAAGGGATTGGGGTGTGTTCTTATGCAAAATGATATGGTGATAGCTTATGCCTCACGACAGTTGAAAATCCATGAGAAAAATTACCCAACACATGATTTGGAGTTGGCTGCGGTAATCTTTGCATTAAAGATTTGGAGGCATTACCTTTATGGTGAAAGGTGTGATATTTATACTGATCATAAAAGTTTAAAGTATATTTTCACACAAAAGGAGTTGAATATGCGCCAAAGAAGATGGTTGGAGCTGATTAAGGATTATGACTGCTCAATCCATTACCACCCTGGGAAAGCAAACAAGGTGGTAGATGCATTAATTCGACAAGACCATGCTTGTTTATCCATGATGAGGATCACAAAAGATCCAATATTTATGGATTTACAAAGGATGGATCTTGGAATTATAATGGAAGGGGAAAAATCTTATCTTTCTCAAATGAATGTTCAACCATCTATACATGTGAAGATTAAAGAGGCACAGAAAGAAGATTTCGAGTTACAAAAGAAGGTGAGAGATGTTCCTGAATTCAACCTTGATTGTGATGGGATAATAAAGTTCAGGAATAGGGTTTGTGTTCCTTCCATCCCCGAATTAAAGGAGCTGCTGGATGAGGCTCATAGTTCTTCATTCTCTATTAATCCTGGAAGCACGAAGATGTATAGGGACCTGAAAGAGTACTTCTGGTGGGATGGCATGAAAAGAGATGTTGCTGAATATGTCTCTCGATGCTTGGTTTGTCAACAAGATAAAGATGAGAGACAAAAGTCTAAGGGGATGTTACAACCATTACCCATACCCGAATGGAAATGGGAAAACATCACTATGGACTTTGTCACAGGACTTCCTAAAACATCCAAAGGCAATAATGCTATTTGGGTCTTAGTTGATCGTCTTACAATGTCTGCACACTTCATTGCTATTAGAGAGGATTTCTCTCTAGATCAGCTTGCCAGGATATATGTAAAGGAAGTGGTAAGATTTCATGGAGTAACACTTTCTATTGTATCTGATCGGGATCCGAGATTTACCTCGATGTTTTGGCGAACACTTCAGCATACTCTGGATAAAGAGTTGAGTTTCAGCACTGCTTATCATCCCCAGACAGACGGTCAGTCTGAAAGAACAATTCAAACCCTAGAAGATATGTTGAGAGCTTGCTCTATGGATTCCAAAGGAGGTTGGGATCAACACCTACCTTTGGTGTAATTTTCTTATAATAATAGCTTTCACTCCAGTATTCAGATGGCTCCTTATGAAGCTCTCTATGGAAAGAAATGCAGGACTCCAACTTGCTGGGATGAAGTTGGGGAAAGAAAGCTATTAGGAACTGATCTCATTGATGAAATGGCAGAAAAGGTCAGATCTATTCAACAACACATAAGAGCAGCTCAGAGTCGACAAAAAAGTTATGCCGACAACCGAAGAAAAGAACTAGAGTTTGAAGTGGGTGATAAAGTGTTCTTACGAATATCTCCCTGGAAAAAGGTTATGAGATTTGGAAAGAAGGGGTAGTTGAGCCCTAGATATATCGGTCCTTTCGAAATACTAGATCGTGTTGGGAAGGTAGCTTACCGATTGGCACTTCCACCGAATCTCTCTCAAGTTCACGATGTGTTCCATATATCTCTCCTGAGAAAGTACATACCAGATCCTTCACATGTACTCAGCTCAGAAGTTGTACCGCTGGAGAAAGATCTTTCTTATGAAGAACATGCGATAGAGATTCTGGATCGTAGCGAAAAAGTCCTACGAAATAAGACCACTCGATTGGTGAAAGTTTTATGGAGGAACCACCAACTTGAAGAAGCTACATGGGAGCTTGAGGATATGATGAGGGAGAAGTATCCTCATCTGTTTGTTACAAAGTGACGAATTTCGAGGGCGAAATTCTTTTTAAGGGGGGTAGAATGTAACACCTGAGACTTTTATGTTATATAAATCATCAAGGTAATCTTTTTCTACACAAAACTTTCTTGGCTTGCTTTACACGCAATCGCGACCTTCCTCGATAGCTTGCGTCGTACGCAATACCGAGTTTCACTAAACAAAATATGCTATTAAAACTAGCCGTTATGAATAGTACTAACCACTTTTTGAAATTTTATAAATTTTATTTTTCAAAATGGACTTCATTTTTGGACTCAGAATATCAAAATTAGCCTAGGGTGAAATTTTGGTATTTTTCTGAAAACTTTCAATTTTTGATGAATAGTGAAACCACTAAGTCGTAGGTTAAAAAACTGAATTTTGCATAAAACATAATTTTACCGCTTCTGTGAATGGAATTTCAAAAATCCGACAGACACGGTTGATATCATTAAGTAAAATGTGGTTCAATGAGATAAAAATAATTTTTTGGTGAATAGTAACTTTTTACTTTTTTACCGCGGTTATTAGTAAATAGGGTAACTAAGGGTAAATATGATATTAATATTACCCTAACACATTTCCTAATTCTATTGGACAAGTTTAATTCGACCAAAAACAAACTTAGGAATAAAATATGACCATTTAGGCCCACTTGGATTAGATTAGGACATTTATTATTAATTTATTTAAAGAAGGGTTAAAATAGTTAAAATCAATGTTTAATAAGTAAATCATTTTTAATATGGGGTTATACATAAGGTAAATTCGACTATAAATATTGATTAGAAAGCTAAAAAGATTTCCTACATAATGGTATTTTATTTGTAATTTTTAGACAATAAATAATTTAATTTATTTATGACACAATGATGATGCAGTAATTATCTTATTAATGCAATATTGACATAATTGATGTTATAAACACCAAAATAAATGTAATTTGAGACTTTTTATGAATTCCACTAATTTTCTAGGTTACTATGATATATTAATGTTTATTTAATCAACTTGGTTCGAACATATAATTCTGTTATGACTTTCACAAAAATCATATATCAAATAGTGTCAAAATTGACACAAAATAGTTTTTAAATAAAATATTATATTATTAATTGTAATTTTATTCCTAAAAATCTAAGGTTCGGCCAAATGACTTAGATGAGGATATATATTAATAATAAACAATTTGGGGTTCGTTTGGCATGTTATAGTAAGTGTATTAACCATATAGTGAAAGAAAACAAAAAGACACGGTAAAAGTTAAATTAATTAACTTAGAGTTAAATCTAATTGATAAGGTTAAAATAATACCCTAAACTTGTCTAAATCCTATTGGTTGATAGTATTTCGACCCATCCCCACTTTATCTTCTAAATAAGACCCTTTGGAACCATTATAAACCGATTTTGACTTTAATATAAAATAATATTTTGAGATATTCCTAAGGTGCCCCTCTCCTCCCTTATAAAAGGGCACCTCCTACCCCTCCTCCTCACACCAAATTGAGCACTCAAGCTCGGCCAACCGCTGCCATTTTCTCCTCTCCACTTCCCTAGAATAATCCTAGAGGTCCTGGTCTTCTGCAAAGACCAATCTTAGTTCCCTAAGTGGAGGATTCAAAGAGGCGTTCCAAAGAAGAGGTAATATCCATTACCGATCTTTTCAATTTTTTTCTTCTTCAACTTCTTCTTCTTTAGTTGTATCATGATAAAGTAATAACATCAGTATTACTTACATACTGATATGTTATTATAAATATGAAACAACCCTAATTCACCTTCTATCCATCCTACGGAAAAATGAAATCACCGCGCGTGCGTACGTACGGAATACCGTCTCCACGCCGTGGTGTAATCTATTTTCCACCACCACCTTACAAGGATGGGTATAATGGTGTAATGAGTAACTATTTATGATTACTATAAAGTAATATTTATACTGAAATAATATACATATACTCCAATACAATTCCACGATCATAGGAATGATATCATCACTCGTGCGTACGTACGGAATACCGTCTCCACGATGTGATGTGACTCGTTCTACATGATCATCATTACATAGTAATTATATAAATGAATTGAATGAATAAATATGATATATGTTACACTAATACCATTCTGGATATAAGGTATCTATAAACTTAAAAGAAGAATAAGAATTTATTCGGAAAAACACGCATAAGAGCAAAAGGCAATAAAGACCCGAGTAACAAGTAACAATGAAAAATTACTAACATGAAGCTAAGAATATGACCATATATGATATAGTATGAATATGTATGATTCTGGAATAAGTCAATAACATTATTTAAACCATTATACAGGAGCTTCGGACACGTACAAAGCAAATCGGACCTAAGATAAAGGAAATATCACAATCTCATTTTTATCCGAGATTGTTTATTCGTAACTATTTACTGGGGTGTATTTTATCATCCACATCCATGTTTCATCAATATGTAATATTATTTCCATCCACCTACAATTTTTTAAATCCATTTTTACCCTTCGGTGAGTTTTTAGTAATATGTATGAAAGGAATCTTTTGTCGTTTTTCGTACGAGGTACTTTTTGACTTTTCCGACAAAATTACGAAGAATTTTTTTTTAACTTATACGGCATGAATGGATTTCAAAAAAATTATTTCCAAGAAGCTTCCTTTACAAGTATTCAAGTTTATTTTTAATCAACTTCTTTTATTTTAAAATTGTATGACATGTTAAGAAAGGAAAAGTGTTTTTGAAGTAGAAAGGATATTTTCCTCAAGAATGAAGTTCAAGTATTTTATCAAAATTATATTCCATCTAAGATAATAAAAGGGTTCTGTTTTTATCCCTATTATTACATGGATTTGATTATGTTGTGATGGAATCATTTTTATGAATTCATTTATCTTATATGAATTGTTTTATGATGTCATGTTGTTTAAGAATCCCATTTTTTTTACATGGGTTATGCGATGATGTATGATTTATGATTATGTGGCACACATAAGAAAGGATTCATTATAAGATGGGTGGGACCTATATCTCCTTCCAATGCATTGGGTAAAGATTTTATATCTCATGAGATAGACAGGGCTGGAACGGTAGGTTATACCGGTTCAGTGAAACAGGACTGAAACGAGGGTTACTCGATTCAGAAAGGGACTTTCTCCACTAAGATAGTCTTGGAAATGAGTCATGACTAACAAGAAATGATTTTCCATGATTATGTGTGCATGCCACAAAGTTTCATGTTTCATGTTATGATTATGGGGATCTCATTTTCACTTCTATTATTTATTCCATGTTAAGATATTATGATCTCTTTTGTAGGTTATGATTTTCAAAAAGATATGATATGATTTTTTTTATTTGCCCTTGCTGAGAATTTGAGCTCACCCTTTTATGTTTTCTTCTCCCCAGGTCAGGAAGATGGATATTAAGTAGAATATTCTAAAAGGGACCCTAGATATGATGAAATAAATGGGAGACACTGTAGAAGATTTATGAACCAGTTGTTTATGTTTCCCAGTTTCTAAAGACACTATACCTATACGGTCCTTTGTGGTTTTGTCATATGTTGTAATAAGTGTGCTTCAATCTTGAAGTATTAACAATGTATGTAAAGTATGGGTCGTTATAAGTTTCAACTTTATAAAATAGTTTTTGACAAAAGTGCGCATACCTACATGAATTGAAAGAACATGTTTCCTCAATTGTGAGCAGTATTGATATGCCAAGATACTATGTATATAATATGTTGTAGATTTTTATATTGGAATATTATTAATATAGATTAATATTGTTAATTTTTATAAAAAATACAATATACACCATGCACAAAAGCCACAATTAGATTCATCTTGCAAGAAAATTATTATTTTCATGAAAGATGTATAACACATAAATACATAAGTATAACAATCCAAAAAATGACTTATTAAAACTATCCTCATATTTTTTATTTCCTTTTATCTAATGATAATTGATTTTGCTCCCTCTTTCATACTAGCCTTCTTCAAAAAAAAAATTTCAAATTTTCCATGATGACATACCTCCCACTCTATTTATATTCATTAATCTCTATCAAAATTTTGTTTTGTTTTTTCATACCACATATTCTAGATCATTCTCTATCTATTTCTTCCTTTCATTCTTCTAATAAACATGTTCTAAAGAACACAAAAATTGACATCAAAAAATTAATCAAAACATAATGAATAAATTTAGGTGTTTTCTTGATATCCAGATTCTTATACGAATCACTCTATAATGTTTGACAACATTTCATCCTCCTCATTTTATTAATATTTTAGAAATAATAATTAAAATTTTATTTGAGTAATTTTTGAACCTCTATGGAAACTCAAATATCATCTACCAAATAGTTATTATTTCATTTTTCTATTAAAGATTCATCCTTCGCCCCTTCTATATTTATTGAACACCTTTGAGCAGTTATCATCCAGTATGATCAGAAGTACATTGTATAGGATGAATTCTGTTATAAAAGATAGATATTCGTATGTGGATGTCCAAAAAATATGGGAGCTATATACCAACCAAAAAATGAAATAATAATTTTTTTTTAGGTATTCCATCAACAAACATGGGATCCATAATTATTGGAGGAATTCTAGTTTTATATAGGGATCCAAATCCATCATCATGAGATGAATGGAAATCAAGTGTCTGAAGAAGAATTAATTAAGTGTATTGAAGGATAGTTGTAGTTTAGTATTGATGTATTATATATCCTTTCAAGACATTAAAAATTTTTAGGCAAGATGCATGAAATTGTTAATTTTTAGGCATTGAGTGTATTTTATTGTTGTTATTGAAGACAAATAAAATGTTTTACTACTAATGCAGACATTGTCTTCTAAACATGACGATGTTGTAAATCCATTGGAAGAATACACTATTGATGATGAAACCATGGAATTATTATGGGATCAGGAACATTTTTATGATAAAAACAACAACAACACAATATCATTGTTTTTTATAGTATTAAGAATGAAAAAAATCAGGGTATTAAATTTGAGGTTGGTTGGAATCATCATGGAAAATTTATTGATCCCAAAAATTCAATGTTCATTACTTATATTTGGGTCACAACATTGTTGAATGTGATGATTGATTTTCAATAATGGAACCACATCCAACAAATAATGATTGAAATACATTAAATAGATATAATAGTAATGGTATATTATACATTATCTATTTTAATGATTAATTATATAATTAAATGGGGATTTAATTTTCATTATTCCTGGATGACTACATTTTTTCAAATATTTCTTTAATATATTTTTCTAATTGTCCACCAGAATAGCCCTTAGAGACATCTAGAAACATATAACAAATCTACATCTTAGGTATTTTTAAGCAAAATTAATTCCCATCCACCACTTAGTTATGAATTCAATTTAAATTTGAAAATATAGACCATTTTCATCAATCATTGCAATTCCAAATCATTTGATGTTTATTATAGTCGATAAGATATTAATTGAAAAACAATTTCTTAAATAACATGATTCAAAATTGTTAATTTATGAAACAAAAAATGATTTCTGAAAATATACAACATGAATCAAAACCAACATACTCATATTGCACACAATGGATGGGGTATACATCCTTAGATAATAGATTGGTAAATATTTTAAATAAAAAATAATTGTTAAATTATATAATATGAAACAATATTTTTTACTTTGATTACATGTTGATTGGTGAATCAAAATCATATTCCACTTCCAACACATGTCATCTACTATGGAATGAGGCTTATGTAAAAAAGATGGGTAAATTAGTGGATGAAACCAAAAAAAAAGAAGTATATGAATCATGTATAAGTGGAACATACATGTAATTCATTATTCATTATAACAATATTACATAAAAATATATATTTATGTATACATTTTGTTACATGGTTCAGAATCAAAAATAAACAATTAATATATCATAGGAAAAAGTAATTTTAGTATCTTTTCATAATGCTGAAATATAAGGCCATGTTATAGGATTAGGTTTTATAGTAACTCTTAGAACATATTTTGTTATTACAAAGCCCCATGAAGAAAAAAGTAATATAATGAGATTATTTCAGACACAAATAGACTCAGTATATGATATTATTTTGTGGTCTGGTTTGTCAAAACACTGTTTAAGAAAGGATCATATAATATTAGGAATGGGGAAAAGATCCATACATGAACCAAATGATCCCAGTAGCATTGAGGTGATTCTTTCCCCCCAATCACATACCTTACCCAAGGTAATCAGTTTTTTCAGTACTATTTCTCATAATTGTGCATAAAAAAACTTTTGATAACTTTATATTACTAAAATTATGCAGGGTACAATTGATTGTGATGTGAATCTATCAACACCCATGTATTATCATGTTATGATGGGTATAGTGTATAATATCTATAGAGACATGATACATAATCTTCCCCTCCCAAAAGATTACATGATAGTGGGTATTGAGGTAGTGTAAGAGCCGATATCTGTGTTTTTTAATCCATTTTATGGTCCATATATAATAATGATCGAAGATAAAATTGTAGCATTCATATCATAGAAATATATTCTTATAAAGGTACCTGAGGAGCAACTTTACAAAAAATTTTGATTTGAAAAACATCTAACTATTTTCGATAAAATGTCTGATGTGAGGTATGATATTATAAATGAAAAATGTGGTGGATAAATGGAGGTCAGATCAATAAAATCAACACAATAAAACAAGAAAAAAAATTACCTTCCTAGAGTAACTTCTCCCACCTTTTCAAGAGAAACATTTATTATGATTAAAAATTTATATGGGGAATATATTTATAGATAATCCCTTGTATTACATTAAATATGAATAAAAAATATATTCTGTTTCTATGGTATATGTAATTGGTATTGGGAGTCTATAAGGGATTATCAAGAATGAATTGAGGGGCATCATAGTATTGAATACATATATATGGTAAATTTTCATAGTGTTTCAACAAAAATAAGGAGATAATATGATTGTTAATGTAAATAAGTATTCATATTTCATACAAGAAATTTTATACAAACTATACAAAGGGAAGATTGTGTAGAGCATCAGTTGGATTCATTAATCCCTATATAATTTCTGTAAAATACCAGGTAAATAAAGAATATTAATTTTTCATATTTATCCATATTTGTGAATAAAATTTTAATATTAATTTAAAGGGAACGCTATGCTCGATGGCGTACCCAATACGAAACAATGAGTTTCTTTAAAATCTTGCGTTGCACTCTAATAATAATATAATATTATTTTAAATGGTAGTTAAAGCCTAGCCGTTGAAATGGCGGGAATGAACAGAACTAACTACAAAATTATTGTATATGTTTGTCAAATATTTTAAATTTTTTTCCAATAAATGTTACAGGCTTAAAATACGAATTAATCCAATTTTAAGCATAAATCTTCTAATATTATTTAAAAGGTCTATTAACAACTTTTTGATGGAAAACCATTTTTAAATATACTTTTGAAGATTTTATAAGTTATATTTGACAAAATAAAATCCTTCTTTAGAATCTGGTCATCAAAATTTACTTTGTGTAAATTTTTGTTATTTTTCCGATAAAGATCAGTTTTAGTAAAAATGTTGTATTTTAATTCAAATCCTCTTTTTAATTTAACTTATTTATATTATTAGATCATATTTTGAATTGGTAAAATGGACATCATTTATGAATTTGAAATATCAAATATAGCTTAGGGTTATTTTTTGGTATTTTTCTGAAAATGCTTTTTTTAATGAATAGTGAAAAATACAGTTTTTAATTCAAAACTGCCTTTTCATCCAATTTTTTTTATATATATAGATTTTAATTTTAATTTTTTTTAAAGTATAATTGAATAATTTTTTTATCAATGAATACAATTTTGTTTATTGGATGTAATTTCACATTTCAATTGGATGTAAAAGCAAGTCAATCTTTTGGTAAATTTTACTTATTAAAAACTCGTCTTTTGTTTTGACAACGGGATTTACATTTAAATTAATTACTACAATTTATGTGTTTTCAATTTGATAAAATAAATTACATATTTGTAATAAGATTTTCGATGTTATGTGATTAATACTCTTTTGTTTTTGGACATTATGAATAGTAACGACGGTAATTATCTTTAATTATCGTGTTTAATTAGTAATCGGGTAATTAAGGGTAAGAAAACAACATCATAAAAATATAAAATGACCCCAAAATGTGTCCTAATGCTATTTTTGGTGTCTTGGCCGACCATGGGATGCCTTGTTCTTACCTTGGGACCCCATGGAATCACTTTAGTGTGATAGTGACCTTTTATTATATATTTTTTAAAGAAAGGAAAACATAACCAAAGTATGTAACACCTAAGCAAAATAATTTTAATTTTGTCTAAATAAACGATATCTTATACTATAAATATTAATTGGAAGGCTAAAAAGATTTCCTACATCATAGTATATTTTTATAATTTTTAGACATTAAATAAATTAAATTATTTATGACATCATGATGATGCATCGATTACCTCATTAATGAATGATTTAAATAAAATGAAACGATAATGTAAAATATAAGACATAAACTTGGAAATAACACATTTTATGAGTATATTTCGATCCTTTATCACCTTATCCTCGAAATATATCAATCTGGGACCTTTAAAATCCGAAACTCTTTTTAAAATAAATTATCATTTCTTGACTTTCCATGAGTGCCCCTCCTCTCCTCTAATAAAAGTCCCCCACCACTACCTCCTTACCCACACCTCTCAAGCCTTTGGCTCCTCCAAACCCTGCCCATTTTATCTCTACACATACCTCTCTTCATCATTTAAGACTCACCTTTGGTAGAATGCTTATCAAGTAACCCTTTTGGTTCAAACCAAGAGGAGTTACCCGATTTAAAGGTAAAGACTTCACTTGTGTTCTTTTGTATTATTTTGCTTCTCCAAACCCCTAAAATCATTTTCGTCCTTTATTTTTTAACAACACCAGTATCTCAAATATACTAGGATGTTGTCATATGATTTATTCGAGCTACAATTACACTCACCTCCGTCTAATGGTTAAATAACATATTGTTTCTGTGGATGGAGAATTACTGCCTCACGAAACGATGATTGTTCAATCTTCTCTTAACACCTTTCATGGTGTCCATTATGATGCCACTATATTTTATATCAGATATATATGGTATTTATGTTTTCCATATGCTTCTGTATTTTATATTTAAATCATACATTTATTCTATTCATGTTGTTCAAATGCGATAGTTTAATATGAGGAAGTGTGGACTACCGCCCCTCAAGTGATGTGACTCGTTCATGCAATATATGGAATGTATAAAGAAGGAAATTAATAAAAATATGTAACCTATATAACATATATATTATATTTTAATTATAATATATATATCTCTCTGAATTATTTTTAATTCCATTAATATGATAGTGAAATGAATGTTGCGTTCATGCGTACGTACGGCCTACTGTCTCCATGAACGGTGAATTTCATTTCATTTTATCTACAAATGTTATGGAATAGTATAAAATGAATATTTACTGGATATATATAATATTTAAATCATTAATACTATTTTGGAGATGATGTACTTATAACTACATGGACTATTCTTTTCAAACAAGTTCATTTTTGACTCATGTACCAAACATCGACAAAAACATTTGATATGAACTCACATACTTAACTAATTATTATAACATTATAATATGTGATATTAATTGAATAATAAACTTTAAATTAGGTCCTTAATAAATTATAAATTGACAAAAGTTTATTATTCATGAATATAACGAAACGAACCAGACAAGTCAGGCTTGAGGCTAGGGATCCAACCTCTCTCTTTATTTTTAAGTACTCTTTTAATGTAAATTACTTTGAGATCCTCTTTATTATGATGGGGAATGTTATTTTATATTCCTATTTCTGTAAATTTTATTTTAATATGATGAGAGACCCTATTTTATCTCATCAATCCATTTTTGGATGTTATATGTGGCGTTGTTAGGCTGCCGAATTTTCATAAGGGGATTTTCATCTCATTTTTTATTCCCGTGAGATTTGTGCTACATTGGACACTATTTCCTTTTGTGTGGTGAATTTAATTTCCATTATATTAGTATTTTTATATTTTAATCTCATTTAGGGGTAGTTACATCTTCACTGAATGACCCTTCATTCATGGGGTGTAAGTTTCGAAAGTTTCCCAAATCGGTAAAGGAACCTTTCACACTCCTATTTTAAAAAGACATATTTTGTTATGTATTTTAATTTACATATTTTTATGTTGGGATATGTTATTCTATATCATTATTGATGTAAATTTTATTTCCAAGTGATTATATACCATTTTCTCTCTCATCAACTAATTTTATGAATTTTAAAGTGACGTCGTTATGCTGTCGAATTTTACCAAGGGAACTTTTTAACCCAATTTCGATTTCTTTGGGTTCAACATGTAGTTATTGAATATTTCATCCTTTGAATATGTGTGAATGACCTTTTATTGTTTTACACTTAATATCCACTTATATTGGGCGTATTTATATTTTTCACACATAATTTTGAGATGTATTTATCCTTAATTTAAGGATACCTTCTTTATAAGGGATGTCAGCTCATTTTACATTTCTATTGAGACTTCATTGTTGTTAGGAACCAATTCACTATTATATGGTGTATATACTGTACTTTGGAAAATTATATCATGAATCAATTTATTCTCATGATATTATAATGTTCTGATTAAATGTTATTCTTCAACTATTGTATTCAAGTGTATCAAATTTTGGTAATAACCCTTTAACTAAAATATCGCTTTAAATGTTTTAATGATTTGTTCTTATTAATATCCATTATTTCAAAATGGTTTTAAGGATTTTTTTATATGGATATTAATGGTTTAAAATGTCAAAAGCTTCAAGGTGGTATGGAAAACTTTGATTCAAAAATATCTTTATTGATTTTTCTAAATGGTTTTGAAAATGGTTTTTTGAATGGATTCATTAATTCAATATCTTAATGTGTTATTTTGTTATTGCAATGTGGGAATGTTATTCTTAATTTATGCTTATGTTATGTGATATGATTATGTTTTGTTTCTTGGGAATTTTTAATGAAAACATGTGGTTCTGTGATAAACTAAGGGCGGGTGATCCCGATATAGCTCTCCAATACATTGGGTAACGTGAAGGGGTTAAATGCTAAGGTTTCTCTAAAGAGATTTAGGGAATATACTATGATGGTTATTCCCAACGAAACAATAAGGGTTACTCCCTACGTAATAATGTTATTAATACCTCATTTTACCTTTATGTCTTATGATTTCTATGAGTTATTCATAAATATTTTGATTTCATGAGGTATGTTAACATGCTTATGTTTTATGAGTAATGTATTATTTCATTGATCCCTATGTATACTTTTACTAATGTTTCCTTTTAGTATTTATATATCCCCTACTGAGATTTTTATGCTCATCCCATTTTTTTTGAAATGTTTTTCATAGGTCAATGGAAAGGTACATAATATGATGATAGTGTCAAGGAAGTGTCAAGAAAGAATCCATGTTTTATTTTAAATATGTTTCTGTTGATGGGAAAAAGTGAATACTATCTTTTATGTAATAACTTTGTTTAAATGTGGAATGTAATGCATGATTTAAGATCTAATTCTCTAAAACTATAAACCTAAAAATATCCTCAATGTGTATTTTTGAAATAACTAAAGATTAAGTAAGGTTTAAGGCTGTGTCCTTATAGTTGGTATTAATGGGCGGTTTAGATAACTTTAGAGGTTAGGGTATTCTTTAAGCATAAGTGACATTACCATGATGGATAGGATTTCAGAATGAGTCATAGTTTTAAGATAAAGTGAATGAGTAAGTATATCTTATTGTTTATCTTCCTCTTTAGTACATGCTGATTTTGTTGATATACTCATACTGAAATTTTTTGTTTTAGTAAATGGATGGATCTAGCAGGCCCCAAAGTGACAATGGGTTTGACGGAAACTGTGTTGGTTCTCTGATTAAGAGACTGGATGAAATAGGGGATTCAATAAGAAGTCTCGTAGTTATTCTAAACCAACTATCAGGAGTCATGATCAACCACTTGAACATTGGAGAGTTCTCTAATGCATCATGTATGAGAGAACTAACTAGACATGGAAGTTTAGGTAATAATTATAAAGGTAACCATTAGGGTTTATATTGTCCTTAGTTTTGAGTTAATTATGGGTTACTATATGTTATAATGGAATATGAATGAGATGAGAAAAACATGAGGTTAAATTATGTTATGGTTTTTTTGAAGATTTTATCGCTCTTGGGGGAATGTTATAAGAATTATGTAGTTTTGGAAAAAGGAAAACACGTAGACCATGTGACAACCTGTCGCATATGACGAAACTACGGGAATCGAACCCACATCCAAAGTGGGATTGGTATTTATCGCCTACCACTAGACTACGTGAATTCCTTGTTTAGTTTGACTAATTCTTCTTAGTTAGATGATCTTGTGAATCTATAATAACTTTATTTTGGGTTATCTATGGAAATTATTAACCTATCATGGAGGATATGTGATTAGGTTAATTACTTTTCAGTATAAGACTTTAAGAGTAACTGATGTTATTTGGAGATAAATGTTAAGGTTTATCTTCGAAGACATTGTGATTAAATCCTTCAGAGATTTGGGTTTAAGTCTTAGTTTTGATTTCTCTGAAGAATTTTATGGACATATTTTTATTGAATGGTCATTGTTGAACTTTGGGTATTTTTTGACAAATTATGGAGATTAAGAATAGATTTTTTTTATAAAGGATTATATTTTTTGTGTATTATCTGATCTCATACTAACCTTTTCTATTTTAGTTTTGGTTAAGGTCTAAATACATGGGAAGTATATAGTTCTCTTTTTTGGATTAGGTGATTCTCTAAAAGTTGATTATAGCTCTCTTAAGGTGAACAAGTCATCCTAAATACTCGTCTTTTGGAGAAAATACGGGTTCGTGTAAGAAATATAATAAAAGTTGAAATTCAACATGACAAGTAAGTATGTTTCCTTATGTTTTAGTTAAGCTCATAAATAATTTCCTCAATGAAAAGTAACTTAGAAAAAAATTTGTCTATTATTTTTTGCTACTGGGGAATCAAATACGGTTTAACCCATCACCAGTTTGTGATTTTCTGGTGATTAACTTTCACCTAAACATGTTTTCTATCACTCTCTCTCAGAACATGAACCTTTGTTTTTTCTACCATATCCTTGTTTTCCTACATTGAATCATATTATGGGTTAACTCTGGTGACCTTTGAACTTCCCTTTCTTTCTTTTAATGTGACAGTTTAATTTACTCTTTTTCTGATTTGGGGCTTTCAATGAATTTTCCAAGCCCAATTTTAAAATTAAGAGGATGCAATTCCAAAAAGAGGGGAATGATGTAACATCCTAGGTAAATAAAAAATATTACTTTTACATATTTATCCATATTTTTGAATAAAATGATAATATTAATTTGAAGGAAACGCTATGCTCGATGGTGTACCCAATACACAACAATGAGTTTATTTGAAATATTAAGTTGCACTATAATAATAACATAATATTATTTTAAATGGTAGTTAACGCCTATCCGTTGTAATGGCGGGAATGAACATAACTAACTACAAAATGATTATATATGTTTGTCAAATATTTTTACTTTTTTCCAATAAATGTTAGAGGCTTAAAATACGAATGAATCCAATATTAAGCATAAATCTTCTAATATTCTTAAAAAGGTCGATTAACTGCCTTTTGATGGAAAAACCTTTTTAAATATACTTTTTAATATTTTATATGTTATATTTGACAAAATAAAATTCTTCTTTAGAATCTAGTCATCAAAATTTACTTTGTGTAAATTTTTTTTATTTTTCCGATAATGATAAGTTTTAATGAAAATGTTGTATTTTAATTCAAAACCACTATTTAATCTAATTTATTTATATGATTAGATAATATTTTGAATTGGTAAAATTTACATCATTTCTGAATTTGAAATATCAAATATATCTTAGGGTTCAGTTTTTGTATTATTCTGATAATGATTTTTTTAATGAATAGTGAAAAATACAGTTTTTAATTCAAAACTGCCTTTTCATCCAATTTTTATATATATTTAGATTGTCATTTTAATTTTATTAAAGTATAATTGAATTATTGTTTTATCAATTAATACAATTTTGTTCATTGGAGGTAATTTCACTTTTCAATTGGATGTAAAAACAAGTCAATCTTTTGATAGATTTTACTTCTTAAAAACCCGTCTTTTGTTTTGACAACGGGATTTACATTTAAATTAATTGATACAATTTATTTGTTTTGAATTTGATAAAATGTATTCCATATTTGTAATCATAAGGTCCACATTATGTAATTAAGACTCTTTTTTTTTTGACATTTTGAACAGTAACGACGGTAATTATCTTTAATTATTGGGTTTAATTAGTAATCAGGTAACTAAAGGTCAGACAATAATATCATAAAAGTATAAAATCACCAAAAAATGTGTTCTAATGATATTGGTGGTGTCTTGGCCGACCATGGGATTCCTTGGGCCAACCTTGGGACCCCATGGAATCCCTTTAGTGTGATAGTGACCTTTTATCATATTTTTTTTAATGAAAGGAAAATGTAACCGAATTATATAATACCTAAGAAAAATAATTTTAATTTTGTCTACATAAATGATCACTTCGACTATAAATAGTAATTGGAAATATAAAAATATTTCATACATCATAGTATTTGTTTTATAATTTTTAGACATTAAATATATTAAATTATTTATGACATCATGATGATGCAGCGATTACCTAATTAATGAACAATTTAAATAAAATGAATAGATAATGTAAAATATAAGACATACACATGGAAAAACCTATTGGATGAGTATATTTATAACCCTTATCACCTTATCCTCGAAATATATCAATGTGGGACCTTTAAAATCTGAAACTCTTTTTAAAATAAAGTAACATTTCTTGACATTCCATGAGTGCCCCTCCTCTCCTCTTATAAAAGGCCACCACCTCTACCACCTTAACCATACCTCTAAAGCCTTTGGTTCTTCCAAAACCTGACTATTGAATCTCTACACATCCCTTTATTCATCATTGAAGCCCCACCATTGGAAGAATGATCTTCAAGAAAACCTTTTGGTTCAAACCAAGAGGAGTTACCCGATCTAAAGGTAATGTCTTCACTTGTGTTTTTTGTTTTATTTTTCTTCTCCAAACCCCTAAAATCTTTTTATTCCTTTCTTTTGTAACAACACACGTATCTTTAATATACTATGATGTTCATATGTGATGTATTCGAGCTACACTTACACAAACCTCCGTCTAATGGTTAAAGAACGTACTGTTTTTATGGATGGCGAATTACTGCCTCACGAAACGATGATTGTTCAATCTTTTCTTAACACCTTTCATGGTGGCCATTATGATGTCACTGTTTTTTATATATGATATATATGGTATTTATTTTTCCCATAGGCTTCTATATTTAATATTTAAATCATACCTTTATTCTTTGCATGTTATGAAAATGCGATAATTTCATATGAGGAAGTGCGGACTACCGCCCCCTCAAGTGATGTGATTCGTTCATGCGATACATGGAATGTATAATGAATAAAATTAATGAACTTATGTGACCTATATAAAATATATATTATACTGTTATTATAATATATATATATATCTCTCTCTCAATTATTTTTAATTCCATTAATATAACAAGGAAATGAAAGTTGCGTTCATGCGTACGTACGGCCTACCGTCTACATGAACGGTGCATTTCATTTCTTTTTATCTCAAAATGTTATGGAATAGTATAAAATGAATATGAACTTGATATATATGATATTTAAATTATTAAAACTATTTTTGAGATGATGTACTTATAACTGCATGTGCAATTCTTTTCAAACAAGTTCATTTTTGACTCATGTACCAAACATCAACAAAAACATTTGATATGAACTCACATAATTAACTAATTCTTATAACATTATAATATGTGATATGAATTAAAGCATAAAAATTAAAGGAGGTACTTATGAAATTATAAATTGAAAATTTTTTATTATTCAGGAATATAAAGAAACGAACAAGATAAGTCAGACTTGAGGTAAGAGATCCTACCTCTCTCTTTATTTTTAAGTACTCTTTTTATGTATCTTAATTTAATCTCATCATTCATATGTTAGGGGATGTTACTTTATATTACTATTGCTGTAAATTTTATGTTAATATGATGAAAGACCCTATTTTGTCTCATCAACCCATCTTTGGAAGTTTTATGTGGCGTCGTTGGGCTGCCGAATTTTCATAAGGGGATTTTCATCTCACTTTTTATTCCCGTGAGATTCATGCTACATTTTCCACTATTTCATTTTTTGTGGTGTATGTACTGCCCATTATTTTAATATTTGAATAATATACTATCATTTATGGGTAGTTTCATATTCATCATATGACCCTTCTTTCATGGGGTGTATGTTTCGAAAGATGCCCAAATCGGTACGGGGACCTTTCACACTCCTCTTTTAAAAAGACTTATTTTGTAATGTATTTTGATTTACATATTTTTATGTTGGGATATGTTCTTATATATCCTTATGGATGTAAATTTTATGTCCATGTGATGAGATACCATTTTCTCTCTCATCAACTAATTTTATGAATTTTAAAGTGACGTCGTAAGGTTGTCGAATTTTACCAAGGGAACTTTTTAACCCAATTTCGATTTCTTTGGGTTCAACAAGTAGTTATTGAATATGTCATCCTTTGAATATGTGTGAATGACCATTGATTATTTTACACTTAATATCGACTTATATTGTGTGTATATATATTTGTCACACATAATTTTGAGATTGATTTATCCGTAATTTAATGATACCTTCTTTATAAGGGATTTCATCTCATTTTACATTTCTATTGAGACTTCATTGTTGTTATGTTTTGGATCTGAATCTAGAGATTATACACAAGAGGGGGGTGAATTGTTTCTTTTGTAATATTTAGATAACACTTTTCTTGAATGATTTCTGTCCTTTATACATTATCAGATTTGATCATGTAGCGGAAAAGGTAAAAACAAGAACACAAAGATGTATAGTGGTTCGGGGAATAGAAGGCCCCTAGTCCACTGCAACAATGCTCAACTCCACGAGCTTGACGATTTCTACTATCTAGTCCTCTTTTCCACAAACTGGTTCACAGCTGAGTACAGGTAGTTGGCACCTCTACAATCCAAGGCAAAACAAAGACTTCTGGTTCAAACACGAACAATCAGAGCTTAGAATTAGAATCTGGTAACTCAAGAATAAAAATAATTTCAGAATGAAATTTCTAATTGATCTTCACAATTGCAACATAATGCAATAGATAGCAGATGGATCGAAGCCTCTAGAAATATTTATCTTCAAGACGAAGCAGTTCTGAGTTGATCTAGTTTCAGTAGATATAGAGATATAATACACAACCTCAGCAGTAGTAGATCCACAATATATATTTGATGTAGAACAGGTGAATATTCTATCAAGTACCTTCTTCTTAAACAAATAGAGCTTTTACGCTTATTTTGAATCAGCTGAACAATCATGAATAGTTGAAATCTCTGTTTTCCACTTTTTCCAACAATAGATCGATCAAATCCTCATGTACCTTGTGTTTCAGAGGAAACATATATAATAAAGCATATCTCCTGCACATTTAGATACATAAAAGTTTCCTTCTGATTCATGATATTCAAAAATTTGAATTTACAGAGAAGTCATAACTTCCATTAAGACTCGGCATCAAAATCTCCTCTTAATTCGATCTTAAATCCATTAATAAAACTACATTGAATCAGTCAAAGTCGTAATTTAAAAACGACTTTAAATCCGGCATGAAATCCGCCCAGAAATAAGCTTATTGATCATTACACATAAATATCGTCTGTCAAAATTTCCGACGCCAAATGTAAGGTTGATGACGTGGCCTCCAAACGTAGGGTTAATAACATAGCCTTTAAATGTAAGGTTAACATCATAAGGTTGAACACAAACATAGGTTTGACAACGTAAGGTTGAATACAAACATAGGGTTGATCATCCATACATTTTATTCAATACTCAAACATTCAGTAGAAGATCCATACTTTTACTTGATCCATACATTTCAAGAACTTATGGTTTTTTACATATGTAATGTTGATGAACCATACTTTTGAGAAACAAACGTAAAATTTATTATTTACGTACGGTTCTCCTTCCATACTTTGCTGATAACCAAAACGTAAGGTTCCTTCCTAACGTAAGGTTCTAATTCCATACTTTTCTGAAAACATATGGTTGTTTAACCATACTTTTCTCTTATCTCAAAAAGTATACATGCTTTTCATCCTTACTCTAAGTTTATCCATGTAGGGTATGAACAATGATTTCAGAATGCGCTAAATAAGATTCGGCGCTATATTTTTCTACATAAGGTGTGAACAGTGATTCCAGAACAAGCTAAAGCAGATTCCGAATAAGTAATAATTTTTTTTTATTTCAAGAGTATAATAAATTAATAAATTCATTCAAAATACTAAATAAAATCATTAGAAAATAACTAAGGGTATTTGTGAGCATCAAAATTATCATAACGAGACAGATTATTATTTTCAATAATCTCTCCTTTTAAATATCATTAACATGTATTGTTGAAAACAATACATTGCTCAACAATCTCCCCATTTTTGATGATCACAAAACCCGTAAATTAATTTAAATCATTTAATCAAAAATAAACTTTCAAAATTAGTTATAATGTTTTAAATAATAACTTCTCCACCAAAAAGATAATTATAAATCCAAATTTCTCATTTAATTTTCTCCCCCAATAAAATGAATTCTCCCCCTAAATAAAATTTAGGATTTAATTTTGTGTTTATCCAAATTATCCCCTTTTTTTAATATAAAAAAGAATAAAAATAATGGATTTTAACACGTTTAATATTGTACTGAACTATTAATAAATTCTATTATGAACTGTTTATCAATAATTAAATCTGGAGTACTGACATATAAAAAATAAAGTCAGTAAAACAAATAAATAAAGAAAAAACTAATGAAGAAAATTATCATTCAAAAACAGTATTATATACATGACAATGATATACACAGGAATCAAGGTTTAGGTAACATAGGCAACTAGGTCTATCACCTCTGGATTGCAGACATGATTTCTGTAAACTGCTCCTGAAGTCTCTACATCATCCCATATCCAAGCTCGATAATGAGATCTTGGTTCTCTTGATTCATATGAATATCCTCAATTAAATTGACTCTGCAAAACTCATGCATCCATTCCCCATTTTCAACAAATAATGACAACTTCTCTAATAACTGAACTAACAGAATTCTGATCGATGGCTCACTAGATGTCAGTAAATCCACTAAGAACTTCTGATTGTCCAACAACACTGAAAAAGGAGCACTGTTACATTGAATATCTTGTATCATGTCATTCATGTTCCTCAACGCAGCTGTGATATCCTGAAACCTTCTGATTAAATCAGGTGAAGTACCTGATCCACTAACAACATTATTTGCAACTAATGAAAATTGGTTCTCCATAAACAACTTCAGATCTGAAAAATCTTAATTCATAACCATTTCATATTTCAATTATGTAACAGCAGTGAGAATATCCTCTTTAAACATTTCAACTTCTAGCCTTGAAACTATACACTCCTTCAGTTTTTGAAACATCAAATGTTCTAAATCTAAGGCATTTCTCAGAAAAACATTCTCAGATTCCAACTGAGATACTTTTTTCTACAGTTATTCAACTTCTAATTTCCATGAATCAGATGCACCCTGGGCCTAATTCACATTCTCAGGTTGATTCAGCAGTACCATAGGCAATGATTCAACATCAGATTTTTCTTTATCTTTGTTCGTAAAAGCATGGTCCACAGATTTTTCCTTAGAGTTTTCAAACTACTCCACAGAAAAATACTCTTGAAGTACCTCTGTTTGTGCTTTAGAGGCATGCTCATCACATTCATCTGCATCTTTGTCTTCCACTGTAATTTCAAGAACAATATTTTCAAAATTTTCCTGATTTCTGCCAACTTCTTCACCAGGCACTGCCTCTATCTCTTGTTCCTGTTGAAGTGCAACTTCAAAAACATCTACAATTTGTTCCAAATTCTCCCTTTGAACTTTTTCTGGAACTTATATTCTCTGTACTGGTGTTGTTCTATCATTAACATCTTCCATGGGCTTATCAACAACAGCTTCCCTTACAAAAGAATAAGAAAATAAAGCTTCTGTGGTTGTTTCCAAGGTAGGGGAAGTGACTTCTTCATTTACCAGTCTCTTTATTTATGATTGAAGCCCCTCCTAGATTATGTCTTCCACAACATCTAAAACTTCAAAACAAATCCTTCTTGCTACATTGCTGACTCTGGATTCATCTTGTCTCTCTTTGGACTTAGCAGGTTGAGCCTGAGCACTCTTGGAGTCTTCCTCAGCTTCTACTAGAAAAAGTTTTCCTTTAATTGTTCTACAGAAATATCCAACTTTCCTCAAAGGTATATCATTAAACATATTACTATGATGACAGTTAACTCTAGCATCCACTGATATCACCATGTATTTCTTAAACAACGGTTTTGAAATAAATCTACCAAAAGGGTAGAAATTCATCATGGCCTTGATTTGACAGCAGTAACTGAGATACCTTATCATGTATCCTGGAATGTTTAACTTAATATCACTTAACATAAGAAAAATTATATACATATCATGGTACAAAATCTTCTCCATTTATACCATCTGTGGATCTATTCCAGTCTGAATAAATTTGACCAAAATCTTCTGATCGGGCTCCAAATCCTTGACAAACATTTTCTTTATTGTCTTAGTACCAAAAAGAAAAGACATGATGTCTTGGGATTTATGCACATAATATCCTATATTCTTCAAGTTGAAATGAAAA
Source organism: Viscum album (assembly GCA_963277665.1). Classification (NCBI taxonomy): domain Eukaryota; kingdom Viridiplantae; phylum Streptophyta; class Magnoliopsida; order Santalales; family Viscaceae; genus Viscum; species Viscum album. The sequence continues at coordinate 471,278,578 of OY728155.1, forward strand.
ACTCCCTCATGAGGGAAGTTAAGAATCTGACTAATCTCCACTGATGAGATTGAGAAATACCTATCCTCTATTTTAGCCATCATATTGTCCTCGGTATCTCCCAGACTAAACTATACAGATTTGAAGAAGTATCTAAGTTCTACTTCATACAGAAATTCTGAATTTTCACTGTTCCACATCTGTTCAATATTCTTAAATGACAACACTTGCTTCAACAAAAGATTTGTCTAAAATTACCAGTCGAGATCGATTACCTTGCCCTGTAAGATTTTTCTTCCCTCTGTGTGTTTTATCTTGGAATTTCATGGCTCGATCTCACTGGCTCTTTTAGTCTGTACCATTTCTGAAAAATTTTCTGAAGGTTTTAAGGTTAGGGTTTCAAAGGTTCGAAGGTTAGGACTTAGAAGAGAAAGTGTGATTTTCGTATTTTGAGAGGGTTTCGATAGAAGTGAAAAGATTTAGAAGTCGAAAAGGCTCTGACGGGCTTGATTCCCGTGTAAGCACTAAGCATTACATATATTTAAAACCAAATAAATTTTTCATGTGACGAAACAAAGAAAAACATAAACAGTATTCAACAAAATTTAATTAAATAAAAGTAAATAAAAATTTAAAAACTATTTAAAATTAAATTAACCTAGATCCCCCTTAATAAAATAAAACCTTGAAGTGGGAAGTGGTTTAATAAAAATATCTGCTAATTGAATTTTAGTATTTATAAATTCTAAAAATATATCCTTTTTAATAACATGATCTCTTATAAAGTGATGCCTTATATCAATGTGATTAGTTATAGAATGATTAATAGGATTTTTTGAAATATTAATTGCACTCATATTATCACATAAAATATGTGAATTTTTAAAATTCAATCCAAAGTCCATAAGAGTATTTTTCATCCACAACACTTGTGCATAGTAACTGCCTGCAGAAACATATTCTGCCTCAGCTGTTGACAGGGCAACTGAATGTTGTTTCTTACTGGACCATGATACTAAATATTTTCCTAAAAAGTGAAATGAACCTGATGTACTTTTTCTATCTAATCTTCAACATCCAAAGTCAGCATCTGAATATGAAATCAAATTGAAATCATATGTTTTAGGATAAGGAAGATATTGAAAAACAGTTCCTTTTAAATATCTAAAAAAAATTGAACATCAGTTATATGATATTCTTTTGGATTTTATTTAAATCTAGCACAAAGACATACTGAATACATTATATCTGGCCTACTAGAAGTAAGATATAACAAAATACCAATCATACTTCTATATAACATGTTGTAAACTAATTTTAATGTTTCATCCAAATCAAGTTTTATACTAGTACACATAGGAGTTGTAATTGGCTTGATGTTCTCAAGTCCAAATTTATTAAGCAAATCAGTAATGTATTTGCTTTGATTTAAAACATTTCTAGTGTCTTTTTGAAATATTTGAAGACCCAAAAAGAAATTTAATTCTCCCATCATACTCATTTAAAATTCTTCTTGCATTAATTTTGAAAATTCATGACTAATAATTTTATTAGTTGATCCGAATATTACATCATCAACATAAATTTGAACCAATAATACATTATTTTTCACAATTTTCATAAATAGTGTGGGGTCCTCCATACCAACAGTAAAATAATTTTTCAAAAGAAAAGAACTTATTCTTTCATACCAAGTTCTATGTGCTTATTTAAGGCCATAAAGGGAATTAGTAAGTTTAAAAACAAAATCAGGTTTTTGTGAGTTTTCAAAACAAGGAGGATGCTCAACATAAACTTCCTCCATTAAATAACCACTTAAAAAGGAAGATTTAACATCCATCTGAAATAATTTAAAATTCATATAAGATGCATAGGCTAATAGGATTCTAATGGATTCTAACCTAGATACAGGTGCAAAAGTCTCATCATAATCTATTCATTCTTCTTGATTATATCCTTTAGCTACTAATCTTGCTTTATTTCTAGTTATTATGCCTTGGTCATCTTGTTTATTTCTAAAGACCCATTTGGTTCCTATAACAGGATAATTCATAGGTCTTTCCACTAATTCCCAAACTTCATTTATTCTAAACTTGTTTAATTCATCTTGCATTGCTATTATCCAGATTTCATCATCTAAAGCTTCTTCTATAGTCTTGGGTTCTTGTTGAGATATGAAGGCAGAGAAATCCACTAGGTTTCTTAATTTTCTTCTAGTTTGTACACCAGTTTCTAGGTTACCTATTACAGTTTCAAAAGGATGATTCTTTAGCGTTCCAGACTGTCTACGTAATGTATTTAAAGGTTCTTTAGTATCATGTTCCTCTGAACTGGACTAAATTTCTTTTATATCATTTTCAAAATAATTCTTTAAATTCTCAAGTCTCATGTTATTATTAGAGTCAGGTTCACCCATTTGTTCTATCCTTTTCTCAAAGGGATCAGATTCATCAAATTTCACATGAACTGATTCTTCAACAATATTTGACTTCTTATTATAAACTCTTTAAGCATTGGAGCTAGCAGAATATCCTAAGAAAATACCTTCTTCAGATTTTGGATCGAACTTACCAAGATTATCTTTGGTGATTAAGATATAAACCTTGCATCCAAAAACTTTAAAGTAATTTACTTTAGATTTTCTATTATTCCATAGTTCATATGGTGTCTTTATCAAAATAGGTCTAATTAAAATTCTATTAATTATATAGAAAGCTATATTCATAGCTTCTTCCCAGCAATATATGGGTAGTCTATATTCATTTAACATAGTTCTAGCAATTTCTTTAATTGTTCTATTTCTTCTTTCTACAATCTGATTATGTTTTGGTGTTCTGGGTGCAGAAATGGTATGCTTAATACCCATATTTGAGCAAAATGAATTAAATTCTATATTCTCAAATTCTCCACCAGGATCAATTCTCAATGAGATAATATTTAAACCTTTTTCATTTTGAACAGATTTTGAGAACCTTTCAAATAAATTAAAATCTTCATTTTTAAATTTCAAAAAGAAAATCTATGTAAATCTTGAATAGTCATCAACTAAAACATATACATATAATTTACCATCTAATCTTGCTACTCTTTAAGGTCCAAAAAAATCATATGAATATGTTCTAGAGTTTTAGAAGTGGCATCCTAATTAAAAGATTTGAAGGATGATTTGTGTTGCTTGCCAAGTTGACATGCATCACAAAATCTGTCACTTTCAAATTTGAGATTAGGTAAATCAGAAACTAAATGTTTCATAGATAAATTATGTAAAACATATACAATGCAATGACCAAGTCTTCTATTCTAGATCCAGGATTCACTTACTTTACTAGTCATGCAGTTTACTTGTTGTTTACACAAAAAATTTAAATCCAAAGTATAGACATTTTCAGTTCTTGGTGCTTTAAATTTAAACAGTTTATCTTTAGAAACAATACATCAACTGTTAGTAAAATCAACAGTATATCCATCGTCACAAAGTTGAGAGATACTTATAAGATTGTGTTTTAGTCCTTGTACATAAAGTACTTTGTTGATTGAGACTGTTTTTTGATCACCAACAGTTCCAATTCCAATGACTTTTCCTTTGGCATTGTCACCAAATGTGACAAGTCCTCCTTCCTTTTGAGTGAGTGAATAAAAATTCAATGAGTTTCCACTCATATGTCTTGATAAGCCACTTTCCATGTACCATATATCTTTTCTTCTCTGGTGACCTGCTACCTGCAAAGACATTCAAAAAATTGCTTTGTTACCCATATTTTGTTGGGTCCAGGGGTGTTAGCTAGCAATGATCTGGGTATCCAGATTTTCATTGTTCTTTTATAATTAGCTGAATCATACAAGTCTTTTGAAACATAGGCTTTCTTAATAACACAAATTTGAGGTTGTCTTAAGAAACAGTTTTTTGTTATATGTACCTTTGTCCCACAATAATTACAATTAAACTTTTTAGAGCTAGGAACAAAATAATTTTTATATAGATTTGGTTTTTCTCCTTTACTGCCAATTCCAAATCACCCCTTTTTAATGACAGTTTTTCCAGGAATATTATTTAATGAATTATCTCCTTTTGTAAAAACCAATGCACCCTGTTTGTAAGATTCTACATCATACTACAGTGTTTTTATTCTTGATTCAAAATTAATATCGTTAGTGTTAATCTAATTGTATTTATCAGTTAATTCCTTATTGTGTTTCAGCATTGTATCTCTTTCATCTGAAATGGATTTATCTTTATTTTTTAATGACTTATATTTCTTAAATAGCGAGTCATATCTTTCATCAAGCATATTGCAGTAATCTTCAAGTTTTTCATTTGTGTAGCTTGATTCAGTATTTGATTTAGAGGATTAATAGGAGTGTACCTCGTAAATTTCTGCCATAAAGAACATTTTTGCTTTTAGATTGACATCTTCTTTCTCTGTTCTTAATTCAGAAGAGCTACTAGTGTCTTCAGATACACTCCATGTGGCTTTCATAGATTTCTTGACTTTGTGCTCAAAGTCATTTATTTTAAAGAATTTCGTTTTCTTTCCATTCTTCTATTGTGGGAAATATAGTCTGATATGTCCCATTTTTTTCATTCATAACATCTTACTTCCTTATTATCTCCCTTAAAGGATTTTGTGAAGGCTCTCTTATTGCTGTAGAATTTTCTAAATTTTCTGGTTAACTGAGCCAGTTTTTCATCTGAGTTGGATGAGTCAGAGCATTCTAATTTAGCTTTGACTTCTTTATTCTTCATCTTTCTATTCATTTGTTGTGATGTTACTTCCAAGGAAGTATCTTCTCTATTGATAAGAACTTTATGTTCATTAGCCTCATCTTTCATTTCAGCTTCATACATCATCAGTGTACCAATCAGCTCTCTCATAGTTAGATCTTTGACAGGTGTTGATTATCTGATTGAAGCAGAAATTCCATTCCATCGAGTAGGAAGTACTCTCCGTACTATTAATGCTTGATCATCATACATGATAGGTTCTCCTAGAGTATTTATGTTATTGAAAATATCAATCAATCTCCCATTCTTCTGGGTAATGTTCTCACCTTCAACCATTATGAAAGTATCAAATTTTATTTTGGCAGTTGCATATCTCATTTGTCTCACATTGTCTGTTCCTTCATATGCCACAGCTATTGTTTGCCACATCTCATATGCCGTCGGGCACTGATATACTCTGTTAAATTCATATTGTCCTAGACCACAGATAATTGCAGTCATAGCCTTCGAGTTCATATCGTACTCTGCCTCTATAGTAGCACTCCATGTCTCAGGATTTTCAGGAATTTCATAAGGAGTCAGAATCTTTGAAGAGACTCTATATCCGAGGTTTTTCAGATATATTATCATGCACGATTTCCAGCAACCATAGTTGTCCCCATTAAATTATGGTTCTCTAACCATCAACATCCCTTCTCTTGTATCAGTCATGATGCTCTGTTGTATAATCCTTAAATGATTCTATCATGTTAATGATCTATCAGAAGCTCTACTCTTCTGATACCAATTGTTTGATCTGAATCTACATATTATACACAAGAGGGGAGTGAATTGTGTCATTTTCAATTTTTCTATAAATATTTTCTTGAATGAGTTCTGTCCTTTAAACTTTATCAGATTTTATTGTGTAGTGGAAAAATTAAAAATAATAACACAAATATGTATAGTGTTTTGGGGAATATAAGGTCCCTATACTACTCCACCAATGCTCAACTCCACGAGCATGATGATTTTCACTATCTAGTCCTCTTTTCCAACAACCAGTTCACAACTGAGTATAGGTAGTTGACACCTTTACCATCCAAATCAAAACAAATCCTTCTGGCTCAAACATGAACCTACACAGCTTAGAACGAGAAGTTGGTAAGCCAAGAATTAAATAATTTCAGAACGAAATTTCCTGTTGATCTTTACATTTGCAATAGAATGCATTTGACAGCAAATGGTTCGAAGTCTCTAGAAATATTTATCTTCATGACAAAGCAGTTCTGAGTTGATCGAGTTGCAGTAGATATAGAGATATAGTTCACAACCTCAACAGTAGTAGATCCAAAATAGATATTCGATGTAGAACAGGTGAATCTTGTATCAAGTTCCTTATTCTTAAACAAACAGAGCTTTTACACTCCTTTTGAATCAGCAGATCAATCGTGAATAGTTTCAATCTCTGTTTTCCACCTTTTTCAACAATACATCGATCACATCCTCATGTACCTGGTGTTTCCGAGAGAACATATATAATAAATTATATCTCCTACACATTTAGATCCATAAAATTCGCCATCTGATTCGTGATATTCAAAAATTTGAATTTACAGAGATGTCATAACCTCCCTTAAGATTCAGCATAAAAAGCACCTTTTAATTCGATCATAAATCCATTAACAAAACGGCATTGACTCAGTCAAAGTCGTACTTTAAAAACGACTTTAAACACTGCTTGAAATCCGCCCTTAAATTAGCTTACGGATCGTTGCACATAAATATCATCTGTCAAAATTTCTGACGCCAAACGTAAGTTTGATGACGTGGCCTGCAAACGTAGGGTTAATAACATAGCCTTCAAACGTAAGGATAACAAAGTAAGGTTGAACTCAAACATAGGGTTGACAATGTAAGGTTGAATACAAATGTAGGGTTGATCATCCATACTTTTTCTTCAATACTCAAACGTTCAGTAGAAGATCCATACTTTTACTTGATCCATACTTTTCAAGAATGTATGGTTGTTTACAAAAGTAATGTTTATGAACCATACTTTTTAGAAACAAACGTAACGTTTAGAATTTATGTATGGTTCTCCTTCCATACTTTGCTGATAACCATAACGTAAGGTTCCTTCCTAACGTATGTTTCTTCTTCCATACTTTGCTGAAAATGTATGGTTGTCTAACCATACTTTTATCTTATCTCAAAAAGTATACATGTTTTTCATCCATACACTACGTTTATCCATGTAGGGTATGAATAGTGATTTCAGAATGCAGTAAAGCAGATTCCTGGCTATATTTATCTATGTAAGGTCTGAACAGTGATTCCAGAACACGCTAAAGAAGATTCTGAATAAGTAATAAATTCTCATTATTTCAAGAGTAAAATAAATTAATAAATTCCTTCAAAATACTAAATAAGATCATTAGAAAATAACTAATGGTATTTGTGAGCATAAAAATTATCCTATAGAGAGAGAGTAATATTTTCAATAATCACCCCCTTTAAATAACATTAACATGTATTTATGAAAACAATACTTTGCTCAACATTATGCTCCAATTCACTCTTATATGGTGTATATACTATCCTTTGGAATATTATATCCTGAATCCATTTATTCTCATGATATTATAAAGTTCTGATTAAATTTTATTCCTCAATTATTGTATTCAATTGTCTCTAATTTTGGTAAAAACCCTTTAACTAATATATCTCGTTAAATGTTTTAATGATTTTTTCTTAATAATATCCATGTTTTCAAAATGGTTTTAAGGATATATTTATATGGATATTAATGGTAAAAATGTTAAAAGCATCATGATGGTATGGGACAATTTCATTCGAAAATCTATTTATTGAATTTTTTAAATGGTTTTGAAAATGGTTTTTTTGAATGGATTCATTATTTCAATATCATAAAATGTTATATTGTTATTGCAATGTGGGAATGTTTTCTTTACTTTATGATTAAGTTATGTGCTATGATTATTTTTTGTTCCTTGGGAATTGTTTATGAAGACGGGTGGTTCTGTGATAAACTAAGGGCAGGTGAGCCCGATATAGCTCTCCAATGCATTGGGTAATACGAAGGGGTTAAACGCTAAGATTTCTCTGAAGAGATTTAGGGAATATACTATGATGGGTATTTAAAATGTAACAATGAGGGTTACTCCCTACGTAAGAATGTTATGAATGCCTCATTTTACCTTTATGTCTTATGATTTCTATGAGTTATTCATAAATATTATGATTTCATGAGGTATGTTAATGTACTTATGTTTTATGAGTAATGTATGATTTCATTGATTATTATGTATACATGTACTAGTGTTTCCTTTCCGTATTTCGATATCCCTTACTGAGCTTATTATGCTCATCCCAGGTTTTTGAAAAGTTTTTCACATGTCAAGGGAAATGTACATGATATGATGATAGTGTCAAGGAAGTTTCAAGAAAGAATCCATGTTTAATTTTAAGTTTGTTTCCGTTGATGGTAAAAAAATGAATACTATCTTTTATGTAAACACTTTGTTTAAATGTGGAATGTAATGCATGATTTATGATCTAATTCTCTAAAAATATAAACCTGAAAAGATCCACAATGTGTATTCTTGATATAACTCAAGATTAAGTAAGGTTTAAGGCCGTGTCCTTATAATTTCTATTCCAGAACATACGTTGTAGAATAATGAAATCGAGAAGAATAAAGAGAAGTGACTCAAATAGTGTAAAAAAATAATATATCAATGTACTCTTTTTATTGATACAACACAAAGGTAAAACTCTATAAAATAATTATATAAAATATATTTTTATTTTTTCCATTACATAATTGTTTTTGTTTTTAGGGCACATTGATTGGTGATAGTAGTCAATCTAGAAACCTTAAATATTTATTTTTGGGATCCAATTCTTGGACATGAATCAAAACAACCACACAAGATGTATATAGTGAATATTTAATGAATTTAAATCAACATTTTATATAAAAATATTGATTTATATGTTCCTTCTATGTTTTAACATGAAAATATTTATGATAGGGTTTTCGCTCATTACAGGAAAGATATTAGAATTATGTCGGTGTTTGAAGGGATAAAGCCTTTGAGTTAAAAAAATGGAAAAAACTAGGTTCTATATAAAAATATTTAACAATCATAACATTTCAATACAATTTACATAATTTAGTATATAGTTTCTTCAGTTCTTGAAAAAATATATTGACTTCGATTTTGGATATTATGTTTAAAAATCTATAAGAGAAATCTTAAATCATGAAATTGCAAGCATCCCCCAATAGGTAATTTTTGTAGGTAAATACAATTTCAATAAATATATTTCATAATTATTTTTATTAAAATTTAATCAGTAATATTGAGATTATAAAAAACCTCGTTAGTCAAAAGAATAAATAATTTTTTTATAAATGAGTTTGATCCATTCTATTCATAGTTATTTACAGAGAAAACAAATTTAGTTGATTAAATTCTATTTTTGTGAGATAGAACAAGGTATAGAAATGGAATGATATTTGAGGTGTGAATAATTTGTGTCTGAATGCTTAGATATTATTTTTGATGTCAATATCAAGTAGAAAAATAATGGGTGAAATCAATTTTTTTAGAAGTGATGACTTGCAAACAATAAAATAGCATGGAAATCATGGATGCGGAGGTGGAGGTGGATGTGGAGGCAGAACGATAGGTAGATTCAAAGGAGGAGGTAGATTTGTAGGTACAGTTTGAGTCAAAGGCCAACGTTAAGAGGAGGCATAGTTGAAGACTGAGGCAGAGACTATGGTAGGGGGGATAAGAAGCAGAGGATTGAAAATAAAAAAAACTTTTGGGAAATGAAGTAGAATTTTGATCATAAAATGATTGTGTTAGGGAACTATTTTTTAAATGTTCACAAAAGTCTTGTATTAGAATATTAGCGCCACTTTGAATGTGTATCAGGTACTAATTGGAGTAATGTTTTTCACCACATATTTAATAGATTTTATACATGGTACTAATCCATCTATTAGAAAATTATCTGCTGGAAAAATTAATTTCTTCACTACTGTTGTTGAAGTAACATCTCTATAACTCCAAATCATCAACCAAGTATATAATCCAACATAACTGTTTCAATAAATATATCTATAAAATTAAAATTTAAATAAAAAATCATCACTCATTAAAAAAAATTGAAAATGTGCTTGGAATTTCTTGATAATATGGGACAATAATTTATAATTCATTTGTGAGGGCTATGATTCAATATCATGTCAGAAACATAGGTGATTCCACTTGTATGGCTCAAATTGTGTGTTTCGTATATATAATGACATGCTATTGTAAAACACAATTGTAATACTCAAAACCAAGGAAACATATTCTAATTGTTTTATAATTTAGTAAATTTGGTCATGATCCATTTGGGATGTGTATATATATTCATCCCATCAATCCAGTGCATGATGTGATCGCTATGACTCCAAGTGCATATTTTTTATTCAAAATTGACATTAAATTTAATGAAAGAAAACAATTAATATATACAAAATATAGAAGATTCATTTGTATTGATATCATACCTTAGGAGAATAATACAGATGCAATTATTTATATCAATAAATCTGTCACAGCTTAATCTGATTCATGGTGTGACTAGTATGGTGGAAAAGTGTGTTTTATCATTTTAAAATTGTCATATTAATACAAAAGATTAACTCAATGAGAACTGATAAAATGTTCTAGGATAGAAATGATTATTTGGGAAAACAATAGATAAATCATTTCTGATGTTTATGAAACAATTTGATGTCAGTCCCATAAATGATGCCACCTATATGGATTAAAGTATGTGTTTCCAATTTAAAATGAAATTTTACTAAAAAACACAATTGGTGTACTAAAAAATAAGGAATAAATTATGATTGTTTTTATACTTTAGTAATATGATCCATTAGTCATTTGGGGTGTTCAGAACTTAGTCGAACCTCAATTTGAAACACAAGGTGTCTTGTAGGACTCGAATTTAGTTTTTTTTTCAAGATTGACATTAATATAATTAAAAAAAACTAAAATACATAAAACTATGAAAATGAATTCATATTTTTTTGTTACATTAGTTAATTTATCTATATGTCATTTTTCATGTATAGGATTCATCCTTACATCAATATGGTGCTTGGTGTTACCAATATGACACCAAGGGGTCTTTTTGTAAAAAGACATCATTATTTTTAGGTAAAAAACATCTAACGTTCTAAAAATTGAACAGACACATTCATATTACTTTAGAACGATAGGATACTGATCACGACATCATTTATCATGTGTTAGAATCAAATTCACTACAATCCAACACATGGTGAACCATCATAGTGGCAAATTTTTCGTTATTAGATTAATATTGACATTTTGATACAAACAAAATTCAGACACTAAAAACTAAGATGAAACAGAAGGATTTTCTTTAAAATATTGGAAAAGTATTCATAATTAATTTGTGAAATTTATTCATAATTCTCATGTAGAACACACAAAGTATGCCACTTATATGGCTAAAAGTGTGTGTTTCTAGTTTTAAAAGATAATTTAGTAAAAAAATACACACGGCATACTCAATAATGAGGAAGTGAATTATGATTATTTTGATACAATAGTACAATAATCCATGAGTCATTTGAGAAGTTTATATATAAATCACACCTCAATACAATGCACAGTGTGGCTGATATGACTCCATGTGTGTTTTTATACAAAATGTAAATTTTTTTTAGAAAAAAAATAACTACCAAACTGAAAATTGAGAAAATTCATTCGGATTGTGTTTTTATGTTGTCAAAATGATCCATATTTCATTTTTGATATTTTGTAATAATTTATTCTTCATGACAACACATGGTGTTACCATTATGGTGTCAAAGTGTCCTATATTAGTCTAAAATTGACATTTTAATACCTAAATAACCGCTCACTGAAAACATAGAAAAAGAAATCATATTGTCTTCATAATTGGGTACAATGATTCATAATTAAATTGTGATGTTTCTAAATAAGTATCAAGCCAAACCCACACATGATACCACCTTTAGGGATCAAAGTGGGTGTTTCCAGTTTAAAATTATATTTTAGTAAAAAATATTGAAAAATTCAAAACTGATAAAAAAATTAATTATGGTTTTATAATGTTGGAAAATTATCCATGAGTTATTTGGGAAGTTTTTTAATTATCTGTAGCTTAATCCGATGTGTAGTGTGACCTTTATGAATCCTAGTGTATCTTTTTATCCAAAATTTACATTAATTTAAGTGAAAAAAAAATAATTGAAATACTCAAAACCAAGAAGATGAATTCAGATTGTTTTCATAATTTATGAAAATAATCCATATGCCATTTTTCACAAGTAGGAATCAGATTCACCTCAATCTGAAAAATGGTGTAATCGATATGACTCTAAGTGCATCTTATTATTCAAAATTTACATCAATTTTAGTGAAAAAATAATAAATATCCTCAAAACAAATAAAACGAATTTTTATTATATTGAAACATTATTAAACCTATATATCTTTAATTGTTGATTTATATGAATTATTCACACCTCATTTTAATTTATTGTGTGACTGTTTTGATATCAAAGTGACAGTTATCATTTTACAATTGACATTTTAAAACAAAAAATAATTATTCACTGAAAATAAGAAAACATTACTGGATTGTCATGATAATTTTTTAATATATTCATAATTCATTTGTGATGTTTATGAATCAGTCTCATGTCAAACCATCACATGTGACGCATGTATGGATTAATCTATGTGTTTTAAATTTAAAATTATTTTTTAGTAAAAAACACATGTGGCTTACCCAAAAGTGGGGAAAAGAATTTTGATTATTTTGAAACATTATGAAAATGATCAATGAGTCATTTAGAATGTGTAGAAATAAGTTTCACCTCTATTAGATGCTCGATGTGATTGGTATGTCTCTAAGTGCATCTTTTTATTCAAACATAATATTAATATTTCTGAAAACACAACTAACATACTGAAAATTTATAAAATACATTTGGATAGTTCTGGTACATTAGAATAATGATTCATATGTCATATTCAATGACTATTAATTAGCCACTTCTCAATCTAAATCATGATTCAACCAGTATGGTTTCATAGTGTCCATTATCAGTTTGAAATTAATATTTTAATATAACAAAGTGTCACCCAATGATAGAAATGGAAACACACTCGGATTTCCTTGATAATTTGTTAATGTTATTAATAATTCATTTATGATTTTTATGAATAATTCTCATATAAAACCCACACGCAATTCAACATATATGGAACATGGTATATGTTTCCTTTTTAGAATGACATATTTTTAAGAAAAACCATGTTTCATAAAAAAATTGAGGAAACACATTCAGATTATTTTGGTAATTTACTAAAGTGATCCCCGATTCATTTAAAATGTGTATAAATCATCCACACCTCAATCTGATGCATGTTGTGAGCTGTATGACTAAAATTCTGACATTTTATTCAATATTGGCGTTAACTTTATTGGGAAAAAACAATTGACATACTCTAAACCAATAAAATCCATTCATATTGTATGAATAATCTATAGAAATGATCTATATGTAATTTTTTGTATCTTCAAATCATCTAAAGTATAATACAATGCAGATTGTGACCGATATGATTCCAACTACAACATTTTATTCAAAATTAACATTAATTTCAGTGAAAAAATTGACATACTTAAAACTGATGTAAAATATTCATTTTTTCTTTCTACCATATCAAAATTATATATATTCCATTTGTGATGTATAAGAATCATATATACCCCAATCTGATGCAATGTGTGCCAACAATGTTTTTAATGTGTCTGTTATCAGTTTAAAATTGATATTTAAATACTAAAACATTCACTCCCTGAAACCCGTGAAAAATTGCTAAGATTCTGTTGATTATTTTGAACAGGGATTCAAAATTTATTTTTGATGTGTATGAATCTGGTTCATTTAAAATCCACTAACGATTCTACCAGTATGGATCAAAGGGCATGTTTCCCGTTCAAAATGAAAATTTAGTAAAAAAAACACAAGTGGCATTCTAAAAACTAAGTAAACACATTATTATTGTTTTGATAATGTCAGAAAATGATCTATGTGTCATTTGTGACATGTAGAAATTAGACACACCTCATTACGATGCAATGTGGGACAGGTATGACTCAATGTTCATCTCTTTATTCAAAATTGACATTAATATTAGTTAAAAAAGAACTCAAATACTAAATACTGAAAAAAAAATCATTTGGATTATTTTTTCATTTCGTAAAATGATATGTATGACATTTGTGATGTGTACAAAACAAAAAAAACCTCAATCTGATTCATGGTGTGACCATTATAGTGTCAAAGTATCTGTTATCAGTTTAAAATTTACATTTTTAAAAATACGTCACTCACTAAAAAAAATGAAAATAAGTTCATACTATCTTTTTAATTTTAGAAAATGATTCTTAATTAATTTGTGATGTGAATGAATCATTATCATGTAAAACCGACACACAATTCCTTATATATGGATAAAAAATGCATGTTTCTAGTTTAAAATGACATTTTAGTAAGTATCGCAATTGGTATACTCAAACCCAAGGAAAAAAATAATGATTTTTTTATATAATTTAGAAATAATATCATTGAGTAATTTGGTATTATTAATAACAAGTCATATAACAATACCACAGAGGGTGTTACTGGTATTACTCCAACTTCATCTTTTTATTCCAAATTGACAATAATTATATTGATGAAAATACCTGACATACTCGAAATCAAGAAAACACCTTAGTATTGTTTTGGAACATTATGAAAACTATCCATATGTCATTTTTAGGAATAAGATGCATCTCAATCTATTGAACATTATTACCGGTGTGACTCCATGTGGATTTTTTTATTCAAAAATTAAATTAATTTTAGTGAAAACCCAATTCAAATACTCAAAACCAAGAAAATTCATTCATAATGCTTTCTGAATTTTTTAACATTAAATATATGACATTACTGATTTGTAGAAATCTACATCAGCTCAATCCAACACACTATGTGGTTGGTAAGGTTTCAATGTGTTTGTTATTAGTTTAAATTTCACATTTTAATCTAAAAAAGTGTAACTCACTGAAAACTAATAAAACACTCTCATATATAATTGATAATTTGGGACAATGATTTAGAATTAATTTTTCACGTTTATGAATTGGTATCATGTCAAACCCACACATGATTCCACAGGTATCTCTCAAAATGCATGTTTCTAGATTCAAATGATATTTTGGTAAAATCAAATGAGGCACACAAAAATATCAGGAAACACATTCTAATTGTTTTTATTCCATAGAAAAATTATCCATGAGATTATTGGGACATGGACCTATTAGCCTCACCTCAATCTAATGCACGTTGTGACCGTTATGAGTCCAAGTGCATCTTTTTATTCAATATTGACATTAAAATTTTAGAAAAAACTGAATAATTTATAAAAACCATGAATCCATATAAATATTGTTTTGTTACATTAGGAAAATGATCCATATGTTATCTTTGAAGTGTAGGAATCATCCACGCCTCAATATGACACACTGTGTGAACGGTATGGATTCAAAGTGCCAATTATCAGTTTAAAATTTATATTTTAATGTAAAAATCATCACTACCTGGAAACTGAGAAAACATGCTCAACATTACCTTAAAATTTAGGGAAGCAATTTAAAATTAATTTGTGCGATGTATGGATATGTCTCTTACAAAACTAATACATGATTCCACATATATGGCTCAATGTGTGTGTTTCTGGTTTAAAATGAAAATTTAGTAAACAACACAAGTTCCATACTCCAAACTAAGGTAATGAACTGTGATTTTAATGAAACATTACTAAAATGATCCATGAGTCATTTTGGACTTCTATCAATCATCCAAACCTTAATATGATTCATGATGTGATTAGTATTAATTCATTTGCGTTTTCTTTTCAAACATGACATTAATTGTATTGAAAAAAATAACATTCTCAAAAAACAGAGCAAACACATTCATTTTTGGGTAAATTAGGAAATAAATCCATATGTTGTTTTTGATGGGTAGAAATTACCTTCACCTCTATATAATGCACGGTGTGACTGGTATGACTCCATGTGTGTCTTTTTCTTCAAAATTGACAATAATTTTTGTGAAAAAACAGCGGTCATACTCAAAAGCAAGATAATGTATTTTTAATGTTTTGGTAGTCTAAATAATGATCCATATGTAATTTTAAAAATTTAAGAATGTGATGATCTTCAATCTAGGGCACAGTGTAACCAGTATGGTTTTAAAGTGTCTCTTATCTGTTTAAAATTGTCATGTTAATATAAAAAATCATTACTCACTAAAAAAAATAAAGCATTTAGGGATTGTCATTATAATTGGGGGAAATAATTAATAATATATTTTTGACTTGTATGAATCTACATCATGTCAATTCCTCCCATGATTCCACCTATATGGCACAAATTTCTTGTTCCAATTTTAAAATTACATTTTTTTTAAAAATCACACGTGGAATAATCAAAACAAAGGAAAAACATTCATATTTACCTATACATTAGTAAAATAACCAATGATTCATCTGGTATATTTATAAATTTTCCTCGCATTGATCTGATGCACAATTGGATTGGTATGACACAATGTTTGTGTTTTTTATTCAAAATTTCCATTAATTTCAGTGAAAAAAAACAACTGAAATTATCAAATCTAATCAATTTCATTCAGATTATTATCGTACAATAATAAAAAGATCCATATGTCATTTGTGACATGTTATAATCAAATGCATTTTGATATGATGCACGATGTGACCATTATGCCTCCAAGTGTGACTTTTTGTTGAAAACTAATATTAATTTTATTAAAAAAACAACTAACATACTCAAAATCGAGCAGACACATTCCAATTTTTTTGACACTTTATGAAAATGATATATATTTTATTTTTAAGAAGAATGAATTAGGCACAACTCCATTCGAATTTTGGTCTGATCAGTATTACTCCAGGTGTTCCTTCTAGTCCAAAAATTTACATTATTTTTTTAAAAAACAACTAACATACTCTATAATTTTAATTTCATTTACTTGAATTTGTGTTATAATTTTTTTCATTTAAATTCAGTATTTTTTACTTGTTTTCTTAACTTATTTTTTTGGTGATATAGTGTGTTGTTATGACATTGTACACCTATTTTAGGAGATACAGTGTGTTGTAGCTTCACTCTATAGTTTTAACCTTTATCACAGCTACTAAATGCACTAATAAAGAGACAATTTATCATCACCTATATAACTACTTATAAAGGTATCCTTTATCATTTATTTTAAAATCTCCGATAATGGTATCATTTTTATCAATTTTAAAAAACTGATAAAGACACCTTTATATGTTCTTTTAGAAGACCTGATAAAGGGGGAATTATGAGAACTTGTAGAAGTGTTAATAAATCATACTTTCATAAGTTCTAAATGATATCATAAATAAATTGGGTCTTTTATCAGTTATTTTAAAATCACTGATTAAATTATTCATTATCATCTCTTATATTTTCACTAATACACATATCGTTTATCAGCGCTTTTCAAGTGATAATAAAAGCATTGGACTTTTAACCATTCTAATGTAGTTGACACATATCTTTCATGGATAATCATTTATTCTTGCATTGTGAAAGGCCTGTTTTGTATTCATGTGTCTTGCCTAGGTTAATTCCAATGATCTAAACTCTTTAATAATCTATAATCTAGGCCCATATTTATGAATTATTCGACTTTATTAGGAAAAATTTTTGTTCATGTTATTAATATATTTAATATATTTCAAACATTTATTTGGGGCTCATCAAGCTTTGGAATCACCTGCCATCCCACCTTTTGGTCTCAAAAATATTCCCTATAATCTCCAAAAATAAATCATGGAAATCATAGTCATTACCTTCTCCCACCTTATGTCTATTTATCCTAAAAAAGTGATAAATCTACATTAAAAGATGATGGTAAAGGGATCAATTATGGGTCTCTTGGTCCTACATTAATAGATGATGGTAAAGTGATCAATTATGACCCTCAGGAATACATGGTCCACCTCCTCAAACTCTAGAGGTCTCTATCATCAGTCTACAAAATACTTATGAGGGATGTATGCACTCCTCATCTTCTCCTAGATGATTTTTACCTTATCTGTTGTATCTTAAACAAGATTGGGTCCCATGAGTAGTTACTCTCCTATATTAGTCTAACAATGTTTATAAATATTTGGTCACTCGTATTGGGTATTGAATGGTTCCATACCATTAGTGAAATGTAACTTATTATTGTATGAAAACTCATTCACAGTTTGGAAATCCTAAAATCTATTTCTAGAGCTAAACATGAATGATCAATGAATTCCCTCCAATAACTAAATGGTCCTTTTAGTCTAACCATCATTCTAGCGGTGATATCTCATTCTTAAGAACATGTGAGACCCAAAGGCCTACTACAATCCTCTCCATAATAGATACATGAAATGAGTGTCACATTATGAAGTTATCATTCACTTAAGAACATGAATCTAGTCTATATTTTGCACAAACTTGAATCCCTATATCTATACTAAACACTTATGTCAACTGGAAAGGAAGTGGGATGACATGGTGAGTCGGTCTATGATAACCAATATTGCATTGTGTCTTCTAAATGTAAGTGGTAAACCCATCATGAATTCCACTGGTACCTCATCCCCCATATACTCTAGAAAAATTTGGGGTTATTCTAATATCATTACAACCTAGTTCCCATCCTTCACATTACTATAAGTTATGCATCGAAACATAATATTTATATAAAATGATTTATGCCCGACCCCCAAAATTAATGTGGTCACCCAAATTAATATTTTCTATACATTGATGTACCGCCAAAGGGGATATATTGAACTCTATCACCACCTCAACCTATGAATTCAATAGTACCATCATTCATCCAAGAAAAATGTTATTTTTCTCCAGGACATTACAATATACTTTCAAGAGAACATCTAGTGGATATCAAAGAACATATGGTCTCACAGTTTGTATCTCGATGAGGAGCATTCCAGAAAACTGTTAAATCTAGTGGGGTAACAACCACTAATAATTGTAACGAATCAACATAGTTGTGAATTATGGAAAACAATATTGAGGATAACTACATGGATTCCTCGTTTAATAGATAAAAACAAAATAGCCCACTGTGAGTGTCTGCCGCCACTTTCCCCTTCCAATGAGGTTAAAGAATAAAATATCCAAATTCATGGAGGGAAAATATCCATTTCATATGTATCATGATAGGATCCTTATGATAGGAGATATACTTGAGAACCTTATGGTTGCAGTATAAAAACAATTTCTCACCCCTGAGGTAGTTTATCTATTTCAGTATCGAGAAGACTAATGCTGCTAACTCCAGATCATTTGAGGTGAGACTTTTGTATGGGATCCCTTTGTTGCAGTGATGAGGTAGCCCAACAGGGATCTAATTGTGACTACCACCTTACCAACTATATGCATTTTATCTCACTATTGAAAGAAGTTAAAAAAATTGATTCACCACCTATTGGAGTCCCCAATAGTAATGGTCACGGCAAAGCCTCCACCAGTATCAGTATATATTAAAACACATATATTGGATAAATGGAATGACTCAAAACAATTTCTATCAATAATGTAGCTATGGTATAAAATGTACATATGATACCTCATATCATGAATGTAGCCACACTATCATTTTTTTCCATAGCCTGTGTCTACCGTTATCCCTACCCACCAGCACACTGAGCCAAGAATGGACCACTTAAATGGGGTGTTAATAGTTCAAATCATTGAACACATCCTAATGTTGTTCTATAACCACAGTAATGTCTATCACAATGATCTAGTCACATTATCTACATCGGTGGTTAGTCTACTATGTCTCACTAAGTTATATAATGTGTTAAAAAATTACATTCCATATTTCCCTAACCATCACTTGAGAAACACAACCTCTCCCTTGGATGATTTGAGACATCCTTAGATCCAATAGTTGTTGACATTATGA
Organism: Viscum album; assembly: GCA_963277665.1. Taxonomy (NCBI): domain Eukaryota; kingdom Viridiplantae; phylum Streptophyta; class Magnoliopsida; order Santalales; family Viscaceae; genus Viscum; species Viscum album. The sequence goes on from OY728155.1 coordinate 471,298,431, forward strand.
CCTAGGAACACCTCATGAGGATAAATACATAATTATATTCCTATAACATCCATAGATGACGTAATTTTGAGTTCTCAACTCCTGGGCTCTTAATACTAGCAACACATGTTAGAGCCAACACGACGATGTAGATCTATACAACTATGGTCTGCTCCAGAACTCTAACAATGGTGGAAATATATTGAGATATCATTAAATCCCTAATATCCCACTGTATTCCCTTCTCACTGTTCTTTCCTCTAAAAATAGATTCTAATCATATCCATGGAGTATCACAAGAGATAATAAAACCCCACTGAGTAAACCACCATGGTATTACTAACCTACTGTAGACATAAAAGAACGTGTATTTGACCTGATCTCAACAAGGCTAGATAAATCTCCTCAATGAATAGATGATCATAGTTGGAGTAGGAGGGACTATTCTTGTTGAGGAAATTGACTCAACAAACTCCATTATTTACATACATATATTATATGTTGATTAACATAAAGGTCCACCATCTAGTCATCATGCATCCTCAAAAGGTGTAAAATGTGATTAAATACCTCTAGCCAGTGCTAAGACACTCGAGGTTCTTACATAGCCTGAAACCAGAATGATCATTTTCTACGAAACACATACAGCACACACAACCATTGTGCATCCTGAACTTCAACTTATGGTTCATATGTCTAATAAATTAGTGGTGGTGTATTTTGTAAACCTCCCAAAGGTCCTATCTCTGGTATAGTCCACTATTTAGATACATCTTCACTTGACACATCTTCTTCTAGATCATGCAGTGTAATATTGCCAGGTTTCCATCATGGTGAAATCCTAAAATAAATAATATATACCATGGTAAAGTAGTATATCATGGTAGATTATTTAAAATGGACATGGTAACCACAACACACTCTTATATGATTCTTATACCGGTGTTTTTCATATAACCAATATCTACACGTGTCATTTAAAAATAATGGTAGTCAAAGACATAGAGTATAAATACATCAGTCACCACACCAGCACTTGAGTCCCTATAGAAAAATATGAACTCAAAACATATAGCACTATTTCCCAAAATCAATCTAATAGACACTGATCATAATTTATAACTGAATCCTTTGATATTATTCTATCATGACCTAAACTGAAAGGGCTTGAATAGGGAATACCCCATGCTTGCCTCCAATATTAATGGGGATTGTGGTCATCACTAAGTAGGTGTATCACACAAATTATAGGAATTAAACCAATATACATTAGATACAGAAACAACAACAGGAATAGAAAAAATGTTGAAATGAAAAAAAACTAATACTAATGCATGCATAGATCTATGATACCACATATAGAGTATGATAGTATTTTAATTAATGTGAAAAAAGAGGAAAAATAAAATCCCATTCAAAATTATATAATGTCCACACTACTCCAATGGTGTTGAATATGATAAAATTCAGGCACCGAGAAAACATTTAGTTTTTCAGGATCTATATATCCTCCACATGATACCTTCGATCAATGGACTCCATGAAACAAGTCATTGTTGGAAAATGACACTGAACAAGCATTAAGATCCCATGTAGTTGTGAGCATAAATACTCTGAATAGGACTCCACACAAATAATAAAGACAAAGAACAAATATTAGTCAGCTCAAAATGGTAAGCAATACTGAATGAAAACTAGACAGAAATAACCCAGATATACTCAATAAATACACAGTTCCATATGGATGTTACAAACACCTATTTTCCCATAGATTCTTCTTGATGAACTTTTCTTTCTATGAGAATCCACTCGATGGGCCAGGCGATCACTGAAGACACCCACCAATGTGGACAAGATCATTGGGACCTACCAAAGAATTATCATTGGTCTCAATGGGCATGATAATCAGATAGGTGTTCACACCCTTGTCCACTGGGGGACCCCACAATCCCGATTCGGATCAACCTGAAATATAGGGGGTCATATTAAAAAGTTATTGCAAACCCTAATGAAATGTCTTACTAAATGAAAGATCAATTCCCTTCTCTAGAAGTCCTCTCTAATTTCACCAACACACCTTGGGAATAAATTTGATAGAGGATCACACTCCATTTTCATGAAGGGACACCACGAAAACTATCTAGGACTCATATTCTAGAGGGAATCAGCCTTCTATGATGTGAACGTAATAGAACTATATACCTCTAATCAAATAGAACTTGGAAACACACACAATCATGATTTTTCAATAATGAAGAATCAAATTACTAAAACACCCTCAATGGGGATACACAACATAGACTAGGGGTACATGGAATTTTTATCTAACCACTTGCTTACTCATGTGGTTATAACACACATGGACTGAGAATAACTATATAAATGACATGAAATAATAGTACCTGGAATTTTTAGATCATTCAAAACCTTATATATGATGCTTAATTATTCATTTACACCACTGTTTGTGCCCATGTACTGGCTTTTGTATACCAGACTATACTAGTGGGCTCATATGCATGTCCTTTTCCATGTACACCTGGCCATGTTATTAGGTCGTGTGGGTGTCTATAGTATCCCTCATTTTTTGTCACATAAACATTCACTACATTATACAAAACTGAGGATCTTTAAGGTTTAGTGTCTTGGAAACCAGGAACATAATACATGAAACAAATAAAACATTCTTCTTAAACACTTGAAAGGATTCTCCTTATGTTCATCCTAGGTTCATTACTGAATCTCATAACCTGGGGACATACATCAAAAGAAAGGGTGAGCTGAAGGCCCAGTAAGGGAAACAAGCGAAACATTTTACATATGAACTTTGAGATACATCAATAGAATCATGAAAAGAACTTTAAGGCATGAGAATGAAATCATGAGGCATATCATAATAAAAATAACATTTTTCATAACATGAAGATGTAAATACAACATTTAATATTGACAATCATTTCGTTTCACCAAGGTCCATCCCCAAGGTGTCATTAAAAAATTACCAAGGTTATTCACTAAGGTATGAGTCTAAAAGGTCATCTCTAGAGATTAAGTCTTTACCCAATGCATTGGAGCGATATCTGGGCCCACCCTTGACATGTCTTTATTATAATGTGAGCCACATATATCATCATCAATAATTTCATAAAAATCCCATATAGCATAAAATAAATGGGTTTCATTTCATAATCATAACATTTTAAAAAATGCTTTAAAGACATGATCTTTACCTCACTTTAAACCCACGGAAAGGGAAAGTGGGTCTCATGTATGTAAATCCCAAAATTTAAAATAGAAAAACTTGGTACATATGTGAATATCCATATAGAAGTGAGATCATTGATTATTCACATAAAAATAAAAGAACTTTAGAAAGATAGAGAGACATTTTGAGATGAAAATTCTGCAGCATAAGGACTATGTTACAGGGTTTTAGAAAACATTGAAAAGAGAGGGGACATGGGTCAAACATTAATAAATGAACCATAAAACAGTAGGGGGACATAATATAAGGTATTTAAGAACATGGTAATGAAATTTGAAAATATACCACATAAAATGAAGAACATGAAAGGAAGACAAAATAAGATTTCTCTTATGAAAATTCGGCAGCCTAACGACGTCACATAAAATTCAACCAAAAATGAATTGATGAGATCAAATAGGATATCTCATCATATGAACATAAAAGATCAGTATGATAGATATATAGATCATACCATAACATAATAAAAAGTAACTTTCAAGACTTGAGATGGAATTAGAACTTTGAAAAAGGAGAAAGGTGAAAGAACCACTTAAAAATTTGGCAGCCTAACGACACCACTTAAAACATCAAAATAATGAATTGAAGAGATCAAATGGGGTCTCTCATCATCTGATCATAAAAGATCAGTATGATAGATATAGAGATCATACCCAAACATAATAAAAAGGAACTTTAAGGACTTGACATGAAAATAGATCTTTAAAACGAGAAGGGTGAAAGAATCCCTTAAAAATTCGGCAGCCAAACGGTGCCACTTAAAACTTCAAAATACTGAATTGAAAAGATCAAATAGGGTCTCTCATCATATGATAATAAGATATCAGTATAATATATATATAGATCATTCCCCAACATAATAAAAAGGAACTTTAAGGACTTGACATGAAAATAGATCTTGAAAACGAGAAGGGTGAAAGAATATCTTAAAAATTCGGCATCCTAACGACGCCACATAAAATTTCAAAATACTGAATTGAAGAGATCAAATGGGGTCTCTCATCATATTATCATAAGATATCAGTATGATAGATATATATATATAATACCCCAACATAATAAAATTTAACTTTAAGGACTTGGCATGAAAATAGATCTTGAAAATGAGAAGGGTTAAAGAATCCCTTAAAAATTCGACAGCCTAATGGGGCCACTTAAAACTTCAAAATACTGAATTGAAGAGATAAAATGGGTTATCTCATCATATGATCATAAAAGATCATTATGATAGATATAGAGATCATACACCAACATAATAAAAAGGAACTTGAAGGACTTGACATGAAAATAGATCTTCAAAACGAGAAGGGTGAAAGAATCCCTTAAAAATTCGGCAGCCTAACGGCGCCACTTAAAACATTAAAATACTGAATTGAAGAGATCAAATGGGGTCTATAATCATATGATCATAAAAGATCAGTATGATAAATTTAGAGATCATACCCCAACATAATAAAAAGGAACTTGAAATACTTTACATGAAAATAGATCTTGAAAATGAGAAGGGAGAAAGAATCCATTACAAAAATTTCAGCAGCCTAACGGCACCACTTAAAACATCATAAAACGAAATAATGAGAGTAAGAGGGGATATATCACTATATGAAAATGAAGAGGGCAGTAAGAGGAGTATAAAAGAATATCCTTTAACATTAGAACATGGAGCATAAAAAATTTACATAAAAGAGATTTCTTGAAAAGAAAGAGAGAGGTCAGATCCCTTACCTTAAAATGTAACTCTTAAAACTCAAAGGTTTGGACCTTGAGGGCTTGGGGGCACCTTGGGAGGACTCCTTGGGAGGTAAAGAGACGAGAACTTAGTTGAGGATGGTTTTGGAGTCGAATGGATGAGAGGAGGGCTTGATATTTATAGGGAAAGTTTGGGGACAAGGCATTAATGTCCAAGGGACACCTCAAAAGTGGTTTTCTCAAAACCATGTGCTCTTCCATGATATTTCCCATGAAGTTAGGCCACATGGGGCCCCCAATACAATAATTCATCACCTTTGGTCGGGAAAACCATAAAATATCTCATGAAATCATCATGACACAATTATTATGTCATTAAACATACTGAATCCCTAAAAATGTATTTTTACTATTCACCAAAAATTCAACTTTCTCAGAAATATCCCAAAATTTCACCGTAACAAAAAATCAACGCTCTGATTTCAAAAATGAACTCCATTTTATAAAAAAAAATTTCTAAATATTTTTAATTTATTTTTTTAAATAAATACACTATTTACTGAAAATCCATTTTTTCAGAAAAATTCCCAAAAAATACCATAACATAATATCGATGCTCTGAGTTCAAAAATGAAATACATTTGATAAAAATAATTTTCTAAATATTTTTAATTTAATTTTTAATTAAAAAACACTATTCACCCAAAAAAACTAATACTTGAATAATAATTTATGAAACCATTATTTAACCATTTTATTGAATCACATTACTTAATCAAGGTGCCTAGATTATATTAGAAATTTCTTTAAGTGAAATTACTAATACATTTGGACACATTACTAATCCTAATCATAAAATCACTATTCATAATTTATTATTCATCAAATATCAAGTTGATCTTATTGGACTCTAAATTTCGTACTGGACATAATTGTAGAAGACCATTTTTTGAAAATCATTAAACATTTTTAATTATATAAGGTTCACCTAAACATTTTTTTAAAATATTCTTTTTCTAAAATTCACCAAAAATATGCATACTATATTTATCTGGAAATTTGAAAATTCATAAACTTCATCAAAAGAAGAAATACCAATTTTTATTTAAAACGAAGGATTACACAAGACAGTTACGGTCTCCTTACATAGCCCCTTATCACACCGGCATAGGACCTAAGTGTAAGGGGTGCTAAGTTGAGGGAATCTGAGGGAGGCTCGGCCAACATCGCACGAGTAGTAATTTCTATCAGTTTGAACTTCTCACAATGGAAATTTAGTTCTAGCTTCACATGATGAAGTTCGGCTTGGGTTTGGTCCAGAGCAAAGCCTAGTGGTGCTACCTCATTCCCAAGTTCTGTTAGATGGGATTCGATCGGTCCAAGACTACTGGGTGAGGCCATCAAATCTTCTTTCTATATTAATTAACCAAGATTACTTGTATTTAGAGACAATAATCGAAATGTTTAGTTTATAGCGGTCATATTGACCAATGGACATATAACAGAAAAAACCCAACGGTCTCATGTTAACAAAAGAAACATTTTTGTTGAGTATAAAAATAAAATAAAACAACACACAAAATTAGGAAAGAAGATTTATTCAAAATTTTGGGACGTTACAATCTTCCCCCCTTAAGAAATTGCATCCTCGCAATTTTTAAAATTGGGTTTGGAAATTTCATTGAATGTCCCACATCGGAAAAGGAGTCAGTAAAATTATTACTTTAAAAGAAAGAAAAGGAAGTAAAAAGGTCACCCGACTTAACCCATACTATGATCCCATGTAGGAAAACATGGACATGCAAGAAAAAACAAAGGGTCAAGTTCTGGGGGAGAGTGATAGAAAAAATAATTAGGAGAATGTTGACCACGAGAAAATCCCATACTTATGATGTGTGTAAATGGTATTTGATTACCTAGTAGGAAACGTAAACCAACAACATTTTTGTTTTACGTTTCCTTTCATAATTTTGAGGAATTCATTTACTACATAGAACAAAAACATAAGGAAATATACCAACCTTAAAGTAGAGTTTCATCCTTTAATAAGTTTGTACCAAAACTAATCTTTTCTCCAAACGATGAGCATTCAAAACTATTTGGCCTCATCAAAACACAAGAATCATCTTCTAGAGAATAACATAATCCACAAAATATTAACTATCTATTTCTTCTATCTTTAAACATTATCCCAAAAACATAAAGGGTAAGGTAAAACAACTCTTCAAAAAGAAAGAATCCCATAGGAATGGAAACTACTTTTAGATCATCAAAGTTCCATGGTACTACAAAAAGTTCATCATAGACTATTCCATAAATAATGGTCCTTAAAATTCCTCAAAATAAACCAAACTATGATTGAAACCCAAATACAAGAAGGATTTGATAATATAGTCTTCCAAAATAAACTTCATTGTTTATCTTCAAACAACATCTACCACTCCTAACATCTTATAACAAAAGTATCTAACCTAAACATATTTTACCCATGATAGGTTAATCATTCCCATAAATAACCTAAATTATTATAAGTCCACCGTAAATTCATCGATTCATCAAAATATAAGTCAACCTTACTCCTCAATGAAAATACCATAGTAATCTATTTACCTCGATCATATAGGGTCCCAATAATAGTGAACGTATTCCAAAATAATAATCATCTTTTAATCCCCTAATATTCTTGATCATATTAATACGGAAATCATCACATTTCCTATCACATTGGTTGTTGGGACATGTTCTTCCATTTCCCACCATTAACTAAGAACAGAAAGTATAATTAGGGGCTTAAGTACTCAGCCAATAATTATGAAAAGGAATGTAAAGCATATAAGGATAACTTGTAGAAGAATAGTATACCCAAACTTGTGATCCCCTAGGTTCCCATCTAGGTTATCCATGATCATATATTCTTATGTGAATCTTTATTTTATTTTATCTTTGTTCCTTTAACAATGGTTCATACTAAGCTTATGAATTTACCAATGAATATCCCCCGGGAGTGTCGTAACCAAGAGTGTAGCAAGGCCCATTGTCGTGTACCAGTTCCCGTTCAAGTCTAGCTTAAAGCGGTGTTTTCGTGTTTTACCCCTATGTACATCTGTGCCAGAGCCACCTCTACCTGCTCGTATCCAGACAGGGATGTATTTTCTTGGCAACCCCTTACTCAATACACACCAAAATACTAGGAACATTTCCTATATTTAAACATTTCTATAGGGTTATTCCTAAAGTTTTCATATCCTAATTTCCACAAATAACTAAACCATCCTGTGATACCAACTATAGAATCCCACCTTTTTGTCACATAAACATTCACTACATTATACAAAACTGAGGATCTATAAGGTTTAGTGTCTTTGAAACCAGGAACTTAATACATGAAACAAAAAAACATTCTTCTTAATCACTTGAAAGGCTTCTCCTTATGTTCATCCTAGTTTCATTACTGCATCTGATAACCTGGGGACATACATCAAAAGAAAGGGTGAGCAGAAGGCCCAGTAAGAGAAACAAGTGAAACATTTTACATATGAACTTTGAGATACATCAATAGAGTCATGAAAAGAACTTTAAGGCATCAGAATGAAATCATGAGGCATATCATAATAAAGATAACTTTTTTCAGAACTTGAAGATGTGGATAAAAAATTTAATATTGACAATCATTTCATTTTACCAAGGTCCATCCCCAAGGTGTCATTAAAAAATTACCAAGGTTATTCACCAAGGTATCAGTCTAAAAGGTCATCTCTAGAGATTAAGTCTTTACCCAATGCATTGGAGCGCTATCTGGGCGTACCCTTGACATGTCTTTATTATCTTGTGAGCCACATATATCATCATCATTAATTTCATAAAAAAACCCATATAGCATAAAATAAATGGGTTTCATTTCATAATCATAACGTTTTAAAAACTGCTTTAAAGACATGATCTTTACCTCACATTAAACCCACTGAAAGGGAAAGCGGGTCTCATGTATGTAAATCCCAGATTTTAAAATAGAAAAACTTGGTATATATGTGAATATCCATATAGAAGAGAGATATTTCAGTATTCACTTAAAAATAAAAGAACTTTAGAAAAAGAGAGAGTCATTTTGAGAGGAAAATTCTGCAGCATAACGACTATGTTACAGGGTTTTAGAAAACCTTGAAAAGAGAGGGGACATGGGTCAAACATTCATACATGACCCACAAGAAAGTAGGGGGACATAATATAAGGGATTTAAGAACATGGTAATGAAATTTGAAAATATACCATATGAAATGACGAACATGAAAGGATGACAAAATAAGATTTCTCTTATGAAAATTCAGTAGCCTAACGACGTCACATAAACTTCAACCAAAAATGAATTGATGAGATCAAATAGGGTCTCTCATCATACGAACATAAAAGATCAGTATGATAGATATAGAGATCATACCCTAACATAATAAAAAGTAACTTTCAAGACTTGACATGGAATTAGAACTTTAAAAAAGGAGAAAGGTGAAAGAACCACTTAAAAATTCAGCAGCCTAACGACGCATCTTAAAACATCAAAATACTGAATTGAAGAGATAAAATGGGGTCTCTCATCATATGATAATAAAATGTCATTATGATAGATATAGAGATCATACCCCAACATAATAAAAAAGAAATTTAAGGACTTCACATGAAAATAGATCTTGAAAACGAGAAGGGTGAAAGAATCCCTTAAACATTCGGCAGCCTAACGGCGCCACTTAAAACTTCAAAATACTAAATTGAAGAGATCAAATGGGTTATCTCATAATATGATCATAAGAGATCAGTATGATAGATATAGAGATCGTCCCCCTACATAATAAAAAGTAACTTGAAGGACTTGACATGAAAATAGATCTTGAAAACGAGAAGGGTGAAAGAATCCCTTAAAAATTCGGCAGCCTAACGAAGCCACTTGAAACATCAAAATTCTGAATTGAAGAGATCAAATGGGGTATATTATCATATGATCATAATCGATCAGTATGATAGATATATAGATCATACTCTAACATAATAAAAAGGAACTTGATGGACTTGACATGAAAATAGATCTTGAAAACGAGAACGGTGAAAGAATCCCTTAAAAATTCGGCAGCCTAATGGTGCCACTTAAAACTTCAAAATACTGAATTGAAGAGATAAAATGGGGTATCTCATCATATGATCAAAAAAGATCAGTATGATAGATATAGAGATCATACCCCAACATAATAAAAAGGAACTTTAAGTACTTGACATGAAAATAGATCTTGCAAACAAGAATGGTGAAAGAATCCCTTAAAAATTCGGCAGTCTAACGGCGCCACTTAAAATTTCAAAATACTGAATTGAAGAGATAAAATGTGGTATCTCATCATATGATCATCAAAGATAAGTATTATAAATTTATAGCTCATACCCCAACATAATAAAAAGGAACTTGAAATACTTTACATGAAAATAGATCTTGAAAAATGAGAAGGGAGAAAGAATCTGTTACAAATATTTCGGCTGCCTAACGGCGCCACTTAAAGCTTCATAAAACGAAATAATGAGAGTAAGAGGGGATATATCATGCTATGAACATGTAGAGGGCAGTAAGATTACTATATAGGAACATCCTTTAACATAATAACATGGATCATAAAAGAAATTACATAAAATAGATTTCTTGAAAAGAAACAGAGAGGTCAGATCCCTTACCTTAAAATGTAACTCTTAAAACTCAAATATTTGGACCTTGAGGGCTTGGGGGAACATTGTGAGGACTCCTTGGGAGGTAAGGAGACCATAACGTCTTTGAGGATGGTTTTGGAGTCGAATGGATGAGAGTATGGCTTGGTATTTATAGGGAAAGTGAGGGGACAAGGCATTAATGGCCAAGGGACACCTCAAAAGTGGTTTTCTCAAAACCATGTGCTCTCCCATGATATTTCCCATGAAGTTAGGCCACATGGGGCCCCCAATAAAATAATTCATCACCTTTGGTCGGACAACCCATAAAGTATCTCATGACATCATCATGACACAATTATGATGTCATTAAACATACCGAAACCCTAAAAATGTATTTTTACTATTCACGGAAAATTCAACTTTCTCAGAAAAATCCCGAAATTTCACCTTAACAAAAAATCAATGCTCTGATTTCAAAAATGAACTCCATTTTATAAAAATTATTTTTCTAAATATTTTTAATTTATTTTTTTAAATAAATACACTATTCTTCGATAATCCATTTTTTTCAGAAAAAATCCTAAAAATTACCTTAACATAATATCGATGCTCTGAGTTCAAAAATGAAATCCATTTTATAAAAATAATTTTGTAATTATTTTTAATTTCATTTTTAATTAAAAAACACTATTCACTTGAAAAAACTAATAATTAAATAATAATTTATGAAACAGTTATTTAATAATTTTATTGAATCACATTACTTAATCAAGGTTCCTAGATTATATTAATAATTTCTTTAAGTGAAATTACTAATCCATTTGGACACATTACTAATCCTAATCATAAAATCTCTATTCATAATTTATTATTCATCAAAAATCAAGTTGACCTTATAGGACTCTAAATTTCGTACTGCACATAATTGTAGAAGACCATTTTTTGAAAATCATTACAAATTTTTAATTATTTAAGGTTTACATAAACATTTTTTTAAAATATCCTTTTTCTAAAATTCACCAAAAATATGCATACTATATTTATCCAGACATTTGAAAATTCATAAAATTCATCATAAGAAGAAATCCCAATTTTTATTTAAAATAAAGTATTACACATGGCAGTTATGGTCTCCTTACATAGCCCCTTGTCACACCAGTATAGAACCTATGTGTGAGGTGTGATAAGGTGAGGGAATCCGAGGGAGGCTCGGCCAACATCGCACGAGTAGTACTTTCTATCAGTTTTAACTTCTCTCAAAGGAGATTCCGTTCTAGCTTCACATGAAGATGTTCGGCTTGGGTTTGGTCCAGAGCAAAGCCCAGTGGTGCTACCTCCTTCCCACGTTCTGTTAGATGGTCTTCGATCGGTCCAAGACTACTGGGTGAGGCCATCGAATCTTCTTTCTATTTTAATTAACCAAGATTACTCGTATTTAGAGACAATAATCGAAATGTTTAGTTTACAGCGGTCATATTTACCAATGGTCATATAACAGTCAAAACCCAACGGTCTCATGATAACAAATGAAACATTTTTGTTGAGTATAAAAATAAAATAAAACAACACACAAAATTAGGAAAGAAGATTTAATCAAAATTTCGAGTCGTTTATGTGTCTATGGACTTCTCATTACCATGTATCCTATGAGATACATAGTGATCCACCAAAAAATTGTCACAATGTGTATTATAGCGTTACATGATGTGTCATATTTAACTCACTGTAGAAACACCATCACTGCACAATGGGGTCCCACATAGTGTGTAATGCCACATTTCATTTTTTATAACCTGGGGTTTTTTAGATATATTGTTTATCCTTTTGTGTCATCCACCCCATCACTATAGAAACATATCTAATAGTAGAATCACAAATTTGGGGTCACCCAAACCATTCAATCGTCAATCATTTTGACTCATGTTCAGATTTACTAATAAATCCATCCATCACTATTGCACCTACAAATTGAGAATAACACGAACAAAAATTCAATTTAGATCCTCCTCTGATCATCCTCTATCATCTTCACACATTTATCAATTCCATGATCAATAACTATAGCTATGAGATTAATCAGTTGTTCTAAATAACAGTTGGGAAACAATGTTGTAACCAGAATTATTTAAACCAAAATCCCAAGAAATTTCCCACAATGAATGTACAAATATCACGGATGAACTAAATATTCTATCAAATGTACTGAATTAAAATTATATTTTTTCATTGGGCCTCAATCCATTTTCAGGGTAATAGAAAAACAAAAAGGGTTGAAATTAATGAAAAATAAAATGAATCTACCATCAATGCGTGAACAAATTCTTGTTCATGGATTTGACCTGAGTTGGACCGGGAGAAAAGAAAGAGATTGAAAAAAATAAATAATCAACATCCTACCTAGATTTCATATTGAGAACTGATGAAAAACTATCTAATATTGTGGTTGTATGTATCATCTAATTGTTTCATTGGAACACCATTCCTTTATCCAGATCATATGTGTCATTATCTTGAAAAATTGCAATATGATGGTCTATACAGGTCTCTATGGATTAGCGTCCAACCACAATATTTCAATATAACTATTTATTTATGGATGATCATAGTCCATATTTCAAAAAAATTTAATAAATTAATAATTTTTTTATTTTATTCATTTTCCTCGATGATGGATTCTTAGAAATCGCCCTATACCAACAGGGTTTATGTTGCACCTATGATAAAAACACAATATGAACGTAATGGTGCCTCGTTTTTCTAATATGGGCCCCTATTAGGGAGTTATTCTACCTTTTCTAGAAAAATGGCGTGCCTGTATTTTAATTATATTTAATATATTTCAAAAATTTATTTTAGGCTCTTCGGGTCTCAGGATCACCTTCCATCTCATTATATGATCTCAAAAATATTATATATAATAATCAACATTAATACATGGAAAATATGGGTCATTACACATTGTCTATATTTATTCACATCACAGTGAATTAAATTAGATTAATTAAAAATGATCTAAAATTCATATTATAGAGAATCCAATCTAACGTGGGACTATAGCTCTTATACTAATTGTTTTCCCTAAAAAATAATTTCAACCACACTAACATGGAGGAAAATCAGTTTGATTGGTTTTTTTCTCATTATATACTTTCTTACATTGAAAATTGTCAAGATTAATGGATCTCTGTTTACCCTTCTCCCACAATACGTTCATCCATGATAAAATAATTTTCTATCAAAATAACATGGGAAATATGTGTTTTTGAGGTTCACTAAAAAAGTAATCCCTATTAATTGGTTTATATTGATTTTCACCCCACACATAAGGTTGATACTTTTTATCTTTAATCAATAAAAGGTGTGGGGATTTACATGAAATTTTTTTTATCTCAAACTATCTAATTTACATGTTAGAACAAACATGTTCACTTTAAGGATTTGTTCGATTCCAGATCATCCTTGGATTAGAAAAATATAGTCACTTCACTTTGATGTATGATCATTATTATAAGATAATGTCTCTCCGGTAAAATATAAACATGATATCCCACCTCAATGTTTCAAAAATCCTCAATATTTTCCCTATTATAATATAAATGACATATGACTAACTCAATAATATTTATTCTCTACAATAAATAAATTTTATAGACTGGTATTCTCAAAATTTTATTTTATTCATGAGTGTATCACAAGAAATGACCTATCAACATTCTCATCTTATTCAATGATAAGGTTTTCATTCTAATATAATCTGAAAAACATCAACTCCAATTACAAAAATCTAATATTTAATATTTTTCAACACCATAAGATACAAGGGATATTGAAAATAAGAATCAATTAGTTAAAAAAAATTTCTTGATCCAAATAATTAAATTATTTCCATATTACATTTAAAATTAAAAATAACAACAAAAAATATCATGTATCTTTGAAAATAATTTAGATATTCGCTCATTGTATCTCATGAAAAAAAACAATATAATGGGGTGATCTAAAATTCTAAATAAGATCCACATAAAGAAGAATCTATCATGAGTATATAAAATTTTAACAATATAACAGAGTTCATAATCAAATTTTATCAATATTTATTAATTAATGATCATAAAAATATATCAATGAAAAATATAATGGTTACAATCAAATATATAATATTAACTGAAATAATTTTGATGGAAATTTTCAATACCAAATGTCATTATTTTATAACCATCGGCTCATTAAATGACCTCATGAACATTACTTTAATGGAATTGTATTGATACAATTGAACAAATGTTGAGGTATACAAAAAACAACCAACTAATATATACATATTTTTTCCCATGATTCATATTTATGTATCAAGGGGAAACAATTCACTTTATTTTAATTTAAAATATTAACATCAATGAATAAAAGAAAAATGATCATATTTGAAAATGATATAAATTTTTTGGGTGTTTCATATAGAGTATTTTGATTTTGCGGGGGAAAATATAATTTATGTTTTATATGTTTTCTAAATGGGGGTGTCTTGGCCCAAGAGGCTATGAAATTATAGATGGAAATGAATGTTACAAAAGTTATAAAGTATTGATTATTTACAATCATTATCATAGATAGGATTGAAATATGAAGGTAAATCACCACGAAATATTTGGTAATTTTTGAATACATTATTTACAATTCCATCTTCCACTATTTATTATTCTCATTACTCATTTGTGACAATGTAGTTGATCTTACAGAGGGTTATAAGGTATTGTATCCATAAAGTAGTGAGATTCCTAGATAAATGAATCACCCCATTATATATGGATTAAAAAACTATAGTAGAAACACTTTATAGAAAAATAGTATCCAGAAATATTTTTCATAGTGAACATCATTAATCACAATATTAATTTCAACTGATAATGAAGGGCAATAACCACAGATGCCAAAGAAACATCTAATGGTCTTGTGGTTTTGATCCCTGAGAACTATGCAACAACCTTCCAAACCTGTATTTCATTGTGATGCACAATTTATGTCTATTTTTATCTGGACATGACGGGGATCCTTCCAATGTATTTCAATAAATATTTTGTGATTCATGAACTTACTAGCAATACCTATTTTTCTGAGATCCATGTAGTCCAACGTCAATTGCAGTATTGGATGGTCATGTTCTCATTAGCACTCTTTATTGTAGTGTTGAGGCAGACTAAAGCTACTTGTATTGGTATACCCTTATTCCCATGATTTATTTTGAATGTATTTCTCAAATAATGTGGATGTGTTTAGAAAAAACTACCATGAAAAAATGATTAACTTGAGGGGAAGCTAGAATATTTATACAATAATGCAGCAAGTCTAGGTAGTTTGGAATAGCTGGTAGAGGGATCCCAAAAATGTCTTCTAGAACCCTCCATTTAGATATGGTGGGGGTTGATGAAGATAATAAAATTGAAACTTCATCTCTATGTTGATTGTAGGACATTCCCCTATAACATAAGAAAAGTCCACAATTTCATAAAAGAAAAATTAGTTTTATGTTTTTTTTAAATTAAAAATATATCTTATTCAGAAAAAATGATAAATATTTTTTTTATAACATTGTAATTATTTTTAAAGGTATTATAAGAATCCATTAAAAAATAGAATTATTTAAAACCTTTTTATAAAATAATTTAATTAATATAAATATGTAATAGAATATATCTTGACCAAAAATATGAAATCAGGTTGATTTTTAGTATATAAAAGTTTGGATTTATTTATATCATAAATAAGAAAAAACTGAGAGAAAATTAATCCATAGAAATAAATAGATAAGAATAAAATATTTGGTTTTTATGAATTTAAATATCATATAATTATTATGATGTAAATTTATTTATGAAAAATCTTGAATTATATTGAGAGTCTAAAATAAAACAATATGAATTTAATAAAATAGCAATCGAAGCAACAAAAAATATTAAGAATGTATTTAAAAAATAAATATTATAAAGTATATAAATTCGTGATATAATATTGAAAGGGCATAATATACACACAATATAAAATAAATTAGGTCCACAATATAACATATTTCTAAATGCAATTGAATTTATAAAAATAATATTACATTTATTCCTTCTTGGTTATATGTGTAAAATCTTCTAGAATAAATCATTAAAAATAAATAAAACCATTATTAAATTTTTTTCATCAATAATAATTATTTAATGACCTTTTAAATTAATTATACATTTTTAATTGTGTATTTCTTGCATACATTTACCAGATATGTTTGTTCAATAAATTTTTCAAAAACTATTTCTTTATTTTGGAAATGGTCGAAGGTTCTATGAAAGTTTCACATAAAACATATAATTATAATAATTCACTGAATATAAATTCTTTCATTTTATAAAATATTACAATTATCTATTCATGGAGTAAATATCAAAAAGAAATACATCATTCATGATGGTGGTAGTACACAATTATGAGTAATGGTGGTTTCATTTACCAACTGGTCAAAAATTAAAATAATTATTCATTAATATATATTTATAGGATCATATTTATATCATATATATTAACAAAATTTATCCTTATGATAATCCATCTAATTTAGAATTGAAAAAAGAATCCCATAAATGTTTGGATGTGGTAATCCAAGAACATTCACATACAATGATATCATTTTTTGAATATAATTGAGTGAAACGAGGTATATAGAATTTTATCATTAAAGAATAAAAATCATGTTATAGAAATAATATATAGACATTATATAAATAATTATAACCATCCTTTGATATTGTTGATGAAAAATGACACACATCGCTTGGTGCTCTTGGTAGTATGGATGCATGAATGAGAAATGTTTTAATATTCCATCAGATAGAGATCAAGTGTATAATTACTATTGCATTAAAAAATATCATTTAGTATATTGATGTTTGTAATTTCATTTTATTGCAATGTAAATATAAATATTTAATGAGGGTAAGAAAATATTAATTACAAGAAATCAGTTATGATGATTACCAGTTCTATGGGAAACTAGTTTTTCATTTCAACTAAATACATGATAAATATGTATTTTGGGAAGTATAAAACCTATTTAATATGGATAAGTATGTTATAAATATTTTAGTTCAGGACTTGGTCAATATAATATCATCATAAAGTGATGATATGTGAGATTATGGGGTTCTATTTCATATGTCCAATGGGTGGAAAAAAATGTAAAAACCTGAATATTCATTATATAATATATATCTTACTCTCGTAAAATGGAACCAAATTTTCATAGTTTAAAATATAATAAATATTTTATCTAATTATAACAGTAATATTTTATTTAATAAGGTGTTTTATGTTATCTTTAATCCATTTCCCTTTATTTTTTCAATTTTAACAAATTTTACCCTTAATCATGAGGATAAAGTTTTACCACATTTACAATTTATTATGACCAAAAAGAGATTCACCTATAAAAAATTATTGTAATTATAAAAATATATATAATTAAGTTTTTATAAATCAATATAAATATGTATTAAAAATTACATTAAAAATAATTTTTCAAACCACATTTAAAAACATTTAAAAACATTTCTGTTTTATGCATATAAATGGTTTATTAAATGTAAAATAAAATTTCTAAAGTGATTATTTTTATTATATTAAATATAATGGGTATAAAATTATTTAAAAACCAATAAAAATTATAATTTATAATTTTAAATATTTCATTATGTGAGTCCACCCAAGAATAATCTTAATTTGAAAAAAAAATATTACATCAGTTTTCAAAATGACCAATATTTATTTTTATGATAAAAATATAATTTAGAATTGAATTATGATAATTGTTAAAAAAATATTTTTTTTTAAAAAAATGCTCCCAAAACATAAATTTCATTTTTATAGGATAATGTCAAAAATGTGACCATATTTTTAAAATAGTTACATTTCTCAATTCACTAAAAAATAAAACATTTCTTGCAAATTACCAAAAAATCAATAT
The DNA here is from genome assembly GCA_963277665.1 of Viscum album. Lineage (NCBI taxonomy): Eukaryota > Viridiplantae > Streptophyta > Magnoliopsida > Santalales > Viscaceae > Viscum > Viscum album. The sequence continues at coordinate 471,317,039 of OY728155.1, forward strand.
ACGTTAATTTTGAAAAGTTCAATTTCAAGATAAAAATAATATCATTAATTTATTATTATTATTATATTGTGTAATTTATATTTTAATTAAATTTGGTAAGAAATTTATCTTCATTATATGATATTTTCATTAGATATGAATATTTACATATTACAAGTAATTCTTATGTTTTACATTCTCCCAAGTGTTAGAATTTCAATCGTGAATTTTTTAGAATTTTACAGCCTAAAAGTTTTGGGTATTTCTTCATTATTTACTCCTCATATCCCAATGTATAATCATATATATTATTATTTTATAACATTACCTTAACTAATTGAATATTTTGATTCATGGAAACTTTTTCACTAGTGTCTATAACCATTATAGGATATTCCAAAGGAGATAAATAATGATATATTTATATTTATTTAGAGTTTACTACATTTACACGGTCATTAATATATATACTCAATAATTAGATATATAATATAAGATGTACTTTTGATAAACAAAATGGTATTTTCAAATGGATTGTTATAGTTCCAATTTTTTAAGAATATAAAAAGGCCCAAAAACCTAGGACATTATTTACCTTTATTTTTATCCTTTGTAATACCCAACACCAACATTATCCTAAAACGGCAGTATGGAATATATTTTCTTGTACAAATACTTATAAGTTCCATTTTAATAATTTAATTGCATATATTATTATATGAAAATATTATTAAATTTAAATACATATCTGATGTACCAAGAACATCTTGTTATAATAACGTCAACTTGTCTCCAAATGTTTGAATGTTCCAATTTTATTTTCCGTCAACTTGTTGATAACAATATGGTCTTGAATAAATATATTTTTAAGAGAATTTTGATTAATTTGGTGGAATTTGGATGTAAACTAGAGGTCATGATTGTATACAATAGAAATAGATAAAACAAGATTTATCACAACCTCATTATTAAAGAGTCATGTGAGGCACTAAAGTGGAAAATCATTCCATATACCCTGACAAGGGGTATAGTTTATAATGTTTTCAATATTAACCTATATGGAATAATTTATTATGATTGTTTTTAAATTTAGAAAAAAATACTATAGTAATTTCTTCCCTCTACGAAATAGGTATACATATAGGTTTCATTATATCTTTATAGTATTGACTCTATTATTTTACCAATTTAAAAATAATGAATTTTGTTATATTTTAAAAAAATGCATGCTTTGTAATATGTCCTCAAAATTGTTCTCTTAAATTTACGTACATCATTGTGCTACAACTTTTTATAAATACATTTGAGATATGGAAATAACAAATTAATTTAAATTTAGATTAATTTTCATAGAACAAATTTATTAATTTTTAATATCAGTCTAATGTTTTCATTAATAAATTCTTCAAAAATTTTCACATTAATGGAATTAATTTTCTCTTTTAAACTATTTTCATCATTTTGGTAGATTTATAAATTATCCTATAGTTATTGGTTGAAAAATTTTAAAATGGAGTGGTTATTATGATACATAGAAGTTTCTGATTAACATATTTAATAAGTCAATGAATACATGCTCTTTTTCAATCCTTATTATAGTAAGAACTCCATGATATTACCAAATATTTTCATCAACCAAAACAATTTTATTGACAAGGTGGTAGTTTATTGGGTAAAAATAATCATCAAGTAGCTATATCCATCTCTTTTATCTCATATTGATATTTTACATGAAATGATATATTTCTATGTTTAGTGAAGAATATTTCTTTCTCAAATCATTCACCATTGAGATTTTGTACCCATATATTTAATGAAAAAATAATGTAATGTAACTCAAAATAAAGTGATTTGAAATTATATTCATTGATAATTATCTATCTTGATTCATAAGGTGTAATTCACTCAGTATCGAGAAGGGTGCATAAGATTCCTTTTTTCATGCTTTAGTATGTTAATCAAAACTATCCTTTATAAATTGAAATTTCAATATCTGTGCATTGACCAATCTCTTCATTCATTATTAAATGAAATGTTTATATTATTTATAATATATGAACCTAACCACTTTTTTTGTCTACATAGATAATTGGGTAGCTAATCTGAACAAATATTTAATAGCGAATCAATTGTAACCAATGAATCTATGTAAAATATGTATTTCAATAATGTTCATTGGTATATGAAATTATATTTATCTATTTATATTTTATGGAATAAAAAATATATCATCCCCATATATAGTATGCATATTAAAGGATACTACCCAATGCTACAATTACCACTTAATAAAATTTCCCTATAACTCCTTTCATTTTATAGATTGGTAAAATATTCTAAAATTGGTAATATATTGTAAAGACCCGAAATTTTGAATAAATATGGTTTCCAAATTTTGTGTGTTATTATAATTTTTTATACTCAACAAAACTATTTCATTTCATAACATGAGTATAATTAAAATGAGACTATTGGGGTTTGACTGTAATATGACTGTTGGTCAATATGACCATTGGAAACTAATAATTTCGATATTGGACTCTAAATACAAGTGATCTTGGTTAATTAATATAGAAAGAAGATTTGATGGCCTCACCCAATAGTCTTGGACCGATCGAAGCCCATATTACAGAACATGGGATGGAGGTAGCACCAGTGGGCTTTGCTCTTGACAAAACCCAAGCCAAACTTCATCATGTGAAGCTAGAACAGAATCGCCTTCGCGAGAAGTTCAAACTGATAGAAATTACTACTCGTGCGATGTTGGCCGACCCTCCCTCAGATTCTCTCACCTTAGCACACCTTACACTTAGGTGCTATACTGGTGTGATAAGGGGCTATGTAAGGATATCGTAACTACCTTGTGTAATCCTTTGTTTTAAATAAAAAATTTTATTTCTTCTTACGATGAAGTTTATGAATTTTAAAATGTCCAGATAAATATAGTATGCATATTTTTGGTGAATCTTAGAGAAAGGATTTTTTTAAAAAAATGTTTATGTATACCTTAAATAATAAAAAATGTGTAATGATTTTAAAAAAATGGTCTTCTAGAATTTTTTTCAGTACGAAATTTAGAGTCTAATAAGATTAACTTAATCTTTGATGAATAGTAAATTATGAATAGTGATTTTATGCTTAGGATTAGTAATGTGAACAAATGGATTATTAATCTCAATTAAAGAAAGTATTAATATAAACTAGGCACCTTGATTAAGTAATGTGATTCAATAAAATGGTTCAATGACGGTTTCATAAATTATAAGTCATGCTTTAGTTTTTTCGAGTGAATATTGTTTTTTAATTAAAAAATTAAATTAATAATATTTAGAAAATTATTTTTATAAAATGGATTACATTTTTGAACTCAGAGCATCGATATTATGTTAAGTTAATTTTTGGGGATTTTTCTGAAAAAAACTGAATTTTTGTTGAATAGTGTATTTATTTAAAAATTAAATTAAAAATGATTAGAAAATTATTTTTATAAAATGGAGTTACTTTTTGAAATCAGAGAATCGATATTTGGTTAAGGTGAAATTTTGGGTTTTTTCTAAGGAAGCTGAATTTTCGATGAATAGTGAAAATTCAGTTTTTAAGTTGCGGTTGATTAATGACATCATTAAATGATGTATTAATTATATAATCAATATGGTCGGATTATGAGTAGTATGATAAGGAATGAGGTGTCCCCAATGGCCAATATCATGGGAAAATACCATGGGCAAGCCCATGGTTTTTCCAAAACCACCAATGAGGTGTCCCTTGGCCATTAATGCCTTGTCCCCTCACATTCCCTATAAATACCAATCCATCCTCTAATCCATTCGACTCCAAACTCTCCCCCAATGAAGATCGGGTCTCATTTCCTCCCAAGGAGTCTTCCCAAGGTGCCCCCAAGCCCTCAAGGTCCCAACCATTGAGTTTTAAGAGTTACGTTTTAAGGTAAGGGATCCAAACACTCTCTTTGTTTTCAAATACTCTCTTTTAAGACATTTCCTTTATGCTCCGTGTTATTCTGTTGGAGGATGTTATTTTATATCCCTATTACTGACCTTTTCATGTTAATATGATTATAGAACCCCTCTCACTCTCATCATTTCGTTTTATGAATGTTTAAGTGGCGTTGTTAGGCTGCAGAAATTTTTGTAACGGATTCTTTCACCATTCTAATTTTCAAGTTCAATTTTCCTGTCAAGTATTTCAAGTTAATTTTAATGTTGGGGTATTATATCTATATTTATCATAATTATATTTTATGTTCATATGATGAGACACCCTATTTGATCTCTTCAATTGATTTTTTTTATGTTTAAGTGACGTCGTTAGGCTGCCGAATTTTTAAGTGGTTCTTTCACCCTTCTCGTTTTCAAGATCTATTTTCAGGTCAAGTATTTCAAGTTACTTTTTATTATGTTGGGGTATTATCTAAATATCTATGATACTGATCCTTTATGTTCATATGATGAGAAACCCTATTTTATCTCATCAATTCACTGTTTTGAAGTTTAATTGACGTCGTTAGCTGCCGAATTTTTAAGGGATTCATTCACCTTTCTCATTTTCCAAAGATCTACTTTCATGTCAAGTATTTAAAGTTTCTTTTTATTATGTTGGGGTATGATCTCTATATCTATAATACTGATCTTTTATTTCCATATGATGAGATACCCTATTTGATCTCGTCAATTCATTTTTTTTACGTTTATGTGACGCCGTTAGGCTGCCAAATTTTTATAAGAGAAATATTATTTTGCCTTCCTTTCATGTTCTTCATTTCATATTGTATATCATTAAAATTTCATTACCATGTTCTTAAATCCTTAATATTCTGTCCCCTACTGTTTTATGGATCATTTATGAGTGGTTGACTCATGTCCCCTCTCTTTTTAATATTTTCTAAAACCTCGTAACATAGCTATTATGCTGCAGAATTTCGGTCTCAAAATGTCTCTCTTATTCTAAAATTCATTTATTTTATTAAGTGAATACTCAAATATCATTCTTCTAGAGGGGTATTCACATATATACCAAAATGTTATATTTTAAATTCTGGGATATACATACATGAGACCCTTTTTCCCTTTTTGTGGGTTTAAAGTGACATAAAGATCATGTCTTTAAAAGTAGTTTTTAAAAAGTCATGATTATGAAATGAAACACATTTCTATTATGATATATGGGTTTTTTATGAAATGATTGATGAAGATATATCTGTCTCACATGATTATAATGAAATATTTAATGGTGCACCCTGAGAGCGCTCTAATGCATTGGATAAAGACTTAATCTTTAGAGATGACAATTTTTAACAACGCCTTGGTGAATAACCTTGTTAATTTTTAATGACACCTTGTGGATGGACCTTGGTGAAACAGAAATGATTTTCAATATTAAATGTTTTAGCCACATCTTCATGTTTTTAAATACTTTATTTTTATTATGATATGCCTCATGATTTCTTTCTCATTCCATAATGTTATTTTTCATAACATTGTTGATGTATCTCAATTTCACATGTTAAATGTTTCCCCTTGTTTCCCTTATTGGGCCTTCTTCTCAACCTTTCATTGGATGTATGTCCCCAGGTTATGAGATGTAGTAATGAAGCTAGGATGAACATAAGGATAATCCATTCAAGTGTTTAAGAAGAATGTTTTATGTTTTCATGTTTTAAGTTCATGGTTTCCAAGACACTAAACTTTAAAGATCTTCGGTTTTGTAAAATGTAATGAAAAGTTATGTTATAAAAATTCAGGATGCTATAGTTAGTATCAAGGGAAGGTTTAGTTATTTGTGGAAATTATATATAAAACCATTGGGAAGACCCCTATAGAAAAGTTTAAATATAGGAAATCTTCCTGGTATTTTGGTGAGTATTGAGTAAGGGGTTTCTATGAAAATACATCCTTGTCTTGATACGAGCATGTAGAGGTGATTCTGGAACATATGTACATAAGGGTAAAACCTGAAAACACCACTTTAGGCTAGACTCAAACAGAAACTGGTAAACGACAACGGGCCTTGCTGTACTCTTGGTTATGACACTCCTGGGGGTTATGCTTTTGTAAATTCATAAGCTTAGTATGAACCATTATTAAAGAAACAAATATAAAATAAAATAGGGATTCACATATGAATATATGATCAAGGATAACCTATATTGGGACCTAAGGGATCAAAAGTTAGGGTATACATCTACATGTTTATCCTTCTATGAAATAATTTTCCTTTTCATGATTATTGGCTAAGTATTTAAGCCCCATAATTATATGTTCTTTTCTTAGTTAATGGCGGGAAATGGAAGAGAATGTCCCAACCACCAATGTGATAGGAAATGTGATGATTTACCTATTAATGTGACAAGGATGACCAAAGATCACGTTGAACATACTGTGATTATGCCAAACCAGCTATCATAAATCACAATTAATAATTGGTAACTAGTTGAATGCTAAAACTTATCAAGGAAGAAGAAGAAAAAGTCTCAAGGATGTTCTTATGATAATGTTGATAAGGGAATAAAGACACAATTTTTTTTTGCAAACAGTGTGGGAAGAGGCACCAAGGAGAATTTCACAAAGGAACCGGGAGATGTTTTAAGTGTGGGAAGATTGGGCATAATGTAGAAAATTTCTTTGAAAAAATGGATAATGTGATGAATGGAGATAAGGTTCGATCTAATTTACCTTATACATTTCGATGTGGTAAATGTGGGAAAGTTAGACATTATCCAAGGCAATGATCTCTCGGAATGGATAATAAATATGATGAGAATCAACAATATTTGATGACAAGGGAACAATGCAAGTCATATGCTGAGATGGATCATGATGACTGAAGTACATGTAACTTCTTCGCAATAATTTTCTATGTAATGTTGTATTTTTGTTCGTTCTCTATGATCATATCTTTTATGTTTTCTAATATCATCGAGTCACTACCTAAGATTATTTTATATCATTACGGAAAAAATCTATTTTTATGTAACACATGTTGATGTAGTGAAGCTGTTCTAAAAAAAAGAGGGTGATTAGGGGATTAAAAGGTGATTATTATTTTGGAAGATGTTCACTATTTTGGGAAATCTATAAGATCGAGATAAATAGATTACTACGTTATTTTCTTTGAGGAATAAAGTTTGACTTATATTTTGATGAATCGACGAATTAAATGCGGACTTATAGTTATTAAAGTTACATATAGAAACGATTAACCTATCTTGGGGAAAATGTGATTAGGTTAGTTACATTTGTTATAAGATGATAAGAGTGGTTGATGTTGTTTGGAGATGAACGATAAAGTCTATCTTGGAAAACTATGTTATGAGATCGTTTTGATAATTGGGTCTCAATCTTAGTTTGGTTTATTTTGAGTAATTTTAAGGACAGTTATTTATGGAATAGTCTATGATGAACATTTGGTAGTACCAAAGAACTTTCAATACATAAATTTAGTTTCCCTTCCTATGGGATTCATTCTTTTTGAAGAGTTGTTTTATCATACCCTTTCTATTTTTTGGGATAATGTTTAAAGATAGAAGAAATTGATAGTTAATCTTTTGTGGATTATGTGACTCTCAAGAAGATGATTCTTGAGTTTTGATGAGATCAAGTGTTTTCAAATGCTCATCGTTTGGAGAGAAGATTAGTTTTTGTAGAAACTTATTAAAGGATTAAACTCTACTTGAAGGTATGCATATTTCATTATGTTTTTGTTCTATGTAGTAAATTAATTTCTTCAAAATTATGAAAATAAACGTAAAAAAATGTTGTTGGTTTACGTTTCCTACTAGGTAATCGAAGATCGTTTACACACATCATAAGTTTGGTATTTTCATGTGGTTAACTTTCTCTTAATCATGTTTTCTACCACTCTCCCTCAGAACTTGACCCTTTGTTTTCTCCTCCATGTCCATGTTTTCCTACATGGAATATTACTGTGGGTTAACTCGGGTGACCTTTATACTTCCCTTTCTTTCTTTTAAAGTAATATTTTTACTGACTCCTTTTTCGATGTGGGGATTTCAATGAAAGTTCAAAACCCAATTTTAAAAAATTGCGAGGATGCAATTTCTTAAGGGGGGAAGATTGTAACGGCCCGAAATTTTGAATAAATCATGATTCCTAATTTTGTTTGTTATTTTATTTTTTTATACTCAACAAAACTGTTTCATTTGATAACATGAGTATAATTAAAATGAGTCTGTTGGGTTTTGAATCTGATATGACCATTGGTCAATATGACCATTGGAAACTAAACATTTCGATATTTTCCACTAAATACAAGTGATCTTTGTTAATTAATATAGAAAGAAGATTTGATGGCCTCACCCAGTAGTCTTGGACCGATCGAAGACCATCTAACAGAACATGGGAAGGAGGTAGCACCAATGGGATTTGGTCTGGACCAAACCCAATCCGAACATCATCGTGTGAAGCTAGAACAGAATCTCCTTTGTGAGAAGTTCAAACTGATAGAAATTACTACTCATGCGATGTTGGCCGATCCTCCCTCAGATTCTCTCACCTTAGCACACCTTACACTTTGGTCCTATGCTGGTGTGATAAGGGGCTATGTAAGGAGACTGTAACTGCCTTGTGTAATACTTTGATTTAAATAAAAATTTTAATTTCTTCTTATAATGAAGTTTATGAATTTTCCAATGTCCGGATAAATATAGTATGCATATTTTTTGGTGAATCGTAGAGAAAGGATAATTTAAAAAAATGTTTATGTAAACCTTAAATAATTAAAAATGTATGTTGATTTTCAAAAAAGGGTCTTCTACAATTATGTTCAGTACGAAATTTAGAGTCTAATAAGACCAACTTAATTTTTGATGAATAGTAAATTATGAATAGTGATTTTATGCTTTGGATCAGTAATGTGACCAAATGGATTAGTAATCTCATTTAAAGAAATTATTAATATAATCTAGGAACCTCGATTAAGTAATGTGATTCAATAAAATGGTTAAATACTAGTTTCATAAATTATAAGTCAAGTATTAGTTTTTTCAGGTGAATAGTGTTTTTTAATTAAAAAATTAAATTAAAAATATTTAGAAAATTATTTTTATAAAATGGATTTCATTTTTTTACTCAGAGCATCGATATTATGTTAAGGTAATTTTTGGGGATTTTTCTAAAAAAAGGAATTTTCAATGAATAGTGTATTTATTAAAAATTAAAATTAAAAATATTTAGAAAATTGTTTTTATAAAATAGTGTTCATTTTTTAAATCATAGCATAGATATTTGGTTAAGGTGAAATTTTGGGTTTTTTCTGAGAATGTTGAATTTTCAATGAATAGTGAAAATACCGTTTTTAAGTTATGGGTGTTTAATGACATCATTAAATGATGTATTAAGTATGTAATAAATATGGTCGACATATAAATAGTAAGATAAGGTATGAGGTGTCCCATGTGTCCAATATCATGGGAAAATACCATGGCCAAGCCCATGGTTTTGCCAAAACCACCAATGAGGTGTCCCTTGGCCATTAATGCCTTGTCCCCTCACTTTCCCTATACATACCATGCCATCCTCACATCCATTCGACTCCCAACTCTTCCCCAACGAAGCTCTAGTTTCATTACCTCCCAAGTAGTCCTCCCAAGGTTCCCCCAAGCCCTCAAGGTCCCAACTGTTGTGTTTTAAGAGTTACGTTTTAAGGTTGGGGGTCCAAACTCTCTCTTTCTTTTCAAATACTATCATTTAAGTCATTTCCTTTATACTCCATGTTATTATATTGGAGTATGTTCTTATATATTCTTCATACTGCCCTTTTCAAGTTCATATGATGAGAGAACCCCTCTTACTCTCATCATTTCATTTTATGAAAGTTTAAGTGGCGTCGTTAGGCTGCCGAAATTTTTGTAACGGATTCATTCACCCTTCTCATTTTCATGTTCTATTTTCTTGTCAAGTCATTCAAGTTCCTTTTTATGTTGGGGAATGATATCTATATCTATCATACTGATCATTTATGTTCATATTATTAGAGACCCTATTTTGTATCTTCAATTTATTTTTTTGATGTTTAAGTGACGTCGTTAGGCTGCCGAATTTTTATGTGGTTCTTTCACCCTTCTCGTTTTCAAGATCTATTTTCATGTAAAGTCGTTCAAGTTCCTTTTTATTATGTTGTGGTATGATCTCTATATCTATCCTACAGATATTTTATGTTCATATTATGAGATACCCTATTTGATCTCATCAATTCATTTTTTTGAAGTTTAAGTTACGCCGTTAGGCTGCCGAATTTTTAAGGGATCTGTTCACCTTTCTCATTTTTCAAAGTTATACATTCATGTCAAGTCTTTCAAGTTCATTTTTATTACGTTGGGGTATGATCTCTATATCTATCATAATCATTATTTATGTTCATATGGTGAGAGACCCTATTTGATCTCGTCAATTCTTTTTTTTGAAGTTTAAGAGACGTCGTTAGGCTGCTGAATTTTCGTAAGTGAAATCATATTTTGTCTTCCTTTCATGTTTTCATTTCATATGGTATATATTTAAAATTTCATTATCATGTTCTTAAATACTTAATATTTTTTCCCCTACTATTTTATGGATCATTTATGAGTGGGTGACCCATGTCCCCTCTCTTTTTAATGTTTTCTAAAGCCTCGTAACATAGCCGTTATGCTGCAGAATTTCTGTCTCAAAATGTCTCTCTCTTATTTTCAAATTCATTTATTTTATTAAGTGAATACTCAAAGATTGTTATTATAAAGTGGTATTCACATATATACCAAAATGTTCTATTTTAAATTCATGTATTTACATACATGAGACCCTCTTTCCCTTTTTGTGGGTTTACAGTGACATAAAGATCATGCCTTTAAAAGTAGTTTTTAAAACGTTATGATTATGAAATGAAACCCATTTCTTTTATTCTATATGGGTTGTTAATTAAATGATTGATGATGGTATATGTGGATCACATGATAATAAAGAAAAATTTAATGGTGCACCCTGATAGCGCTCCAATGCATTGTGTAAAGACTTATTCTCTAGAGATGACCATTTTTAACGACGCATTGGTGAATAACCTTGGTAATTTTTAATGACACCTTGGGGATGGACCTTGGTGAAACGGAAATGATTTTCAATATTAAATGTTGTGGCCAAATCTTCATGTTATGAAATATGTTATTTCTATTTTTATATGCCACATGAATTCTTTCTCATGCCTTAAAGTTCTTTTTCATGACATTGTTGATGTATCTCAAGTTCACATGTTAAATGTTTCCCCTTGTTTCACTTACTGTGCCTTCTACTCACCCATTCATATGATGTATGTCCCCAGGTTATGAGATGCAGTAATGAACCTAGGATGAACATATGGAGAATCCATTCAAGTGTTTAAGAAGAATGTTTTATGTTTTCATGTTTTAAGTTCCTCGTTTCCAAGACACTACACCTTAAATATCCTCAGTTTTGTAAAATGTAATGAAAAGTTATTTTATAAAAATGTAGGATGCTATATATATTGTTCACATATTTTATATTATCCCAAAATATCATTATTAAACACCACATTAACATTATCAATAATGACTTTAAATTCTCTATGAATTTGATCCATGAAAATACAATGTTCATTAGTCATTCCAAAGGGCTTTACTATAACATCATAATTTCTATACCTCTTGTAGAATTTCCACTTTGAAATTTCATTCTTTATTACATTGAATTGATGATACCCCTAATGAATATTATTATTTAAAAAATAAAGATCTCAATTTTGTTGACCAATAAAGTCTTTAATTTGAGGTATAAGATTATTGTACTTCTAAAAAATGGAATTGATTTACCTATAATTAGTGAAGATCTTTATATATCCATCCATCATCACAACAATATGAACCAGGTATCCCCATTGTGAAATACATATGGGAATGCATCCCTTATTAAACAAATCTAGAATGTTTTTTCTTTACTTCCACTATATCCATTTTGTGCGGTTTTTTATATTTAGTTTTCTCATTAGGGAGGAGTTCTATGGAAAAACCAACATCACATTCATGTGGATTCTATGTAACTCTATATGAACCAAAAAATTGTATTCCTATAAATAGTTATATATTCTTATAATTAATATAATATTTCCACATTTTATCATTAAATGTTATAAAGATTGATTTAGTGATGGTACATTGTGATTATGTGCTATTATGAGAAATGGTGTGCCTTGAATAATTGTGTGAACCATATTAAATATATAAAATATCATATGAACATGGTTTTATTAAAAAAGTGGAATGACAACCAAATGGGTGACCAGATCGAAAATCCACGAAAGTCTTTGAGTTTAAAATAGAGGTTTTATCCAAGGTGCAATCTAACAATGGTAGGCGTGGGTCATTTGTGGAAAAGATTTTGTCGGCATCAAATTTATAAAATAATTCAATAAAAATAATTTAATTCATTTTGTTGATGCATTGACCAGATCTACCATAAAATTCATCCTTATATAAGAATGATAGGGTTGGAATTAGAATCCTAAAATCTAAAGAGGATCACTAGAGAGAACTTCTTGATAATTTACTCAAATTATTGATGAAGAGGTAGCATATCCTTGTTTGATTGGTCAAAACAACCTCAAATTTGAAAAATATTTCCAAAAAACATTATGCATTGATCATTATTCATCCACAATTATACTGAATTGAGGTAGTATTTGTAATATTTTTTTCTCTATTCAACATTCTAGACTCATACGAAAAAACAGACCAATCCAAAAACAGATGGGCACATATATCGATCATTACTTTAGATAATATATAATGAGGGATTTATCGGTATTTAAACAATGAAAATAATTATTTTTCTTTAATCATTAAAATAGTGATCGTACAGTATACACATGAGCATAAATCAAGGTTTTTCCCACCCGATTTGTTTGTTCTTTTAATCCACTAATTTGAGCATTATTTATTCTTCCAAATGCTTTGAAACCCTTTCTGAAAAATTTTTAGTTCCACATTTGATTCATTCCTAAAATTCCCAATTCATAGATCCATCATCAGAATGACTCAACAGAGGTTTGAAGGTGGTGGAAGAAGCATATCGAATGATGGTTAGAGAATATTTCACGTTCTTCATCATGTAATAAATAATATCGATGATCTTATTTTACAATATGATTGGAGGACTAAATCATACTTATTTGGTGATGGAATGAACACAATACCTTGAATATGGAGTTTCATGTATAACCAATCAACAGAGTGGAGGGTGGAAGTTTGATGGCATGGGCAGGAGGAAGAAGACAGGTTATGGGAAAACCCAATAAACATGTTGTGTAGTTCAGTACTATATATTGTTTGTGTCCCTTTAGAATAAAATTGGTGTGTATATATATGTTAAACAAACACAGGGTGGACTACACACCGATAATACCTGGCATGTGCTCCCCCAATACTTTTCCTAGACCAGATACATGGGCTATGTTGTGTATTGGTTCATAGGAATAAATATAAAGCTTGTCGTAGTGTACTGAAACAGAGATGAAGTACATGAATGGACGCCAGATACATGCACATTGCATGTAACCCCTCCACTCACTGTGTACCCCTCTTATACAAAACACATGTTTAATTAAATATAGTCATTCTACATTATAAATACACATGGAAAACTGACATTGTGTATTCCACTATTACTCGCATGCACCCCTTTTTAGAAAGATTAGACCACTTTTTTTGTATCATGTAAATGTTTCATTCATGTTAATTCAAATAAGAATTTATTTAATGGTATGTGTAATATCGTTTCGACTTCGTGGAATATGATCCTTTCATAAGTACTTCATGCATGGATTTCTTGGAATTCCTTGACAAGCCATGTGTGGGATCATATGTTCATCTTTTTCCCCGAAGAATAATTAATGGTATTTACATGACCAATGTAACACCCCAAGCTTCCATGGTACGCTCCTCTTTGAATAATAGAGCAGCGTGTGTTGTACACAACCTCGAGTTCTAACACACTACGACCAATTAAAGTAGCAGTTATGAATAGTAATACCCACTTTTTGAAATTATATAAATTTTATATTTCAAAATGGAATTTATTTTTCGATTCTGAATATCTAAATTATCCTATGTTGATTTTTTGGTATTTTTCTGAGAACTTCCAATTTTTGATGAATAGTGAAAAATAATTAAAAACAACTTTTTTAATCAAAATAATTTATAGTGATAAATTATACAATTGATTGGTTATAAAGTGTAATTAGAATATATTTTTACCATTTTATCCAATGGTGGTCATTATAATTAATTTCACTTTGAAATTGGACATAAACAATTATCAATCTTTTGATTGATATTATTTCTTAAAAACATGTTATGTGTTGTGAAAGCGGGAATTAATTATTAAATTAATTAATTAAACTTATATATTTAAAATTTTGTTAAATAGACATAATTTTTGAATTTGGAATATCAAAATTATCTTAGAGTGAAATTTTGGTGTTGTTCTCAAAAACATCGATTTTTGATGAATAGTGAATCCACTAAATAGTAGTTAAAAAAATTGATTTTTTGTTTAAATGAAATTTTACCCCCACTATGATTTGAATTTAAAAAATCCTACATAAATCCTTGTCATTAGTAAGTAAAATTTGGTTCAATGGGATTAAAATAATTTTTTGTGAATGGTAACTTTTAAGTTCTATTAATCGCGATTAAAGGCAATTATTGTAACTTAAGGTAAATATAATGTTATAATAATATTAAATTACTTTTACACTTGTCCTACCATTATTGGGTGAGTCATGGCCGACCACGACAATCCACGGGTCAACTTAGGGACACCATGGAGCCACTTGGGTAAGAAAATGATATTAATAACTTTTTATTTAAAGTTAAAATAAAATCGACACAAACATGTGTTGTTTTACTAAAACAATTATTACATGGGGTTATATAAGTTAACATTTAAAATATAAATATTCATTGGAAATATAAAAATATTTCATAAATCATGATATTTTTTTATAATTTTTAGACATTAAATAAATTGAAATTTTTAGGACACCATGGTGATGCAGCGATTACCTCATTAATTAACGATTAAAAAAATGAAAAGATAATGTAACATATAAGACATACACTTGTCAAAAACCTATTGGATGAGTATATTTAGATATCTTATCACCTTATACTAGAAATATATATTTTGGGACCTTTGAAATCTGAAAATAACTTCATAATAATGGAACATTTCATTACATTCCAAGAGTGCCCCTCCTCTCCCCTTATAAAAGGCACCCACCACTACCACCTGATTCACACCATCAAGCCATTTTTCTCGGCCAACCTATTCCAAAATACTCTCTCCACATACCTATATTCTCCTTGAAGCATCACTTTGTGCATAATGCTTCCCAAGGAAGCCATTGGATCAAATCAAAATGATTTTAGTGATTTTAAGGTAATGTCTTCTCTTATGTTATTTTGATATATTTTTCTTCTCCAACCCCATAAAATCTTTTTATTCCATTATTTTGTAACAGAAACAGTATCGTAAACATACTATTATGTTTTTATGAGAATTATTTGATTTACACTTACACACACCTTCGTCTAATGGTTAAAGAACATACTGTTTTTGTGGTTGGTGAATTTCTGCCTCCTGAAACGATGATTGTTCAATCTTCTTTTAACACCTCTCATGGTGGCCATTATGATGACACTATTTTTATATATGATATTTATTATGTTTTTGTTTTCTTTATTATTCTGTGTTTTTCATTTATGGCATACCTTTATGATTTCCATTATGGGTAAACGTGATAATTTCATTTTAGGAAGTGCGGACTACCGCCCCCTCAAAGTGATTTGAATCGTTAATGCCATATGTGGGATGTATAAATGATGGATTAAATGCTATTATTAATTATATTATAATGGAATTATAGTATACTTTTATATATTTATAATTTCATTCCATTAAATACGAAATAGAAAGGAAAGTAGCGTTCATTCGTACGTACGGCTTACCGTCTCCATGAACGATACATTTCATTTCTTACCTCTAAGTGTTATGTAATATTATAAATGCATGTATATACTGGATATATATGATATATATGAAATCTACATCATGAATATAATTCTGGATATAATGGATATTTCACCACATGAACAACTTGTAATTATTAGAAGTTTATTTTTGACTAATGTACCAAAGATCGACAAAACGACAGTTATTAACTTAAATAATTACATAATGTTCATAACATTGTAATAGGCGATATAAAAGGAATAATAAACATGAAACATGTTCTAAAGAAATTATAGATTGAGTCTAGTTTATTATTCAGTAGATTAAATAATGGTCAGGTGAAGTCAGACATGAGGAAAGGGAACTTCATAACCCAATTTCTGTTCTTTGGGTTAATCTCCTACTTTCAAATTATGTTATGATATTATTATGTCCTATCTTGAATTTGTAATTTCATTATGTGTACATATAGTGAATACACATAATAGATCCATTTTATTTAAAAAAATTATCTTTGTAAGGGACTTCGTCTCAATCTCCATTCATTGAGGCATATTTTGTTTTATACACAAATTTCTTCTATATGGTGTATAAAACCCATTGAATTTTACGTTTATTCAAAATGAATCTTTTTATAGGAATTGTTTTACTAAATGAAAAAAAGTAATGTTTTTTTGTCGTACGTATGCGGCGACAATGCCTTCTCGGTTGCTGGGACCATTATTTGAGTTTCGGATTCCTCTACAAGCCATAACAATTTTTTAAATGAAAAATAATTACAATGTTTTAAATTTTTTTTGGTATTAAAAATGGTTTCGAATGTGTTTTTTATATCAATGTTTTGTATTGATATATTTTGATTGAAATGTGGAAATGTTATGTTTCCTTTATGCATGTTTTATGTGATACGATTATGTTATGGATTATGATATGTATAAACCTGTTCATTTGAGTAATGCATTGGAATTAATAAGTGACGGGTGGATCCCGCTAAACCTCCTCGATGCATCGGTAGGTCTCATGAGACAAAATAGTGTCTTGGCATGAGGCCTTGACAAAATCTTATTTGTAGTCTTGGCACGGGGCCTTGGCAACGTGGTTATGATAGTCTGGCATTATGCATTCCGCCATTATGAATGTGGTTATTGATATTTCATGTGATTACTTGACCAGTAGAATATCCATGTGAATATGTAAATGGAATTATCTCATTTTAATTTTTTTCATATTATGTTGAAGTTCAAATTTAAAAGGCTTTTGTTTTAGTTATATATTACCTTAAATGTTTTTGTTTATTTATGAAAGCTTCCGCTATATTGTTATCCTTACTGAGCATCTGAGCTCATCCCTTTCAATGTTTTAATTTTTCCAGGATGTGATGAAGTATATTATGAATGACCTGCAGGGATAGTATGAGGGGATATGAAGAAAATATTTTTTTTAGTTTTGTTTTACTTTATTATATTTCGTATGACTTATGAATGTATCTAGTGTTTCCAAGACTACTAAAATAATTGGTATTTCGATACTTGATCATCTGTGATCGTGCCAATGTTACACAATAACGCACCGACTCTGGGTAACTCAGGTCAGGGCGTTACATTTGGTATTAGAGGAATTTTAGTACTAACTTGGAAGCTAGATTTATATAAACTCTGATTAGAGTAAATAGCCCTAAGATAGACTTTGAGGATTAGTATATAAGAACTTCCTGTAATTTTGGTATTATGGAGAATTTGTGAGTTTTCCGAGAAATACATCCCTGTCTGGATATGAGCAGGTAGTGGCGGCTCTGGCACAAATGTACCTAGTGGTAAATCCTGAAAACACCACTTTGAGCTAGACTTGAATGGGAACTAGTGCACGACAACTGGCCTTGCTGCACTCTTGGTTACGACACTCCCGGGAGATATGCATTGGATAATTCTCATTTTTTTACAAACCATTATGAAGGGTTTATGAGTATATACTTCCTCACGAAAAACATTTTTCATGATTATGGATTATATCCATAAACATTTAAATTTACATTATGTATTTTACAAGTTTGTAATTATTCATTGCAATTCATAAACTAAACTAGTTTATTCCATTGTATAGTAATGGAACCCAGTAAAAGGAATGTGAACTCTATCAATATGTATGATCCAATGAGTAAGAAGGATCATACCTTTCACGGTATTAAGAAAACATTTAGAAGGGAAATATTCTCCCATGTGTTCTCAACATATAAATAAATAGTATCACGTGTTAATAAGATAAGTAAAGAATTCTCCGAGTCTTAGGGCTTTGAAGGGAAGAAAGAGAAGAAAATGATGGAAGAGATAATGATGGATAAAGGGACATGGGAAAAGAAGGATTTTCCAATATGTGATAATAGTGGGAAGAAACACCTTGGAACTTGCCTAAATGGAATGGGAGTTTGTTATAAGTGTGGGAAAAAAGGACACCAAGGGCGTGACTGCAAGGGTAAGAAAAATGTTCCAAATGTACAATGCTTCATCTGCAAGGAGTGGGGACACTACGCAAACCAATATCCAAATCATCAGAGTATGCCCCAAATGATGTTATTGGATAACAATCAAGTTATGATACTACCACATATGAGGAGGAATAATTAGAGTTCTTATGTTATTATTAAAGAATTTTTTCATTTGAGTGTTGTATCAATTATGTACTGGTTATAATCATTATGGAGTATATAAAGATTGTTCTACAGTAATATTTCATCAAGGACTTGAGATTGTGTGGAACCAAGAAAAGTGACTCCACAGTAGGTTAAATTTTTGGAAAATATATGGTTGTGAGAAAGATAAACCATAATATGGTTCTGATACCGAGATACTGATTTTGTAATAATACATGATTTATTTGGATAAATTATATTGGATATTCTTAACTTCCTTGAAACTGATTAATGATTTGTATACATTTTTGGATAGAAGGAGTATATCTAGTATTCTATAAGGAATAAGGGATCATGAATGTAATCAATAAGGATTTATGGTAATTCAGGAGGTTGTAATGTTTTAAAAGAATACATGATGAAGGTGTTCACATGTTGTTACGCGGAAAAAAGGATCTTCATTATGATTACCTTCCTTATAAAATTTGGACTGTGAGTTGGGAAGAAGTATTTTGGATAACTATAAAGGTCGGAATGGATTAATTTGAACCTTGGATAGTATTGTTTAATGTTAAAACATTCCTGAATATTATTTTTGGAATATTATAATACTATAGTTTTAGGAAAAGGACAACCTGCAGGTTGGGGGATAACTCGTCGCGTCGGACAAAGCTGTAGGAATCGAACCCACAACCATAGTGCGGAAAGCCTTTATTACCTACCACTAGCCTACAGGAAGTCCCTAGTTATTAAAAAATAGTTTTCCTAATCTAAATGGTATGTATTAATATTTGGAACCTTGTACGATTAGGATAAATATAATATTTTTGAGTTATATTATCTTTTTGAGTCAAAGATGGGTTTGTGGTAAAAATTTATTAAAGAATGAAAGTCTACAGGACTTATATGTATATTTCCTTACATTCTTAGTAAATATCCTAAATAAATTCCTCAACTTTATGAAAGGTAACATAAAACAAAAATTTTGTCGGTTAACGTTTCCTACTGGGGAATCAATGATCGTTTAACCAATCACATGTTTGTGAATTACTTGTAGTTAAACATTCTTCTAATCCTGTTTTATACAACTATCCATCAGACCTTGATGGTTTTTTTTTCCTCCATATCCATATTTTCATAGAATCCTAGTATGGGCTATCTCGGGTGACCTTTGTACTTCTCTTTCTTTCTTTTTAAAATTATATTTTTATTAACCCTATTTCCGATATGGGTTTTCCACAAAGGTATTTTCTATTTTCAACCTTTTATTTTAAAATAAAAAAATTCAATTGTGAGGAAACAATTTATTGAAGGAGGGGAGAATGTAACACCCCAAGCTTCCATGGTATGATCCTCTTTGAATAATAGAGTAGTGTGTGTTGTACACAACCTCGAGTTCTAACACACCGTGACCAATAAAAGGAGCAGTTATGAATAGTAATACCCACTTTTTGAAATTATATAAATTTTATATTTTAAAGTGGACTTCATTTTTGGATTCAGAATATTGAAATTAGCCTATGTTGAATTTTTGGTATTTTTCTAAGAACATCAAATTTTTGATGAATAGTTAAAAATACTTAAAAACAACTTTTTTAATAAAAATAATTTATAGTGATAAATTATACAATTGAGAGGTTATAAAGTGTAATTGGAATTTATTTTTACTATTTTATACAATGGTGGTCATTATAATTAATTTCACTTTGAAATTGGACATAAATAATTGTTAATCTTTTGATTAATATTCTTTCTTAAAAACATGCTATTTGTTATGACAACTAGAATTAATTATTAAATTAATCAATTAAACTTATATGTTTTGAATTTTATAAAATAGGCATCATTTTTGAATTTGTAATATCAAATATAGCTTAGGGTGAATTTTTGGTGTTGTTCTGAAAAACTTCGATTTTTGATGAATAGTGAAACCACTAAGTGATAGTAAAAAAAAACAGATTTTTCGTTTAAATGAAATTTTACCACCTCTGTGATTTGAATTTACAAAATCCAACATACATCATTTTCATTAGAAATTAAAATGTGTTTCAATGGTATTACAATAATTTTTTGTGAATAGTAACATTTAAGTTCTATTAATCACGATTAAAGGTAATTAGTGTAACTTAAGGTAAATACAATGTTATAATAATATGAAATTAATTTACACTTGTCCTACCCTTATTGGGTGAGTCATGGCCGACCAAGACAATCCATTGGTCAACTTGGGGACCCCATGGAGCCACTTGGGGAAGAAAATTACATTAATAACTTTTAATTTAATGTAAAAATAAAACCGACATAAACATTTGTTGTTTTACTAAAACAATTATTACATGGGGTAATATAAGTTATATTTTCGACTATAAATATTCCTTGAAAATATAAAAAGATTTCATACATCATTATATTTTTTATATAATTTTTATACCTTAAATAAATTAAAATATTTATGACACTATGATGATGCAGCGATTACCTCATTAATTAACAATTTAAATAAAATTAAAATATTATGTAAAATATAAGACATAAACTTGTCAAAAACTTACTGGATGAGTATATTTCAATCTATTATCACTTTATCCTAGAAATATATAATTTTGGGACCATTGAAATCTGAAAATCACTTCATAATAATGTAACATTTCATTACTTTCCAAGAGTGCCCCTCCTCTCCTCTTATAAAAGGCCCCCACCACTACCACCTTATTCACACCATCAAGCCATTTGGCTCGGCCAAAATTTGCCAAAATACTATCTCAACTTCCCTATATTACTCTTATAAGCCTCACTTTGGGTAGAATTCATCCTAAGGATTCCTTTGGCTCAAATCAAAAAGAGTTACCCGATTTTGAGATAATGTCTTCTCTTATGTTATTTTCTTTTATTTTTCTTCTCCAACCCCTTAAACTCTTTTTATTCCTTTATTTTCTAACAACATAAGTATCTTCAATATAATAGTATGTTTTTATGAGAAGTATTTGAGTTAAATTTACACACACCTTCGTCTAATGGTTAAAGAACATACTATTTCTGTGGTTGGCGAATTTTTGCCACACGAAACGATGATTGTTCAATCTTCTTTTAACACATCTCATGGTGGCCATTATGATGAGACTATTTTTATATATGATATATATTATGTTTTTTTCTTTATGATTCTTTATTTTTCATTTATGGAATAACTTTATGATTTCCATTATGGGTAAATGCGATAATTACATTTTAGGAAGTGCGGACTACCGCCCCCTCAAAGTGATTTGAATCTTTAATTCCATATGTGGGATGTATAAAGGATGGAGTAAATGGTACTATACATTATATTATACTGGAATTATAGTATAACTTTATGTAATTATAAATTCATTCCATTAAATACGAATTAGAAATGAAAGTAGCATTCATGCGTACGTACGGCTTACCGTCTCCTTGAACGGTGCATTTCATTTCTTACCACTAAATGTTATGTAATATTATAAATGCATGTATACACTAGATATATATGATATATATGATATCTAAATCATGAATATACTTCTGGATATAATGGATATTTCACCACATGAACAACTTGTAATTATAAGAAAATTATTTTTGACTCAAGTACCAAAGATCGACAAAACGACCGTTATTAACTTAAATAATTACATAATTTTCATAACATGGTAATATGTGATATAGAAGGAATAATAAACATGAAAAATGTTCTAATGAAATTATAGATTAACTCTAGTCTATTATTCAGGATATTAAAGAACGGTCGAGTGAAGTCAGACACGAGGTAAGGGAACTTCATAACCCAATTTCTATTCTTTGGGTTAATCTCCATCTTTCAAATTATGTCATGATATTATTATGTCCTATCTTGTATTTTTACTTTAATTATGTGTACATATAGTGAATACACATAATAGATCTATTTTATTTAAAAAAATGTTCTTTGTAAGGGACTTCGTCTCAATCTTCATTCATTGAGGCATATTTTGTTTTATACACAAATTTCTTCTATACGGTGTATAAAACCCTTTGACTTTTACATTTATTCAAAAGGAATATTTTTATATGAAGCGTTTTACTAAATGAAAAAAAGGAATGTTTTTTTGTCGTGCGTATGCGGCGACAACGAATTCTCCACAGTCGTGACCATTATTTGTGTTTCAGCTTCCTCTTCAAGCCATAACTTTTTTTTAAATGAAAAATAATTACAATGTTTTTTTTTCTTTAATTTTGGTATTGAAAACTGTTTTGAAAGTTTTTTTTTATATCAATATGTTGTATTGATATCTTGTGATTGAAATGTGGAAATGTTATGTTTCCTTTATGCATATTTTATGTGATATGATTATGTTACGGATTATGATATGTTTAAATCTGTTCCTATGAGGAATGCATTAGACTTAATAAGTGATGGGTGGATCCCACTATTGCTCCTCGATGGATCGGTAGGTCTCATGAGACAAACTAGTGTCTTGGCATGAGGCCTTGACAAAATCTTATTTGTAGTCTTGGTACAAGGACTTGGCTATGTGGTTATGATAGTTTGGAATTATGAATTCCATCATTATGAAAGTGGTTATTGATATTGCATGTGATTATTCGACCAGTAGAATATCCATGTGAATAAGTAAATGTCAATATCTCATTTTAATTTTTCCATATTATGTTGAAGTTCAAGTTTAAATGTCGTTGGTTTTAGTTATACATTTCCTTAAAAGTGTTTGTTTATTTATGAAAGTTTCTGCTATATTGTTATCCTTACTGAGCATCTGAGATCCCCCTTTCAATGATTAAATTTTTCGAGGATATGATGATGTATATTATGAATGACCTGTAGGGATAGTATGAGGGGATATGAAGACATGATGTTTTTTTAGTTTTGTTTTACTTTATGATGTAATGCAAGACTTATGAATGTATCTAGTGTTTCCAAGACTACTAAACTATTGGGTCCTTCGAGACTTGATCTTTTGTGATCATGCCAATGTTATGCAATAACGCACCGAATCTAGGTAACTGGGGTCGGGGAGTTACAACCAATCCTACCAGTCATCGATAATCTACTTAGCAGGTCAATATATATGGACTTGTTGGTATCACACACAAACATAGATGTAATAATCATCTGTTGAATCATATTTTCCTTGGATATAAGAACATATATTTCTTATGCTCAGACCCGATGATCAGCACGTCTCAGACGGACTCCATTAGTTCTATTGGACTCAGGTGTCTGTTATCCTAAATTAGTGCATAATTGAATATTCCAATTGAAAGATGATGGATTTTATACTATGATTGGGGCTTACCTATTGAACGATGTGTCTTGGATTGAGTATTTATGGATATTCTTGTTTAATGTGTTTTAGATATATTTATGTGTAGAGACCACTGTACTTTCCATTATTGTATTGATTTCTGGTATCATGTGCCCCACCGAGTATTTTTCAACTCACCCATGAACAATATTTTCCCTCACATGTTGTGTTTTTTTGCAATAAATCGGCCTTTTGAAGGAGTCCTTGCAGGACATGTACTAGTTTGTTATTATTGAGACTCAAAAGACTGAGGTGTGTCCCTATATCATTCAAAAATAGTCATAGTTCATGATTCTCATAGGATCAGCTTTGGATACGTAGTGTTTTGGGATAAAGTTTTACACATATATTTGGATACTTAGTGTTTTTTTATTTTAATCTCTTTGTGCAATTGGAAAACTATGTTTATGTGTGGACAAGTTTCTAGAAATTTTTTCCCTAGTTAGTGATATTATTAGATGGTTCTAGTCACCAAAATATATCCTATTGTAGGATGGATTAGGTGTAAATACACATGAAAAAATGGGAAGGGTCGTTACAGAGTGGTACCAGAGCTGTTCATTTCTACTTTAGGACTGGGAGTCTGTAAAATTTTTTTGTGGAAAAAGTGTAATGTCATTAATGTTCATATTTTTGGCCTGGGACTCTGGTGTTGGTGCGACATCAGAAAAATCTATATATAAGTACTCTAATAACCTCCTTATTGACTCAGTACATGAGAATAGTAGTTGTATGTAACATAATAGCAAATGAATCATATTGGAATGTGTTGTGGTTTCCACATCTATCTTGAGTCACCTATATAGATATACTCATTTACATTGGTACATCATGTTTACTACCAGGATTCCATAGTGACATATGCAAATTAGGATTTAGTAGCTTGATCAGGAGGATGTCCTCATCAGTGAAGAGGATTTTCAATAGAGAATAGTTCCCAAGATGTTACCTATAGGTGGTGCCTCAGCTATGCTTCCACCAATAGAGTATCACATTATAGCCATATTACTAGCATATGGGGTGTGTAGGCTGAGGTCACATCACTAGTTACAGTGGCAGATACCCCTCAGGTTTTGTGGTGAGCTTGAGTCACACATGATTGTGAAATAGCATGATCTGGTAAAATGAGATTTCCATCTAGTCTGGACACCAACATATCAGATGGTGGTCCTGACAGCGAGACTTCACCATGGATCTACATTGCGATTGTGGGGTTTAGTAACACAATCATTTGATAAGGTGACACTTTAATGGACGTATTTTTTTAACCTTTTCAGATAGGTTGTATCACCTTATTTTCGGAGAAATATATCTTTCCAAGAGCTTCTTTATCTCCATAAGGGAAACATTTCTGTGGAATATTATTCATCAATGTTCACCTTCCTTTCCAATTACTCTATGGATATGGTTCTAGATTAGTAATTTAGGGCTCAAACATTCAATATATGTCTAAATTGTTACATATGATATATTTTTATCCCTATGTACTTTCCTAGTTATGATGGTGTTGTTGATCAAGATTTGGTGTTCTATTGTTTATTAGCTAAGAAGATATAACCGATGACATTCAATAGTGGGAATCCAGGAGCAGAGACCCCAGTAAGAGGGATCCAATGTTAGTCTCAGATACTAGGACGTGTGAGAGGATTAAAGA
Organism: Viscum album; assembly: GCA_963277665.1. NCBI lineage: Eukaryota > Viridiplantae > Streptophyta > Magnoliopsida > Santalales > Viscaceae > Viscum > Viscum album. The sequence goes on from OY728155.1 coordinate 471,342,647, forward strand.
TGAGTACCTAAGTAAAAGGAATCTATAGTTTAGGGGTCCCCATTTGGGTCCAGTCATCCTAGAGAGATGCGTGTTACTTATGTGATGATTGGGGGAATCTTGTATGATATTGTCTGACAAACCATACAGATCATAGATAAACCATAGGCAAGCCACTGATGTAGAAGTAATGGAAATAGAAAATAGTCATGTATGGTGGTGGTTGTGGAAGATGAGCAGTAATTGTAGTTTGAGTTGGTCGATGTTTCAACTTGTTTACACCCCTACCCCATGTTGGTCCACCCGAGGATCAGAGAGTTGGAGGATAGGGGAAGGGTAAAATGTTGGTGGTAGAGGAATATGTCCCGGGGGCTCAAATAATTATTTAATGTATGATCTGTGTCAATTATACTTTATAAATAGTAATAATAGACCCAGGTTCAATCCATTCCTTCATTCAACATATCTTGCATGAGACCTAGAGATTTTGGGTGAACCATCTACTCGAACCTTTGTCTTTGAGACACTTACTAGGGAGGACTCAGTTATCACTCACATATTCCAATAGTGTGACCTGGCACATTCATGTGAGTGATTTAGTTAGAACCTCCTAGTAGAGGTGTTGAGGGATTTTGAAGTTATTCCTTGTATGGACTTGTTATTCATAGTTCATGACCATATTGAATATGTTTATAAAAAGCTTGTGGTGTTTCAGCAATGAGGGATTGTGGTTTTTCATTATTGTTGATAAAAAAATCTAGATGTATATGATGGACTAATGCATACGTGGGAGCAGAGGATTACCCATTGAATGGATAATCTCACCCTTGAAGTATTGGATGCTATGAGTTCATAGTTTCCAATAGTGGTGGAGGAGAATGAGGATGTCTTACCTAAAGATTTTATAGGGTTAAATCCCTATTTGGAGATATAATTTTTGATTGACTTACTCCCTATAACAAAATTGATATCTTCACCTTCATATTAGATTGCTCTCGTAGTGATTTGTGATAAGAGGGTCCAGTTAGGGGATATGCAATGGAAGGGGCTCATGCAACCCTATGTTTCGATCTAGGCAGCCTTAGAGATATTTTCTAAGATAGCACATAAGTTATTGTGGTTGTGTATAGACTACCAACAATTGAACCAGGTGACCATCCTGAATAATTATCTGCTAGCGAGGATTGATGAACTCTTTGATCAGTTGAGAGTGGCATGTTGTTTCTCATAGGTTGAACTGATATCATGTTATCACCAGTTTCATATACATGAAGATGATATATCAGAGACATAATTCCAATGTCACTCTATTCATTGTTAATACTTTATAATTCCCTTTGCTATGATGAACTCCCTATTACTATTCAAGGGACTCATCAATTGAGTATTTCAACCTTACCTAGAAAGATTCATGGTGGTATTCATCGACAACATCCTATTGTACTCATCGTATGAGGAGAAGCAAAGAGGATATATAAGGATAATTTTGGACATTCTCTGAGAGCAGCATATTTATAGACACCTACCAAATATCAAGTTATGGATCATGGTAGTCCACTTTCTGGGACATTTTTCATTAGTGGAAGGAGTGGCAGTGGACCTGGCCAATGTCTTGGTGGTGTTAGCATCAGATCCACCAAAGAGAGTGATGGAGGTGCAGAGCTTCCATCGGTCTATAGGCTATTATCGGAGATTCATCCAGGATTTATCCATGATGTCAGCACCCATAAGTGCATTTACATGAAAAGGGTAGCCTTTCATGTGGAATAAGATGTTCCAGTTGTCTATTCATCAGTTAAGATAGTGGTGATGGCCATATTCGAACTACGATTAAGATTTTCATATTGTCTATAATTTGGGAAGTGGAAAATGGTGGAAGATGGTCCATCAAAAGATCTAGTTCGCAATTCTTAATTGGGTCACCTGAGTAGTTAGCCTCATTATCATTTTCCTTTTTCAGATAGAGATGAGGCGTCTTACCTCCAATAAATGGTTGTCACCACTCCAATATTACATCGAGTTAGGGAGGGATGACATGGTGATACCGACCATGGGACCCAACAGGCTCATATTAACATAGGGCATGTTCTTGATGGGTTTTCAAATGGTTCATAGAATGTACTTATTTTCAAAGGATTCAAAATGGTACTAGTGATAGTGAAATAGGTGGTTTTGAGGTGGTTTTAGACATCCCCTCTTGTGGTACATCTAAATGTTGAAAATATGTACTAGGATGTCAAACATTAGTTTTGGGGTCCATAGTAAATGAAAGGAGTTGAAGTGCTTATCTCTTAATGCCCGAATTTTCACCAAGTGGAGATAGAGAACCATTTCTACTAGGTTTAGCTCAACCCCCCGAGTTTACATTGTTCAAGTGTGATTATATATCTATGGACTTCATTACAGTATTTAAACATAAATCTATAAGACATAATACCAACTTGGTGATCATAGACTGGCTCACCAAGTCTACTATCTTTTTATCTATACGTGAGCAGAGTTGATTAGAGATCTTGGGATTACTATATGTTTAAGATATAGTTTGACTCCTTGCTTTACCATTAATTATTGTATCTGATCATGATGATCAGTTTACATCCCAGTTGTAGAAGGGATTAAAAGAGTCATTTGGGATGTATTTACCCTTGATCATAGTGATTCACTAACAAAATTATAGCCAAACTGAGCATATCATTTAGGTTAGAGAGGAAATAATTGTAGCTTTCATGTTAAACATTAGATGTACTTGGGATGATCACCTACCATTGATGTGGATTTCATAAACCAACTACTACTATTCCACCATCAGTATGGAACCATTAGATGATTTGTATGGTCAAACTTGTATGGAACCCATTTGTTGGACTGACTAGGGAGAGTCAGCACTCATGGTACCAATGTTGGATGAAGATATAGTAGAGTTGGTGTATATTATCCAGGAGTGGATAATGAATACACAAGGATATAAGATATATTATGTTGAAAGGTGACAGAGGAAATTATAGTTCGAGGAAGGAGACAATGCGTTCCTATAGGATTCAACTAGACATGGACTATGAAGATTTTGCTGGGGTGGAAATATATATATGAGTTTCATAGGTACTTATCAGTTACTACAACGAATTGGATAGGGGGAATACCACTTAGATATACCCCAAATTCATATGGGGAACATGATTTCTTCCATGTGTTTTAGTTGAGGAGGTACTTTCATGAACCATCACACATCATCCACAGGGGTGTGTTGGACATCAATGATGGATACACTTTTGTGGAGTGCCTATTGAAGATTAAGGATACAGAGGATATGATCGTTAATGGGTGATTTATTACTTCGGAGTGTGTGTGGTGGTAGCATGGAAATCTATAGAAGAGCACTTGGGGGTGAGTGGATCAGATTCATGCTTAGTACCCACATATTTTAGGGTATCACTTGTTTTAACTATCTAAGAATGTAAGGCCTCGAGGTAGGGATAACATAATGAGTCATATGTTTCTGTGCATTATATTGAAATATTATTTTATTTTATTTTGAGAAATGGCACTGATATGTCATGTGATTCTGAGACTCGGTGTCCTTAGAATACATCTCCAAAATATTTGTTGACATAGAGGCCTGATATTTTGTTAAATAAATCCTTAGGATATAATCTATAGGTTATCTGTATAACCCTGGAATATATGGATCATCATTGGAGAGAACCCTAGAGAATTTCCTTGAATGAAAGATGATGAAGATGTGGATCCTAAATTGAACGATTAAAACATCCCCAGATTAGATGAATCTCACCAATGAACATGAAGTAGTGATCATTAATCATCATCAAATTGTCCGAATCGAGGTATGATGTGTTATTTTGGTCTTACATTCCCTGTATTCTATTCATATGATGAAATAGGATAAATCCATGAACATATTTTTCAGGTGGATCGATCATTATACAGAATGTGCTATTTTCATGATTTATTAGTAGTTAATCCTTGAAATTCATTTTCATTTTTTAATCATTATTATGGTGATAAACCAAGATCAATATGATAATTGAATAGTGATTGTCCCTACCAATTGGTATGTTTATTTTCTCCCATATTCATGTCTTCTTCACACATCATCGTGCTTTGAATCCCTATTGAAACAATCGATCATTGGGACTTCTATTCTTGGCGTAATAAACCAAAACCATAGATTTGATAACACAATGACTCGACGGATGTGCGATGCTGGTTGCAGAAGTGGATAAAATGACTATTGGTGCTGATTTCCCTTACATTGGTACATAATTAAGAATATCGATGACATAATATTACATTCCAACTGAAAGACCAAATAATACTGATTTGATGATGACATGACCGAAAACCCTTGGATCGAGAGTTTTGAGGTGAACCGATCACCAGAGCGGAGGATGGAAGACCAAAATTGTCTAAGGGATGTATAAGATGGGATATAGGACAACCTGAAACACATGAAATGCAGTACATGACTACTTGGTGTGTGTCCCCCTTCGAAGAAACGTAGTGTGTACTTAGGAAGTACAGAGACATGGGGTGGACTACATGGCCAGCTTTCATGGTATGTGTGTAAAGACCCAAAAAATTCAAAGGATATTTTTTTTCTTAATTTTCTTTGGGATTTTACAAGAATGTAGTTTCTGACGACACCTGATTCTGAGGCCCGGTGTGCCCGGAATCATTTTCCAAAGTTCAGCTTTGGTAAGTTCAGTGAACGAACGAGCGGGTTTTCCTAACTTTTGTACCGGTGCTTGGAATCGAATTTCGAGGTCACTGATGGAACCACAGTGCCGGTAATTTCTTAAGAACACTTTTTCCGGAGTTTCTTTTTTTGGGTGAGGTTACTAATTAATTGGGTTAACTAAAGAAAAAAAATAAAATTTGTGCAACCAATTTTATTTTTATTTTTATTTAAGGTAGCTTAAACCTATGCTTGGAGGTTGGGGTGGGACCCAGTAGTTCCTAACTACCTTAGGTAGGATATTAGTGGAGTAGGGCCCACATGAGCCCCACCCCTTTATTTCCTTTTTAACTCCCACGTGCATTTAATATGGTAACTCACCCGCACCCCCTCTTAAATGCCAAGTCAACTCTCAAGTTTAATTGTATTATTAAACGCCTCATTAATTGGATGACGCTAGATAATTAAAATATGATCAGTTTTTGAATTTCAAAAAAAAAGATGGCATGAGAAATAAAATAAGGAGAAGCCATATTTTATTTTTGTTGTTGTTGTGTTGTGAGAGATGATTGGGGAGGAATTACTCCAGTCTTGAAGAACGTACTTCCTCGTTGAAGAACGACGAAAAACGCCGGCCTTCGACGAAAGATGACGAAGAACGCAAGTTCCTCAGAGATCGATGACGCGACGCCATGTATCGCGACGCTGACGATCCTCTTCCTCACGACGTCGTGTACAGTGACGCCGACAATCCTCTTCTGTGACGCCGTCTTCCACGACATCCCTTCCCCATGATGATCCTTCGTTCGACAACGCTTGATGTAGGGGTTAATTATTATACCCGTGAATTATTTCTTTCCCGTTCGTTGAATTTTATTTGGGCCGCATGTTATCGTAATAACGGGAGGAGGTCAGACCGCATGAACATGGCCGACCCTCCTTCCCCATTGTTGATTGTACTTGTTGCGGTACGAGCAAAGGCGGCGCGGTGCGACGGCACCGCGCAGAAACAATGAAGAACAGGAAAAGAAGCGTGGCGCCGTCACGCCGCACCATTGATGCGACTCGAAGACTCCACAGATTGTTTATTTGACAGAGGATCGACAGGAGATGACGGAACAGGACACAAAGCTGGTTTGATGATTCCACAGTAAATTACGAGACCTGAGATGAACACCGACGCAGTCGGATTTGAAAACGGACCACCGGAGCAACTCCGGTGGCCCGCAGACTACACAGGCGTCGCAGGTCGCCGGCACGGCGGCGTCCCGACACGCCGCAAGGAAGGAACGCCGCGACTTAAGCCTCGGTGGAAGGGGAGCGGTCCTGCAGCTGCGCGGGACCAGGGGATATGCGGCGCCCAGTGCCGCTTCCATTGGCAGAAGGGAGCGGCCTCCACGCGGGTCTGCGGCTTCAATCAACAGGGCAGCCGCCCCCTTGTGCATCTGCACTGCCAGCGCCGAGCCACCCTATGCCGGACCGGCCACACTGTGTCGGGCCGCCCGGGCTGGGCCACTCCCTAATGGGCCGGACCCAGAATCGGGTGGGTCGACCCGGTTCAGGCCGACCCAGGGGGGGTCTTCGGTCGGGTCGGTTCGGGCCCAAAACCCCCTATTTCCAGACAGTTCCGTTCAAACGCCCGTATCACGGGATACGGACCTCTGATCGATGCACCATCAGTTGCGATGCGATACTTGGATCGATTTGGCCATTTTGGTATATTACACACAAGGTTTCCAAGAACATTGCATATGGCCGGGTTGGTTCGAACATGAAACCAACTGGGCCCTTAGAGCGAAAACACATATAACTTGAGCTCCAGACGTCTGATTGATGTGTTGTCAACTTTGTTGGATTCCTCTTAGTGAGACAGAACTTTTGACTTACTCCACTCGAGGTTTGGACGCAGTTGGAGTGCGGTCGGATTGGTTTTCACTTAAAACTCAACATGTCCCCTGGAAGGAAAATGACAATAACTCTCAGACCGAGCGTCCGATTGACGCGCCGTCTGTCACGTTGAGTTCCTTTTGTTGAGACGGAACTTTGGGATATATAAACTCCGGACTAAATGTTAGTTGTTGTATCTAACCTTTGGATCGTGGAGCGGACCCTCCCGAAAATGAGCATACTGTGTGCGGGAACCCTAGAGGTTTCTACGACTACGACTACGACGATGGAGACTGCACAGAAATCCTAAGTGGGTTCGGCAGCAATAAAGACCAAACTAAAATCCTATGTGGGTTTGACGGCGATGAAGACTGCACTGAAATCCTATGTGGGTTCGGCAGCGGTGAAGACCGTACTGAAATCCTATGTGGGTTCGACGACGATGAAGACTGCACTGAAATCCTATGTGGGTTCTGCAGCGATGAAAACCGTACTGAAATCCTATGTGGGTTCGGAGGTGATGAAGACTACAATGAAATCCTATGTGGTTTCGGCAGCGATAAAGACCGTACTGAAATCTTATGTGGGTTCGACGACGATGAAGACTGCACTGAAATCCTATGTGGGTTCGGCAGCGATGAAGACCGTACTGAAATCCTCTGTGGGTTCGACGGAAATGAAGACACCACTGAAATCCTATATTGGTTCGGAAACTTGGATGGATTAGTATCCTACGTGGGTCCCAGATTAGATAAATCAGTTGTTATATCTGATCATCTCTGTCACTGAAGAAGTATACCTATGTGAGCTGAGTCTTGACTTCAATCAATATCTTCAATACGATTGACTTGCTTTCCTATGTGGATTGGGTTGTGTTATCCTTTGTGTATTGGGTCGTACTCCTATGTGGACGTGATCGAACTTGTTCCCTGATGTTGGAGCCGAACATGAATTGATGACTTAGGTATATGAATGGGCATATACCTAAGTAGTGTTGGTTGTTTACTTCTTCTTGATTACTCTATGGTGTTTGTTTACTTATAATGGCAATGCCTTCCCCTTTTTGTCGGGATTTATTCCTTGGTGCTAGTCGCCAGCCCCTGGCCTATGGAAGGCGGGCTTGGGGTAGTCACGGCACGGGTCCCGAGGATGGTTCGTGACAAATTGGTATCAATGGAGTTTGGTTCTACCACAGAACTCAGGACTCTGACCTTTCTTCTATTTGATGAAATAGTGTTAAGGGTATAGAGTATGGTTATTAGTCTAGGGACTCTAGTGTTGGTGTGGCGGCCGACATATCCGTACACCAGGACCATGACTTCTGATTTCCCACTCAATGCACGAAAACATTGATTGCATGTGTGTTTTATATGTTTTCTTTGTGATTACTTTGTCTCAGCTCATCAGGTATAATGTTTTGACCGTGGCGCACTTGTTTCTTTCAGGATGGCCCCACGATGGTAGCCAGCTAGGGTTTCGAGCATTGAGCGAGATGATAGCCCACAGAGGGGTGAGGCCTCGGTGCAGGGCCCTTTGACAGTGGAGGCACCGACAGTACCTCTACCCGCCGATCCACCAATGCTACCATCCCCAGCCGCTGATAGTGCACGTCGCCTTAGTGCACTCAAAGAGTTTCAACATTAGAGACCTCCCGAGTTCCGTGGGGAGATGGACCCTCAGGCAGCCGAGAATTGGCTGGAGGCTGTTTTGCGAGTTTTCAGGTTAGGGGGGACACCAGCTGACCTCATGGTGATCCTCGTAGTGAGCCTCCTGCATGCGGCAGCAGGCAGATGGTGGAGCATGATTCTCCATGTGCACGACGAGGAATATCTCCTCTGGATAGACTTTGAGGGCCTCTTTCGCTCGGAGTTCGTCCCAGCCACCCTCCGTTCAGTGCGCATCCAGGAGCTTCTATAGCTACGGCAGGGCAGCATGACGGTCGCCCAGTACTTGGCAAGATTTACAAATTTCTTGTGGTATTCGACGAACATGGTACATGACTCATTCTTCTGGCCCCGGACCATCGAGCATGTACTAAGGCATGAGATCAGGGCGTCGATGATCTCCCTCAGCATTCCGACATAGGCAGGATTACTGGAGCGATCTCTTCTCATAGAGAGATTTCTTTCCGATCCTACACCAGCAGCGAGACCTACCGCAGGGCGGAACATAGTAGAGTCTTCTGCAGCTGGCAGTCGACGAATGTCACAGGGGTCTATGCAGACCAGACCATTAGGTAGACAACCTCAGGACATGGGCTCAGAGGTGCGGGGCACAGTGCACAAAGCAAGCCTTCTGAGGATCAGGAAGTTCTACGCATGTGGTGGGCAGGGCCACATGGCTCATGACTGCCCGACTCACCGTGCAGTGGAGCAGCAAATGGTTGAGGGGCAACCCAGGAAGAGGCATAGGGTCGACCGTGGTGGTCCTCCAAGAGCAGTCAGATGAGGCGGGGAGCTGGCCGAGCCGCAAGTGGTGGGCGATTCTTTGAGGATTTACCACCACTAACACCCGGAGGTCCACCCCGACCATAGGGAGCTGGTGGGCAGAGATAGGCTCAGCTTCAGGAAGCAGACGCATACGACCACTGTGCGCCATAGATTATTCGAGGTACTGTATGTGTCTACTCCACCCTTGCTGCATTTCATATAGACACAGGAGCGAGTCATTCTTTTATTACCAATGCCCTTGTTCGGAGCTCAGAGATTCCGACAGAGCCGTTGGCTCGATCCTTATGGCTAGGGACTCCTACGGGAGTAGACTTGACGATTACGCACTGGTGCCGACAGTGTGAGCTTACTCTATGAGGTGAGAGCATCAGCTGGGATCTTCTCGTAGTGGCGCCGAGGCATTACGACTTCATCTGGGACATGGATTGGTTATCTACAGTCCATGCTCAGATAGACTTTATTAGGTACAAGGTGCGGTGTGTTCGCACCGATGGGAGAAGGTTCACCTTCACCGGTGAGAAGGGAGCCTTTGCAGCACAGTATGGACTCATCCAGAGGAGAGGATAGCCCATCACTCTTCAGTTGGGTAGCCTCATCCTAGGAGCAGTTGACGTACAGAGTCCAAGTTTTCCTATAGTGGTGGATCAGTATGCAGACGTTTTCCCTGATGACGTTCCAGGACTACCTCCTCGTAGAGAGGTAGACCTTTATATTGACCTGTCCCCCGGGACAACCCTGATATCCACTCCATCATATCAGATGGCCCCCGCTGAGCTCCGATAGCTACGGGAATAGTTGGAGGACTTGCAGGGAAAGGGATTCATCCGACCCAGTGTTTCACCCTGGGCTTCCACTATATTGTTCGCAAAGAAGGCGGACGGGAGATTGCGACATTGTGTTGACTATTGTCTCCTGAACCAGGTGACCTATAGAAACAAGTATCCGCTACCGAGGATTGAAGACATCTTCGATCAGCTCAAGGGAGCACAGTGGTTCTCAAAGATATACCTTAGATCAGGCTATCATCAGCTCAGATTTCGAGACGAGGACATGCAGAAGACGGCCTTCATATGTCGGTATGTCCACTATGTTTTCTTGGTTATGCCTTTCGGCATAACCAACTCTCCAGCAGTGTCCATGGGTCTCATGAACAGGATCTTTCAGCTATACCTCGATCGAATTGTCGTGGTCTTCATCAACAACATATTGATATACATGACCACTGAGGAGGAGCATGCCTACCACATGTGGGTTTTATTGTACACACTCTGAGAGCACATGATTTATGGTAAGCTCTCTATGTGTCAGTCCTGGTAACTTGAGGTCCACTTCTTGGGACACGTCATCTATGAGGCGGGAGTTGCGGTGGATCCTGCGAAGATCGAGGTAGTGCTAGCATGGGAGCCACCCAGGAGTGTGACGGAGGTGCGGAGTTTCTTAGGGCTAGCTGGGTACTACCAAAGGTTTGTGACAGACTTCTACAGAGTTGCAGAACCACTCTCATCTTTGATGAAGAAGGGTAAACCCTTCATATGGTCAGATAGATGTCAGCAGAGCTTCCAGGAGCTGAGACAGAGATTGACCAGCACGCCTATCTTGAGGCTACCAGAGGAGGGAGTAGGGTACGTAGTCTACAATGATGCATCAGGGACCAGAATCGGTTGTGTCCTGATATAGGAGCGGGCAGTGATCTCCTATGGATCACGTGAGTTGAGGCAGCATGAGCAGAACTACACTACACATGACCTAGAGTTAGCAGCATTGGTCTTCAATCTGAAGATGTGGCGACACTATCTGATGGGTGAGCGCTTTATAGTCTACTCTTACCACCAGAGTCTCAGGTACATCTTCTCACAGAAGGACCCGAATCTGAGACATCAGCGATGGCTCGAGTTCCTCCAGGACTATGACTTTGAGATAGTCTATACTCCTGGAAAGTGGAACGTAGTAGCCGATGATCTCAGCAGGAGGATGAGCATTCAGCTACTCGGGGAGGCGATGGAGCAGCTAGCTGCTTTGCAGATATCCGTCATGGGCAGAGATGAAGCAGCCTTTATTCAGTCACTCACAGTCACTCTTCCACTATTGCAGCAGGTCAGAGAGGCACAGTGTGGGGACGGTGACTGTAAGACGCGACATGCGTAGATATCCTCACGATAGGCACCTTATGGATTCTATATAGGAGGAAAGCACGACATCCTTTTTAGAGGACGTACCATGGTATCAGTTTCTTTACAGGAGGAGGTGTTGAGAGTGTTTTTAACTTCCCCATTAGCGGTACATCCAGGAGTGGTGATGATGAACCAGGATCTCAGACGACAGCACTGGTGGCCAGCTATGATGAAGGTTATGGCAGAGTTCGTTTCTCACTGTCTCACCTGCCAGCAGGTGAAGGCAGAGCACCAGGTACTAGAATGCTTGTTACAACCCTTGGAGGTTACGAAGTGTAAGTGGGATGGGATATCTATGGATTTCGTGACTGGACTTCCACATACTTCCAGAGGTCACGATTCCATTTGGGTGATTGTCGACCGACTCATCAAGTCATCTCACTTCTTAGCCATCAGAGATCAGGGCTCAGTAGAAAGATTGGGATGTCTCTACGTTCAATAGATTGTATGGCTTCATGGTGTGCCGTCATCTATCGTCTCAGATTGAGATGCTATCTTTATTTCCCGGCTATGGAAGGGGTTGCAGGAGGCATTCGGGATGCAGCTACGTCTGAGCACCGCCTTTCACCCTCAAGTGGATGATCATACAGAGAGGACCATTCAGACTATCGAGGACATGCTCCACGCATGTTTCCTAGACTTTGGTCGTAGTTGGGAGGACCACCAACCCTTGGTAGAGTTCACATACAACAACAACTACCAATCCACCATCAGGATGGCACCATACGAGGAATTGTACGACCAACCTTTCAGATCACCTCATTGCAGGACAGACCCTGGGGAGTCAGCACTTGTGGGACCGGAGACGGTCCTGGCCATGATAGAGAAGGTCCAGGTCATCCAGGAGCGGATGAGGACATCTCAGAGCTGGTAGAAGTCTTATGCCGACACGAGGCGGAGGCCACTGATTTCGAGGATGGCGACCACGTATTCTTGCGGGCCTCACCTCGACGTGGATTATGGAGATTTGGCCGAGGCGGAAAGTTATCTATGCGCTTCATCAGACCATTCCGGGTCCTCTCCAGGATAGGAGAGGTGGATTAACAGCTGGCTCTACCACCTCAGTTGCACCGAGTGCACGACGTCTTACACGTATCACAGCTGAGGAGATATGTGGATGACCCGACACATATCATCGACCATGGGCAGTTGGACATTGACGATGGGGCGACTTTTTCAGAGGTCCAAGTGGAGATCGAGGAATGACAGGAGAGGGTCCTACGTCGATGGTCGATACCTCTAGTGCGCATCAGATGGCAGCATGGGAACCTCCAGGAGATCACTTGGGAGCGGGAGGCTCAGATGCGTGCGCAATACCAACAATTGTTCCCCTAGTTTATGATGTATATTTACGGGGATGTAAAGTCCTGAGGTGGGAGTAATGTAATGACCCGTAAAATTCAATTGAAATTTTTTTTCTTAATTTTGTTTGGGATTTTACAAGAACCCAGTTTCTGACGGCACCTAATTCCGAGGCCCGGTGTGCCCGGAATCATTTTCCAAAGTTTAGCTCGGGTACGTTCACTGAACGAACGAGCGGGTTTTCCTAACATTTGGACCGAAGCTCAGAATCGAATTCAGAGGGCACTAATGGAACCGTAGCACCGGTAATTGCTTAAGAACACCTTTTCCAGAGTTGCATTTGCTCGGGTGTGGTTATTAATTAATTGGGTTATCTAAAGAATAAAAATACAATTTTTGCAACCAATTTTATTTTTATTTTTATTTAAGGTAGCTTAATCCTATTCTTGGAGGATGGGGTGGGACCCACTAGTTTCTAACTACCCTATGTAAAATATTAGTGTAGTGGGGCCCACACGATCCCAACCCCTATATTTCCTTTTTACCTCCCATGTGCATATAATATGGTAACTCACCCGCACCCCTCTTAAATGCCAAGTCAACTCTCAAGTTTAATTGGATTATTAAACGCCTCATTAATTGGATGATGCTCGATAATTAAATTGTGTTCTAATTTTGAATTTCAAAAAAACAGTTGGCATGAGAAATAAAATAAGGAAAAGCCTAATTTTATTTTTGTTGTTGTTGTGTTGTGCGAGAAGATTTGGGGAGGAATTACTCTAATCTTGAAGAACGTCCTTCCTCATTGAAGAACGCGAAGAACGATGAAGAACGTCGGCCTCCGATGAAAGACGATGAAGAATGAAAGTTCCTCGGAGATAGACGACACTATTCCATGTACCACGACGCCGATGATCCTCTTCCTCGCGACGTCGTGTACCGCGAGGCCGACGATCCTCTTCCGCGACGCCGTTTTCTGCGAAGTCCCTTCCCCGCGATGAATATTCGTTCAACAACACTTGATGTAGGGGTGAATTGTTTTACCCATTAAATATTTCTTTTCTGTTCATCGACTTCTATTTGGGCTGCCTGTTATCATAATAATAGAAGGAGGTCGGACCGTACGAACACGACCGACCCTCATCCCCCTTTGTTGATTGTACTTGTTGCAGTACGGGCAAAGGCGGTGCGGTGCAACGGCACCGCGCGGAAAATATGAAGAATAGGAAAAGAAGCGAGGCATCGTCGCGCCGCGCCATTGAGTCAATTCAAAGACTCTACATATTGTTTATTTGATGTCGGATCGACGGGGGATGATGGACGGGGCCACAGAGGCGGGTTGATGATTCCAAAGTAAAGTAAGGGACTCGAGATGATCACGGGCGCAGTCGGATTTGAAAACGGACCACCGGAGAAACTCCGGTGGTTTGCGGACTACACCGGTGGTGTGGGTCGCTGGCGCGGCGGCATCAGCGGCTGGATGCAGCGGCCGGCACCGGTCGGCTGCATGGAGGCGGGGGCATACCGGCCCACCGCCAGGAGGGACCACCGCGGCTGAACCCGCGGCGGCAGGCGAGCGGTCCCGCGGCCGCGCGGGACCCTGGGGAGACGTGGCGCCCAGCGCCACATCCTTTGGCAGAAGGGAGCGACCCCTACGTGGGTCTGTGGCTTCAATCAAGGGGGTAGCCTCCCCCTTGTGCATCTACTCGGGCAGCGCCACGCCGACCCCGCTCGGCCAATGCCGAGCTGCCCCATGACGGACCGGCTGCACCTGGTCGGGCCGGGCCGCACCAGCGGCGCCGGCCCACACCCACCGGGCCGGGCCACGCCCTAATGGGCTGGAACCGAACCTGGTTCGGGTCGACCCAGTTCGGGGTGACCTAGGGGGGGTCTTGGGCTGGGTCGGTCCGGGCCCAAAAACCCCCTATTTCCGAATAGTTCCGTTCAAATGAACATATCTTGGGCTACGGACCTCTGATCGACGCACCGTTAGTTGAGATCCGATCCGTGGATCAAGACGGTCGTTTCAGTATATTACACTCAAAGTTTCAGAGAACTTTGGGTATGTCCGGGTTGGTTTGAACACGAAACCAACCGGGCCCTCGGAGTGGAAACACTTATAACCTGAGCTCCGGACGTCCGATTGACATGCCGTCGACTTTGATGTATTACTATAAGTGAGACAGACCTTTTGGATTACCTCACTAGAGGTTTGGATGCAATTGGAGTGCGGTCGGGTTGGTTTTGACATAAAAATCAACTGGGCCCCTGGAACGAAAAAGCCAATAACTCTCAAACCGGGCGTCCGATTGACGTGTCGTCTGTCATATTGATTTCTTTTGTTGAGATGGAACTTTGGGATACATCAACTCCGTACTACATGTCAGTTGATGTATCGACCCCTTGGCTCGTGGAGTGAACCCTCCCGGAAATGAGTATGCAGTGTGCGGGAAGCCTAGAGCTGGTTGCGACTGCGACTACGACGATGAAGTCTGCACTGAAATCTTATGTGGTTTCGGCAGAGATGAAGACCGTACTGAAATCCTATGTGGGTTCGACGGCGATGAAGACTGCACTGAAATCCTATGTGGGTTCGGCAGTGATGAAGACCGTACTGAAAGCCTATGTGGGTTCGACGTCGATGAAGACTGCACTAAAATCCTATGTGGGTTCGGCAGCGATGAAGACCCTACTGAAATCCTATGTGGGATCGACGGGGATGATGACTGCACTGAAATCCTATGTGGGTTCGGCAGCGATGAAGACCGTACTGAAATCCTATGTGGGTTTGACGACGATGAAGAGTGCACTGAAATCCTATGTGGGTTCGGCAGTGATGAAGACCGTACTAAAATCCTCCGTGGGTTTGATGGAAATGAAGACTTCACTGAAATCCTATGTTGGTTCGGCAGCTCGGCTGGTTTAGTATCCTACGTGGGTCCCAGCGTAGATGAATCAGTGGCTATATCGGATCATCTCTATCACCGAGGAAGTATACCTGTGTGACCTGAGTCTTGACATCAATCAATATCTTCGATATGATTGACTTTATTTCCTATGTGGATTGGGTTGTGTTATCTTGTGTGGATTGGGTTGTACTCCTATGTGGACGTGATTGAACATGGTCTTGGATGTTGGAGCCGAACGGGTATTGATGACCTAGGTATATGTATGGGAATATACCTAAGTAGTGTTGGTTGTTTACTTCTGATAGATTACTCTATGGTGTTTGTTTACATATAAAGGAAATTCCTTCCCCTTTTTATCGGGATTTACGCCTTATTGCTAGTCGCCAGCTCCTGGCCTATGGAAGGTGGGTTGGGGTAGTCACGGCACAGGTCCCGAGGATGGGTCGTGACAAATTGGTATCAAAGGAGATCTGTTTTACCGTTGAACTCAGGACTCTGATCTTTCTTCTATGTGAAGAAATAGTGTTAAGGGTATTCAGTATGGTTATCAGTCAAGGGAGTCCATTGTTGGTGCAGCGGACGATGTATCCCTACACCAGGACCCAGACTTCTAATTTCTGATTCAATGCACGAAAACATTGATTTCATGTGTGTTTTAAAAGTTTTCTTTGTGATTACTCTGTGTCAGCTCACTAGGTATAATATTTTGACCGTGGCACACCTGTTTCTTTCATGATGGCCCCATGACGGTAGCCGGCTAGGGTTCCAAACATTGAGTGAGACGACAGACCACCGAGCGACGAGGCCTTGGTGTAGGGCCCTTTGACAACGGAGCCACTTGCGGTACCTCTACCCGCCGAGCCACCGATGCTACCAGCCCCAGCTGCTGATAGTGCATGTCGCCTTAGTGCGGTGCATGAGTTTAAGCATCAGAGACCGCCTAGGTTCCGTTGGGAGATGGACCCTCAGGAAGCCGAGGATTGGATGGAGGCGGTTGTGTGAGTTTTTTGGTTAGTGAGGACACTAGCTGACCTCATGGTGATCCTCGCAGCGAGCCTCCTGCACGCGGCAGCAGAAAGATGGTGGATTTGATGCTCTAGGTGCACGATGAGGCATCTCTCCTCTGGACGGACCTTGAGAGCCTCTTTTGCCTAGAGTTCGTCCCAGCCACCCTCCGTGCGTTGCACATCCAGGAGCTTCTACAGCTGCGGCATGGGAAGCATGACAGTTGCACAGTACTCGGCGATATTTACCGATCTCTCTCATTATTCGACAGAAATGGTATGGGACCCATTCTTCTGGGCCCAGATCTTCGAGCAGGGACTGAGGCATGAGATCAGGGCATCGATGATCTCCCTCAGAATTCTGACACAGGCAGGAGTACTGGAGCGATCTCTTCTCATAGAGAGATTTCTTGAAGAGCCTACGCCAGCAGCGAGACCTACTGCAGGGCGGCACGTAGCAGAGTCATCTGCAGCTGGCAGTTGACGGATGTCACAGGGGTCCAGGTGGACTGGACCATCAGGCAGACGACCTCAGGACACGGGCTCCGAGATGTGGGGCACAGGGCACAGATCCAGCCTTCTGAGGAGCACGCAGTTCTACACATGCAACGGGCAGGGCCACATGGCTTGTGACTGCCCGACCCACCGTGTAGAGAAGCAGCATGCGGTTGAGGGGCCACCCAGGCAGAGGCAGAGGGTCGACCTTGGCGGTCTGCTGAGAGAAGGCAGCGAGGCACGAGAGCTGGCCGAGCAGCAAGTGGTGGGCGATGCTTTAAGGCTTTACCACCACCACCACCAGGAGGTCCACCCTGACCAAAGGGTGCTAGCGGGAAGAGACAGGATCAGATTCAGGCAGTGGAAATATATGACCATGGCGCACCAGAGATGATTCAAGGTACTATCTATGTCTACTCCACACTTGTTGCAGTTCTTATAGAGACAGGAGTGAGTCATTATTTTATTTTCACTGCCCTTGTTCAGAGCTCGGAGATTCTGACGGAGCTGTTGGCTCGATCCTTACGGCTAGAGACTCCTACGAGAGCAGACTCGACGATTACTCACTAGTGCTGACAGTGTGAGCTTACTCTAGGAGGTGAGAGCTTTGGCTGGGATCTTCTCGTAGCAGTGTCGAGGACTTAAAATGTCAGCTTGGGCATGGATTGGTTATCTACAGTCCATGCTCAAATTGATTGTATTAGGCGCAAGGTGTGGTGTGTTCGCAACGATGGGAGCAGGTTCACCTTCAACGGTGATAATGGAGCCTTTGTAGAACAGGATAGACGCACGCATAGGAGAGGACATCCCATCACCCATCAGTTGTCTAGCCTAATACTTGGAGCAGTTGACATGTAGAGCCCTAGTTTTCCTATAGTGGTGGATCAGTATGAAGACGTTTTACCTGATGATGTTCAAGGACTACCTCCTCGTAGAGAGGTAGACTTTTATATTGACTTGAACCTCGGGACAACCCTGATATCCACTCCAGCATATCGGATAGCCCCCTCTGAGCTTCGAGAGCTGTGGGTACAGTTTGAGGACTTGCAGGGCAAGGGATTCATCAGACCCAGTGTTTCACCCTGGGATTCCCCGATATTGTTCGCCAAAAGGCGGACAGGAGATTGCGACATTGTGTCGACTATCGTCGTCGGAACCAGGTGACCGTAAGGAACAAGTATCTGCTACCGAGGATGGAAGACCTCTTTGATCAGCTCAAGGGATCACGATGGCTCTAAAAGGTAGAAATTAGGTCGGGCTATCATCAGCTCAGGGTTCGAGACGAGGATGTCCAGAAGACGTCCTTCAGATGTCACTATGGCCACAATGAGTTCTTGGTTATGCCTTTCGGCATATCAAATGCTCTAGCAGTGTTCATGGGTCTCATGAAAAGGATATTTCAGCCATACCTCGATCAATTTGTCATGGTATTCATTGACGACATATGGATATACACGACCACTGAGGAGGAGCACGCCTACCACTTGCGGGTTGTACTGGACACACTTTGAGAGCACCAGCTTTATGGTAAGCTCTCGAAGTGTCAATTATGGTTACGTGATTTCCACTTCATGGGACAATTCATCTCTAAGGCGGGAGTTATGGTGGATCATGTGATGATCGTGGTAGTGCAAGCTTGGAAGCCACCCAGGAGCGTGACAGAGGTGCGGAGTTTCTTGGGGCTAGCTCGGTAATTCCGAAGGTTTGTGCCAGACTTCTTCAGAGTTGTGGCACCACTCTCAGCTATGAAGAAGAAGGGGAAACCCTTCGTGTGGTTAGAATGATGTCAGCAGAGCTTCCAGGAGCTGAGACAGAGATTGAACAGTGCGCCATCTTGAGGCTTCCGAAGGAGGGAGTAGGGTACGTAGTCTAGAGCGATGCATCAGGGACTGGACTCGGTTGTGTCCTGATGCAGGAGAGGGCAGTGATCACATATGAATCACGTCAGTTGAGGAAGCATGAGAAAAACTATGCTACCCAGGACCTGGAGTTAGCAGCAGTGGTCTTTGCCATGAATATGTGGCGACACTATCTGATGGGCGAGCGCTTTACAGTCAATTCTGACCACCAGTGTCTCAGGTACATCTTCTCGCATAAAGACCTAAATCTGAGACAGCGGCGATGGCTTGAGTTCCTCCAGGACTATGACTTTGAGATAGTCTATACTCCTGGAAAGGGGGAACGTATTAGATGATTCTCTTAGCAGGAGGATGATCATTCAGCTACTCGGGGAGGCGATGGATAGCTAGACGCTTTATAGATATCCTTCATGGATAGTGATGGAGGAGCCTTTCATCACTCACTCATAATCACTCCTCCACTAAAGCATCAGGTCAGAGAGGCATAGCCTAGGGACACTGACTGTAAGACGCGGCGTGCGCAGATATCCTCAGGACATGCACCTGATGGATTCTCTGTTGGAGGAGAGCACGACCTCCTTTTTAGAGGATATACCATGGTACCAGTTCCTTTATAGGAGGGGGTGCTGATAGAGGTTCACACTTAATCTTGAGCGGTACATCCAGGAGTTTCGAAGATGTTCCAGGATCTCATATGACAACACTGGTGGTCGGGTATGAAGATGGTTGTTGTAGACTTCATTTCTTGATGCCTCCCCGGACAGCAGGTCAAGTCAGAGAACCAGGAACCAGCAGGCATGGTACAACCCTTGGAGGTCCTGGAGTGGAAGTGGGATGAGATATCTATGGATTTAGTGACTAGACTTCCACGTACTTCCAGAGGTCATGACTCTATTTGGGTGATTGTCGACCGACTCACCAAGTCGGCTCACTTCTTACCCATTAGAGACCAGGGCTCATTAGTGAGATTGGGATGTCTCTATGTTCAGGAGATTATACAGCTGCGTGGTGTGCCATCATCTATCATCTCAGATCGAGATTCTCGCTTTATTTCCCGGCTTTGGGAGGGGTTGTTGGAGGCATTCGGGACACATCTACGTCTGAGCACTGCCTTTCACCCTCAGACGGATGATCAGACGGAGAGGAACATTAAAACTCTTGAGGACATGGTCCACACATGTGTCCTCGACTTTGGTCGCAGCTCGGAGGACCACCTACCCATGGTGGAGTTCTCTTACAACAACAACTACCACTCCAGCATCGGGATGGCACCATACGAGGCATTGTACGTCCGACCTTGCAGAACACCTCTGTGATGGACAGACCCTGGGGAGTCAGCACTTGTGGGATCGGAGATGGTCCAGGCCACGACAGAGAAGGTCCAGGTCATCCAGGAGCATCTGAGGACAACTCAGAGCTGGCAGAATTCTTATGCCGACAGGAGGAGGAGGCCACTGGAGTTCGAGGATGGTGACCACGTCTTCTTGCGGGTCTCACCTCGACGTTGATTACAGAGATTCGGCCATGGCGTCAAGTTATCTTCAAGCTTTGTCATACCATTCTAGGACCTCAGTAGGATAGGAGAGGTGGCTTATCGCCTGGCTCTACCACCTCAGTTGCACCGGGTGCACGACGTCTTCCACGTATCACAACTGAGGAGATACGTGCATGACCCGACACATATCATCAACCATAGGGAGTTGGACATTGAAAATGGGGCGACTTTTGCGGAGGTCTCGGTGGAGATCGAGGATTGACAAGAGAGGGTCCTACGTGGATGGTCGATACCTCTAGTGCGCATCAGATGAAAGCATGGGAACCTCCAGGAGAGAACTTGGGAGCAGGAGGCTTAGATGTGTGCACAGTACCCACATTTGTTCCCTAGTTTATGATGTATATTTACAAGGACGTAAATTCCTGAGGTGGGAGTAATGTAAAGACCCGTAAAATTCAAGGGAAATTTGTTTTCTTAATTTTCTTTTGGATTTTACAAGAATGTAGTTTCTGACGGCACCTAATTCCGAGGCCCGGTGTGCCAGGAATATTTTTCCAAAGTTTAGCTCAGGTATGTTCAGTGAACGAACGAGCGGGTTTTCCGAAATTTTGGACCGTTGCTCGGAATCGAATTCTGAGGGCACCGATGGAACCGCAACACCGGTAATTTCTTAAGAACACCTTTTCCGGAGATGCGTTTTCTCGGGTGAGGTTATTAATTAATTGGGTTAACTAAAGAATAAAATTACAATTTCTGCAACCAATTTTATTTTTATTTTTATTTAAGGTAGCTTAAACCTATGCATGGAGGTTGGGGTGGGACCCAATAGTTCCTAACTACCCTAGGTAGGATATTAGTGGAGTGGGGCCCACATGAGCCCCACCCCTTTATCTCCTTTTTACCTCCCACGTGCATTTAATATGGTAACTCACCCGCACCTCCTCTTATATCTCATGTCAACTCTCACGTTTAACTAGATTATTAAACGCCTCATTAATTGGATGATGCTCGATAATTAAATTATGATCTGTTTTTGAATTAAAAAAATAGTTGGCATGAGAAATAAAATAAGGCAAAGCCTTATATTATTTTTGTTGTTGTTCTGTTGTGCGAGAATATTGGGGAGAAATTACTCCAGTCTTGAAGAACATCCTTCCTCATTGAAGTACGCGAAGAACGGCGAAGAACGCGGGCCTCCGAAAAAAGACAACGAAGAATGCATGTTCCTCATAAGTCGATGACGCGACGCCGTGTACCGCGACACCGACGAACCTCTACCTCGCGATGTCGTGTACCGCGACGCCGATGATCCTCTTCTGTGATGTCATCTTATGCGACGTCCTTTCCCCATGACGAAACATCGTTCCACAATGCTTGATGTAGGGGTTAATTTTTTACCCGTGAATTATTTCTTTGCCGTTAAATGACTTCTATTTGGGCAGCCTGTTATTGTAATAATGGGAGGAATTCGGACCACACGAACACAGCCGAACCTCCTCCCCCTTTGTTGATTGTACTTGTTGCGGTATGAGCAAAGGCGGCGCGGTGCAACGACACCGTGCATAAAAATGATGAATGGGAAAAGAAGCGTGGCGCCGTCTCGCCGCGCCATTGAGGCGATTCGAAGACTCTGCAGATTGTTTATTTGATGGAGGATCGACGGGAGATGGAGGAATGGTCCGCAGAGGTGGTTTGATGATTACACAGTATAGTACGGGACCCGTGATGAACACCGGCGCAGTCTGATTTTAAAATTGACCACTGGATCAACTCCGGTGGCCCGCAGACTACACCGGCGGCATGGGTCGCCGGTGCGGTGGCGTCCCGGCGCGCCGCCAGGAGGGACCACCATGGGTGAAGCCGCAGAGGCAGGCAAGCCGTCCGGCAGCCGCACGGGACCTAGGGGAGACTCGGCGCCCAACGCCGTGTCCGATGGCATAAGGGGGCAGCCCCCATGCGGGGACGCGACGTCAATCAAGGGGGCATCCGCCTCCTTGCGCGTCCGCTCGGCTAGCGTCGAGCCGCCCTAGGCCGGACCGGCCGAACCGAGACGGGCCGCGCCCACCGGGCTAGGCCACGCCCAAATGGGCCGGACCCAGACCCGGTTCGGGCCTACCCAGGGGGGTCTTGGGCCAGGTCGGTCCAGGCCCAAAACCCCCTATTTCCGGACAGTTCCCTTCAAATGTCTGTATCAAGGGATACCGACCTCTGATCGATGCACCGTCAGCTACGATGCGATCCTTGGATCGAGACGTTCGTTTTGGTATATTAAAATCAAGGTTTCGGAAAACTTAGGGTATGGCCGGGTTGGTTCGAAGACGAAACAAACTAGGCCCTCAGAGCGAAAACACTTATAATTTGAGCTCCGGACGTCCGATTGATGTGCCTTCGACTTTGTTGGATTACTCTTAGTGAGACGGACCATTTGGATTACTAAGATCAAGGGTTGGACACAGTTGGAGTGCAGTCAGGTTGGGGTTGACATAAAAACCAACCGGGCCCCTAGAACGAAAAAGCCAATAACTCTCACATCAGCCGTCTGATTGACGCGCCGTCTGTTAGGTTGAGTTCCTTTTGTTGAGACGAACTTTGGGATACATAAACTTCGGACTACGTGTCAGTTGATGTATTGACCCCTTGGCTCGTGGAGCGGACCCTCCCGGAAACGAGCATGCTATGTGCGGGAACCATAGAGTTGGCTGCGACTGCGACTACGACGATGAAGACTACACTAAAATCCTATGTGGGTTCGACAGCGATGAAGACCATACTGAAATCCTATGTGGGTTCAATGGCGATGAAGACTGCAATGAAATCCTATGTGGGTTCGGCAGTGATGAAGACCGTACTGAAATCCTATGTGGGTTCGAATGCGATGAAGACTGCACTGAAATCCTATGTGGGTTCGGCAGCGATGAAGACCGTACTGAAATACTATGTGGGTTCGACGTCGATGAAGACTGCATTGAAATCCTATGTCGGTTCGACAGCGAGGAAGACCGTACTGAAATCCTATGTGGGTTCGACGATGATGAAGACTGCACTGAAATCCTATGTGGGTTCGACATCGATGAAGACCGTACTGAAATCCTCCGCGGGTTGGACGACAATGAAGACAACACTAAAATCCTATGTGGGTTCGGCAGCTTGGCTGGTTTAGTATCCTACGTGGGTCTTGGATTAGATGAATCGGTGGTTATATCTGATCATCTCTATCACCGAATAAGTATACCTGTGTTAGTTGAGTCTTGACTTCAATCAATATCTTCAATATGATTGACTTGCTTTCCTATGTGGATTGGGTTGTGTTTTCCTGTGTGGATTGGGTCGTACTCCTATGTGGACGTGATCGAACTTGGGCTCAGATGTTAGTGCCGAACGGGAATTGATGGCTTAGGTATATGTATGGGAATATACCTAAGTACTGTTGGTTGTTTAATTCTTCTTTCTTACTCTGCGGTGTTTTTTTAAGTATAAAGGCAATGCCTTACCCTTCTTGTCGGGATTAACGCCTTGGTGCTAGTCGCCATCCTCTAGCCTATGGAAGGTGGGCTTGGGGTAGTCACAACACAGGTCCCGAGAACGGGTCATGAAAATTTTCTCCCCCACATAGACATGGCCTGGAAAAGATAAACAAGAAATGTTTTATACTTGAACACGAACATAAATACATGGGATGACACCATGTACTGGTGCACGTACGTAGTACATGGTTGGACCCCCGATATATAGACATTGGGTATAAACCATCTACACGCTATGTACCATACTTTCAAGAAACACATGATGAATGTCATTGGATGTTCTACACATGTTGTAACCATGGTCTGGAGACATGGTGTGTTCCACTACAAAACGAGATGTACCTCGTTCTACATGGATTATATCCCTTGTCATATATATCATGTACATGTTTAGTTATTTTTTCTTCC
This sequence comes from Viscum album, assembly GCA_963277665.1. NCBI lineage: Eukaryota > Viridiplantae > Streptophyta > Magnoliopsida > Santalales > Viscaceae > Viscum > Viscum album. The sequence goes on from OY728155.1 coordinate 471,366,823, forward strand.
ACTTATTCTTTCCATGATGTAGGTTGAGTATCACCCCTAATCCTAGTATTGTGATCCATTTAGGAGGAAATCCTTGGTAGAGTTTTTGGAATCCCATGAGAGGCCAGGTTTGGGATCCTATATTAATCTTCATGATCTATGTAGTATACTTGGTACTGACATGACCAATCCTAAAGAGCATCAATCCTCTATATTGCGGTTTAATCCAGATGGAGATGTTGGTACAACCCAATGGAAATTACATTTATCCTATTATATTGTATCATATTCTTTTTATATCATTCGGTATATCTATTACATGGAGAAACCCAACTTGCAGAACCTCTCAGATGAATGTCATTAGTGCTATCACACTTAGGTTTGTGTTCTCAAATATGATTTAAATAAAGAATCATTGAAATGAAATCCTAATGCTAGTAAAATATGGTCATAAATTACACTTAGATCAATGTGTCTTGGACTGAGTGTATCTAGATATTTTTTGTATATGTTTTTAGGAATATACATATATATAGCATATTTTACTTTTCATTGTTGTGTTTTTTGGTGGTTTTGGGGTATTTAATGAGTTTTTTATAACTACCCATGGATGGGACTTTCCATCACATGTCATGTATTGTGAATAAGATCATACATTTTTTGGGGTCATTGGAAGACAAGTACCCAATATTTCTTTGGGTGACCAGACCAAATGAGGTGTGTCTATATAGATTTTATATAGAAGTACTAATACCTTTTCATAGAAGTTGGACATAGGACTACATATTTATTGAGGTAGAATTTTATTTGGCCTAGTTATCATTCCATAAAATCATATCATACTACGGTTGTGAGATATAGATTTATTTATTCATTCTGTTACTTAGTTGTTTTTTTACAATTCATCATTTTGGGGCCTTGGAGATGTATGTCTTGGTACAGGTTCATAGGAAATGCCACCCACATTAGTGATATGCCTACTCCGTGCAAGCCACTATCCCCTAACCAATTTGAGATAGGGTTGGATAGTAGTGTCACAGACTCAACTAGGATGGGACGTTACAATTCTATTCATCAGAAACATTTCCCTTCCATTGGTTGTGTGTGTTATTCTTCTTATTGAATTTCATTGAGGTGTTATAATGGTGAGGGATCTGGACATGATACAGAAAATGAAGTCTCGTCTCTTCTCAAAACAAATTCAACATCTCCATCATGAATGTCTATCTACATCAGTTTATAATATATACAAGGAATATAATTAGAAATACAATAGTTACCAAATATTATTTCAAGGTTAACCAAAGGTATAATAACTGAACTTGAAAATAATAAATGACAATAAATTATAATAGGGAATGACTAAAAAATTGTTTTTGAAATAATATTTCAACTATATTTTTGTATTTAAAAAACCCTTTTTGGTTATAGGGGGTTGAATAGATGTTTTTAGAAAATACAAAAAATATGAATGAGTGTAAAGATCCATAATCAAATACAGAAATTAAACTATTTCATTTTATAATAAATAAAACATCTGCCACCACTTTATTTACATAAATATTTCTTATAGTACTAAAATATGTATATATTGTTTCCATTAGAGTCTTATACTAGAGGTTCCCTTGATTCTTTGTGAATTATTTTTAATTACTACCCATTTCAATACAATTGATGTAATGGATAATAGTTTTATTTTTTCACCTAAATTCACGAGACATATAACAATTATATCATCACTTGTAAAATATTCTATTCCCTTTTAATTATTTACCATTTATTTATTTGATAAAAATAACATTTTATAAATTCAATAATTTCATTCTTATTCTTTGAAACATTTATTTACTTTAAGATTTACTAAGAAATAATTTTATCGATTTAAATTGATGATACATGAAATTAAAAATAGTTTCTCTATATTGATATCATATGATAATATATCATCATATAATTTTTTTATAGTGGTCCCCATTGGAGGTTTAGCTTAATCCCATCAAATAAATGCAATATATAACATTAATTATAGTTTTTTAGATAATTTTAAGAATTGAGAATCCTTTGTAGTTATTTTCATATTTATAAACACCATCCTCTTATTTTTACTTTATTATATGTAAATATCTTTCTGTTTCATCTCATTTTCTTCGACAAAAAATATTTCCTGAACAATATAACATTAAAATTTGTTTGTTATAAAGGTTATAATCCATCATATCTTGAAGTATTAACTATTAATGAACAAAGTTGATCATAATATCCCGTTAAAAAATACACTACATTAATAAAATTTGATATTCTAACACATTCAAATTATATGGAATTTTTTATGTACATGGTTAATTACACAACTATCAATGGATTAATTATTCAGATTAACGATATAAGATTTTTTCCCACAATAAGATGAAACATAAGTTCATCATGTTGAAAAAAATGTTTTACCAAATATATGAATATTATTTTACCAGACCTTGTTATGTTTACCCAATATTTTCATTATGTAAATAGCTCCAAACACACTTTTTGGTTCAGTCATAAGGGAAATACCAACATTTACAACATGTGTTGTTATGATTTCTATTTATACCACTAAGTGATATATATAAATAGAAGAAGAAACATAATTATCAAAAAAATTATTGAAATGTATCCATAAAATAAAAATTCATAAATTTTATAGAACATTATAATGGTATTCTTAATTCTCATTCGTTTTCTATCCTTCTAAAATCTAGTTATGAAGGGTCATATAAAAATAATTTGATACCAACTATTACATACACTACTCAATTAACTAAGATCTTTTTTATACATTATTTATTTTTTATATGATACATGGAATTACAACACCAAGGATTGATACTCTTAATAGTCATATAAAAATAAAAATGAACATGATTTCCATATTATATTGGAAAATAAAACATATCCTGAAACAATTTCTTCCATCCTTGTAAATAATTCAAATATTACTTATTCATATAATGATATAAATAAATATAATAAAGGGTGAGAAAAAATTCCCAGTTGGGGTTTCATAAAATATAAGCTATTATGAATAGATCAGATAAAAATTATGGTAGTGTGGATAATCAGAACATATAAAATTTATTCAATAAAACTAGTATAAAAATATCTATATGGAAAATATGAACATAAAAATCTCATGGATAATAATAACTGAGACCCTGATGATACAAATGATTAGTTTTTGACGTCGATTTATTTAAATAACGTGCTCATTACAAGACATTGTGAACCTCGCTATCAAGGCCTTGTTATATGATATTTTAATTAATCAATTTTTTTACCCCAAATAGAGAAATAATTTGAAAAACAAATTCACTAACAATTACAATCGATGCATTTTGGGTAAACTATATATAGGACCCACCATTAACATAATTATTTCTTTTTAATCAATTAATTATTAAATTAACACCATAATTTTTATTAATTATTCCTTATAAAAAATAAACATTAATATTGAATAAACAATATGTATCATTAATATTTCCATATTAAATGAATTAACTTCATTAATAATATTCCATCATTTTGCCACATATTATGAAATAATATATATTCTAGAAAACTTTTTAATTATTTGTAAAATATTTATATAAAGTAAAAAGGAAATAGTGTTAGAATAATAATGGAAAATGATATATAATATAACCTCACGGAACTATGATTATTCCTTCAAAAATAATGTATAAACCATCAATCAAAAATGTATGATTGGAGTGAATAAATTAACCATGAATAATTGTTGTGATGAAAAGGAAATTCATTATAGAAATATTGATAAAAATTTAAGTGAACCTTTACAATTATCCTTTTAAAAACCATTTGTAACATTGTTGAAAAAAGGATGTCATAATGAATATCCAAAACTCTTTTAATACTATTAAAAAATAAATAATTTTTATTATTATATAAAAGCTTAAAATTAATAGAATAACAAAAAATTATCTTTATGAAAGATTCATATAAACATGGATAGTAAGAGAAAGAGTTAAAAAATTATATAAAGGATGAAAATTTGTCTATAAAAGATATACTAAAAATAAAATACCATTCAAAAACATCAACAAATAATTTTTTTGATAATATTAAAACTAATCAATTTAAACCATTATAAATAATGTCAAAAGTTCATCAAAAACATTTTATCATCAATTTAAAATTAGATAAAATATTCTTTATAGTAAATTATAGAATGTCAATATAGAATATAAAGATTCTATATATAAATGGAGAAGTAAAATTAATTTTTCTAATAAGAAATAATCTTATTCTTTTAAATAAAAAATAAAGAAATATTACGAAGAATATATATAAACCAAAAAAAATAAGAATAAATTTGATGTGGTAAATGAATATAAAGAGCATATAATTTATATAATAAACAATTAAACATGAATAATCCCATATAATTTTGAGGTTTATGAATAAACACTTACAATATTAATTACATTTCATGGAAAATATTTTAAATGCAAAAATTTGAAATGAAAAATTAAATACCATTAATGTATATTTATTTATGTTAAAATATTTCAAAGGGGTATTATATTGATAATATTACCAATATTTGCTGTATACTATAAAATATGTCTCAATGGAGTGGCAATGAGATGGAAAATCATTTCCTTGGATTCCTTCATGGTCAGATGCAATATATCCTCTTGAATAATAAATTTAAATATATTAAATACTTTCTTAATTTCAGTTTTATCTATATTTAAAATTTAAATTTCATTTTTTATCATTTGACCTCAATTCTTTATATAGATCATTCTTTCCTAGACCAGGTAAAATTGTTCAATCAATTTTCCAATAACTACATTAGTATATAGAAAGTTGTGAAAAGGTTTTATTAAACTTTTTCATGACATCAAAAATTTATAATTTTTAAAAAAATCATTCATTATATAAAATTATATAACTATAAATAAATTCTGTTTATATAAAACTGAATTATAACATTCATTAAGGTGAAAATATGCACCTACACATATTGACATATTCATTTTACAATTGTGGGGAATGTAAAAAAATTATAATTAATAATAGTATAATAATGATATTTATATAGTAAATTTATTATATATATTAATCAAAATTTCCCTTACGATCAACCTTGTAATGGGGAAATTAAAAATGAATCAAATCGCTTTATGAAGGTGGTAGTGTACAGGACTGCACTAACAACGTTACCAATTTAAAATATTGTTGAGGGTAAGTATGTTGGTAATATTTAACATATATGATGTCATAATTATTTCATTAAAATATTATATATTCATTAAATCCATCTTTATGATCATTCTAGAATAGTGGTGATGAAAAATGATACATGTCAGTCTCCATGTATACTTGAACAGAGATTCAATTTTCCATCATATATAGAATATGGATATAATAAATGTTCAATTAATATAACCAATTTTTCAAAGTTATGATAAAAATATAATTATATTATTATTTATCAAATGAAATTTAATGATGTAGATGAAGTGATATATTGAAATAGTTCGGTGACTTTGGGAATCATACTTTGGTATTCAACTAATGCTTTCTTAAAGTATAATTTCGAGATGAAATAACCTCTAGGATGTATATGATGTTTTTGAATTTATATTTTTGTGGATCACGGTTGATAAATGGGCCTCATGATCGATGGGGAGGTGAAGAGTGGAGGTTTCTATTTATAAATGTGGTGCTTTAAAATTTTTTAAATACGTAAAATATTAATATATATAATACATGTATTACTCAATGCATGTTACACTAAATTTTCAGAGTTTAAATGATAATAAATGCAATATAGAAATAAAAAAACTAATGTGATTTAATCAAGTGTTTTTATTATCAGTCTACATTATCGCAATAGGTTTAACTTTTTAGCTAATTTACCCTAAACCATGGTGATAAATTTTTACAATAGTTACTATTCATTATCACCGAAAACTGGATTGAACATATAACAAAATTTATAATTTCCTATTGAAAAAATGAAATCTTTTTCAATGATTGTATTTCTAGAATTGTGAAATAATAATTTTAACACGTGTTCACAAAACACTATGACAACCGACTATATAATTTTTTTAATCATAAAATTAGGGTTTTACAAAAAATATATATCAGTTTTGTTCAAATGGAATAATAGGATAATCATGAACAGATATACAATAATTTCAAAATAAAAATACCAAGAGGATCATTTATTTATATTTAATTACAAGGAGAAGCATTATTTTAATGGAAACAATAATATTTTTTTCAAAATATCAAACATTAATTTATATGATATTTATTATATTTTGAATTTAATTATTCTAATTATTAAATTTTTTTATGTTCTTGTAGGAGGATTAAAAAATGATCAATTAATTATTTTATGATAATTTTAATAAAATTTCATGGTTAATAAAATTGATAGTTTTTAATATTTTTATATAAAATATACTATTTGTGAAAAATCCAAAATGATCACCTTTATTTAATTTTTTTTATTCTAAATTCAGAAATGAAATTCATTTACTCAGATATTAATTATAATATTTTGAATTTGACTTTTATGTAAATTATTGTAATATTTTATGTTTATTTTTCCAATAGTTTTATTAGAATTAAATATTTAATTACTATAATTGATTCTTGAGTAAGAAAGTAGGGGAATTGAATATTTATTTTCTTCCACACAAGAAGACATACAGTATTTTTTGTAGTGATGGAATTGTATCTTATTCGTGGATAGTAATGTTTTATTAATAATAGTTTCATCTAGTTCACATATAAATTACACCACAACTATTTTTATCATTCCTATTTATAATCATAGAATCATAACGTGAATATTTGTTTCTATATATTGAATACAATAATTTTAAAAGAATAGTGAATGTGTGATTTTACCTTTACTAAATATATAATAAAAAAATTTCGTTTGATAAATCAAGTAATTTCCTTAATAACCTATCAATAATATATTTTATTCTCCCATAAATATCATTTTCCTTTTCATCTATTCAATAATATGTAATTATTCTAAATTCTTTTATATAAACTTTAAAAAACCATTGATAATTAATTTATTCTATAGTGAATTTTTGAAGATAATATATACATGTGCGATGTAAAACCTCCATAGTGGTCTATGAATATATTTATCACATCATTTTAAAAAATACAGTGGAATCATTCTCCTAATATATGTTGAAAATAATTATTCCATTTTATTCTTATTATGTCCCTAAATATGATGTCACAACAATATAGTATGGTTTTTTCACATGACAATAACATATTATAAATCTCAACTCAATCATGGAATGATTATGTTCATCAATGAATAATAATGTCCCAATTTAAAGAATGATGTTCGTCACAATTTATTTAGAATAATGTAAAAATGTTATTTATCCAAACAAATATTTAATTTTATTATCAATACTATGTAATGAGAAAAAAAATGGTTCGACATCATGGGGGTCTGAAATTGTGCAAACAGTAGGCTTCAAATTTAAAAAATCTGATCCCCTCAGGGAGTTGGGGGGGTGGATGACCCAAGGATAGTGTAAGTAGATATTTTATGATCTGGAGTATTATTGGATTCTATGATGTTAGCAACAACATTCCTTCTCTCCATCTTTACAGGAACTCAGCACGACCATCCACAAGCCCCTGGAATTTTCTAATAGAATACTCAATGGGACAAGGGAAAATTACATTCCCATGAAATGTGTTATGGAGAACCAAGGTGTTTGTATCAACTATGGAAAGATTAAAATCCACATTCTTTTCTATGCATAGACCTATGAGAAAAGCCTCCTCCTTAGGTTGAAGGTAATCACCCTCTTTGAAGAAACATGAAAAAGACATGACCACCAAAACCCACCTATAATTTATACCCCCACATAAAAACTAGAAGATATTAATTATCTATGTTTAATATTTGACCCTTCTGGTGGGAGCCAATAAACCAACTAACATTTTTCTATACCACTAGACTGATTAGGATGATCATCCAAGATAGTTATGATGAAGGGAGACTACTCCTTACTATGGAATCGTAGAGCCTTGTGTAGAATCTGATTCTTAGTTATAAAAATAATTCAAGGTAAGGTCATGTTAATTTATTTATTTTGGTCTTCATTTAAATATGACCATATACTCTAGCACCTGACAAAAAGAATAATGTCTATATCCTTCTGTTTCATCACTATGTTATCTAAAACATGAAATCAGATCTAGAGAAAATATAGATAAATCGTCAACCTCCCAGTCCACCCTTGGAATCCTCCATAGGTAATACACTCAAACTTCACCTAGTCACTCTATAGAAAAATGTGATCGATCGACTAAATATTGGCCTTAGTGAAACAAAATAATTTAGAAAGATATTATACTCCCAAGAACTTGATGTTATCCTCTATTGGTAGCACCCAATTATTGAGACACCATAATATGAAATTGTACATTGATTGAATCTCCATTAACCATACTATCTCCCCCAATACATCATGTTCATTCACATCAACCAGAGTTATGAGTTAGTATCTAGAAGAAAAAACACCTTTTGTTGAACCCATGAAAACACACATTTCAAGATCTCTATTAAGGTGTATATTCAAATAAATACCATTCTAGTTATCATTAAAATTTTCATTACTAAAGTATGGATGATCACTTTACTCAATAAAAACAGATATATACAGTGGGAAACCCCATAAAACCAAGTTCCATAACAACTGAGTTTTACTACCTGTACCTTATTTCAACATTCCCAAAATCCAGTGAGAATACTAATTTAGAGAGACAAAATGGGGATGGACCATTTAATTAATGAGAGGGGGCCTTGCATTCATTATATAAAAACTCCCATATTTAATATGTATGTGTTTTCAACATAGTTTCCTCCCCTCTATAATCCCCCACAAAATCATAGCATGAAGCCCTCTCAACGTCTCGTCCACATTCTTGATGTTGATACATCCCTCTACAAAGGATATACCCAACCTCTTCTATGATGATGAGTGAGGTTTTTAATGAATTTTACTATCCCACAAGAATGATACTTTCATTCAATCCATATTGAAGATCCCAATTTATTGAAAATTCATAGTAGAGAAAACATTAATTGATATTGAGGAAAAATAATGTTTGAAAAAGAAATAATCCCTCAAAAAGAAAAAAATGTTTCTCTTCTATTTTAGGATTAAAACCATGATACGATCAATGACCTTATCAAATTGATTGGTGTGTTTATTCATAGGGTACACTGAAGCACCCATGTACACTATTCGAATCACTTCTGTTTTCATGCCCAACATGTTTCCCATAGAACATACCCTCCAATCAGAGCACTTACTAGAAATGAAGAATAAAATATTTTCATTATTTACCACTTTCCAACACCAAGAATAAAAATCCACCGAGAGCTCATTATTCCCATGAATATCACTTTTACATGCATTGAAGAATATAATTTTATCCTCAAAAAAACATTATGTGATAGATGCAACTAACTATGTGCCGACTAGGATTAGAGATGATCCTGGTAGAGATGACATGAAAATTAATTTACTGTCTCAACACATCCTGTGAAATATTATGTAATGACTGTGAGAGTGGATACCCTTGACACAGACCCCATATAGCCCAGGATAAGCTAAAATATAAACCCATGACTGAAATTAATAACCAAGAAGAGATGAAACATCAAAACATTAGATTAGTCACAGATTACAAAAACCCCATATAGGTTATGACCATTATTACGAAGCTCTATTAAACCCTATCCAAATCATAGTTCATTCACAACATGATCACTATGTTTCTCCCAAGTGATCTCTAATTTATATCACTATTCACTTCTTCATCCAAAAAAAATCCCCCTTTATCTTTCAGCCATTATTGAAACCATGACGCTCCTCTACAATCCATCCTAAGAAAAAGGACGCCACTCTTTTTTTTAGGATGCATGTCAAAAAATTATATGGAACATTCCATAAACTGATGGCGTAGTACTGGTTCAATGATTGAGGATCCATATCCTTTTCCACCCGTTGAATCTTCATGGAACATGCAATACAAGGGAGATTATCTCTAATAAAGAAGTCTTAAACTGAAGAAACAATATCTCTATTCACCACATCTAATGAGGAAATATAGAAATATAAAGTGAATTCAATGGTTCCTTGGGTAATTTATGGGTTGTGGGACCAGATAACATAACAATCCTCCTTCTCATCTTGCACTCCATAATATATTTCATTGTCTGTAGTAGTCACCACACCTTGAATGTATTCAAAATTATCCCTGGAAAATCATGGATAACCTCCCAGAAAAAAAAGAATTGTGATGGACCAATAAAAACTTGAAGTGATTATCCGCCTTATCTCCCACCAATTTATGATCATTCAAAAATGAACCGTCCCCAATATGAAAATTGGGTATCATGACCCCCCACTTTTTCTATGATGAATGTGTGATAAAATCCATTTTTACGATGAAACTCATGAATCCAAATAACTCTTGACAATTATGGAGCTAAATGTTCCTACATCAGTATTAAAACTACCAACCCATTCTTATTACTTATCTGATTTCTAAACACTACCTCACCCCAAGACTCTTCAAAATAATATCAGGTTTGAAAATTTTATTATTTATTATTTACAAATCATAATGATGTTGGGGAAGTATATTAATCCACAAAATCGGATTACCTCTAAGAATCCTAATCTTATTGCGAAACACATTCAATGGGTTTCTCTAAGAGGAGATGCTCTACAATTCACTGAAAACCTCAAAACACCCAAGTTCAATAGCTCAAGATTGAGAGAACTAGAAAAACATTTCACTCCTTTATATAATGGATTAAATAGATATATTTAAAGGATAATGATATGATAAATAGTGATGGAGATGAAAGATTTTAATATCTTGAAAGACCATAATTAATACCTCATTCAAAATGAACCGATCAAGATGACAATGGGTTCAGAGAAAACATTTTTTTATTACACCATGTAAAAAGATCTTAGGAATACCATGCATCAAGATGCCTGCTACAAACCATGAAAGAGACAATGTGAGAACTTTTCCTCCTAGGAAAGAACCTTCACCATTTTTCTCCTCTGTATCTTCCATAATGTTGGAATATTTCCCTACCAACTAAGTAATATATCTCGGGTTAAAGTAGCAATCATCTCTCCAAAGGACCTCTACTGTCATAGCATCACACATTACATAAACAAAAGAAAAGATAAAACTACTGGATACCACATTGATTCTCGATGATAAAATGATATGTATAGGGGTCAATTTAACAGATATTGAATCATTCTAAAGGTGACATATAGGATTGTTAACCTGGATTTCTTGCATGTAACCATGCACAATTTTTCACTGAGATTAATCCTATATCATAAAAGTATCATGCATGGGCTGAAGAATAATAATCATGGAACGAAAATGACGGTGATGTTAATTTGATAGGAATTATGATTTCACCTGGGATCCCAACCGATGAGCATTCCCTAATAGAAGTCTTATCATCTAATTCTAGATCCCCTTGATTTGGTCAATAATCCTTTCCAAAAAAAAATTGAAATGGAAGTTTTACCGACATTAGTTTTTGACTGAGACCTTGTGCATACTCCATATTGTAACATCAACCCACATGAAACTAGATAAATCTTGGAGTAATCAGTCCCTTACGTGGAACCCATAGATTTCAAAGATAACATGAGGGTCTTAAATAGTGAAGGATTATTGGCCACTAACACTGACTGAGGAGATATAGCCACTATCACTAGATGATGAGAGTTGACCCCTGGTTGAGGAGGGGAGACCAAGTGAAGACCCTGGGAACGCCCATCATCTATAGGGAGATATTTAATGTAAATTTTATGAGATTATGAAGAACAATAGACAACAACTCTACTACCCACAAGGGTATGAGATGGTTGCATACCTGAGAAGACCAATCATGGACTCGACACTTCAATGGTTTGACGCACCCGATGCATACCCCTTGGTTCAGTCCCACTTCACCAAAAAACCCAACATGGTCTGTGATGGTTTTCACACTTCAACATAATCCCAAATCACATTTTATATTAATATATATTGAAACAGAGAATATTAGTACTTTCCATGACCATATACACTTATAAAACAACAATACTATGAAAAAAATCATTTAGACCACCTACCTCATTACCATTGATAATACCTCCATAAAACATAGCCCATGATTTGTGATCAACCAACCATCAATTCCCCATCCAATAAACCTAAAAAATATATGAATTTAGGGCCTTAAAATATGTATTGAGATTCTTGAAGACCATGTCTAGAAATAAAGAAGGTAGAGGACCATTAGACTCACCTTGATCACTGATTCACACCAAAATTCTCTCCATATGGCCAATAATCAATGAAGAATCATTCCATGGGTGAATTGAGTGGTCGGGTTATCCACCCATTGTACTAGACGATGTATAGGGGATAATTATAGTTTATAACCCTTAATGACTTGGAGGGAAAACAGAAATTTCTCAATGATTAAGGGCCGCATGGTTAGAGAAATCATGGGCCAACCATTCTATTCCCTCTATACAAGAGAGTAAAATACAAAAAAAAATTCTGAATAACATACATGGTTGGAAAAACCATATAGAACTCAAGTAGTAGCCTTTTTCTAAGAGGCGCCTTTTCCAAATAGTTTCCCTTATCAAGAAACTTCCTTAGTGATAACCATGCGCCAACCATCATGTTCACAATGTTTGGACTCTTTTCCTCCCCTTTCATATCATACTGCACTAGTGCACCCCGAAAACATCCCATATCCCCAATAACGTCTTTGTTATCCATAATAAAGTGATTTTGAACAATATTACAATAAGGTCATTACTTGACAAAAGGTAAATATTTTACTCCATCACCCATTATAAAAGATCATCCCTGAGCTGCGCCTCCAAGCATTCATGGGCCTTCATGACCGAAAGGATGGACCAAGGGCCAACAAATCATCCCCCATCTCCTAATATTCCTAACAAAATCATACATAATATAACAAGACACATACCAAGGAAATAAATATTCCCTAAAAAAGTTTCCACTAGCCTGATCCACAATCACATCTTGATTCCCGTCAAGGATATATCTACCTCAACCTCATCATCACAAAAACAAAATTACAATAAAGTTATAGGTAATAGCAATGGGCCACCTCACATAAGGATATAAACATGGTACTAAATTACCCTTGATGTTACAACAAGAACACCCATGGATCGATCCACTCAAAAAAAATATTCTAAATTATTTGGATCCATCTTGCACACATTAGTCATTGTTCTAAGGGAGAAAACATCCCAGTGTCTTATATAAGAAAATAATTTTTACTATCCATGATCCCCGGAACATTTTCAATCCATAAATCAGGAACCATGGCCTCATCCCACATCAAAGCATTAGAAACACAACCCCATAAAAACCTCCACCTCATGGTAATAAAATGGTAAAAATATGATCAGAATCTTATCACCCAACTGAAACACCCAGATGGATCTTAATCAAGCCCATACAATACAATGTAAAATCCCTGAAATAAATAGGCCATTTAAGGATATTGTTCTCCCCACATATTTCATTAGCACACCACTGCAATTGTCTAGTGGATAGCATCCCGAAAAATGAAAGGACTACAAGAATCCGTAACTAAAATTTAACAAAAAAGATGAAACATTTCCCAACCAACCATTCCATTACATCCTTTTGAAAACCCTCAAACATTAAATTCCAAAACTTTTACTCAAGTCACCTGAAAGGATGGACACTCTTTGCCCAAATATGAACATAAAACACTGTACTTTTCTCAAGGTCACTTCTAAAACCGAAACACACTTTAACAACAAGATTTAATGAAGGGTGGTTTACAACTCATCACATACATTCTATTTTTCTATACCATGTCAGAACATCCCTTAATGAATTTTACCAATATAGAAATCAAAATTCATAATCCAAACACCACCACTATCCATGCATCAAATGAAAAAAAACATGGAACTTCCTTAAACCCCATTTCCATTAACGAAACCTTGTCAACTTCACTATTAGAAAACCACGAATTTTAATGAAAATAAATGTTTTCACACATATATACATTATCATCTTATCCAGAAAAAAAATTCAAACCCATATCTGTCATCCAATGACCTTCTAACACCCATCTTCTATTACAATAAACATTTTTCAGGGATTATCTCTCCTTATGATTTATCTTAGAACCACCCTGGTCCCAATTCCAACGCTTTTCTAGAATCAAATACAAGGCCCACCTCGCCATCCTTGAGGTATACAAACTTGGACCTCACTTGTTTATCTTTTTCAACTTGATTCCATAAAATGAAATCCATATTTTTCGATACAATTCCATGACTAACATAATTCTCCCCACTATAGGAGTGTCATTTTCATTTAATTCCTCATGAAAATTATAACCACTATGTAGCATGCATTAGTTATTAGTTTCTCCCAAAAAACATGGACATAGCCTTATAGCTTCCACTATAACTATAAACAAATTACCAATAAATTGTTCCTAGATTGTAAGAATGAAACCCCTGACATCTGTCCACATATGGCCCATAGGAGGACATCTCTCATAACTTGTATATACTGTTCGTACACACCATACTGCTCCCACAAACATACTGTTCCATTATCATATTCTCTAAGAGGCACCATTTCCACTCTAAGAACATTTAGATGGATATAATGAAATCTAGATCTCTCTCAACAGACTCAGTATGATGCCAATATATATCAGAAATGGACATCACATAATGAATGTATGTTAGGGATATGTCGATGAATGAAAAAACTAAATATTCATCACCTCCCACCATGGAGAAACAAAAAAAACAAAATCATATTTTTTCCCTACCCTCCAATGTCTCATTTAAACTCAATCACAATAACTCAAATGAAATTACCATAAATGTGTCATCACTGCCTCCCTAATCTATTCCACGTGGTCATGACCAATAATTCCATGTAGAAATAGTATCATCACCTAAGTAATGATTCTCCATCATGACACTACTGATTTACATCGAAGAAAAATGAATACCTCACAGTTCCACTACTCTATTACATCCTGAATAACTTTTGGTTTCCACTTTGATCTAATAGAAAAATGATATGTGCTTATAAAAATCTGCATATTCACCCATCACTAGTGGTATCAGGAATTCCCATCATGTGCCCACATATAGACCTCATTAGATCCCTTGAAGTATGACGCCTTCATTCGACCGCACACTGAACCCATGTATAGATCCCATAAGTCATACCTAACTAGTCCTAGGTATATTTTCCACACACACACACCTAACAGTGCCCCCAGATTGGTTTTCCTTGTTAAACTCAAGGTTTCTCCATGTCTCACCCCACAAACTAACCATTCATATGAACTAGACCCACCACATAACCTATATCACACCATGTTTCCTCCATAACAATAGTGTTCATCCAAGCATTGGTTTTCCTTTCCTTGTCTTCCCAAAGAACACATTTATTTCTACATCAAATACCATAAAAACCATAGGTTTGGGCCATAAAAGTTTCCTTCCATGCACAATCGGCTTTTCCACCGAACAGAATCATTCATGTGAATCCATAAATTTATAACAAGTAATAGTTATGAACTTCTTCTAACATATTGATGGATCCCACTGTGAATTGACTCTACCTCTTAATAATCCACATGTGCTTCTTATTCAAAGGAACATGGAACACTAGGGTAACATCCCTTGAGTATACCCTTGATTTCCCGCAGACTATCCAATCATAGCCTCAAATTGTGTCCCATATCCAAAATCATTGACGTTTCCACTTATCCTCCTCTTACAAACTTGTACTAGACATCAAATAATATTCACCACATCCAAATCCCAAAATTTCCCCCGGTGCCTCATGCACCTAAAGAAACACCCAACCTGGGAAACCCCAATCATGGGTCACCCATGAGTGTATAATGACTCTAACTATTTATAATAATGTCATGCTTATCAAAGGTCATTGTATTTCTATATAATAATTACACATCAAACATCAATCGACCCACTTCTCTTGGGTGGAAATCATATCCTTGATCCAAACACACAGCATGTAATAAACCCTGTATCCATTTACCCTTTGTCCATCACCATAGATACCCCAAAATGTACATAGAAGCTACTAGAAAAACATCCACTATTGGGTCAAATATAAAAAAACAATAGTAACTACCCATGGGGTAACTATGGCTATATAACCAGACAATATCTCATAACCTAGTGGCACAACCCTATTAAGGTCACAATAAGTACATTTTTTTATCATACACCAAACCCACAAGGTCTTATGAAGCATAAACAAGTCCAAAATCTTTGAATATATCTTTACCCAAACCTCCTACACATAGAGATAGATCAAAACACTGTGATGACCCATTTATAATTTCCTTATTGGTTCCATATTCATTTCATCTCCCTTCATAAATAAACATCACCATAAAAACCCAATGGTTTCACATTTCAAAACATTCCATTTAAAAACAAATACTTTAAATTTTATGAAACATTTTTATTAATTGAAAATTTTGAATACTCAAGAATTAATCAAAATAACATTAGGAGAAAATTTATGTATCAACAAATCAAAGAAAAAAAAATAGAAAAAATTCCAATGGTAGAAAAGTAAACTACCAACATATGACTCCCAATGAGAAATCAATCACATTTAACATGAGGATGACCTATCAATTCCAGGTTCCAAGAATCTTCCAGGAACTCACACACTCTATATTTTCATTACATGCAAGGAAATTAAAACACATAATTCAAAAACATTACACCCTTGTGAAATGCTTGAGGAGGATGTATCAACTAACTATAAGAGAAAAAAATCAACTCCCTCCCATGGAAGTTATGGTTTTCCCTCAAATGTGAGGATGTGTGCTACCAAGAACAAGAACATTACCATGACCCAATTAGATACTAGTCTATTTTATACCATTCCCTATATAGAAATACAATATAAAATACTCAGATACCAGTTAATATCATCCCTGGACCGATATCCTGTAAACTAGTTCCCCGATATGGGATATCGCATAACATTAGGAATGACTCTGTATATACTAGAGGCAACTGAATAGTTGCATAGGTTGACATGGATATGTTTAGGAGACTATACCCACTTATCAGAGTCATGAAATAATATAAATTACACTATGAAGTAAATTAAATGATATGAATTATAAATTAATAAATATATATATGCATCAAAAGACAATAAATAACTAAGTAGTACATGATTCATCCAGTTGACGCATATCCTACATGTCAAGAAGTCCTACAAGAAATTCCCAAAAACAAAACAAAAAATGTTCCTTAACATGGACTTGATCCTTATCTCCTTCCAATCCTACCATGTTCCATCCCATCATCCCTTATATAAACAAAACATTAGGTCCCTATCCTCTACATATGCAATTAACATGTTGCTTCTCCTTAGGTATCCATTTTCCATGGTATCCCAATCAGGATGTGAGTATAAACTAATATGACACAACCAATAGTGATTATATCATTTAAATTTCAATTAAATATTTTATGCATGATAATAAATTTAAGTAATTAAATAATTATGTCTATAAATATTTTTCACATTTAAACAATCTATAATAATAATTATATCCTTTATGTTCCATAATGATAAAAAATATCCAAAAACAAACTCTTTTCTTATGCAAGGAATAAGTCAAAACATTGATGGGGTGGATCACGTACATTTAATTAAAATGGAATTCACTAAACACAACTCATTAACATAACTCATAGTCTCAATCTGGATATCCTGCCATGTTCTCATGTTTGGGAAGCCTAGAACTTATAAAAAATATCCCAAACTACAAAATGAACATAAGTTTGGAAGATTTTATCCTTGGTATGATATCCCCGCTATACAAATCATAACACTTACCATGGAACCCCATTCAATGTAGTATCATAAAATGGAACTGTTAATTACAAGAGCCTCTGTTCGAATACCTAACCAATGGATTATTAGGGTGGGGTTTAAATCCTCATTCCAACCTTATCTATGGGCATATAATAACAATTAAATACACCCACAGACATCAAATCCATTTGAACATTATTCTTTTACCACAATTAATTTACCCAACACAAAACCTTACCACTAACAAATTTATCAATTATAACCATAACTCACTATATAAAACACACTTACATGGAATAACCCATTAACACATATTCCTTTTTACAGACATCCCCTATTTTTATATTATCCAATAAATAAAAATTTTCATCAACATCATTTGACAATTATTTTCTATCACAAAAATCATATTACTCTTTTAAATCATATGTAAGGAATCATATAAAAATCGTTCATCCTCTTAAAAAACTATGATATTCCCAATGTATATTATTTACCTTACGAGTATTCAAATTAAACAGGAATAATTTTCATAAAAATGGAGCCACACTATCATTTTAGTCACCATTTAAAATGTATTATGAAACCCTTTTTTGAATAACATTGACATCAAACCCTCCTTTCCAGTAATTACTCACATTAAAACATAATTTTCTTTAAATAAATTTATAACCATGTCAAATCCAAAAAACATAAAATAAATATAATTTCTAAATATTTATTAAAATTTCTAAAAATCTATCATATAGTAGTTTAAACTCACTCATCAACCATTCCACTATTTCCAATTACTCTTTTATAACCATTTCTCTCTTATAATTCATTTATCTCAATGTTTACCAATTTATTCACACATTAGAAGTGTCTTTCATAACACATGTTTACCCCCTATGTTCGGTCTCAGTTCACCAATGAACACAATGGGATCTGTGAAGGGTTTCACACTTCAATCTAAGAGCCAAATGAAATCTCATATTCAAACAAATTAAAAAAGATCAATTTAGTACATTAAGACAACCAAATTCACATATAAAACATCAGAACTATGAGAATATTCTTTAAAACCACATAAATCATGTCTGTTGATAGCCCCTTTCTCAAATATATACCACGATTCAAACTAAAACAACCATCAATGCCTCATCCTCGACTCCTTTGTAAAAATACAGATTTAGGGCCTCATATTTAGAATGAACATATAAGACATAATTTTGAAAATTTATCTCCTTTTATGTAAATATATATTTGAGGTATTTAAGATCATTATATATCTTGCACTTCTACCTATAGGGTGTAATGGCCCGGGTTTTTTGGGTCCATTACTTTGTGAAAATCCCATGTTGGGTTTTCTGGTCTGGGAATCTCGATGAAGTTTGGAAACAGTAGGCCTACTGTTAGCCTTATCCTACCGGTAGCTGGCCTACCGGTAGCTTGGTCTACTGGTAGCCCCGGCCTACCGGTGGCTCTGTCTACCGGTAGCTCGGTCTACCGGTAGGTGCTCCAACCGGTACCTCTATCTACCGATATCTCTGTCTACCGGTGGCTATAGCCTACCGGTAGCTCGACTACCAGTCGCTGTCATCCAAAGGTAGCTCTCGGATACTAGTGGCTGTCACCCACCGGTAGCTCTCAGCTACCGGTGGCTCTCACCTACCCATGGGGGTTTTCTTTCCAATAGCGCTACTTTTTGCACGAATTTGGGTTTTAAACCCTATTTTGACCCCTTTGAGCGTTTGTAAATCCCGGTAACAACCATAAATGTTATAATTAAATATTTAATGAATTAACCAGGTGTGTGCATCGGTTTAAGCGACCCGACCGTTTAATAACGTGTGGGGCCGTGTGGGAAACCCACGACCCCCTGCTTTTTTTGCGGTTCCACGTTATTATCTTAACCGTCTGCAACCCTTATAACTAAAGGGTTCCCCATGGGTTTCTTCTTTTCCTAATCACCCTCTACGAGGAGTAACCTTCGTTCAGACGAGCCAATTTTCGTTCAGGCGAACCACATCGCTATCTGTGAAGTTTCGCGCCCTGCCTTAGCATTAATCATTGATCAACATGTATGGAATTTCTCCATCGTCTCTCCCTTTTTTGTATCATGCGGGGTGGGTGTTCTTTTGATTCTGTGGAATTGGTTAAAACAAACCTAAATAAAGATAATGAAGGAATTCTATAAAGAATTATGGGGGGCTGTGATCGTTGATGCTGTTTTATATTATTATCTTCTTTCAGAATTGTGCGGGCTTACGCCTAATGAAAATCATGGTCGTTGGTGGTCTTTCTCTGTGCACTAATGAACCCCTCGTGATGTTTTAAATGGTTTTTTGTGGTTGTGAACTCCTGCTGTAAAAAGGAATTAATCACGTACACCCGACTAAATAAATTGAAAGCACCAGGATCAATGCTTCTGTGATAACCCCCGGTTAAAGCACACAGAAATTGAAATCATGGAGTGTGTAAAATCTTTTAAATCTAAAAATATCGGCATGGCCCTGCTTAGTGTTGGTGGTAGTGGTTTTGTTCTTTTCTTTAACAGGCCGATTGCTGGAGATATGGGAGGGGATGAGATCCCCTATTTTTACACTCTCGGTTGTTGTGAAATTGGGGATGGGATCCCCTGTTGTTATGGATTTAGTGGTTGTGAGTCTTAAGACTGGGTGGTTACCTTGTTTATATCACGAATTGGGGTGGGATCCTCTGTTGATGAGAATCCTTGGGGGGGGGGGACATGGGGTAGTGTCTCAGGGTTGCCTTTGGTTCCAGTACTTCGAGGGATCTCACTCATCCCTTTGTTGTTGTCACTATACAAGAGAACCGAGTGTGAATGTTTAAATTGACGTTTGGATGAATTCATTTCCATTGTTTGTGCTTATGATATTAGTTTCCCAGTAGTGAATAAACATATTTTAACATTATCACTGAACATGAAAACAAGAATGGGAAAAATGGGTTTTGTTGGTGAGAGTCGTGACTCGGACTTGAGTGTTGTTTGTGTCAATTAGGATGGCTGAAGAAAAACCTATCTTTGGGTAAGGGCTTTTTACCTATGTATATACTTTTAGTTTTTTGTTTCTTATTCTTTCCCCACCCAAGTTGAGCACTTAGTGCCGAACACCCCCATTTCACAGGGGAGGGTGTTTTTCCCAACACTATTAATAGGGGCTGGTTATTAGCTCCTTTTCTGCACCCTTTCCCGGATAGCCCATGTATCTTCGGGCAGGCTGAGATGGCCTGAGGTCCATTATTATCCCAAGAACCTTCAGGCAGGGTAGTGTGGTGGTTATGGCCCAAGTGTGTGCGGGTAGGTAGTTTCCCTGGTACCTTCGGGATGAGGCCCATGTGTCTTCAGGCGTGGCAGTGGACCTTCTAGCCCAGGTTTTTGTGGGTGGGATTTGGCAGTGGGACTGCGTGCGGTTGTGGCCCAGGTGTTTGCGGGCAGGTGTCGCAGTGATACTGTGGTGAGAATGGTGGGATTGGTCCGATGCATAGGATGTCTTCAATAACCAGTGGGAAACTAGCGCGGGGTGCCCAAACATCGATGTTCTCTTACTATATATATTAATGACTTGCATTATTTGGGGAGTGTGCCTTGATGAGGCTTGGGTGGATAGTTTACCTTGTTAGGTGTTTGGTTTAATCCTTTTCTAACGGGACATTATTACGTTCCCCCACTTGTCCATGAGAGTCTTTGGTTTTCCCTACTGAGTGTACTTGTATGCTCACCCTACGTATATAAAACTAATTTCAGGTTTCCAGGAGGACTTCGGGGATCGTGCGGGACCATACTAGCTCGGACCTTTGGGGCAGTTTCAGTTGATGTTTTCTTTATTTGGTACATTACCTTTGTAGTCACTTCTACCTTGTGGTTTTTACTTTTGGAACATTCATATGGCAATGGTTTACTTTTGGATTTACTTTTCTCTTAGTTTTGGTGTTGTTGGGTTTTCATTATCTTATCTCCCGATCCTATAAAACAAATGGTTAATTCCTTCCATTTAGTGGGTATTTTTATACCCTTTGTGCTAGTCGCCACTCCGGGACCTATTGAGGGAGGGTTTCAGGGGTCATTATCTCCCCTTCAGCTTAAAGAGGTAAGGGTATGGCAATCACCTGACCCTTCACTACTTTTGGTGAAGGCTGGTCATGACAGAATGGTATCAGAGGCAGGTTGAGATATAGGATGGAGTCTGGAGTTTGGAACAATGATGATTTCATGGGATGGTAGGGCAACAGTATTGGGTGAGATTGGTGTGTGAATTAGGCCAGGGAAGACTGGCTATGACACAAGATTTTAGGGGCCCCCGTGATCCGACGCAAGGACTTTGGACCTACCGAACGACCAAGTGAGGCTACACTGATTGTAAGGTAGAGACCCAAGTAAATGTACATACATTATAATGACTTGTGTTCTCATGTTTCTAGGGTTTTTTTTGAATTAATAATAAATAAAAAGTTTAGTATGTTTTATGAAATATTCTGCACAACTTGGGCATAAGTATTCCTTATTTACCTTGAATCTATGGCACGTGGAAGGAAAACACATGTAGTACATGCGCTGGAGGCCCCAGAGACTACTTTGGCTGATCGGCAGAGAGCTGATCGAGAGGAGGAGGATGGAAAATGGCAGAAGACTCTTCGGGCCTTCCAGCGACAGACCCTCGAGAGGTATGAGGGCAGCACCTCTGAAATGATAATGGAAGGCTGGCTAGAGGAGCTAGTGATATATTTCGGCCTGATTCGGGCCCCGAAGGAGTACTGGGTTCCTCTAGAAGTCAGCCAGATGTGGGGAGCGGTGCGTCAGTGGTAGACACTTTACCTGGGGGAGAGGAGAGAAACCAAAGTGGCATGGGCTGATTTTGAGAGGGAGTTCCGGGCGGAATTCCTCTCTTCGACGATGAAGGAGGAAAATAGATAGGAGCTACTCTCCCTCCAGCAGAGGAGTATGTCACTGAGGGATCTAGGAATCAAGTACAAGGACCTCCAATGTTTTTCTCCAGACCTCTTTCCTAAAGAAGATTCTCGGGAAAGACGTTTAGAGGAGCCGCTACGACCCTCCCTCTAGTATGATGTTACCCCATTTACCATGCCGACGTACTTGGAGGTCCAGAAGAAGGCCGATGTGGGGGAGAGGATGCACTCTCTAGGATGTGTGTCACGAGAGGGGATCTAGCTGGGACCATCGAAGGGGAAGGCTGTCCGCACCAGGCCTCCAGCGTCAGGACCCTCCCAGTTCCGACCAGCCGGGTGCAGGCCGCAGTAGTTTTAGTTTTGATCCCTTGGTCCTCACCCTTTTCCTTCGGGCCCAGGACCGTGGTGCATCGTCTGTGGGAGCCCTGGACATCTCAAGAGTCAGTGTCCGGACTAGGTACAGTATGGCGGTGGCAGACAACCCCACCTCCCGCCCCAGCAGCACCTTCCAGCCAGGCCTTTCTAGCAGCAGCAGTTGGGACAGCGAGCTCCCGCTCCTCCGAGGGAAGACGTAGGAGGAGGAGGCCGACATCAGGGCTCTCCTTAGGGACATCGACCGGGGTGTGGTTGGGGAGGTGGCCGAAAGCCGAGGGAAAGAGGAGCTGGGCGTGGAATGGTACACGCCGCGGAGGCAGCAGTTCCAGCCAGACCAGAGTTCGTTTGAGGTACGATCAGTTTGTTCAGTACCCTTGCTTATGCTTTGTTTGATACCAGAGCTTCACACTCCTCCGTTGTACCCAGTCTACCACGTTCCTTGGGTCTAGATTTCGAGATACTTCCAGTGCCCATGGTGTTGAGCACACCAGTTGGGGGTCAGACCGACTTGTTGTTTGTTTGTCGGGGATACAGACTGATGATAGGGCCACATTAGTTGGTTAGGGATCTTCGTCTACTACATATACAACCATACGATGTAATACTTGGCATCGACTGGCTATTCTCAGTGTGTGCCGTCATCGACTGTATTTGAGGAAGGGTTGCGTTCTCGGACTTGGGCAGCCGGCGTGTTACCTTCACCGGCAAGCGGAGCAGTCAGAAGGGCAGCAGGTGAGAGGAACCCCTCCTCTAATTATTAGGTGAGCTGTCAGTAGAGTCAGTGGATGCTGAAATGGTGGAGGTTCCAGAGATCGTCTGTGAGTTTATGTATGTATTCCTTGAATAGGTGACGACTCCACCCCCTCGACGTGATATCGAGTTTGGGATAGACCTGCAGCCCGACGCTCATCCGATCTCGATGGCTCCTTACTAGATGACACCTTCAGAGCTACGGGAGTTGCGGATCCAGATTGAGGATCTGATGAAGAGGGGGTATGTTCGGCCGAGTGCGTCACCGTGGGGTGCTCCAGTCTTGTTCAACAAAAAGGAAAATTGTGGTCTCAGGTTGTGCATAGACTACAGGAGGCAGAACCAGGTGACGATTAAGAATCGCTACCCTCTTCTGAGGACAGACGATCTTTTTGACCTTCTGAAAGGAGCAGGGTGGTTCATGAAGATCGACCTATGGTCTGGGTACCACCAGCTGAGAGTGAAGGAGGGTGACATCCTGAAGACAGCGTCCAGGTGAAGATAATAACACTTTGAGTTTGTAGTCATTCCCTTAGGTGTTAAAAATGCCCGACTGTGTACATGGGGCTTATGAACTCCATCTTCTGGGAGTACCTGGATCAATTCATAGTTGTGTTCATCGACGAAATCCTGGTCTATTCAAGATCATAAGAGGACTATGAGAGGCACCTGAGGACAGTTTTAGAGGTCCTCCGAAAGCACCGGCTCTATGGTCAGTCATAAAAATTCAAGTTCTGGACACGAGAAGTGCACTTCCTCGGGCACGTGGTGTCCGAGTTGGGGGTAGCAGTGGAAACATCAAAGGTTGAGGAAGTTTTTTCTTAGGCAGCACCCATGAATGTGGCAGAGGTCTGTAGTTTCCTCGGGCTGGAAGGTTAATATCGGAGGTTCGTACCCAACTTCTCCCGAGAAGCATCCCCTTTGACAGCCCTGACCAAGAAAGACCATGTTTTCATATGGAGTGAGCAGTCTGAGTCAGCCTTCACCTATTTGAATGAGATGTTGGTTAGTGCCCCAGTGCTGAGATTACCAGAAGAAGGGGCGGCGTATGAGGTGTTCTGTGATGCTTCAGGATAGGGCCTGGGATGTGTGTTGATGCAGCGACAAGTGGTTATCTCTTATGGGTCTAGGGAGCTACGCCCTCACGAGCATAATTATTCCACCCACGACCTGGATCTTGTAGCGGTCGTTTTTTTACTGATGTTATGGCGGCACTAACTCATCAGAGAACGCTTTGTGGTCTTCACAAATCACAAAAGCTTGAGGTATATCTTCCCCCAGTGGGACCTAAACTTGCGGCAGTGGAGATGGGTTGAGTTCCTCCAGGATTACGACTTCGAGATCTTATATACTGAGGGAAAGGGCAATGTAGTGGCTGATGCCTTAAGTAGGAGGACGAAGAAGGATGCGGTCCGAGAGTCGATAGATGCCTGGGAGGCGATGGAGGAGTTGGATTCCATACACCTGGATGTGAGGATGGATGGTTTTAGAGGCTGCCTATATCAGATGGCAGTGCAGTCTTCTCTGTTTCAGCAAGTGGAAGCATCTCAGTGGGGAGACCCAGAGTGCGAAGTGATGTGCGACCGAGATGACCAGGGAAATGCTCTGGAAGGATGGAAGGAGGATGATAAGAAACAAATGCTTTTCCAGGGAAGGCTGTTTGTTCCAGAAGTGATGTGCGGCGAGGTTCTCAGTGAGTTCCATAGCTCACCCCTAGCAGTACACCCTGGAGTGTCCAAGATGTACCAGGGAATGAAGAGACAGTTTTGGTGGCCCGAAGTTAAGCGATCAGTGGCAGATTTTGTGGCCAAGTGCTTAGTGTGTCAGCAAGTGAAGGATGAAAAATTAGTTCTAGGCGGACTACTACAGTCTCTATATGTCCCTGAGTGGAAGTGGGATGACATCTCAATGGATTTCGTCTTGGGACTACCCAAGGTCCAAGGGGGATACGACGCTATCTGGGTGGTAGTGGAACGATTGACGAAATCGGATCACATTCTGGCGATGAAGGAGTCAAGTACAGTGGATTATTTGGCATGAAGGTACGTGGATGAGGTGGTGTGGTTGTATGGATTTCGGAGGTCTATAGTCTCGGATAGGGATGCATGGTTTACCTCGCGAGTCTGTAGTGGATTGCAGCATGCTTTTGGCTCCCATCTACGTCTTAGCACTGCTTTCCATCACCATACAGATGGACAGAAAGAGCGCACCATCCAGACCATGGAGGATATGCTTCGGGCACGTGTTCTGGACTCAGGAGGATCATGGGTGCGATACCTGCCTCTGGTAGTGTTTGCCTACAATAACAGATTTCACTCTTAAATTTAGATGGCCTCGCTTGAAGCCTTGTACGATAGGCAATGTCGCTCACCTGTGTGTTTGACCGAAGTTGGAGAGGCGGACATCCTCGGCCCGGAGGTGGTGCATAGCACAATGGATAAGGTTCAGCTTATACGGGAAAGGGTGAAGGTATCCCAAGACCGACAGAAGACGTATGCTGATACTAGGAGGAGGCCCTTGGAGTTTTAGGTTGGAGACCACGTGTTCTTGAATGTCTCCCCTCGGCGTGGACAACGGAAGCTCGGTAAGGGGAGTAAACTTTCTCCTAGGTTCGTCAGGCCCTTCGATGTGTTGCGGCGGGTTGGCGAAGTGGCTTATCACCTAGCGTTACCACCGCCGCTACTGAGGATACATGATGTCTCCCATATCTCTCAGCTCCATCGGTATCTTCACGACGATTCACATGACCTTGATTGGGGTGAGCTGGACATCGAGGACAACATGACTTTTGTGGAGAGACCCGTGACGTTCGAGGATCATAAATAGATGGTGCTTCGTGGGTGGACCATTCCCTTGGTTCGTGTTCTCGTGAAATCCCTGGCAATGGGGGGAGGAGAGAACTCAAACCCTAATCAAGTTGCATTAAGGTGGATGTGATTAAACCCATGTGGGCGAGTCAGTGCCACCCAAAGCAGATAATATCTTGACATGGGGAAAAGGAGACTCCCCAACCACCACATGCCTGGGCAGTTTGACATGATATGTTGAATTTTTCTAAAAAGAAGGGTGTTTTTAGTTAACATGAGGTTCACTCATAAGAGGTATCTTTAGAGGTGTTTGTTTAGACTCTCTCTTTACTTTTGGGTTGTTTTGATTCTTGAGGACGGGAATCATTTAAGAGGTATGTGATGTAATGGCCCCGGATTTTGGGGTCCATTACTTTGTGAAAATCCCATGTTGGGTTTTCTGGTCTGGGAATCTTGGTGAAGTTTGGAAACAGTAGGACTACCGGTAGCCTTAGACTACCGGTAGCAGGCCTACCGGTAGCTCAGTCTACAGGTAGCCGCAGCCTACCGGTGGCTCTGTCTACTGGTAGCTTGGTCTACTAGTGGCTATGGATACTGGTAGCTCTGTCTGCCTGTAGCTCGGTTTACCGGTAGCTGTAGCAACCGGAAGCTCTGACTACCGGTAGTTCGGTTTACCGGTGGCTGCAGCCTACCGGTAGCTCGGCTACCGGTGGCTGTCAGCCAGTGGTATATCTCAGATACCGGTCGTTGTCACCCACCGGTAGCTCTCAGATACTGTTGGCTCTCACCTACGCACATGGTTTTTTTTTCCATTAGCACTCCTTTTTGCACGAATTTGGGTTTTAAACCATATTTTGAACCCATTAAGCATGTTTTAAAGCCCGATAAATTTTATAATTAAATAATTAATGAATTAACCTGTTGTGTGTGTCGGTTTAAGCCGCCTGACCCTTTAATAACATGTGGGGCCACGTGGTCAACCCATGACCCCCCGCTCCTTATGCGATTCCACGTTATTAACTCAACCGTCCGAGGACCTTATAACTAAAGGGTTCCCTTGGGTTTATTCTTTTCCCGATCACCCTCTACGATGAGTAAAATTCATTCAGATGAGCCAATTTTCGTTCAGGCAAGCCGCATCACTATTTGTGATGTTCCGCACCGAGCCTTAGCATCGATCATTGATCAGCTGGTACTGAATTTCTCCTTCGTCTCTCCCTTTTGTGTATCATGCGGGGTGGGCGTGCTTTTGATTCTGTAGAATTGGATAAACCAGACCTAAATAAAGACAATGAAAGGATTCTATAAAGAAAGAAGGGGGGCTGTGATCGTTGATGCTATTTTATATTATGATCTTCTTTCTGAATTGTGTCGGCTTACGCCTACTAAAAATCATGGTCATTGGTGGTCTTGGTCTATTCACTAATGAACCCCTCATGATGTTTTAAATGGTTTGTTGTGGTTGTGAACTCCACCTGTAAAAAGGAATTATTCACGTACACACAGCTAAATAAATTGAAAGCACCCAGATCAATCATTCTGTGATAACCCTCGGTTAAACCACACGGAAATTGAAATCATGGAGTGTGTACAATATTTTAAATACGAAAATATCGGCATGGCCCTGCTTAGTGTTGGTGGTAGTGGTTTGGTTGTTTTCTTTCACGGGCCGATTTTGGAAGATGTGGGAGGGGATGGGATCCCCTGTTTTTATACTCTTGATGGTTGTTAAATTGGGGATGGGATCCCCTATTGTTATGGATTCAGTGGTTGTGAGACTTAAGACTAGGTGTTTACCTTGTTTATATCATGAATTGGGGTGGGATCCTCTATTGATGAGAATCTTTGGGGGGGGGGGACACGGGGCAGTGTCTCGGGGTTGTATTTGGTTCCAATACTTCGAGGGATCACACTTATCCCTTTGTTGTTGTGACTTTACAAGAGAACTGGGTGTGAATGTTTAAATTTATGTTTGGTTGCATTTATTTCCTTGGTTTGTGCTTATGATATTAGTTTTCGATATGTGTATAAACTTATTTAAACATTATCAACGAACATGAAAACCAGAATGGGACAAATGGGTTTTGTTGGCGAGATTCAGGACTCGGACTTGAGTTTTGTTTGTGTCCTTTAGGCTGGCTGAAGAAAAACCTAACTTTGGGTTAGTGCTTGTTACCTATGTATATACTTGTAGTTTTGTGTTTCTTATTCGTGCCCCACCCAAGTTGAGAATTTAGTGACGAACACCACTATTTCATGGGGAGGGTGTTTTTTCCAACACTATTAATAGTGGATGGTTATTAGCTCTTTTTCTGCTCCCTTTCCCAGATATCCCATGTATCTTCGGGCAGGCTGTGATGGCCTGAGGTCAATTATTAGCTGAAGAACCTTCAGGTGGGGTAGTGTGGTGGGTATGGCCCAGGTGTGTGCGTGCAGGTATTTTCCCAGGTACCTTTGGGATTATGCCCGGGTGTCTTCGGGCGTGGCAGTGGACCCTATAGCCCAGGTGTTTGCGTGCGGGATTTGGTAGTGGGACTGCGTGCGGTTGTGGACCAGGTGTGTGTGGGCCGGTGTGGTAGTGGGACTGCGGTGAGAATGGCAGTATTGGTCAGATGCGTAGGATGTCTTCAATAAAAAGTGTGAAAGTGGCGTGGGGTTCCCAAACATCTATGTTCTCTTACTATATATATTAATGAAATGCGTTATTTGGGGAGTGTGATTTGGTGAGGCTTGGGTTGATAGTTTACCATGTTAGGTGTTTGGTTTACTCCTTTTCTCATGGGACATTAGTATGTTCCCCCACTTGTGCACGAGAGTGTTTGGTTTTCCCTACTGAGGGTACTTGTATGCTCAACCTACATATATTAAACTGCTTTAAGGTTTCCAGGAGGACTTCGGGGATCGCGCGGGACCATACTAGCTCGGAACATTGGGGAAGTTGCGGTTGTTGTTTTCTTTCATTGGTAAATTACCTTTGTAGTCACTTGTACCTTGTGGTTTTTACTTTTGGAACATGCATATGGGAATGGTTTACTTTTGGCTTTACTTTTCTCTTAGTTTTGGTGTTGTTGGGTCTTCATAATCTTATATCTCGATCCTATAAAACCAAAGGGTAATGCCTTCCATTTAGTGTGTGTTTTTATACCCTTGGTTCCAGTCACCACTCTGGGACCTATTGAAGGCGGGTTTTCGGGGTTATTATCTCTCCTTCAACTTAATGAAGCAAGGGAATGGCAATTGGCTGACCCTTCCCTCCTTTTGGACAAGGCGGGTCATGAAATAGGGATAATATCCATAGATAATCAATACAAAGTTAAAAAATTCTTACTCCAGATCATATATGGGTTTTTTTCTCATAGTAATTAATATTATTTTAAGAGAAGGGTATACCTTTATAATTTTGAATCTGCACACAACCCTATCCCTTATTTGATTAATTTTCATATTCCAAAAATGGATCACCAATTTTTGGATTATTGAGTACTGGTTTAGTGAAAACCCACTTTTCAACTAATGAATTAGTATTCAAATTAACTATGGAATAAAATAATTACTCCAGTATTATTCATCACGGTTAGTGGATTTTTAATTCATGATATGTTCTTCAAAAATCAGCTTAAGTTTCCATATATAAAAGGGGACTACAAATATCCATTACAAATGATGGTATGAGCTACTATTCAATTGCCAATGAATTGTAAGGGTCTAAGAATATTCCTTCTCATGTGATAACATACCCCAATAATGGTTCTTCTTCTATCCAAAATTGACATTTACAATAATTTTCATATATTTATTCCATACTCAATGTTTATCACACTATATTTGAGTTACCCTAGTTCTCCAACATACGGTTAGATTATAATAGAATATATTCTATAAGGACAGCCATAATTTTTCAAGGTAATATCTAAATACAATACACATTATGTACATGAATAATGATGAAGAATATGTGGGTCTAAAAGGCATCACTAATAACTCATGATGTTCGTACCACATTTTTATGATTTTCTTGTGAATATCATCTTTCCTGTACTTTAATTAGCAATATCCACCCAATTTTCCACCTAAGATAAATATTAGGACCCATGTAGCTGATCAAAGTAGCAATATATCCATTGAAGTGGATACATGATCATTATCTTGATTTTTTGTGCTGATGATAATCAATACTGAGGCTGCCTGATCAATCATTCATTTTGACACATAAGAATGGATAAAACCATGGTGAATCAATTAGGTGTGTAAAACCATTTACCAAATTCTCTTGTAACTAATTATTCAGTTACACCAACTAAATGTTGGACAATATATAAGGTTTCATTTATATAAATATAGATCATGGTGTATGATCAATTGAGAACTCAACCACTTGTCCAGGACGAAGACCAGTGAATTGTTTATGGAGTATATGGGTGTAAATCCTCAAAATGTGACATTAATTGACCATGATCCTCTCCTTTTTTCTCAATAATTAGAGCTAAATTGGAATTATGATACAGAAAAAAACTAACAATTGAGATAATAATTTTTATGTAGATGCATCATCATCCTTGAACATGTGCATAATATGAGTGTGCCTCGAGATGTGAACAATGATATCACTTTCTTGATAGCTAATGTATGATTTATGTAAAAATATCCCATACATTCACAACAAAACATAAAACTACACTGAATGAAGTAAGAAAAGAGTTCCATAGAGGATCAGTCCACAAACATTGACCACTATGAACTAATATACTTTCGATGAAATAACTGTCCCATAGCATGATCACACATATAACTCAACATTAATATTTTGAGTTAGTGTTTAAATAGTTATGATAAAAATCTAGGATATGAAATAATTAGTAGAACTAGAACAAAAAAAGTACATTCTGAATTTTGTAATGAATAACCATTATACCTATCCCCATAGCATTTTTAGGTTCCACATTAATAATAGTGATATCATATGACATTAATTTTAGTCTTTGTGTTTTTTTATTTCCACATGCATGCTTTGGATATGGGAAATGGTTCACATAATTCCCAAGTAACATTCCCATGAATCATAGGACAAAAGGATGAGTGATGGTGTGAACCATTCATTATTCTTCAACATTAGTGGGATTCATTAAATCTCTTTGGAAAAACATTTCTTGATGGTCACCTCTTCCACTTTTAAATCATATCCTCATTCCCCTTATGAACGTTCTATGATTCTCCATCTCATAGTTTTACATGAGTTATATTTAGGATTTATTTATTTATGGTATTTATCTATTGGTCCTCCCCTATTAGATTCGATTTTCCACTTTTTATCTCAACTCACATGAGACCATTGAGAGTCTTTTATATCCACTTCAACCTTATAGAACAAAATAAAATATTATAAAAGAACAAAAATGTATGTAATCAAAAACCAAATTTGTATAATCATATTTAGTCCAATAAATAAGTGATCCATTTTTATTATTATGTTCATGATGTTGTAGGAGTTGTATCGTGTGAGTATTAAGATGGTTTCTTCATAAACCCTCATAAATGTGTCTTCTTTATTCATTATACTCCACAATAGATTATTTTTTCTGAATCCATCCCATTCCATGGACTCAATTTCTCATGATAATGTTTTTATCAAAATCCACCATTGATCAAATTCCCCATCAAAAAGATAAAAGGTCATAATCACTATCACTTATTCTATGTATTGAATAATAGAGAATATTTTCTTAAAAGATTTAGTTCGTTGTTTTGTGATACGTGGATAAAATGATCCACTAAATAATAGAGGCCTTTGTTACATGAAAGATTTTATGGAAAATTTTCTTTATTGGGTGGAGGATGTTGTTCAACCTGATACATGTAGTTATTCATAACTTGATATAGTTTTTTACGATCTACCATGATTTTTTCAGATCCAATTCCCATCATCTTTGGAACATTATTAAAGAAATCATCACATTTACTATCACATTTATTATATGTATGGGTTCTCCAATATCCCACAATTATCTTTGAAATTTTAAAAACCATTAGGGGCATGAATAATTTTAAAAAAATCATTTAAAAATAATATTTGTATATTGAAGGATAAAATTTTAAGTGAAACGAATTTCCTAAATTGTGATTTAGTATGTTTCAATCATGTTTATCAGTGGTGATATAATTATCCCTTGTATTTTTACTAAATGTTTCTTGACTTAATCATAAAAAATAACTAGATAGTTATCTAATACCAACTATTGAAATTATAGACTTTCAATCATATTATTTCTTAATTTTAATAATATTATCCATCAAATACAATATATGTATCATATTGTCTAGTGTATTTTGATTGTTAGGTACATAATTAGGAAATATGAATCCTAATTATAACATCTTTAACATAATGAGATACTAACTCCATCCTTTATCAGAAAACATTATTGGATAACCTAAGAATCAAATAGAGAAATGGTTTGAGCTAAAACTTCTATTATGTGAATGAAGATGTGAATATAAAATAACAAGTGAGTTTGATGAAATAAAATGATAACATAAAAGGAATTAAAAATTAATAATAATATTCAAGCATAGAATGAATATTATGGAATCATATGATCATATTAATATAGTAATGTGTAAGAATCACTTAAAATTAAATAAAAATGAGTTTAGGATAACAACTATGACTATATTACATAGGATAAAAAATCCCACAATGATATATATTTACTCTCTAATACCATATATAACAAATCATGAAACTAAAAATTACCAACTTCATTGGTTTGTTATATTATTTAACCCATCACAACATGTTTATGTATAATTTTTCCACATAGAGATTAAACTATAATGAATAAACACTAGGTTTACAAAGGGAAGGAAATGGGCATTGTAAAAATGTCATTATTCATTAGAAAAAGGAATATAATAATGATATAAATTAAAGTGGTTATTTAAATAATTATTTCACATTCATAAGGAAATATTATAGGAGATCATGAATATTGAATCCCAATTGAATTGAAAACATAAAAAATGATTAGGAAATAAAATGATTTTTTGAATTAAGTTCTTGTTTATTGAAAGGAATAAGTTATATTTAATGTGGAAAGTGAATAATTGTTTCAATAAAAAAATTAAATAAAGTGTATCATCATATTAAAAATGGTGAATGTATAAAATTAAATATGTTCTAAAACTATTTCTAGAGTATACATGAAAATGTGTGAGAAATCAGTTTTGCTTATTGGGAGGACCTGAAGAGGAAACCATTATAAACATAATATTACAAATGAATTAATGTTGAATTAATTTGAATGGATATATTTTTGAACATATTAAAACAATTTATTATAATTATATAATAATAATAATAAATAAATGAATTTCTGTAAAGAGAGATAAATAGTAACAAATTGGATATTTGGATGTTTAGAGAGATTGCATGACTTATGTATGAATGTGTTCTGAAATATCATTTAATGTCTCATATAATCAAATTTTTTACATTAATTTATTCATTATGATCCTTATCCACATGTATTTGATTAATTTAAAGTTTACTAAGTCCATTTTTTCTTCTTAATGAGTTATAATGTTTATTTTCGTCTTTTTGGAAGTGTTAGTTTCATGGTTTTCATGATCGATTATAGGTGTTAAAATTTTGAAGTTAATATCAAATGGTGAAAAAATATAGAAGTATAATTCAATGGTATTAATAATCTTGAAATTGTGAGATTTTTTTAAGAGATATAACATTAATGAAAAAGGATTAGTTTATTTTTCCGTTATTCGACTCCCATGAACAACTGTAACTAAATTAAATATTAGTTTTATATATTCAAAACATAACATGAAATATGGTATAATATTCACAATATAATTTTCTTTAACCATAAATATGGTTTTATGACCATTATTGAAGGTGGTAATTAAAAAAGAATAATTATTGTCGATGAAGGAAGTCAATCGACACATCATGTATTGTGATATCATTTTTAAAATAAAAAAATAGAAGATATTATATTTGATGATTTAAATAACAATAACATAATAAAATTTCAATATATATATATATATATATGAAAATGTATTTATCATTATATTTTTATAGGTGAGTTGAGGATATGGTAGAAGAAATCAATTATTTAAAAGGGAAAGGAGGATTTTACAACATGAATGTGACTCATTTGAGATGCTATTTAAGGAACATGGGTTTGGTGTTTTTTTGGGACAAACATATCATGGATGTGGGGAATAGTAATATAAAATGAATTTTTTTGAATTTAGAAAATATTCAAGGAATAGATGGTGTGAGGATAAGGGGTGGTGAGGGGTGGTATTTATTGTGGAGGAGAGGTGTGTTTTTTAATATTTTGTTCATTTGTTTGTAATTTCAACTCATGATAATAAACAGTGTATATTTTTCTGAAAAATAGATTAAATGGTTAAGTAGAGTTCATAACTATTGGTTATTACCTCATCCATACATCATCCATGACTCAATAATTCATTTATTTCATAAAAATAAAAAAATAAATGAATTTCACTGTTCCACAAAAAATCAACTATTTTAGAAAAATACAAATAGTTAACCCAATAAATATTTTTGAAATGATTATTTCAAAATTTAAGTACATTTATTGATACACTTCTCTAATTATGAGAAATTTAATTTCTAATTTAAATCACTTTATATTCAAAAGATACTTCTTTTTATATTATACCAGATTTCATGACACTTTGAAAAAATATTAAATATCACATTAAATTATCTTATAATTATAATAAAGAAAAATATTAATTAATAAATCTATTTTTGGAATGTATATTTTGTTTTAAAAAAGTATATTAATGCTAAAATTGCAATTAAACATTTATTTTTCTGAAAATACAAATATACAGTTTACCATTTTTAAAACATTTATTTACTAATTACATGATACAAATATATCATATTTTAATTTATAAGATACATAAATTTTATTTTAACATTCATAGGTAAAAAAAGTTTTCTAAGAGTTAGATTATTATTCCTTAATGTCACATTACTATTCTAATAGCTATGTTACAAATTGAATACTCCCATTTTGAACAGTTATAATGGTTTATTACATCATATAAGTTTCTATTATGAAAATCCTTTGTCACATATATTTCCTCATAGGAATATATATATATATATATATATATAATTTCATATTTAAAATAAATATTCAATTCTTAACATGGATTTATACTTTTACAACATTATTGGTTAGTGCGAACATTCTAGTTGATCGACCCGAACCAAATTAATTTATTCTAATTATCTCCTTTTGTATTTATTATACATATATAATATTGTTAATTCTTATTGTATTATTTTCAAACTAATTTATCATTCATCAAATATAATAATAATACTTTTTAGTTTCCCTATGTGATTTATATTATATGAAATAATTATCAGAAGGGTATTTCCATTGATAATGTTCTATGATGTTACACATATTTCCAATATATATATATATATATCGGAATTTTATTTTTAGAATTTTATCCACCAGAACAATAAACTAATGATAAATAGAACTGATATTTTTCATTTAAACCCATCTTACACCTGAAACTAGTCGAAAATGTCAGCAATATTATTAGTGGGGTACTTGTTCTTGATTTTAAGTTAGTTATGGTGATGGTAATCAACACAAATACACAAACTATTGTCCAAAATTTCCATGAACAACAAAAAATCATCAATAGAGGATATATGATCTAACAAAACCTTTCCCTTATATTTCATCCACCTATAGCCTCATCTTTGAAAGCTGGTTAGGGACCATATGATATTTAGAATATGATATCAGTGCGGTCTCATGGTGAAATTTGATAAAAAGGCTATCTATACCCTCATAGGATGTCACAGAACATATTTTTAATTTACATCTATATAATCATCCTCTATAACTTGAAACTAGATTCCTACTTATCCAGCTACACCATGTTCAACACTGAAGAACTGATTGGTGATATTTTTCATCTTCCTTCTCTTGAACTCCACTCACTCAAACATATGATCCCTCATTCCTATAACATAAATTATCAAGAAATTTGTTTGATGGTATATAACTCTCCTATGAGGAATTTCTAGCTTGGAATTATCTAAGGATAAATAGTCCATACCGAGGATTATGTCATATGGTATAAACATAATGATTATGTGGTCACAAGAAAAAATATCCACACAGAGCTCTAGTTCCCAATGTTAAATAGATGTGTGATATTGAATAATCACACCCTATATGTACATCTAGAAATTGATATTGGGATAAAGATTCAAAAATATTATCTAGCACTAGATCAAGGGATATAGAGATAAATGATTAAATCAAACATGTATTTATAATTTTAGGAGATAAATTTTATATTATATAGATCAAAACTAGAGTTCTCTCATGAGTATCAAGATCACATCAATCATATCCTACAAAAGGATGTGCCCTAAATAACTGCCCCTAAACCTAACGTGGGCCACATGGTGGTCATTGGGGAAAGTATCAATTAGCATCATCCTCCATCTACTGATCCACCACATAGATATCATTCTTTTCCTCTATCAGTAATGCCTTTATATGGGGTTCTATGACCACAGTTAGCAAATCCATGATCATAAAGCCACCTCTATCACTGGAGAATATCCATATACTATGAAATATCCAAAACACTACATGTTGGGAAATCATGATCTATGTGAAAACTCCTATCACACGCATTATAATACACATCTCCAGGTATACAAGATCCTATACGTGACCCCTATTCCTTAGGTCCACATGTCTATTTCTGGGACTGATTATTCCTCTATCATCATGACATTGATGACTATCACATATTCTCTGTTATATAATACACAACCCCAATAGTACCACTCCTTGATTGATCCTCCAAAAATCCACCCTATCGTGAAGTTCTTTATAACCAATAACTTTTCCAGCACTCTAATATATGTGTGAAGGTATATAGAGAATGTGATAAAACATAGGTATTTCTGAAATCTTTTTTCAATATTTGTTTCCCAAATGTATCCATTATAAACTATATATAATGACTACCATGTGATGATGTTACACCTCAAAGCATACTCATCCACTAACATATCACCACTCTATATCTTATGAAACTCTTGAATCCACACAATATGAAATCTCAATCGGTATTACTCGTAATTGAATCTATAAAACACATAATGAGATTGTTATGTCATCTATAGTATGAGTGATCAAACTATACCCACTCCCTACTCCTATATGTTGAAATCATATCATATGTTCAACCAAGTAATTCATTTATCATAGAAAAAGGTATAAAACATAGAAACTTTTCTGTAGAATATAATATGGTTCCTATGGTTTTTTCACCATGAAACCTATGTTGTATCTATCACTAGAACATATATAATGCACAAATGCGACATGCTTCTTCATCCAGACCTTCTATAGCTATTGACTTCCCATTTCACGTTGTATCATTCACCTAAATAACTAGATATATATCCTCAAATTGATCAATAGGGGGAATAATATTTCTATACCTAACTACTTGAAACAAATCATGAATATGTACTTGAACTATGGAATCATCACTCCACTAAATATCATCATGATCCAATATCTTCATCTATGATGGCTGTCATTATTTAGGAATCCTAGATATTAAAAATACAGACCACATTTAGATTAGAATATAGTATATTTTACTCAAGAAGAAAACGAATAACAAATGTCATTATCTCATATGGTTAATTTACCATCAGATTCAATGCAACTAATATCTCAGAATACCTAGTTGAAAAGAAGGTAGTTCGGGTCCTCATTGATATATACATTAACCACCACAACGACATATGTTTCCCTAGACTATTATATGAACAAGATCAACTTAGACAAGGTTTAGCTATGATCCCAAACCAAACCAAACAACATTCCAACCATTAAACACTAAACCATGTGTAATTCACCATCATTAATACAAATTCAGATCCCAAACATGTGGGACCAATACATATTTGGAAGAAAGAAAAGGGTTAAAAAATTAGCCACCTCCAATAGTAAAGGGGTTAGTTCTTAGTGTCGTATAGCCGTATCCCTGAAATGGTAGGACATAGACTAAGTACCTGCACAAACCCAACTAGCTCCATTCAATAGGGTAGTTTTATAACAATATATGAAAAAATATATATTAATCCATGCATTCATAAACCTCTAGGAAAAACATCAATATACGAAAAAATAATACAAATATATATAATCGGTGAATGTACATACCCAAACTGAAAATAGCTCCCCAACAGACAACAAATATTAAAAGGGAGAGACATAATAGGGCTTGTTTCACAAACAATCATATCTACTAGGGAACATAATCATTGTAAAGAACCATTATACTCCACCAAAATTGGGTCCACCGAGGTCACCAAAAATCTAGATATTTTTTTCATAATATATTAAACATGTGTAAAATTACTATGCAATAATGAAAATATATATATCTAGTATGATGACCCAAAACACAAGTTGTAATAAATAGATTGGGAAATATTCATATCAACACATAAGAATGGGGTGAATAAAACTAAAATTATAACAAGATCATAAGAAAACCATGTTAATAGGGAAATGAGAGATATATATATATCCATAAACATATAAAAATTATGGGATGACCTAATGTTTCCAATATTGCATATATAATGCCCATCACCCTTCATAAATTCACTATAATAAGTTTGGAGATGACACACCTTGACACAATGTTCCAAAATTAATGGAGTAAATAACTCATGTAAAGGACCTTATACCCATGAATGCTCGATGATGGGCGAGGATTACTCATTAATCATAGGAAACACATGCTTCTACTATGTAGGGGATTATAGACACTACCTATTTGAAGAGTATGAGGGATCCACTCCCTACAGATATGGGGGTACCAATGCTGACATCTCTCTAGTAAAAAACATGATCATTGAAATTGTACAACCATCCCTTGAAGAAGCTTCCTCTTCATAACACATTGTTCCACATCATTATCTCCAACTTGAAAGATTCCATCATGTTCTATATGGAGAACTACTCAGTACATGCCTCTTGTGAATCAAAATTTCATTCATGAAGATGATGATATAATTTATAGAAATATATGGAAAATTTATATGGTATGTGCATATGAAAACATGATGTGTCTTTGAAATATGGGTATTCTATTGTCTTCTAGATAATTCTCATGTACTCTATCCTATGAATGCGTAATCTAGTTGTTCCCATATACTCTATACCATTCCCATTTACCTACGTTTTCCTATATACTCTATCCATTTCTAGATTCTCTTGTCATGTACATGCCCATATACTTTGGCAGGAAAATATAGTCGGCCATCCAGTGAACATATAACCGAAGGGTACATCTTTGTTTCTCATAATTCAGTCACATTGTGGGTTGATAGACCACCATAAGTGTAATATTTAATTCTTCATGAATCCCAATCCATTTTAACAATGACACTACATGGTTTCTGTTCCATAAAACTACCTTTTTCACTTCATAAAATTATAAATCTGAATTATTTCATCACAAAGACAGAAAATATAAATTTTCAAAAATTAGAATTCCTATTTGACCTCCAGAAATAAGTTAAACTTGACAGGGGATGCCTATTGTTGTCGATTTTGAGCATTTGGTGGTTGGAAATTGGAATGTGGTTACTCAAGTGGTGGCCGCAACACCTCTTGTCTCTATACAGGACCATGCCTATAGATCCTCCAATTGTAACCTTTAATCCATTAGGATACTTTTAAAAAATAAAAAATTACAACCCATTTATGCAATCTCCAAGAATATATGGTTTTGATCAGGATTGAATATGGAAAAAAATGTCGAAAATCCTACCTTGTGTGCCAATGATAAAGAATGTAAAAAAGGTGGTGAAAGGACTAAGAAAAAATAGTATTCATTATTGGAAGGGGTAATCCCATACAATTGTTACATAAAGTAGATATGGGCATGAAAAAATGGTGAAATTGAAATAAATTAATAGGTTTAAGAATGATATATGAAATTGGGCTAATGTGAAGAACAAAAATCACAATA
The DNA here is from genome assembly GCA_963277665.1 of Viscum album. NCBI lineage: Eukaryota > Viridiplantae > Streptophyta > Magnoliopsida > Santalales > Viscaceae > Viscum > Viscum album. The sequence goes on from OY728155.1 coordinate 471,407,793, forward strand.
AATAAGTATATATAATCAATGTTAATCAATTTAATATAATAAGGTATAAATCTAGGATGTATTGGTCACTACCTTAATAATGGATTGATAATTTTTAATACCTTTCTTCTAGTGACGAATATGATGATCTCATTACATTATTCATTTATCACGGGATTCTCTCCAATCATTCATCACCAATCTACAATCCTGATCTTCTAACATTGAAAAATTACTCTTAATCCTCCATATACACCATGGGTTATGTGGATAACCACAGGGAAACACCATATTGATGTATTTATCAAGAGATATTATATTTTATGGTAACCATATTTATTAAATAAGTTAATGAATAAATTCTTAAAATGCAGCCACAAACAATCTCCTCACACCAATCATCTGGTGCTAACTAGCACTAAATCATTACTAAGGTAAACCTTGTGATCTAGAATCAACAATGGTCACAAAATTATTTATTGAGGTTTTATCCATTTTAGAACCCATTTCTTCTGAACAAATTCATCACATATTATTTATTATGTATTTATATTTTTAATATATTAATTATGGGATCCTACAATATCAAAAAATTTGTGGAAAATCGAAGGAAAAAATCCAGAGATATATATAGCAATATTCACCTAACTAAACCAATGAAATAGATGTAATTAAATGAATCTTATATATGAGTTCATAAATTAAATATATAATGATTATTTTGTCTTTTACATTGATGATAACTTTTCCTTCATATATTGTATTCTGTCATAACGATGCATTTGTGGATTATTCTTATGTAAAAATTATCTAAAAATATTTTAGAGAAAATTATATAATTAAATTGTATATCAAACTCAAGATAAAAGAAAATAATGTCACGACCCGTCCTTGGGGCTCGTGCCGTGACTACCCCAAGCCCGCCTTCCATAGGCCAGGGGCTGGCGACTAGCACCAAATGCGTAAATCCCAATAACAGGGAAGGAATTGCCTTTATAGAAGTAAACAAAACACCACAGAGTACAAGAGGATGCAAAACACTATGTACAAAGGAAAGTGCTGAAAAGTAAATGGGCCAGAATACAAACCCAAATGAAAGTACAACTACAACTGAACAAGTACAACAGGAAAAGATAACAGCTGGAAGAAAGGAAGCAGCTCCTGGGTGGTCCTCCTCGGATCCTACCTGAAGGTTAGGTAAAGATGACGCAGCTCCTGGATCGTCCACCACAGATCCTACCTGAAGGGTAGGTACAGATAGCCTCCACAATGCTCTTGACCGTCAACCTCCTTCGTGTGTCGTCTCGCCGTGAAGTCCACCACCAGATACTGACTCGTCGTGTAGTCCACCTCCGGGTACTGTCCAGTCCTCGAACACTCGGCCTCCGTCAGCACTGCCCATCGTCTGCAACCAACACAACGAGGTGCGGGCATAGCCCGTGCAGGGGTGAGTATAACGATACTCAGTAGGGACCCCGAGACCCTCAAGGTCTCTCTAAAACCAACATGGTTATCCACAAAGAAGATCTCAACAGATAACCTCTACTTAGGTATATGCCCATACATATATCTAAGTTATCAAGTAACCCATCTCAATCATGAGGGAAACACAAAGATAATGAAATCAACGGATAACCACTACCCAGGTATATGCCCATACATATACCTAAGTTATCAAGTGACCCATCTCAATCAAGAGGTTAACACAAAGGTCAAAAGTCTCAGCTCAAACCGGGATTTTCATTATCGAAACCGAAACTGCTGAAGAGCTCCGTCTTTGGAGTGTACAGTGGTCCTGTCACGACTCCGAGGTACTGCTCACTAACATAAGACTTCTAAGGTACTCCTCCTGTCGAGTACCGCGGGCCAGCCACCCAAACACAGTAGTGCTTCCCGCCGGGGTATGCCACCCAAAAACAGTAGTGCACACCCCCTAGTAACCTGCAGAGGTACTCTCCGGACGAGTACCGCGGGTCTGAACTGTCACAGAAGTATTTCTCAGTCCACCATGGGTCTGCACCTCACAATGTAGTGCTCCGTCCACTGGGCTTGTCGACTCACTCCAAGTCGAGTCGGTCAAGTAATCGTCAGGTCTCAGTCGGCTACACGGTCTCTATACTCTGCACGCTCGTCTCTGGGAGGGTCCACTCCACGAGCTACAGGTCGATACTCCATGTTTCTCAATGTCCCACTAAGAATTATATCAAATGACCGCCTCCTCATAGGGGTCTCAACGCAATAGACGGCGCATCAATCGGATGCCCGGTCTGTGAGTTATTAGCCTTTTCGTCCCAGGGGCCCGGTTGGTTTTGTGAGCGAACCAACCCAACCGTATCTCAACTCTACCCTAAAATCTCATAGGGTAAACTCAAAGGGACCGCTTCTCAACGTGATCACCAACGCAGCTGACGGTTCGTCAAACAGACGTCTGGTCTGAAAGATATCAGATTTTCCGTTCCAGGGGCCCGGTTGGAATTCGGGTACAACCCAACTCGCCCAAACGCCAATTGCATCCAATCCTTGGGTGAAGTATGCCAAAAGTTCCGTCTCAACAACAGGAAAACAGCAAAGTCGACGGCACGTCAATCGAACGTTCGGAACTCAAGATATGAGTGTTTCCGATCCGAGGCCCCGGTTGGTTTCGTGTACGAACCAACCCGGCCGAACCCAATGTACACCGAAACCTTGGGTGTAGTATACCGAAACGACCGTCTCGATCAAAGGATCGCATTTCCACTGACGTCATGTCGTTCGGATGCTCGCAGCTCATGTTATGAGAAAAAGACCGAAAAGGTTTGAAAACGGGGGGTTTGGGCCCGGACCGACCCGGCCCAACCCCCCCTCGGTCGGCCCGACCTGGGTCCGGGTCTGACCCGACCCGGCCCAGCCATAGTGGCCCAGCCCGGCCTGGGTGCGACCCGGCCCAAACCAGCACGGGCACGGCCCGACGCCGGAATCGGCTCGGACGGTCACGGCCGAGCGGCCGTGGGCGTGCTGCCCCCGCGTGAGAACACCGAGGCCCCCGCATGGGGCCGCCCTTGGTCCACCGACACGGGAAGGCCGCGTCCCATGTCTCGCCAGACCTACGCGGTCGCGGGTCTGTTGGCCGCCTCCGGCCGCCGGCACCGCCGCGTTGGCGACCCGCGCCGCCGGTGGGTTCTGCGGGCTACCGGAGTTGCTCCGGTGGTCCGATTCCATTCCCGTCTGCGCTAGAGGTCCTCCCAGCACCCGACCCTTGCTGTAAAGCTTTCAAATCGCCCTTGCGGCCCCGTTCGTCGTCGTCCGACAATTCGCACGTCAATTAACAAAACACGTAGTCTTTGTGGTTCTCCAGCACGACGTGATGGCGTCGCGCCCCTTCGCCGTGGACCGACTCCATCCGCGAATGTCTTCGGGTTACTCTGATGTGGTGCGACGGCGTCGCGCCCTTGTTCGTTTTCACGGCGTGGCGCGACGGTGCCGCGTATTCCATGCTGCACGTTTCCGCGTGGTGCGACGACACCCCGCCATCCCCGTTTCAATCCACAAAAGAAACCCACAAGGATAAGGAGGAGGGTCGGCCATGTTTATGCGGTCTGACCCCCTCTGGTTAATTGATAGCAAATGGTCATATTTCACCAAGGTCGTCAAAGTAATAATCATGAACAAATCAAATAATAATCCTCAACATAAATCTGCATGAACGAACGATCTGCGGATCAACCTGGAATTGGTTGGTCCGCGCTCGTCGTTCTTTTCTCAAAAGATAATAGAACACGAAAAAATAAAATCCCCTACCTCAAGAATCGTCGAGCGAGGGTTCATCACGGATTTTCTCGTCATGGAAGAAAGCGTTACGGAAGGAGCGTCGCGGAAGAGGCTTCGCTGACATCGCGGTTCACAGCGTCGCGCAGTCGATCTCCGAGGGTTTGGTGTTCTTCATCGGAGGTCGGAGCGTTCTTCGCGTTCTTCATGTTCTTCGTCAAAGAAGAACGCTTTTCTCCAAATTCTCTCCACGCCACAAGTCCAAATAAATAAAATAAGTTCATCCCTTATTTTATTATTGACCTAATCTTTTGAAATTCAAAAGATAAGAAATGAACAATTAATTTGTTGAATTAATTGTAATGATTTAACTGCCCAATTAATGAGGCATTTCTTAACCAGAAAAACGCACGGTTGACTTCATTAAATAGGGGGGGAGGTTGCGGGTGCGTTACTTAGAGGAAAAGAAACAGTGGGGCCCATGCAGGCCCCACCTCACAAATAACCTACCATGTGGGTAGGATATTTTTGGGTTCCACCCTATCCTCTTAACTTAGCTTAAGTGGCTTTTAAGTGGCTTTAAGTGAAATAAAATAAAATTGTCGCACCACTTTATTTTATTTCTTAACTTAACCCCAAAAACTAAAAACCACACCCAAGAAAACGCAACTTCAGAAAAGGCGTTTCTAAGCGAATACTGGCGCTGTGAGTTCATCGGTGCCCTCAGATTTCAATTCCGAGAATCGGTTCAAAAGTTAGAAAAACCCGCTCTTTCGTTTACTGAACGTACCCGATCTAATCTTTGGAAAATGATTTCGGGCACACTGGGCCTCGGAATCAGGTTCTGTCAGAAACTGCGTTCTTGTAAAAATCCAAATAAAATTAAAAAAAAATTCCTTGAAATTTCCGGGTCTTTACATAACTCCCACCTCAGGGTTTTACATCCCCGTAAAGCTTCAACACAAACTGGGGTCACAAAAGCGGTATTGAGCACGCATCTGAGCCTTCCGCTCCCATGTGCTTACCTGGAGACTCCCGTACTGCTAGTGAAAGCGCACCCAAGGGATCGAACATCCTCACAGGATCCACTCATGTCGATCCTTGATCCCCACTGGAACCTCCGTAAAAGTAACCCCATCACCATCGTCCAGCTCCCCATGGTCGATGATATGTGAAGGATCACGCACGTATCTCCTCAATTGAGAAAAGTGGATTTCGTTGTACACCTGGTGCAACTGAGGTGGATGGGTCAAGCAGTAAACCACCCCACCTACCCAGCTGAGGACCTAAGAAGGTCCACTGAACCTCACAGATAACTGGCCGCCTTGGCCACATCTTCGTAAACCTCATTGAGGTGAGACCCGTATAAGTACGTGATCGTCATCCTCAAACTCACGAGGCCTCCAATTACTGTTAGAAATGAAACTCAAAACGACTGCTGCCACGAGAGTAAGGTTGACTGACTCATGAGTGATCGGTCGCACCCACCTGTGCATGAGTTACCCTGTCCTGCCTGGGGTTTCCTTTTTTATTCCGACCAAGGAAAACCCATCCCAACGTCGTACTTAAACCATAAACTTTTTTCCTAATACCGTCAATTTTTGTATGAACTGTGATTTCCCAGTCCATACTCAATCCAACGTTGTAAGGCCTCGACACTACCACCAAGAGATTCCAACCGAAACTCTCGCCTCAAGGGTCTGACCACACCGTCGGCGTAAGTGTGATTATCAAGTCTTCTCCCAAGGTATCTCCAGACGTGAGGGTCAAGTCTACGGCTTACCATAAACTCTCGGTCTTGGAAAAGATTTGTGAAAGTGATGAATGATTCATATCGACGTCTGTTACTACAGTAGCTAGTAGTGGACACAGACCATCCCTTGAATCATTTTTAGATCCATTGGGTCACACTCCGTGACCGCAGGCAGCCACACTCTTCCTCTGTCCTCCAGCTCCCTGAGCCTGGCGGGGATAACTAAGGTGGGTGGTTGTTGCATGTTAAGATGTACACCACCTCATGCTGCTCGCCAGGCTCTGCCTCCACGTCTGCCGCTTCGCAGAATCATCTCTCTTTAATGCTTCCTCTTCTTGAAACATTTAACATGCCCGAGTCTCTAAGACTGGAACCAGTTTCCTATTTCTTACTGCACTATGCAGTCTTCATCCGCTCTTGGATGACATGGACCTTCTTTAGTCTCACAATAGCTGCTATGATTTCTTCTTTGACGATAAGAGAAATCCAGTCTCATCCCCTGGATAAACCACATTCGTTGCCTAATACAGTCATTCGCGGCATGAATGATGCATTCATGCCATGAATGACGTCGTAAGGCATCGATGTAACTACCAAGAGATCCAACTGTCACTCTCGCCTCCAAGGGTCGAGTCACACTGTCGGCATCAGTGTGAGGTCACTGGGTCTCCTCTAGTAGAAATCTCGAAAGTGAGGGTCAAGTAAACAGTCTTAACAAGGACCACTCAGTATCAACCAAACAAAAAGGACAGAAAAGCAAACATCACAATATAAGTGTCTTTTTATTATTGTGTCTCATAGTACAAAGACAAAAATACAACAACAACATGGAACTAGAAGTACAAAGAACGTATCCACTAGTTACTCTCCTGTCCACCTGCTCCCGGAGCTCTACTACCTTGTCCACTGCTCGGCTGTTGCTCAAGCACCAGCCGCTGCTTCTGTCTCGGTGGCTCCTCCAACACCCGATGATCAACTGTGCGGGGGGTCGTACAGTCACGTGCCAGGTGAACGTTCCTGCTGTAGGAGAAACACTGTCCCTTTCTGGCATGCCTGGCTCTGACCCCACCCCAGGTGCCCCGCACCACCGATCCTGAAACCCAAGATCGCCCAACTGCTGGTCTGGTCCTCCTGGACCTCTCCATCATCTGTCTACTGCCCACAGATGACTCGACTACTGATCGAAAACCCTGCGGAAAAGGCAGAAGCTCCTGCACACGCTCGGGGTGTAGAGCTACTGGCACAAACTCCACCCTGAAGAAGGTCTCGAAGTCTTCCCATGCGAAGGTCATTCCATCGCAAAATAGGAACTAGTGGCTCCACCACCTACCTGTTGCTGCCTGAAGAAGGATGGTAGAAAAGGTCACCATGAAGTCTGCCGGCGACCCCACTAGCCTGAAGCCTCTCACCACAGCCTCCAGCCAATCCTCAGCCGCCTGCGAGTCCGTCTCTCCCCGGAACCTGGGTGGTCTCTAGGACTGGAACTCGTGCAGCGTGATCAAGTGGCGTGCAACGCCTACTTCTGGGGCAGGTGGCATCGGTGGCCCAACGTAGGGTAGTACCGCTGGTGCCTCCGCTGGTGCCTCAACTGCAAGAGGGCCCTGTACTGAAGCCTTGTCGCTCGGCATGCTGTCAGTATGCACGTCCCTCTGGGCTCTAGCTGGTCGTCCGAGAAAAGGCATCCTAAAAGAAACAACGTGACACTGTGAAAAGATTATACTTGGTGAGCTGACCTGGTTTGAGCTGACATTTAAAAACTTTTGGAAACACACACGCAGTTAGTGTTTTTGTGCACAAAATCGGAAATCAGTTGTCAGGGTCCTGGTGTATGGATACGTCGGCCACCCGCACCAACACTGGACTCCATGAACTGAAAACCACACTCGGTACTCTTAACACTATTTCTTCACAGAAAGAAAATATCAGAGTTATAAGTTCTGCGGTAGAACCGACTCCTCTGATACCAATTTGTCACGACCCGTCCTCGAGGCCCGTGCCGTGACTACCCCAAGCCCGCCTTCCATAGGCCAGGGGCTGGCGACTAGCACCAAAGGCATATATCCCGATAACGGGGAAGTCATTGCCTTTATAAAAGTAAACAAAACATCATAGAGTACAAGCGGAAGCAAAACACTAAGTACAAAGGAAAGTGCTGAAAATTAAATGGGTTAGAATAAAAACCCAAATGAAAGTACAACTACAACTGAACAAGTACAACATGAAAAAATAACTGCTGGAAGAAAGGAAGCAGATCCTGGGTCGTCCTCCTTAGATCCTACCTGAAAGGTAGGTACAGATGACGCAGCTCATGGATCGTCCACCACGGATCCTACCTGAAGGGTAGGTACAGATAGCCTCCACAATTCTCTCGCTCGTCAACCTCCTCCGTGTTTCGTCTCACTGTGAAGTCCACCTCCAGATACTGACTCGTCGTGTAGTCCACCTCCGGGTACCGTCCAGTCCTCAAACACTTGGCCTCCGTCAGCACTGCCCGTCGTCTGCAACCAACACAACAAGGTGCGGGCATAGCCCGTGCAGGGGTGAGTATAACGATACTTAGTAGGGACCCCGAGACCCTCAATGTCTAATTAAAACCAACATGGTTATCCACAAAAAGATCTCAACAAATAACCTCTAATTAGCTATTTGCACATAAATATATCTAAGTTATCAAGTAACCCATCTCAATCATGAGGGAAACACAAAGATCATGAAATCAACGAATAACCACTACCCAGGTATATGCCCATACATATACCTAAGTTATCAAATGACCCATCTTAGTTAAGAGATAATCACAAAGGTCAAAAGTCTCAGCTCAAACCAGGATTTTCATTATCGAAACCGAAACTGCTGAAGAGCTCCGTCTATGGAGTGTAAAGTGGTCATGTCATGACTCCGAGGTACTTCTCACTAACCTAAGACTACTGAGGTACTCCTCCTGTCGAGTACCGCGGGCCAGCCACCCAAACACAGTAGTGCTTCCCGCCGGGGTGTGCCACCCAAACACCGTAGTGCACAACCCCTAGTAGCCTGCAGAGGTACTCGCTAGACGAGTACCGCGAGTCCGCACTGTCACACAGGTAGTGCTCCATCCGCCATGGGTCGGCACCTCACAAAGTAGTGCTCCGTCCACTGGGCTAGTCGACTCACTCCAAGTCGAGTCGGTCAAGCAGTCGTCAGGTCTCAGTCGGCTACACGGTCTCCATACTCCGCACGCTCGTCTCTGGGAGGGTCCACTCCACGAGCTACAGGTCGATACTCCAATTTTCTCAAAGTCCCATGAAGATGTATCTCAATGGACCGCCTCGTCATAGGGGTCTCAACGCAACAGACGGCGCGTCAATCGGACGCCCGGTTTCTGAGTTATCAGCCTTTTCGTCCCAGGGACCCGGTTGGTTTCGTGAGAGAACCAAGCCGGCCATATCTCAACTATAACCCGAAAACTCATAGGGTAAACTCAAAAGGACAGCTTCTCAACGTGATCACCAACGCCACTGACGGTTCATCAAACGGACGTCTGGTCTGAAAGATATCAGCTTTCCCGTTCCAGGGGCCCGGTTGGATTTCGGGTACAACCCAACTCGCCCAAACTCCAACTGCATCCAACCCTTGGGAGAAATATGCCAAAAGTTCCATCTCAACAAGAGGAAAACATCAAAGTCGACGGCACGTCAATCGGACGTCCGGAGCTCAAGATATGAGTGTTTCCGCTCCGAGGGCCCAGTTGGTTTCGTGTACGAACCAACCCGGCCGAACCCAAAGTATTCCGAAACCTTGGGTGTAGTATACCGAAACGACCGTCTCGATCATGGATTGCGTTTTTGATGACGCCACGTCGTTCGGAGGCCCGCAGCTCAAGTTATGTTCAAAAGAACGAAAAGGTCCGAAAACGGGGGGTCTGGGCCCGTACCGACCCGACCCAACCCCCCTGGGTCGGCCCAAACTGGGTCGGCCTGACCCGGGTCTGGGTCCGCCCCGACCCGGCCCGACCAGAGTGGCCCTGGCCGGCCCGGGCGTGACCCGGCCCGAACCGGCGCGGGCTCGGCCGGTTACGGCCGAGCGGTGGGGGGCGTGCTGCCCCCGCGTGAGAACACTGCGGCCCCCAAGTGGGGCCGCCCTTGGTCAGCGGACGCGGCAAGGCTGCGTCCCGTGTCTCGCCAGACCCGCATGGTCGCGGGTCTCCTGGCCGCCGCCGCCGTGGCGTCTCCGTCCAGCGGCGTGCTGGGGCGCCCCCGCCTCCGGCCGCCGGCGCCCGCGCCGCCTGTGGGTTTCGCGGGCCACCAGAGTTGCTCCGGTGGTCTGATTCCATTTCCGTCTGTGCTAGAGGTCCTCCCGGGACCTGACCTTTGCTGCAAAGCTTTCAAATCGCACATGCGGCCCCGTTCATCGTTGTCCGACAATCCACACGTCAATTAACAAAACGCGCCGTCTTCGTGGTTCTCCGGCGCGACGCGATGGTGTCGCACCCCTTCGTCGTGGCCCGACTCCGTCCGCGGATGTCTTCGGGTTTCTTCGACGTGGCGCGACGGTGTCGCGCCATTGTTCGTTTTCACGACGCAGCGCGACGGCACTGCACATTCCTTGCCGCACGTTTCCGCACGGTGCGACGGCACCACGCCATCCCCGTTTCAATCCTCAAAAGAATCCCACAAGGATAAGTAGGAGGGTCGGCCGTGTTTGTGCGGTCCGGACCCCTCTCGTTAATTGATAGCAAATCGTCATATTTCACGAAGATCGCCAAGGTAATAATCACGAACAAATCAAATAATAATCCTCAACATAAATCTGCATGAACGACCGATCCGCGGATCAACCTGGAATTGGTTGGTCCGTGCTTGTCATTCTTTTCTCAAAAGATAATAGAACACCAAAAAATAAAATCCCCTACCTCAAGCATCGTCGAGCGAGGGTTCGTCGCGGATTTTCTCGTCGTGGAAGAAAGCGTCGCGGAAGGAGCATCGCAGAAGAAGCATCGCTGACGTCGCGGTACACGGCGTCGCGCCGTCGATCTCTGAGGGTTTGGTGTTCTTCGTTGGAGGTCGGAGCGTTCTTCGCGTTCTTCGCATTCTTCACTTTCTTCGTCGAAGAAGAACGCTTTCCTCCAAATTCTCTCCACGCCACAAGTCCAACTAAATAAAATAAGTTCAACCCTTATTTTATTATTGACCGAAGCTTTTGAAATTCAAAAGATAAGAAACGAACAATTAATTCGTTGAATTAATTGTAACGATTTAACTGCCCAATTAATGAGGCGTTTCTTAACGAGAAAAACACGTGGTTGACATCATTAAAGAGGGGGGGGGGGGGGGTTGCGGGTGCGTTACTTAGAGGAAAAGAAACGGTGGGGCTCATGCTGGCCCCACCTCACAAATATCCTACCAAGTGGGTAGGATATTTTTGGGTTCCACCCTATCCGCTTAACTTAGCTTAAGTGGCTTTTAAGTGGCTTTAAGTGAAATAAAATAATTTTTTCGCACCACTTTATTTTATTTCTTAACATAACCCCAAAATCAAAAAACCACACCCAAGCAAACGCAACTCCGGAAAAGGCGTTTCTAAGCGAATATCGGCACTGCGGGTTCATCGGTGCCCTCAGATTTCAATTCTGAGCACCGGTTCAAAAGTTAGAAAAACCCGCACGTTCGTTCACTGAACGTACCCGAGCTAAACTTCGGAAAATGATTCCGGGCAGACCGGGCCTCAAAATCAGATTCCGTCAGAAACTGCGTTCTTGTAAAATTCCAAAGAAAATTATGAAAAAAAAATTTTCTTGAAATTTTCAGGTCTTTACAAATAAAATATTAGTTTTGAAAATGGTATATGAGAGTTACATTTAATGTTCATTTTAACAAATATATTTGAAAATACACATTTTTAGTTGATGAAGAAATTCAATTTAAAAGATTAAGTCTTCTATAATAGAAATTAAAAAAATGGGTGAATGATATAAACTCTACGAAAATAATTTTTTTTTATTTTCAATACTATTTACAAAATTTATAAAATATTATGTATTTTAATATGTTACCTTTATTACATTCATAATATCTAATTACCACTATTCAAATTATATTTTTCAATAAAAAATTAAATTGAAAATTTGTAGTTAATATTTAAATCCCCATTCGTAGTATAAAATTTATTTTGTCAAATTTAGTAAAAAAATGTGAATGTTATATTTTAGATTAAAATCGATAATACATTATAAAACAATTTTCCTTGAATTAAAATTATTTCATATTTTATTAATTCTTATATATAACGTATTATGAGTCAATATTTGTTTTAATGATATTAAATATTTATTATTGATTTTCAATATAAAATTTATAACATATTACTCATTTCATGAAATATATTACCTTCCTATTAATAATTTATATATATCCTTTTCCAATATGTTTTAATAATGTTCATATATTAACCCAATGACCATATAATAGTCAAATCACCATTTTTCATTCCAATATATAACAATAAAATCATGTATAGAATTTGTTCCTCCTACTGTTTCCTTTATCTATTGTAAATTATAGCCTATTTTAAAAAATAATTATTCATTGTTTTATTATAATCTATAATATGATTTTGATAGTAGACCATAATGATGAATAAAAATTTCATGTTATGATTTTTTATAGATTTGTGTATATATTTTTGGTAATTTTATCTATATTGAACCATATTGATCTCTAATAAAATTTTGGTTTAATAAATAAAATATTTGGTAAGTATAAAATAATTAAATAATGAATAGTTATTTTTAGTTTTTATTATAGGTGAAATAACCTAGTCAACCTATTTGAGGAACATTCATACTAATTTTTTGGTTCTTACATTAACCCCACAGGTAATATCAACCATTCTGTTTTTTATCATATGGGAGCATATAAGTGTAGTTTTGCCCCATTGTGTCTTTTAGTTCCAATGTTTCTCACAAAATATATGATTTCTCTATATATTATTGTCGATTTCTATGGTCTTATTTTATAGTAAGTCAACTCTCTCATAAAATATATAATGAATTTTTCCTTGTAGGAAAAATAAATTTCTAGTTTCCTAAACACTATGTTCACTATGTGGGATGTCATGGATTTGTACTACCTTAAAATTCAGACATGGAGTACCTTGTGAACAAACAAGTTTTGTGGTGGATGTGAAGTATACACATGGTTAAAATCACAAAGTGGATAATTTATCATTATAAGTGATTTACCTTATAACAAAATGAATTATTTAGTGTGTCAATATGAATGAGTCATTCCATGCTGGAGTGCAACATAAACCCGTGTACACGTCCATATATAAAAGAGGTTGTTGACTAGTGCTAACGACCTGAATATTTATTTTGTGAGTCAATCACCATGGTATTCTCATCCATACATTTGAATAAAAATTATCCATATGTAAACTTCCCAAAATGTCTTAGTGGAAACCATAATTGTATTAAAAGGATATAATAAAATAGAATATAAGTCATATAAAGTAAATAATCCAAAATACGCCAACTATCGTCTGTCATCAAAAGTATGATAACTAATCGAAATGAACTAAAAAGTGTAAAAACAATACAATGTATATCAAATAATATCATATATCCTCCATGATCTAATTACTCAGCTACATAATCGATGACCATTGCCATTTCCTGGATCCATAACAATGAAATATGTAATCAAATCATGATGATCATATAGAGTGTGAGAATATACCCAGTAGGACACCATGAAAGTATATGTATCAAAAAGAGAACATTTATATAATTTTTTTTGTAATTTTGGAACATAATTTTACAATCATGAAATGAACAACATGCCAGGTTATGATGCGCTAAAAATGCTACCATAATCCCCAACTATACCTCTTATGACTTTATGTAAAAATAATTTTGAATATATCACCACATATTAAGAAATGCCACCATGCCAACACATTTATATGGTCAAGGCCCAAAGAAAATAAATCATGTGGATATTATGCAAGGTTATCACACCATGTATCAATGAAAATGTAGGCCACAAGGATATCATTCCACTTCCAGTTATCTAAGGTCAGGCGCCATGGTCATCACATCCATACCTCATCCTTGGGTCATTACGTAAGACCATCGTACTAGATCTTATGATTTGGGTCAGGCTAGAAGGCCATCATACCTGTATCCTATATCTAAGTCTCTTTATATTTATGAATACCATATTACAGTTGGAAAATATCCCCATCAATGGGATAACAATTCCCTAACTCTCCCATATATCTCTTTGATAAAACATCCATAGGCGAAGCATTTATATATATCAAAGAATGAAATATATGGAAAAAATTATAGAACAAAATGCATAGGTCTCATAGACCACATTGGGATACCACATAAAAATCAAAAACATACAACATTATATAATAGTTCTCAAAAATATTCGCACACATGAACTTTATAATTATTATACTCATCACTATATACATTTCCTATGTGTCGTGTTCTTAGTACCTTATGTTCTCTAACATCCAAAGTATATAATTTCTACCCAAACCAAGGTATTTAAAGAAAAATGCCTAAAAATATCCCCAATTCTCCTTGTGATGTATCTAGAATAAATATTTTGGAAAAAGACCATAATCAGGGAGATAATAGGAATATTCTTACCCATTGAGTATCACCATTATCAAATGATCTATAATCGATCATGAAGATGATGAAGATTGTATCTATATAATAAAATATCCATAGATGACAAGAAAATTCCCTGTTAGATCAAATTAATATCTATAGATTATTTATGATAAACAAGTTCAATGAATTATTCAAACATGAGTAGGGGATATTTCAAATCAATATTAAGAACTTTGGAAGAATGATCACTTGAGACGAAATCTCTTAGTCAGAATCCTCTATATTCTAGAGGATTGGAGTTTTTAGAGAGTGAAATCAACAGAAACCATGAATAAAGATTACAGGTTTAAGATCCATTAGTGTATGAAAATTAATAATGGGGTTTAGAGAGTTTTTTCCGATAAAATATGAAATTCTAGATAAATTTTTATTCTTTGGAATTATTTTTCAAATGTTTTTTCATGACATGGACTGACATTGAATGGATCACAACCTCTTCAATGACCACTCATGAGTTAAACACATGGCTGGTAAACTATGTGGTACTCATGATTTTTTTCTCTATCCCAATTCACATGGTTTCCTAAATAATGTTCCATAGTTTTCTATAGTCATAATTAAACTAGGATGTATATGCATTCCCTCTCAAATATGTTGTTGAGTATCTTGGGGAGAACCTTGTGGTTTTCCCAATCCACGATCAAATTAAATTCCATAATAAGGAATACAAAACAAAACAATTCCATCTATATGTTTCCCTTGATTTCACACAATATGAAACCAAAAAATAACTAAAATTGTTTATAACAAAACCCATAACATTACTAAAAAATCCTAGCCCGTCATAATCTTTCCATCTAAGGTCTTATCACTAACATGAGTCTTCATTAGAGTGACTAATCAAAAATCATGGGCCATTTGGTCTCTAAATTTTATTCCAAATCTCAAGTGTACTCTTGAATATGATCATACTTCCATAAAACCTGAATATGGGTCATTTTCTTCAGATGCATCATTTTTTCACAATAGTCTACAATCTGAACCAACTACTCGACAAATAATTCCTCTAGTTCCAATACATATTCATTTTTATTGATGACATGAGTGTGGGGAGGATCATACATCTAATGATATGAAACATGGAACATGTTATACAAACCTTGATTCTATATGGAGTTATAATCAGTAAAGAACATTCTAGACACCAAATAGGATTTCAAATAGTCTTGTAAAAATTTTCACCAACGTCACCTGCTTACACAATCCTCAGTTCCTATATCGAGGAGAAACCCTTGAGAAAACTCACTCACCCATAGTGAACTCCTAGTGTTGCAGCCTCTAGTATTAATTTCAAAAATTCCATATTATAGCAGTCACTGACCTCTATTAAATTAACTGAACCTAACCACAAGTCTCATACACCATACTTATTCAGATAACCCCTATCTCACCTGACTCATCATAATGTATTGGTAAAAAAACCACATAGAAATAAATAGCCTCATTTAGTTTCATCTAAATCAAATAATAATAGATATTACAGATTTTAAAATATATTAATCTTGATATTCACACCCTTAACTAATAAAATATTGGATGCATTATCAAACCGTATTCTCCAATATGAAAATAATCATCTCATACTTCCCATTGGTTTGAGGATGATATTTTATTTTCTCCTTAAAAAATTACCAACCATTTTTCCTTCACTAAACCATAATAAGAAATTGGATTATTTCTCATATATTATTCTTATAAGAACCCCTTGTAGCCAAAAAAATATCTCACCCATATTCATTTAAACTCATCAACTAAATGAGTCTCTAGAATCTATAATAAATGTTTCACATTAGGTAGTTGATCAACAAAAACCCACAAATTATCGAGTCATATTGGAGTCTTGGGGAACCCCATAAAAAATGGCATCATCACAATTTCCCTCATCCAGATTATCTATATGAACCATTAACACTACCAACACCATAATACCACAAAATTCACTCATGTATGTCCCCATTACCTCTTCTCCAACATCGTATTCACTAGTAAAAATAATTTTCTCTCTCATTGGAATATTAAATGAATCATTTCATATATAGCTGTTAGCATTCACCATAAAACCACTCATATAGTACTTTCCAAAAATGACATCAAATCTAGTCATCCCGAAGATCATAAAATATTGTTAACATTATTATCTTAAAAATACATCTTGAGATTTTTAAAATCACTGAAGATAGTCTAACATATTCTATATGTTAGAATCAAGATATATAAATTCATCATATAACCTAACAAATAAGTCTAACCCAATAAAAAATTTTGTATATATAAGTGAATGAAATGACATTGAATCAAACAATGTAGTCAAAATCATATATGTAATTATAACTATACCTATAAATATTGAAGGACACTATTTATTATTGTCTAATTACTCTTCTAATTTATAAATAATTCATATTTATAATACATGAATCTATCCATGAGATCGCTAGATTAGATGATTTATTAATACTAGAAAAAATGGGCTACCAAAAGATATCATTAGTTATCCTCATGGTCTATAGACCACATCTCTAGACATCTCTAATTAATCAAAATGATAGATCCTTTGAAAAAAAATATTCCCCACTCTACTGCATCGGTGATTCTTATTATTAGGTTTATGTAAAACATTTTAGTGTTTTATCTCTATTTGTATTATAATTATAAGGTAACACCTCATTCCCTAGTGGTGGATGATGAAATACTGCTCTATTATGACTACATACTACCACCATGTCACATCAACACATCCTTCAAATTCCACATATATATAAAGGTACTATCTGTGTTTCTAGGAGGATTTATCAACAATTCACAAAGATAAAAAATAATACCCAATATATTGTCCACCTCCAAACCATTCTCTAACATTAAGGACTTACATAACACCGTAGGATATTTCATTAAGAGGAAACTCTTGAACTAGCACATCAAATCAGCTTAAAGGAGAATCTCAAAATTTTGGGCCTTCAATATTTTGATTCATGAATTTTTTTTAATGTTTTAGAGAAACACCATGAAATAAATTGTAATATTAGGACGCATACATCAAGTATTTTTAAATCTATATAAAATATTGAGATCGATCAAGGTTTAGTGTATCTTGGAAGGAATCATCAAAGAATAAATTTTTGAAGGTAACCTATGTGATACCCACTAGTATCCCCACATAAATAACAGAACCCAAACAACTCCATACAATTCATAGACATATAAAAGTATATTTTTTGAAGCAATGATCCTTGAAAGTTTCCACTAGACAAAATATTGCTCCAATGATATCGATCTGATCCTCAATATCTTGTTGTCATCTAATGCCCAGAAAGGAAGGGGATGGTGAATAAATACACACTATGTACAATTTACCATTGATCATTGAGCTATAACTTCTTGTACATGAACTATTTGATAGGCTCAAAGATGAATCTATTTCAAGAAGCTTATATCATATATTTATCAGGGACACACTCAAGTAAGTTTTGTGGGACTAATATATCATCATTATTTAATGGAATAATAAACTACTTCCCATAGGTGATATATTATAATGAATATATGGACACATTTTTTGAAATTCAGAATGAAGATTTAAATTCTCCTTTAATAGCATAAAAACGGACCTCTATGGATACAATGAGCCTAAACTAGTAAATAACTATTGGAAGACTCATCCTAAAATGCTACCGATTTCAATAGGTAAATCCTCCACAACACTATATATGAAAAGACTCAAGTATTTGGTATCTACACATCATTAATATTAAAATACATATTAAAAAACATAGAATAATTGTACCAATTAATTGATATTTTAGTACAAATGTATCACAAAATCAAAGAATAGAAACTACCAGAGACATTTATGTATATGAGCCACAATTTATAACATGATATTATATACATTACATGTTTACATATGTTCTTACTCAGGATTAATGAATAAATGAATGTAAAATAAACAATAAAAAAACAATATTACTAAAGATCATCAAAAAAAACATTTACACCACAATCGTTAACTAACATATCATAAATGATAACATGATGTTCCATTATATAAGAGATGTAATGTCACTCAAATGACTTCACTAACTGAGTTCTATATATCCAATAATTTGTTTTATAATTTCCCAAACATGGAAAAGAAGATGGGAAAGACAGCCTCTTTTGATTCCACTTTGTAATGCCCCAACCTGAATCATTGAGTCCTTAATGGAGTTATATATGGCCTCCAATGATCATATCTATATGAAAGATGAATCTGACAAAACAAGAGTGTTAAAACATTTTTTTGAGATACTATAGCATTAGTATAACTATTCATACATTAGATTCACAAAACAATGTATGTTAAAATATGAAAAAATCTCAGTGGAAAATAAAAGATTTTTACCATGCTAAAAAAAAGTAATAAAGGATATACAATATAAAAATATATTCTGAATTTGGTATGTCATCCAATGTATGATAACTAAGGGAAATAAATTAATATACAATATCAATGGTCTATATTTCCTCTTTTTATTTCTACATAATCCAAGACCAACCTTCTCACCTCTATGAAATAGTGCCATTTTCCCTAGCAAGATCCCAATCTTTGAAATATACACATACATAAAGATTTTATTTCATGGTTTCAGAATAAACCTAGTAATATAATAACTAAGAATCATTAAACTAAGGTAAACATATATATAATGAAGAATGTAAATATGGTAGTTAAATGAAAAAAATAATAAATAGACCATATTATGAGTGATCATGAGCTAATGAGGGTTAAAATATCCCCAGAAAAACCATTGTTGGTAATATCATAGATTTAATTTCTCATAAATCATCAAATATTAGGTAAGGTCATTAGTACAACACATGTCAGGGATAATGGATCATAGAAATCAATGACTTAGAATAAGTTAAAAAGTCATTAACCTTTTGAATCAACCAATAGCCAATCCAATAGTCTTTCATGACCCTACAAACTATCTCTAGTAGGGGCACAAGCTCATCTAACAACTTTCATAATCATATTTCAGTCCACAAGGACATTGTACCTCATTTATTTCTAATGTCATGCAATAGGTTCATCATTACACGACCCTATATATAGGCCCCATCATCAATATTTGGACAACATCACCCAATATCAGTATCCCCCTATAGGGGATAACTAAGCAATGATGATCCCAATTGTCACTATGATACTACAAAAAATTTCAATCATTAATACACAACATAATGTATCATAGATAAGTATAATTAAACCATACTATTTCATAGGTCACACAAGCTACATACACACCCCATATCAAAATAAAAAACATACCATATTAAGAAATAGTTCTCATGAATATATATTAATACAAATATTTTCCAATCAATACATTTTATTTTAAACAAAGTCCATATGAGAAAAGAACTTCTTTACTAAAGATTTATCATTCCAATGATCTTAAATTTTCTCTGAATCTATAACCATACTCTAGTGTTTCCTAGATCCATATATAATTAATAATATGTGCAATATTGTATCAATATATAATATGAACATCACAACATGGCTAGGAATTCCTTTATCATCACCTATGATAACAACCAATGCCAATAGATATTGAATTGACCAAATGGGAGAAGATGATTCTATCTATTTGACCACTTATCCATCGATATATCAGTGAATACTCATTAGATAAGAATAGAATTCATATATCTACCAATAAAAACCAGGATATATGATTCATTTCAATAATAGGAGAGGAATATAGAATGAAATAGAATAAAAAAAGGATATTTGAATCTTATTTTTAATTTCCATATGTGAATGCCTCTATATCCTCCTGAACTAGAGTCTGATGGGAGATTAGTGACTAAGAAAAGCCAATAAAGTCACTAGGTGAATGTTAAATAGTTTTAAGAGGAAGAATTATTGGATTCATAGAGGTTACTATTTTAAATATAATTTTTTTGACTAATGAGATCACAATGAAATGATTGTTTAAAATATTTACCAATCGATGTATCAATTATGTGAGGCTCACTTCATAATCAAATAATATTCATTGTTTGGCAATGCTATTTCATAAAATACAATGCCTCAATTAATTTACCTATTTTAAAAGTTTTATGGTTTCATTTATAATTTTACAAAGTTATCTTTATCCTTGTTCCAATTGTGAACCCTCTAATATCTCACTCCAAGAAGAAACAAATTTTATGGGGAGGAAGTTCATCGTATTCCGAACCCTAAACCCACATAACGTAATAAAAAAACCCAATAAAAATATAGATTAAACTGAATATCTTCAAATTAAATATATTACACAATGATGTTATTCAATGTTCTAAAAATTAATAATAAACTATAAAATTCATGGGTCCTTATAACATAACTCTCTAATATAGTAACATTAAAAAGGAAAACATTTCATCAAACAAGTAACTCAAAATGAAATAGAAGTATATCCACATTCCTTAGTTATTAGCTATTTATATATTTGATACAATATTTAATTGTTTTTGTATTATTTTTCGTTTACATTAAATTATCGCATCCAAATGGATTTTACATGAAATCATATTCTTGGATAACTTTAGTTCTTTATCTCTTCTTATAGATATATTTATGTGGAAATATTTCAATATTTTAGTGTATACTATTATTTAATAAATAAGAAGTACATATTGATATTATATTCTTATTAAATTAATAAATCAAGGATGAACGGTTTCATTCAATGGATTTTTTCTATTTTCTATTGGATTTTGGATGATAAATAGTACTAATATTCAGTTATATGTTTGCTTCTTGTTAAATAATCCGTCAAAAAATAGATAACAACCTTGTATATTGATATCAAATAATTAAAATATGTTAATAATAATGATTATAAATGTAACCCACAAAAAATACTCATATATATATATATATATATTCTAACCTGTTAATATATTTGAAAATACACTCAAAACAATTTGAATTGTGCTGAAATTATATATCCAATAATAATAACCCAAATGGAACATTTTCTATTAAAAAACCCGGAATGGTGACTGAAAAAACCATTAGTGTTGTTTTTCAATTTCCATATTGGAATTCGAAATGGTTTCATCATCCCCATAGACATTAATACTTTATCCATAAATTTTTGATATCCAATTAATTTTTTTCGATACTTGAACATATCCATCTTAATATTGTCTAACCAGATGCTCTCTATGATATATATATATATATATATATCTGTGTGTGTGTCTTGTCCTTAAATATGAATTGATAATGACAAGATATGTAGAATAATAAAAATATCATTCTTGATATATAATCTATGTAGGACTATGAATTATTTTATAAATCATATAATTATAGCTTTTAGTAGTCAAATTTGTGAGTATTTTTCTCATTTATTCATATACTCATATCTTTATTGGGTGACTATATAATTATTTAAGTGAATATACAGTTTATAAATAGTTTGGCTGATTGCGTAATTCATCCCATCTTTTTGGATTTCTATTTTTATTATTTTCATATCATTGGAACTTCAGTTGCATTCATCCATATATTGTATATGGTCCATAATCACATCTACTGAGATGATAATCCAATTTTAAAACATAAAAATGTGGTAATTTATTGAGTAGTCATAATCCTGGATCAAATTCATTCACATCTATTGGAACTTGTTTACCTATTAATGTACTAATATATATTTTGAAATGTTTTATTCATTATATATTCCACATCTCCCCCCATACAGATAATTCCATGATATTTTCAATGTATTATAAAATCATTTATATCAAGACCATATATTTGGTAATTTAACTAATACCTTAGGTTTATATAATACATAATATTTATCCTAATTATTTTTAAAAATAACATATTACATCAATTTATTTGAAGGGTTAATAAATATATATATAACTTCCTTATAATATGGTGTTGTAAGTAATGTTGTAGTTCCCAATAAGATCGTATATAACTTATAGTTTTATTCTCATTATTATGTCCCATGAACCATATATGGTAACACTTAGAGTTTTGCTGTATAATTTTTTATAATAAATTTAATTTCTTCAGTATATTGTGTGAAACAAAATACTGAGATTTTACAAACTATGATATAATATTATTATTTTTTTATCATGAACAATGTAATCTATCCACTAAACATGGTATTATAAATAAGAATACGAAATTTTAAATATTAAATTTAATGTTTTTATATAATTAATTTTACTAAGAAAATGTAAATATTTTATTTATAATGGACTTATAGATTTTGAAAATACTAATTTCTCAAATAATGAATTTAATAATTCTTTTGTCGAAAAAATGAAATTATTTTAAATCTTTTTGGAGTATTTATTTGAAAAAAAATTAATTTATTAAATATAAACGTAAAAATTATATTTTATTGAGTTTTTAAAATTTTATAATAATATTAATTTTTCTCCAAATAATGAATAATAAAAATGTTTATCCAAAAAAATCCTTTTTCATTAACGTGTTAAAAATGTTTCATTATGTGTAAAAATTTTTTAAATGTAAAATTAGTTCCATTATAATTTATTAATCCAATTTATTTAATTGAAAAAATATTCTATTTAAATTTGGATATTAATAATTATTAAAAGGTTTGAAAATTTTCTATTTAGAAAAATGCTTTTTCATCACATCTAACGGATTAATTTTAAATTAAAATTTCCCAATTCTATGATTGGAATTTGAAAAAATTAATTTGTTATTTCTAACATTCATAAAAATTAATATATTATAATAATTTTTAGAGTAAAAATAGTAAAAATTAATCACCAGGATTACAACATTATTGATGAGGGTTAAACTAAAAAGATAAGGGGTAAAATAATATAGATTTTTTTATAATAACTTTCTAATGGTCATATTTATATAGTTATAATCATAAGATCTATTTTTATGTTTTTATGGGATTGTCTTCCATGAATTTGACCAATATAAAAATTTAAATAATGAAAAAAGGGTGAATGTCACCCTGCTAATTTTATATTTAAATTCTTTGTTCACATATTCAAAAAATTATAACATGAATGAACCATTATGGTTACCATAATAATAAAGAAATTATGGTCATGAGGGTAATTTGTTTTTAAATTTTACTAATCATATAATTATTTTAAATTCAATGGAAACACAAACATAATACTTAATAATATAAATAAAAATAAAATTAATGACTCTAGATTTTTAAACATTAATATAAATTTAATGGATTATTTTATTCAATAATTTTATTTATATAAATATGTCATGTTACTCTAGTTTAAAAAGAATATTATTGAATTGCATCAGTGTATTGATAATTTTAATGTAAAATTAAATTAATTGTGTCCAAAGATTCATTATTTTTATTTTATAATAAATATTTTTTTATTAAATTTTTTTATCATGTGGGTAAAAAATATTAATATAGTCTAATTTATCTCTAGTATTATATTTTAGATTAATTTTTTTAAAAGGGTTTTTACCAGAGTGAAAAATAAAGCTACAATTTTATAGAAAATTAGATATTAATTAACAACATATTTAAAACAGGATTTTTGTGTGTGATAAAGTTGTGGATCAACAATAAATTCCCACCAATATTTTTATTATTAAATTATTATTCACTTGTGATTGAGATTGACTTCCCATTATTTAATAAATTTAGGTATTTAAAAAATACCATTCCGCCTTAATTATACAATGCCACTTTTTTCCCTCAATGAATCACACATCCTATGCCCATACCCTAAAAAACTACTGTAATTCATCCCAAATATTGTTATCCAGGTTATAGAGCGACTACTCATTAGAACAAGACAACCCAACTGTACATAATAAATGATTCAAAGGGGATTGTTTTAAGAGAAGTTATTTTTCTTTACAAACAACTTTTTTTACTTATCCACTTAACACCTTCATTAATGTTATATTAATTAAAATATAATTACCCCAGAATATAACATATATTCATATATATGGTAATGTTAATTTAATTACAATTATCTATATCCCAATCTATAAATAAGAAAACAAACCCTTCCATTTTGTGTATGGTGTTCTACCACCTCACGGATTGATTAATTTTATCCATCACCACATCTCATAGATAGATATAATGATAGATGTAATGTCTATAAAAGAAATTAATGATATTATCACAATTACAGAATTTTAATATCACATATAAATTCTTAACTTCCAACACACTGGAAAACAATAATGTCGCTCAAGTGTATAATAGGCTACCTCCTCACGAACAGATGCCATGTGTTTTTCATTTATATTTTACATGAGTGGTAATTGTGAAATATTATATTAATATATATGATATCTATAATATAATAATAATTATATAAATATAATATAACAAATTTTATATTAAATTCATTTCTATGGGAGATATGATGACATCACCCATGTGTTTATTGGACTACCGCCTCGCGAAGCAATGTGATTCATTTTTCACTAATTCATTTCAAGAAAGGTAATTATAAAAAAATAAAACATATATTAAGAATATATGAAATCATATTTATTTTTAAGTGGTAAATTATTATTTAAATAACTTTTTTATTCCTTTAAAAAATTAAACTGTGTTTAGGTGAATGTGTGACCAACCATCTTCAAGAATAATGTATTTAATTATATATATATATACTTTTTTGAATAATGGAAATACTTGTATAACAAAATATATATGATATTTATACAACTGAGAAAATTATATATATTAGACTATCATGACCAAATAATGAGGATCTAAAATACAAATTGAAAATAAAAATAAAAAATAAAGCAGTTATTTACCAAAACATGTCTTTAAAAATGAATTGTTTATAAACAAATAATAAATGGTACTATAAATTTAATATGTAGAATGATATATAAAAATATTGTTATGTAATATATTTTTAAAAAAAATTCTATTTATTATACCTAAGTATTGAATGTATACAAAGGAGTTTGAGACTTAAGATAAGGGAATTCTATTTTATCTTTCATTAGTGGGAGACATATTCCATATTCACCACTAAATTGTTTTGTGGAGTAAATATACTGATCCTATGATATGATATATCATGTATATACTTATTTTAATAATATTTAATGTTTCATTCTCTATTATTCTTTCATGTTTTATAAAATTCAAAGATGCCAAATTTGTAAGGGTTTTGTGATAAAATTTCATCATTTGTCGAGATTGTTTATATTTATTCTTCTAATAGTGAAATGTTATAAAATATAACATAATAAATTCTATAATATTCTTGTACTCAATTTATTTATTTAGGATAAAACTTTTCAATTAATTATTATCTGATTATGGGCACAATATTACAAAATAATTATTTTAAATAAAAATGATCTTATTTTTCTCCACAGTCAAAAACCCTTTTCATTCCATATCACTGTTTTTTTAAAAATCTTTCAAAAAATCTATAATATTCCTATTTGATTATTTTCATTTATTTCTCACCCATTTTTTATTTTCATGATTTTTTAAAATAAATCTATATTTCATTTTCCAAATAAGGCCCTTTTGGATTTTATCGAAATTATCGGAGAAGTCTTTATCTTAACATATAGGACATGAAATTAATCCCCCCCCATAACTATAATTGTTTTAAATAATCATGTATAATTTTTTAATTTTATTTACACCAAAAATGATTTTTGAAGTGTTTTATATTTTACGGTTTATTTTTTAAATTGGAATGTCTACATTCATCAAGAAACATTCTAGGGGATTTTGATATATCATTTTCTAACTAATATGAATTCATTTTTTGTCACATATTCTTTTCTAGGGATATGATACAAGTATACAATTAATATTTTTTGGTGATTAGATAATGTATGTAATGAAAATATTTTTATGCAAGATTTTCTTCTTCTATGGGTTATGCCATGATAAAATTCTTATGAACCCAAATAATTTATCAATGGGATAAACAATGATGAAATGATGAAATGATTATAGAATCGTATTTATTATCTAAATGTTATACATCAATAATATTTTTATGATTCCAATTTATTTTAATGGTTTTGGATAACATGAATGTGTTTTAATCTATTGGAACATGCAATTATGATTTTCATTAGGGATGATTTGGGCCTATATCTGCCATCAATGCATTGGTGAACGAATCTTGTAATATATTCTCATAAAGTACACATGTAATTTTTAAAACTCATATGAGGGCACAAAAAAGGTTATTAAAATCCCAAATTAGGGTACACGAAAGGTTATCCAAATCCCAGTGTATGTGCACAGGGGTCTAGAACTAGTCAAACATGTTATGACTCTCTTTTTTGATAACCATAATATAATATTTTATGTTATTAAATGTATTCTGAAAATATATGACTTTTTTTCATTCAATTATTACATGGTTCATGTTATTTTATTCCATTTTGATTAATGTATTATGAACAACCAATATTTATTCCATAACCCGTGTTGATGATCTATAAAATTCAGGATATGGATTTCAAATTTTTCTTTCGTTTTTTGGAGAACCATATGACCATTTTGTATTGATATCTTCCTTGTTTACCCTTAATGATCATTTTATCTCACCCGTTATAATTTTTTCATTATCTAGGATAAAAAATGGTTTTATATATGATATTTATATTAAGGGTTCCAATTTTTATGAACATAATTGGAGATGATATATCTCAATTATGGACATTTTTTTATGTGTCCATGTTTCAAAAGGTGGAAGACGTAATTTATTCTGGAATAGATCATTATGATATGTTATAAATATTCATATTCTAAGATTTAATAATTTTTTATATTTTTCTTAGTCTTTAAAATTGGTTTCATAGAATGATTGAGTTCACTATTTGATAATGGGCTGAGAATACAATAGTAAATAACCCATAAAATGAGGCTTTGTATATAAAAACTTCCAAAATAATTTGTGATTAAATGATTATATAGTTTACCAGGAAATTAATCCATGTATTGTCACTACAAGGGATTTTTTTTTTCTAGTAGTGAGGATCCTAGGGGTAATAACTATAAATATGTCACATAAATATTAACTCAAGAATTAACAAGTACCTAAAAATAGGCATTACTTTCAATATAATGTGACAATTTTAGTTTATATTCTTAAGTAAATTCACGTTTTATATATAAATAAACATTAATGTCTTAAATATATGATGATTAGAGATAAATTATGTAAATCCTATGTTTTTATAGATTTAAAAAAGGTGTCTTGGGTTATTCATCTGAAAATGATTATTTAAGATTATCTTTTTTCCCACTATGATTTGTTTTTCAAAATTGATTATTTTTAGTTAATGGTCATAACCAAAAAGCAACAAAGTCAACATTGACTATGATAAACAATGTTTATATGAGAAATATAATGGATTGATGAATGGAGTGAATATCTCTATGATTAATCCTGATCATTTACCATGATATATGATTAAAAGCATGAACATTAAATAACTGTCATATTCTGCAAAGAAGAGATGGATATATATCACACAAAAAATGGTTGGAGGAGATCAAGGAGTATTGAAAATTTTGTTCCCAATATATCAAAAACATGGGAATAAGAACTCAAAAGATTATCTCAATGGAAAGGGGATATTTTATATATGTAGATAATAAGGGGACAATGTATCTAATTTGCAATGAAAAATGAAATGCTCGGTTAACTTGGTGAATGGGAATAATGGTTTAAGTATGGAATCATCAATAGTGGAATGATTAAAATTGGGAAATTATTAGCATAATATAAATCAATGCCCCAGGTGTAATGAACAAGAATAATATATTCATGGTGGTGTAGTTTATGATGTGGGTGTTCATGATGAAGAGAATACAAATGACATATGAAAAAAAGGAGATATTGAGGAATAATATGATGAAGTCTAGTTGCCATTTTATGATTAAATTGGTAAAAATGAATTTTTTATGTATTATAATTATGTAATTATGTCATATGAATCATGGAATATATAAAGGTTCTTTGTAATAAGTTTTAATTTAGGAATTTGAATAATATTTTGAATCTAACAGATCATAGTAAAATGTTTTCTATTAAAACATGATATTTTACTGAAAAAGGAATAATGGATAGGTAAACTTTAATATTTTCTGGATATTATAATAATGATATTCTTATAATGAGATGATTGATATAGATAAAGAATATTGGATAATATTTATTTACTCGGAGCATATAAATGATTTTATGAAATTGATTTTATATTATCATTATGGACTTTACATAATATTTGGATTTATGTAATATATCCAATAACATGTGTTTTAGTAATGAATAATGAAATATTCTTGTTTCAAATATATATTTTTTGTAATTCAGGTTATTTCCATGTTTCATGATAATTCATGATGAAAATATAATTATTTTTTGTATGTCATAATTAAGAGATACTTCGTATTGTTTATGGTACTATTGATAATTTGAATTTGGAAATTTAGATACCCCATTAATAAATTTTTGGATTCCAATATCAAATATACATATTTTTTCTTGATTCTTATAGTTAACCACTTTTCAAATATGTTTATATAAACTATGTTTTTTATTTTTTATGTTTTAGAGATTAATGAATAATTGGTAACATTTTCCCATCATTTTTGGGATTTCAAATATTTACAGAAACAAAAAAAAGTACTTGTTATTATTTTAGGGATCATATAAACTATGAAAAGATAATTTTAGTTTATCCTGAATGAGAAAAATCATGTTGAATATTCAATTAATATAGTATTATATGATGTGGAAATTTTATGAAGAACAAAAAGAAGATGAAATTGTGATTATGATATAATGTAAATTTAATCCCTATATATATTGGTTTCTTTTATATTAATTATCATATAATGACCATATATTATATTATAGTACATATACCAAACCGATATTAGTTTCAATATGTGTTCCTTGTATCTTTCTTGAGAAGGTACAAGACTAATCAATCACATGTATTCAACTTGATTTCATTCCACTAGAGAATGATCACTCTTACAAGGAATAACTAGTGGGGAATTTTGATAATAAAGACAATATTTAAAAAAAATAAGATCACTTATCATATAAATTTTTTTGGGAGAAACCAACATCTTAATTAAGTTATGCGAGTGCCTATAGATAAAATGAAATAAATGTATCCTCAATTATTTTTTCCACAGTGGGGTAATTTCAATGGAGAAATTTACTTTTAGGGGGTATAATTCAGCACACTAAGAGTTTATGAAATATTTTTTTCGAATAAATTTAATTTGGTTAAAATATTTTAAACACAAAACACCATGTTTTAAAATATCATGATTTATTATTTTTGTTATTTATCATATTATATATTACCAAATAAAATACATCTCTATCCATATATATTTATAATAAAATGATTCAATTCACCCTATAGTGATATAGTTGGGCCTATCAAGAAATTTTTTAGTTATATTATTGATTTTTAATTATATAATATAATTATATATGTTATATATTATACATATTATTATATATAAGAATAATAACAGGTATATATTTCACAAAAAAATTAATCCTGAAAATGTAGGAGAGTAAATTTAAATATTTAATAAATAAAATGAACAATTATTTATAGATTTAATAATCTTCAATATTTTGTTTCTATAGAGACCTGAATCTAGACGTACATAAACATTACATTACTTTTGTGGAATACTTAGTACATAAAAAAAACACACACACAAGGACCGTAATAGTTTAGTGTCTTTGGAAACTCGGAATATAATCTTCTAATCGTGGTGAAAGATCTTCCACATCTCCTATAAAGATCTTCTTTTTTACCTAAATCCTTTCTTTATATCCTGGGGAAAAGAAAACATAAAAGGGTGAGCTCAAATGATCAGTAAGGGTAATCAAAAGATATATCAATCACATCATATTCATAAGAACATATCTTTTAGAAATCTTAACTTGCAAAAAGTGATCATAATTTCATAACATGGGATAAATCATAGTAGTGAAATGTAATCCCAACAATCATAACATAAAACATGAAACATTGTTTCATACACACATAATCATATAGAATCATTTCTTATTAGTCAATACTCATTTCCAAGACTATCTTAGTGGACAAAGTCCATTTCTGAACCGAGTCACCCTCGTTTTAGTCCTGTTTCATTGAACCGGTATAACCTACCATTCCAGCCATGTCTATCTCATGAGATATAAAATCTTTACCCAATGTATTGGAGTGAGATATAGGTCCCACCCATCTCATAATTATACCATTCTTATGTGTTCCACAAAATCATAAATCATACATCATTGCATAACCCATGCAAAAAAATGGGAATCTTAAACATCATGACATCATCAAACAATTCATATAAGATAAAGTAGTTAATAAAAATAATTTCATCACAACATAATCAAATCAATGTAATAATAGGGATAAAAACAGAACCCTATATTATCTTAGATGGAAAATAAGTTTGATAAAACACTTGAACTCCATTCTTGAGGAAAATATCCTTTTACTTCAAAAACATCTTCCTCTTTTAACATGTCATACAATTTTAATCTAAAAGAAGTTGTTTAAAAATAAACATGAAAACATGTAAATGAAGCTTCTTGGAAATAATATTTTAAAAATCCATTCATTCCGTATAAGTTAAAAAAACATTCTTCTCGTACTTTTGTAGGAAAAGTCAAAAAAGTACCTCGTACGAAAAACGACAAAAGATTCCTTTCATATATTTTACTAAAAACTCACCGAAGGGTAAAATGGGATTTAAACAATTTTATGTGAATGGAAATAATATTAAATATTTAGGAAACATGGATGTGGATGATAAAATACACCCCAGTAAATACCAAATATAAACAATCTTGGATATATGAGATTGTGATATTTCCCTTACCTTAGGTCCGATTTGCATTGTACGTATCCGAACCTCCTGTATAATGATTTAAATAATGTCATTAACTTATTACATAATCATATTCATTGTTATGATATCATATATGGTTCACTTATGACTTTATATTACCCGTTCTTTTGTAAATTCCATGGTAAAGAAGCGTTTTGGGTAACATCGTTTAATTTATCGTAGGTGTTTGGACTTGTTGTTCTTGACATTATTATTACTTATATCATGATTTACTTACTTACAGAATATAAAACATGATTTATATATCATATATATTCAGTATATATATATAATAGATAGATAAATGAAATGAAACACATCGTTCGTGGAGACGGTAGTCCGTACGTACGCATGAACGTTGTTTTCCTTTCCTTATTGTCTTGAATGGAAGTAAGTAGATGACATAAATATATATATACATAAATCCAGTAGATTAAAAATGTCATATATTTCATTATTATTCATTATATATACTTTATAATCATTCATTAATGGTTAATGTGGATAATGAATCTAATCGCGTCGTGGAGACGGTAGTCCGTACGTACGCACGAGCGATGATATCGTTCTCATGATCGTGAACTTGTGTTAAAGTGTATGTATTCTATTTAAGTATCAATATCAATTCATAATAATCATATATAGTTACTAATTACACCATTATACCCATCCAATTAAGGTGGTGGTGGAAAATAGATTACACCACAGCGTGGAGACGGTATTCCGTACGTAAGCACGCTCGGTGATTTCCTTTTTCCGTAGGATGGATAGAAGGTTAATTAGAGTTGTTTCATATTTATAATAACATATCAGTATATAAGAAATACTGATTTTATTACTTTATCATGAAACAACTAAAGAAGAAGAAGTTTAAGAAAAAAGAAATTGAAAAAGATCGGTAATGGATATTACCTCTTTTTGACATGCCTTTTCTTAACATGCACTTAAAGAACTAAGGATGGTCATTGAAGAATACCAGGACCTATAGGATGATACAAGGGAAGTGGAGAAGATATTTTGGCAGGGGTTTGACGAGCTTGAATGCTCAAATTGGTGTGAGGAGGATAGTGAGGAGGTGCCATTTTATAAGGGAGGAGAGGGGCACCTTAGGAAAATCTCAAAATATTATTTTATATTAAGGTCAAATTCGGTTTATAATGGTTAAAAAGGGTCTTATTTCGAAGATAAAGTGGGTATGGGTCGAAATACTCTCATCCAATAGTATTTAGACAAGTTTAGGTTATTATTTTAACCTTATCAATTAGATTTAACTCTAAGTTAAATAATTTAACTTTTACCGTGTTTTTTTGTTTTCTTACACTATATGGTTAATAAACTTACCATAACGAGCCAAACTAACCCCAAGTTGTTTATTATTAATATATTTATCATTATCTAAGTCATTTTGAGGAACCTTAGATTTTTAAGAATTAAATGACAATTAATAATATAATATTTGTTTTAAAAACTAATTTATGTCAATTTTGACAATATTTGGTACATGATTTTGATGAAATTAATAACAAAATGATAAGTTCGAACCAGGTTACTTATATCAACAATAATATGTAATATTAATCTAGAAAATTAATTTAAGTCATAAAAAGTCTCAAATTACATTTATTTTGGCATTTATAACATTAATTATGTCAATATTTCATTAATAAGACAATTAGTGCATCATCTTTGTGTCATAATAAATGATACTTATTTAATCCCTATAAATTCTAAATAAATTCCTATGATGTAGATAATTGTATTATCTTTCTGGAGACTATTCATTTTCTAAGTTTCATGAAGTTTATCACTAAATTAAAATTATTATACTTATAAGATTTAAGAAAGTGACATGTTGTCACATTCTTTGGTTTTAATAATAAATAAATTATTTTCATGGAAAAAAGTCCATAAAATGAATCTAATCTGACCCATAGGTTATATGGGTCTTCTTTTAGCCATCCAATAGGATATTTCAAAGTTTTATGGTAATTTTATAATCTTATATTTACCCTTAATTACACGATTTACCTTTAACTATAGTAAATAAAATTTACCGTAGTTACTATTCACAATGCCCAAAAATAAAAAGTAGCTTATTAACATAATTTGGACCCACTGATTACAAATATGGAATCCATTTTTCCAAATTAAAAACACAAAATATGCATAAATTAAATTAAAATTAATCCCGTTGTTGAAAGAAACAGTTTTTTCTTTAAAACATTGCAAAAGATTGAATTGGTTTAACCTACGAATTCAAGGTAAATTAAATGCTAATGACATAAATTATATTAAATGGTAAAAATATATTATATTTATACTTTAAAACCATTCAATATTATAATTTTTCCACATGAGATATTACGATGAAAAAAGTTGTTTTTAATTAAAATATAGCGTGTTTTTACTATTATTTAAAATATGAAAGTTATCAGAAAAATATCAAAACATTATCTAATGTAAATTTTTATAACCTGATTCAAAAGAAGAATTTTATTTTTTCAAATTTAACTTATAACCATGTCAAAAACTAGATTTAATGTGGGTGCGCCATCAAAAGGCGGCAAAACTGCATTTTTTGAAAAATACTTATTTTACACGAAAAATTTATTTTGTTCTTATACCATGTTCTAGAATGTGTAAGATGAATAATAATGTTATAAAATTAAAAATTTAGTTAACACTATTCATAACAGCTAGTTCATAACAATATTATAATAATATATCGTTGTTTAGTAAAACCCAGTATTGCGTACAACACACACTATCGAGGAAGGTCGCGATTGCGTGTAATGCAAGCCATGTCCGGGTTGCGTGTTTCACAAGAATCCTTCGTTGTTTCGTATAACAGAATCCAACCATATTTCATTTATACATTGAATATATATATATATATATATACAATGTTATGTAGAATAACTATTATCAAAATTGTGTGTAACACGATCCAAGAATAGTGTTGCGTATACTGCAAGCTAATACGGTGTTGCATATAGAGCAAGGTAATCTTGGTGTAGCATACAACACAAGACATTAATGAAATTAAAAGAATATTTTTCATAATATCTTGGGGTGTTACATTCTACCCCCCTTAAAATGAATTTCTCCCTCGAAATTCGTCGGGGTTATAAATGGTTTACTACTCGAAAGTTTGTTTAATAGAAACCCACATCGTAAAAAGGAATACCAAATCATGGCTTTTAAAAACTAAAGTATGAAATGTAACGGTTACCCAAATTAACTCATCACAAGGTTTCCATGTAGGAGAACATAGGTGAAAATATGGATATGGATAAAAAATCTAACCATCAAGTTCTGATGGAGAGTGGTAGAGAACATGGCTATGAAAAATCCAACAATCGCAAACCCATAAATTTGTGATGATCTAGGGTACCATCTGATTCATCAGATATAAGATCACTAGGAAAACATTTTTGGTTTTCAATATCATTTCCCTAAAGTTGAAGAATTTGAATTAGAATAAATACTTACTTTATTTTGGTACAATCTCATTTTTGTTCGTGCCTTGAACAATTTCCACTTCATCTCTTAAAGAAATGAAGTTTAATTTGTCATTCGTGAACTGTTAGTAGATCATGTGATAGAATGATGGGTCATTCCATCTATCTCAAACAAAAGGCTAGAAAAAGTTATTAATTATACATAAGTCGATCTATAGTGAGATTAATCATATATGTTTCCTAAAATGGACTTATACATCATAAATCATATTGCTTAATATAATAAAACTCATTTCTACTAACCAGGGACTTACTGTAGGCTGGTGGTATGTGATAAAGGCCAGTCGTACTTCGGTTGTGGGTTTGATTCCCACAGCCTTTTCCGACGCGATGGGCTGTCGCCCGTCCTGCAGGTTGTCCTTTTTCTAAAATTATATTACTATAACATCCCATCAATAATATCGAAAAAAATTATATCCTTAAACAATACTAACTTATGGCCAACATAATCCATTTTAATCTTTAGGCTTATCCATAATACTTCAGTCCACTCTCATAATATAGTGAAAATGATTACCTAGAGATTTAATACTATCGTTGATCCCCATATATCATAAGATATATCTTGTTGGTCAAATTACAAACATGTGAATAACTTAATCATATATTCTCTTGAAAAATGAATACCCATTTAACCTTAGTGAAAACATGAATACTGTCAAAAGTTAACTCTTTACACATACCAAAATCCAAAATTCTATATACTCAAACCAAAATATAACCTTCTTCTTATATCAGTCCTGAGCTCATGAATACTATAAAACATTTAATTTTCTCATTATCCCTTCATTATGCGTATATCATCTACATTCCAAAAATATCTGAATAACCTTCCATGGATACTGGTACCATTAATCATAAACTTTCAAAACTCAAGGAAAGTCAACAGTGTAACAATCCTTAGATGTCTCTTTATTCCATAGTACCATGAGATTACATATACAACTTTACAAATGATAAACATGTAATCATTCCACTACATTCTTAAAGCATTGGCCGAGCTTCAACAATTCTTTCATCTCACATATCATTTGTAGTCTCTTCATCATCATCCACATAAATACTACCCATACAACCATACTGATTCTCTTCATGAGACTTTCTATTAGGGCATTTGTTTTCATAATGCTCGTACATTCCACATTTAAAACATTTAAGCATTGTTGATGTCGTAGTAATACCGTTATCCTTATCCCTGGTGTTAACTGAACTGTTTCCTTTGCACTTACTGGCTTTGTGTCCTTCTTTTCCACACCCAAAGCATCTTCCAGTTCCTTTGAAACATTCTCCTTGATGCCTCTTCCCACATGATTTACATAGGGGAAATTGAACTTTCTTTCCTCTATGATCATCATGAAACTCCATCTTTCTCTTATTATCCGAGTCATGAAACTTACCAAATTTTACTTTATTGATCATATTATGAGATTGATTATTCGGCATAATAATTATGTTTGGACTTCCAAATCCCATTTCATTTGGTTGCTCATGAAGAATATCATTCCATTGTCCTTCATATCCTCTATTATCGTGAATCATCTTGTTTCCAGCCATTTTCTAAAACCCAAAAAGAATAGTGTGAGAGGAAAAAATCATAATAAAGGGGGAGTAACTTCAATATCTAACATCATTGGTTTAATCTAATATCGTTACCATTGTTCTATGACTATATCATATTCATATACTTATCCTTAGGGACATCCCTAGACATACCTTAGAAATATCTCTAGGGATCTCACTAAAGTTCTCGCATCCTAGTTTCCAAAGGTTAACTAAACCTTTCCTCTGATACCAACTGTAGAGACCCAAAGCTTGACGTACATAAACATTACATTACTTTTGTGGAATACTTAGTACATAACAAAAACACACACACAAGGACCGTAATAGTTTAGTGTCTTTGGAAACTCGGAATATAATCTTCTAATCGTGGTGAATGATCTTCAACATCTCCCATAAAGATCTTCTTTTTTTACCTGAAACCTTTCTTTATATCCTGGGGAAAAGAAAACATAAAAGGGTGAGCTCAAATGCTCAGTAAGGGTAAACAAAAGAAATATCAATCACATCATATTCATAAGAACATATCTTTTAGAAATATTAACCTGCAAAAAGAGATTGTAATTTCATAACATGGGATAAATCATAGTAGTGAAATGTAATCCCAATAATCAGAACTTAAAACATGAACCTTTGTGGAATAAACACATAATCATAGAGAACCATTTCTTATTAGTCAAGACTGATTTCCAAGACTATCGTAGTGGACAAAGTCCTTTTCTGAACTGAGTCACCCTCGTTTCAGTCCTGTTTCACTGAACTGGTATAACCTACCATTCTAGCCATATCTATCTCATGAGATATAAAATCTTTACCCAATGCATTGGAGGGAGATATAGGTCTCACCCATCTCATAATGATACCATTCTTATGTGTGCCACAAAATCATTAATCATACATCATTGCATAACCCATGTAATAAAAATGGGAATCTTAAACATCATGACATCATCAAACAATTCAAATAAGATAAAGGATTTCATAAAAATAATTCCATCACAACATAATAAAATCAATGTAATAATAGGGATAAAAACAAAACCCTATATTATCTTAGATGGAAAATAATTTTGATAAAACACTTGAACTCCATTCTTGAGGAAAATATCCTTTCTACTTCAAAAACATCTTCCTTTTTTAACATGTCATACAATTTTAAACTAAAAGAATTTGTTTAAAAATAAACTTCAATACTTGTAAATGATTCGTTTTGGAAATAATGTTTTAAAAATCCATTCATCCCGTATAAGTAAAAAAAACATTCTTCTCGTACTTTTGTCGGAAAAGTCAAAAAAGTAACTCGTACGAAAAACGACAAAAGATTCCTTTCATATCTATTACTAAAAACTCATCAAAGGGTAAAATAAGATTTAAAAAATTATAGGTGAATGGAAATAATATTACATATTGAGGAAACATGGATGTGGATGATAAAATACACCCCAGTAAATACCAAAGTATAAACAATCTCGGATAAAAATGAGATTGTGATATTTCCCTTACCTTAGGTCCGATTTGCTTTGTATGTATCCGAACCTCCTGTATAATTTTTTAAATAATGTCATTAACATATTACAAAATCATATTCATTGTTATGATATCATATATGGTTCACTTATGATTTTATATTACCCGTTCTTTTGTAAATTCAATGTTAAAGAAGCGTTTTGGGTAAAATCGTTTCATTTATCGTAGGTGTTTGGACTTGTTGTTCTTGACATTATTATTACATATATCATGATTTACTTACATCCAGAATATAAAACATGATTTATATATCATATATATTCAGTGTATATATATATATATAAAAGATAGATAAATGAAATGAAACACAACTTTCGTGGAGACGGTAGTCCGTACGTCCGCATGAATGCTATTTTCCTTTCCTTATTGTCTTGAATGGAAGTAAGTAGATGACATACATATATATATATACATAAATACAATAGATTTAACATGTCATATATTTCATTATTATTAATTATATATAATTTATAATCATTCATGAATGGTTAATGTGGAGAATGAATCTCATAGCGTCGTGGAGACGGTAGTCCGTACGTACGCACGAGCGATGATATCATTCTCATGATCCTGAAATTGTGTTAAAGTGTACGTATTAAATTTCAGTATCAATATCACTTTGTAATAATAATATATACTTACTCATTACACCATTATACACATCCAATTAAGGTGGTGGCGGAAAATAGATTACACCATGGGGTGGAGACGGTATTCCATACATACGCATCCGCGGTGATTTCCTTTTTCTGTAGGATGGATAGAAGGTTAATTAGAGTTTTTTCATATTTATAATAACATATCAGTATATAAGAAATACTTATGTTATTACGTTATCATGAAACAACTAACTAAGAAGAAGTTTAAGAATAAAGAAATTGAAAAAGATCGATAATGGATATTACCTCTTTTTGACGTGCCATTTCTTAACCTCCACTTAAAAAACTAAGGATGGTCTTTGAAGAATACCAGGACCTCTAGGATGATACTAGGGAAGTGGAGAAGTGATTTTGTCAGGGGTTTTCCGAGATTGAATGCTCAAATTGGTGTGAGGAGGAGAGGGAGGAGGTGCCCTTTTATAAGGGAGGAGAGGGGTACCTTAGGAAAATCTCAAAATATTATTTTATATTAAGGTCAAATTCGGTTTATAATGGTTCAAAAGTGGCTTATTTCGAAGATAAAGTGGGAATGGGTAGAAAGCCTCTCATCAAATAGTATTTAGACAAGTTTAGGTTGTTATTTTAACCTTATCAATTAGATTTAACTCTAAGTTAAATAATTTAACTTTTAACGTGTTTTTTTGTATTCTTACACTATATGGTTAATAAACTTACCATAACAAGCCAAAAGAACCCCAAGTTGTTTATTATTAATATATCCATCCTTATCTATGTCATTTTCTCGAACCTTATATTTTTATGAATTAAATAACAATTAATAATATAATATTTGTTTTAAAAACTAATTTATGTCAATTTTGACACTATTTGGTACATGATTTTTATGAAATTCATAACAGAATGATAAGTTCGAACAAAGTTACTTATATCAACCATAACATGTCATAATAACATAGAAAATTAATGTAAGTCATAAAAAGTCTCAAATTACATTTATTTGGGCATTTATAACATCAATTATGTCAATATTTCATTAATAAGACAATTACTGCATCATCTTTGTGTCATAATAAATGATAATTATTTAATCCCTAAAAATTCTAAATAAACTCCTATGATGTAGATAATTGTATTAAATTTCTGGAGACTATTAATTTTAGAAGTTTTAGGAAGTTTATCACTAAATTAGAATTATTATACTTATAAGATTTAAGAAAGTGACATGTTGTCACATTCTTTGGTTTTAATAATAATTATATTATTTTCATGGAAAGAAGTCCATAAAATGAATCTAATCCAACCCTTAGGATATATGGGTCTACTTTTAGCCATCCAATAAGATTTTTCCAAGTGTTAGGGTAATTTATAATCTTATATTTACCCTTAATTACCCGATTTACCTTTATCTAGAGTAAATAAAATTTACCGCAGTTACTATTCACAATGCCCAAAAATAAAAAGTATCTTATTAACAGAATTTGGACCCACTGATTCCAAATATGGAATCCATTTTTCCAAATTCAATACACAAAAGATGCAGAAATTAAATTAAAATTAATCCTGTTGTCGAAAGAAACGAGTTTTTCTTTAAAACATTGCAAAAGATTGAATTGATTTTACCTACGAATTCAAGGTAAAATCAATGCTAATGACATACATTATATTAAATGGTAAAAATATAATCTATTTATACTTTAAAACCATTTAATATTATAATTTAACCACATAATATATTACGATGAAAAAACTTGTTTTTAATTAAAATATAGTGTGTTTTTACTATTCATTAAAATATGATAGTTATCGAAAAAATATCAAAACTTTATCTAATGTAAATTTTTATATCCTGATTCAAAAGAAGAATTTTATTTTGTCAAATTGAACTTATAAAAATGTCAAAAACTAGATTTAAAGTGGGTACGCCATCAAAAGGCGGCAAAACTGCATTTTTTTAAAAATACTTATTTTACCCGAAAAATTTATTTAGTTCTTATACCATGTTCTAGAATGTGTAAGATGAATAATAATGTTTTAAAATTCAAAATTTAGTTAACACTATTTATAATGGCTAGTTCATAACAATATTATAATAATATATCATTGTTTAGTAAAACCCAATATTGCGTACAACACACACTATCGAGGAAGGTCGCGATTGCGTGCAATGCAAGCCAAGTCAGGGTTGCGTGTTGCGCAAGAATCCTTCATTGTTTCGTATAATAGAATCCAACCATATTTCATTTATACATTGAATATATATATATATATATATGCTCAATGTTTCGTAGAATAACTATTATCAAAATTGTGTGTAACACGATCCAAGAATAGTGTTGCGTATACTGCAAGCTAATACGGTGTTGCGTATAGCGCAAGGTAATCTTTGTGTAGCATACAACACAAGACATTAATGAAATTAAAAGAATATTTTTCATAAAATCTTGAGGTGTTACATTTTCCCTGCATTAATTTGAGCTATATATAACTCATTATTTTGTAGTAATACACATCTTAAGATGTGAGTTTATTAGGATGTTGAATACTTTCACTAAATTAATATCTGATTATACTATGATTTTGGGATGTGAAATGAGATTTTTATATACACATATTTTTATAATATATATATAATTAAATATAATAAATTCTTCATTTATATAATTCCATCAATTAGGGTCATCCAGAGTTGTTTTTTTATTTATTAATTTGTAGTCAGATTACATGAAATTACATTCCTAATGTTTTAGTTTATATGTCTTCAAGAGACTAGATACATAAATATTAAATTACTTTATGAAATATTATGTATTTTGAGATTAAATAATTATTGGTTAATGTTATTAACAAAGATGATCACACATATTATTCCACATCCTTAGAATGAGAAATAAGGAAAAAATAAATTACTGTTTCAAACACTTAATAGTGTAGTGTGAAGTGGATTGATACACCAAATAATAATATAGGGTATAATGAAAATAGAGTATATAAATATGTGATTCATTGAAAATGAGTAAATAATAAACAAATCCTTGTATAAACAAAAAATAAATAAAAAATTTGATAAAATTAAATTTTCTCATAATGATTGAAATGATGGAATACATAACAAAATATATCATAATCATACCACTAAGTCCTTGTTCTAATAAATCATAAGTAATGGGTAAGGACACCCATATTAATTTATCAAATTTGAACCGTGAGACCCTCTACTTCACTAAGGGGCCATATAGTTTTCTTCCCTATATATTACGTAAAAGTATAATTCATTCCATCATATACTAAAAGATAATTGTAAAAAAACAACAATGATCAATAATGATCCACTTATAAATAATAGGGAAATTTTTTAGTTAAGATTGTTTTACATGATTAACTTATATAGAATAAATAATTATATGAACCTGTTAATATATTTCCATAATCTATAAAATAATAAGGATATATAGATGAATTACATTGAGTCATTTTAAGTATAATTATAGAATTAAAATATTCAATGAAGTAACCATATCACGAGAAAATATATAATTATTTTCATATGTTGTTTTAAATGATTTAGAAAATTCACATGTTTAGTAATTCAAAAATGCTTTTAAAAGGTGGGAGGAAAAAAGAAATTGCGGTTAAAACTAATTAAAATAAGGAGTTTTTGATATATAATATTGGATACACATTATGGATAATCAAATTCTAAGAGGAAAAAATTACAAATCAGTAAGATTTGATGAAAAATGTGAACTCATACAAAAATGAAGATTATTTCACTTCTGAAACTAATTAGGCTAAATAATATAATCAGTTAAAAATTTAAATTGTAAAATCCCACCACTATGAAATTATTCATCCAAAATAAAAACATATAAATAGAATACATAGTTTTCTATCATAGTGTAACTGGGTTCTCACATCTACATGATATCATAAAGATAAATAATATATTTTAATTATAATAATAATAGAATAATTACTTGGAAATCAAAAATGGTAATCCAATTGAAATTTAAACAATAATTGAAATATGTGAGGTAAAAGACCCTTACCTCTCTTTTGATTCTTAGTCTACAGACAAAACAAATATACAACCAATATTTTAAATACATATGATTGAAACATAACATTCAAAATTTAACAAATATATAAATATATAACATTAATGATGTTGTGTATAAAATGAGAAGTGTGGTGGGTATTTATATGTGTTGTGTAGGGAATTTCATTGAATAATGTGAGGAATATATTATTATTACTTAATAAATTTCATCCTAAAAACAATTATATTTATAATTTATATAATAATGGTACATTTGTAATATAAAATGAGTTACTATATAAGAAATTATTTTTTTAAGATAACTAAACATTTAAAAATACATAACTCTAAAATACATAATCCTTTGCCACAAAAGTATAATCCCAAAGGGATATCTATTAAATTATTGTTTATTCATGGGGTGGTTCATCCATCATTGATTTGGATGTTATTTTGAAAATCATGAACAACTATTATAGATGGATTGCATCTGTATTTAGATGTCAAGGTCTAGTCTGGGATTGATCAAGGCTGAACCCAAGTGATATAGCCTTATTTTAAAATTATAACAACTGAACATTTAAATTGATATTCCAATGGATTGAGGGCAAGGATTCTATACTCATCATCAACTATATTTCCTAATTAGACACAATATACACTTATTCTAATAGTCACATTATAATGTTTATATTTTGAGTTATCATAATTCTCAATGGTCATTATTCTCAATGGTCATTAATCCCAACGGTCATTATTCCAAATGAGAGTAATCCCTAAGATTCAAAATTCCCAACACACATGTTAAACAACAATATCAATAAATTCATCTGAATTCATAAAAAATGTTCACTAAATAATAAATCCCTTTTTCTATCAATATATTAATTATATGGAATTTAATTTTATTTCTATTTTACTTCTCCTATTAGATATTTTATGTTTAAAGAGAAAAATCATCCAATGTGACATCTACATTGTACCTCTATTATTTATATTTGACTAATTTCCATTGTTAGTTACAGTGGTATTAGTAAATCAATTTATCATATTTTTAATTAATTACATTATAATAAAAATTGAAAATTACATACTATAATTTTCTCCGTTATTAAATTATCAATAATATTAATTTCATCTTTGAAATTTCATAACAGTACATTAAAAAATGTGGAAAAATATTTATAATTTCATCGATATTTTTCATTGTTTTCCACTCTTGTTGGTTATTGATTTAATGAATCATTACCAGTCATATTTTTTGATTTCATAGTACATTCTCAATATTATCATGAATTTGAATTAGTTATTCATTACATGAGAACTAATTCTATAGATGATTTTGATCCAACTGTATAACAAGGGACGGTTTAGGGAAATAATCCATAGAATAAATAAATGAAATATTTCATAGACATGCGACATGTCACAATGAATATATAATGTTTATTCCACAAAAAATATCCACTACTATATTTTAAATAGACCAATTTAACATCTATAGAGTTTCAGTTTATTTTCAGTACTCATTATAATTTTCCATGTATATATTATTAGGAAACATTTCTCCCCTACACAGAGTTCGCAATTCCTCCCTCAGACACCAATATTACTATTCTATCTGATTTGGGAAAGCCTTAATGTTTTTATGGATGGATCTTACATTAAATAATGCATCTTTTATAGGATATGGAACCAATAACTGCATTTATCTTCCTTCACCACAATATGTTGAAGTCTGAAATATATTCCTTTGAAATGATTTTTTTACTCCATTTTGATCTATGTTGGATATTTTATTTTATGAAAACTACACTACAGTTAAATAATACTTCAAAATTCATTGGTTGTTATGAGATAAATACCTAATAAGATTCTCTACTATATAAAGTTTCTTTTTTGAGTTTTTAAATGTTTTAAGGAGATATGTTATTATATTATTAAGTGGTTTCTTTAAAGTATTAATGAAAATTCTCTAATCTTTTATACGAATAATTATTTATGATCTAAAAATATTTATAACGGAGTTCCTTGATGTTTAAAAACATAATTGATATAAAACATATCATGAAATCATAGTGTTAAATATTATAAAACTACTAGTAAATATGTTAACTATATAAGATTGTTTATAAGAAAACATAATGAATTATGACCCATGGGTATATTAGGTATCCAAATAATTAAATACATAGTAATACTATCTCCCCATCAATATAGTAATGTTAAAGGCTTCATATCTAAATTAGGATGTTACCTTTATTTATTCA
Source organism: Viscum album (assembly GCA_963277665.1). Lineage (NCBI taxonomy): Eukaryota > Viridiplantae > Streptophyta > Magnoliopsida > Santalales > Viscaceae > Viscum > Viscum album. The sequence continues at coordinate 471,452,411 of OY728155.1, forward strand.
CATGATGGAATACAAAATATTTTAAAGTATTGTTCGAAATATATCACTTCAGAATTTCTAATTAGAAATATTCATCAATACAACTATAACACATGGTGATTCTTTTAATTATAGATTATTTATTTATATTTTAATCATTTATTTGATCAATATTAAACATTTTTTTTTGATCCAAGACATATCATTTTACCAAACCCCAAACTTCAAACATCACTACTATTAAACTGTACTAAATTTTCTTTCAACAAAACATCAATCCATCCTTGTAGGGACTTATCATACTATTTATAATTTATATTACTATATAAAAAGGTAATTATGGTTATTAAATTTAATATTAATTATTTTTCCCATACATTGATATAACAGTTTTTATCATTTCTATATCGTTAATAAAACTATTATTCTTACTCCTTTTCATAGATATGATAAAATTCCACTTTTTGACAAATATATTCACCATATTTATTATATTACCTGAATGATAATTTATTTCATAATAATTTTGGTTATCTATATATTCTCCCATCTTAATTACCTTTATTGAAAAAAAATTCACATTAAAATATAATGTCATCGCCTTTTAATATTTGATTTATTTATATTTCGGACAAAAAATCGATTAAAAAATCATGACTTACTCAAATAATGGAAATGGTTCCCAAATTACATGAAAATAATCTATTAATATCAATTCATAAAAATATACCTCACATTTTCCACAAAATAGGTACATTTATGATAACGATCTGGACCCAGTTTCCTAGAGTTAGTGGTATAAAATGTTGTGTAATTATTTTTATAAAAGGATCTAAAACATTACATGACACACTACATAAGAGATGACCTTTAAAAGTATAGGTTGTTTATAAATAGATAAAACCATTACATTTCCTAAAAAATTGATAAAAATTAATTTTCAATGATTTTCCTCCACAAGGTAAGGAACGTCCCAAATAAATCTACACAACTTGTAAAAATGAATTTAAAACTTAGGGTGATCATTTCAATTTCCATGTAAGGGGTTTTTAATACAATTGATATCTTTTTTTCAAAATATTTCATTAAAATAAATATAAGTACTTACATTATTTTCTTAAATAGAAAATAACATTTCTCATGGCATGTTATTATCATTTTCCAAATGTTAGAAAAAATAATTTTTTAGGAAAAATGATGCTCAAGAATTTCAATAATTTTTTAAAATTTATAATTAAATCGCATTATAATATATGAAATATCTTGAAAAATTTAATAGAATGATACATATATATTAGATAATTACCATTCTTAAAAAAGTTTGACATTCTTAGGGTGAAGAAACAAACTTACAGAAGAAATGGTACTATTTATAAATTTGTATAAAATGATATGATCTATAATTTAAGACATGAATGAAAAAAGTGAAATGATTGATGAGTGTCAAAACAGTTATTTATGAATTATATGTAAATTAATTTCCTTTTTTAAAAGATGATTTCTCATATAATTATATACAAAAATATAATATATTATACCATTTTCGTTTAAAAATATTAAACTGATTAATACATATTCATAAGAGAATTATCCAAAGACATTTATCTTATATTAGTATAATAGTAAAATGGAAGTACATTTAATAGATATATAATTATGAAATTCATAATACCAGAAATCATTACAATACCATCAAGGCCTTGTTCCAAAACTAAAAATAACTATATTTTGAAGGCCTCATGCGAAAACTCTAGATTGTCTCCTGATACCAATCGATGCATCGAGAGTTTATAGAGGGCCTAACCCATCATATAATAAGTCCAATTAATTCCTCAAATTTCTAATAAACAAATTTATTTAAATCAAAATGTCCTATATCACATGTATTTATTTTAACCTTATTGATGGATTAAAATAAATTCATTACCAAATTCTTGAGAAACATAACCTTTAAAACACCAAAGTGTTGCACACCAATTTGAAAAGTTTAATTATTAATCAATAAAATATAATAAAAATATTAATCTCACACTTTAAATAAAAGTCACTATTTTTAATGCACAAATTAGTATATATTGAAATAAATGCATTCATGATCTCTAAAATGCATGTAAGGTTATTTATAAATTTTATGTTCACAATAACTAACTATGCATGACATACAATGATTGTAGAATGTAGTTTCATATATGAAATTATTGTTTTCTCACATAAAATGATAAGATATATCACATTCAAATGTGTAAACATGGATAATAAAGGAGTTCAAACATACAGAGATCGTTAAAAACTAGTTTTATGTGTGTCAAACAAACATGTAATTTATAAATAAATGAGAATGAATACCTATACTTAATGTGTACATATTTATATAAATATATATTTTTATATATATATTTGTATATGTAGGTGGTTTGAAAAAATGAAACCCATGCATCTAAAAGGTTTTAGATGCAAAGAATTGAAAACCAAAATCCACTTGAATGTTCTTATACCGAAATGCGTTGATATATATATATGTATATACATATGTATATAACTCAATGTTACTTTTTTATTATGAAGACAAACAATCTATACAAACATACAAACATAAAAACATGTGAAACATGTAGCCTAAGGAGGTTTGAAATAGTGCAAACCAAGGGCATCCCCTCTGATCAAATTGACCCATTCGGGCTTCTAGTTGGAAAGATCATGAAAACAAATCGGTTCAGGATCAAGGACATCCATAGAAGCAAGGTGATCCACAACGTGGTTACCCTCATGCCAAGAGTGACTGATTTTAGATCCGTTATCGAGAAAATATTTGTACAGTCTAATAACGTAGAGAATGGACCAAGGATGGGAGCATATATCATTCAAGAAATCATGGATAATTTTAGAATTTGTTTCATACTCAAAAAGATCAAGTCCCTTTTAATGACAAAGGGTAACCCTTGTGAGCATGTCTTTCACTTCGTCCTAGAGAGAGGAGCCATTGCCTAACTAGGACGATAAGGCCAGAAGGACCGAACCCCAGGAGTCTCGAACCACCACACCCTCGGGTAATACTCCCATGGAACAAGACCCATCAGTGTTGAGTTTAAGGCCTTGAAGGGGGGGGGGGGGCAGTAAACCCAAATACCTCTATTGGTATTCACACTCAGCATGGCTTCATGAGGACTTGACAAGAACCAGCTGATGGAGGGTGCACCCCGCCAACTGCTGTGAAGACGACCCAAGTCAGTAAGGATGGATTTTTCCTTGATGATAATTGAATTACCCGAAGCTCGAGACACCTCAAATCTAGATGTATTTATGGCTTTCCAAATAGTTTAGCACCTAGCATGGAGAATCAAAGAATGAGCTGTCCTCTTAGGTCCTATGACTCCCGCTCCATGAAACCATTTCGCAAGAATGGGAGGGCCTCCCGAGAAGATAAGTGATACTCTATAGTGTCACCGAAGAAACACCAGTTGGAAACTGCCCAACCAACCGAGAAGAAGAGGTGACCAGGTGTTTCCTCCATATATGTTGTGCAGCATGAGCACCGAGAAGGAAACACGATTCCACAGTGCTTATTATTATCGTCAGCTGGAATGGCTTGATTCCTTATCCTTTATTAGAGAAAGTTGTATTTTGAGGGCACATCTTTATTCCAGAGAATGTTGTTCCAGTCTTCTTGAGCTTATTCGGTGCTTCTAATACATCAAAAGACTCGAGTATAAAAAACCCTCGAGGAGAAAAGAGTGAAGAAACACCAGTCAGGGTCCAAAGAAAGGGCGATGAAATTGAGAAGGGCCTTCTGCTCATAATCCAACACTATGTTTATAAAGCCCAGCAACAAGATGGATTCACTGAAAGATATTTAAGGAACATGGAAACCTAGGAATCCCAACAATCTCCCCAACCAATTATGATACCAGAAGGAAATTTCACCCCTACCTATGATCCATTGCGAGTGTCAGGGAAGCTCAGAGATAATATTTCTGGATGATTAGGCCCTAAAAGATAAACTCTTACCTCCACCAAGGACTGGAAGCGAAACAGATGATGCATAGTTTTCCCCCACCAGGTACTCTGATCGACAATTTCCCAATCCAGTTTAGCATGCATACAACTGAAAGTGTCAGGCAAACAATGAAAATTAATGTCACCTTCCCTAGTAGGCCTAGCCACTTTACTCCATGAGGCACAATGTTTTTTCCTTTCCACAATAGGATCCAAAATGAAACTGGATAGATGTTTTTCAATTATAGAGATAACACCCTTTTGAGCCATGACCTCTGAAATTACATGATATGGAGTGGCCAAAAACACACTATTATTGAGAGCTATACGACCACCAAAGGATAAATACATATTTTTTTAGTTGTGAATGTGATCCGCAATCTTGTTGGTATGGAAGTAAAAGTCCTAAATCTGAAGTCTAACAGAGGAAATTGGATCCCCGAGGTAGATAATGGGAAAACATCCTCCTTTCCTAGAAAGGCAAATTTGAATATTAGAAATCCAAATGTGGAGAATTTGTCTGATATAAAAATGAAATTTTCTATTTTTTGATAAGTTGACCATTCCAGTAGCAGTACTCTTCCAAAATCTTGTTCAAACCAAAAATAGATTTTTTTCCCATAATTAATAAATAGAAGAGTATCATCAGTGAACATAATATGGGAAATGGACGTAGCCCTCATACTCCTTCAGTATGAAAATAATATCACCATTATTGATGCTTCTTAGAATGAGCCTACTCAGGACCTCTTGGGTGAGAATGAAGATGATTGGATATAAAACATCACCTTGACGGAGGCATAAAATGGCCGTAAAGAATCCATAGGACTTTTCCATAAAGGAGATCGTCGTCCACAGAGAGCTGAAATATCAAAAAATAAGGTCAATATTCTAGGGAGAAAATTCCATATTGTCCAATACCTAATTGAAGAAGCTCCACTCTACAAGATCATACGCATTGTTCATATCCATCATGAGAGAGACATTTGATCCTCAAGTTTTATGGTTAATATCCCATATAAGTTCATGATCAAGGGAAATAACCCCTTAGATATAACGACCACTCACAAAACCATGCTTCTCCATAGAGATCCATCAAGGTAGATAAGTGGACAATATAACATTAATCACACTCGCAAGGACATTGTATAAGAAATTTCACATGCTCACTGGTTTGTACTGCATGATTGATGAGGGACTCCGGTTTTTAGGAATAAGGACCATGGTGGTAGCACATTCAACCCTCGGAGGGTTACACCCCTTGAAGACATATTGAATCCCTGCAATTATATCTACCTTAACCACCTCCCATGAGCCTCTATAGAAGGATCCTGGGAAGCCATCAAGTCCCGGAACACTATCTGGATGGAGGTTCATCATGGCTATGAAGATTTACTTTTCATCCGATAAAGTACTCAGCCCCTCATTTTCATGAGCAGAGACACATTTGGGAAGACCATTAAGGATCCCATTCTCTCTTCCTGGGTACCCATTGGGTATGATAACATTAGGTCCATCTAGCAGATCCCTGATATAAGAGTGGGCAATACCTCCCACAAAAACCTGGTCATCCGTGTAAGACCCATCTTCCAAAATAATATTTGGCCTGGTAGGTCTCTTTAATTATTTAATGCATTCATGAAAAAATGAAATATATCTATCCCCTTCACTGAGACATTTGATTTTTGAGGTTTCCCTGGCCTGCTGTTCTTGACGAATAAGTGATATAGTAATAGAATCTTTTCTGTTAGAAAGCTCCTCAAATGATTGATCACCCCAATTTTCATCCAACCTCACATCAAGACATTCAACTGCTCGGAGGGCTCCATCAATCTCATCATCAACCCGAGGGATAACTTTTTCCCATGAAAGGATACGAAGCTTAAGGTGTCTTAGTTTATCATGGAGGGAAATCCAAAAGTTAACATGTCCTAGAGAATTCCAAATATCACATACCAGCTCTTGATAACCTGTCTTGGTCACCCACTATTGCACAAAAAAGAACATCTCTCGATGATCCTGACCAAAAGAAATCTATAGAAGAAGGGTGAATTTTCAGAGATACCAGAGAACAAGTGCCACACTTTTGAGGTAGATAACATTGAAATAGATTTCATGTTGTCCAAACACATATCCATACGGCTCAATGAGCTGTGAGATCCCCTTCGGTAGTTGCACCAGGAAAAATTATCCCCTGAGTATCCCATATCAGACCAGCCCTTCCCATTCATGAACTGATTAAACTCTCTTCTGGTGTTCCTCTAAAAAGGCCCCAACCATTCTTTTCTTCTAGGGAAGAAAAAATATTAATTTCCCCTCTGAAAAACCATGGGATGTTAACCGGGATAAATCCAATTTAATCACTCTAGAGTTTGGACCTTGTAAGATTATCATAGCTCCCATAAACAAAAGTCATGAAAAAGAAGCTGACTCATGAAGTCACATTGGTAGTAATATGTTGGTCCCCAACTTTCTCCATTTCCACATTATTATTATTATTCCAAAAGAAAAAAATTTGACTATTATTTGGAGCATCATGCAGGGATCTAGGCATCTGGGTCTTCCACATAAAATCCTGAATCCTAGCATTATTTTGAATGTGTTCAATAGTGGCCACAATCACTACCTTATGTTCCATTATTATAGAGGAAATGAAATTTGTCTTCACCTGGGCACTGAGTCCACGAGCATTCCATACAAGGATTGGAATCAATGGAAGGAATGTGCTTTGGATTTGGCCCCAGAACAAAAGGCACATTGGAAATGGGAGAAGGATCTATCCTTGAGTAACCTTACTTACGAATGATTAAAAAATCACTCACTAGTACACATCCTTACACCAACCGAGTATGAAGATCCAGTAGGGCAAGATTTTGAAAAATAGTTGGGCATCGATCTAAAAAAAGGAGGCTCCATAAATAATGATGGAGAACTTGGACTGATAACCATCTACAGATCCTGGCCAATCCCATGGGGAAGGGACTCTGGGTGCACACAACATACTGGCTGAATAGCAATAGAGACCTCTAGTGGAACATCTGGGGAGACCATAGGCAGCCTAGAGAATAGGGGAGCCAAAACCAGAAGACTTGATGTAGAAGGTGCGGACCCATACAAACACACCTCCGAGAACAGCCTCTTCTAGAAAAAATAAATGAGTTTGGGGGAAAAAACGTATCCACCACGAAATAATTACCACCATTTAGAGCACTATGAACTAAATACAAGAACATAACAACATCACCCTAAAGGGTAGGTCCTGAATACAACTCACACCCTGGAATAAGGGAGGAAGGAACCAGATTTTGAATAACCCTTGGATCTAAGGAATCCCAATGTATGTTCCCTAGAGAAGAAAAAGGAGACTAAGCCTACAAATTGGCCTTGATGGACGAAGAATTAGGAAGCGAACTCCAAACTCCTTGCTTACGTCTGTGACAAACATGAAGGGAATGACCCTACCACAGGCAATGAGGACAAAAACGAGGAATCACAGGGTAAAATATCTCTTTATTCAAGCTAAGACCATATTTAACACATAAAAAATATTACATGGTGGAGGGAGAGAGGTATCCAATTCCAAATAATTGTGAGCCACCTAAATTTCATCGCTAATGGATGTTTTTTCATTCGAACACAAGAAGTCGTTGAGTGCATCCCCAATAGCCCTGAGAAACCCTCCATTCTGAAATATGAGAGGAAGACCCAGGATATGGATCCAGACCATAGCCACCGAATTTTCCTTGCCCATACGAACATCCCAAGACTATCGTGAAAGAATAAAACTAAAACTACTGATGACACGTGGGGACTTACACCACGCGTGAAATAAATCTACTTCTAAAGAAAAAACAATGCATCAGGATTTCATGTGAATCTCCAAAAATTGAACACCAGAGAAGAGGCCCCAAGAGAGATCAAAATCCTTGAAGACTGCTAAGGAGGGACTCACTGAGCTGAAAGGAGCCACAAGCGTCCACTACAAGCATGTTTTCCCCTCCACCAGTGTGGAGGGAAGAATCTCCATGGAGAGACCACCTTGGGAACATGAAACCATCAGATCCGGGATGTGAACGTCCTGGAAGAAGGAGAGATGTGCAGCACTAGGCAGCCCACGAAGGATCTCCTTGAATGATCCATGCCAAGGGGGAGAAATAGCATAGAAAACTCCTTCAGAGGCTACTGGACCAAGGGATGTCGGGGTGGTGGAGACCTCCGACAATTCAGCCGATAGAATACTATAAAATCGAAAATTTTAAAAGAGCGGCAGCGCGTAAGGTGCGTTCTCCAGGGATAAAGAGGAATCCATTTTGTATATATATGTATATACATATATATATATATATATATAACCCTTTTATTAACATTTTCAAAACTAAGAATATCCCATTTTCTTAAAAGATTTAGAGAAAAGGTTTAATCCAAAATAACCCCTTAAGCACACACACACACACACACACACACACATATATATATATATATATGTACTGAAAATATTGATCTATGTATCTATATATACTCATGTGAATAAACAGATATAATTATTTATTAAAATATCAATACATGATAGTTGAAATATTTCCCATGAAACTATATGATTTTAGGTCAAAGATCATTTAAAATAATAAGACATTCCATATATCTAACATGGATTAAAATATATTTTTTTACGAATATATATAAGTATATATAACTATATATATATATGATAAAAAATGAAAATAATAATATACCTTACATGATTCAGATCAGAAGAGAGTGGTGGGTTTTTAGGAACTGAGAGATAGAGCTTGTGAGAGAAAATTGTCGGGTAGCATTTTGGTCTGAAAAGAGGGGTTTATAAAACCCAACAAAACAAAATCACATTTTTCTAAAATAGATTTTTTAATTCACCTGGAAAGGATTTAAAAAATCATAATAAATAGAGTATATAAATAATTGGATATAATTACCTACATATATTTTAAGAAAGGATTATAGAAGAAATTTTGTTTTTGGGTCACTTATTGGACTTTAAAATATCTCAGTCATTGTTGTTGTAGTGGAAAAGAGATGAGAAATGGGACAAGGATGGAGATGGAGGATCATATGTAGATGTGGAATAAAGAAGGTGAAAAAACCCATTTTCCTTCCTTGGATAGGTGCAACTGAATGAGGAAGAAGGAGAGAAAGGGATGGATGGATTGTGAGAGAAAATTTTAGGGATTCATTTAGGTGTGCAAATAAGGGTTTATAAAACAAAACCAAAAAAATCATGTTGTCAAAACGATAGATTTGGTAATTGACCTAGAATGGATTAAAACAAAAATGTTAATAAACATAACACAAAAATAATTGGAGATAATTACATATTTAAATATATATTTTTTTAAAAAATATTATAAAGGAAATTATTGTTTTTGGTAACTTGTTGGATTTTTAAATAATGTAATCATCGTTTATGTTGTGGAAAGTAGATTAGAATGGGTCCAAAGATGGAGATGGAGGATCAAAGGTAGATGTGGAATAGAGAAGGTGGAAAAACCCAGAGGCCTTCCTCGAACATGTATGACTCAATGAGGAAGAAGGAGAAAATAAATTGATGGCTTAGATCAAACATGATCTGATCCTAGGGATAGAAATAACACATATTTTTATAGTGGAGGAGGGGGCATGGATTATTAATGGACATCCCAGATACATCTCTGGGGTTGATCAAATAGCTAGGATAACCCTCAAATTTTACTAACTATATAGTTTGGGATTAGAATGGGAAGGATCTGATGGATATGGGTGATCGTGTGATTTTAAAAAGGTTCAATGGTCCAAATCAGGCCAAGTCAAATCATACAATCGACAAAAACATGTATCAATAAACTGAGCTGCTGAGGATTAATACGTGAACCACCATGGATCACTAGGATCTCATGTGGCAAGATCATTGGCTGAGATTTCACGCCCCGGTAAAACAACATCCCATATCAAAAACTTGTGTGTTTCGGGGCTGCCTTATTTGGTTCAGCATGCCGCGCCACACTTCTATGACACAAAGGCGTTCAAAAGGGTCCTTATACATGGAACTCTACCAACTTTCCTCATCCCAAAACCTACATATGCTTGACCATGGACTAAATGTCGGTCTGTGCATGACCTGAATCACCCTATTCCTACAGAGGTTTTCTCCTGGCATTGCTCAAGTGAACTTATTCAAAGAACCAACCAGGCCTTGAGGACTTCAACTATAATCCTACCACTAGATGTGGATTTTTAGATAAATTTATGCTAAAAATATATCAAAAATCATCATATACATATAAATATTGGTCTAATTTACATTGTAATTTATTTATATTATTTTGTTTATATAATAAAAAAAAATCCATTATTTTTATTCTCTTTGGTTATAAGAATATTAGATGTTAATAAATTTTAATACATTTTAAAATTTTAAGACTCTCCACCATTAAAACATCATCACATTAAAAAAAGTGTTTTAATTTAAAACTAATCTGTAATTAGGAAAAATAATATTATTTAACAGTAAATATTTCCTAAAAAAATATAAATATTTTAAAAGAAAAATACACAATGGATTAAAAAAATCAATTGTCACCTTGAAACCAAAAAACTATTTATAATATTCATTTTAAGACATATAAATATTCATTCATGGTATTTAAAAGATTAATTTTCATTTATTGCTTCTAAATAATGGTTCCCTGCATTTTTTTTACACTTATCATTTTTTAAATACTATAATCATTGTTGTTTTTTATGATGGCCAATCCACTAGAGAAAAACTACACTATCAATATTCTTGTCCTGCGAGATATAATTTTGTTTATTCTACTAGGTCCACCGATGTGTTTTATTGAGTAGTTGTAATCTCTCAAATTAATGTATCAAATTAGTTTTTCATTGAATAAAAATTTTCTCCTTGTCTTTAACACATCAATATTCATTTAAACATGAATAATAATAGTAATAAAAAATAAAAAAATTATTATTATAGTTATACTTATGTTCAATGTATTCCATTCTCCCCATCATAATAGAATTGTGCCATCACAATTCCATTGTACTCATAAATTCCGAACCAGCATTGGCCATCTAAAATCATCCTCGATGTCCCTACAAAAAATATTAATTATTATTAAATAAAAACATCTGAAACAAAATTAAATTATATCTTCAATAGGTCCACCATCGTGGAGATTCCACAGATGAACTAAAAGTATTTCCCAAGGTAGTTTTAAGCTCCTCATCATTATTATCCCAAATACACCTTGAGAAGCTTTGGTAAAACTCATGTATAAACCGACTAGGTTTCCAGAGAGAGGCATGCAAGGTGTAATGATCAAAAATATTGGATTGTAATTGTTCCTTATAGACCCGTTGAAATAATTAATTTTAAAAGATCTGATATAATAGATTCTCCAACACTTAGTAATGCTTAGAACATTATATAGGTATTATTCACAAAGTTCACCCTCCTCTATAGCTTCTCAGAATTTTCACAATGCCATATAATTCTCAAACAGGTTGAATCCTAAAAATAGATCTTCATATTAATTTTCATTGTGCAAACAATATGAGAGTTGTCCATATTCTATGTAGTGGTAGACATGATTCAGTGTTGGTATAATTGAAGGATGTTTTGGTTGCTTGACAGCCCGTACATGTTTTTTTAGGATAGAAACAGGCTTTCAAAAGGCTTATAAGCATCATAAATTGATTTTAAAATTATATACTCATATAGCTCACCAGGAGGAGTCTAGCGGTTAGTTGATGAACCATATCCTTCCATATGAAAATCATTGAAATAGATTTTACTTATGAATATATAAATAATTCAATAGTTTAATTCAATTTTTCCAAAATTATGTAGACCATTCCTCAAATACCAACTCTTAGTGCTCGACCCCATTTGGCTTGTTTCAGTGCTAAAATATGTTTTGAAATGTGTTTTTAAAAGGAACTGAAAAATTACACAACACATTACATCAATAATTATCTTTACCAGTCAAGGTGTTATATTAATATTATTGTTTTAACATGGTGATGCATTTGAAAAATGATTTTTAAGATAGAATAAATTTAAAAAAGAAAATATATTCCATTATGATTGAGAGTTTTAATAATAATTCATCACTAGTTCAACCCACATCCATTGAAATATATTGTTATTATTTAATTTAATTATTGGTTTCAGACTCTTATGAACATTCTATATGTCAAATTTTTCTCCATAGACTTAATGGTATTATAATTTTGGTGAAAATATAATTGATACCTACTATAAATTGTATGTGAGATAGTTGATTAGAGGGAGTTTCAACTATCTTGATGCATAAGACACAACTATACCATTTTTCATTTGAACACATGGAAGACCATTCCTTGATGCATAACTATAAATAAAAAACACTTTCTTACTAGATGGGGCAGTCGATACAATTTAATATACCAATATCAAATTTTCATCCACAAATTTTAAATGATATTCAATTATTTATGTGAATTTTATTCCCTAACAAGTTAAGTTGTTTAATATATTCACTAATTTAATTAGTTTTTTACAAACAAGTGATAAAATCTTGCAAATATAAAGATCATATGTTTTTTATTGTGTTTTTTGATATTTTATATTTAATTCCTATAACTATTTCAGATTAAATGGAAAATATACCTTCCCAAAAATAAATACAGAGCATGAAATAATCGTATTGGGCCAAATTTAGATACATTGGATTCCATTTATAATCTTCCTTTTTCCATAGAAAATCAAGAATGATTATAAAATTAGCTTCATCCTTTTAATTACTAATTTATTTTGCAATTATATCATCATTAAATGCCACCAGAAACATATCAACATTATCCTTGAAACTCTATTAATAAAATCTAAAATCACATTGGTTGCATTCATCAACCCAAATTGAGTTAGGGTTAACTAATAATTTCCAAAACTCATAAAAATTTTCATATTTGATACATCCTCATTAAATGATAAGTGAATATATCATAAATGATGGAGATTCATAATGAATTGAATACCTCATTAATGATGGTCAAATATTTCACACCCAGACCTCGGTTTTTCATTTATTTTATTCTTTTTTTGTAATTGGATCATTAGGTATAGTTTTGAGTCAAGTTTTGGGTTACAACATTTTAAATTTTAATGTTCTGGGTGAGTTATTGTCTTTTTCATGGCATGAGTTCATTTTTCGAGGGTAATCCATGTGTCCTATTAAGGAAGATGTTTTTTCAAATACTTTTCTTCATGCACGGTTATCCTATGAGGGATAGATCTTGGTTTGGGGAAAACAATGTGAGGCCTAGTATAAATGGTGATTCATGGGTGTTTTTTTCTAGGTATGGTACATGGAATATTCATAGTTATAGGAATCCATTTCGAAAGCAAGATATGGGTTCTGCAATTTTGGATAGAGATGTGCCACATAATTGGTGCATAATTTTCCTAACAATGCATAGTGGTCATATTCTAGGGTAAGGTGTGCGTGGTTGGTATAAAATTTGACAAACTGTGCAGCCTAGCTTTGATAGAGTTCCAAATAACATAAAACATGAATTTCTATGTTTTCTCATTTATCTAAACCTTAATTTGGTTTTTTACTCTCCCATGGCTCATTTAATTGCGCTTGAAGGGGATACCATGCTCCATTACAATGGTTATATACCCCTTGATGGGGCTCTCATATGGATATATTACGAGTCCATGTGGTTTTGTGGTTAATTTTATCCTCGTCTTATTGTTACCTATTTCATTCCTAGTTTTATTTTGGTTTGTACCCTCTTGGTTGAACCCTCACGGGAGAGTAGGATTGGTGGTTTATGTTTATTTGATGTTAATGTGTGTAGATCATCCATCGTTATTAGTTCATTCTTCCCTAAGAATATACATTCATTCCATGTCATTGAGGTCGTTGTTTCCATATATTTATATTCTAGCCCATTCCATTTGATTCATGTGTTTTTTTAAATATTTTATAAATTTTTTCCATACTTATGATGTGTTTTTTTGTTTATTAAATTATTTTATTGTTGATAAAACTTGTTTGAAATGATTTTCAAAGGGATTCAATAATTATTCCTAAATATAAATGCATTTTTGGTGTTTAATAAAATTTTAACTTTCCCACAATATGGATATGGGTGTTCTTAATGGTGTTTAGAGTTCCTTAAACATGGGAAATTTTATTTCATTGTGATTTTGGTGTTTCTTGAAGAGTTTAGTGGCTTTATGGTTTTACGCTTATGGTGGCTTATTGTGTTCAGTGGTTAATCATTTCATGTTTCATTTAAATTGCATTTGGGTGAATTCGTATATAATTTAAATATTTAAAAGTGTTTTGATTATCCAAATGTGCATAGGGTGCACAAAGGGATGGGAAAACAAATGATAATTTCCCATGATAGCAATGTTTCCCTTAAAACCCAATTATTAAAAACATTCTCCCTCTTTTTATTCTTTATTTATCCCATCCATGTTCCTCTCTCAGATGGTTCTTTCAATGTACTATTTTTTAAAAATAGTTCATTGGATTTAAAATGGGGACTTTTTGTTTGATGTAAATTTTAATGTGTTTTTTAATGTGTTTGTTAGGACATGCCCTATTTGGAACATTTAGGTGTGTTTTGGTAACTAAACCATGTGAAGGAATGATTTTAATTTTTTGTATTGTTGATAGTCTTCACCTAGGTTTTGTAATAGATTTGTATGTGTATTTATATTTTAAATTATAGATGCCTTGTTTGTATTTTATAATGGTATATAAATTTATTTTAAATTATTTGTGATGTAGACGACCAGTTGGAACTCCAGTATATAAGTTTTTGATATGAGAACTTTATAGTGGATCATTTGAGGTGAGGACCATCACATAAAGGGGATTTCAATTTGGGATAGACTATCATTGTAGTTATGGGTTACTGGTTTGAGCTAAATGTTTTGTTGACCTCCCTATTGACTAAGTACTATTATAGGTGGATTCTTCGGAATCATAAATATGGTTGAAGGGATGTTACTCGATGAACCTGATTATATTTTTTAGTTTCCCTTAGATTAGTTTAGGATTTGTGGGACGTACTACATCATTGGATTTTTTTTGGGGAATAATGTTTGTAATTAGCTGTGGAGTTTCACCATACGATAGTGGGTGAGTCCCAACTGAGTACATATGAAGATTAATTCTAGAGATGTTGAAGAAATTCTCATGTTTTTCTATTGGAATGTGACTATTTACATTGAAACATGTTGAGTTATTTGTTTTTTTCTTGTTTTTCTAATTATTTATATTCCTCTCATTTTAAACATATCACTCATAATTCCTAGTTTTGATTCTTTTATGGTTTCAGTTTTCAAACCGATATGCATTACAAATGGGGAACCTATATTCAAATGAAATGTTTTATGTTGTTTAGAAAAAATAATTCCCTGGAAACACATGTTTGGATTTGGAAATGGTATATCCTATTTTATATATGTATCTCATACCATTAATTGTGTAATGTTTCCATAAAGTAATTACATGAACTCTATGGTGATTACCTACTGATTTGTTAATTCTCACACCCCACTTCATCAACTTGGTTTTTATAGACCCATGGTGTTTTTCATATTTTAGTTTCTTGTTTGAGTGTGTTCTGTAGAGGAAGTTGTTCTTGTGTTTTGTGGTGGAAAATATGCCCTGTAGAGATCGAGTTATCTTTGGTTTGGTTTTAGTTTCATTTGTTATATTTCTTCATTGTTCAGTAGTTGTTGTATCCAGATTATTTTTTAGTTTTTTATGTTCAGTTGTTAGTTATTGATACATGTTTTGTATTTGGTATATTGACCATGTTTTTTTATTAGTAAAATAATTCACTCGTTAATAAAATTGAATCCTGGATCTAGTCACTATCCTGGGGGGGTATAGGAATACCAGTCAAGCAAGGCCTCAAACTAGTTTTCATGATGGGTTGGATGGCATCCGAGACTTGTTCAAAAAACAGTTTTTTCATAGATGAAATTTTTTATTTAGGTAATTAAGTATATTATAGATTATGGTTATTGGGATATGATGGGTTGGTATGAGAATGATTTCATGAACCCTTTATCATTCTAAACCTCATGTTTCTAGCAGTTGTTTAGGGATTCAGTCTTTTGTTTTCGTTCATCCGGTATAGATATGAAATGATAATGGAGGTGAGATAGTGACATGACGTGATCTCGCATAGTGTAGTGACCCATGTTGAGTCTAAACTAATAGATCAAGATTCTCTTAGTGGTTTTCAATATCTTGGGGAATATATCCCTAACCAGGTCTCTATGATTATTCATGGTAAACAGTTCCCAATTCAATGAGTTTTTTATGAGGTATGTTTTCTTTTGTTTTAGATTGTGTGGGTGTATATTTAAAATAAAAATTATTTTTATCAAAAATTGTTTTCAATTGGAAAATGAGTATTGGGGTTGGTTTTTTTAATTGTGGATTTTGGTTTTATAGTGAATTTTAAAGAGGATTGTTTAATTTTGGTAAAAGTGTCATTTGAATTTGGTGTGAAACATCCCCAACCCAAAATCCACTAATAGTTACCCTAGACATGTCACCACATTAAACCAATCACACCTCTTCGTATTGCATAGTTATCCAACTAGAAGTGTCATCATACTATATCACATTAGTAGTATATACCCTCCTTACAATAGTGAGACACAACATACAAAAAATTAAATAAAGTAAATAATAAATAATAATCCCAAAAAAATTGAATTACCAACCATTCCTAAATATGGCACAAAACGTAGCCAACAATAATTATACTATGTCATGGTAATAGTGTCAAAAGTGTTAAAACACAAAAATAATTCATGAACTAAATCCCCAAAAGAGGTAACGAAACTATATCTGGATACTCATCCATGAAAAACCTATTCCCAACAAAACTCCCTTCCACAATCAAGTTTACCTTTTGCTGACCTACAACTAAACAATATTCTCAGGTACTAAAGGAGGCTGGAGTAGTGTGTGAGTAAAACACAATAGGCAACAACCAATGGTATCTATAAAAAATCTTGTCTAAATAGATAGTTCATTTAATAAATGATAAGGAAAACAAAGGGATAATCGAGTTCTATTAGTTGAAAATATTCACTATAATCACTTTAATCATAAAATACATATTACTCACTTGTTCTATGGGTTGGGTATTTACATTATTTAAACAATTACCAAATACAGTCAATTACTATGCATAAGGACATTAGTCAAGTACCCAATCTCACTAGGGATAAAAATTTCCCAATCCCTTACATTACATTTACCATGGATCCTTGATCCATGGTGTCTCATCAAATGAAATTTTTAGCATTTTAGGGCATCAGTCCCATTCTCTAACCCATGAATTATAGGGGTGGGGTTTAGAGCCTCTATATAGCCCGACCTATGGGCGTAGATCAGAAAGTCCAATACCCTACAACTACCAAGCCATGAGCACATTCCTATTTATTCATTTACAACATATACCAATTCATAAACCATAAACAACCAATACACATAACATATAAAATTCACATATCATACAATATTTTAATAATCATCAATCATTAAACCATTATAATATTTTCTATTTACTTATCATGGTCCATTTAACTCAATTACCATTCTATTCCATAACACATTTATCATAATCAACACATCCCATACATTATCCTATTTAAAATATTAAACAATTCCTGTTCATTAACCCATTTAGAACATTCCTATAATTATATGTTTTTAAAAATTTAATATTTTCATCATTTCAAATGAATTAACCCACTAATGCAACTCAAGTACAATTCATATTACATTTATCACAATGAATATATTTCATACAACCAATTCCAAATTATTCCAAACAATCCCTGAAACCATTATCAATTTCTAGACATAACAATCATTATTCCCCTTTCATCTCAACTTACATATAACCATTTTGGGGGATTCATTAACACAAGCCAATTCTATTCTTTAAATTACAATTTTTCAATGTTTGAAAATGTTGGAACACCCCATAGATTTCCGAAAAGAGGTATATTAAACCTTAATGCATACCAAGTGAATCATGATGTGTTAAATTAGTCATTTAGAAAAACATTTTACAAAATACATTTAATGGAATTGAATGCACAATAATAGAGAATGATTTACCCAACCAGAATGCAGAAATAAACTTCAAGTGTATGTGATATAATTTGTAGACCACCTACCCCGAATACATAGATATACACTCACACTACCATAGTATTAGATATGGATTCATACACCCTTTGAAACCCCAACAAAATATCCATTATAAATATTATTTTTAAGGATTTGGAGGATGAATAATGAAATCAAAATATGTAATATGAAAATGACAAGAAAGAGAAGTGTGAGACAAACATGGAGCATTACCCTACACACAACGACACTACAAACGGCCTAGAATTTATGGATATTGACTCGTGGGATGGATTGGTCATTTTCATGGTCACTATGGCTAGAAGAATAACACAAGGGAGGATAATTAGGAAAAACAATTAAATTTTACAAGGAAGATGGTAAAAATCTCATTTTAATGGGGAACAAGTTTTGGGAACATGGATTGACAAACTTTGCTCCAACTCTACTCGTTCCTCTATCAAATAGGGGTCTAAATCAAATAGTTACTAAGGGATTCCAATTTTTTTTAAAAATATGGGCCCACCATACAGAAATCCTCTATTGGAATCTATTTGGTTTGTCTTTCCCATAACATGGTTTACAAAGTTGTTCCCCCTCATCCTTATTAGAATGGTTTGGAAACAGGGTTACTTATAACCATTCTCTAACTGTGAAACATGCAGAGGATTCACTACTTCCCCTTTCATCCATATCCCAAACCCCCAGCACAAACCTGGACCTCCTCATAAAATCGGTAAACATTCCATTACCCAAATTTATCAGACTTCTATCAAAATTTAAATAGGTACATACCGTAATGGAATCCTGTATCATACAACCTCCCCACATTATAATGGATTGTCCTCGAGTAGTGCATCTAAGCATCATTGAGCTTCCAAAGTAAATATTATGGGCTATTGAACTCGCATATTCAAATCATTCTTTTAATTATCATCCATAGCTTTACCATGCTGTCATAGAACGTGAACCAACTGTACAATCTTGTCTCACAATATTTTTTCACCATGATCCAAAATATCAACCACACACTTCTCAACGTAAGCATCACCCTCAAGATAATCAACTAAAAATCAATCAGATGAGTTGGGTAAGGGTGATAATGTTGAAGCTACGACCCATGAAAGACATTATTCATACCTCTATATCGATGTGGAATATCCAATCGGTGTTCCCCAAGTCTGATCCCCTCCATAATCTAAAATGCCCACACATACATGGGTGAAAACTACAACTATTTCCAAATTTGATGGTGACCCAACCTTGGAGATACCTAAAGAAACATATGATCACCCACCACAAAAATAAGTGGTCAACAACACTAATCTACAAACATCTTCTGTGTACATTGATCTATTTCAATACATTTTAGAATGAACTGAACTTTTTCTGATGCCTCCTATACATGAAAAGATCCCAAAAATTCTGATTCAAAATCTTCAATCCAACACAAAAATGATCTACATGGTCTACCATATATCACATCAGATAGTGACATATGAATCGTAGACTGGTAACAAATTCTGTAGAAAATCTCAATTCGTGCTATATGAGTTTCCCAAATTTCACCAATGTCTATGATAGAATCCCTCAACATATCTTAATTTACCCCAATAATACACTTGGATTTCCCATCCTTTAAGAGGTGAAGGGTTCTCATAAAAAACACATGGGTAACATGTACCCTTTGTAATACCTAATAGAATTGAAATATTAACAATAGATGATTATAAAATAATATAGTTGTTGGTAACCCCCAGACACCACACTAACCCTCAAACATAAAACTCATCCTACTAATATACTATTAAGGCCTCTCAAATTGGAATGAAATTAGTCACCTTAGTCAATTAATCCATAACCACTGAGATCATTTCATTCTTTTGAGGCATCCATTGAATACCTACCACAAAATCAACCATCGTGGTACCCATTTTATATTCCATAATTGGTAATGGGTGAATAAAATCGGATGTTGATGCTCATCGTTCACCTTCTAGCAGGTAGGGCATCATGCCACGAAAAATGCATCCTCTTTCTTCATCCCTAGACACCAATACTGCCAATGAGGATCATGGTACATTTGTGTTGAACCATGGTTTACATACCACATAGATTCACATAACATAAGCACCAAATCGTCTAACATACATGTTGTCACAACCACATAGACACATATATAAATGATCCATCCATCTCCAATTGTCCAAATAGGAAGTGACATCCCACCTTCAATATCATCCCTCAATGTAAAAATTCTTGATTATTATAATACCTTTCCTTAAACCAAATCTTATGTGAGGAATTTACATCCTTGGATTAAAGGTTCATATGCCCATAACCATCCATCTCCTCAAGATGCAACTTAGGAAATAGTTCCATCAACTTCACCTCTAAACGTTATTCTTTAACCACATGATTTTTTAGATTCTGATTCAAAGTAGATATAACACTATTTCCAATTCATTGTGTGCTAACTAGATCAATGCCAAAGGATGGATTCTATTATACCCATATTCACTGATGACAATTAAAATCACACCTGAAGAACATGTATTTCATAATTTCATAATAATAATACAACATAAATTTTACCCCAAAAAGGTAATACTGCAAAACTTTTAAGGCATGAAACGCCAAGGAAAATTCAATATCATGTGTAGGAAAATTTCTTTTAGAATCCCTCATCTATAGTGACCCATACACAACAACTTGATCATTAAGCCTCAACACCGCCCCAATCCAAACACTATAAGCTTCGAAAAACATAGTATAGTTCTGGCCTATCTCATGTAAGATCAGAACCAGTTTTGTTTTAACCCGCTTCTTTAATTCCAAAAAGTCATTTTCATAAGCCTCAGACCGGTTGAAGCTGACACCCTTCTTGGTTAAGCCTTATAGTTATGTTTCTATATGAGAAAATTATTTAATGAGTCATCAGTAATAGAAAACCAAACCATGAAATCCTCAGACATCAAAAAAAATTCATGGGCCTATATGAAGACACAACTACCCGCACATTATCTGGGACTATGGACACAACTTCC
This sequence comes from Viscum album, assembly GCA_963277665.1. Classification (NCBI taxonomy): domain Eukaryota; kingdom Viridiplantae; phylum Streptophyta; class Magnoliopsida; order Santalales; family Viscaceae; genus Viscum; species Viscum album. The sequence goes on from OY728155.1 coordinate 471,473,619, forward strand.
TATGAGATAAAATTAACTATGAAATTTACCTTGTCAATCCAAAAATTACATTACAATAGATTTGTGTACAGAATTTGATCACTCAAGGTATTATAGATGATCTAAAGATGTTTGGCCTGATCACCGTGATTTTTGGAGTACACGAATATGTCATCCTCAAATAAAACTAAAAAATGTTACTATTGTGGGGGAAAGATCAAGTGCATCATGGCTATAAACACTACTACTGCATTGGTTAACATAAAAAACATAAAAAAACACATATAACGCATACAATAACCTGAAGGTAGTCCATGATATATCATATGTTCACCCCCCTGGTTGATGATACCCATATCTAATGCCAATCTTTTAAAACACTGGTACACCTCTCATCTAGAAAAAAGATAATGAATTCGAGGTTGAGGGTATCATTCCACAACCATTTTTTTATTAAACTTCCTATAATTGACACATTTTCAAAAAGGATATATCATCAATGTTTAAAAAAACACGGTAGATTCCCAAGGTGACGTATTCAGATGATCAAACACCTAGAATTCCACTTCATACAACTAAATATTATTTTCCTGGAGATTTTCTAGTGACATTTTATATTGGATACTAGAATCGTTTTCGAATCATGGAATGAACTATATCTTTTAATGAACATTAAACTTGGGTGGAAGCCTTATAAAGTCCTCCGGAATTACATATTGGAACTGATCCATAATATTACGGAAACTAAGCTACTCCAATCCCTCATCTCCAAGATGAGACAAGAAACTTGGGTTATGAGTTTACCCAACTATTAAAAACAGGTCCATGAATGGCCTTCCAATACATTCTATACACCCAGATGGACATGCATGGCTCAATCAAGTTACATGAACATTAAACTATGACAGTAATAGTCAAAATGAGATTAGTATAACCTCACCCAGTATATACCCCAAACCTGATTAAAACCCAACATCGCACAGTGAGAAAAGTCTCACAGGAACCATTACCCACAAACCATAGGTTCACAACCATTACATTGTCAAATATTATCTGTTCACACACCAAATTGTGTATCAATCGATATGGCCTCAAACATATGTTACACATATAGACCATACACAGTCATCAACAAAGAAAATATAGTATAGTATGTGTATACTATATCAAATAAATCACTAAAAAAATTGAAGCTAAAACAATCTTACGTCAAATTATCGATGGTATAGCCACACCACCATCAGTTGTAGACTATACTATATAGAGCTAACATAGACACTAACCCTTCAACCTAGTCTGAATATATAATGTTACACTACCCTATAGGTTAGGATGCTATCATCTTATAGTACTACTAATTCCACTTCATCAAGTGTGGTATGTAGATTTCCAACAGCTTGTTTCATATGAGGTAACTTACCCCTTTCTAAACTCATCACTCGCCTCAATACTCTATTTGTTCCTATCTGGGGAGGGTTCCTATAGAACTTATGCACATTCCAAAAATATTTTGCACTATCAGCACTAAACTGGAGGCTTGGGGAATAGACTATATATGGGTCAGGGCCTTGAAAACTAATATAAAAACACCAATTCACCGCCCTAAGTTGATTATATATTCTTATGACTACTCTGAACGCTACCACCTTGGGGAAGATGACTGAAACGATGATTCCTACAATAACAGTCTCATCTCTATTCCATCCAACTAGATCCATGTTTCCAAAACATGAAGCATCCCTCAAGATTCCTTATGAAGTACGGTCATTATACACTACTCATAAATACATCCACAAATGGAATATTTTTAGCTGGTACTTAATCTTGTGTCTATGTCCATCCTAAGAATATCTTTCTATAGTAGCCCCATCCCCTTCCAACACTGGGATAAATAATTTCAAGTCTGTGAAGCTGCCCTTATTATCCATCATTGGGATAGCTCCATCTATCTGCCTCATAAAATTTATAGCTCATTCCTGTCTTAATGTCATCAGATAGACGATTTCTAAAAATAGTTCCTAGAATTCCTTACATAGAATTACATCACCATGGTGATATTGAACCATGATATCCCACTATCACTTTTTGGTACACAAAACATATACTCTACCAACATGGATATGTACTCTATATAAGTATCTAAATTATCCAAACTTTTCTAGATGGACACCATGTCAAACTCTGTATCCTTATGTCCAACCCTCTTTCAATTAAGGTAGGGTGTTGAAACTAAAACTCCCTGGTAAAATCATACATACTAGGAATGACCCAACCTTTGTCCCACTTCCATAATTTACATAAAATTAGTAATATTCTCATGGAACTTCTCCTCTCCCCTTTCACCCTATATCATTGGGTTTCTTATTCCATTTATGGAGGTGGATTCACAGTGACGTCGTATTATCACCCAACTAATACTAGTCATCATGGTGACATTCTTATACAATTCCAAATACATGTTTAGAACATATAATATTAAACTCACATGGTTTACATAGAATACAGTTATCCACTAGGCATAAACTATCCATTTCTCACACAACAACCCCACCAAAAATTATCACTTCTAGAACGCTACCCTGGACTATACCTACCATTATTCGTGGATAACATGGGGTAAATGGAAATTCATAGTAAATAGTTTTTCATTATACCCCATTTTAGAACAATTTCTATAAGCACAACATACATCATTCATGTTAGTCACATTTCCCCTTTTGCAAAATGTTACAACCAATATGGTAACTCATTCGCAACCTTCTTTGATTACAATTCTTTAGACACTATATAACAATCATTACATTTAACCATTCTTATGACCTATAATAGAAACCATTTACTTTAATTTTTTCTTGAATGGAAAATGCATCATACCCCTCATTACTCCCTAACCCATATCGTGTGTTCCTATCAGGATCCATGAAACCTATATCATTAAATTTCATTAATGATGCATTATTGAAATACATCAAGTGTTTCTAGTCATTAGAAAAATATGATAAAAACAATTCATCACCCAACAAGTGAATAAAAAAAAAGTAAAATAACATTAAACTGTATCAACACATATTAATAAAAAACAATTCCCATCCTAATTTCATGGGTTTTCCCTTATAAATGCGTCAGCTACTCCCATTATCATGCTCATTTTCATGGCCAAAAACCTCTTAATATCATTTCTAATATCCAAAATTTGTATGGCACAAAATTAACCCCCTCTCACAATGCCTTTTAGCATCCATAACCATTAATCCACTAACAACTTCCTCAATCTAGGTTTCCACATGCCCTCAAACATGCCTCCACATATTCTAGAGGCTACTCAATACCAACGAGGGTGTAATAGACCACATGGGAAGAATATACCATCTTTTCTAGAGTATTAAACTATAGAAAATATAAGAAATAAAGGAAGCGATAATAAAAAAACCAGAAACATGCATTACCAACCATCGTAAAATATAGTAAATTAACATATAAATAATTATTATACCATGTCATGATAAAATATACAAAAGTGATGAAAAAAAAATAAGACAAATTGGTTAACCCCAAATAGGGGTCATGACTCCATGTCTAGATCATCATCCATGTGGAATCCAAGACCATATCAACTCATTAGCATAAGGAATTTTCCCTTTTCCCGACTTGCGACCATGAAATCTTATTGGGTTACCAATGGAGACCCGAGAAGGGTGAGAGTACACCTCAGTAGGCCACCACCAATAGTGTCTACTAAATATCAAATCATTATATATAGTGCATTCCAAAATTAAAAAAATAATAAGGTATACAATATAATAGTTAGATTCCAATAGTTAACAATATTCAATTTAATAATTATAAAAAAATAATAAATATTCTTCACTTATTCCATTGGTTAGGCTTTGACATCATTTACACAATTTCATAGGTCCTCTATTTACGTTGCATAAGGTAATAGGTCATGTTCATAATCTCAGTACAGAAAACATTTAAAAGACTATTACATTGTACATAACATGCATCCCAAATACTAGTTGTCTCAACAAATGAAACTATTTGGGGCATATAGACTTAGTCCCATTCTTTATCTCATTCATTGTAGGGTTGGTGTTTAGAGACACATTCTAACTTGACCTATGGGAATAGATCCTAAATTCCAATACCCTACAACTACCATGCCATGTTCACATTATTATTTATCCATTTAACTCAAAAACATATCAAAAACATTAAAAACCCAAAAAAATAACATATAAAATTCATATTTTTACAACATATGAATCATCATCAATCCTTTACCAGTTATCTCATTTTACATTAACATAGCCTATTCTATTTAACCAATTTCCTTTTTCAATAACATACACCATTTATCATAATCTACCATTCACATTCATTATTACATTTACCATATTAATAAATTTGTATGAATTATTTCATTTAACACATTCATCAATTTATTAGTATTTACCCATTTATCATCTTCATCAATTCCCACACATTATCCCAATAATGAAATTCAGGTAAAATTAATTAGTAATTTGGATCAATCACTATATTTCATCTAACCCATTCCATATTAATCAAAAAAAAAATATTAAGAAATATTGAAATTTTAGAAACAACTATTAATATTACCTTTTTATCTCAACTACCTTATAAACATGTTAATCATGGTATCTATAATATAACATGCCAAATATACACATAACATTTCAATTTTGGCATGTTTGGGAATGTTGGAACACCTCATGGGTGGCCCTAAAGTGGTTTAGTTAATCTCAATTCATCTCATTGGGATCATGAGGGGTTCAATTAATCATTTAGAAACCCATTTTTTAAAATCCATTTAACTGGATAAAATTCACAATAAGAGAGAACCATTAAATGAACAAAACATTTACAAATAAACTTCCTGACAATTGGATATAACATGTAGAACACCTACCTTGAATATGTAGACAAATGGTTTCTTAAACATATCAATAGAACCAGATTCAATAACCCATTGAATCCCCAATGTAATATCCACTGTAAAAACAAGGGTTTAGAGATTTGAATGAAGATGAATGAAACCAGAAGCCCTAATATAGAAAAGTGAAGAAAGAGAATTGTTAGACTTACATGAAGCATTTATCCAAACACAATGTCACTCCAAACAACCTAGAATTGAAGGAGATTGAATCCTATGAATCTATGGTCATTTTAGATCATTAATAGGGATGGATGAAAATTAATGTGGAAGAAAATATGGTAAAATAATTAAAATGTAATATGGTTAACTTAAAATACACACTTATAATTGGGCACAAGGGTTGGCCGCCCAGATTTCTAATATGTGCACCAACCATACACCTACCTATATCCAAAAAGGTCTTTTCCCGATGGTAAACAAGAAATTATTCCTGGTTATAAAAACAGTGTTCCAAATATGTTTAATGCCTCTATCCAAATCATTGTTAATTGTATTTTCCCCTATAAAGGTTTACAAAAACATGCACCCCTACTCCTGGTTAGAATATTTTCTTCTAATGGTGCACCAGCCATGAAACATGGACATGATGAAGCACATCCCCTTTCTCCTATTTTCCAAACACCCATGACACATTTGAGTCTCCCTATACATTTAATAATAATTTCATTAACCAAATATAATTTTTTTAAGTTAAAATTTAAACATGGATATTCCTCCATGATGTTTGGGATCTTATAGTGCAGTTTGAAATTCAAATAGAAATAATGGGGTTTGAAAGAGAATTATCGGATAGTTTTTTTATGGTTGGATTGTGAGTTGGAGATATTTATTCGGGTTTCCATTGTTGTTCCATTTTTTGTTTGATGTTGATTTTGGTTCAATGTTTTTATTTTTCAATGAAAATACCACACATAATGGTCACCATTGTATCTAGGACTAGGGACCAATTATGGGATTGGTAAAGACTCCTATATAAGTGGATTAATTAGGTTCTTCTTGATTGTTTCCAATTTTATTTGGTTATTGTGGTCCATTATAAGCTATGGAATGTATTGTGGAACAAAAAATTATCTTCAGATCATAGGGTACTACTAAAGCTGTAAGGGTGTGTGATATTATAAACTTTATAGAAGGTCTTAGTTTGAATCAAAGAAAGGTTATTGTTCTTTCATAAGTACGGTTTTTGGATTAAATGTGAGGTGTTTAAGTCCACTTTTTTCTGGTGCTTCATAACATAGATGGTGTTTGTTATAAAAGTGGTGGAGCTCTTCAGTGTTCAATATGGTCAAAAGATTATAAGGTCTTATGTTCACTACATCATGGACCTAGTTTATTATTACCCATAGAATAAATCCTCGGACTTTTTGAGTGATTAAATTTATATATGGTGTCCTCATAAATATATCTATGATAATGTTATATCATCATGAAATGTTCAGTTTGAGAAAGTAGATTATAGTACATTTCTCACTATATTGTTTCTTGGAATGTAGTTAGTGGTAGTTGATGAACTGGTCACTCTCGGAACCTGTAATGGTTATCCATCTACTGATTATTGTGTTCTAGAAGAGAATTATCCTAATAAAATACTTTAATTGGTTTTAACTTCTCATTTTTTGGATTTTTCACTTGCATGCTTCCAGTGTGGTCTGTTCGGGCATTCATAACTATTTTATCAATGTCCTCCATAGGATTTATAGTGATGTGGCCATTTGTTTCGCCTAGAAATATTTTATGGGAATAATTTATAGAGTAATATATCTTAGTTAGGGGATTTTAACACTTTACTGTAGGGAGGTAAATGCTTAATAACATCAGTTCTCTAACTAGAGGACCTAGAGTGAAACTATTCACGTAGTCTAGATTTTTGTGGTATAGGGTTATTTGTGGCTCAGCTTCCATATATAGTCTCTTCATTGGGATGATTGAGGTTCCCTATTGTAGTTATATTTTCTTTTTATTTTTCTCAAAGCTATAATTTTTTATTTTTCTTTATCATTTTTAATTCATGTGGTAGTTCCATTTTACAATTCAAATCATTTGTTAGATAAACAATATTGTATGTGTACATTCCATCCTTGTGGTTTTAACTTAGTATAAAATGTGATAACTTTGGGAGATTATTATTTCCTAATGAATATATGACTCTTTTTTAGGGTTTTAGATTCAGGTTTGGATATCTCGAGCCTATAACAGCATGTTGTGATTTTTAGTATTGATCATGTCAGTTTGGATTTTATGGCGAAGAGAACCACCCTACCATTCTTGTAGTTATTTTCTATCAAGTTTGTTTTATAGGTGGATGGTTGTGACTTCTATAGTAAAAAAATTCACCTTTAGGAACATGTTTTTATTTATCTCAATTTAGATTTAAAATCTAGTATTGTCTCATGATAAGTTTTTTTATTTTCTATGGGCCTAAAGTGTTTTTGGTGGGGATAATTGTCAGACCTAGACCATAATTTTTCTTTAATGTTATTATTTTATTATCTATTTTCTTTTTTATTTGGGTTTTAGTCATGTTCCTGATTTCCAAAACTGAATTTGGATGTTCTGGGTGAGTTTTTGTCTAGTGCATAGTTTGAGTGTATAGTTTAAGGGTAATTGGTGTGACCTATTAAGGGATGGGGTGTTTTCAGTTCATTTTCTTCATTCACAGTTATACATTAAATTCTTGAGAACCGTTTGTGGAAAACCATATGATTCCTATGAGAAACTATGAAACATGGGGTTGATTTTTGGGTTATGATGTATTGTTAGAAGAAACCATGTTGTAATTGTGTGAGGGGTTCTTCAATTTTTGACATATCCATTGACCATAGTTGGCACATGGATCCCAAACCATGCAACCAAACTATGCGGGTTTCTCATCTTCAATAGTAGGGTGGGCACAATTTTAGAGTAGTTTTTTGAACCTTGTAGGTTGCACAGACTTCTTAATCAAATGGAATTTCATGTTTCCCCCTTTATTTTATACACACTTTTGGTATTTTCTATCTCATGGATATTGTTTAGCACATAAAGGGATCCTAATATCCTCTCATTGGTTCATCAAACCTTATTGGAGCTTCTACATTAGATATTACATGATTTTTATGGTATTTGGGTCAATTTTATCATCATCCCATTCTTCTTCTCTCTCTTGGGTTCTTGGATTTCATTATGTTAAATCCCTCGTGGACGAAACCTAGAGTCTAGGGTTGATGAGTGGGTTCTATTTTATTTATGTTATATTGTGTGGATCAACCCCTGTTTATAGTTCTTTTGTCCCTGAGAGTTTTGTTGTATTCACATATTTTTTAGGCAGGTGATTATATCCCTTTATTTCTTAAGCAGTTCATTTGATATTTTTGTTATTCTAAGTAATTTACAAATGAGATTCACATGCTTGTGAAGTGTTATTTTTGAGATTATTATGGATTTTACATATTTGATAAAAGTGGTGGACATAGTTTCCAATGGGTTTTATTGATTATAACAATATATAAATGTCTACAAGGTGTCTGATAAATTTTGAATTGGACATTACAAATCAATATGGTTATTCTTGATGAATTTTAGGATTTAAAAATTTTTTATACTTCGATTTGATTATGAATTTTGTGTAGTGTGTGTGAAGTAGTGACATTTATAGTTTGACACTTATGTCTATCTTATTTTGATTACTGTTAATGAATTTAGTGTTTCATAGAAAATGTATTTGGGTTCATTCATGGATAATTTAAGTTTGTAATTGGACGATGTCAAATCCATATGATCAAGGGTTGAACATAGGAATGGGAAAACCAATGATAATGGACCATGATAATGATTCATCCCATAAACACCAGGTTTTCATAGGTTATTCCCTCTTTTAATAATTCTTTTCACTATCCCTCTTCCTCGCCTCAAATGGTTCATTCGGGGTACTATTTTTTTCAAAATAATTAGTTACATTTTTATATGGTTACATGGTGATTCGTGTGAATTTAAATCTGTGTTCAAATTTGTTCTATAAGACATTTCAAATTTAGAACTTTGAGATGTTCTTTTATAACTAAATTTTATAATTACCCCTTGTATTTTTTCATCCTTTTTATGTGATCACATTTGTTTGGGAATTGTTTTGAATGTAAATTTTTATTAGAATTGTTAAATGATAGGTTCAGTATTTCATAATAGTTTGGAAAATTATATGATAGTCTATGTTATGTGGTGACTTGGATAGGACTCATGTATGGCTTTTCATGAGACATGGACCTCTATGGTGGATCCTCGCAGTTGAGTTTCATCGCGTAGGTGGAATCAGTGTTTTGTCCAAGAAAGCATGGTGGTTTTGGGTTATTGGTTTGACTGTTTCATGTTACGACCTCCCCATTCAATGGGTAATATAATCATGGGATTAATAGGCTAAATTTATACGGTTGAGTAACATTTTATTGTTTAAAACGAATTCACATGTTGGTACCCCATAGATTAGCTGAGGTAAAGGGGGATGTCCCACTATATTGGCTACATTTGAGTGTCTAGTTCATTATTTATTATGGAGTTGCACCATATTCTGATAGGTGATTTAAACCTAATTACATAAAGGGATTTATTTTAGATATGTTTAGAAAATTTCAGTGATAATATATCGGTATGTTCATATTTACTTTTATGCAATATGTCTTATATTTTCCTTTAGTGTAAGATTTATTATTTCAATTTCCTTCATTTTCATCAAATCCCACTTATTATCTAGATTGGATTATTCAATGTGTTTTGGTCTTGAAATTCATACAAATATAAAATGGAAACCATGTTTTCAAATGAATTGTAATGAAATTACATTATATAATGTTCCCAATATCAATTTTTTAGTCAATAAGAGACATGATAGATAAGAATTACCCTACAACGTCACATTTTAATCTATTTGATTAAAAATTATTATGCCATAAATTTATCTACAACTCTATTCATGCCTATTATTTTACTTCATTATCAATGAAAATGGTAATTAATATAAGAGAATGATGTAAATTTATTTACCATAGATAGTCTATAATGGATGATTTGTAATAAAGAATAGTAATTGGATATAAAATAAAGGGAGAATACATAAAAAAATGGAACCATATTAATGATAACATAATCCTAAAATAATCCATGGATTAAAAGTAAATAATCAATCATATGTATAAAAAGAAATGATCTCATAATGATGGAAATTATTGAAATCATAATATCATACTTCATGGTAATATAATTGAGGAATTGTTCAAAGGCATCAAGAAATAAATGTTATGGATATTCACATTATTATATCTAAGATACCTCTTTATACCTACTTATGAATAGAGGTTCTATATAATTTTGGGACAAACATTTCACACAATGTGCATTTACTTTCTTGATATACTGATTATTCAATGACCCCTCCCACTAATAGTGCCACCTTATCGACGTAAAATGTTGAAAGTGATAAAATGACACTCAAATCCATCCTCTTTTATGCCATGTGTTGTGAACTAGTGTCATGGGTAAATTAATCACAAACATGGGTGGAATTACCCTATATAATATTTATTTATTAACCAAAAAGATGAAAATAACCCCCAACAATAACAATGTATAATGTCATAAAGGTGAGCCCAATTTGTGTAATTTAATATATAAACTAAACGAAACTAATTCAAGTACAAAATGTAAAATTAGGTCATGGCCATGAATTTAACAAATTCCTAAAAGCTACCCAATAACAGTTATCAAATAGTAAAATCCAGTGTAATATCAAATATACTCATCATCACATGAAGATCCATTTGTAAATACTCAAACTTATAATAAAATTTATACATAGTTGACTTCTTCGTGACACCACTCATGGAAAATAATAAATAATCATACAGATTTGAATTGAATAAACAAATGAAACTAAAACAGCATCTAAACTAGTGTACAACTATTTTACCATAAAATGATAGCTCACTCAAAAACTATCTCATAGAACTAGTCCATTCTATATGAAATTTTATTTATAAATGATGGTACCAAACATATATTTATCCATGGGGTTTTCACAAACATGCACTAACTAATATTCCTCGTGATCATCTATCTTATAAATAATTTTGAACTTCATATAATAGATTCACCACTATTAATGAATCATGTACCCCCAAGCATCTCATCATGATCATATCCCTGTAATAAATTAGTGTATATGTGGAATCCATTAAATACTATGTTAATAATGTATATATGAATCCACCATAGCCAATGCATGTAGACCCATGGGTAGCCAGATTCACCATGACCAGACAAAAAAATTCAAAACAAAATAATTTATCATACCCCCACATATAAGTGTATTTTAAGCTATGAGACATCATAGCCATGGATGGAATACATCCAATACCATTATCCATTATATGTCAAATTAATTGTACTATTCTCTATCTGTTGGTATAGTGAGATAGATGGTGAATTCATCTCTCTATTTTATTTTATCTTGGATCTTGGTGAAAATAGACTTTAAAACATATTGGTCTTATTTACCTACCAACATGGTTGGGTTAGCTTGCAGTATTAGAAAATACAGTGTTATATCACCCATAAACACACTCTAACAACATCCCAAATGCTTTATAATTTTTTTATTATATAGATAATAAACCCCCTTTTAAGGGAATAAGGGGGGAACCTAGACTTCAGGGACATAGAACATACATGACCCAAATGTCTATGTGAGAAAAACATGACTAACAATATGGAGTTTTCCCACCCTAGCATTTGATCACGAAAAATCCATCCACCTTTGCATGACAGTTCAAAACGAAAATGTCCTTTTTTCATATAATAGGCATGATCTAACGGCAAACACAGTCCCCCTCAAACAACCAAATTTGGAATGCTCTGTAAAGATGAACTGCCAGCTATGAATCCTCCAATTGGTCCAGTTCCATGTGATCAAATCTGGCTACAAACCAACCCTACATGATCGTCCTACCAAAATAATAACCAAAATCACCAAAACCACATACCGATCATAAACCAAGTGAAAAACACAGACAAATCTCAAACAAAGGAAACTATAAGATGAACCCCACCACCCTCCACACTCTCACTACCATCTTTACCATAGAAGCCACCAAAAGATGAACCAAGGATCATGTATTCAAGCCATTTTCACCTAGGACTGAATGGTACAACCCCACACTAAGGAACTATAACCGATTTGGGTGATCGAGCTGCATTAAAACAAAAATGAAACTTTGGGCATGGATCTACTCAGATTTGAACTGCAGACGCACCCTCACCAGAGTCTGCAGCTATCCATGGGAAGTAGGGGAGAGCGCCATCAAGAGAACGAAACTGTGTCATGATGCCTTATTTCCATCTAATGAAACTAAATATAAAATCCATCAAAGTGAAAAAAAACCAAAATCCGCAGAATCACCATATCAATCAAACTAGAACCCCCCAAGCCATATTGAAGCCTATACCGAACACGATAGAAAGGAACAAGCCTGATCCATTTTTGGACCATGCTGATGCTGATGTGAGATTTCAAAGCTATAATCGAGCCACCTCTATGCGTTGTGAAGCCATCACCGAGTTGTACCTTGATGATTATCAACGAGCCGAGATCTCGAAACCAGACCCCAACAAAGATTTTGTCGAGACGTGCTTAAATCGTGCTCATATCGTGCAGCTAATTCCAAGACCACCGGGCCATGCCAATGGAGGGGAGGATTAAGCTTTAGTGAGGAATACATAGCCACATGAGGGGGGGAGGAAGCTTCTTCTTAGAGGCTTCAATATGGGTGGTAACATCAAACATAAACTCACTAAGGAAAAAAACTAGCCTTTATCACATATTCTAATGTCATCAAATTTGACCCTTGGATTCGATTAAAAAACATGTTATCAAAAGAAATTAATAGAATTATGTTTATTATTAAATCATTAATTACCCACTATTTAATTCAGAATACCATTTTCCAATATCGAAAATTTAATTTTCTTAATCTATGTGGTGAAAAAATTGTTAATTAAATTTATTATCTTCATATGAATGTCATTATATTTTTGACCCTTGTGGATTTACCCCACTCCATTATAGTTCATTTTAAATTTCTTCATCGTCTAGCTACTCTAGAACATGCAATGTGCTACAGCTATCTACTTTCATTAATTGTGATAAATATCAAATGTTCCATGAATATTGAAACATATCAATCAAGTATCATTCGTCCACTAGCCCATCATGAAATCATTAAGATAACATTAACATGAAATAAAAAAGATAAAATTTATATCGATGATAATTCCCCCCACTCTGCTTGTCCTAACCGACCTAATGTCCCACACCATTGTGTATAGTATAATACATTAGAATGTCATCATAGTGGCCATAACTCTAGTCTTGGAGTCCCAACCCATTCGTATCCACAAAATCATTCATAAGAACCAAATTCCTCCTACCCATTTTACATCAAGGATACCTACAAAAAAATCATCACTAGAAAAGAATAAGTACTTAAATCCCAAGATCAAACATACATTTTAAATGTATTTTCTGGACAAATGATAGGGAATTTTGGCCACTAAATTGAGTAATTTAGTCCTCCCATATAATGAAATGTGATCATTAATTCCTTAAAATTCATTATTATCTGAACGGACACTTGAATTTGATGCTGAATTTAGAAATTCATTTTGAATAGGTTATACATAAAACGAAACATAAGAGAATTAGGTAACCGTAGATAATTATAAGCATATTTCAAATAACTATTTGAAACAATCAAATCCTATATAAGTAGTATAAAAAAACTCATTACAATTCAATAAATTAAAAAAAATTCTTTATGTTTTCATTGCTTTAAAGAATTATTCATTATAGGCAAAAAAAGTAATTACATTAAAATTAATTTATCACAAGATCTTATTAAACATCATGTTCCAGCATAAAAATATAAACTAAAATGAAATATCCAGGAAAAAAATTCTTATAATTATCTAAAACAAACCCTAAATATTTTTGACATGTGAGAATTTTATTTTATATTTATTAACATGATGGATAAAAAATAATTATAATTTTAGTAAAAAGATACATAATAACACATCAAGGTACACCATCAATTGTAATTTTATTTTTTTAGATTTATAGAATCAAATAATATATGCAAAATCGTGAAATTCATGGTCTATATCAATTACTGAAATATTGAAAATAAATTTATTCCTAGGTAGGTCATTAATTCTAATGTATAAATTAATCAAGATAATTCAAAAAAATTATCTTATTCCAAAAAAATATTATTTTCACTAATCATTCAACTTGGAATTCAACAATTCAAATGAATTTAGATTATGAAAAAAATTGTGATTAATTACCAGCTTAAAATAATGAATTGGAGATTTAAAAGATCCCCTAATTTAATTATAATTTCAATTTTATCTGATCATGAATAGACAAGTGATAAGAGAACAAATTCAACGGATAGTATTCCCAAACCAATTGAAATAATAGATAATCAAAATAAAAACAGCCTCCCAAAACAACAATTCAAAACATATATTATAAAAAGAGGAACAATAACAAAAAAAATTGTATTTTAAGGGGAAAAGAGGAATGAGAATGGGAGAAGACATATGAATTTACCATGATTTAATACTTCGATCCAATGATGGAAGGGGTTTAAACTATTAAATGAATTACTATAGTATAGTGAGAGGCATTGAGGTTGGATATTTTTTGAGAGAAGGAGAGAAATATTAAACCATGTTTGAACAATCATAATATTTATTGGGTAAATATGAAATCCTTCACTACTATATGGTGAACTCCCAACAGTCCTGTGGTACCTTCTGTCAAAGAGAGATTCAGTTTTTTAAGTGATTAAAACCGATATATCATGAATCATTTATCCCTATTCCGAACATCATTTCTAGCAACCACGACCCACTATGAGGATAATCATTAGAATTAATGTTTTTAACCCCAAAACCCATAATAATATTGTGGTGAACCTTATACTACCAATGTGAAGCCATGGGAATCATTGAGTCCCATGCCATGAAAAACATTACGAACATGGTTTATCTTCTTGGTTTCCCATCCCCATGTCTCACAACTAATACCCTAAAGAAAAATACCTTCCAAAACAATGAGAATAAATATTTTTCTAATTGTGGTGAACTTATAGTCCATAAGACTAATTCCACGACCAATATTAGAGCACCCTAGACCATAACCGCCTTCCCCATACTGAAACATTCCAAAAGATCCAAAATATCTTCCACTACATCGAAAAACAGGGATTTTAGACCATTAAAATTCCAAAAAGATTTTACAACCTCCATAAATCCTTTAAAATTAGTTTTGACACTTTCGAGACCACATAGAATAGATATTTTCGACTATAAAAAATCTTTCCTTACTTAAGATACCCTATAAATAATTCTCATCCCTAGGGAATATATAATAACTCTCAGAATAGTTGCAAAGGGGTTCTAAAACCCACATAGTAAGATATCATTCAAATATATTTCTACATTGGAATAGGTCATCCCCACTATATGTGGAAAGAGAGAATGGACATGAAACATCACCATGGAAGGAATAGAATCAAATTTAAATATCACCAAAATTTTAGAGGATATCATATCTACAAAGGGAAAACCAATAAAAAATATGAACATATATGGTTTTTGAGAATGCACCTATGAATCTCAATCTCGTGTTCTCTCTCTGAAACAATATTATCTCTATTGGACATGAGACAATGGTGTGACATACTCATTAAGCACTTTCTCCTAAAATTATTGTATCATTATACCACAATACATCGAGGTCATACCTTCTTCATCATTGATCTAATCTCCAAAAATTATGTTGGGATATTCAAGAAGATGTAAATGAAACTAAAATATATAGAATACACCCTGAATGTGTATCATATAATGGGGATTTGAAAAATAATACTCTAGGACTCCATCTAAATATGTCTCCTTGAAAAGAAAATTGTGCCTAAGAGAAAATATATTCATAGGACCCAAACATTTCTTCTAATGATGACAAGAAACCATAAAAACATATAATCTATAACAAGGAAGTACAAATGCATCATCTTGTAACCAACATATGAATTATGAATATTCTACCCAACCTCAAATCATTATGAGATCTCCCATACCTTCTCCATATAATCTAAAAAAATTATGATATGAGAAAATAGTACTCATCGGCCTTTTTCCAGCACATTAGATAAAGGAAATTTCAACCATACAAAGAATCAACTATTTTGATTCTGATATTATAGTGATATATATTTTTATAAGAAAACTAGAAAAGGGTAGATTATTTACCCATAACCCTCGAAAATATAAAAGTCACACATAAATCATGTAAACAATATTTTTGATAGATTTATATTTATATACCTTATTATATGGATGGAAAGTTAATATGAGGATTCAATCAGAGCCAATACCATTCAGGATACCTCTCCACATAATCGACATAATATAGGGATCATGAACAGTGATGATCATCTTCAAAAGCCTATTAATAGTCTCCATATTCTCTAGGTATGTCATGGTCAAAACCTCAATTGAGATTGAATCATTGATCAAAAATATGTGTGATGATTTAATCCAATGGTCTATGATTACCCATATAGATTCATAAACACCCCATGATCTAGGAATTCTAGTTATGATGTCAATAGAAATTTCAACCCACATCCATTTGGAAATATCAAGTACCTAAGGAAACCCTCCCATGATTTTATTCTTAAACTTCATCTTAAAGAAGTTCAAATAAAATGAGAAAATCATCTTAACTATGAAATAAAAACAAAACCACCATAATTAAGTCATCGTATCATGACACTTCTCACGATAATAGGTTGTACTGATATTGTAGAATTGGAAAACTCGTGAAACCAGTTCACAAAACACTGATGTTGGAAAAAAAATTCTTTTTAATACCACAAGATCATGTACATCCCCAAAACATCATGTGGGATTTTCACCACAAATAAATCAATCATGAAAGAATACTAGCAAGATATCCCCTAGATGTTACTCTTAAACTTGTTACACTATGGATAAACCATCCTTCAGCATGTAAAGTTATCAATTAAAAAAACATGTTACATCTATTTGATTACTATATACGTGTATCTAGACTAATTCACAACACCACCAAAAAACATACAACTCATTGAAACTACCCCAACAATCCATTTACCATGTTTAAAGACAATTTAAAATATATTACTCTACAATCCCCCATTCAAAAAAAAATTCATAGATAAAAGTCACGTTTGGAGAAGACATACATGAGGATTGTTTGGATCTATGAAAACCTAGAAAATGTTCATAGATATGGTAAAATGTACACAAAAAATTGAAAACTCTACCAAAACAAGCCCATGGTTGTGTATAGAAGATGTACATTCACGAGGTCATAACTACGATGACCCAAAAGGGATAAATTCACTCAATTACGCCATCATGTAACTAAACCCAAGATGTGAATATTTAGTAAATATCGAATGAAATTCCATTTCAATGGAGATAATGAGTCAGATTATGGAACCAAATTTCATGTAAATACTCAATATTATCCTAAAAAATTCTTGTACACACAAATTCATTGTATATTCAAATCAACTATATCATAGACTGCATAATCCAGTATAATTGAGGTATAAATCTCCAATATTAAAAGACTATACCAAGGAAACACCACACTTGTGCCCCATTCGTGGGTGATACCCAAGATAACACATCCTTAATATTCAAAGGATAAATTTCAAAACTACAATGATAGATCTCATTCCCCATGAAATAGATCTCACATGCCTAGAAAAAAAAACTTTAACATCATCCAAAATAACTGATGAAATCAAAGAACTTCCAACATAGACTGGAGATGCTCTAAGTCATCATATTTTGACATAGATAACAGAATGTTGTTGCATATAACCACCAACATAAACTGGTCCATATACGCATTGAAGACTCCCTATATTAACCCCATAATAATATATCATGTTTCTCTTACATTGTAATACTTCAAAATGAACTCATAATAGCCCCAAATCTATTTTAAATAATTATTCATTAAGTAATCATCATTTACTCAAATATGATAACACCCATACCATATGATGATCATCATAATGTATATCGATGTCATATATATGTAAAACAATACTCAATTAAGGTAATATAGTAATAACAACTCAATATAACTTGAATCAAATAATGATAATCGACACACAACATTATAATAACACTGCAATTATTATGAAATAAAATGGAGGTTTCCTAAGGTGATACACTAATATGTATGAATCATCATTAAAATAAATCCTTTAATTGAATTAGTGTCTACTACAACATGAGAGGGGGTAGCTAAAATAGATAAATTAAAATCTATGAAATTTTAAAATATATCTTTATGCCAAAAAATACATCCTTTCAATGTCTTAGTGTCATAATATCTTAATTGGTGACATTCGAGTGTTATAATATGACCATGGGATACAGTGCCAACTAACCGTATAGTAAACACAATTTCACCTCATTCTTCAGGGAAGATAGATACCCAATGAACATTTGTCTCATCCTTAGTTCTCTCTCACCAATGAACATTTATTAATCTCTATCGTTATATTCCAATACGAGAGGCTGAATAAAAAAATCCATGAAATCATATACAAAAAACAACCAATAAATGATGAGGATGATGTATTTTGGAAAAAATATATAGAGATAAGAAATATCTTAATGAGAAGTGTTGTTCTAGAATCATTTCCCAGTATTTCCAGACATTAAACAAACTAGAACTACCAATAACTTATATGGTCAACTCTATGTGAACTGAAGCCTCTCCGGATCATGGTCCAATGAATGTATTAGAGTATGTGAAAAAATGGAGTTAATTGATCAAAAATAAAAAATTTCATAAACAATGGAAGAATATATGTAGATAAAACATCATGCACTATCTAGAACAACAAGCATTGACTGCACTAATGTATTGATCTAAACACACACTATGTCACGACCTCCAATGATCTAATGTTGACAGCAACCATGGTCGCTCTCTACCTATTGACTATAAATATGGGAAATATTATGGTGATTTTTTCATCCATTGCCATCTCCCATCTACTGATCAAAATAATGATTGAACTAATTCTAATACAACCTCATCTGAAACTGCAGTATTTATTATACCAGGATCCATCCACCATCATAATTGTAACTACTAAAAAAAATTTGTAACTATTTGTTATAATGGGGACAACATCCCATGGGACACCACATAATTACAATACTATAACATTTTAATGTATATCATATGAAAAATATACCTTGATTTTGTCATTAAATTTATAAGGAAAAATTTTTATCTTGTGTCACATGATACATTGACTTCCTTGTATAGCTTGTGTTACTTGCAAGATTGAGTTTTGATGAACAACAACATAAAGTTAATATTATTATTTAATATGATATTTATCACCAAAAATTGGGATGGTGGTTATGGAATGGATTATCTTACTTGTCAAAAAAACATTTTTCTAAAAAAATATATTAATTATAAATAATAATATAAATGATTTAAAATAAATATAAATATTTTCAAAAAAATATATTTTCCTAAAAGATGATTTATTAATGTTGGGAACACATTATTTAAAATTATTCTTTAAAATTTATATAAAATTTATATCTAACAAAAGAAAACATTTTTTATATTGGAAAATAAAAATTATCTTAGTTTCTATTTTTTGGAATTTTTCTAAAATATTTAATTTTTATTAATATTGAAAAATTTTAAACATTAATTAAATATTGACTTTTAATTTAAATAATTTATACTTTTATAATATATTTTGAATTGGTTTAAAAGTATAATTAGTTCAATTTTATAAAATTTAATGTAATTATGTTTATTGGTATCAATTTCAAAATGAATTCATATATTACAACATTGTAAACATTTTAACATCTTCTCTTTAAAAATTTGATTTTTCATCACGTTAGTTAGATTAATTTTAAAAACAATTTCTACTACATAAAATTGATTTTGAACAAATGTATTCCATGTTTCAATTAATAATAATTTATAATACCTAATAAGATAAAACTAATATTTTACAACAGTGATTAGAGACAACAACTATAATTAACTACAATTATTAAGGTAAAAATGTTTATCAATGAATTAAACATTAAACATAATGGAAAGAATGACCTAAAATTTTTTCCTACACCATTTTTCTAGATATATATTGATCATATCCATTATATGCTAAAAACTAGGCCATTATAGGCGAATTGATAAATGAAAATAACATTTTTATAATTCACTCAATCAAAACTATTACGCGGGTGCCGCTTACCCCAATTATTAAAGGTTACCCACACTCCTCCACTCTTTAGACAATAAAAACCAATTTATTTTTCAATTATATTCCAAAGTCCAATCCCAAAATTGTTTCCCTAATCATATAATAGGTATATTTTTTTAAAATTTATCATATGAAGGATTTATTAAAAACATAAAAAGGATACACAAAGAAGACGAGGTTAAATCACATTCTACCAAAATACAGTGTAAGGTAAGGGTTTCTCTTCTCAGTTTTCATGTTGTGATACATTAGTATTATTCAACACTTATTTCATCTTTTTAGAGCATATACTTCTCATTTTTGTTTGTTATACTATGAATACATTTATCATCATGATAAAATGTTTCAGTTGAGGTTATTTGTTTCATGGGACATTCAATATAAAATTTTACAATGTTGTAATTATTTAATTTACCATATCATCATTATTAAAGATATTTTTGGTATACATATCCATTGGGGAAGTTATTAGAAATTTCTATCAAAAAATAAATCCATTTTATTAAACTCTGGTAATTAATCATATTTTCATCTAATAGTGTAATTTTTCTGGTCCGTGGTACTCAAAATAATTGAGAAAATATTTTATTGAAAATACAACATCATCTCACTCTTCATTCAGATATCTATTTTCTTCCAAAAACTAACATTTCAAAACATAAATTTCATTACCCTTTTCAATATGATATATCAAATAAATATTTACCCTTCTTCCCATTTATAATTTTTTCTCATGGGAACTTTTTGTCGTTATCAAATCAAGGAACTTTTAAAACCATTTTACAATGAAGAAGGTAATTTCATTTTATTATGTAAGTAATTTACCCAATTTATAACTAATATGACAATAATTTCATGGAAGAATCATTTTCATGTTTACAAGGTAATTTTTAATGAAACATTTTTCATTTTATTGTAGAGATATATATTTTTAAAGTTATTTTTAAGGGAAATATTTTTCATAATTTTTTTTAAAGTAGATTTCAAAATAAAAAGAATATTTTACTCATGAATATTTTTAATGAATTTTAATGTAATTATGTTCTTCATAGGTGATAAAAATTCCCTTAACTATATGGTTATAGATTATAAAGATATCATGGTTAATATTTCTCTCGAAGGTTCAAGATTAGATTGAATGTAGATGTATTATTTTGATAAAATTCAATTTAATATATATATTATTTGATATTTCCATTTATTGGTGAATGTATTAACATTTAATATGATATTTTTTAAATAAATATTTATATTGATAATGTTTCAGCCCATTAATATGAAAAATTATCTATACATTATATGTAATGGGTGGGGCCCATATAGATATCCCTTTGATGCATCAATATGTTTTTTGGACAAAAAAGATATATGGTTTTAGCCTTTCCATTACCAATTTATTATATTTAATGAATAAAATCCTTGATGATATAATATTTCTTGGAACAAATCCTTGATGAAATTATATTTTAATGTACTGACCTATGAGGTTTTTAATGTCTTGGTATGAACCCTCAAAGATATTTTCTTGATATCCATCTTAAGGAATTCACTTATTGATATTCCATTTGATAATTAGATTTGTTATAATATATTTGGATACATTTTTTGCTCATGTGAATATTTATATTAAATTATTTGATCACTTTTTATTCCTTTGAAATTGAGCTCACAATATTAATATAAGGGATTTTGTTTTAATAACTTTCCCTTATATATATTTTATATCTTATTTTTTTATAGCATCCTTTAAAAAAATACCCAAACTGTGCATCAGAGATAACAAAATTCTTATATTATAATTTCAATACGATATAAGGACATATTCTATGATTAGTTATCTAGGATATTGTAATGGAGATAATGGAATTCTAAAAAAATATTTTTTTATTCTTTGAAATGAAATGTAAATTTCAAATATGTATATATTTTGTAAAGAATATTAATCTATTCCTTAATTATGTGATTACTTATATATAATTACTTTGTATTGAAGTACAAAATGGGATCTGGTCTCCTAGGGGTAGGGTCTCTACAATTGGTATTAGATAGTGTTCAATAGTAATATCAGCAACTATATTTAGGAAAACTTACAATATGGAAAATTACCCTAAAATAAAACCTGAAGACATGTATAGAAAGATCATCAAGCGATTTTTGTAAGAAAATGATTTCATTGGGTTTCCTAGTAACATATCTATATATGTATACTATAAGTGTACATTTTTTGGCACTGAGGTAACTTGGGGTAATAACTCTGTAAAAAGTGGTTCGGGGTTTACTCGAGCATTTCCTTATACAAAAAGATGGTCTTTAATCTACACCTGTTTTAAAACTATTTGGGAATCTTCTTAGGAGTATTCGCATTTTATTATCAACCCAACATGAAGGATTTGAAAACATGTATCATCCCAAAAACCAATTTAATGATTATAATATTATCTATGTTATGTTTTTCACCAGTTGTTGGATTATACATTATGTTTCATAATGTTAATATCAATTATATCGTATCCCAATATATATAAGATCGGATTAATGGATGGAATGGGAACCTGTATCAATACAAAAAATACATATAGTTATTTCCATTGGGAAAAAATATAAAGATGATAGATTTAGAAATTTATATGGAATTGATAAAATTACAACCTTAATGGGGTATCTAACTCTGGTTGAGACATATAATATTTCTAATATGGAAAATACTATTGATCCAAAATATTGTGTAATAATAATTGAATAGCTCTCGCAAACCACCCCACCACTATTCTTTGTGAATATAAATCCATTATTAGCTGATAAATGGGTATGTCCTTGGATAATATTTTCTTCACTCATGGAAGTAGTGAAATAGAAAAATTTATCATAGTAGTTTATTATATCTTAGGGGATGTGGATCAATAGCGACCCTTCATTAAAAATATGATGGACGTTGTTGAAATATTAATCATGGATTAGAACGAGTTCATGGTCACATTCTTGGGAAAATATATTCCGTTTGAGAAATGATCCGATAAAAAATGATAGTTCCTAATTCTATGATAGAAAGATGAAAAATTTGTTTTCTATGTATGAAGACAACATTACAAGGTTAAAAAGGAATGTTGCAGACTAAATAAGTAATAAAAAGATACTGATTAATAATATCATAGATGGGATTAAGTAAATTTATATATAGTCACTGGTCTCATGAAAATATCAATATATGAAGACATAGTATCATGTTTTATTTATAATGATATACAATTCATCATGTCTTATTTAATAAAAGGGAAACATGATAATAAAATGATACCATATAAAAAGGTGGATAAACATAATAAGGGAAGAATTATTTTTGAAAATGTGGTATTTATGGAAGGAATCAACTCAGAACATGTTTAAAAGGAAAATGAAATTCATAAGTGTTGAGAAAATAACCACCATGATCTATATTTCTAGGAAAATAATGAATTTTCTATTATTCGGTGATTTATAAAAAGGTTATAGGGCACCATTAAAATTAATACCTTATGAACCAAGGGACTATACCTCATATGATTTTAATGTACCAAGTTAAATATAATGGTATTACTACTGATGAAGTGTAATGATTGTTGTTATTAAATTTTGATTTCAAATTAATGAATATAATAATTAATGATGTTATGGTTTTGAAAATTATGAAATTTATAATTGTTGTATAATAAACATTTTTCAATATCTATCTTGTATCATGTGTTCAAATGTACCAACAAAATATAAAAATTATTCAACTGAACATTAAAACTCATTTAAAAAACATGTTTGAGCGAATGATAACCATTAATAAGTCCTAATGTTGAGTTAATTAATTTAATATAAGGATATGATTGAAATTTATAAATTAAATTGGAATATATTAACTAACATGTAAATTATTAATTATATTTTCCTTATGGAAATTCAATAATCAATTTTTTAATATTATAGATCGTATGTTTTTTGAAGGGTCATAAGATTAAACAATTATTAAATAGTTTAAGTTTAAATATGTATGAGTTTTAATGAGATTAATTTATTTCATTTTATATCTTTTTCTTTCCATATTGGACATAAAAATAATTAGAGATCTATTGAACGACTTATTGTTATTTTGTGGATATTATGATCCTTAAAAACTGAATTTTGGAGCTTTAGGGAAAAAATTGTCCTTGAATATTCATTTCATTGAATAATAGATGAATTTAAAACTGATTTAAGAAAAACCAAAGGATGAAATTTTGATAGTAAATTAGAAACATTTCATATATGAATATTTCTTTATAATAATAGACTGTAAAATAATTCCTTAACTATATGATAAGGTTCTTGAATAAAATTATCATATGGCAATTATTTATGATGATATTAATGACATATTTATTTCCTATTTTCTTGGATTTTTTATTGTTTTAACACATATATTTATCACCCACATTACAGTAATTAATTTTCTCTATCACTCTCCATCAATATTTGGTGTTAATTTTCTCGTCAGTGTCTATGTTTTCATTTCCTGTCTATAATATCCTAATAAAAAACCTAGCGTAGTGACTATTCCAATCAACTTTAGAAATTTCATTATTCATGTATAAAGTGCATATTTTTTAATCCCATTTATAATGATATTTTTTCAACAGTGGTACATTTAAATTTCAAACACGTGATTTACATGATGATGATTGCATTTTAAGGATGTAATTTATTTAAGATGGGGAAAATGTAACTCCCCAAAATTATAAAAGAAGAATATTTTATTAAATATTGTATCTTACATACAACATTATGCTATCCTACAATGCATGAAACACATTCTATATCAATATTTACATATCGGAATGTCTTCATTTGGTAACATGTGTTAAATACAAGGCTGAGTTTTACAAAAAAATTATACTATAATTATTTTTATTTAATATAATAGAAATGTCTATGGTGATGGAATTTAACGTACGGATATTATTACCTAACAAATTAAAATATATTTTTTTACAAAAAATTACTTTTTATAAATTATATTATAAATAAAAACAATCATTTAAATGAAAAAATAAAAGGTTTCAAATAACAATATTTTCCAAATTGATGGTCTAGTCGTGCTTGGTACAAATAAGTTGAAACTATTTTTTACTGATTTAATAAAATTTATGTGATTAATTATATTATGTTTTGAAATATGAATCTTGAAATTATCTTAGGGTTAATTTTTGGTATATTTCCAAAATATATCATTTTTTGAGGAATCATGAAAAATAATGAATTTAAATAGAAAACTAATTTATATTTTAAATAATTTAATATTTAAAAGAATATTTTGAATTGGTTCTAAAGTAAAATATGCTAAATTGTATATAAATAATTCCAATTTAGTCCATTATAATAAATTTATATTTAATTTAAATATATAAAATAATTATAAACTTTTGGGAAATTTAACTTCAAACCCCCAAAACTCATCACATATATGTGATTAATTTTAAAATAAATTTTTTTCATTATGTGAATTAAATTTATTCAAATGGATTCAATGATTTTATTATAGAAAATTTATATTTTTTAATATGGAAAAATAAAATTTTTACCAATGTGATTACTTAAAATATTGAAAATTTTAATTTCAATAGTAGTAAAGAAGAGTTTACTAAGGGAACATAAAATATTTATATGAATTAATGACATAGAAACAATTCCAACTACCATTGTATGGAAATATTTATACCCTATCACATATTGTTTTGAGAATGTACAATTACATTGATCTTGTATAATTAAAAAATGTTGTTGGAATACATTTGTTCACAAACAATTATTAGTGTGCCTCTCACTCTACATATAAAATGGCATCTCATTTCTTACTCTCTTCAAACCTTGATACCCAATTTCTTTGGCCAAGACCAATCCAAACCACAATCCAAATCCCACCCCTAATTCTAGAATCTATATATTGGGTATAAGTCTGTCCTAGTAAGTAATTAGTGTAACCCTAAGGATTATACGCAATGAAGATGATGTTGAATATCATTCAACCAAAAGGAAGAATGAGGTATGTGTTTGGTGTCTCCATTTTACTTCATTGAGGAAAAATCTATATTCACCCCTTATTTATTTTTTTAGAGTTTTTATAATTTCCATTTTTTGGATAGATCTAGAATTTATTTTTCATCATGGTTTTTTATTTTTCATTTTATTTTTTTCATTTTATGCGGATTTTGTTAAAAAAAAGTATCCATGCCATAATATTCTAATTAACAATCCCATTATTATTAAATATGATTTGTGTTTAATTATCCCGCTAGAAACATTTTTGATATTTTCATCTTGAAATAAATCTATGTTAGTATAATGTGTTTATTAAAGGAATTCTCAAGTAAATATTTCAAATTGTTTACACTGTGGTACTATAAATAATAGATATATTTTTTTATGAAAATATAGTTATATTTCTACCATTGGTCAAGAATATATTTTCATCCCGAACAATGGTTTAGGAATGTGTTTGAAATATATTTTTTACCATTTTAAAAAATTATCTATTTAAAAAATAAATATTTTTTTCAAAAGTGTTTTAAAATTAATATTCTAATCGATTTTTGATAAAAGCACATTTCTAATCTTTCTTCAATGAAAATTTAATTTTTTTAACATGTAAGGAATGAATATAATTAACCACTAACATGGTCGTAATTTCATTTTATATTTCATTTCTAGTTTTAATCGTAATATGTATGGAATATATTTTCTTTATAATTTTTAAATTCTTAATTTTTAAATGTGATTTTCAATGAAAATGATTTTCAAAATGTTTTATGTTTTATAAAGTTATCTTCAAAATGAATAATATAGTTTCGTCAAGAATATTTTTTCATATATATATATTTATGGTATTTGTATTCATCCTTACGAGACCATTTAACCATAAATCAGTGAGTATATGATTTATTTTTTTACCCATTATATTTCTCTAGATGGTCTATGAACAGTTTTTCTAGAGATATTATATTTTTAATACCATTCACACTACACCTGTTTGTATATTATTAAGTATTTTAATAGGTAAATGTACTAAAATTTCATATGATAATATTTAATTGGATTTATTTCTTTGATTATGCCATACAACCTTCATATAAGGAATTCAATTAACTTATTAAGGAATGGATGGGGCCCGATATAGATATATCCTCGATGCATCGATATGTTTCATGAGGAAAACTAGATATGGTTTTTTCCAAGGACCTACCCATTTATTAAATGACAGGGATATATGTGTCGGTTTTGTAATTTGTCTTGGCATGAATCCTAGATAGTATTATATGTATTCGAATGATGCCTCAACAATATTATATGTATTTGAAGGAATCCTAGATGGTATGTTTTATATATCATTCATTATATATTCCATCTTTACAAAAACAAATTGATATTCCATGAAATTATTTGATTAGTTAAAATATTGATGGTTAATGTTCATGCTCAAGGGATTATTTATATGTAATTATATGATAAACATTTAGTCTATCTATATTATTATCATGTTATTAGAGTAATGGAGTCGGATTTAGTTATTTGAAATTCCGGTTTTATTATAGCATATTTATGAATAGAATACACTGTAAATTTAACTTCACTGAGCATTGTGGATCACCCCTTTATTATGTTTTATTTTCCATATGGTCCAAAATACTATTTTTGTAGATATGCAGGGATGTTCTATGTGGTATAATCGAATTATAAATTATAATTTTTAATGTATCTTATATGTTAAAATGATATGTAAATGTCAATTATGTTCCTTTTTTTATAAAGATTACTACCTTATTCAGTCATTGTAGATGTGATTCTTTGTATATTATGTCAATGTAAGGAAGTAAACCAAATAGATTCAGGATACCAGGGTCAATGTTTCTACAACATCAGGATATGTAATCTACAATATATTCAATGGTTGTGGATAATAATCAATAGATCATAGGGTATGAGTTGAAGAAGGCTATAACCTACCCCAAACTGACTGAAATGACTTCTTCTAGAATTAATATCAAGAAAAATTATTCATAAATCAACTCTATAAATAGTTTTAGAGACTCCCTGCTCATAATAATCTAGTCCTTTTCAATGTCATGTCAATGAAATCTAACCTATCCAATTCCACAACCTATGGATTCTACATAAATAGTGTGACCCAGTACTGGTTCACTAGACTTAATGACTCCTTGGAATGTCAATCCTGAGCCTCATAATGTATAAAAATTATTAATCATAATGTATATTGTTTTTATTGTATATATTAAAAAGAAAGATGTTTGAATTCCCCTAAATAAGGGAAAGGATATGATTTTATAAAGGCTCAATAGAATTCAATGTTAAAAAATCAGCCACAGTATCTTCCCTAAATATATCCCAAAAAACCAACATTTTGTGATCCTTGAAGAAAACAATCCATAATTACTAAGATGAATAATTTAGCACCATCAATGTTAATATAAAACAGTACTCTTTATGACCATGAATATAATATACGGTTTTATCCACTTGATATAATTAGTCATTTATCACCTAATTTAAATATAAATCAAAGGTACTTTTTGATACAATGACCCCAAAACACTTATATTTCCCTACAACATGTTTCTTCATCAATGACCTCCATACTATGGTGATCCATTGGAACATCCTTTTGAATATAATCTTTTTGAGCCAGATAGTGATTTCAATCGATTACTATATCTTTAAAAAAATTATTACTCTTATAAATGTGGAAAGCATTTAATGGTGATAAATTAATTCCCCAAAAAAATTTAATGTATTTCCCATTGTCTGATATAATTCAAACATTGTTATAAAATTCCCATGATTCATGATACACACATCGAACTCTACCATGTAAGGAATATGAATTTTATTGTCAGTTTTTTCCAACACGAATCACCTAAAATATGATCACATGTTTTATAAAATCATGAATCTATATTACACTACATTTATATATCACTTACAATGCCTAAATGATACTATTGACCTATCAACCCATGAATCATAACTACTGCCAAAAAAATCCTCAAATCAATCACTCAACCATCACCTTTGATATCGCATCTTATTTACCCCTTAATTATTAATCTACACCTCAGAGGTCGAATATTGAGAAAGACATATAATAACCCATGAATCCCACCCTTTATTGGATACGGAGTGCTTACACATTCCTAGGATATATCAAATAGAAACAATTTAATAATGTAACTCTATAATGTTTATGGAGTAAGAGATAATATGATATGAACGATTAACTAACACCATAAATAATGATATATGATATCCTAAAACATGTAACGTCATATAAAGATAAAAATAATGACAGACATTAAAAAAATGATAATGTATGTTGATACAAAAAACAAAAGAAACTTTTGATATTTTTTCAACAACTCATATGAGAATGTAATATCTATTAAGATCTCAAAATTATTCCATTAAACATTAAAACAGTTTAAATTTATGTAACATGTATCTTCAGTTGAGAATAACATGTATCTTCAATTGGAAACACATTGAATCTATTTGGGAAAAGATTAAAAGAGGCTGATTAAATCTTATCGAATAGAAAAATGAAACTGTAAATAACACATAGTTGTAAACAATTCTATATGAAAATAATTTACAGATATAAAGGTACAAATATTTCAATTATCCACTAGTTTTTCTCTCTAACAACCAATCTCTTATGTCCTATGTTCGTCCCTCATATAAATCATCCTACACTTCATGATGTTACAACATTGTCATTACTACATCTTGTACGACCAAAAATATCATCGTTATATCACCACTAGAAACCTTGTATACGGACTAATGTCGTTAACACCTATCTAAATTCATTATAACTTATGAAATAACAACCCTTATATGTATGATGATGGGAATTTGGATCCCCTATGATCAGATAGATGAATGCACTATACTGGAAGCTATTACACCTCTCCCATAATAGTATAGTATGTTATGAATAATCAAATTCCTATTAAGAATAAATGATATACAAAAAGACATAATTTCATTGAATAATCATTTTCATCTACATATAAATTGAGGCCAGTTTATAATTATCAGTCAACCTTTTAATCCATATACTTCATGGATGATCAATAATGTACCCCCCAATCACTAGGTTGTTAACTTCCTTATCCACATGGCTGGGGTAACATATGAAATTAAAAAATATTGAATAATATTGTGGTTAAATGGACAATGAGAAACTATCTAACAACACTAGAATACAATTATATCATCACATAGTACCAATGGATGCCGCTATTAAGAAACACATGCCAATCAGTAATACAGGCTTCAACAAAGCTATTTATTAATTAATAGTCAATTGATTAATTCAATGCATCATTTTCTAATATTTATATATTAATATTTTCATGCTTAATGTTTATGAAAAAATTAATTTTATTTATTATATTATCGGTTAAGTATTATATTTTAGGAACAATACGAACCAACCCAATTCATTTATTAGTACATTTTGCATTTATTATTCATCAGGGTACTCTAGGAATCATCATAATATACCACATAATAGATTTATTCACAGTGCATTGTGTCTATTGTGTCCCCCAATTGGGAATTACTCTAGAAAACATCATAATACCATCAATCTGTTAATAAATTTTTGAAATTTAGTTTAGAAATCAATAATTTATTTTTATTATATATTGATGAATAATCCCTTCTCTGACTTCATATCAACATCCCTGGTTTCCTAAATCATTTCACATAGAATAATCCAACCTTCCTTAATTATCATATACCATCTCTTCATCATGTGTTCCCATAA
Organism: Viscum album; assembly: GCA_963277665.1. Taxonomy (NCBI): domain Eukaryota; kingdom Viridiplantae; phylum Streptophyta; class Magnoliopsida; order Santalales; family Viscaceae; genus Viscum; species Viscum album. The sequence continues at coordinate 471,504,811 of OY728155.1, forward strand.
AATTTCCCATCCATCATGTATATTTTCATACAAAATGGCCCTTGGTCTCTAATAAATTTCTCATTATTGATCCCTAAAAAAATAATGTAATTTTAAAAAATAGATAATACTAAAAATACCTATAAAAAACATAGATTTCTAATTTATTTTCCACACACATGTGAGAGAACTAAGTCCATAAAATTGAGGTATTTAAGAAAAACATTATAATAAAAGAGATCATTTTGGAAACATTTAATCCTGAACTTTAAAAAAACAATTTCATATGTAATAAACCAGTTCATTATAAATAGCATAGTATAATAAAGAAATCAAAGGTAATTCAATAAGCATAACAATCCATATAATACCATAAATATGATATCAAAATTTATTTCAACTAAAAAAATATAAGGTGATAAGTAGAATACCGCCATAAGCATCATCAATTAAAAATAATCTTTGGGATTTTTTAATAGTTTCATGAAATTAACTATGTTAAACTAACAAAAATAAAGTAGCAACGAAACATATATTTCACTAACATACTATTCATAAATAGGAACTATAAAAACAAAAACTACAAGACTTAAAAATAAAAACCTTTTATTTATTTACTGAAAATAATCATTAATTAATTTCAATAAGGGATTATTGTCTTTCCAAATAATAAACTATTAGAACTATAATTAATTGTCATTATAAAAAAATAGATAACATTACAACTTCTATCAACATAATTTGTTAATTTTAAATTCAATTTTTCAAAATCAATATCATTTAAGTTATTACATGTGATTCAAGGTTAAAATAAATTTTATGATTAATGAAAATAAACTTCTTTTATGTAATGAGATTTATTCAATTGATTAAATTAATAATGAGAATGCAACATTATATTTTTATTCCATATATGTTTCCTAATATTGAGTAGTTTTTCAATATGGGGTTACTTTTTCAGATTGTTACATTTCATGTTCAGTCACATAATCATATAAAAGCTGATAAATCGGGATTATTTAACACATTAAAACGAAGAGATTGATATGTAAAGGATACCTGGCCCAGATTATAATCCCAATGTTTCTAAACAAATAATAGACTATACGGAAAAATCCAACACCAAAGGAAAACTAAAAAATCAAAAGGAAATTCTACAATAACCTAGTAAGAAAACACAAAAATCAAAACCTACTCTAAACAGCAATTGAATATATATTATTCCTACAGAAATAGATTTCTGGTTGGATTGATGAAATATAAATCATGACTGATACAATATGGAAGATGATACCTTGATTATATAGTGAAATCCATTAAACGATGTGGTGTAAACTAATCAAGGAGTTACTGGATTTTGTTAAAGGTAAAAGGGAAATCTAGGGTTCAAGAGGAGGAGACAGAAATTGAACTATGACATGTTGATATGTCTACTTATAGCAAATTCTTGGTTTCCATGTAAAGTACTTGGTGAATTTCTAATAATCTTTTTGTTTCCTTAGTCAATGATAGAAGCAATTTTCATGTAATTTTAACCCCATGGATTATGTGACATTGACATGAATGTTAAACCACTTTAACTACCTCCATAGCCTCCATTATGAAATAACACCAAAACATAATTCATTTTACCTAGGAGGAACATATGTTGTGGTGATCCTAACACTACCACTCTCTAGTGGTGGGACTCAAGTAGTGTCTCTCCCAATATTCCTTCTAAAATTAGACTCTCAATCCAATTTCCCTTCCTTGTGTATCCCAGGTGAAGCCCAATGAAATATGATTATACGAATGGATATACAATCCTTATTGTTTATTGTGGTCCACTAAAGTTCCAAACTTCCATCACCATGGATAAATCTTTGACCCCAATCCAAAAACAACTTGTGTTTCACTAAATCCTACAATATTCTTTAGAAAAGAAATCGCTTCACCATGGTGATACTCAAAAAGGATAAAAATCATTTTAACAAATAAAATTCCAATAATATATATTTTAATTTTAATTCCATTGGAAAATGTAAATGTATATAAATTAGAAATTAAATACCTTTAAAAAGTTACATAGGAAATATAAGTCATATAATTCAAGAAACTATAATTTAAAAATACATTGAATAATTATTCAATAAATATTGTTTTATCATATTTTCTATTATATAATGAATGATAATATGTGAATTTCAATATCATTCCCCAATAGATAAATTAATAAGTGTTTCAAGGTGAATTCGCTAGAAACATATAATGGATAATTACATATTAAATTTCTTTAAATATAAACCCTTATCAATTTAATAATATTAAAATATAATTATTTTTTACATTAAAGTATTAATATTCTCTTTGTTTTTAGTCTACCAATTTCATTTATTTTAAATGAAAGGAGAAGAATGGAATTTTAGGAAAAATACCCAATAAATATACACTATACAATTATATAACTTTAATACCCATTTTTTATATAACATTTTCACGAGTAATGACATAGATTACAAAATTTGTTGATAGAAAATGTGACGATAATTTGAAGTCTTGTTTAATCCAGTTAGGAAACAATAAATTGTCCACCAGTTGGATCAATATCTACCATAAATATAACAATACCACCCTATAGAAATCACACATCCATAATAGAATAAATATAACGTATACATATGATTTTCTATATCACGATTTAATATTGAGTATTATTCCTCAAATGAGAATTGCAGCATTACAATGGATACTAAAAAATTAAACTGTGAGTGCAATGGGTTATCAAATGTATATTATATCAAAAGGAATGAAAATACATTGATATTAAAAAAATATTGGAATAATAAATCTGAAAATGAAAATGATACCACAATGAAAATGTAAATAGGACATTAAAATAGAGAGAAAGAGGACACTTACCTCATTTGATCTTCTTATTCTAGATCCAAACTGTAGAACAATCTAAACACCTCATGATTGAATAGTGATAAATGAGAGATACTCATTGAAGTATATATGAAATCAAAAATTCAAATATCATTTGTGATAAAAGAGACTAGGAGTCGGTATTTATATGTTTATTGTGTGGAATTGCATATAAGAAAGTTATGAGTAATTTAATTTCCCAATATCATAATTAATAAACTACCTCATTTGTGACCCATTAGCTTTCTTTTTTCCCTATAAAAATGTTTACTTCCTATTTTTTTTAAAACACTACCTAGTTTGAGTTATATTTTGATTAAAAGTATATTTTTTCATAATTACCATATTTCAATGCATTTCACCTATTGTTGACGTATTTTACAATTTTTATACAAAATTAAAAAATTCCACCCATTGGATAATTATGAAATGTTCATTAAAAATATGTAATCCATTTTTTATATATATCTTATAACTATGTACATTTTATCTTCCATATATGAGTGATACCATTAAACAAAAATATGTTATCAGAGTGAACCCTTCTTTATTCAAAATGAATCCAATCATAAATTCTACATAATAATTATATAACTAACCCCTTAATAATTAAAATTAATACTTCATGGTAATACCTGAAATGACTGTTCTTTCTTGTTATAGTTTATAAAACATTGATCTAGTTTTAATTTACAGTACCATGAACCTCTCCCATGGGTTTTTTCTCTTGATCCTCAGTTGTTGAAATTAATCATGGGGTCAGTCATAGGTGAACCATTGTTATGTTACATCTTTTAAATATCTGATAGTTGAAATTCATGAGGGATGTTTTTACTAGTTGATCATATGTGTTCTCAATTTTTTTTATAAACTATCTCATTTAATTACATATATTATAAATTAATTCTAATTGTCACATTAAAATGGGTATACTACCGAAAAACAAAATTACAAATATTCATAATTCCTAGTGGTCATAATACCCTATAGTCATGTACAAATTATATTTCCTCCAAATTCTTGCAAATAAAATAAATATAATACTCTAGATGGTACATATAATTTTTTAAATCTTTTGATATATTTATTTTGTGTCGTATATTACTAATAATTTGTATTATTATTATTATATCACTTAATGGATAAAAAGATCTAGGAGACATAAAAATTATACGTGGAATATTTATTATTTTTTATTATCCATTATTTGTTACGTAATTATTTTAAAAATTAAATTTTTTATTTATAATGCATTACATTGTAATAATACATACCAGTTCAATACAATAATTTGATATTTGTTTATAATATTATCTAAAATTTAAAAAACAATAATATTTAAATTATGTCTTCTTTAATAATATTTCATTAGAGATGTGTTATTTAATTGGGATCCAATCATCACAATGAAATTTTTTTTAACCTATAAATAGTCACTTAATGTTATAGGGAATGAGTTAATTAGTTTAACAAATTAAAACGAGAAAATGAATGTTTAAATTAATGAATATATAAAATGTTTATATTTATTGAGTTGACTATAAATTGATGCTTCCATATTTAATATTCATGATCCAATTTTGTGTTACTTATAACATTATCTTCCCCTTTCCCCATGATTTTATAGGATTATGATTTTATTTTTCCTTATTGAACCTCATATTGGATAATCAGATCATGTAATTACAAAACAACATACTATTTAAACATTAAATCAAAAGTAGTTAATTATGTTGTATTTTATTTCCCAATTTTTATTAGTCAACCACATTATGTATCTTATAAAATCAACTTCTTTACAGCCTTGTTTTCCAGATTAAAATTATATTATAGTTTGTTTGACATAATTATATAGGTTTTTATTCAAATATATATAGTTTATAAGTATTTGAATCTTTTATTTTCTAGGAGATATATATATATATATATATATTGAATTACCATAACACTCTATTTTAATCTTATTATCCCAAAAATCATTGAATATATTGAGTGTCTAATTTCAATTTCCAAAATTATTTCACTAGGAAAATTTACATGATATGTATAAATTTCAACAATAGATATTTATTTTCATAGATTTTATTTTAATAAAAATAATAATCAATAACTATTATATTTTTAAATAATATGTATAATCATATGACTGTAGTGTTAGTGTCATGGATTTTTCTTCAATATAAACAATAAATTACATCTTTTCTAGCTATAATAATCATCTCAATAATTTTATATGATAATACAATGAAATATATATTTTGAAACATAGGGGTATAATCATATTCCATAGGATTAGATCAACTCCATCATTTCACCTCAAGTGTTTACTGGGATTCCATGACTGATCTACTTCACCATAAAAATAAAATGTATATAATAAAATCACTTCATGTTCTGAAAAGTGAATTACATAACATATATTATTTCTTTTAAAAATATATAATCCATAAATTAGTGGATTTATGAAACACTAATTGAACTTAGATATTTTCCGAAGAAGGGATCAATTTTGAGTTGACCCTCTTTGTTTCATTTTGTCATTTGATTTATTTCATGTAACATTTCATTACAAAAAGTTGTTGGGTGAGCAAATCCTTAAGATTTCAAACACAAATTCGCATATTTTTAATTATTCATTAGTAAAATTATTTAATTAATTATAAATTATTTTTCACCATTTAATTCATAGTTCTTTAAAAATACTAATTCCAAAAATGATTAAATTGGTTAAAAAATAATACATTATTTATTAATGAAGAGTATTGTATATGTACATCTGAAAAAAATCATAATATATCATATTATTTGAAAACTTCTTTTCAATAACTATTGTAGTGGGTTAAACCTATGTATATTTAGGGTTTAATGTTTATATTTGTTAAACCAATCCATCAAGTTAAATAAACTATTCATTAATACAAATTGGGAATTCAAAAATATATTTTACATTAGTTTTTTGTAATTATATATCATTAATAACAAATAAATCACAATAATATAACCAAATATCATTTAATATAGGAAATATTATAGAATATTATAACATACATTATCATTGAATCCAATAACAATTGTAATAAAATTTAATACAGTAGAAATAGTTAGCATAATAAACATATAGCTATGAGAACATAATCATAAAATCAAAAATTGTATAATAATAACAATTGACCATAACAGGAACCATAACAAAAGTGTTATTTAAAAATATAATAATGTTTCAAATTCATAATTATATAAAATAATAATATATTTAAGGTAAATATTTATAGGTTATTATATAATTATAGTGAAAAATAATAGTATCATGTCCATGTATACGATTTCGAACAATTATTAATTCATCATATCCATGCATAGAAAAACAATCTCATGAGACATAAAGATTTACAGAATACATTATATTTCTATATTATTATATGAGATACCATAAATTAATTATAAGAATAATTATTTGGGTAATAATAACATCAAAATAATTAATATTTCTATCATTAAATATATAATATGTAAAAATAATAGGGTTTTCGTGATAAATTATAATTAAAAATAAAAAAATATCATCAAAATAAATAAAGTTGATGATTATAGGAAAATCTATCCCTCATGAAACATATGAAATATTATTGGATTATACCAAAAAATGATATTGTTACATAGGAAGGACAATTCATTGGATAAAAAGAAATTGAGTAATAATGTAGATGAAATATATAACACATTAGAAATAGTAATTTTAATACAGATAAAATATTAATAATTAGTTAAAATGGGTAATGTGATGCCAAATTGAAGAAAATATTGTATAATATTTTAATATAGAACCTGATAGTGTAGTATTTATAATCAAAATAGATGAATGTGGGGGAAGGATGGGTCCTAGAAATTAATGTAAAGGAATAGGGAGATAAACATAGAATATCAACCCCCTTGGTCAAAGTCAATGTATATAGGCTTTAAGAGATTAGAACAAATAAATTAAATTAAGTAATATAGATTACATTACTCATGTAACAAAATTAACTTGTAAATAGATTATAATTATTTTATATCAAAGGGGAAAAAATAAATTTTCCAATACCATGAAAGATATAATTGTTAAACATTCTCTAACTACATGTAATATTTTCCACGACTTTTTAATAAACTATTTTAGAACCATATTCTATATTTTTTACCTTTTATATTAATTATATTTTATCATTTATTATATATATATTTATAACACATTGTTTATTTTACTCATACAATATTAGTATCATTGAGATTATTTAACGTATTTTGGTTTTTACGTTTCAATTACCATCCATTAATAGTAATTTATTCTTCTTATGACGGGTTTTTTTACGTGAATCATAATTTTATAGTGATTTAAAAATCCCTATTTTTATATTTTTTAACTATTTATGTATTATTTTTAGAAAAAATGTTTCCAGTTTCCTAAAACCTTAATAATAATTATGAAATACATTACAGTGAAATTAATTTTATTTTAACCATTAATAAAGAGGATAAATTACAGAAGATACTAATTATAATCCCATATTATTAGTATTTATTTTATATTATTTATATTCGATGACAATTATTAACCTAATCATGTTGGTGGTTTAATAGAATAAAATAATTTTTTTTAAAAATGCATGTATATGAAAATAATGGTATATGATTATATAATCAGTTTTATATAATCATGATATTTTTAATAATTCGTTTCTTATTTTTAACATTCTATTTAAAATTATTTGGTAAGGTAGTATAAATGAATATTATAGAGAAAAACTCATTTTCTATTTGATGAAAACTTTTTCATCCTATAAAAACATCCTTTGTAATGGAGAATTTATGCCTCCTTATTATCATGATAACCTCCCAATCATGAAATAGATAACTATATATGGTAATTCCAGATGATATTGAACAGAAATATATAAAATATGTTATTTTTAATAGGTATATGATTGGTTTATTTTTGGATGATACTACATTACATATTTGAATATATTCATTCGTTAATGGAAAATAGTAATTCTGAGTAGGAAAGTGGTTAAAAAGGTTAATAAATGGGTAGGGTTGATTCAAAACATTAGATACTTTAACATTTATTTATTATAAGTTTTTTAAATCATATGTATGATATCAAATATGTTAATATTTTTACTATTTAAAGAGATAATTCACTATTGAACCCCTGGAAGAAAATTTTCAATAAGCATTTATTGAACCAAATATCTTATTTTATCTCTTGAATCATAATATGAAATGAATTTTTTCAAAATAATTTTAAAAATATTTCAAATTTTTTATTTAATATAAATTCTGTAACATGATTTAAATAAATATTTCTTAAATAAAAACAATTCATTATGTTATAAATGACTATTTCAGATATTACCAATCCTAAATGGTTAATAGCTATATTTAATATTTATTTTTAATATCGAATATATGATTTATAATAATTTATTTATTTCTAAAAATTAATTTTATTCCCATTATAAAAATTTAAATATTTATATTGATATTATATATTCCTAATAAATATACACATCAATCATATAGTAGTCACATTAGACCATTTAATTCATGTAAATAAATTTCAATACATCCATAAGAACCACTCATCCATCTCCGTAATTCATCCATAAAACATTATATAAAATTTATAAAGTATTAAATTAATTTTTTTGTCATTATCATTTGTATTTTTATAATGGGAGACCCCGTGGATGAATATATACAGGTTATTATTAATTTATTCACTTATGGTAATATTGTTTTTGTAATGATCATAGTATTTTCCATTCCTATATTTTTAAATATTAAAATTTCTTTTATGTATTTAATATGATATCAAAATTATTCAAAATTTATTTTATTTTACATTAGTATATTATTTTTATGAAGATATTCATTATATTTATGTAATGTTCATACACAATTTTAGAGAGTAACAACATGAGACTAGGAAGAACATCAACATTTATTCTCTATGACAAGAATAATTCAAGTTAATTATAGGAGTGTGAAGATCAGGTGTTGATAAAACAAAATATTAAAAATTAAAATATAATCCGCATAAATTTAATTAGGTCCATTTCTAATGGTGCATGAAACTCTTTCCCATGTAATTACACACTTACACCTCTACATTTTCATCAATGATATCAATCTCCTCTTAATTCGTACTAATCCCCTAGTCATTGGGGGTAATAAATAAAAGATTTACATATTTTATACATAGTATCTCAGATTAGTGCTTTTGAAAAATAATGAACATCATCTAATAGATTTCGTAAATTATTCAATTGCAATCATGGTGGACTTTTAAACAATTGTGTTCTATTCAAAAACATAGTTTAAAATATTTTCTTACCACTAAGAATAATTGGACATATAAAATTAGTAGTCCAATACTATATATAAATATGAATCCATAATATTGTTTTTGATCATTTTCAGGAACTAACATCTATATTGAATTCAGGGAATGAGGGATACACTATGATTTTTGAAATCATGACAACCTTTTGAAAATATACCTTATAACTATAGCTCCAATTCCAAAAAATATATATATATATGATACCCATCATCTTTAATATAATCCATTCATGGTATATCCCTCTCAGTCTCTAAAACTTTCTTAATAAAGTTTGTGTAAGTGGGTATGGTGAAAGGATTGGACCCATGATCAATATCTATGTGAAAAGGCCCATTTAAATATTCATCCATACAATAATTATCTATTTATTACATAGGAGAAGAGTGTAACATATTTGAAAATTATTCCATTTACTCATATAACCATGAACATCCCAATAATATAGAGATATGTTCCAACCATCAAACTGTATTATACAACCATGATAATAACTCTATTAGAAAATGAATAAATAACATCCCCCTGAAGTCATTTATAGATTAATTATTTAGGAAGTACTAAATCAACTAATTATAAGTCACTTCTCATAATAAACAATCTTTAAATTGAATATGATTTTCTACATGTTCGGAAATTGAAGAAAAATAAATCTCCTCTATAACAATATTATGATTATAAACTCTGATTAATGAATTAGCCTTCTTATAATATTAAATTATTCTCTTGAAACGTATAAAATTATATCATCTAAGAATTATCCAATTCAACATGAACATGTTGATAAACTAGTATAATATTCTTTAACTTCTTAAACATGTAAAATAAATAAAATAACTTCCCTTCAACCATATATATGTCTATAAACTAAATCTTTTTAATCCAAAATCATTGAAAAAATATTATCAATTTCAATATTATTAAAATAATTTCATATATAATTCCACATAAAAACATACACACAGATATATATATATATATATATATACGGATGATATATATTACACCAATGAATATACCCCATAACAGTACACTCATTATTAGTCTAGTTTATTATATGAACAATGTTATTGCATTGGATTACAGTGAACTTTCTATGTTTTACCATGTATCCCATTATTATGTCACATGGTAAAATCCAATAAATTTATTTCAAAAGAAGTATAAAATACTCTCTATTTTTAATATCACCTAAGACACAACGTCTGAACTTAGTATAATGGATATATTATGTGTGTAACATGTTTATGTATCTATTATATTGGGACATGGTACTATCACTATGAAGGAATATCTCACATTAGAGGCCTTAACTGAATGATTTTGTACAACAACAACATAAATATATGTAATAAATTAAGTCAATCCACCAATAAAGATATAAATATAATGTCTAATATAAATGATATCATTCATACAAATGGTTTGAAATATATGTGTTCAAGAAAAATAAAATATCCAATAATAAAATACACAAATGACAGAAGAAAATATCATAGAGTATAATAGACCCATTTCAATTAAAAATTCCTCCTCACCACAATTTCTACTATTTTGAAAAATAGTAAAACCTAACAGATTTAAATACCACAATGGTGCACCAAACAATATATTTAATCCCACCATTAACTCCTCGAAGATTAGGTCATCATAATAGATACAACTTGTATTGTAAATTCTCTCATCAATAGTATGTATTATAATGATAGGATTCCAAAAATACCCAATAAAGTAATTATATAATTACAACTAATAACTCATGTTATAGATGTTGAAATTAATCCGAAGAAAATATGATGATATGGTAAAATGATTGGGACAATGGAGGTTTTAAAAAAGTCCCAAGATAATACATTTACTATAAGTCATATCTTAGTGTTGAAATATTTTTATATAAAATGATAGACCTTAAACGAAAATACTTATAGAAACAAAATGATTTATTAAATTTATTACACATATGATATTATAATATAACATCAATCCACAATAAGTGAATGTATGTTGCTCAATGGAGTATCATACCCCATGAATAAAATACAATTTTTTTATATATATAAGTACCTAAACACTATATATGAACATAGATAACATAATTGAACCCGCTATATAAATATTTTGTTGGACTTCACCCAATTAAAGAAGTAATTTCAAGATCCATGGAGTAAAAAACCCCTATAGAAGGTGGAATATACCCTTCCACCCAGTGGAGTACTTGAAATCCATCTATTGTGTTGGAGATTGTTGCCTATCATAAGGATACCTCAATAGGATTACCAAAACTCTATGTATGGAATACATGGATATGCCTTGACACAAGGAAGCATAATGAACTCTATGACTGATGGTTTATTCCAAAAAAACATTGAGGACTACCAAAATTCCATTTTCTATATAGTGGATCATTCTATATTACTATAATATTATTGAGGCATTATCTAAACCCCATGTCTACAATAACCTCATTCCCAAAACCCTGTCATCAATGTAATATTCATAATATACTTATAACTATGTGAAATTCAATACAAATGGCCTATAATATAAAATAAAACCCCCTTCATGATCTATAGGTAAGATTGCTCCAAATAAATTTTGTGGTTTCCCAATTTTGAAACAAAGTAAATATAATATGAAAAATATAATAAAAATGAAATGTGCACAACATATACATATTATTGTAGAAACATGAGATTGAAATGTTGTTTCTATGAATGTATGTCATCATCAATGCAATGTATTGAAAACTGATTTATTTCTTCCTCGGGGTGACATTCTGTGGTGGAACATGGTGGTTATGAAGTCATACACTATAGAGACCCAGAAGCATGTTACTAATTTTCATAATGTGTTTCTCAAGTAGACATAGTGTTCGGGACTATTGGGATATCTGATACATTACTCATATAAAACCCATTTCATATAACCAATAATTTTATATTTTCATTATATTAGTACACATGTTATGATACTTTTTCAATATCATTAACCCATGTCGCAAAAATGAATGATATAATGTGTTCTTTAAAGATGATAAGTTATGTGACGGTGACATCACATTCCAAAAATCCTAAACATATAGATTTCCTATAGAATCTTTATTAGTGATGATTAATCATAACTATCCAATTATTATAAAAATTATGAATAATTTTACATTGACTTAGTGTTGTTTCCCATGACATTCTACTAGTCATTAGTCACTCTAAGTGATACCCTTGTGAGTCAAATCTCACAGATTCTTCATTCTTGTCTAGCACCACTATATTTTCCTAGATTCTTATAGATAAACAATGATAATCAATATTTCTATATTCCATGCCATTTAATACCTATGAAATTACACCAACATCATACCATAATTTCAAATAGAGGGGATTCATTATCCTTTTTAGAAGGGGATCAAAGATTAGAGGGAGATAGAAATAATAGTGAATTACTGATTTTTTTTCCTTTGTAAACCATCATTACTCTGACGATGTAGTACTGAAACATGTCATCATGGTATGTAGAATCGATTGGGTATGTGGGGTGTTGTTCGATGATAAAATTTACACATGTTATTCATTGAAGAATAGTTATTTTTTGAATGAAGTGTAAATCCATAAAAAATTAATAGATATATATAATTTCATGACAAAATCATAATTATAATAAAATAATTATTATATAAATTATATAAATATTCTAAATTATACATGAATTATCCATGAATAAAAAAATATTTCCAATGTAATTAATTTTTGAGACAACATCAATGTGTTAACTTTGATGCATGGATTTTTCATCTCTACAAGGACTAATTCCTACAATAAACTCTTAAAATTAAATGGAGTTGATTTTTAATCATATAATTAAAAAAAATATAAATTTATAGTATTATGTTGTAAACTCATGGACACATTTACTCATTATACTGATTGACTAGGTTATAGGTCTAAAAATGAAGACGAAAAATATAATTTTCATACAAAACCCACATCAAAAAATAAACCATAGTACTATTTTATTGAAAATGATATATTTGTGAGGTACTATTGATTATGAACATTCTAATATGTCTTTTATAATTATTATTGAGTAAAAATATATTTAATTTTACCCAAAATATTAAATATCGTACAACATCACTAAAACTCAACATGTAGTGACACAAATTTTTTTAGTTTTATTCATTGATATTTTTTATGAATCTTCTAGGGACTAAGTGATGAGAGTGCGCTATGATCTGAGGCCTAGTGTGTTTAGAATGGTCTAATGAAAAATTTTATATTTTTAAATAGCATGCATGAACTATTTTCCTAGAGAAGTGGAAAATTTCTTAAATGGGTTCCCATATCTAAAATATGAGTGCATCTTTGCTTTCAGGATGGTGGGTTTACCGTATCTGTGACTTCACATTAGATGACACATGAAACAAGTGGGAAAACAATAACATGGAATAACCGTAAATAAAATAATTAAAAAATATTATATTATTTTTTAAATCCTTAAAACTCAAAAATGGTCACTCGTATTGAAAATATGCGACCACTGTTGAGATCATGAGGGTGTTGTTTCCTTAGGTGGAGCCTAACATTGACCAGTGCGGCCCACAATGGAATGTAGTTCCAGGACATGACTATAAATAAAATAATTAAATAAATGCAGTTTTATTTTCAATTCATATAACTCATAAATGATAACTGAAATTAGAAATCGAAGAGTATTATTGATCTCATGAGGGTGTTTTTTCCTTTTGTGGGGCCTAAAATAAACAGGCAGTGGTCAATGGAAAGTGTTAACTTATGGATGTTTTAAAGTACAAAAAAATAAACAATGTAAAACAGTTTATTTTAGTTATTTCAATTTTTTACAGTGATGTTGTGACACTACAACACTATGACAAAGCAGGTGCTTCCATTCTAAATTTATAAAATGTGGAAATGTTGTGAATAGTCATAAAAACAATGTTGAATCACATTTCTCCAATTAATATCCTTACAAGGATACATGACCATGGGATGATCCTAGATATTTTTCTACAGCTCTAGTGGATTTTTTCTGCTGAACGATGTATCTCCTATAACACAGAACACTCCCTTTTCTTCAAAGGACCTCACCAACGATGAAGGAGGCTCAAATTGAGATATATCGTTAGTGGATCATCAACGCCAATAAATCCACAATAGAAGATGGTCCAATCCATAGTAGGGTTTTATTTCTATGATATTACCTTTCATTATTCATCGTTTGTAAATAATGAATACAGATAAACTAACTAACATGTTTATGCATATTCCATCATTCCTATAGGTTTGGGAATCATATTACTAGTTTTTAATAAGAAATAGATGTATATTATTAATACTTTTATTTATGACCAATGTGATCCTTCTATCAAGAATGATCAATGGATGATAGGAACAAAATCATGGGTCCTTTATTTGGGTTTTCCCAGTATTCTCTCCTTCCCCACATTCTTCTGTTTTTCACCGATTGACCTTCGTGGTCGCATCGGGATTTTCATGGAGTTTGTTAAGGTGGTATGACCCACAAATCAAATTCAAAATTCTTTAGATCGTGTAGTGGTGATAGAAACAACCCATGTATCCTAGAGTTTCTCACAGTTTGGAAAATGGACAACTGGAGCAAGTCTGGTGGACCATGGAAGAACCTTCCGGTGGCATCGGCGTGCCACATTGGTAGATGAAGGCCACAACATCGCTCGTAGGAGGAATATAGAGGATGTAGTTAGGTGGATGACAAGGTCTTTAGTGGACACGACATTCAGCTCAAGAGCCACATGCCATTTGGACATAAAATGTAGGACCCCACTATGATCTGCGAGGTGGTTTGGAGATGTGACACATGCCACATCCTTGGAATAATAATTTGTCCCTCATAAGCAGGTTCGGTGAAGCAAGCAGCGTGGTTCAACCTAATGGGCCTGTTAAGACCTAGTGCATCAGGTTGGACTAGAATCGGACCTAACCATCCCCTTTTCACTAAAACATTCATAAATTCTAAACCATATTTCCGATTGAAAATTCATTTGTGGTGTAGGGACCCTTGTGAAGAGGATTTCCTTTTTATATACATTTAGTGGGTTTTCACATGAATTGTGATATGACCGATGGATCGAGGATTGGATCATTCTGGAAACTAGAATGCTATGAGTGAAAATTATGTGTCTGGCTGTGATGAGAAGACTGTTATGGGTGGGTTTAGTTGACCCATTAGGCCGAAGTGACAAGTGGGTTAAGGTGAACTTGTTGGCCTATGTGACGAGCACGTTTAGGTGACCCTATAGGCCAATGTGATTACCGGGTAGAGGTGACCTAGCCTTCATTGTTGATGTTGGGTATAAGTGTCATAAACCATGACTATTTGATTAGAATGATTAAGTGACCCACCAGGCATAAGTGACAAGTGGGTTTCGATGAACCAGCAGGCCTAAGTGATGAGAGGGTCTATGTGACCTATCGAGCCTAAGTGGCTCATTGGGGATGAGTGGCTAAAAAGTACGTGGTGTTCATTATTTACATCTGATAGTATAGATTTTTATGATCTAGATTTATAACTGTGTGAGCACACTCTAGTGACTTTCATGATTGTACTTCTTAGAGGCTACTCTTCCTGTATCTGTTTAGCAGTCTGTGTAGTGTATTGAATGGTGTTATTCCTTTTTGTTTGGGGTCTCTAATGTGTAATGTTTCACTCACCCATGCACGTGATTTTCTCACGCGTGTTGGGTCTTGTGAATACAATCAACGCTTTTCTGTAGTCCTTGGTGGACCGGGGCCGGGTGGTGGTTAGAGGGACCCAAAAAACCGATATATTCTCTTGTGACTTCAGAAAACTATTTTTGTACATTCCTTTCAAGTAGGGTTTTCTTCAGATGATTTCAGGATATTTTTACTTTTACATTCTTTTTTTTCGGGCTTGTATTCTATCGTTGTTTACCTTGGGTTTTCTACTTTCATAGATTGTGTTTTTCTACCAAATGTTTTCACTTCCCTTAATATGTGACTTGGATTTGTGTATGTGTGTACATGTACATAGGATAATTCCTCCAATTTGGTTGGGACATGCCTAATCGGTGCTAGACTCCATCCCATGATCTATGGGAGGTGGGATTGGGGTAGTCACGACATGGGCCTTGGGGGATGGGTTGTGACTAAGTAGCAATCGAGGAGGTTAGTTTTACCATAATAACCCATAGTCTACAAGTTTGGATTGGTGAAATAGTGTTAAGTGTTTCGAGTTCTGTATTCATTATAGAGAATCAACTATTGCTAAGGCAATCAATGTATCTATATACCAGGACCCATCATTATTTTTTTCAACTCCATACACGAAAACTCTCATTTTAAGGAAAAATGATGGTACATGAATTTTATAGAAATGGTTTGATTTTTCCACTTCTCTATTGAGTCAGCTCACCAGTTATATTCTATTAATAGTTCTATATCTTTTTTTGTTTCAAGTTGCATCCATGTAGACATACATACAAGATTCCTCAACGTGATCACGAAAATGATCTGCATGGTGATGTTATGTATATAGGGGGTCATACCAGATACAACGCATCTATGTGGTTTACCACCTACACAACCACCTGTAGATTATAACATGGTACTAGTTGTACCAGCAGATGAGATGTGGATATTTATTTCTCTCACGAGTGATAGTGAAAAATAGACATCATCTTTTTAGGTCATCACGACTCACAGAATACTAAGGATGGGCTTGAATTGTTGACCAAATTTTCTGTCCGGTTAGGACACCATTAGATGATATGGAAGTTCTTGTGGGGAGCCTTCTACATAACTCAAAAAGGAAATGGTGGAGGTTTGACTATCTGGTAGTATGATGAGGTGACTCTCCCAAGGGTATATATTGTGAAACATTCTCAGAGAATGGAGTCTCACTATAAAAGCTATGTCTTATACATGCTCCAGCGCATCTAAATCTTTGATAGGATGACATGTAAGAAGATGAGTGTTCATTGAGCCATACCGATCATTCCTGGTACATGATGAATTCGATATGACTAGTTCGTCAGGTATCTGACATTTGGTGATGGTGTACTTAAGAAATATGATCCAAGACTATTCCTCTGTGGATTCATCCTTATGATATAGTTCTAGAAAGGACCTTTTTTGTTGAAATTTATTTGACTGAGTAGATACATAAAATGTATATCAACAATGCGAATGTCGGAGGAGAGACCTCAAGATCAGGAATCCAATGTCAGTCTCAATGAATTGGATGTACGAGATGTTCTATCTAGAGGTCATAAGACCAAGGATCTACCACTCAGGGATCATAGGGTTATTCCAGTCTTCCTAGAAAGTGTTAATGCCTTTCCAAAGATGATAGAGAACATCATGATATATATTTTATTTCCTATCATGCTAATAGTGAAATGGTAGATGGGCCACCAATGTAGATACAATGATGATAATCGTTGGAAATGTAGTGTGGAAAATGTGGTAGAGGAGCAGGGATATAATTAAGAGGTGTTATACATTTCAACATGTTACCACCACCACCCCCATGTAGTCCACACCATGCTCAGGGAGCTTTAGGACAGGAGAAGATGTGGCTAGATGCGGCCAAGGCATAAGACCCAAGGGATCTAAGATTGATTCGTCGTACGGTCTATGTCTATTCATAAATTCCATATTAATTGGAATAGGTGATAATCATTCTTCATTATCATGAACATTCTTAGAGACTTAGATTTTCTAGTTATACAGCTGACCTGACTCATACAACATTTTTAATCAATTAGAGGGGACTTGATAATCACACATATGCTGACTATGTGATCTGACCCTTGAGGTGAGTGTTTTGTTTGGAACCTGTTAGTTGGAGCAGCTAGGCCTTATGATGTAATTATTTCAATTTATTGGTTATCCAGAGTCAATGTCTATATTTATTATTTTAGGAAAAATGGTGTGGTATATCTATAGTAATGTTATTGGGTTTTCCTTGGTTAGTGATTTAGGAAACCCATGCCGCATGGTATAGACTCATGCAAAGAATGGTGTAACCAATAACACTTCAGTTGGATAGCATGACCCTTAGTGAAGTGGACTAGATGAGTCATAAACATCCTGCAGTGGTGGATAAGTATGAGGAAATCCTTTTGAAAGATGTTCCAGGACTACCACATTGCAGGATCGTGGACTTCTATATTTACTTATACCCAAAAACAATGCTAATATCTACATAGTGATATCATATGGATACCATATTACATCATGAATTGAGGGTATAGTTGGAGGACTTATAAGGATTCGTGAGACCTAGTATTTTACTATAAGAAGCCCTAGAATTGTTTGTCATGATGATAAACGAGAGATTCAGTTTTGGTGAGGACTTCCAATGCCTAAATAATGTGACCATGAAGAATAATAATCCACAACCGAGGATTTATGTTCTCTTTAATTAGATGAAAGAGAGATGGTTCTCAACAGTTGAGACAACATGAGAAGAACTACAGTAACCATGACCTTGAGTTGGAAATGGTAGTCTTTGAATTGATATGTGGCCACACTACCTTACGGGTGAATAATTTATCGTCTACTTTAACCACTAGAGTGTTGTGTATATCATTCCTCAAAACGATTTGAACATGACATTGTGATTATTTCTGAACTTCCTACAAGACATTGACATTAAATTAGTCTATTATCCTAGTAAGGGAAGCATGGTAGACGATTCAATCTGTATGAGATCCAGTTCGTAGTTGTTGAATGAGGAAATAGATCAGTTAGCCTCATTACAATTTTCCTTCATGGATATAGACTATTCATCTTTCCTCCTTTCCATGGTTATTTCCCCTCCACTTTTAAACATTGTTGGGGGGGCACATCTTGATGATAAATACTATGAGTCTTTGAGTGCATTGTTTCCCATAGGGAAAACACCTGAGAAAAATTCAAATGATGTAGAGCATGTCATTCCATTTAGAGGACTCATAGTAGTACAAGTTGATGCCTAGGGTGATAAGATGCATTGGGATATAAATGTGGCTAGCAAGGTAGACACTGGTATGATTGAACAAGTTGAATCTTGGATTATTTGTTGATATAAAAGCTGAGCACTTCTTTAATCTGTTTTTTGGTTGGTCAACATACTGTGTCAATCCCATGTGATTGGTAGAGGATTCCCTTTTCTTCCATGGCGTTTCATGAAGGTAGTGAGAAAGGATATTTTATACTTCATGAAGTTTTTTTCACGTACGTCCAGGGGATGTGATACCATCTAGGTGATCATTAACCGAATCACCAAGTTGTCACTACATAGATTTTTGGAAACTGAGTCCCATAGAGAGGTTGGGATGCCTCTACATTAATGAGATAGTTTGACTCCATGGATTTCAAACAAAGAGAGTATCTGATCATAATTTATGCTTTATATCATGTTTGTGGAATAGATTGTTGGAGGCACTTGAGACTAAATTGAACAAGAGCATATCTCTCCACCCGCAGATAGATGGCTAGACAGAGCATACCATTTAGGTCCTAAAGGACATGATTCATGTTTGCGTCCTCTAATTTGGATATAGTTGGGAGGATAACCTACATCTGGTGGAGTTTTTATACCAAAACATATATTACACCACCATCAGTATGAAAATATTTGAGGCCTTGTATGGGCTACCCTACAGGTAGCCACATTTCTGGACTGACTAGGAGAGTCAGTGCTCATGGATCCGGAGTTGGTTCCATCTATTGAAGAGAAGGTGAATGTCATCCAAGAGTTGATGGAGACAACACATATCCAACTGAAGACTAATTTTGGTAGGCAATAGACACCATTGGAGTTCGTGGAGGGAGACTATGTGTTCCTTCGTCTCTCACCTCGATGTGATATATAGAGATTTTTCTTTGGTGGCATGTTATCTATGAGATTCATTGGACCATTTCTGATAATGCGTAGAGTGGGAGAGGTGGTATTCCCATTGGATTTGCTTCTGTATATAGAGTGGGTGCACAACATCTTCCACATATCCCATCCAAGGAGATATTTACACGACCCATCACACATCAATGACTAAGGGGAGATAAACATTTACTACACACTGTAATTTGCATGTATTCCTGTGGAGATCGAGGATTGATAGGAGAGAATCTTCCATGGGTGATCAATTATTCTATTGCATGTTCTGTGGTAGTACAAGAATATCCAGGGCATCACTTGTGAGAAGGAGGCTCATGTTCATGATCATACCATTATCTATTTTATAATCCCTTAGTTTGGATTTCAGGGAGGTAAATCCATAAAATGGGAAGAATTTAATGATATAGATTCTCCCAGTTTTATTTTTATAAAAGTTATGTACAAATTCCCAAAACAATGTACTGAGACCATGTTTGATTTTGAGGCCCAATGTGCTCGGAATGGTCTATTGAAAATTTTAATGTTTTTAAATAGCATGCATATGAGGTTTTCCAAAAGAAATAGAATAACTCTTAATCAGGTTCCCATATCAACAATCTAAGGGAACTTTTACTTTCAAGAAGGCTATTTACCATAGACGCAACATAACTATAGTTGGTGTGAGCCTTTAGTGAGAAAAATAGAAAATTGAATAACCATAAATAGAATAATTATATAAAATATTATATTTCCTAAATATCTATAACTCATGAACAGTTACTTGGTTTTAAATTATGAGACTGATGTTAAGCTTCTGAGGGTGTGCATTCATTACAAGGATCCTACAAATGGCTGGTGCAGGACAAATGTAGAAAGTTGTTTCCAGGATGTGATGGTAAATAAAATAATAAAATAAATATTATTTTTTTTCAAATACTATATATCATAATTGGTAACTCAAAATAGAAACCTGAGAGTATCATTGATATCACGATGGAGTTATTTATTTAGGTGAGTCCTAGCCTCGACTGGTACAGGTCGAGGGTAAAAGTTAATTTATGGACATATTAAAAGATAAAAATATAAACATAAGAAAAATTTTATTCTATTTCTTTTAAAGTTTCATAGTGAAGAAACGACAATGTGATGCCACGAAATTTTTTTTATTTCATTTAATAAGTGAAATGATCTGGAGAAGATGTGAATCAATATAACAACAAAATTGAATCAAATTTCATCAATTAATATCCTAATGAGGATATGGGACCATGTGATGATCCTGATGATTTCTCTAAGGCTCTAGAGGAATAGTGCTAGTGCCTGATGAATCTCCAAAGGAAACGAACACCTCATCCACATATCCACATAGAAGGATCTCACCAATGATGATAGAGCATAGATCAGGATTGTTCTTTTTTGGATCATCAATTACAATGAATCCACAACATCAGATCATCCAATACCAAGTTGGAGTTGATTTATAATTGATTATCTTTCCCCATTATTCCCTTATAAATGATGAATATGGATCAACTCACAATCAAGTTGATCTGTGGGTCCATCGTTCTTGTGGAATTGGGAATTGTTTTATGAGTATTTATGGTGAAATAGATCTTTTTATTACTACACTTACGTTATTTGTGATCCTTCTAACAAGAATGATCTAATGAATACACAAACAATGTTTTTTATAATTCATTGGGTGTTTTGGGTATTCCCACTCGGTTCATGTGTTCTTTGCCGATGAACCCCCGTGGATGCATTATACTATTTTAGGAGGGTCTGAACATGGCTTGACCACCTAAGTGATAAAACAAATATTGGGAAATGTGATAGTGAAAATGATGTCCAATGAATTTTGGAGGTTCTCGTTGATCCGAAAATGGACCATGGATCGGTTTTGGTGGCCCGAGTATGATCTTGTCAGAGGAGACATGCAGTGGCGGCCGCGTGCAGGAGGTGCAATGCTACAACAAAAAATGAATCCAGCAACCATGTCATAGGTAGTGAGAAGAGGCCATAGGTAGGCATCTGATGGAGTCTTTGGAAGATGAAGTATCGTCCCACATCATGCGACAAGAGATTCTTGGTCCATTGGGACCACGACAGCATGACACAACAGCAAACTGCATGTTGTTTTGGTGATGTGGGGCCTGTTGAATTCTGGGAAAAACAAAAAGACCCTCTTCAATGGCCATTCTAGGTCGGTGGACCAGCCTCGGGTTGGGCCGATGCTGCAGTTCGGGTCTCACCTGGTGGGTTAGGTCGGTCCCAGACCCTAACAACCCATTTTCACGAAAACACCAATAACATCTAAACTCTATGTCCAATTGATGAGAGGTTGTCAGTGTTAGGACCCTCTCAACGAGGAAGTATTTTTTATATATTGTATGTGGGGATTTATTGATGTTGATATATGACTGATATATTGAGGGGTACATTCTACTAGAATCAAGTGCGCTATAAGCAGAAATCATGCGGCTGTTTCGGTCTTCAAAACTATGATGGGAATGTTTAGGTGACTTAGCTAACCTCATAGTCAAGAAGGTTTAGGTGACCTAGTATGACTATGTGAAGAGAAGCTTTAAGTGACCTATAAGTCCTATGTGATGAGAGGGTTTAGGGGACCCTTCATTCCTAAGTGATGGGTGGGTTTTGGTGACCCATCATGCCTAAGTAACAAGCGAGTTTAGGTGAACCAGTAAGCCAATGTGATGAGTGGGTTTAGGTGACCCAAATGCCTAAGTGAAGAGAGGGTCTAGGTGAACCAACATGCCTAGGTGATTCATCGGAGTTGAGTGACTTAGATGTACAAGGTTTTTAGTGTTTCTGTCTGATAGTATCGTTTTTATGTTATAGATTTATAAATGTGTGATCATACCATAGTGACACTCTTGTCTGTAATTCATAGAGACTACACTTCATGTGCATCCATGACAATCTTCTTCATGTATTGGTTTTTGGTATTCCTTTATGGTTTTGGTCCCGAATGAGTAATTGTTTACTCACCATTACATGGATTTATTTGTGGGTTGGTGTATGTGGTTCTTAGAGTGACCTGATAGGTGAGATGTGAAGCTGCAACATCAGACAGTTGTTTCTATTTTTTTAAAAGGATAGGGCCGAAGCCTTAATGTATTATTAAAGAAAATACCTCTTTTTAGACTGGGTAGAGGGAGACCCATTACATTTCCTGAATCCCAAAGACCATGTGGCTTGAATACAAGGCTTGAATGCCCATTATGGCTTAGTGGAACCCTCTGTGAACAGTACTGCAACAATACATGCACTGCTACAGTATGTCCTGTAGTAATGCAGACACTGCAATCCTCCTACAATCCCTCCGCAACTACAGTTACACCGCAGATACAGTTCTTCCACTGTTACAGTACTGCTACAATTCTAGGCTACATTTTTCGACTATCATACTTTGTGTCTGTTTACTTTGTAATGGCCCAAACATTTATGAATAAAATTATCATTCTTTTTATGTATTATAGATATATAAAAAACATGAACAATTTTTTATTTTTAGGTTTTAATTACAATTATGAATCCTTACCATCGATAATATATTCATTGAATAGTGATCACATAACTGATATAAATATATAGTTCAAAAAAATACATTCAACATAGAAAAAGGGAGCATGGTTTGCTCCAGTAGACTTGGGCCATACAAATATCATTTTTCAGAGCATGGGTAGGAGTTAGCATTACTAGGCATCAATCTTGACGATGGAAACGTCGAGATTCAACATATTAAGCTTGAATGGAACCATGTATTGGAGAAGTTCAAGTTAGTAAAGATTACCACCTGGGCAATGTTATCCGAACAACCCCAAGATTCTATCACAATGACACACCTTAAAATTAAGTCTTATGTTGGTCTCATAAGGGGAAATTTAACAAGGAATTAGTTACTTATTGGGTAATCCCTATTTATAAATAAACTTCTTATTCAATAAATTCCATTATGAGAATAGTCTTTTATAAAATAATGATGAATTTTATAAAGTGACTTATAAAGTAAAACTGGTAATTTCATGAAATATATAAATTATAATTTTAAAATAAGTTTTTAAATTAATAATATTTTGAAATAAATTATTAGAAAATATTATTATATTATTTTTATCGATAAATTTGTATGTAATCAGTATCATAAGAGTTATATTTGTTATATGAGAAAACAAAATGTGTATTTTTTAAAAAAATATTTTAAGGAAAAAAATCACATTTTTAAATAATTACTATTTTAATAAAATACTATTATCAAATTAATTTTATGAATAACAAATCATTGTATAATTTTTATGAAGTAAAATGTAATTTTTATTATGTTTTGAAAACCATTTTTCTCAAAAACCATGAATTTTTAATAAATGATGATTTTAATATTAAAATTGAAAATTCACATATATAAAGAATTATTTAGATAAAAAAATATTCTTTTGGGAATCATGATGTTGAAATTATCCCATGGTTAATTTTCCATAATTTTATAAGATAGAGGAACTCTTGGGTAAAAATTAAAAACTGTATAAATATAATATATGTTTATGCCATAATAATGATATCAAAATGTTGTAATAAATCCTATAATGAATATTATAATAAAAAAATTTGTTTTAACGTTAAAATAGTTTGAGTTTATCATTGTTTTACTTATTTTATAATGACTTAGTATATCTATTAAATGTATAATATATATTAAGATTTTTAATTCATTTATTGCATAATGTGAATCCCCTCTAAATAAGAAATGCTATTATTTCAACATTTTTTGCCATTGTAAATATTAATTTTAACTTAGCCTACTTTAGAAAAACCCATTGGAAGAAACCATGGGAAGTATTTTGATTTTGAGTATTTAGTTTTATATGTTCCAAAACATAATATTGGGAAATATTAAAGAATTCCCCTCTCATTTCCGATATAAACGCACCCAATATCACAATTATCTTCCCAAAAAAATCAATGGAACATGTATCTACTCTATACTCCCCTATATATAATCCCCCCAAGGAACCCCAAGCTCTTAAGAATCCCATATTCAAGCTTTTGATGCCTCACATCCAATTAAGGGATTCTGTTTTTTATTATTTTTTTTCAAAGATTCATTATGTTCTTATACCCTTTTATTTTTAATTACAAGTGTTTCAATATGATTTAAAACCATTCTCATACTTCCATACAAATGGTTGATTGTTTACATCCCCCTTTCTCTCTCATTAATTCATTTTGTGCACACCCGTTACCATGTTGAAATTGCGTATGTAATTTCACTCTTCATATCTCCAATCAAGAATTTCATCTATACTATGTATCAAAATTCCATTTAATATGTTTGGAAAATATGTACCATGAATAAATTATTTTATATTTTATATAAAAATTATTATAAATCCCTTTCTCTCTCATCAACCTAATTTGTGAATCTCTATATTACTTCATTATGCTTCTGAAATTGCTCTTCAATTTTCAAAACGAAAATCAACATGATGTAAATACCATTCTCATTTCTCTATAAAGGTTATTCACATTTATTATTATATAATTACTTAACGGTACTTACATGTATGTATTTTACATTTTTTTATGGTGGAAAAAATGATGATGTGGAATGAATCATTGTTATATGATCTATGTGGAACACCTTAGCATGAGATTGAAATGAATATGATGGGTGTGCCCTGATAGCAATTCAATGCATTGGGTAATATTTAGTATCAAGATATGTCATGTTGGGATAGGGGTGTACCTAATTCTTTTTAGATCATTTTTCCACCATGTTCGGATTGGGGTTTACCTGATTATTTTATGTTAATGATGTAGTGTTTTGATGGTTTCCACATTTCAATGTTATTATAATAATGCTATATAATGACATTATTTTCATGTTTCCCTTGTGATCCATTGACATTCCCATTACATAACATGTGTTGTATTATTTATTTATCTCCTTATTTACTACCATACTGGGCTTTCGAGATCACCCTTTTCGTATGTATTCCCTCAAGTTATACAATTCAATGCTAAATACGACGTAATGTTGTCGTCATGTAAAATAATTTATCAAAAATGATTTTGTATTTTATGTATTACTTTTTCATGTAATAATCCAAATCCCCAAAGAAACTAAAACTCTCAATATTCTAGTCTCTATTAACTTCAATTTTATGTAATAAATCATTTCTATGATTTTAATAATTAACATGGTTCTTATAGTTGGTATTAGAGGATACGTCTAGTTATTTTTTAATTAGTGTTTTAAAACTCTAGTTTTATACTTAGCGATGAGACAGATTGTAATAAAATAATACCTAAATTTTTACTATAATATATTATGTGGTTTTTCAATAAAATACATCCATGTTGGGATGTGAACAAGTATAGGTGGCTCTAGCACATATGTATATTGGTGTAAAAATTGAAAACAACACTTTGAGCATGAATTGAACAGAAACTACTGCATGACAACGAGAATTACTTCTCTATTAGTTCAACAATCCTAGGGAATATGCTTTGGAAAATTCAAAAGATTAAATGAACAATTATTTAAGAAGATTCTATAAGAATACAAAGTAGGAAACATATCAATGATAACTTAGATTGAATCCTAGAAATTCTTAAATTAATGTGATAAATGTAATTTAAAAGTTATCCATTTTTATATGATTACCATTTGTTTGTTTAATAGTTTTAAATAATTACCCCTAATTTTAATTTTATTCAATCCAATGTCCAGTAATATGGGGACTTGTGCTAAAAACTGATGTGAAGGTCAATGTTATGACTATTCTATTGAGATGCATAATCTGATGGAAGCGGGAATCACAAAATTTATCCTGATACTATCTCAGTTAACCCATGTTTTGAATAGAATCAAGGCTGAAGAGAAAAATTCACCCCCCTAAAAATGAACATGTCACAATTGAGATCTTTATCAGAAAAAGGACTCTTACATTCAGTGGAACATTTGATCCCTCAATCATCGAACACTAGATCAACTCTATTGAGAAGATCATATCCATCCAAGAATGTTCCAAAAAAGAAAATAACCTTCTGGATTCTTATCATATGAATGGTGAAGTTGATCAATGGTGGAAATTGATAAAAATTATTAACCCTAAGGAAGTTATCGATGCACTAGAATGGATGGATTTCTTAAAAAAGTGTTCTAATAAATATTTTCCTTGCACCCCCCATATTAATATAGAAAGAGATTTCTATTCAGTCAATAAAAAGGTAGATGGATATGTTTTGGTGTATGATGAAAGATTTACTAAACTTGGATGATATGCCTCATGTTTTTTGTTACCCCTAAATTAATGGTTTTACCACTTCTTTGGTGGGATAAAACCTAGCCTACAGAAATCCCTGGTGATCGGTTACTTTGAATGACATTAGGAGATTTTAGGATGTTCCCTCAATGCCGGGATGGAGATCGGAGAATAATTTTGGAATCATGGGGAGAAGAAGAATAAAATAGAATTTAATTATGGTGGTTTGATGGAAAAATCATCGGTGTTATTAAATTTTAGCATCCCACTTGTCAAAGGTGAGGGAATATGTACCCTGGAAATTTCCTGAAGGTGAAGATTAAATACATTAGGTGAGGAAGATAAGGGACTTGGATAATGATTTCTAGTGGGATAAAACAACTATTGTGGAAGACGATAAGAATTCTCTAGTCGACCCTCGGTGCATTTTTCATTTCTACAACTGCAAGGAACTAGGTATCCTTGCAAACCAGAGCCCTAATCCATGGTTAATTAGAGGCAACCAAAAAACATTAAGGCACCGAATAATAGATATGTCCACTAATACTGCCATAGAGAATCATGACAATGATGTGGTGATAGGTGAACTAGTTACTCATTGAATAATAGTGAATTTACTTTTTGGTTCTCATTCTAAGCATTATTTTTATCCCAAATGTTTAGTAGAACAATTCAAACTTCACCACCAATCATGGATGTAGATATGTCGGTGAGAATGTAAAATGAGGAAATTATTTCATCCCTTGAATAAAACTCCCCTACCATAATTTGTGGATTGAACATCCCAGAAAAAAACATTATACTTCCTCTGGTAGAATTTGATGCAATTATTGGTACATATTTGTTTTCCCTATAAGGAGCAAATAAAAATTTTTGTGAGAGGGAAATCACTCTTCATAAGGTGAATTAACCACTAATCTAGTACAAGTACAAGGAGGATGATGAATCTTCTTTAAAACTATCATCTCAAGCATGCATGTTACTTCCATAGTAGAACGTGTATCTTTCTCTGATGATTAATTCAATGGAAAAAACCATCCTCGAAGGCATGCATATTGTTAGATAATTTTTTGATGTGTTTCCTGATAAATTAATTGGTCTTCCTTCTATAAGAGATGTTGAATTTTAGATTTCTTATATACATGGTGTGATTCCAATTTCCAAGACTCAATATATAATTTCTATTTTGCTGCTTAAGGAGCTAAATAAATATCTACAAATGAATATGGATAAAGGACTTATACACCCATGTGATTCACCATGGTGTGCACCATTCCTCTTCGTCAAGAGGAAGGATGGATAAATTCTCCTTTTCATTGATTATCGTGATGTCCAAAAAATCACTATAATGAACAAGTATCATTTTCCATGAATTTATGAATTGTTTGATCAGATTCTGGAGGACAATTCTTATCCATTGTGGATCTATGGTCAGATTATTACCTCCTACGGGGAATGAAGGATGACATACCCACTACTTATTTTCGTACAAGGTATGGGTACTATGAATTTATAGTAATTCCTTTTGGACTCCATATTTCTCCATCAATCATTATTGAAATGATTAATTTAGTCTTTATAGTTTAAATTGACAAATTTGTGTTAGTCATTATTGACTATATTCTAATATACTCCAAAACCAGTGAGGACGATGAGGAGAATCTAATCACTACACTAGAGACCATGCGAAATAAGAAGATCTATTCAAATTACGGAATGTGTGAGTTCTATTTAAAGGAAGTATCATTTATGGGGAATATCATCACATGCAATGGGATATCTAAGGATCCTTCCAAAAAAACAAATGAGGGATTTGTGAGGCCAACATGTATGACCGATATTCGTAGCTTCATGGGGTTACCTAGATATTATAATCAATTTTTTTGAAATATCTCATGATTTTCAAACCCTATTAACAAGATAACTCAGAAGGGAGTATAGTCTTCTTGGAATCATGAATGTTTAGAAATATTCAAGGTGTCGAATAAGAGGATTATCCCTTCCCATGTTCTCACACTACACACAAGTGGGGAGATTTTCATAATCATCAGAAGTGATTAAAAGAAGATCCTGGGCTCTGTGTTGATACAGAATGACAATGTCACCCCTTATGCCTCATGTAAGTTGAAAATTCATGAGAAAACATATCCCATGAATGATTTAGAGTTTTAACCTATGATCATTGCGTTGAAATTATGGTGGCATGATCTCTTGGTGGGGGGAATGTAATAAATATATACGAATCATAAAAGCCTCAAATATATATTCACATAAAATGGGTTGAAAATTTGCCAAAAACGATGGTTAGATCTCATAATGGATTACGACTAATAAATTCACTACCTCCTTGGAAATGCGAATAAGGTGGGGATTTTTTCAAAAGAAAAGACATAGATATTCTAGCATTTAAATGAATTGAAAAAGATCAACTATTGATATAGTTATCAATATGGACATAGGGATCATAAATAAGATAACATCTACAATCCTTCAACAAATGATTGTTCAAAAATCTCTTTTGGAAAGGTTAATTGATTCTAAAAAATGCAATCTCAGAATTTAGAAGAATGTGGAAACAATTATAAACGGAAATACTTGGAGTTCAATGTTGATGAAGAAGGGATTCAAAGATTTGGGTCAATAATATGTGTTCCACATATTAAAGTGTTGAAGATAGAACATTTGGATGAATCACATAGTTTGAATTTCTCCATCAACCCATGAAACACAATGATATATCGTGATCATTGATATCACTATTGGTGGGATAACATAAAGAATGAAATCTCTGAATATACATAAAATTTCCAAGTATGTGAACAAGTGAAGGCTGAGAGGTATAAGTATAAGGGGGTGATTAAACCATTACCTATACCACCATGGTAATGGGAGAACATCACCATGGTCCATTTTACTATAAATCCAAAGATATCAAAAGCCAAAATTTTTATATCAGTTGTTCGAGACTATCTTAAAAAGATTGCACACTTCACTTAAATTTGAGACGATTTATCATAGGATAAATTGACACAGATATACATTAGAGAAGTGGAAATGATTCATGGTGTACCACAATCGATTGTAGCGGAATGAGATCGCATATTCACATCTATTTTCTAGAAGATTCAAAATAACGCTCTGAATACTGAGATGAACCTTAGTTACGCTTATCACCCTCAAACTAATGGTCAAATTTAGAATATTTTCGATGCAATTTAAGACTTATTGATAGATTTCTCAATTAACATCATAGAATGGAGGGATCTACATCTTCTACTAGTTTAGTTCTATTAAAACAATAGTTCCCAGTCAAGAAACCAAATGGATCCTTATGAAGCCCTTTATGGGAAGAGTTGTAGAACACAAGCATGTTGGGATGAAGATTGGGATTGATAACTTCTAGGTCCAGAAATGTTCAATGAAATGGTGGATAAGGTTAAGACAATCCATTAGCACATCAATGTTTCTCAGAGTTGAAAAAATATCTATGTTCAAAACCTCCAAAAATACCAAGAGTTTGATTTGGGTGATATGGTTTCCCTCAACAAATCACCATGGGAGAGATTGATGAGATTTGGGAACAAGTGAAATATTAGACTAAGGTACAAAATCATTTTAGATATCCCTAATCGCATCAGAGTATTCACCTATCAACTAAAACTCCCACAAAAACAATCTTAAGAACATGATGTATTCTATCAATTGATTATGAGGAAGTACATATCTGACCAATCACATGTACTCATCCAGAGGTGGTACCATTAGAGAATTAACTATCATATAAAGATATGTTGTAGAAGATATTATATTTTAGGGAAACAGTTCTATGAAATAAGAAAAATTTCCTCGTCAATGTGGTATGGATAAACGGAAATTTAGGAGAAGCATCATGGGAACCGGAGGAAGTGATGAGGAAGAGTTACCCTCATATATTTTAGTGTGGGAAAATAAAACATTGAGGTAGAAATTTCATAAGGGAGAATTTTGTAATGTCCAGAACATTTATGATTAAAATTGTCTTTATTTTAATGTATTTTTATATAGAAATCACATGAACACATTTTTTAATTATTATTTAATGGTTTAAATTACCATTATGTATTATTACCTTTGATAATTTTGCCATTGAAAATTGATCACACAACAGATATAAATATAAGGTATAAAAATAAAATAATTTTAACATAGAAAAAGGAGAGGATTGCCTCATCCTATAAACTCGTGTCATTCGAAGCTCATTTTAAGAGCATCAGAAGAAGGTATCATCACTGGGATTCACACTTGACCATACCCAAGCCACGATTCATCATTTAAATCTTGAAAGGAATAACCTACAAGATAATTTTATGTTAATGGAGATTACTACCTAGGCGATGTTAATCGAGACACCCCAAGAGTCTTTCACTATCGTAATCCTTTACCTTCAGTCCTATGAGGGTGTTATAAGGGGTTATGTAATAAGGTATTAGTTAAATATTGTGTAATAACATTTTATAAATAAAATTTCTATTCCATCAATTCTTTAGTGATAATAATCATTCTTAAAATAATGATAAATTTGATAAATGTATTTCTCACGTAAAAATGTTAATTTGAGAAATATAAGAAATATTATATTAAACTAAGGGTTTTTATTAATAAAATTATAAAAACTAATCTTATAAATGATTATTATATCATTTCATTATCTATAAATGATTAGGTAATTAGTTTGAAATGAGTTATATTTTGTTATGAAAAAACATAAAGTTTTTTTATAGAATTTATATTAAGGAATTAATGAATTATTTATATAATAAATATTTTAATAAAATGTTATTATCGAATTAATTTTGTGAATAATAATTGAATATATAATTTTTAGGAAGTCAAATGATATTTTTATTATGGTTTGAAAACCAATTTTGTCTAAACCCTTGAATTTTCAATAAAATTTTCTCTTCATTTTAAAATTGATAATTCACAAACATAGAAAACTATTTATATAAAATTAATATTATATTATATATCAGGTTGTTGAAATAATCTGATGATGAATTTTTCAAATTTGTCTAAGACAGTAAATTCTTTGGGTAAAAATTAATTATTATATAAATAAAATATGTGTTTCATTGCATCCTAATGACCAAAAAATGATTTTATAAATACAATAATGGTTATTCTCATCACAATATATTGTTTACCACTAAAATAATGTTTTTTTAGATTTGTTTTACAAATTTTATAATGCATTATTGAATCCTCCAAAATGTATAATATATTCTACGATTTTTTATTGATTTCTTAAATAATGTGACACAATTGAACATAATCAATGCTATTATTTTAATATATTCGGCCATTTGACATATAAAATATTGTTTTTCAATCATATTGGAAAAAACCATGGGAATAAATCATGGGACGTTTTGGATTTTTGAGTATATAATAAAATAGGTTCCAAAACATAAGTTTGTAAAATATTTAAGAATTTCTCTATGATTTCCTACAAAAACAAACTCAATATCCCACTTCTCTTCACAAAAAATCCATGTAT
Organism: Viscum album; assembly: GCA_963277665.1. Lineage (NCBI taxonomy): Eukaryota > Viridiplantae > Streptophyta > Magnoliopsida > Santalales > Viscaceae > Viscum > Viscum album. The sequence goes on from OY728155.1 coordinate 471,537,773, forward strand.
CACGTCCATAATCTGTCCTCCCCTCTCTATATCCCCCCCAAGGCACGCTAAACTCTCATGAATCCCTTCTTCAAGGTTTTTAAGTCACACATCATGGTAATGAATTCCTTTCCTTCCCATTTTTTCAAGTTTTTTTTAATTTTTTATATCATATTATATACAATTATGTAATATTGGGGTATGATTTTTCACCCAATATTCTTATATACTAATGTTTTTGTGACGAGATACCTCATTTTCTCTCATTAATGCCTTCTTTGTAAACTCATTAGCAAGATGAAATTTCGAATGAGATTTCTCACATCTTATCTTCATTCAACCATATATTATATATTATTCTTCTAAATTCCATTTAATATGTTAGGATATTATGTTAAATGATTTACATACTATCTATTTCATGTATAAATGACGATAGACCCCTTTCGCTCTCATCATCCCATTTTATGAATCTCTATAAAGTGAAGTTATGCTGTTAAAATAGTACTACTATTTTCCAATCCAGTGGCATCATGTAGTGAATATCATACCCATTTCCCTATCAATGTTATTCACATTTATTAACATAAAATTATTGGATGGTTCTTTTATGTGTGTGTTCTATATAATTCAATTCTGAGAAAATATTATATTGTTAAATGAATCCATTAATATAATCAATATGGATCACCTAAGCATGATATTCAAATGAATATGAAGGGTGTGCCCTGATATAGATCCAATGCAGTGGTAATTGTTTAGTGTCATGATATGTCTAGTTGGGATGAGGGTTTATCAGATTCTTTTTATGAATGTTTTTCACTTTATTGGTATAGGGGTTTACCTGATACCTTTATGTTAATGATGTAATGTTTTATGTGGTGTACATATTTCCACATTATGATAATCATGATATATCATTCTTTTATGTTCATGTTTATCTTGTGATCGATTGATATGCCCATTTCCTAACATTTATTGTATTCATCATGTTATTCCTTGTTTACTCCCTTATTGAGATTTATTGAACACTATTTTGTATGTATGTCCTCAGGTAATCCCATGTAATGAAATATATGAAAAAATGTTTTGGTCATGAAAAACATGTTTTCTATAAATATGTTGTATTTTATATCTTATTTTTCATTTAATATTCCTAATCCTAAAATTAACTTGACCTCGATATTTTGGGTTGTATTTTCTGCATGTTTATGAAATATAGCTTATCTAATGAAGTAATAAAGAGTAGGTTATTTATATACTTAGTTTTTTCACTTTCCAGAATATGTGGCTTGGAGATGTGTGTGTGAACACATTTACATAGGAAAATTACTCACATTTGATTGGGATATGCCTACTTAGTTCTACTTGGATTCCAATAGCATATGGGAGGTGGGCATGGGGTAGTTGCGGTAAGGTCCCCCGGGGGATGGGTCATAAAACTACCAATGTCTAATCACTATACCATGAGATAAACATAACTATTATGTTTTTTTTCAATGGATTTAATCAATTAAAATTTATGATTAAAAAATATTTTGGGGTTTAGGTCAATCGATTTGAAGAATGTTATATAATTATTGAGGGAATCCATATGATTAGACATTCCCCATAAAAAAGAAAATTAAAATCCTTGATGTGAATAATAGGGTCCATTAACTCAATTGGATCAAAAAACCATGTGAAAAATTATGATCTATATTTTCCTGTGATCTTGCATATGGAGGACTAAAATATATGTTTTCCCAAGACAAAAATAACATAGTAATCTCAATATTTTTCTAAAACAATATTTCTTATTTTTTAACTCCATAATTTTTTAATAATAATTACATTTTAAAATGATATGGTTAAAAAATGCAACATCGTAAACTATGTGAAAATTGATAATAGATTTACTACAAAAAAAATTTCCCATCCAGTGATCATTTTCCATTATGTAATGGAGTGTAATGAAAAAAGGAACATGAATCATGATTTTTTTAACTATCTTACAATCAAGATAGTGTAGATTTAGACCTAGTTTTATGAATAAATATGAGGCATTAATGTAAACTAAAACTGTACTAATGAAAATCTATCATTGACTAATAAAAAACTAATACATTACAATATAATAGAAGCCTAAATATATTAATACCCTATAGATACAAAAAAAATTATTAGCTCTCACAAAAACCATATAGTAATAATTCTATCTCACATCAAAAAAATGAAACTAATCTTATACTTCAATTTTTATTTGACTTCTACAAGGTAAAATACCTATATAATTGACCACAACCATGTTATAATCCATCACTAAATATTTCCATATTGAGTTTGTCTTTATCCTCAAAAAATGTTATAGATGAACATAAAAAACATCATTTCATTCTCATAAACTATATATTAAATTATATATCACATCACTGGTTAAACATTCTACCATTGAAAAAATATACAATTACATCTCTTTTAGATTAACAAGGTCAATTTTCTCCAGACCCATGATGACACCTAGAAATACTTGAGTGAACAAAGGCAATTTATTTGGACTGATATACACAAGTTTACACTCTAATATTCCCAAAAAATATCTTATAAAATAACCAATTTTATATGTACATATTTCGTATAATGGTATTGATTATATATCAGGTCATTCATAAACATGTAAAATTTAATAACATGCTAAAAGCTTACTAATATTTTAATATCCTACCAAGGGACATTAATAAAACATTTCCCAATGTGGATTATGTATTTTATAGAATTGGAAATCCTATTGCATCATTATCCATAACCTATGTATCTAGTTCACATCTTTATTGGGGGAAAATAAAGTTGAAAATATTGTTATCTATATTGAAGAAATATTTAACTCTTATAATATAACATCTCTGTATTATTTGTGTGATATATGAAACACGTGTTTTTCAATAATGTGTTGTGAAGTTCAATTAATGAGTTATCTTTTTTGTAAGACCATACGGAATATCTAATATCACTACCTCATAAAATAATATATCAAATATCTATAGGCATTATTAGAGGACCATATACATGGTGGATATATTACCCATAATACAAATAAAATTATACTTTTTTAACGATAATGTAAATAAACATATTTCCATACGATGATTATACTAATATATAAAATTTAAGTGACAATTTCCATTGATTATTTATCATATCGAATATTTTTAGTAGTTTCCCACAATAATGATAACAATGAAACAATATAAAAATATTCATGAACATATATCATATGGTATAGAGAAAATATTTACAATGACACACACATTTTTTTGTGTATTATGTTTCGTGGGATCATATGAAACTCTGAATTCTCACCTGAAGTTCTCATTTTTTGGTCCCCAAGAAATGATTCCATGAAGGACGACCAATAAAAATAAATTCAATATTCTTTATTTTTTTCAATATTCATAACTATAAAAATTGGTAATGGTCATTTTTTATATTATTATTATTAATGTGGGTCATGAATCATGTACATTTACTTATAGATTTATATTTTTGTAATATAGGATGATAAATATGTATCATATGTTAGGAGGGAAATAAGTGAAATTGAAATTAATTGAATAAGTTAATAAAGGATTTCTCCCTTCCATATTAATTAGATAAAATATTTTTGTCCCTCTGATCGATGAAAAACAATCTAATTAAATCCAGAGTCAAGGAATTTCCATGGTGAGATAATTTCAATAAGTAAATAAAAATAATTCGAGTTCATGAGGTGAATAAATAACTATGCGTACTATTTTATGAGATATGAATATAAAAATGTATTATATTTACTAGTCACTTTCATAAGAATGTTCTTTTCGTTCTGATATTGTCATATTTCTCTATGGATGAATTGATTTATGATGAGAAGCTAATCATTAACATTAGGAATATTCAAAAAATTAAATTAAAAAATTGTCCCAAAGGGTTTCAAACTAACTAATTCAAAAGTATCATTAAATTTATCGAATTTAATATTTATAATAAAAATTATTCTCAATACATAAAATATTGACTATTCATGTATTATTTATCACATAATACAATCATATGTTATTTTTTTAGAATATGTGAGTCAAAATTTCATGCCATATATTAGTCATACAGAAATAAAAAATTTATTCATTAAACTATTTTTTGGGAATATTGATATAAATATTTATTTATTTACAAAAATCATAGAATTAAAATTTATTTATGATTTTTCTGAATGTAATATGTATTTATTTATTGAAATGATAAAATTGTTTTCATTAAATATTTATTTATTCGATGTTCAACAATATGTATTTTGGATTACTATGATGAGTTAATTTCTTAACAATGATGACATATTTTACTCAATATAATTATAAAAATAATTTTGAAAAATCTACGAAATCATATATTTATAAGTACATGTAATGGAAATAGTAATTCTCTTATTATTTTTAATTGACATGGGAATTATATAGAATAATAAAAATTGTTAAATTTTCATTGTGATATTTACCATTATTTCAACCCCATGTATAAATTCCATCTTACATCATTTTTTGTCACGTGATACTTATTCTGAACTATTGAAGCTACCAAGTATTATCACAAACCTAAAGTGAAAAATAAACAATCCCCTCTCACAAAAAAAAGATATAATAAACAATCCTTTTGAGATCAATGGAGATCTGTGTGAGGTAGTTGAACCCACCACACATGTAGATGAATGTTCCATAATACCATTTGGTGATTCATGCATCGTGTGTGTATAATTATATAAATTTCCAATCTTTGTTTCTATATCATTGCACCAAATCTATGAGATTGATACTGAAAACTGACCATATGTATTATCACATTAAAGGTAATTCATTCATTAAGATAATAATTAATTAATTGTGATATCTCCCAAACAATATAATATCGTATTGTTTTAATAATGTTATTTCTGTATTATATATTGAAACTAATAAAAATATTTAATCTTGAACTCGTACTAATGTTCATTTTTACCATAAAACCTTCATGTGATAACATAGTTGTAAAAAATAATTAAAAATTATCAATAATATATTTGATCAATTTAATGCCTTGGATTGTAATTTTTTCTAATTTGTATTTATTATGCTTCCAGTTGAGATAACACATTTATCTTAGTTTTTTTGGGACAAAAATTTAAAAAAATATGTGTAATAACTATGATGGAATCCATCCATATCTCCCAAGGTCACTTACTATATAATGCAGATACATACTGTATAAATATTAATTACATGTCTTGTATATATGGGAAATTCACCCAATGATTAATAATTGTAAATATCAACACCCTATTTAACTAACTTCACAACATCATTAAATTTATTTTATTGAATCACTAATGTAATTAGAAATGGATTATATGGTTTCTAGACAATATAAATATTGTATAAGTACAACTAGTTTTGACCACCTATAAATCATGATAATTCTTGTTGTCAAGATATTGTATTATTACACGCTATATATTGTCACAGAAATATTATTATAATAAAGTAATATTTATGTTGGTCTATTATTTCATATATTATATTCTAGAAATAATATGCATACATATTGTAAAATAATGAATAACTAGTTTTTTGTTGTCAGAAAAATTGACTAATTAAACTAATCAGTTATCATTAACATCATATCAAATGAATCATAATCATGTATAAAGGGAAAATGATAAATTTTAAAATTAAAAAAACCATTAATACAATTTAATTTATATTATTTAGTTTTATTTACATTTGAAAAGAAAATCCATAATTATACACAAATTAATTTAACATGATAATCATGAAATAAACACACATGAAACATGGAAATCATGAAATATTATTAATAAATGGGTATAAAGATATGAACAATATAAATATGGATTTGTAAAAAATAGATATGATTCTCTAAACCATTAAAAATGAGTTTTATAAACTAAAATCTAAAGGGAAGGATAGGGTATGGGTTTATCATCTTACTTGTAACAACCCAAGATTTCATAGTACATTATTTCTTCAAATTAATTCAATAACTTGCACTACACGCAACACTAAGTTCAAGCGCACCACGACTTGCCAAACTAGTCATTCAAAAGCGATTATTAACTGAATTTTGATCATTATATAATCTTTATAATTTTAGAGTCCATATTATGAGTTTCATAGACATTATATGTTGAGTCTATAAGGTTTTCCTTATGACTTTTCCATTCCTTCTTGTTTTGAAAATCACAAACACCTTATCTTTAAGGAAAATCGCTTTTATAAGGAAAAATGATTTCTTAAGGAAAATTGCTTTTATAAGGAAAATCGCTTTTATAAGGAAAAATGCTTTCTTAAGGAAAATTGCTTTTATAAGGAAAATTGCTTTTATAAGGAAAATTGCTTTCTTAAGGAAAATCGCTTTTATAAGAAAAATTATCCTTATCATATTTTCATTCATATTTTTCTTAAGTATAAGTTTCGGATTCACTTTCTCGGAGTCATTAAAACTTTGATATAAAAGCATTCTGTTTTTGGATTCGGTTCTGGACAAGAACTATAAGGAAGTTTCATTCCGAATTCCAGATATGAACTCTGACTAAGTTCTATTCCAGATTCATGATACGAATTCTGAAGAAGAATTCTCATTACGAATTCTAATGAAGAAATTCCATTCTGAATTCTCATTACGAATTCTGAAGAAGAATTCTCATTACGAATTCCAATGAAGAATTCTCATTACGAATTCTAATGAAGAATTCCCATTACGAATTCCAATGAATAATTCTCATTACGAATTCTAATGAAGAATTCCCATTACGAATTCCAATGAAGAATTCTCATTACGAATTCTAATGAAGAAATATCATTCCGAATTCTCATTGCGAATTCTGATGACGAATTCTCATTACGATTTCTGATGACGAATTCCAATTCCGAATTCCTACTCCGAATTCTCATTCCGAATTCTCCTATTAAACAGAATCTGATTATCATTGTTTTATACACTCTGAATTTATTCACTCCGAACCTTCACTCCGAAATTTCTATTCCGAACTTTTATGTTAGAGTTTAAAACGATGTCGTACATTCTGTTACACTTGTTTTGTTATAAAACGATGTCGTCCATTTTGTTATAAAGTAACCGTTGTCTAAGTGACACGTGTACAGGTCCCTCCGAACTTTAAGGAAAATATGACCGTTGGAGAGGAGCCGACCTTACCTATAAATAGGAGCTCATTTGAAAGAGCTCGGGGCTGATGAATGCTGATGCATATGCTGTTGGTGATGTTGGAAAAACAACTGAGTTTTGTGCCTACATGCTATTGAAGTGATTTCTAGAGAGAGAGTCTCTTATCAACTCTCAAAGCTTCGTGCGACTCCGAATGTTGGTGATTACATTCGAGGGCTTCCGGGGATAGGAAGAAAGAGGTGCCGACTACCTTAAAGATCGAGGGCTTTCTTGCTGAGAAAGACAGAGGTTGCCAACTACCTTGAAGTTGAGGGCTTGCGGGGATAGCAAGACAGAGACACCGATCTTTGTATCGAGGGCTTACCCTGGTGTGGGTAAGACAGACTTGCTTGAAAGTATAAATCAAGGGACCTTTATCCAAGGTTGTTGGATACCCTTCTCTTTGGGTTAAAAGACTATTATCTTGTTACTAGTAGTTTTACTACTTGTTTTTATTCCGCTGCAATTTGTATCTTAAGGAAAGTATAACTTTCTTATACTTCCTTACTTACTCTGATTAGTTTAGATTCTATACGCTTTAAGGTAGAATCTTATATTGTAACTTTTGTTAAGTTTCAATTTCCGGAATCATATTTCCGGAACCTACTTTTGGAATCCCTTTCCAAGTTCAGTTCGGTGTTAGAGGTGTTGTGAATTTACTTAGTTTAACTTTGTTAAACTTAGTCCTTTCCTTTTCTTAAGGAAACTCTAGTTATTCATAACTAACTTTAAAGGTTCCAAAGGAATTTTTAAAGTATACAATTCAACCCCCCTCTTGTATATTGAGCATCTCATATTATATTTCGATCCTACAATTGGTATCAGAGGTTGGAAACCTCTTACTCTATACCATTATTACATTTGGTATCAGAGGTTGGAAACCTCTTACTCTATACCATTCTTACAATTGGTATCAGATCCAAGGTTACTGAAATACTTGTACTCACATACAAGTTTTTCTTGCTCACTTTTCTATTCCGAACTTTGTCATTCCGGTTTATCCATTCCGAACTTTTCCCATTCCGAACCTTGTTATTACGAATCGTTGCTACTAACAAGTTTGTATCCAAGTTATTTTTAGTATGGCAGGAATTAATGTTGGTTCGATTGACAATCTGAATCCTACAAGACCACCAATCTTCGATGGTAATGATTATGAATACTAGAGAGATCGTATGAAGACTTTTGTTATCAATACTGGAGTAGATAACTTTGTGATGCTTACTGGTGATTATAAAATTCCTGACAAGGAAGTCAGAACCTTTACTAACCAGGAAAAGCAAGAATATCAACTCAACTATAAGGTACGCAATACTTTATTATGTTCAATGACTAGAAATATATATAGCCAAATTTCTTCTTGTGAAGAAGCTAACTGTATATGGAAGAAGTTAGAGGTTACACACTTTGGGACTTCTAAAGTGATTGAGACTAGGAGAGCTATGCTTAGAGCTGAATATCAGGGCTTCAATTTTCCTTATGGAGAACCTATCTGTAAAGTTCAACAAAGATTTATGACAATTGTCAACAGTCTACAATCTATGGGAGAAAAAGGATTAGATGATGAAGCTCTTGTGGACAAGATAATTGATATTATGCCCAATGAATGGGAATCCAAGAGAACAGCCATAGATGAGAATAGGAAGGTTACTCAAATTACTCTTGATGAATTATTTGGAACTCTTCTACAACATGAGACCAGAATGAAGAGAGATGTTGACAACATCAAGAAGAAGAATGGAAATGGTACTGTTGCTTTTACTTCAACTTCAAATCAGATGAAAGCTAAGACTCCTGAGAGAGTAACCAGATCCAAATCGAAGAAAGTCATTTTCCAATCCGAATCTAGTGAAAGTGAAGTTTCAGAAAATGAATTAGCCAATCTTTCTCGAAGGATGAACAAGATAGCTGGACAGAGAAACTTTCAATCCAAGTATAAGAAGAAGGACATGAAAGATAAGAAAGATGGAGAAGTTACATGTTATGAATGTAAGAGAGCTGGACATATTAGACCAGATTTCCCTATGCTCAAAAAGAAAGAAAGAAAGGAAAGACATTCAGACAGAAACAGGAAGAAGTATTACAAAGCTAAAGCTAAGAAAGTTCTAAAAGCTAATGACACCTGGAGTGCTAGTGGTGGTGACTCTTCAGATGATTCTTCTGAATATGAATCTTCAGGACAGAAGAATCTTGGTCTTATAGCCAGATTACCTATTGATAATCATTGTCTTATGGCTAAGGTACGAAATGGTGAATCTTTGACCAATGTTTCTTTAAATTCTAATTATAGTAAGTATTATAACTCTTCTGATGAAGAATCATCTTCTGATGAGGAAAATACTTTACCTACTTATGAAGAAGTCTCTAGATTTGCTGAACTTCTTGAGATTGAGAATTCCAAACTCAACAAGAAACTTGATAAATCAAATTCTAGGAATTCTATTCTTACTAAAGAGATATCAGATCTTTCTAAAGATCATGATAAGAAAAATGCTGATTTTGAAAGTATTTCAAAAAATCTTGAGGAAGTAAGTTCTGAGAAGAATAAACTTTCTAAAGAATTAGAAAAAGTAATTTCTAATAAAATTGTTTTTGAGCCTAACTCTAGTTCAAAAACTAATGATTTTGAGGATAAAAACTTGGTTGTAAAACTCAAGTTCGAGATTTTTTCCTTAAAGAAGTGTTTATCAAACTTTACCCATGGTAAAGAAAATTTTGATAAGATGTATTCTCAAATACGACCTTTAAGAAATAAATCAGGATTTGGTTATACTCATGCAAAACCAGTTTTCAGTAACAATTATTTTGTTCCTCAAAGTGCCCCATTTTGCACTAAATGTCAATGTGGTGGTCACTGGGCAAGAAGTTGTTCCTTAAACAAAACCCAATCCTTAGGTTTTCATAAAGCTTACTTTTCTAAGAAAATGTGGGTTCCAAAAAATTTATTGTCTGGAAACCTCGGATCCAAACAAGTTTGGATTCCGAAAGTCTAACTTTGTTCTTAATTTCAGGAAATTAAAGAAAGTTCCAGCAACAATATTTGGTACATGGATAGTGGATGTTCACGGCACATGACTGGTAACAAAATCTTTTTTTAAATGATTATCAAAACGAAAGGAGGAAAGGTAACTTTCGGAGACAATGCTAAGGGAGAGATTGTTGGTATTGGTAATATTGTTCTTTTAGGTAAAACTTTGATTTCAAATGTTCTTTTTGTTAAAGGTCTTAAGCACAACCTCATTAGCATAAGTCAGTTATGTGATGAAGGTTACCTTGTGAATTTTAGGAATGATAAATGCTTAGTTCACAATTCCAAGGAAGAATTTATTCTCTCAGCCAACAGGCAAGAGAATGTTTACACCTTAAACTTAGAAGACCTAAGAAACCAAGATTTACCTTGCCTAAGTGCAATGGAAGATCATTCTTGGTTATGGCATAGAAGATTAGGACACTGTAATCTTAGGAACCTATGTAAACTCTCTAAGAAGAAACTTGTTAAGGATCTACCGGAGCTTAGATTTGATTCTTCTAAAGTTTGTGATCCTTGTCAATATGTCAAGCAACATAAATCTAGTTTTAAGTCAATCAGTGAAGTCTCAACAACCGATGCATTACAGTTAGTGCACATGGATCTTTTTGGTCCAACACAAACTGGAAGCATTGGAGGCAAATACTATGTGTTTGTTCTAGTTGATGATTACACTAGATTTACTTGGGTCTATTTTCTAGCAAGGAAATCTGAAGCTTTTTCTTATTTCAAAAGTTTTAGAGCTCAAGTGAAAAATGAGAAAAACCTTCCATTGAAAACTATTCATAGTGATCATGGAGGAGAATTTCAAAATTCTGATTTTGAAACTTTTTGTAGTAAGAAAGGTATTACTCACAACTTTTCAGCACCTATAACTCCTCAACAGTATGGTGTAGTTGAAAGAAGAAATAGAATTCTTCAAGAGATAACTAGAACCATGTTGAGTGAATATTCTATTGCTAGACATTTCTGGGCTGAAGCTGTAAGTACTGCTTGTTATACTATAAATCGAGTTTTGATTAGACCTTTTCTTAATAAAACTCCTTATGAGTTATGGAATGGTAGAAAACCAAGACTTTCCTACTTCAAGGTTTTTGGTTGCAAAGTATTCATTTTGAATACTAAAGATAACTTACATAAATTCGCACCAAAATCAGATGAAGGGATTTTATTAGGTTATTCCACAACCTCTAAGGCTTATAGAGTTTTTAATAAAAATACTTGTACTGTTGAAGAAACAGTACATGTAAAATTTGATGAATCAGACCCTTTTGTTTTTCAAACCTCCCAACCTACATCTTCGGATGTGTTTTCAAAAACTGATTGTCAACCTTTGATAGAAGAACCTTCTGATAAGGAAATTGTTCTAGAAGATACTTCTGAAACATTTACCCCAGAAGACTTTCTACCTTATGTTGATGAACAGGTTTTACAAAACCCAAATCAGGTGTTTCTTAAGAATCATCCCAGTGATAGTATCATTGGTAATGTAAATCAACCTGTAAGGACTAGAAGTTCCTTAAGAAATGAAGTAGAACATCTAGAATTTCTTTCCCAATTAGAGCCTAAAAGCACTGATGAAGCTTTAGGTGATGATGATTGGATCAAAGCAATGCAAGATGAACTAAATGAATTCGAAAGGAATAAAGTCTGGACATTGGTTGAAAGACCTAAGGAAACTTCTGTTATTGGAGTAAAATGGGTTTTCAGAAACAAATGTGATGAAAATGGAGTCATTGTTAGAAATAAAGCTAGACTTGTTGCTAAAGGCTATAATCAGCAAGAAGGAATAGACTATGAAGAAACCTATGCTCCAGTAGCTAGACTTGAATCTATCCGTATTCTACTTGCCTTTGCAGCATTCTTTAATTTCAAACTTTTCCAAATGGATGTGAAATGTGCTTTTCTTAACGGTTATGTTCAAGAGGAAGTTTTTGTTGAACAACCTCCTGGCTTTGAAGATTCAAAATATCCAGATCATGTTTTTAGACTTACCAAAGCTTTGTATGGCCTTAAACAAGCCCCACGAGCATGGTATGATAGACTTACTGGATTTTTGCTTCAAAATATCTATTTTAAGGGAAATGCAGATCCAACCCTTTTTATAAAGAAAGATAAGAAAAATGTTTTGATTGTTCAAATTTATGTTGATGACATTATATTTGGTTCAACTCAGCAATCTTTGACTGACTCTTTTGCTAGTCTAATGAAATCTGAGTTTGAAATGAGTATGATGGGTGAGTTAACATTTTTCCTTGGTTTTCAAATTTCTCAAAAACCAGAAGGAACCTACATATCTCAACATAATTATATTAAAGATCTTCTTAAAAAGTATGGTTATGACAACACTAAGAGTATAAGTACTCCTATTGGTACCTCAAACTCTCTAGATCTTGATGAAGATGGGAAACAAGTAGATCAAACATCTTTTAGAGGTATGATTGGAAGTCTACTTTACTTAACAGCTAGTCGACCAGACATAATGTTTTCAGTATGCTTATGTGCAAGATATCAATCCAATCCTAAGGAATCTCACTTAAAGGAAGTAAAAAGAATTTTTCGCTACCTTAAGGGAACCATGGATCTAGGATTATTTTATACTTCTGGAAATGATTTTGTTCTAAAAAGCTTTTCTGATTCTGACTTTGGTGGATGTAGAATGGATAGGAAAAGTACATCCGGAACTTGTCATTTCTTAGGAGATTCATTAGTTTCTTGGTCATGCAAGAAGCAACATTCTGTTGCACTCTCCACTGCTGAAGCTGAATATGTATCAGCTGGAAGTTGTTGTGCACAAGTGTTGTGGATGCAACACACACTCACAGACTATGGCTTGAGTTTTACTAAAACTCAAATTTTGTGTGATAACACAAGTGCCATTGCCCTAAGTAAAAACCCTGCACATCACTCCCGTGCAAAACACATAGATATTAGGCATCACTTTCTTAGGGATCACACACTCAAAGGAGATATTATTCTTCAGTTTATCGGAACTCAAGATCAACTTGCTGATATTTTCACAAAATCTTTGCCTTCTGATAGATTTGAATATATTAAACAGAAGTTAGGAATGATAACCGTAAGGTAATCTTCCTTAATTAACTTTCTGTTAAAAAAATCTCCTTACAGTAATAAACTCCATTTCATAGGGGGAGTACATTTGATTGTTTATTTAACAAAGTTTTTTTTAAAAAAAAATTTCAAACTTTTCGGAATGAAAATTTCCGGAATGGAACTTCCGGAACTACAATTTTCCAGAAAGGATATTTTCGCACAGAATACTTCTGGAATGGAAGTATTTGTATTGAAAATTTCCGGAATGGAAAACTTTCGTACTGGTATTTTCATAACGGAACTTTCGTACTAAATCTTCCATAACAACTTTTCGTATTTACTTTTTCGTATTGACTTTTTCGTATTGACTTTTCGTATTTACTTTTTCGTATTGAGTTTTTCGTAGTCGTCTTTATATTACCCATTACGAATAACTTTCCTAAGCTAATCCGAAAAGTATGATTTCCTTACTGAAGTTTTCGTAATCATATTTTACTTGCTGGCAATTTCTTATAGTTTGTTTTTGGTTTTTGGATTTCTTAATTCTTTACTTTAATAAAACCTCAAAAATATCGGATTCAAGCTTTCAACCGTTAGATCTGATCTCAGATCGTTATAAACCGTTAGATCAACCGAGGAAGTTGAACCGTCATCCCATTGCCTATATAAAGGGGACCCTATTTTCTCGTCCCACATCGATTTCAAGCTTTTGCGTGCTGAAGCTCTGACTCTCCGATTTAAGGCAGTTCCGAACCACAATTTTCTCAGTTCCGAACTTCAGTCTTCTCTGTTCCAAATATCTCAGAGGACTTCTAATCCGAATGTCTGCAGAGTTAGCTTCTCATGAAATGTCTTCAACCAAGCCCATTTCTCAGTGGTTAGTCTACAGAGAGAGGTTAGTTCATCCGAATTTCTTCAGCAACTACGATTCTATTATTTCAAAGAATATCAAGCTGAATGGTTGGGAAGGTGTTGCGGTATCAAAAACTGGAAACCAAGATGAAGTGTACTCTGACTTGCTTGTCGAGTTTTATGAGTCAGTTGCTTTCTTTGAGGAAGATAATATAGAAAAATTTTCTTTCAAATCGTATGGCAAGACATATAAGCTTTATTACACCAAGGCTGCAAGCTTGGTAGGGCTAAGTTATGAAGGGGAAGCTGAGTTTATTTCCCACGTATTGCCAGACTCTTTGGGTAGCTTCAACAAGGAAAAGGCATTAGAAATTCTCGGATTGGATGATGACAAGGCTCCGAAAATAGCAAGCCTATCTACAAACTTCTGGATTCTGGAGTTATGGGTACAAGGGATTATCGTACCGAGAAAAGGAGATAAGGATAGTCTGAAGAAGAGTGAGATATATATCTTAGATTTCCTGATAAATCTAAGGAAGTATAACTTGATGAAGCATATCCTTCTTAATATTGAGAATTTGAAGAAGGGGAATCTGAGAGCACAGATCGTGATGTACCCAGCAATATTGTCAAAGCTCATAGTTCGGTGCCTAGAATCTTTCAAGGTAGCTTGCAGTTCTAAGCTGAAAGTTTGTAAGATCATGTTGCTCAGTGATGCCACTCTTAAGAGTATGAATATAGCTTTTGACAAGAAGTCTGGGAAGTTCATTGATCTGCCTCCACAAGTAGAAGTGACTCCGAAAGTAGCTGATCCGGAATCATCCAAGCCAGTAAGGAAGAGGAAGCTGAAAGAAGTGGTTGTCGAAGCTGAGGAACCCATGTCTAAGGAAGTCCACTCCGCACCTCCTATGTCTAAGAAGAAGAAAACCTATACTGATGAGGTTGCAGCGAAGTGGAGAGCTGACAAAGAGAAGAGGAAGGAAGGAGATCCGCAGTTCGGATTAGATCCTGCGGAGTCTAAGGCTCTGAAACAAAAGGCCGCTGATGAGCTCAAGAAACAAGCAAAGGAGAAGAAACTGAAGAAGAAAATGTCCGAGGCTGAGGTAGCTCGGGCCTTGTTAAAGTTCAACGAAATGGTTTCAGCAACCATTCCCGTTCCGAGATCTTTCTCTCTGGAATCTCTAACTGAGACTCCAGGAAGAAATCTTGTTACTCCGGAAGAGGCTGTTGCTACTGAGGAAGTAGAGCAAGTGGAAGATGTTGAAGAAGCTGCTGAAGGAAGTGGTGAGACAGGAGATGTGCTCAAACAAGTAGATTAATATAAAGGAACTCCTTCGGAACACTTGTCGCTCCGAACATCTGAAGCTCAATCTTCGAAGCTTGTTACTCTGACTATGGAAGAAGAGAAAGGCGAAGAAGAAGTTTCTTGTCTGAGAGAAGAAGAACATCTTTTACTTGATGCTGCTCAGAAGGAAAATGTAGAAGTTGATGATGATGAAGATTTGGTTGTTCAAGTGTCTGATAGCGAGAAGAAATCTTCAGAAAAGGTTTCTATTCCGGAAAAAGATAAGGGGAAACAAATTCTTGCTGATACCCCGAGTTCAGAAAAGAGTATGAGGAAGGAAGCTGGTAGTTCTTCTAAGAGGAAGTTGAAGCTTATTGAGGAAGAAAATTCTCCTAGCAAGATTTCAGATTCGGAGTCATCATCGTTGGGGCACGATTTTGTTGTTCAGTCCTTGAAGAAGTTGGTGGGAACCATTCCAACCTTCTCCAGTATTGACTCTAGATGCCAGATGCTTCAACATGCGCTGAATCAATAAACCGACTCCGTATCCATGGTAATGGATAAGTGTGTTGAGATTGAAGCTCAGTTCAAAACTTTCTTCATTTGTTACGAAGCACATAAAAGATCTTGCAAGAGGATGACAAGCTGGTCGAAGAAGAATGTGGAAGAGATGAGGTTGCTGGATGAGTTTCAGGAAAATGTTAAGGATGCATTTCAAACCGAGGACAAGAAGTTTCATGAGATGACTGCATCATTCGATGAGAAATTGACAGAGGAAAAGAACATTTGGATTCAGGAAGTGAGAGATCTGAATGGAAAGCTCAACTCCGTTAATCAGAGTTGGAAATTTGAAAGGGATCATCGGATTGATTTTCTAGAAAGGATGAAGGCTCAGGAAGAGAAGATGAAAGTTCAGGAAGAAAAGTTGAAGGCTCAGGAAAAAAATCATTGAAGCTCAGTCAGTAAGAATAGTTGCCTTAGAAAAGCAAGCTGAAGAAGATCATAAAGACTTAAAGAAGATCAAGACGATTCTCAAGGGGCTAATGTCGAAGGAGAAAGATCTGAAATGACCAATCCGATCTTTTTGTTGTAATCTGTTTTTGTTGCTGACATTTCAAATATAATGAGAATTGTGTTTGTTGTTTCGTTTGTACTAATTTTTTTTTCAGGTACTTTGTTAAGTTTTTTCCATTCCCTCCAATTCTTTTTGAAAATCACAAAGGGGGAGAAGGAAAAGATCCTTAAGAAAAAGAGGAAATCTAATAAGTGCTTATCAAAGGGGGAGAAAGGAAAAATACCCAAGGAAAAATAACTCTAATAAGAGTTTGTTTAAGGGGGAGTTTTTCTTAAAGAAACATCACTCCGGAAATATGAATACGATCCTTAGAGTTTCAAAGCCTAAGGAGGAGTTAGTCGTATTCATCTATATCCTTAAACCAAGGGAGATAAGCTTTAATGTGTTTCTTTCTTCTTAGAATTGCTTTTTTGTAATGATGTTTGTGCTTTCCAAAAAGGGGGAGATTGTTGAGTCAATAAGGTTTTCCTTATGACTTTTCCATTCCTTCTTGTTTTGAAAATCACAAACACCTTATCTTTAAGGAAAATCGCTTTTATAAGGAAAAATTCTTTCTTAAGGAAAATTGCTTTTATAAGGAAAATCGCTTTTATAAGGAAAAATGCTTTCTTAAGGAAAATTGCTTTTATAAGGAAAATTGCTTTTATAAGGAAAATTGCTTTCTTAAGGAAAATCGCTTTTATAAGAAAAATTATCCTTATCATATTTTCATTCATATTTTTCTTAAGTATAAGTTTCGGATTCACTTTCTCGGAGTCATTAAAACTTTGATATAAAAGCATTCTGTTTTTGGATTCGGTTCTGGACAAGAACTATATGGAAGTTTCATTCCGAATTCTGGATATGAACTCTGACTAAGTTCTATTCCAGATTCAGGATACAAATTCTGAAGAAGAATTCTCATTAAGAATTCTAATGAAGAAATTCCATTCCGAATTCTCATTACGAATTCTGAAGAAGAATTCTCATTACGAATTCCAATGAAGAATTCTCATTTCGAATTCTAATGAAGAATTCCCATTACGAATTCCAATGAAGAATTATCATTACGAATTCTAATGAAGAATTCCCATTACGAATTCCAATGAAGAATTCTCATTACGAATTCTAATGAAGAAATCTCATTCCGAATTCTCATTGCGAATTCTGATGACGAATTCTCATTACGATTTCTGATGACGAATTCCTATTCCGAATTCCTACTCCGAATTCTCATTCCGAATTCTCCTATTAAACAGAATCTGATTATCATTGTTTTATACACTCTGAATTTATTCACTCCGAACCTTCACTCTGAAATTTCTATTCCGAACTTTTATGTTAGAGTTTAAAACGATGTCGTACATTCTGTTACACTTGTTTTGTTATAAAACGATGTCGTCCATTTTGTTATAAACTAACCGTTATCTAAGTGACACGTGTACAGGTCCCTCCGAACTTTAAGGAAAATATGACCGTTGGAGAGGAGCCGACCTGACCTATAAATAGGAGCTCATTTGAAAGAGCTCGGGGCTGATGAATGCTGATGCATATGCTGTTGGTGCTGTTGGAAAAACAACTGAGTTTTGTGCCTACATGCTATTGAAGTGATTTCTAGAGAGAGAGTCTCTTATCAACTCTCAAAGCATCGTGCGACTCCGAATGTTGGTGATTACATTCGAGGGATTCCGGGGATAGGAAGACAGAGGTGCCGACTACCTTAAAGATCGAGGGCTTTCTTGCTGAGAAAGACAGAGGTTGCCAACTACCTTGAAGTTGAGGGCTTGCGGGGATAGCAAGACAGAGACACCGATCTTCGTATCGAGGGCTTACCCTGGTGTGGGTAAGACAGACTTGCTTGAAAGTATAAATCAAGGGACCTTTATCCAAGGTTGTTGGATACCCTTCTCTTTGGGTTAAAAGACTATTATCTTGTTACTAGTAGTTTTACTACTTGTTTTTATTCCGCTGCAATTTGTATCTTAAGGAAAGTATAACTTTCTTATACTTCCTTACTTACTCTGATTAGTTTAGATTCTATACGCTTTAAGGTAGAATCTTATATTGTAACTTTTGTTAAGTTTCAATTTACGGAATCATGTTTCCGGAACCTACTTTTGGAATCCCTTTCCAAGTTCAGTTCGGTGTTAGAGGTGTTGTGAATTTACTTAGTTTAACTTTGTTAAACTTAGTCCTTTCCTTTTCTTAAGGAAACTCTAGTTATTCATAACTAACTTTAAAGGTTCCGAAGGAATTTTTAAAGTATACAATTCACCCCCCCCTATTTTATATTGAGCATCTCATATTATATTTCGATCCTACATTATATAAGAACAATTTCAATTTTTTCAGATAAAAGAAGTATTTTTGAAAAAATGAAACTGTACCTCCTTTTAATGGAGAACCCTTTTTAAATCCAATATTTGAAACTTATATATATTAAATTTGGCTAAATAAATTTATTTTTTATAATGGGGAAATCAAAATTTACTTTGTGTAAATCTTTGGAAATTTTTCGATAAAGTACATTTTTAATGAATAGTGAAAAATATTGTATTTTTATTCAAAAGGAAAGTTTAATATAATTTTTTATATGGTTAGATTATCCATTTAATTGGTTTTAATGTGTAATTACAATTTATATTTATGAGTTAATACAATTTTGTTTATTGGAATTAATTTCAATTTGAAATTGGACATAAACAAGTATCGATCTTTTCATAGTTATTGTTGCTTAAAAACACGCTATTTGTTTTGACAACAAGAATTGATTTTAAAGTAATTAATGAAACATATTTGTTTTTAATTGGATAAAATAGACATAATTCATTAATTTTTAATATCGAATATATCATAGGCTGATTTTTTGTTATTTTTCTGAAAATTTTCAATTTTTGATGAATAGTGAAAAACACTGAGTTATTGGTTAAAACCGACTTTTAATTTAATTAATTAATTATTTTATATAAATTTATTTTAGGTCAAAATAGATAAATAACACCAATATATGTTCACAATAATTTATTGGAGTCATATTATTATATGTTTAGATATATACAAAATTTATTTAACGTTTTACTGTCTCTTACACACCTCCAAGGAGTATTTGCAAATTTGCATAAAACATCTTTCTACCGATTATTTGAGTTGAATTTCAAAAATCCGAGAGACACGGTTAACCATCTAATGTAAAATGCGGTTCAATAAGAAGAAAATATTTATTGGTGAATAGTAACTTTTGACTTTTATTTACCATGGTTAATGGTAAATATGGTAATTCATGGTGAAAGAAATATTGTAATAATTAAAAATTACCTTAAGACATTTCCAAACCTTATTGGATTAGTAATGGCCAACCATGGGAATCCTTGGGTCTACTTTGAGACCCCATGGAGCCACTTCTGAAGGATAATGACACTTTAGATTAATTAATTCAAAGTAAAGAAAAAATTGACAAAAACAAAATTATTTTAGTGATTAATTTTTATATGGAGTTATATAAGTAATATTGTTGACTATAAATATTCATTGGAATTTAAAAAAAATTTCTACATCATGGAACTTTTAAATATTTTTTAGAAATCAAATAAATTAAATTACTTATGGCACAATAATGATGCATTATTTACCTCATTAATAAATGATTTAAATAAATTAGATTATAAATATTAAAAAAATATCCAAAACATGTCCAATTCTTATTGGATGATTTTATTTCTACCATGAGTTATCTTATCTTTAACCCTAATGATTTTTGGTCCTTTAGAATCCAAATTTCATTATATAATAAAATAATATTTTCACACTTTATTAAAGAGCCCCTCCTCCCCCTTATAAAAGGATAGCACTTCTAACCAATTACTCACACTTCTCAAGCATTTAGGCTAATCTCAACTCTGCCAAATTAAGCCCCCTACATACCTCTCCTTCTCCTAGAAGCCTTACCTTAGGCAGAAGGCACATCAAAAAGTCCTTTTGGATCAAACCAAAGGATGTTACCCAAATTAAAGGTAATAGTTTCTCTTAACTTATGTTCTTTTATTTTACATCTCCAACCCCTAAAATCTTTTTATTCCTTTCTTTTATAACAAAACCAGTATCCTCAATATACTAGTATGATTTTAAAAAAAGGATTCGTACTACACTTACACACACCTCCTTCTAATTGTTGAAGAACATAATGTATTTATGGATGGAAAACTAATGCCTCAAAAAACGATGATTGTTCAATTACCTCCTACCTCCTCTCATGGTGGCCATTATGATGGAACTGTATTTATATATGATATATATATTATGATTATTTTTTCTCCATACTTCTGTATTTTTCTTTTATATCATACCTTAATGGTTTCCATTATGGGTAAAAGTGATGGTTTCATTTGAGGAAGTGCGGACTACCACCCCCTCAATGTGATATGACTCGTTAATATCATAGGTGGGACATATAAAAGATGGAGTTAATGATATTGGATATGATTTTATAATGTAATTATAATATAACTATGTATCATTATGTTTTACTTCTATTAATATAATAAATAAAAATGAAAGTAGTGTTCATGCTTAAGTACGGCTTACCGTCTCCCTGAACGGTGCATTTCATTTCATACACCAAAATGATATGTACTGTTATAAATACAAGTATATACTGGATACATATGATATATATGATATGTAAATCCTGAATATCATTCAGGATATAATGAAAGTTTGACCATGTGATCAACATGTAACTATAAAGAGTTTATTTTTTACTCAAGTGTCAAATATCAACAAAACGAACGTTATAAACTTAAATGATTACGAATTGATTATAACATGGTAATAAGTGATATAAAAGAAATAATAAACATGAAAAAGTTTATTAATCAAGTAGAAATTATCTTTTGTTTATTATTCAGGATATTAAAGAACGAACGGGTCAGGTCGGACACAAGGTAAAGGGTTTTTTATCTCAATTTTAATTCCGTGATATTTCCATTGTTCACCACCTATTAATTTCATGTGGTGTGTGTAAAGCCAATGATAGTATTCATTGTGTATTATACATTAATTTATGGAAATTTTCATCATCATTTTATGATCCTTCTTTCATGGGTGTATGTTTCGTAAGTTACCAAATCGATAAGGAAATTTGAAATTTTAATTTCCACTCATTCGGCATTACGCATAATTCATTAATTATTTTAATCCAACATTATGTGTGGAATCACTATTCATTTTCTTATGTCATAATTTACACTACCATTTATTTGTATATACATTTGATACACATAATGACTCCATTGACAAATTCTGAAATCATCGATATGAACTTGATAAGAGTAATTTTAAATCAATTTTCATTCGTTGATTTAAATATCCGATTCATTGGTGTTGTTTTTAAAATAATATGTTTGAATGTACTCGGATTGATATGCACTGAATATCCTATCATATTGAGTGTATTCATATTTTTCACAAATAATTATGTCTTTGATTTATCCTCAACCTAAAGATATAGTCTTCATAAAAGATTTCATCTCAATTTACATTCCACTGAGAATCCTTTGTTGTTATACACCAATTATCTTTTATATGGTGTATATAATTTACTATGACATAGTATATCATGAATACATTTATTCTCTTGATATTATAAAGTTTTTATTACCTTAATTATTTGTATTCAAGTGTCTTTATTTTGGTTAGGAACTCTAACAAAAATATCATTTTAAATGTTCTAAATATTTATTATTCTAAATCATTCTCATTAATGTCCATGTTTTAAAAAAGGATTAAAAATTTATTTATATGGACATTAAAGTTTTAAAATTATAATTCCATTATAAAATTTCAAAGTGGTATGGGACACCTTGATTCAAAAAGATATTTTTAAATGTATTCTTGACAAATAGAGTGAATTTCAAATGATTTCAAGAAAAATGGGGATATTTCTCTCTAATCGTTTTGATGATTATTTTCATCTATATCCATCATTATTCTTAATTGAGGATAATCTGATACAATAAAATCTTCCATATTATATATAATGAGATATTTTTGACTGTGGATGTCCTATTTTTATACCATTCATGGTTTGTGGTTAAAGTATTGACATTTCATATATTATTTTCAGTACAAATGTTTATGTTATGTTTCAAACTTTTCATACGAGGAATGCATTGGACTTAGTAACTGACAGGTGGAGCCCGCTATAGCTCCTCGATGAATCGGTAAGTCTCCTGAAAAGGACTAGTGTCATGGCACAAGGCCTTGACAAAATCTTATTTGTAGTTTTGGCACAAGGCCTTGACTATGTGGTTATGACAGTATGGCGTTATGCATTCCATCATTTCGAAAGTGGTTATTGATATTGTATGTGATTATTCGACTAGTAGAATATCCATCTGAATAAGTAAATGGCATTATTTTATTTATTTTTTCCATATTATGCTGATGTTCAAGTTTAAAAAGTTATTGTTTTAGTTATACATTTCCTTAAATGTTTATGCTTATTTATGAAAGTTTCCGCTATATTATTATCCTTACTAAGAATCTGAGCTAACCAATTTATATGTTTTATTTTTACTTGGATTCCAATAAGTGTATTGTGTTTGATAAATAAGGGTTAAGATAAGGGAATAATTATGTTCATAAAATATTATTTATGTTGTAGTGAATGTTATAAAGTGTAATGTAACTTTTATTTATGTAATCTATTTTCCAAGACTATTAAATTGATCGGTCTTTCGAGACATGATTCCTTGTAATAATTCCAATGTATTAAAATAATACACCGAATCTAGGTAACTGGGGTCAGGGCATTATAGTTGGTATCAGAGAAAGTTTAGAAATGACATTGTAAATTATATTTAGATAAACTCTGATTAGAGCACATTACCCTAAGATAGACTTTGAGGATTAGTATAGAATAACATCATAGAATTTTGGTATTGTATATATTTTGTGAGTTTTTCATGAAATACATCCATGTCTGGATATGAGCAGGTAGAGGTGGCTCTCGAACAGATGTACCTAGGGGTAAAACCAGAAAACACCGCTCTAAGCTCGACTCGAACGGGAACTGGTGCACGACAACGGGCCTTGTTGCATTCTTGGTTATGACACTCGAGGGGGATATGCTTAGGATATTTTTCATTTTCCTCAGAAATAATTATGAAGGGTTTATGAGTATACACTTATTCTATGAAATCATTTTTATGACTACGGATTATATCTATAAACTGTTCAATTTACATTAGGTATTTTACAAGTTTGGAATTATACATTGCAATAAATAAACTGACAAGTGTATGCCATTGTTTAGAAATGGCGCCCAATAGAAGGAATCTGAACTACAACAATACGTATAATCCAAATAGTAAGAAGGATCATATCTTTCACGATGTTACGCCAACATTTATAAGGGATTTAGTCTCCCATGTGTTCTCAACATGTGAAAAACAGTATCATGTGTTAATAAGATAAGTAAAGAATTATGTTAGTTTTACGGCTTTGAAGGGAAGCAAGAGAAGAAAAGGATGGAAGAGAGAAATATGGATAAAGGGAAGAGGGAAAAAAAGAATTTTCCCATATGTGATAACTGTGGGAAGAAGCACCCTAGAACTTGCCTGAAGGGAATGGGAGTTTGTTATAAATTTGGAGAAAAAGGACACCAAGTACGTGGCTACAAGGGTAAGAAAAAGGATTCAAATATACAATGCTTCATATGCAAGGAGTTGGGACACTACGTGAACCAATGTCTAAATCATCAGAGTATGCCCCAAATGATTCTATCTGATAATAATCAAGTTATGATACTACAACAGATGAGAAGGACTTATTTGAGTACTTATGTTTTTATTAAAGAAATATTTTATTTGAGTGTTGTATCAACGATGCACTGGTTATAATAATTATGATGTATATAAGGATTTTACTACAGTACTATGTTTTTAAGGACTTGATATTGTGTGGAAGAAAGAAATGTGACTAAATTGTAGGTTAAATTATTGGAAAATATATGGCTGATAGAAAGAAAAACACTAATAAGGTTCTGATAATGATATAGTGATTTTGGAATAATACATGATTGATTTGGAAATATTATATTGGATATTATTTACACCCTTGAAAATGATTAATTATTTGTATATTCCAACATTGTTGGAGTTTAAATCATTTTTTTATAGAAGGAGTATATCTAGTATTCTATAAGGAATAAGGGAGCATGAATGTAATCAATAAGTTTTAATGGTAATTAAGAATGTTGTAGTGTTTTAAAAGAATACATGATGAACATGTTCACATGTTATTATGTGGAAAAAAGGATCTTAATTGTGTTTACCTACATTATAATTTCTGGAATCTGAGTTTGGATGGATGTATTTTGGATAATTCTAGTTTATTTTTGTATTTCCATAAAAAGGACAACCCAAAGGTCGGGCGACAACCCATCGCGTCCGGCAAGGCCTCGAGACTTGAACCCACGATCGAAGGGAGACAAGGGTGTATCACCTACCACAAGACCACGTGATGTCCTGGATTGAATAATGTAGTTTTTTTTAAAATGACTGGAAGATGAATTAGAATTTCAGTTTTTTTAACTCTATACAAATAGGATAAATAAAATATTTTTTATATTCTATTATCTTTTAGAATTAATGATGAGTTTGTGGGAGAAATTAGGTAAATATGGAACTCTAATTTTCAAGTATATATATATATATATTTCTTCTTTTATTATATGAAGAAATTCATTATTAAACATTTTGTAAGAGATCTAAAAACTAAAAATGTGTTATCCTAATACCATATGTTTTGCTGAACCGATGATATTTTAAATCATCATAGATTGATGGCTTTCATGAGATCAATTATACAATTGTTTGTGACTGATGACCTCAATCACTACCTATAAATATTTAAATTTTTCCTCCAATTATGTGTCTCTAATTTCAACTAATGTTCTCTTAATCGAGATCATAAATTGGTGGTGACTTTTTAATTCCCCTTTTCTACTTATTAAGACTAAATTTTATTAACCCAATTTCTGATGTGGGTTTTCCAACAAATTTATTTTCTATTTTCAACCTTTTATTTTTGAAGAACAACTTCAAATTGCGAGGATGACATTTATTAAAGGAGTGAAGAATGTAACACCCCAAGATTTCATAGTACATTACTTTTCAAAGTAATTCAATAACATGCACTACATGCAACACTGAGTTCAAACGCACCATGACTTACCAAACTAGCCATTCAGAAGCAGTTATGAATAGATTTAATTTAATTTTGAACATTTTATAATCCTTATAATTTTAGAACCCATATTATGAGTTTCTTATACATAATGTAAGAACAAATTCATTATTTTCCGATAAAAGATGTATTTTTCAAAAAATGAAATTTTGTTGCCTTTTAATGGAGAACCCTTTTTAAATCCAATATTTGAAAATTATATATATTCAGTTTTACTAAATATATTTATTCTTTATTATGGGGACATATAAATTTTCATTGTATAAATTTTTGGGATTTTTCCGATAATGTTCATTTTTTAATGAATAGTGTAAAATATTGTATTTTAATTCAAAAGTGCCTTTTATTCTAATTTATTTATATGGTCAGATTATCTTTTTAATTGGTTTTAAAGTGTAATTACAATATTTTTTTTATCATTTAATACAATGTTGTTTATTGGAATTAATTTCACTTTGAAAATGGACATAAACAAATATCGATCTTTTGATAGTTATTGTTGCTTAAAAACATGTTATTCCTATGGACAATGAGAAATTAATTTTAATTTAATTGATGCAAATTATATGTTTTGAATTTGGTAAAATAGACATAATTTTTGAATTCTTAATATATAATATATTTGTGGCAGATTGTTTGGTATTTTTTTGAAAAGTTTCAATTTTTGATGAATAGTGAAAAATACTGAGTTATTGGTTAAAAGTGACTTTTTATTTAAATAGTTATTTATTTTATTTAAATTTAGTTTATCTCAAAATGGATACATATTAACTATATATTTACAAAATAATTTATTTGATTCATTTTATAATATGTTTAGATATATACAAAATTTATTGAACTTTTTACCGTCTTTTACCCACCTTCTAGGAGTATTTGCAAATTCGCATAAAATATAATTTTACCACTTCTGTGAGTTGAATTTCAAAAATCTAAGAGACATGGTTAACCTCAGTATGTAAAATGTGGTTAAATAAGATGAAAATAATTTTTGGTGAATAGTAACTTTTGACTTTTATTTACTGCGGTTAAAGGTAAATAGGGAAATTCAAGATAAAAAAATTGTAATAATTCAAAATTACCTTAACACATGTCCTAACCTTATTTAATGAGTAATGGCCGACCTTGGGAATCCTTGGGTCAATTTTGGGACCCCATGGAGCCACTTATTAATGATAATGACACTTTAGATTAATTAATCTACAGTAATGTCAAAATTGACAAAAACAAAAATCATATAGTGATTAAGTTTTATATGGTGTTATATAAGTAATATTATTTACTATAAATATGAATTGTAAATCAAAAAATATTTCATACATAATGGGTTTTTTATGTTTTTAGAAATTGAATAAATTAAATTATTTATGACACAATAATGATGCAGTATTTACCTCATTAATAAATGATTTTAATAAATTAGATTATAAATATTAAAACAATGTCCAAAACATGTCCAATTTTTATTGGCTGATTCTATTTCGACCATGAGTCATATTATCTTACACCCTAATGATTTTTGGATCTTTAGAAAATGAATATCATTATATAATAAAATAATATTTCCACACATTACTAAAGATCCCCTCCCCACCCTTATAAAAGGAGACCACTTCTAACCAATTCCACACACCTCTCAAGATTTTAGGCTCATCCAAACTCTGCCAAATTAAGCTCCCTATGTCCCTATACTCCTCTTAGACGCCTTACCTTAGGCATAAGGTACTTCCAGAAGTCGTTTTGGTTCAAACCAAAGGATGTTACCCAAATTAAAGGTAATAGTTTCTCTTAACTTCATTTCTTTTATTTTACTTCTCCAACCCCTAAAATATTTTTATTCATTTCTTTTATAACAAAAAAATTATCCTAAATATACTAGTATTTTTTTATGATAAGGATTCAAACTACAATTATACGCACCTTTATCTAATTGGTGAATAACATAATGTTTCTGTCGAGGGAAAACTAATGCCTCATAAAACGATGATTGTTCAATTACCTCCTATCACCTCTCATGGTGGAAATTATGATGGAAATGTATTTATATATGATATATATATTATTATTTTTGTTTTCTTCATCGTTCTGTATTTTTCTTTTAAAGCATACCTTAATGGTTTCCATTATGGGTAAACACGATAATTTCATTTGAGAAAGTGCGGACTACCGTGCCCACAAAGTGATATGTCTCATTAAAACCATATGTGAGACATATAAAGGATGGAGTTAATGATATTATATATGATATTATACTAGAATTATAATATACATATGTATCATTATGTTTTAATTCTATTAAGATAAGAAATAGAAATGAAATTGTCGTTCATGCGTACGTACGACTTACCGTCTCTGTGAACGGTGCATGTCATTTCTTACCCCAAAATGATATGTACTGTTAAAAATACATATATATACTAGATACATATGATATATATGATATATAAATCATGAATATCATTCTGGATATAATGGACCTTTGAACATGCGAACAACTTGTATCTATAAAGTGTTCATTTTTTACTCAAGTGAAAAATATCGACAAGACGAACGTTATTAACTTAAATGATTATATAATGTTTATAACATGGTAATAAGTGATATTAAAGAAATAATAAACCTGAAAATGGTTATTAAGAAAGTTCAAATTAACTTTAGTTTATTATTCAGGATATTAAATAACGAACGGGTCAAGTCGGACACGAGATAAGGGGTTTCTTATCTCACTTTGAATTCCGTGAGATTTCCATTATTCTCCACTTATTTATTGCATGTGGTGTGTGTACTGCCCATTATTGTATTCATTGTGTAATATAAATTAATTTATGGACATTTACATTATCATTGTATGATCCTTCTTTCATGGGTGTATGTTTTGTAAGATACCAAATTGACAAGGGAGTTTGAACTTTCAGTTTCCACTCATTCATATTTACGCATAATTCATTGATTATTTTACTCCAATATTTTCTGTGGAATCACTATTCATTTTATTATGTCATAATTTCCACTCCCCTTTTTGTGGATATACTTTTGATACCCATAATCAGTCCATTAATAAATTCTCAAGTCATCGATATGAACATGATAAGAGTAATTTTAACTCCATCTCCATTTGTTGAGTTAAATATCCAATTCATTGGTGTTGTTTTTACAAGAATATGTGTGAGTGTCCTCTGATTGATTTGCACTGAATATCCAATAATATTGAGTGTATTTATATTTTTCACACATAATTATGTCGTTGATTTATCCTTAACCTAAGGATACAGTCTTTATAAGAGATTTCATCTCAATTTACATTCCATTTCGACTGTTTTGTTTTTATAAGCAAATTCACTTTTATATGGTGTATATAATGTACATTGACATAGTATATCATGAATCAATTTATTCTCATGATATTATAACTTTTTTATTACCTCAATTATTTGTATTCATGTGTGTCTAATTTGGTTAGAAACTCTAACTAAAATATCATTTTAAATGTTCTAAAGATTTATTATTCTATATCTTTCTCATTAATGTCCATGTTTTAAAAATGGTTTTAAGAGTTTATTTATATGGACTTTAGAGTTTTAAAATTCAAAATTCCTTTTAAAAGATACAATGTGGTATGGGACACTTTGATTCAAAAATCAACTTTTAATTGGATTCCTGGTAAATAATGTGACTTTTAAATGATTTCAATAAAAATGGGGAAATTTACCTCTGATAGTTTTGATGATTATTTTCATCAATATCCTTCATTATTTTCGATTGAGGATAATCTGATACAATACAATCATCCATATTTTATAGAATAAGTTATGTTAGATTGTGGATGTGATATTTTTATACCATTCATGGTGTGTGGTTAATGTATTGACATTTCGTATGATATTTTAAATACAAATGTTTATGTTATGTTTCAAACTTTTCATATGAGGAATGCATTGGACGTAGTAAGTGACGGGTGGAGCCCATAATAGCTACTCGATGCATCGATAGGTCTCATGAGAAAAACTAGTGTCATGGCACAACTCCTTGAAAAAATCTTATTTTTAGTCTTGGCATATGGCCTTGACTATGTGGTTATGATATTCTGGCATTATGAATTCCATCATTATGAAAGTGGTTATTGATATTTCATGTGATTATTTGTCTAGGAGAATATCCATGTGAATAAGAAAATGGAATTATTTCCTTTATTTTTTCCATATTATGCTGAAGTACACGTTTAAAAGGCTTTTGTTTTAGTTATCCATTGCCTTAAGTGTTTACGATTATTTATGAAAGATTCCTCTATATTTTTATCCTTACTGAGAATCTAAGCTCACCCATTTCTATGTTTTATTTTTCTTAGGATTTCAAGAAGTGTATTGTGATTGATAATCAGGGTTAAGATTAGGGAATAATGGTTTTCATAACGGATTATTTATAGTGTGTTGTATGTTATAAAGTGTAATGTAATGTTTATGTATGTAATATATTTTCCAAGACTGCTAAAATGATCGGTCCTTCAGGACTGGATTCTTTATAATCATTCTAGTGTATTGAAATAATGCACAGACTCTGGGTAACTGAGGTCAGGGCGTTACATTAGTTTTCCTCCACAATAAATGTACCTTATTCACCACATACTCTATGTATGATGTCTAAATATTTAAATTTTATATATTATAACATAAATATAATTATAAGAATGGTATTCAATGTTTTATTTGATAATTGTTACATTTATGTTGTATATTATTTGACTGATTAAAAATTTGAAAAATAATTATTAACTCAAATTTCATTATTAGATTAAAATTTTATTTCCTTGATAATATAATTCTACAATTTCATTTGAAATTAAATTTTATTATATTTAGTGTTATTTGATATTATTTTATGTTTATATATATAGAATAAAAACAATTAATTCAATCAATTATCCCCAATTTCTATAATATAAAATTCTTATGGGAATTTATGTTGTCACATATATTTCTGTGAGAAAGTTTTCATATTCAACACTCATTTATATTTAGTGATGTATAATTTACATGAATTTAAACTGTCATTATTATAATTAATTTTTTGGGTATATACATATATATCTGATGATCTCTGTTTCATGGGGTTTACGTTGCAAAAGTTACCAAATTGGTATTTAAATTTCTTCTCAATTTACATTATTTGAGATACATGTTGTGTTGTGAACCAATATTATTTTACGATCATTACAAATTCCCATTTTAAATGTTTTATCATGTGTCTAATTATTTTCATGAACTATATTTATCATTTAATTTCATTCTATCTTCTATTATAAATTTTTTTATTCCAAAATAGTGTTTTCTACAAATGTTTCTGAGAATGTTTTTTAAAGACCATTTAAAAAAATTAAATTAATATTAATTGAAATATGATTAAATTGGGTTTTCAAAGATAATTTTTTATTTATCAATGGTTATTTTTTTGTAATAGAAATTTTCTAAATATTTTATGATTTAAAAAAAATTAGAAATAGAAATTAAATTTTTCTTAAAAAATATTTTAGTTGATATTTAAAAAATAATTTCCAAATAAGATAACATTATTTGACATTTCTTATTATTTAATGGGGATATTATTCATGTAAATTATGCTTATAATTTTATGGTTTCTTTAGATTTTTATTTGTGAAAAGTATTTCTTCCCTTGGGTTATGCTATAATGAAATTTTTATGAAACCTATTTTTTTAGTAGTTATAATGTTATTTATGTTCTTTTAGAACCCATAGGTCTAGTTTTCTTTATCTAACATGTGAGTCATATATCTCCCTAAAATTCCTTGGGTAGGGATTAATGTTTTAAGCGATCATAGGGTGAATGGTAGTTCATTCAATGCTCGAAACACGATGGCACATGGGTGGTCACCCACAGCCTATAAAATATAGTACATGGGAGGGAAACCTCAACCCATATGTTGTGGGGACATGGGAGGTCATCCAAATCTCAAAGGTAAAAGGAACATTAGAGGCCAATGTAATCATAAATTAGGTACACATGTTGTTATCCCAAACCTAACATACAATAAATGTATTGTTAGGTAACATTGACATAAAAAATTCTATGATTATGCATATACATAATATTATATGGGTTATTCCATTGTTATAATATTAGGGATTATGTTGTTTTATTATCATTTGATTCATGTTGTATGAAATTCCAATATTTTGAATCAATATTATTATCCTTGATACATAGGGTAATATTTTCAAATTTTATTCTCTTAATTTTCATAATAATTATTTCATGTTATGCTTAATGATATCTTATGATTACCCTTACTAATAATCTAAGAACCATAATATTATTTTTTACATATCGTAGTTTCCTAAGAAATTTTTTAAATGAAAATTTTCAATAAAAATTTCAAATGTATGATTTGTATAACCTATTGCGAAAGGTGGGTATGTTTGGAGATAATGTCGATCTTTATGAGACAATTTCTCATGAGATCATGTTGATAATAGTTTTTCCTAAATCTCTAGACCTCTAAACCAAAATTACCCTTGGGTATGATTTTCATCCATAAAAACCTTTCTACGTTATATGAAATGTTGGAAAATAATTTGGTCATGTGTGTATGTATCAACGTTTTAAATGTAATATTTATGTTTATCAAACATGAAATGAGAGTTAAGATTCTAGGATGTTATATGTATCTAAAACAAAAAATGGTTATAAAATAACAATATTGATATAACTATAATAAATATCAATTTCTTCAATAGATACCTATTTATAATCATTGTTTTATTTTGAGAATTCAGAATAAATCATATCACATCATAAATCTGATAGGTTGTGTGTATTCTTGAGTGACATTTTCATTTCCTTAATGAGTGAATGAGAATGTGGTGAATGGTATATTAATAATTCATAATGTTTAAAATATTATATATTACACATATATTCAATAAATTTATCCTTTATTTCATTCAACCTAAATAATTATTGAAAAACGAATCACATCACATGTGAGGCGGTAGTCCTCCATACACATGAACAACATTACCATTTATTTGATGGATGGTATGTAAAGAATTTATATGATAAGTTAGGTCCTTAATGATTAATATGTCATAAATATCATATATAAATATCAAATTAATTATTTTTACATTCTGTTCAATGAATGAGTTAAAAAATAATCACATCACATCGCGAGGAGGTAGTATAACCTACACATTAGAGACATTATTGTATTCCCAACACAAGAAAATATAAGATGGTGTATGTGATATTGTAATAATAAAATTATAATTATATCATAAATATCATATATATAACTTATATAATACTTTTATCCCACAATGAGATGCATTGATGGAAAAAAATTACGTTGGTTTTTAGGAGGTAATCCACGATATATAGGATCAACGGATCCATTACCAATATAATGGAGGAGGAGATAGTTTTATTTCATTCCATTAATATAAAAAATATGTTTATGTATGATACTAACTTTATTTTATCATTATTTTTTAATAATTTTTATGGAGGTGGATGAGAATATAAAATATATCCCATGATTAAGATCTTTATCTCTTCTTGAGACAACTTCTTTGGGTTTGCACAAAAATACTTCTCATTTTTTATTTCTGTTTAGTACAATGATTAGATGATGAGGTAAGTGAATTAAATAATTCATTTGGTTATTTTTTTGTTGAACTAATGGGTTTTAGAATAGTTAAATGGATTATAAATGGGATTCCTTTTATAATTGTGTTAATGGACATGATTGGAATTTTTTAAGAG
This sequence comes from Viscum album, assembly GCA_963277665.1. NCBI lineage: Eukaryota > Viridiplantae > Streptophyta > Magnoliopsida > Santalales > Viscaceae > Viscum > Viscum album. The sequence goes on from OY728155.1 coordinate 471,571,274, forward strand.
AAATAATTGCTCCCACACTTTTCACATGAAGCATGTAGTTTCCCAACTCCAGATGCTCAGAGGAGGTACCTTAGTTTTTTAAATTTTCATTGATACATTCGAAAAATTCAAAGTGACCAAGTAGTTTAGAATTTTTGGAAAACCATATTATGTATATGAGACACGTAATACATTAGGAAAATAAAATAATACATAATTAAAATAAATGAGCACTAGCCTTGAATTTTTTCCACGTATTTCTCTTTATAACACGTGGAAAGAAAAATAAAATAATGAGGACCTCAAATTCACATTATGGTTAAGTAAAATAACATATATAATTAATCATTGCGTATTATCTTCATAGAAAATTAATAAATCATCACATATTCCATAAAAATATTTTGATAAGGCATAATAAATATAGAATGGTAGATAACTGAAACAAATTCAATTTAATAAATAAACTTACACAAAAATGCATCCATAGATATGTAAAATAATTATTATTTAGGATAATAATAATGAATTTTTTCTTAATAATTGATGTTCCTAATTATTGGACATCATGTTTCCCATGAACATTATACCTTTACCTTAAATATTAATTATTAACATAGTTTAATGTATTCAAATTTGGCCAATTGATTCATCTCATGAGAATACCAATTTATCAATGTTGATGAATTAACTAGTAACCAACCCTTATAGAGTTTTTCCAATTAATTTAACATATAATTAATAATCTAATTTATTAATGAACCACATTTTTTATCAATTATCCAAATTGAATAAAAGATATATATTTATAAATAATTTCCAATTTAATCAAATGACTATCAATGTTAACATAGTCTTTACAAATTGTATAGGTTTTGGAAATTATAAATTAAATTACATGAATATTTGGATATTTAAGATAAGTATAATATATTATAAAATAGATTATAAATAAGGGATTATTTCAATATAATGTTAACAATAATAGAATATAGTGATATTGTAATAATGAATTTCCCAATGTGGTGATTTTCAATTCAAAAACCAATGGATGAGAATATTTAAACTAAAACCATAAATACCATGATGTTAACAGGATTCCTAATATAATATATCAAAAGGGGTAGTAGATACCAAAAAATAAGTATTTTAGGAATTTTACATTTATCTCCCTAATGTAAAAAGTGAGATGAAAATCCCTTACCTAATACATTATTTTTGTAGTGTGGTATATATCCATAAATATGGTGGTTTAAAACTTGTTAATAAATTATAATAGACAATAATCATATTTATAATATCACAAATGATCATATTATGATATCTTATTACTTTTTTGATAGTAATATGTCCTCATTTTCATAATTTTATGTGTTATTTTCCTCGGTTATCTTGTTTGATTTGACTTGTTATTTGTTGTTCTTATTAATTAGATCATGATTTCTGGATCAAAAGAATGTGATATAAGATTTAATTATCATATATATTCTGTATATATGTAATTATAATAATCCTTAATTTTTGGATATAGAATATGAAATTCACCATTGATTGAGATGGTAGGTCATATATACACATTAACGCTACTTCAACTTCATTATTGGAATTAAAAAATTAAGATATATATATATATATATGTATTATATGATTTAAATATAATATTTATATCATATGTGTCACATGTTTTTATTATAACTATATCTTAATAAATTCCGTTTATAGCATTAATGAATCATAATTCATTGAGGAGGTTGTAGTCCCCACAACCTCAAAAAATTATCTTACATCCCAAAAAAATGGATTAAATGATGGTATGTGTTATATATGAATTAAAAAATTATGAAAAAATTATAAATATCATATTTAACAAATATACACAATAAATTCATCACTATTTCAAACCATGAAATGTGGTGTCACGACCCCCTCCCACCAAAGATTCCCCTCCTGAGCTGGAAATGGTGAAAGGGAGATAATGACCCCTCAGTCCTGCCTCTAGTAGGCCCCAGGGTGGAGACTAGCACCAAGGGTATGTGTTTTCACAAATATGGGAGGCATTACCTTTATTATTATTTAGGATAGGGAAATAGGACAATTCAACCACCAAAAATGAAAAAGAACAAGTGTATTGAAATAATCCCAAACCAATCCCACATGCATGATTAAACAATTTTATAACAAGGTGCAAGTACAAGAAATCTCAAAGTACCATACCAAAAGAAATAAGACTGCATAAATAGCAACAACTCCAACTGTCCGACTAGTAGGGTCCCGCACGGCCCTGGTAGTCCTCCTGGAAACCTGAAAGTAAATGTAGGGTGACCATAAATGTATACTCAGTAGGGAAACCTAAAGCTCTCAATCACAAGTGGGGAGACATCCTAATGTCCCGTGAGAACAACAAAAGAAACCTAGAAAGGAATTCTATCCACCCAGCCTCACCAGCCACACTCACCAAAACACAAGCACAACAGGTAGTAGTATATAAGAAACATGAGTATTGGGTACCCCGCACCATTTCCCTTTAGTTAGATGCTCTTCCTAATGGAAAACGTCCTGACGCTGCCACACTCTCCCCGCACACACACACCTAGGCCTCACCACCATGTATCCCGCCCGCACACACCTGGGCCTCACAACCACGTATCCTGCTTGCACACACCTGGGCCTCACAACCACGTATCCCTCCCGCACAGACCTAGGCCTCACGACCACGTATCCCTCCACACACACCTGGGCCTCACAACCACGTATCCTGCTCGCACACACCTGGGTCTCATCCTGAAGATTCTTGAGAAATAGTAGAACATTCCCGATGAGTCATGGGCTAAAGCCACCCCAATCGAAACCTACTGGAAGAGTCTTAGGTGTAAGGTCGCCTCAAGCCATCACAGCCTAGGGGAGAAGGAGCAGGAAGGAGCTAGTAACTAAGGAAAAAACACCCTCTCCCATAAAATGGGAGTGTTCGGCACTAAGTGCTCAACATGGGTGGGGTGCGATAAAACACAAAGATACAGATATATATATGTATACCAAACACACAACCCAACTTATGGCTTCTAAACAGAGAAATTGAGCATGTGCCTCGACAACACTACTACGAAGCATGCATACAACAAACAACCCCAACCCCATTTAGGTTTTCACGTTTTAGTAGAATTAGTTTATTTAGTTCCTTAACTATTGGGAAACTATCCACAACCAACCACATTGATCATTCGTAAAACATATCTCTGCCATCAACAAATCAAGTTAGGAAAACACAAGCCACACAACCAAGACCTTCTTATCAACCAACCATCCCATTGAGTATTAATCTCATTACATTACCATGACCCACCATTCATTAACTCTTCCACACTTTATCTATTATTCACAACCCATAGTCCGTTCACATTCAAGCCCATACCTGCAGCCCTGCTTCCAAACATCATAACCACAACCGCACCGTACATCATTATCCCTTTAATACAATTTATCACAGCCCTGCTGCCCGTTACCAACATAACATTCAAACCAATGCACAACCAAGTCAACCGTCGCCCCTCTGCTCCCCCTATCCACAACAACCCACAAAACACCCCCATCACATGCCATGTAACCAAGTCAACACCCACATGTTCATTATTCCATTTTGTTCAACCAGGGTGATCACATAAGGGTTCCATATTTTAATTATCCAACTTTATGTGATTAACCAAATTCCCCATTTCACAATGTTCTATCCACAAAACGGTCTAAAGGATAGGGAAACATTAAATTGCGCAATAAAAGTCCCCCAACGACCGTGATTTTCAGTTGTCAGAAGCTCATTCAATTCACAACATAAAATCACAGGATATAATGTAACAATAATCACAACTTCCCAACCCCGTTATATAATCCAGTTATTATCTTTATTAAACTGGTTGAAATGTGTTTCACGTAAACAAGAGGACCCCCACCCTGCATGATTCACAATCTAGAGAGATGAAGGTAAGATCCCTACCTCAAGAGGTTCTGATCACAACGCTCCCTCAGATCAACCATAGAAGATGTTTGTCGGTGTCCGCCACTTCTTTCGGGTCCTGGAAAAACCTCTTCAGGTGGAATTAGTGAAGGAAAGGCCGAAGGAAAGAAAACAGATCCAAAATTGGATGTTCCGCGTCGTCGTTATGATCCCGTGGCTACTGACGGATCGTAAATCGGAGCTCAGACGAAGAAGTTATGGAATAAAGAGCCTTCGAGTCTCATGGGAGGACTCTGCTCAGAGGAAAGGGGAGGAGAGGAGTGAGTTGAAAGGAGGAGGGGACCCTCCCCTTTTATAGGCGAGAAAAAAAGTACCCGGCGTGTACATTATGGTACATGACATGTACTCGGTTATTTCACACGGTCTCCACGCGGCTTCCAACACGGCTTCGCAGCTGTTGACTGGTCAACACACGGTTTGAGGGTAACGCATACGCGGGGAAGGACTACACAACGTGTAGTTTAGACACACACTGTGTACTCATTTATTGCACATGGCAAGGACACGGCTCCAACATAGTGCACGACCGTTTACTGGTAACGCGCACGCGGGGAAGGACTACAGGGCTTGTAGTACTGGACACACGGCGTGCACCCATTATTTCACATAGCAAGGACCCGACCTTCAACACGGGGTATACCCAGTAAGGTGGTAAATAGCATGTAGTTACACTACATTCTGTGTACTAATTTACATCAGACGGCGAGGACACGGCCAGCCACACGGGGTATACCCAAAAAGGGTTTACATGGCGTGTACTCAAACTACACGTCGTCTAGTTTTAAAATTCTGAAAAGTGTGGGAAAAGTCCATTTCACCCTCCAGAACACTATGTGGACTTCTTTTTGACAAAGGAATGGTCCGGAGAGGTCTGGTCCATTACATCATATACCTCAAAAAACATTCTCATCCCCGACAATTAAAAAACCAACCCAGAGGAACCCAACAAGATACCTCATAGGGTTCTCGTTATAACAGGAACCCAACCAACCACCCTAATCATACGTGTTAGGAATTCCTTCTCCTATGTCGAGATATTATCTGATTTAGGCGGAACTCACTCGCATGCACAAGTTTAATCGAATCCGAATTAATGCTTCTCGATTAAGAATTGGGTCTTCCCACTTTCATACCTTAGGATTTTTCAACTCGCACTACCCCCAACACCACACAACCAACACACTGCCCAAACACATGGCTTGGGTAATTCCTTCTCCCATGTCGAGATATTATCCGCTTTAGGCAGTACTGACTCGCCTGCACAGGTTCAATCGAATCCGAATTTATGCGTCTCGATTAAGGATTAAGTCTTCCCCTCCCCACATGATAGGGCTCTCCACGTTCATCTAAAGGAAAGTAGGAAATAACATTGCATTAAAAACTCACCAAAAACAATGTCCAGGCCCAAAGAATGGGCAAAAAGAGTTCCAACAATAGAGTGTAATGCTCCCAACAAAACATAAAGGAGATCATTCAAGAAAACAAAGACACATCTCTATTGATCCCTGGTTCTTCTAGAGGTGTTGTCTCTGATGCATGCAACTATCCGCGTCCAGCTCCTCTGCCTCTATGTTGATGTGTGCCTCCTTGACCATGTTCCGGTAGGAATCCTTGAGGAACTCCAGGTGGCTGGCCACCACCTGATCCATCTCCCCTTAGAGGAATTGAAGCCTGTTGCTGCTGGAAGGTTCTTGCTAGCGACTGCTGCTGCTGAGGCGGGCGTTGAACCTGTCCACCTCCACCGTACTAAGATTGGGTCGGGCAGCGACTCTGGACATACCAGAAACCTCCACGAGAAAAACACTTCGGTCCTGGGATCGTGAAAATGGGACAGGGACCCGAAGATCTGAACTGGAACTGCTGGGGCCTGCTCCCTACCAGCCTGAAACTAGAAGGTCCCGTCGCAAGAGACCTACTGCTGACTGCCTCCCCCTTCGACGAGCCTGGCTGGATCCCTTCACGTGGTGCACCCCCCAGCAAGTGCATCCTCTCTACAACCTCTGCCTTCTTCTGTACCGCCTAGTATGTTGGAAGGGTGAAGGGGGTGACAGCATACTGGAGCGAAGGACGAAGCGCCTCTTCCAAACGTCTCTCCTGAGAATCTTCATCCGGAAAGAGATCCGGAGCAAAGCGCAGGAGGTCCTTGAACATGATCCCCATCTCTCGTACTGACATATTCCCCTACTGAAGGGAGAGTAACTCCTGAAACTTCTCTGCCTTGATCATGGAATAAAGGAATTCCTCTCGAATTCCTTCTCAATGTAAGCCCATGGAACTTCTGCCTCTATCCACTCTCCGAGGTAGAGTGTCCACCACTGTCGCACCGAACCACTTAGCTGATTGACTACTAGGGGAACCCAGTACTCCGTCGGAGCACATATCATGGTAGAAGCGATCCATAGATCCTCAAGACACCCCTCTGTATCCGTATCCGAAGTACTAACCTCATACATCTTGAGGGTATGTCTCTGAAAAGAATGGAGATTCCTCTGCCACTGTCTATCGTCCACCTCTCAGTAAATCCTCAACTGATCGACTTCCTAAATCTGCTAGGCCTCGGCCTTCTGAGCCACCTGGGGACGACGTCCAGGTGCCATAGCTGTACGGTAAACAACAATCGCCTAATCCCAAGTAGTAAGGTAAACTCAAGGTTTTATTTTATCATTTTATTTTAATTTCTTTCCCAGAACATCCAAATCAAGTAAAACACAATCATGATGATGCATATACCTTCCCTAGGGTCTCTACCCTGCAATCAATGTAGTCTCACTTCGTCGTCCTATAGGCTCAGGGTCCTTGCATCAGATCATGGGGGGCCCTAAAATCCCATGTCCTAGCCAGTATTCCCTAGCCTATGTCACACACCAAGATTAACTACCATTGTCGCCCTACCATCCCATGAAATCCTCACTATGCCTAACTCCAAACTCCATCCTATCTCTCAACCATCACCTCTGATACCACTCTGTCACGATCCCCTCCCACCAAAGATACCCCTCCTGACCTGGCAATGCTGAAAGGGAGATAATTACCCCGGAGTCCCGCCTCCAGTAGGCCTCGGGGTGGCGACTAACACCAAGGGTATGATTTTTCACAAATATGGGAGGCATTACCCTTTTTATTATTTAGGATCGGGAAATAGGACAAGTCAACCACCAAAAACGAAAAAGATCAAGTGTATAGAAATAATCCCAAACCAAGCCCACATGAATGATTAAACTCTTTTATAACAAGGTGCAAGTACAAGAAAGCTCAAAGTACAATACCAAAAGAAACAAGAGTGCAACAATAGCAAAAACTCCAATTGTCCGACTTGTAGGGTCCCGCACGGCCCTGGTAGTCCTCCTGGAAACCTGAAAGTCAACGTAGGGTGAGCATACAAGTATACCTAGTAGGGAAACCTAAATCTCTCATGCACAAGTGGGGATACATCCTAATGTCCCATGAGAACAAATGAAGAAACCTAGAAAAGAATTCTATCCACCCAACCTCACCAGCCACACTCACCAAAACACAAGCACAACAGGTAGTAGTATATAAGAAACAAGATTATTGGGTACCCCACACCATTTCCCTTTAGTTAGTTTCTCTTCCTAACGGCAAACGTCCTGACTCTGCCACACTCTGCTTGCCCGCACACACCTGGGCCTCACCACCACGTATCCCACCAGCACACACTTGGGGCTCACAACCACGTATCCCGCCCGCACACACCTGGGCCTCATAACCACATATCACTCCCGCACACACCTGGGCCTCACAACCACGTATCCCGCCCACACACACCTCGGCCTCACAACCACATATCCCGCCCGCACACGCGTGGGACTCACAACCAGGTATCCCGCCCGCACACACCTGGGCCTCACAACCACGTATCCCGCCCACACACACCTGGTCCTCATCCTGGAGATTCTTGGGAAACAGTAGAACATGCCCGAAGAGTCTTGGGCTAAATCCACCCCAATCAAAACCTACCTGAAGAGTCTTAGGTGTAAGGTCGCTTCAATCCATCACAGCCTAGGGGAGACGGAGCAGGAAGGAGCTAGTAACTAAGGAAAAAACACCCTCTCCCATGAAATTGGAGTGTTTGGCACTAAGTGCTCAACATGGGTGGGGTGTGATAAAACACAATGATACAGATATATATATATATGTATACCAAAGACATAGCCCAACCTATGGCTTCTAAACAGAGAAACTGAGCACGATCCTCGACACCACTACTACAAAGCATGCATACAACAAACAACCCCAACCCCATTTAGGTTTTCACGTTTCAGAAGAATTAGTTTATTTAGTTCCTTAACTATTGGGAAACTATCCACTACCAACCACATCGATCGTTCATAAAACATATCCCTTCCATCCACAAATAATGTTATGAAAACACAAGCAACACAACCAAGTCCTTCTTATCAACCAACCATCCCATTGATTATTAATCCCATTCCATTACCATTCCCCACCATTCATTAACTCTTCCACACTTTATTTATTATTCAGAACCCATAGTCTGTTCACATTCAAGCCGATCCATGAAGCCCTTCTTCCAAACATCATAACCACAACCGCACCGTACATCATTATCCCTTTAATACAATTTATCGCAACCCCACTGCCCGTTACCAACATAACATTAACACCAACCCAAAACCAAGTCATCCGTAGCCCCACTACTAACCCTATCCACTACAACCCAAAAAACACCCCCATCACATGCCACGTAACCAATTCAACACCCACATGTTCATTATTCCATTTAATTCAACCGGGGGGATCACACAAGGGTTCCAGATTTTAATTAGCCAACTTTATGTGATTAACCAAATTCCACATTTCACAATGTTCCATCCACAAAACGTTCTAAAAGATTGGGAAACATTTAATTGCACAAGAAAAGGCCCCCAACGACCGTGATTTTCAGTAGGCAGAAGATCATTCAATTCACAACATAATATCACAGGATATAAAGTAACAACAATCACAGCTTCCCAACCCCATTATATAATCCAGTTATTATCTTTATTAAACCGGTTCAAATGTGTTTCACATAAACAAGAGGTCACCCACCCCGCATGATGCACAATTTATAGAGACGAAGGTAAGATCCCTACCTCAACAGGTTCTGATCATAATGCTCCCCAGGATCAACCATAGAAGACGTCTGTCGGCGTCCGTCACTTCTGTCGGGTCCCGACAAAACCTCCTCCAGTGGAATTCGGGAAGGAAATGCTGAAGGAAATATAACGGATCCAAAATCGGATGTTCCACCTCATCATTATGATCCTATGGCCGCTGATGAATCGTAAATCGGAGCTCAGACAAAGAAGTTATGGAAGAAAGATCCTTCAAGTCTCTTGGGAGAACTCTACTCAGAGGAAAGGAGAGGATATGAGTGAGTTGAAAGGAGGAGGTGTAAAGACCCGTAAAATTCAAGGAAAATTTTTTCTTAATTTTCTTTAGAATTTTACAAGAGCGCGGTTTCAGACGGCACCTGATTCCGAGGCCCGGAGTGCCCGGAATTATTTTCCGAAGTTTGGCTCGGGTACGTTCAGTGAACGAACGAGCGGGAATTCCTAACTTTTGATCCGGTGCTCGGAATTGAAATCCGAGGGCACCGATGAACTCGCAGCGCCGATATTCGCTTAAAGAGACCCTTTCGGGAGTTGCGTTTGTTGCGGGACGAAAGTTAGTTTTTGGGAGAATTATAAAAAGTTGAATAAAAAAATGTGGATTCTTTTTATTTCACTTTTGTAGGTTAACTCCTCTCAAAAGGAGTTGGGGGTGGGACCCACACCCACTTAACCTACTTTGAGAGGATTAAGTGTGGTGGGATCCACACGAACCTAAACCTCTCAACTTCCCCCTTAAACTCCCCTCTCTCCCTCTTAATTGTTTGTAAACTTAACATCAAATTAATTACACATGACATGTTAATTAATTAAGTGTTATGTTTGAATTTTGAAGTTTTGAATTCCTAGGCTTGGTAAATAAAATAAGGAGAGACCTTATTTTATTTTGTTAGCCAACTTGTGTGGATTTCATTTGAGAGCTCCTCCTCCATCTTCTTCATCTTGACGAAGAACGTTCATCTTGACGAAGAACGCTCAAACTCCGACGAAGAACAACGCCTCTCTTCTTCGTCCTCGGTGTCAACAAGAGGGAACGCCGCATCCTCCTCGGGCCTTCTTCGTCGGCAAACGAAGATCCGCCAACAACGTGTCGCATCGGACGTAACTCTTCGTCAACGGATTTGACGAACGACGACCGCGACGCCCGACTTCCGCGACGCCGTCTTCCGCGGAACGTAGAAGATTCTTTGAATCTCAAACCAGAGGTAGGGGATGTTATTTATTGATTATTTTATTCCATTCTTGAATCATGGATTATAGCATGACTAAACGTGAGGCTTTTGGATTTTCTTTAGTTATGTTATTATTTAACGTGAGGGGGGTCGGACCGCATGAACACGGCCGAACCCCCCCTCCTTAGTTCTCGTTTTATTCATGCGGGTGGAAGCAAGTGGCGTGGTGCCGTCGCACCACGCGGATGAACATGCTTATTTTTTTCCGCAACGCCGCCACGCTACGCCGAGGAGAGTCTTCAAGAACGCGACGCCGTCGCGCCGTGTTGGAAGGATTCATGGCAGGGCGAAAGGGGCGCGGTGCCGTCGCACCGCGCCGGACGACGAACACCGCGGCCGGTTCCGGGCCGCGGCGGGACGAGAAGACCGCGGCCGGTTCCGGGCCGCGGCGGGAGAGGAGACCGGCGGCCGGGCCGCCGGCGTCGGAAGTCGAGGGCGGGACCGGAAATTCCGGTCCCGTTGGTAAAAACCGGCCGGCCAGCTGGCCGGCCGGATATCATAAAAACCGGGGGAATAAATCCCCCGGCCGGTTCAACAAACCCCCCTCTTAATGAGGGGGGGGCGGTTCAATTAAAGAGGGGGGGCAACAGCCCCCCGGTTTTATCAAGCCGGCCCCCACTTGCGGGGGCCGTTTTTTTTGGCAAAGGCACGGCTCAAGGCCGTGCCGCCTTGAAGAAAAACGCGGGGCATAGCCCCGCGTGCCAACCACGTGCGGCGCCCAGCGCCGCCGCGGCCCGCCGCCGCCGCCGCGCCGCCCCGGGGGGGGGGGGGGGTCGGGCCGGGTCGGCCCGGACCCGGACCCCCCCGTTACGGACCAGTTTCGGTTTTTGGCTCATAACTTGAGCCTCGGACCTCCGAATGACGAACCGTCTGCGGCAACGCGATCCTTGGATCGAGACGGTCGTTTCGGTATATCGCACTCAAGGTTTCGGTTTACTTTGAGTTCGGCCGGGTTGGTTCGTTCACGAAACCAACCGGGCCTTCGGAGCGGAAACGCTCATATCTTGAGCTACGGACGTCCGATTGACGTGCCGTCAGTCGCGTAGTGTTCCTCTTAGTGAGACGGATCTTTTGGCATACTCCGCCCGAGGTTTGGACGCAGGTGGAGTACGGTCGGGTTGGTTTTGCCTTAAAAACCAACCGGGCCCCGGAGACGAAAATGCCAATAACTCTCAGACCGGGCGTCCGATCGACGCGCCGTCTGTTGCGTTGAGTTCCTGTTGACGATACGGAACTTTTGGATACATCAACTTCGGTCTTCGTGACCGTTGATGTATCAGCCTCTCGGCTCGTGGAGCGGACCCTCCGAACGAGCTTGCTGTGTGCGGGAACCCTAGTACTGGCTGCGACTGTTCTACTGCTACGACTGCTACTGTGACTGCGACGACGACAGTACAGAGATCCTGTGTGGATTTGACGACGACAGTACAGAGATCCTGTGTGGATTTGACGACGACAGTACAGAGATCCTGTGTGGATTTGACGACGACAGTACAGAGATCCTGTGTGGGTTTGACGACGACAGTACAGAGACCCTGTGTGGATTCGACGACGACGACTACAGCACTCAGCGATCCTACGTGGATCAGTGCTACAGGTTCTGTGTGAGCCCGATCCTGTGTGGGTCCTTGCGCTCAGCGGTTCTGTGTGAGCCAGCGCCTACAGGTTCTGTGTGAGCCCGATCCTGTGTGGGTCTTCTGCGGGGGTTAGTTACCTATCGATCCTTCGTGGGTCCGACGACTTAGATGGATCAGTGATCATCTTTATCGTCCTTGAAGAAGTATACTTGTGTGAGCTGAATCCTGTTGTTTTCCTGTGTGGATTGTGTTGTGCAATCCTGTGTGGATTATATTTTGCTTCCCTTTGTGGATTACGTATACTTTCCTGCGTGGACTGAGTTGTACTTGGGCTCGGAGGTTGGAGCGTATCTGAATTAATGACTTAGGTATATGTATGGGCATATACCTAAGCAGTGTCGGTTGTTACTTCGTGATTGTACTTTTCTTTGTGGTTTATCCTTTGTGGATTTGAGAGACCTTCAGGGGTCTCGGGGTCCCTACTGAGTAGCTTATACTCACCCCTGCACGGGCTTCGCCCGCACTACGTTGTGTTGGTTGCAGACGACGGACAGCGTTGACTTAGCTGAGGCTTGTAGAGCGGGACGGTACCCGGAGGTGGACCACTGGGCGGGACGTGCACGGAGCGGACGACGGGACCCGTGGAGCAGAGGAGCTATCTGTACCCACCCTTCAGGTGGGATTTCCGGTGGACAGCTCGGAGTCGCAGCTTTTACGTTACAGTTGCTGTTTTTCCCTTTTCGAGTTGTACTTTACTTACAGTTTGGGTTTGTATTCTGGCCCATTTACTTTTCCGCACTTTCAGTTGTACTCTGCTTGTTTAGTGTTTACTTTCCGCTTGCTTACTCTGTGGAGTTGGTTACTTTTCAAAGGCAATGCCTTCCCTTTTTACTGGGATTTACGCCTTGGTGCTAGTCGCCAGCCCCTGGCCTATGGAAGGCGGGCTTGGGGTAGTCACGGCACGGACCCCGAGGGCGGGTCGTGACAAATTGGTATCAGAGGGATTCGGTTCTACCGCGAACTCTGATCTTTTCTATGTGAAGCAATAATGTTTAGCGTATTGAGTGTGGTTATCAGTCCAGGGAGTCCAGTGTTGGTGCGGCGGCCGACGTATCCGTACACCAGGACCCTGACTTCTGATTTCCGACTTAATGCACGAAAACATTGATTGCGTGTGTGTTTCAAGTTTTCTTTGTGATTACTTGTGTCAGCTCACCGGGTATACTGATCTGCTTTATGAAAGTCTCATGTTTTCCTTGTGATTACTTGTGCCAGCTCACCAGGTATACTGTTCTAACCGTGGTGCACCTGTTTCCTTTTCAGGATGGCCCCACGACGGCAGCCAGCTAGGGTTCCGAGAGTCGAGCGAGACGACAGCCCACCGAGCGACGAGGCTTCGGTGCAGGGCCCTTTGTCAGCAGTGGCACCGGCGGTAGCTTTACCCGCCGATTCCCCGATGCTTCCAGCAGCAGCCGCTGACGATGCACGTCGCCTCAGCGCACTGCTTGAGTTTCAGCGCCAGCGACCGCCCAGGTTTCGCGGGGAGACGGATCCCCAGGCAGCAGAGGACTGGCTGGAGGCAGTGGTTCGAGTGTTTAGGCTAGTGAGGACACCAGCAGACCTCATGGTGATCCTCGCTGCGAGCCTACTACACGCAGCAGCAGGACGATGGTGGAGCTTGATGCTCCAGGTGCACGATGAGGCATCTCTTCTTTGGATGGACTTTGAGAGCATCTTCCGCTCGGAGTTCGTCCCAGCCACCCTTCGTGCGGTGCGCATCCAGGAGCTTCTACAGCTGCGGCAGGGCAGCATGACGGTCGCTCAGTACTCGGTGAGATTTACCGATCTCTCGCGCTACTCGACCGACATGGTACGGGACCCATTCTTCCGGGCCCGGACCTTCGAGCAGGGTTTAAGACACGAGATCAGGGCATCACTGATCTCCCTCAGCATACCGACTCAGACAGGAGTACTGGAGCGGGCCCTTCTGATCGAGAGCTTCCTTGCTGAGTCTACACCAGCACAGAGACCCACCATAGGACGGCACGTGGCAGAGTCATCTGCAGCTGGCATTCGGCGAATGACTCAGGGGTCCAGACAGACCAGACCTCAGGGCACTGGCTCAGCAGTGCAGGGCACACAACGCGGAGCCAGTCTTTCGAGTGGAAGACAGTGCTATGCATGCGGCGGCCGAGGCCACATGGCTCGTGACTGCCCGACCCGCCATGCGGAGGAACAGCAGACGGTTGAGGAACCACCTAGGCAGAGGCAGAGGTTCGACCGTGGCGGTCCGCAGGGAGGAGGCGGACGAGGCAGAGGAGCTGGACGAGCAGCTGGTGGTGGCCGACGCTTTGAGGCTCTACCACCACCACCACCAGGAGGTCCACCCCGACCGCAGGGGAGAGCTCAGCTTCAGGCAGCCGAGGCCTTCGATCATGGAGCCCTGGGAGCCGATGGACAGGAGCAGAACTAGTGGATACATCCTTTGTACTTCTGGTTCCTTGTTGCTTTTGTGTAGCGTCTTGTATTACGAGCTGCATTAATAAAAGACGCATACCTTGTGATGTTTTCGTTCCTGTCCTCTATCGTAATGTTACTAAGAGGTTCCAGTTTTGGCTGTTGACTTGACCCTCACTTGTGAGACATCTACTGGAGGAGACCCAGTTACCACACACTGATGCCGACAGTGTGACTCGACCATTGGAGGCGAGAGTAACGGTTGAATCTCTTAGTAGTAGCGTCGAGGCCTTACGACGTTATCCTTAGTATGGATTAGTATCATCCATGTTAGGAATGACTGTTTTAGGCAAAGAATGTGGTTCATCCAGGGGATGAGACCAGGTTTCTCTTATCGGCAAAGAAGAAATCTCGCAGCTCTTGTGGGACCAGAGATGGTCCGGGCCACATCAGAGGAGGTCCATGTCATCCAGGAGCGGATGAGGACAACACAGAGCCGGCAGAAGTCATACGCTGACAGGAGGCGGAGGCCACTAGAGTTCGAGGATGGTGACCACGTCTTCTTGCGAGTCTCACCTCGACATGGTATTCAGAGATTTGGCCGAGGCGGCAAGTTATCTCCACGCTTCATCGGACCTTTCCAGATTCTCAGCAGGATTGGTGAGGTGGCTTATCGCCTGGCTCTACCACCTCAGTTGCACCGGGTGCACGACGTCGTCCACGTATCCCAGCTGAGGAGATACGTGCACGACCCGACGCACATCATTGACCATGGGGATCTTGACGTTGACGATGGGGCGACTTTTACGGAGGTCCCGGTGGAGATAGAGGATCGACAGGAGCGGGTCCTGCGTGGGCGATCGATTCCTCTTGTGCGCATCTGATGGCATCACGGGAATCTTCAGGAGGGCACAGGGGAGCGGGAGGCTCAGATGCGTGCTCAGTACCCTCATTTGTTTCCCTAGTTTTTGTTGTAGCTTTACGGGGACGTAAAGCCCTGAGGTGGGAGTAATGTAAAGACCCGTAAAATTCAAGGAAAATTTTTTCTTAATTTTCTTTAGAATTTTACAAGAGCGCGGTTTCAGACGGCACCTGATTCCGAGGCCCGGAGTGCCCGGAATTATTTTCCGAAGTTTGGCTCGGGTACGTTCAGTGAACGAACGAGCGGGAATTCCTAACTTTTGATCCGGTGCTCGGAATTGAAATCCAAGGGCACCGATGAACTCGCAGCGCCGATATTCGCTTAAAGAGACCCTTTCGGGAGTTGCGTTTGTTGCGGGACGAAAGTTAGTTTTTGGGAGAATTATAAAAACTTGAATAAAAAAATGTGGATTCTTTTTATTTCACTTTTGTAGGTTAACTCCTCTCAAAAGGAGTTGGGGGTGGGACCCACACCCACTTAACCTACTTTGAGAGGATTAAGTGTGGTGGGACCCACACGAACCTAAACCTCTCAACTTCCCCCTTAAACTCCCCTCTCTCCCTCTTAATTGTTTGTAAACTTAACATCAAATTAATTACACATGACATGTTAATTAATTAAGTGTTATGTTTGAATTTTGAAGTTTTGAATTCCTAGGCTTGGTAAATAAAATAAGGAGAGACCTTATTTTATTTTGTTAGCCAACTTGTGTGGATTTCATTTGAGAGCTCCTCCTCCATCTTCTTCATCTTGACGAAGAACGTTCATCTTGACGAAGAACGCTCAAACTCCGACGAAGAACGACGCCTCTCTTCTTCGTCCTCGGTGTCAACAAGAGGGAACGCCGCATCCTCCTCGGGCCTTCTTCGTCGGAAAACGAAGATCCGCCAACAACGTTTCGCATCGGACGTAACTCTTCGTCAACGGATTTGACGAACGACGACCGCGACGCCCGACTTCCGCGACGCCGTCTTCCGCGGAACGTAGAAGATTCTTTGAATCTCAAACCAGAGGTAGGGGATGTTATTTATTGATTATTTTATTCCATTCTTGAATCGTGGATTTTAGCATGACTAAACGTGAGGCTTTTGGATTTTCTTTAGTTATGTTATTATTTAACGTGAGGGGGGTCGGACCGCATGAACACGGCCGAACCCCCCCTCCTTAGTTCTCGTTTTATTCATGCGGGTGGAAGCAAGTAGCGTGGTGCCGTCGCACCACGCGGATGAACATGCTTATTTTTTTCCGCAACGCCGCCGCGCTACGCCGAGGAGAGTCTTCAAGAACGCGACGCCGTCGCGCCGTGTTGGAAGGATTCATGGCAGGGCGAAAGGGGCGCGGTGCCGTCGCACCGCGCCGGACGACGAACACCGCGGCCGGTTCCGGGCCGCGGCGGGACGAGAAGACCGCGGCCGGTTCCGGGCCGCGGCGGGAGAGGAGACCGGCGGCCGGGCCGCCGGCGTCGGAAGTCGAGGGCGGGACCGGAAATTCCGGTCCCGTTGGTAAAAACCGGCCGGCCAGCTGGCCGGCCGGATATCATAAAAACCGGGGGAATAAATCCCCCGGCCGGTTCAACAAACCCCCCTCTTAATGAGGGGGGGGCGGTTCAATTAAAGAGGGGGGGCAACAGCCCCCCGGTTTTATCAAGCCGGCCCCCACTTGCGGGGGCCGTTTTTTTTGGCAAAGGCACGGCTCAAGGCCGTGCCGCCTTGAAGAAAAACGCGGGGCATAGCCCCGCGTGCCAACCACGTGCGGCGCCCAGCACCGCCGCCGCGGCCCGCCGCCACCGCCACCGCGGCCCGCCGCCGCCGCCGCGCCGCCCGCCGCCGCCGCCCGCCGCCGCCGTCCGCCGCCGACCGCCGCCACCGGCCGCCGCGCCGCCCCGGTGGGGGGGGGGGGGGGGTCGGGCCGGGTCGGCCCGGACCCGGACCCCCCCGTTACGGACCAGTTTCGGTTTTTGGCTCATAACATGAGCCTCGGACCTCCGAATGACGAACCGTCTGCGGCAACGCGATCCTTGGATCGAGACGGTCGTTTCGGTATATCGCACCCAAGGTTTCGGTTTACTTTGAGTTCGGCCGGGTTGGTTCGTTCACGAAACCAACCGGGCCTTCAGAGCGGAAACGCTCATATCTTGAGCTACGGACGTCCGATTGACGTGCCGTCAGTCGCGTAGTGTTCCTCTTAGTGAGACGGATCTTTTGGCATACTCCGCCCGAGGTTTGGACGCAGGTGGAGTACGGTCGGGTTGGTTTTGCCTTAAAAACCAACCGGGCCCCGGAGACGAAAATGCCAATAACTCTCAGACCGGGCGTCCGATCGACGCGCCGTCTGTTGCGTTGAGTTCCTGTTGAAGATACGGAACTTTTGGATACATCAACTTCGGTCTTCGTGACCGTTGATGTATCAGCCTCTCGGCTCGTGGAGCGGACCCTCCGAACGAGCTTGCTGTGTGCGGGAACCCTAGTACTGGCTGCGACTGTTCTACTCCTACGACTGCTACTGTGACTGCGACGACGACAGTACAGAGATCCTGTGTGGATTTGACGACGACAGTACAGAGATCCTGTGTGGATTTGACGACGACAGTACAGAGATCCTGTGTGGATTTGACGACGACAGTACAGAGATCCTGTGTGGGTTTGACGACGACAGTACAGAGACCCTGTGTGGATTCGACGATGACGACTACAGCACTCAGCGATCCTACGTGGATCAGTGCTACAGGTTCTGTGTGAGCCCGATCCTGTGTGGGTCCTTGCGCTCAGCGGTTCTGTGTGAGCCAGCGCCTACAGGTTCTGTGTGAGCCCGATCCTATGTGGGTCTTCTGCGGGGGTTAGTTACCTATCGATCCTTCGTGGGTCCGACGACTTAGATGGATCAGTGATCATCTTTATCGTCCTTGAAGAAGTATACCTGTGTGAGCTGAATCCTGTTGTTTTCCTGTGTGGATTGTGTTGTGCAATCCTGTGTGGATTATATTTTGCTTCCCTTTGTGGATTACGTATACTTTCCTGCGTGGACTGAGTTGTACTTGGGCTCGGAGGTTGGAGTGTATCTGAATTAATGACTTAGGTATATGTATGGGCATATACCTAAGCAGTGTCGGTTGTTACTTCGTGATTGTACTTTTCTTTGTGGTTTATCCTTTGTGGATTTGAGAGACCTTCAGGGGTCTCGGGGTCCCTACTGAGTAGCTTATACTCACCCCTGCACGGGCTTCGCCCGCACTACGTTGTGTTGGTTGCAGACGACGGACAGCGTTGACTTAGCTGAGGCTTGTAGAGCGGGACGGTACCCGGAGGTGGACCACTGGGCGGGACGTGCACGGAGCGGACGGCGGGACCCGTGGAGCAGAGGAGCTATCTGTACCCACCCTTCAGGTGGGATTTCCGGTGGACAGCTCGGAGTCGCAGCTTTTACTTTACAGTTGCTGTTTTTCCCTTTTCGAGTTGTACTTTACTTACAGTTTGGGTTCGTATTCTGGCCCATTTACTTTTCCGCACTTTCAGTTGTACTCTGCTTGTTTAGTGTTTACTTTCCGCTTGCTTACTCTGTGGAGTTGGTTACTTTTCAAAGGCAATGCCTTCCCTTTTTACTGGGATTTACGCCTTGGTGCTAGTCGCCAGCCCCTGGCCTATGGAAGGCGGGCTTGGGGTAGTCACGGCACGGACCCCGAGGGCGGGTCGTGACAGGAGGGGACCCCCCTCCCCCTTTTATAGGAGAGAAAAGAAAAAGTACACGATGTGTACGCGGTTATTTCGCACGGTCTCCACACGGCTTCCAACACGGCTTCACGGCCGTTGACTAGTCAACACACTGTTTGAGGGTAATGCATACGCGGGGAAGGACTAAACGGCGTGTAGTTTAGACACATGGAATGTACACATTTATTGCACATGGCAAGGACACAGCTCTAACATGGTACATGGACGTTGACTGGTAACGCATACGCGAGGAAGGACTACACAATGTGTAGTACTAGACACACGACATGCACCCATTATTTCACACAGCAAGGACGCGACCTTCAACACTGGGTATACCCAGCAAGGTGGTACACGCCATGTAGTTACACTACATGTCGTGTACTCATTTACTTCACACGGTGAGGAAACGGCCTGCAACACGGGGTATACCTATAAAGGGGGTACACATCGTGTACTCAAACTACACGGCGTGTAGTTTCAAAATTCTGGAAAGTGTGGGAAAAGTCCATTTTACCTTCTAGAACACTTTGTGGCCTTCTTTTTGACAAAGGAATGGACCAGAGAGGTCCATGCCATTACATGTGGTAAATGGAAGAATGAACAACATTGGATTGTGAGGGGGCAGTCAGACATACACACAAATGATGATTTCATGTCCCATTGAAAGGATGTGTTTAATTTTTTAGGTAGAATTCATATCCTAATACAATTTAAGTATATTTTGGATAATTATATTATTTTATATGATCTATATATGAATAATTTTTTTCATGACAATATGAAAGAATATTGGCCAGTGGAGAATGTTACCTCTTTTTGGTTAACTCGTTTTGGTTTATTCTAAAAGACTTCATTGTTGGATTTCAGAAAAAGGTGAGGATTCATAGTAGATTATTGGGATGTTGTAATATTATTTAATTAGAATATGGAAATAAAAAATTATTCGATTTGTGTGAATAATTGAGAGAATGAATGCATTTTTATAGTGGATGAGGGGTGTCATTCTTGTAATTTTTTTAAAATGGAATTCCAGATACATTTTTCAGAAGTCAAGTTCCTATAATAATGGTACCAATTAGATACAATGGATTATAGGGTCTACAGATTAATATCCAATTATGTTTTTCAAGTGTCTAGGCTATTTTCCACCGTATGTTTATGTTGTAGTTTTTTGTAAAGGTGAGTATTCAATTAATCAATGTAAATAATTTTAATCACATTCAAAAAAGTTTTGTAAAACACAATGTTAATCTGATTAGAAATCCTAAATTATTCTGACTTCAAGTACGAAATCAAATTTTTTAAATTTCAATAAGATAAGTTATAGAAAATAATTTATCATGAATCTCATACATGAGAGGACAATAAAGTTTTTATATTACATATTTTGATAATATTATAATGTTTTTATATCCAGATGAAAAGTGAAAATGATTTCAATTAATTAAATTGGATTAATTGATGTATCATTTATATAATTGGAATTTAAAATAAAATTAAAATATAAATTACCCTTTTAATTAAATTAAATTAATAAGTATTTTTCAATTAATATTCATTATTCTTCACTATTCATAAAAAATGAAACATTATAGAAAAATAACATAAATTCACCATTAGCTAATTTGGAAATTTCGTATTAAAAAATTATGTTTATTTTGAAATATAATTTTTTTAATGTCTTGGAATTATATTTAAAATAGTCTCTCTATTAAAATACAGCAAAACTGCCTTAAAAATATAGCGTTTTTATAAATACTGTTGGTTTTTTTGTAATCTTACACCAATAAAATATATTAAATGAATATATAAAATATAACTAGAGAAATGAAATAGATTATTAATATATAAATTCTC
Organism: Viscum album; assembly: GCA_963277665.1. NCBI lineage: Eukaryota > Viridiplantae > Streptophyta > Magnoliopsida > Santalales > Viscaceae > Viscum > Viscum album. Next base: position 471,592,152 of record OY728155.1, read on the forward strand.
TATGAGTTTCCAAAATTAATCGACAATTTCTAATAAGATTAAATTTTGTTTTGTTTAAAACTGGAATTGCATGAATTACAAATATACTCTGTATTGTGTCTATTAAAAGCAATAAAAAAAGATAAAATAATTATAAAATAGAAATATGGTAAATCATGGGGTGATACATTCTTCCCTCCTAAAAAATTTCATCCTCAAAATTTTAGAGCGGTGAGATTCTAAAAATATGTGTGTAGATATCCTTCAGTGAATCCTTTAGATCTCATGTTCCATCTTCCATTTTGTGACTTCTCCAAAGTACATTAAAATTTTATTCATCTAATTCAAATATAATTTCTCTCTATTATCATGAAATTATATTGGATATACATATTCTGAAAGTTCAAGTTCTGAATCAATTTCATTCGATGTGAACACTAGCATTTGATTGGGCATATACCTCTTTTGAAAAGATATACGAAACCCATCATGTATATTTTCGAGAATTGTTATCATTTCTAAATGATAAGAATCCAGTCCTGCAAATTCTTGAATTTTGATGATTTTAATTACATGAGACTCAATTTTCCTTTCTTACCAAACAAAGCACCCCTTTCTATGGATATACTTTAAAAAAAATCTCCGAGTTTTAACTCTACATCATTCCTATGAATATCAATTTAACATTTTTTATACTTTCACGTCATATAATATGAGAGTAAATATCCTTTTAACATTTCTTTATACCTTCAAAATATTTTGGTCCTATGATTTTCTTTACACAAACTTCATCTCTACTTGTTGGAGTAAGAAAAATTTGTATATTTAATTCTTTATATGGGGATATTTAAATAATTGAATATAATATATTATTATAATAATGTCATCAAAATGAGTGTATGATTCCCACATACCATGAAATTCTAGTGAGAATGACCTGAATAGGACTTCCATTGATTGAATTGTTCTTTCAAGTTGTTTATTAATATGAATATGGTACAAATTTCTCAAAAGTCACACATCATCATGATCATTCAAAAGACTCATTCAGAATTCAAAAAAAATTAAGGATTTTAATTTCAAAATATTGATAGATAAGTGAAAGTAGGTCATAAAAATTCAATAATATAGATTATGGTGATGTGATCATGTTTAATGTCATCTCTTATAGTTAGGAAATTTGATAATTGGTTAGGTTATGAAAAATAACACATATCACGTCATTCTATATTTGAGTCTTTAGAAGTACCATGAAATAGTACATATTAATTTCATCAAATTTACAACTAGGAATATAAAGAAGTTGTAGGAATCCTTTTGGAATATTTATATTAGGGATTTCTTATAAAAAATCCAAACATCATGACAAATAACCAAAATTATCCACTTCATGTTATCCCACTAAAAATGATCCTGCATGCACCTATACATATTTATGCTACCTAGGTGAATATATAAATATGAGATATAAAAATCATAGAAAATTATATTTATTGATCAGCTGTAGATGGAACAAATATCCACATTCAAATTTTAATAACACAATATTCAAAAACAATGTATTCCAATTTTCCATCATTCATGGCTTTAGTTTTCTTTTGAAATTTATCATTTTCAACCCATTATTTATTTATCATCTCTAATAAATAGGTTTTTGAAATAATTTGAAAAATTATTGATGCCACTTATTATGTATCCATCCAATATTAGATATTTATTCATTTTAAGGGAATAAAGGAAAAACCGCAAACCAAAAGAAAAACAAAAACAACACGAGTCTGCAACGCCCCACACAACAGACCTAAGGAGGTCGAAAATAATGAAGGCCCAGAGCATCCCCTCGAACCAAGTTTACCCCCTCTGGCTTCATAGAACTAGTTGTATGGAAACAAAAGTGATCTGGTCCAGGGACATCAGGAGAAGCTAGATGGTCTGCTACCTTATTTACCTCACGCCATGTGTGGGTAACACTGGTGTTGTTGGAGATCATACCTCGACATGCCCTCATGATATAATGAATAGACCAAGGAATGGAACCGGAACCATGAAAAAATTATGGAGAATTTGTGAATCAGTTTCGACCTGAGAAAGGACGATCCCTTCTTGGAGACACAGTGAGAGACCCAACATCAACACCTTCGCCTTCGCTTGAAGAGGAGAACTGTGTCCCAATGGGCCTGAGAAAGCCATGATAACCGACCCGAAACTGTTCCGAACGACCACTCCTCCGCGTATAACCCCCATGTTTCATGACCCGTCGGAGTTGAGATTGATCCCTCTACTGGGTGGAGTCCCCCTAACCCAGTTGCCTCTGTTGCCGCTACTACTCGGGAGATTACTGGTATTTCTTGTTTGAAGATGGCTAAGGGAGGGAGCCTCCTTCCATTGTTTAAAGGATCTGATAAGATCCAAAACCATGAACTTTGTACGAAGAATAATCCCCCGTCCAGAGACGATAATCCCCTATAGCGATCCTTGTTCCGTGCTTTCCATATTGTCCAGCATCCAGCATGGAGAATCATTGTCCGGGCCATCTGCTCAGGGCCCCTCTCCACCACTCCGTGGAACCATCTATCCTAGAATGGCCTGTCGATCATGTGGTTATCCGAGAAGGCCGTAAAATCACAGAAATGAGTCCAAACCACCCTCACCCATTCTACTTCAAAAAACAGGTGATCTGTGCATTCTTCTCGATGCTCCGAGAAACATTGACACCTCGAGGCTAAAGGGATGTTGCACCTCCTAATGTTTTCATCCGTTGAAATGGCTTTGTGCCGTAGCCTCCAGGTAAGGAAGTTCTATTTGAGTGGAGAATCCTTGGACCATAGTATCTCATTCCAGGTGGCGTTTTGATCAGGAATGGCCAAGGAATGTCGAAAATCCATCGAAGAGAAGAAGCCCGATGCAGAGAGAGTGAAAACACATCTGTCCAGGTCGGAGTTGATTTCGATCAGCTCGTAAGTGGCGCGTTGATCGTCGTCAAGTACAACATCGATGAAGGTCTGGTGGTCACTAGCCTCTTTAAAAGTGAGCGTGGTACCCGGACACCTTGGGATGCCGAGGATGGTCCCAGCCCAGTTATGATGCCAGAAGATAATTCCCCCCCTACCCACGAGCCATCTAGTGTTGGATTCCAGCGCCGTGATAAGAGGCGAGATCACCGACCAGAAGGGGGAAGCAGTGCCGGAGCTCCCGAGCACGGATCCTGCATATGAGTTGTGCATGGTAATCCCCCAAAGTGTGTGATTTTCCAGCACCTCCCAAGATATCATTGCATGCATGCACATGAGCGTGTCGTCGAGCCGGTGAACATTTATACCTCCTTCTCTGGCTGGTCTTGCCACCATGTCCCAAGAATCCTAGCGGTGCCTACCCTCTGTTCGAGGATCCCATATAAACCCAGCTAGAATCTTGTCAATCCTATTGATGATGCTATTGGGAACCTAGATTGACGATATAGAGGTAACGAGAGTGGCAAGAAGAAACATTGTTAACCAGCGTTATCTGTCACCCAAAAGAGAGAAAGATGTTCTTCCAGGTGAGAATTTTGTCTGTGATCTTAATGAAAATACCATCAAAATCACGCACTCGAATCCTCCCTGAGGAGATCGGGGCACCCAGTTAATCGATGGGAAAAGATACTCTGTGCATGTCCAGGTAATGCTGTAAGTCATGGGGCCGAGAAAAGCCACATCCATTGGAGATGTAAAAGTTTCTTTTAGCATTGTTAATGACCTGCCCACTACAAAAGAGATATTCTTGCATGATTCTGGTGAGGCCGATTATAGACCATCAACTGCCATTTGTGAAAATGAACATATTGTCCACAAACATCAGGTGAGATACAGGAGGGGCTCTCCTTCTCTGGTGATAAGCAAAGACCTCACCTCTATTAATACCCTTGTGCAAATGTCGATTGGGGACATCTTGGGACAAGATGAATAGACTCAGGGACAAGGGGTCACCCTGTCTCAACCCGCGAGTAGACTGGAAAAAACCATAGCATTTCCCCATGAATGTGATGACCAACCAGGAATAACTGAAACACCTAAAAATGATGTCAACGTTCCACGGGGATAACCCCCTTCTTTCCAGCACCATGTTTATGAAACCCCACTCAACTCGATCATAAGCTTTACTCGTGTCGAGCTTGATCGCCACATTAGAGCCACGCCTCTTGAAGTTTAAGTCCCTTAGCAAATCCTGTGAGAGAGCAATGGCCCCCCGAATTGACATTCCCTTCACGATGCCATGCTATTCCAGGTACACGCACCAGGGGATATGAGCGTACAGTCTTGCATTAATCAAGCTGGCCAAAATCTTATAAGGGCAGTTGCACAGGCTTATTGGCTGGTAGTGAGAAATGGAGCAAGGGTTTTTGGTCTTGGGTATGAAAAAAATGGATGCGGCACAAGCTTCCTTGGGATGATTACCCCCTTGGAAGAAATCCCACACAGCAGATACAATGTCTGCCTGAACGACGTCCCACGAGGCTCTATAAAAAGACCCCGGAAACCCGTCGGGCCCTGGAGCACTTTCTGGGTTAAGCCTCATCATGGATCCATGGAATTCCTTCTCATCCATCATGACACTCATGTCAAAGTTGTACTAGGCCGAGAGTTGGTTGGGGATCACATCAAAATAACCCCTTCCTCTCCCAGATATCCGTTGGGAAAATAGTTGTTGGGGCCTGTGAGAAGATATTTCAAAGAGGCCAATGCCAAGGCACCAAGAGTGCCCCTATAATTCATTGACAATTTATCTGGTTCCTTATTTTATTTCCATGGGTGTTAATATATTTGGAAATCATAACATTTTAGTAGTTAGAGCCATTGCCTATGCCTCATGTTGAGATAATTTTATGAGAATATGTATTTAATGCAATTAATATCACTCAATATCTCATATCTTTGACCATAGAAATAATGGCCTGATATTTTCAATGGAAAAATTAATGGTCCTAACTCAAGATTATGGCTATGATAGTTCTATTCAAGGGTCCTCAATTACCTTCATGAAAATTCACTAACTTTATCATTTTTGTTTTAGGACAAAACCAATCCTATTCATTTATAAATCACTATATAAGACAAAACCATCAATTCTAGATGGTAGAGTCAAAAATCGGAGTATTGACCATTCCCCTCATATGTTCAACGAAGCATTCTTCACATTCCATCATCCAAACTAATGTAACACCTATTTTTGTATGATTTTTTAATTATATATCCAATCAGGATAATAAATATACAAATCGATGAAAGCAGCCTTGCCAACCATTGAAACTATAATCCTCAATAATGTTTTTTGTTGTATGAAACTCATTAACTTCCATTATATTTGTATAATGAAATAATATAACATATATAGAGACAATATTTCCATAGAAGGAAACCTATTGAATCAAAAATTTATACTTACATAAATTTCCATGAAACTCTTCCTTTCGAAGTGACTTAAGAATGATCTACTGCTGAGTCGCACTATCCTCGTAGATTTTAGAATACTACATAATATCATCAATGAACACCACAATAAAATAGTCCTAATATTCCCTAAAAACTATATTTATTTGGTATATAAATAATATACAGTGCATTATTCAATCAGAATTTAATTATTATAAAATAAAAATTTCTATACCTCATTTGAAAAATAAATCTTCAGATTGTATTCCTTCTCCACAAGCAATTGGTGATACCGAAAATGAAGATAAACCATTGAAAACAATTTGGTATATTATGTGAATAAAACAAGTAACCAATTAAAGGAATAGGATACTAATTATTTATTTTAATAGCATTGATGTCCCTTTAATAAAAAAAAAACATCATGGATCCACCATTGTTCTTAATTATGAAAATATTGGATAGACATGGTGAAATAATAGGGTGAATAAATCCCTAATTACCCAAATCCTATTGTTTTTTATTCAACTCTACTAATTCCATAGTGGACATTCAATAAGGATTATTTGATATTTTCAATTATTTGTGTATTAATTCAATAAAAAATTCAACTTCATTATCTTGGGGATGTCTGAGTAATTCCACATGAAATGTATTAGGTTTTTGAGAAACAATAGTTACATACTAAATTTAAACACTAACTTATTCATGAAATGATGTAGTTTTCTCCACTTCCCCCAAGAAATTAATTATATAGAGATACGAGATGTGGAAATGTTCACGAATATGGGGTGGAAGTGTTTTCTCTAAAGAGATTTTGTTCTAAAACTTCCTCAAAAATCCTAATTTCCTTCCACATGCATTAAATTTTTTCATTATTTTCTAAAAGTCGGTTCATAACAAGGATTATATAAAATTAAACTATGGTAATGATAACCAGATTAGAAAGTAATGCATGTTTCTATGTTTTATTAGGACTTCGCGACACATAATTGCTGCAATAAGACATCCCTTATGTGTTTTCACTTGAATATGTCTTACTAAATTAAATGGGAAATATCTAATTTTTATAGAAAAATGGGTATCTATAAAACTATACGATTATCATAAATCAGATACATAATTAGATAAATATTGAGATATGATAAATGTACCTACCACCACCACATTTGGTACTTCTACAGCTAATTTATGGATCACATATGTTTCACCGTCTCCCCTTTCCGTATTCCATGGTAGATTCTATTAACGCATGGGAAATTATTTTTAATAGTGACACATCTCTGATTTCTAAAACACCAGATAGTAGTTCTTTATATATTCTCCTAGAATTATTTAATATGATTATCCATTTATCTATACTTATAACCAACTCCCAGTCCCTTGAATCATTTCCTAGAGTGAATTTTACCACAGTTCTCACAGTTTTGGCCTTTCTTAATTCCTTTATTATTCATGGAAAGATTACCAATTTCATATTATTTAGAGGAAATTATATTATAAATTATTCCTTTTAAAATTTATTATTTCTATAATTCCTTCTATTTTTTATGGAACATATACTATATCTTTTAATGATGAAATTGTTTGAAAACAACTCCCTTTAGAGATTTATCTTTTTAAATTCATAGAGGTGGTCAATATTGCACCCCATATTGTGCACATAATTTTTAGCATTGCTAGATAACCATATAAAGGCAGCTTCACAATTCCCATTACTATATTATTCATTTTTAATTAAACGAAAAAACCCAATCTTCATCTCAATTTGTTGATCATAATAGAAGTATTTATCTAAAAATGTCTCCTTACAAGTTCTCCCTTATATGAGTTATATTTCATCTTCCACACTAGTATTATAGATCATTGAGTACCATAGATCATCATCATTATTGGGACAATAGATTGAAAGTATAAACATTTTCATTTCACTATATCCCAATGTTGTAAATATATAATACATAGACTTAATATATTTATCATCTATAATTGTATTAGTATTCCTATGAAATTATTTGTTCTTATATTGCATAAATTGATATAAAATAAGATATTATATCAATGGAATACATTTCTCCATTCGTTCAACATTAATTTCATAACATTATTATTTTTCCAAAGCACCACTATAAATTTCCATACAGAAATATGATCTGTAATGGATTCCTCACTAGGGAAATATCTAAAATTTCCTTAAATAATGATATTAATCATCCTTCCTTGTACCTTTTTAAATAATTGAATAAACTCTATTAGATTATGAATTCTTAATGTCGTATAAATCTCAACATAAATTACATGTTTATTCATTGTAAATCATAACAATTGGTCACATTGTTGACAAATTTAATTTTAAATACATCATAATGGAAGGTAAACAGAATTTGAATTATCTTAAGTGCATCCCATGTAAGTTTCAAAATAGGTGTGTAGTAAGGATCAATATCATGTAACATGTTACGCTTATGTAATGCTTGAGGCACCTTTTTAAATTTATTACACTAAGATTAATCTATTCCAAAAACCAAGTCCACACGTAGTATCATGGAAGGGATGTATTCCAAATAAAACCCACATAATATCTAGCTTACCAGAATAATAGGATTTATTTCCATACATATCACCAAATCCTATATTTAATTTATGTTCCATGATATATTTTTTCTTAATAATATTTCCATGATTGCTATTAATCTTTCTCTAACATCAATTATAACCTCTCGACCCAAGAAGCATGTAGTTGGTTTCATACATTATTACATTGTCATAGATATAAGATTAAAATCCTAAGGGACTGAACAATTTAATGGTATTGTAAAAATATATTACATACAATGTATTAATATTATATTAATAAAAGAGAATAAATAATAATGAAAATAAAATCTCATCATCCTTGAATCTCATTCAAAGGATTCCACGTAATAATCTGGGTAAATGAAGTCAAAATAAAGGTGAGCTAAAATGATAAGTAAGGGTATGTATAGTGGAAGAAAAAATTATTCTATTAATATAAACAAGTTGTAAAGGAAAATACCTAAGCACACATTCCATCTAGTCATCTTGATAAGGAATAATCAATAGCAATGGTAGATAATTGAAACTCATTCAATTTAATCAATACACTAAGAATGTAATCATCAACAGATATTTCAAAGAAAAAAACATGGATAATAATAATAAATAAATTTTAATTAACAGTAATTTATATTTATTTTATTCCTATTTTCCCACACACATGATACCTTTACCATCAATATTTACTCTCAGGATAGTTTAAAATATTTTGATTTGGCCACATGATTCATCTCATGAGGTCTCCATTGCATCAATGGGATTAAATTTACTAGTCTCTGAACCATATAGTGTATTTTTAATCATAAAAAATATCAAATAATTTATTTAATTTTTGTAAAATAGTCCTTATCAAATACCTATATTGAATAAATGAAACAAAATTATCAATAATACCCAAATTAATCAAATAACCCACAAAGAGAACACCATTTGTTAACTTGATATAATGTTTTGGAAATAACAATATCCATTGAATTAAAATATGCATTTTTAATATAAATTTAATCTAAAATAAAAATAATCATAAGGAATTTATTGTTTTAAGATAAAGATTACAATCACAAAAAAATGTGATATTGTCAAGGAATCTTTTACCACGTGATTTTAAAGTCGGAACCCCATGGTTGAGATGATTTAATTTAAAACCATAAATACCCTGAAGAAAAATAATATTATTGATTTTATATATCAATAGGGTAATTATATATAGAACACAAAATAATAATGTTTTGAATATGACATTTTTTCCTCTGATGTAAAAATGAGGTGAAAATCATTTACCTTATCCTTCAATTTTGATGTGTTTTCATTACCATCATGTATAATGATTTAAAACAAGTTAATACATTAGAAAATAACCGTACAAATATTTTTAATATCATTTATGATCTTGTTATGACATTGTATTACCAATATGATACTTATATTTCATCATTTTCACTATTTTAATTTTTATTTTCCATGTTTTTTAAGCTTGTTTTGACTGGTATTTTTTTTCTAATTAATTATATCATGATTTAATCATCTATATAATGAAATTAAATATTTAAATATCATATATATTCCTTATGTTTCTATTTATAACAAGACATAATATTTTGAGACGGAAATGAAATGCACCGTTCACGGAGATGTTAGATCATGCGTACGCTTGAACGCAACTTATATTTAATTACCACATTCATAAAAGAATTTAGTATATAAATTATGACTCCAGTAAATATATTTATCTTATATGTATCATTTTTTTATTATTATAATTCTTTAATAAATTTATGGTATAGCACGAATGAATCACATCACTTTTAGAAGGTGGTAGACCACAAGTCCACAAACGAAGTTATTATATATCTATAAAATCGAAATCATTAATGTTTATATTATATATGAATTAATAAGTATAAAGACATTATAAATATCATATATATTATATTAAAACTATAAATACATCACTATTTTCAACCTTTAATTGTGGTAAGTGGAAGAACGAATGACATTGGTTGGTAAGGTGGTAGTCTCCAATACAAAAAATCGGTGATTCTATTTCCCATTTGATGGATATGTGAAAATAGTTAGGTTAAAGTATTACAATAATAACACTAATGTATGTTGAGGATATTGATTTTATTTTATATGAATGTCATAAAAATATTTTAATTGGTGGATACAGAAATGAAAGATGTTACTGTTAGAGAATGTTACCAGCTTTTTATCTCCCTCAACATTCTCCATTTCACTAGTATGGAATACTCTATGGATATTTCACGTGTTCTCTATCATGTTCAGATTTCTCCTTGTCTCGTTCATTGATTTCTCTCTAGTGAAGGCACTATGGATTCTTCCCTGACCACATCATCCTCACTCTGACCTCTCGATCCCCCACTCTTCTCTATGTCGGATATGGAGAGACAGATACTCATAGGTTTTGGGAATAATAGTTCAGGGTTTTTGGGTTTATGAATCTCCCTTCCTTTAATATAAAGGTTTAAACTCCAAGGGTCCTCTTTCATTTTCGTTCAGGGTTTCATCTCCAACTCAATTTTTTATGGATTTTTCTTTGATTGTATAATGGTTTTTTCGTCAGTGATTATGGTGTCTCTGTGGATCATGTTTTTTTTTCATATCTCCTACACTGGTGAAATGTTTTTATTCTTGTTTAGTGATGGTTAAATATCTGGGTTTTTTAATACGGTGTTGATTCATTTCGATGGTTTGGTTGGACCTGATCTGGTTCGACATTATTGGAGGTGATTTTTGAGTTGTCATTGTCGGTGTGGTTTCTTATAGCTTATAGAGTGATTGAGATGGGGATTTTATGATGATTGAAGTTGTATTATGATCGATAAAATGTCCCTATGATAAATATTCGTGATGTTTCTGATGGTGGTGGATCATGGCTCAGAACTCATGGCCCGAGGTGATTGGTGTTGCATTTTCATATCACTTTAGAATTTTATTTCATTGATAGATGTTTTCATTTTGAATTTGGATTGGAAATGGGTGTTGTGAATGTGGTAATGGGGGGTATTGTTTTGGATATCCGTAATGTGATTCTCCCACTCACCTCAATGTGTGATTTTAGAATATTCAAAAAATATAATTGTATGGTAAATATTTTTGGATTAGATAAAAAGACTTCCTTGGTTTGATGTCTTCCCATGATTAGTATTATCAAATTAGGGGATGAATTTTCGGATCCTATGTAATCATATATAGGGAGATCCAAATGGTTTGAGAGGTGTGAATATGTGGGAGGGTTGGGGGCCTTTTAATATTTTAAGAGTAATAAAATTCATGTAAAATTTTAAATGGAAATTTGCCACACATTTTTCCCATATCAAGTGGAACCAATAATGGACCCAATTATATCCAATTGATTATTGGGTAAAAATTTTAACATCTAATGGATTGAGGGATTGTTTCTAGGTCATTTTTGAGTCTTAATGTTGCAGTTCAACCCATTAATAATCTAATTTTTCTCTTAATCGTGGTAATTAATTTTGATCGCTTTCACAAATATTTTTGATAAATAGTTATTTGACCATATTAGACATTCAAAATTATGCTTAATAAATATATGTAATCTGTTTTTTAAAATTTCAATCAAATAATTGGATGAAATAAATTTAAAATTAATCCCATAGAATGGAAAATGATGTATATTTTTAAAGTAAAAATATACACACGTTTTCTATTTTGTTACACCCGATTTCAAAATGAAATAGGTTCCAATGACCAAAATTGGAATAATTTGTGTATAATTTAAACAATTTGAATTTAAATCCATTATAAAATTTAATTTAGCAATATAAATAAATTAGATAATGAAGAGGTTTTCAATTAAAATTTAATATTTTTCATTATTCATCATAAATTGAGATAGCGAGGAAAAATAACAAATAATCAACCTAAGCGACTTTTAACATATCACATTTAAAAATAAACATTATTTTAAAATATATAACCTATAAAAATAACATAATTTATATTTAAATTAGGTTTTATATTAAATAATGAAAATTTAATATTATAAAAATATAGCTTCGTATGCCTAAAATTGTGTTTTTCCTTATCTTATTCCTATTATATATATTGAACGAATGGAAAAATATAGTGTTGGATAAATAACATTTATATTTAATATATAAAAACTATAATATTGTAGGAATTTAATATACTATGGAACACATGCATAAATAGTGTCTATTTAAATCAATTTTTTTGTGCATTTTATACTAATGTAGTATTCCATGTTTTAAATTTTGAAAAAAAGTTAAATATATTTTACAGTAAAATACGGAAAATTATTTTCAGGCTACACCTAAAGGATCAAAAAGGAACTGTTTTCAATACATGTAACTTATAAGGTTATAGTGATTCCATCCATTAGTAATTATACATGTTATGTGTAATTTTAACTGTAATAATTTTTTTATCCCTTGGAAGACCAGTTATTCTTGATCCACGAAAATAATTAATAATGTTATCACTATTTCTTGTTGTAAAAAATAAATTAAAAAGATTAGATTATAAAATTTAATATGACCGAATATGTGGAATCCAATTTATAAATTCATCTCAAATAAGTAGAGTAATTTAATTACAAATAAAACAAAGAGGCATGGTAAAAAAATAGGGTTTTTTCAAAAAAGCTTTTTAAGGAAAAGATGATGTCATATTAACGATATGAAATTTAATTATTTTTAGGTTAATATAAGTTCATATTTATAGGCATATAATATATAATTCTTATTTAAATAATTATTTAGTACCTATTATTTCAATTTTTTAAAAAGATTAAAAATTTGACACCTTAAATCAGTTTTAAGAGAGAAAAATTTGTTTTGATGCATAAATATGAAATTATAATAAAATAAAGTAAATGTATAACATAAATTTAATTAATTATTATAATATAACTTAATAGTATATATTATAAATTTAAATAAATTAGAATTATAATCGGACTATATTTCTTAAATATAAATGATAATTTTATAGAAATGGGTATTTTTTTACTATTCTCTAAAACTTAATATTTCAATACAATAAAAAACCACCCAATATTATAATGATATTAATATTTATAAAAATAAATTTTAATATTTTATAATAATCCTTTTAAATTTTTTTAAAATTATTATTTATATACATTCTTAAAAAGGACAAAACGGCATTTGAGGACAATTGAGTTTTTCAGAAAAACCTTTTTTAAATGGTTCGTATATCAATTCCAACCTATAGATAGCCATAGAATTAATTTGGAAATTAATAAGAATATATATTTCATAATTTATTTATTCCAATTCATACAAAAAAATAAAATATGTTATTACTACAAATTTTATTGTATTTCATTTAGATTATGGTTTGTGTGATCGGAAATCTATCGAACAGATTTAATGTATTAAAAAAAATATATCCTAAAGCCATTAGTAGTTTTATTATCATATAAAAATTGCGTTTAATGTAATTTAAAATTTCAAAAATATTGTTCCACTTTAAATATTTTAGGTTTTAACTTACTATATAAAGATCAGATTCGTTCGAAAAAGATAATGTCGCTTATGTGTGCATGTCGATAACTACCTCCACGGCATTATGTTATTTTTATTTATTTAAAATTTTACATTTGTTGGATTATATGAATATCTAATAAATATATATGATGTATTGTATAAAATAATTATTTTTTAAATGTGAAATATTGTTTAGTTTTATTTTCATCTATATGTTAAAAAAATAGAAATAACATTCATGCTTACACATAACCTACCAACCCCATGAATGGTGTAACTCATTTTTTCATGTATTTTAAATGTATGAATAACATATAATTAATATATTTTAAATTTATATAATTTTTAAAATTTTGGAGACAATCCAACCATGATCATATTACAAGGACCATTACTAAAACACCAGAACATATGTGAAATGCACAGTAGTTACTACAAAAGAAAGTGATTTTGACAAGGAATTGATAATAACTATGTGAAAAAAATGTCTCATAAATAATATATGGTATGATATATAATAATATGGTTTTGAAATATATTAATAAAATTTCTATATTTCGTATTCAAGTGTTTCAAACATGTATGAAGGAAATCAGACCTACGGTAAGGGATTCTATCTAAATTCTCTTTCATATATGCATATTTTAATATTAGGCATGGAATTATTTTTCAGGGTGTATATAAATCCTATTTTACATGTAATATCTATATACATAATATTTTATATTAGTTTATTATTCAATTTAAATTAATTCTTCTAAAGTGAATTAACTTGACTTTTACCAACTGTTAATGAATTTCATTACTCAATATAATTTCATTGGGTTATATTATATCATCACTGTGTTTTAAATTCTATGGTTATGTGTTTAATTTAATATTGAATATCTTGTTATATTTCCACTTGTTTTATGTTAATTTAATTTTGATTCACATAATTTATTCATTAAGTAATTCTAACATCATCATTATGATTAGTGTTAGGGTTTCGAGCCTTACTTTCATGTCTGTGAGACATATGAAATTTTCAAAAAGAATTTGTTTGTGGGGTGTAAATACTTGAAATTTGTTATTTCATGTAAAAAATCACCTTCTTTTCATGATATTTAATGCTTAATGTGATGTTATATATTTTAAATGTTTTCCAATTTGTTAGGGACTTATTTCACTATCTCATCATTAATCAAAATTGTTTATGTATAAGTCTCCAAAGGAATATTTTTTTGATAGTTTTACCTTAAACCCCAATAGAATTTTTTATTGTAATAATTTATTTGACTTTAAATTAATAGTTCTATTATCCTCCCTTTGGTAGATAATATTTATTGTGAAAATATATTCAATAAAAGATAAATTTATTTTTAACTTTCGTGGAAAAACCATTTTCCCCCATATCAATGTTTTCAAAAATAAATTTCTAATATAATTTTAACATACTCCAAATATTTTATTAATTTAATTTTAATCAATGATTTTATTTGAAATAAAATGGTTTGGAAGGATCCACATTTTCATTTCCCAAATTACATTCTTTTTAAACATTTTGAAATAGTATAAAGAAATGTTTTTTATGAAATGTATGGAATTACAACCACCAAGCACACTCATTATTTTGAATATTCAAAAAATATTTACAAGGATATTTGTAATGAAAGGTGTTAACCTAATATTAATAAAATTTAGTTTTATTTAAAAATATGTTTTCAATGTGAAAAGGTAATTTTCATCAAGAATGTTATAATATCATTTTATGGTATTTATATTAATCAAAAATAAGAAACTGTATTTTAATAATGCTCTATTAGTGATATTATGTAATGATATAATCCAATATTTTTCTATGGATGATTTAAGATTGATTTAATATGGAATTTTTGTTTTCATAACACTATCCATATCACTCCAGCATGTTTATGAGTATGCTAATCGATATAAAAAATTTTATCATTTCACATTCTAGTATTTATTAGATTTGAATATCATTTGGGTAAATTTTATACCATTTCATAAGTGGAATGCATTGAACATAGTATGTTATTTGAAGGGAATTTTATATCCCATCCATTCATCAGTTGGATTAATGAAAAATTATAAGATGGTTTTGGATTTAGGACTTAATCATTTATATAATATGTCTTAAAATGCGATCATTAAGGGATAGTTATGATTTCTATAATTATGAATTTCATTATAATGTAATATTTAATTTATATCCATTTTATTAATAATTTAGTTAGAACAGTCATGGATAAATTTCAGCCTCATGTGATTCTTTATATGGAATTATTCTAATCATCATTTACCCTTGCCTTATTATTCTTCATTTTTATGTTAGTGATTAATTATCATGTTTATTGGTTATTTACCATCTGATATTCTCTATTGTTTGTTTTTTATGATAGAATATGTTATAAATATACCTTTAATGAGCATTAGTGATCATTCTTTTGTTTTGTTCCCCTTCCCCAAGAATAATAGGTGGTGTATTATGATTGATATTATTAGATATCCTTAATTGAATAATTGTTTTATAAATGAAAAGTATATGTTTTATTTTAGGTATTAAATTGAAAAGGTAGTTTATAATAAGTATCTAGTATTCCAAGACTACTAAATGTTTTATCTATTTTAGATTTGATTACATTTATCTATCAACAATGTAAAAATTTATCCACCATCTCTAGTCTACAAATGCTAGGGTCATTGGAATTGGTATTATAGATATTTTACTTAAAACCATTAGAACTAGATTAATTAAAACATATGTTTGGAAACATAAACCATTTAATGACATTAAGGATTTTTTTACTAATAGGATAACAACCAAATGTTTTATTAATTGGAAGATTATATGGATTTCATAGAAATACATCAATGTGATAATAGTAGATGTGAATGTGGAACATTTATATTTTTAACTGGGTGTAATAACTCTAAAAATGGTGATCTAAAATTTTATGTGATCATCACCTGGGAATTCACAATGTTATATTCTTCACACATGGTTTGACATAACACAAGGATATGCTTGTGTAAATTCACATTTTCATTACAAATAATAATTAAGTAATTGTGTTGATAGTGAATATGAATAAATTAGGACAAGACTGAGGTGTCTTATATTAAAAATATCATATCATGATTTAGAAATTATATAAATTATTGTATTTTTTCCACTATGATTATCCTTCCTCAAACTGTGATTTTTAGTGGTTAGTGTCATGAACCCAGAGGAATCTTTTTTTCAGTCAATATAATGGATAATTTTGTGATTTTATGAAACCATATTAATTGTTTTTTATTATGCATAATCCCTTATAAATATATATAATTAACATCCTGTAACATAACTAAGTCTCAAAATCACAAATGAAGAAACAATTGTACTATTTCGAGTTCTTGAGTCGCGGATTTTATTGGGGAAATAAGGTCTAATACAGATGATATAATAAAAATATAAATATATTACAAGAATAATATATCATAGGAATAGGAAAATATTTTAATTGTTGAAAATAATGGCATAAAAAATAATCTTCTTGGGAAGATTGAATAATATAGTGGGAGGAAATTAATTTCATCCTATAGAATCATTTATAGTTTATTTTCATAAATTTGGGAAACCATGGAACCATCCAACTTCATTACATATTTTAAATATTAAATTCTAGTACACTAAATAAACCATTTAATAAAAATAATTATAGAAAATTTGTTAATTTTTGTTTGTACTGAGATTCAATTACTACGTCATGTAAGTATTTTTACATATTGTATTATCATTATAATAATCCTCAAATATCAAAGGATTGTGTTAATTTAGATTAAAATTATTTCATAATATATGGTTAAATTAAGTGGTGTTGACAAAATCCTGGGTATAGGAGTTTAAATGTATTCATATGATCGATGCATTATATACCCCTTTTTAGGTTCTATGTTCAGCAAGTTCAAGATGATTAAATTTATTTTTATGTATATTTATAATAATATTATACATAGGAATGGTAGGGGTTTCGGTAAAAATATTATTTGAGGAAATAATTTATACTTTATGGACATAATTTTAAATTTTTATAGAAAATTGAGTGGAAATTAAAATCATCTTAATGTAAGAGGAAAGTTTTTATGAACCCTATTTGTATGCATGAAATGTGTTCTTCTGTTAAAAAGGTAGCATAATAACTATTGATTAACGATTTTAATTATATTTATATATTTAATATATTAAATTACAATTTTCTCATTCATTTAATAATTTTTTTCTAGTAATGAGAATATAATAAATCTTCCTTTTTTCTTGAATTTTTTTTTCTTAAATAACGTTTAATCAAGTTTTACACAATTATTTTAAAATAAATTTTTTTAATATTTATAAAACATTTTTTGAAAATGGAACTTTTTTAAAAATTATTATATAGAAAATATTTTATAGAGATTTTTTTTAGATTTCTCTAAAATGATTAAATTTCTAAAAATAGTGAAAAATACAGATATTTATTGAAAACTACCTTATCATTTAAATCCATGATGAAGAACCATTTTATTAAAATTTATTTTAATGTTTAAATTATTTCTATTATATTATTATATTTCCAATATAGTTAATTTGAATAAATATCATTATAAAATGTCATATGAAATGTTTTTATACTTTTGAAAACCATTAATTTGGGAATTTGTTCTCCATTTTGTATGTTACCTTATCTTTAAATCAAATTCACCCAATTCAATGATATGAATTTGAATATTTATTCTATATTTGGAATCAGTATAATATATATTATATAATAATTTAAACTTCATTTTTGGTCAAAATTAAAAATTAAAAAATTTAATTACATTATAACATTTAAGTTAAAACATCATTAACGGAGGTTAAACAATGAATATATGGGTTAAAAAACATAAAGAAGTTAAAATATTATTTTATATCCCTATTTCAACCATATATAATATAATTTCCTATAATGAACATTTTTATCTTTGTGACATGTGAATAGTATTGGATCAATTTTCAAATTTCATAAATTCCAAGAGTATCATCCCCCTGACTTATACAAGTGAAAAACTCCATCATATCTTATTCCCACTTATGAAGTATTTTAGTTCAATGATTCCTTGTTGAAATATCTTACATAAATAATTAAATATCACCAATATTCAATTTATTCTCATAAAACCAATGTAAAATTTCTATAGCTTTAAACATAAAGTGGTTTTCCAAAGAAAAAACGTATTGTCACACCAGGTTTTTCTTGTGTTTGTTTTGATCCGGTTCATTTGAAATATTGATACTTTTCATGGGACTTGTTTGAAATTAATCATGAGTTTTTATGATTCATCTATGTATATTCACCCTAATTTGGGTTCCCCATTTCTTTTTTCGGATTTTTTTGGAGAAAGGGTAGTTACTTCATGATTTGGGCTAACTCTAAACCCATTTCCAGTATTAAAAACCAAATTTGTTTCTTTTATAACACCTTTTTTAACCTTTTTAACCCATTCCACTTCTCACATGGCCTAAACAAACATATCCAAACTACCATATCCTTTGGTCCCCTTATGAATTCATAATCATGGTGAATTTTGGGTTACTTATTTAGGCATCGGGCCAGCCCATGGGCCCATTTCCAGTTTTAAATAAATAAATTGTTTATTTTATATCTAAAACAATATTTACTATTTATTTTGTGATTAAACCTCCCACCCAAATAAAATATCCCTATCCTCACCCCCATTATTTATTTTCCTTCTTTGGAAGCCATAATTGTCACAGAGTGGGGAAACATTCTCATTGTCTCATAAATCATCCAGAATTGACAAGGTAAATTGTATCATTCATAAATAAATCAATTAGTAAACTTTTGGCCACCAATATTATTTCCATAGTTCTTCCATACCTTAGGAGTCTCTACAAGATGTTTCAATCCATTCCCTTTTATATAAGGGTGAAGATCTAGTGGAATGCGAGGAGTTTTCTAGTTGAAAAGGTGAGATTCCTTCTCCTTTATTGTCCATCTTCATCCTCCTTTCATTAATTCATGGTTTTATAATCTCTCCTAGTCCTGTTAGACTTATGGTTCTATTATTACATGATTTTTATGGGGTTTTTATTCATTTGTTTCTGGTCTTCATAGGTTTAGGGTTTGTAAACCCTCATATGGTGATTTTGGGAGTGCATTTCCATTACGCCAAAGATTTGAGGTAATATGGTCATTGAACAGGCCATTATCATTTATGTTTTATCATTATCATACTTTTATATCCTTATTTTTATGATATGTTCTGCTGTGAAACCATGGTTTTAAAGGTTTTGTCTACAAATTATGTTTTATGACTTATTTTGTACAAATTATAGTTGTTTTGGTATAAATGTGCACTTCTCTTGTTTGATAAATTATTCCATGAGCTTCCGTAATTGGTTTATATTATTTTGAATATTTTTGAGTTTATTTAATAAAAATATGGAATGAAAATGGTATTTTATCCCTTTTTATGTTCTTAACATGAGTTGTTTTTTTAAAGACTGCATGCCACATATTCGATAAATTACCCGGTTGGATTTTATGTGTCTAGTGCAATATAAAATGTTTTGTTTGGATTTATAAATTCAATGGAACCTTCTAAAAAATTATTTTGGGATCCTTTTATGTCTTTCCAATTTGTATTTTGTTTTAAAAATAAACGGGTTTTGGTTTACAACATGTTTTGGCCCGAGTTGCTGGAAAATTGTATGTTTTGTATTCTTGTAAAAATGGATGTGTTTTGAATATATAACCTCATTGTTTTATGAGATTTATGTATGTGGTTTGATTATGTATATTTCTTGTATGCACCTCATTAAATAAAATTTAAATTCATATCTTTTTCAAATCTTAGTTTTGAGAAAATGTTAAAAGGCATGTTTGGCCTTTCGTAAAAATGAAGAATGAGTGTTTTACTTGTATATACCATGTTGTGTCAATTCTGATTTTTTTTATCATCCATGAAATCATTTTCATAAATTTTTAAATGGCTTAAAAATATAGTTGGGTATGGTTTTGTTGTGTGTTTATATTTCAAATAGTGTTTTTGAATGAGTTTTATGTGCAAAGCCTCAATACAGTCCTTGAAATTATTTAACGAAATTTTGTAGTGGTTTAATGATTCGTTAAAGAAATGTGAAGAAAGATTATGGGCTATTTTTGTTTTTGTGGTTTGGGAATGGAATTTGGATTTGAAATGTGTATTTGATAACATGTGTAACTTGATTGAGCACTAAAGGGAATCTCGAGTATCTAGGCGGGCATATGTGTACTAGTATTCTTGTGATTCGATGGGGTTTGGACCCTTGTTTCACGTAGCAAGATTGACGATAAAAACACTAAAAAAACTATGGTGGTGATGATGATGGGTACCACTAGGTTATGGGTATTCTCTTTACAAGTGGCTCATGTGCACGAGAACAAATATTTATTATCGTTACTTTCACCGAGATACGAGGTACCTAGGCTCACAACAAAATAGTGCCTAGGGGTGCTCCCGTGAGTTGTGATCATTGGATATTTTGTACTCACCATCGGCATACGGTGTCTGTGGTTGGTAAATTCTGTAGTGTGTGTTATTTATTTAAATGTTTAATATCTTTAGAGCAGCTCTCATTGAAACAATTTTCATTTTAATGTTGCACCTGTTTGAAAAAATGATACGTGCGTTTTTGTTTATTAAACATGCATGATTCTATATGATAATTATTAAAGCATGGATCCTCATTTAAAAAATATTATTTTATATATTGTATTTACAACTATAAATTTATGTTTCTTTTATTTTAATGTATGTGCATAGGGAATAGAATATCGGGTAACCTAAAGAGTTTTAATACTCACGCCTACAGTCTTCTTCTGTTTTTGTCTCTTGTGCAGGTTTCAGCTTGAGTTTGACCACCTTGTGATATGTGTGATTATTTTTTTGGTGAGTGAACAGATGGGCACATGGAGTTTTTTTGTTAACTAGTTTGGTCAGTTGATTTTTTGGATTAGTTGTACATTCAGTTTCTTGTACAAATAATTTTCAGTTCAATTTTTATAAAAATGTTTTTTGGGATGTCCATTTTTTCTGATGTTTGTTTGATTATTTAAATATGTTCGAAATTGTTCTCTTGTGTACTCTATTGATTCCCTTGGTGCTTTTCACCATCCTTGGAGGACCAGGAATGCCTCTCGTGGCTTGTCGCGGGCTGGCCTGGGTGACCGGTTTAGGGTTGACTCGTGCTTGTTCATGACAAAATGGTATCAGAGGAGGTCAGATCATAGAAGGCCATTCTTTTAGAGATCCCTTGTTATTTTGGGATGTCATGGTAGATGGATTAGTATTTTTGGTACTTGTGGCGTAAGTGCGGGAAGAGCTTCACGAACTCCTGCTCGTCCGGATCCTTGGGTTTCCATGGGAAGTCTGGTTTTATTAGTGTACTTTGTTCTTGCTGATTGTTTGGTGTTGGGATATGACAAGGGGAGTCTGACTAATGGAATCTATGAGATCACAGTGCATGGCAAGCCATGTAGAGCTGGGGCATGGTCCAAATAAGTCTCTCTATGTCGGTTTTGTGTTTGACATATGGCATCCAACCATATGGTCAAGTCACCCACCGACACTAGTTCCCTTTTGTGGGTTTCTTGGACCTTTCATGAATTCTGAATTTTTGTTTTGAAAATACTTGTGTGAGAATTATGAAAATGGGTATTAAAGGAAGGATTGGATTTGGAAAATTAGAAAAGGGGATTTCAAAAATTTAATATAAGAATGGTTTTGGTAAGGTTGTGTTTTTTTAAACAAATTTTGGGGTGGAAGTTGAAATGATTTAATGGGATTAGATTTTCCATAATCTAAACTTGTGGTTTGTTAAAATAAAACATTTTTGAAGTGTGAATAACATTAAAGTAATTTTGAAACATTGTTTTAAATGGGGTGTTTTTGGCTATTGAAAAGTGTTTGAATCTGATTAATTTGTTTTGGAAATTCAGGTTTGTGCGACTGGTGTTTTTCAGGAAAGGGGTTTTGGCTTTTGTGGTTGTCAGATTATGAAAAGAGACATTGATGATTTTTTTTAAAAATGGGGAAAGCTATTTGGAATAGAATGGTAGTTTTCATAAGTTATATTAAATTAAATTGATTTTTTTAACCAAGTGGTTCTTGATTAAGTGTGGTTTTTTTTTCGAATTTGAAAAGGGTTTTGGACTTGGTGGTTGGTGTACCTTTTGATGGTACATGATTTTTGGAATGATGTTGTTTTGTTTTCTCCATTGGTTTTTTCATGGGTTCTCACATGCATAGTTTTATTGATATCTGGAAGGATGGAATATATGTCACCGTTTCTGAGTGCCTGGGGTGGTACGTAAATTTTCATTTGAGTGAGACTTGATGAAACACCATTGGTGAATGTGAAAATCCTCCAAGTTTGTTTTTTATTCAAAAGTGTTTTTAGCTAAAAAATTGTGGTGTCTGTTTTGAACCGACTGTTATGTGGATGGGTTATCCTATGTATTAGAAGTTTTTTCTATTCAGTATGATTATTTGTGATCTAGAATTCATACTCTTGTAGTATCTAGAGATGTGATCTTGTTGGTGGCTCTGTTTTGGAGTAATGTTCAGTGGGTTTCAAAAGATGTGATGGATGTTGTGATGTTGCCACAAATAGTTCTATGTTTTCATGATTTCGAATTGATAAACCTAAGGAATATTTCACATGTTTCACAAGCTATATCAAACTCTTAAAATAATTCCTCATCCCATTAGTTTAAATAGAGAATTTTTTGGGATCTATTTAACGTGCTTCCACTTCGTGATAATTATTGTGGACATAAAAGTTATGTTTGTTGATGTTGATTCATTTCGCCATATTCATTGTCCATTCCGATCCTCATTTTGAGTGAGATATAATTTTGATATATATCTATGTTTTCTTATATAGATGAATCTGTTTTCTTGAGAAATTGAGTTTTTTCGAGTGGTGTGATACTTAGCATCTGACTGCGGGGCAGCAGACGCTTCAAGATTTAGGGCTCCAGCCAGAGGCCTCGGAGTGAAGCTTTACACGTAGTGCGGAAATCTATAGAGTTTTGGGGAACTTTACTTGGCTCTTGCCTCCACGATTGTGTTACGGTAGTTTCTATGTCTATATTTTTTGGTTCCTCAATACTGTGAATTTCCATTTTCACAAACAAGTGTGGTGGACTTACCCCTCACACAGTGTCTATGGTTGTGCCTCCATGGATGTGGGTTTCAGATCAATGTCCCTTTGTTGACTACCTCTGTAAATTGGGTGTGGTCTTGGTGTTACCTATTCGTAGGTGGATATTTTTGGGTAGTTCCTTGGTTTTTTTGTGGTTCTAGTGGCCAAATTATTCGGTCCCCTTCCTTCCCCTCCCCGAGTGGTGGGGGTCCGGATCCATGCTGAATGTGTTGGCCATGTTATCATTACTTCTATTTGGGAGTGGGTGGTTTATATGTTAATTTTGAAACCCTCTTAAATTGGGTTGTTGGGATGTTTTGGGATAGTTTTTTGTGACTTTTGAAAGTGAGGAAATTTTGAGTTCTTGTTTTTTTCGTTGCTAGTTGGGTTCTAATGGTGGAGAGACCCATTACAGGTCTCATTGATTTTTCCTCCTATGAACTTGTCTTGAGATAGTTTTTTATCAATGTTGGGGAGTACATTATGTACTCCCCAATCTTACTTGGTTTTATTGAGTTCTCTTTAGTTTTGGTGATTTATAATTTCATTGGTAGAAGGCCGAAAAATCTGTTTCTTGGCTTGGTTGTGGAGGTGGTGGCTTGACCGTTCTGTTGATTTCCACAAAGTGGTTATGAGTTAGCGTTTTGTTCAAGAAATATTATTAATCTATGTTTATGTAAAATGTTATTTCACTAGATTTATAGGTTATATCATGATTAAAAATAATTCTTAGGTGTTTTTATTTCAGTTGGAATGTCTTATGGCTTTCCAGGGGCGGAAAGCATTAATAGTGGTGAGAATTGTCACACCTGGTTTTTCATGTCTGTGATTTGATCTGGTTCATATGAAATCCCGATACATTTATTGGGTCTTTCTTGAGATTAGTGTTGAGTATTTAAGTTTCATCTATGTTTAATCACTCTAATTTGGGTTCCCCATTTTTTTATGATTTTTTGGATAAAGGGTGGTTACTTCATGATTTGGGCCAACTGTGATCCCATTTCCAGTTTTAAAAAACAAATTTGTTTCTTTTATAACTCCTTTTATTTCAACATTTATCACCCATTCCACTTCCCACATGGCCTAAAATAATATATTCAAACTACCATATCCTTTTGGACCCCTTATGTATTCATAATCCTGGTTAATGGGGGTTACTTATTTAGGAATTGGACCAGCCAATGGGCACATTTCTAGTTTTAAAAAAATAATTTTTAATTTTATATATACTTAAAAAATTTATATTTTTCTATGATTCCACCTCCCACCAAAAACCAATATCCCCATACGCACACCCATTATCGATTTTCCATCTTTGGAGCATAGAATAGGCACAGAGTGGGGAAACATTTAAATGTCTCTCAAAACGTCCAGAATTGAAAAGGTAAATTTTATCATTCATAAATCAATCAATTCATACTATTTTGGCCACCAATCATCTTTACCTAGTTTTTCCAAATATTAGGGGTATGTCCATAAATTTTCTATCCATTCCCTTTTATATATGGGTGCATATATAGTGGAATATAAAGAGTTTTCTATTTGAAAAGGTGATATTCCTTCTAATTTATCCTCCATCATCTTCCTCCATTCATTATTTATTGGTTTTATAGTCTCCCTTAGTCCAGTTCGACTAAGGGTTCTATAGTTACATTATTTTTTATGGGGTTTTATTCATTTGGGTCTGGTCGTCATAGGTTTAGGGTTTGTAAACCCTCATATGGTGGTTTTTGGAGTGTGTTTCCATTACGCCAAGGATTTGGGGTTGGATTCCCATTGAACAAGCCTTTAACATTTAGTTTTCATCATTATCATTCTTTTATAACCTTATTTATATGATATGTTCTGCTGTGAAAACTTGGTTTTAAAGGTTTTTGTGAAAAATTGGTTTTATGACTTATTTTGTAAAAAATATAGTTTTTTTGGTATAAATGTGGACTCCTCTTTTTTGATAAATTATTCCATGAGCTTCAACAAGTGTTTTGTAGTATTTTGAATATGCTTCAGTAGATATAATAACTATATGTAATGAAAATTTTATTTTATCTCTTTTTAAGTGCTTAACATAAGTAGTTTTTTAAAGAGTGCATGCCACGTGTTCTGTAAATTGCCCGGTTGGATTTTATGTGTCTAGTTAAATTTAAAATGATTTGATTGGATTTATAAATAGAATTTAAACATGTAAAAAACTTATTTTGGTATCCTTTAATGTCTTTCCTATTTGTATTTGGTTTTACAAATAAATGGGTTTTGATTTACAACATGTTTTGGCCCGAGTTGCAAGATAATGGCTTGTTTCACATTCTTATGAAAATGGCAGTGTTTTGAATATGTAACCAGAGTATTCTTTGGGATTTATGAATGTTTTTTGATGAGGTATAATGTGTGTGTACACCTCTTTAAAAAAATTGAAATTCATATCTTTTTAAAATGTAATTTTTGGGAAAATGTTTAATGGAATGTTTGGCCTTTCCTAAAAAAAATAACAAGTGTTTTACATTTATATACCATGTTGTGTCAATTGGGATTGTTTTATCATCCATGAAATGATTTTATTAATTGTTTTTAGGGCTTCCAAATATGGTTATTTATGGTCTTGTGGTGTGATTATAATTCAAATTTTGTTTTTGATTGAGTTTTATGTGCAAAGCCTCAACAAACTCTTGGAAATTATTTTACGAAAATTTGTAGTGGTTTATTGATTCGTTAAATAAATGTGAAGAAAGCTTATGGGTTTTTGTGTTTTTATGGTTTGGGAATGGAATTTGGATGTGAAATGTGTATTTTATAATATGTGTAACTTGATTGAGCACTAAAAGGAATCCTATATTTCTAGGTGGGTAGACATGTACTAGAATGCTAGTGATTTACTGCAGTTTGGCCCCGGTTTCACATAGCAAGTTTGAATATAACAAAACTAACTAAAATATGATGATGATGATATATGGGGACCCCTAGGTTATGGATATTATCCCTACTAGTGGCTCGTGTTCATGAGAAAAGATATTTATTATAGTTACTTTCACCGAGATACGAGATACCTGGGGCTCACATCTAACTAGTGCCTAGGGGTGTTCCCGTGAGTTGTGCTCATTGTCTATTTTTTACTCATCGTCGGCATATGGTGGGTTTGGTTGCTAAATTCAGTAGTGTGAGTTATTTATTTAAAATTTTACAATCGTTATAGGAGCCCTCATTGAAACAATTTTCATTTTAAAGTTCTACCTCTTTAAAAAATAGTTACAAGCATTTTGTTTATTAAACATGTGTGTTTTTGACAGATAATTATTATAGCATGGAACCACATTTGAAAAACCTACCTTTATATCGTGGATTTTAAACTATAAATTGATGTTTATATTATTTTAATGTATTTGCATTGGGAATAGAATGTTGAGCTAACCTACTGATTTTTAATTCTCACTCCTATAATATTCTTCTATTTTTATCCCTTGTGCAGGTTTCAGCTCGTGATTGATCACCTTGGGTGATGTGTGATCATTTCATTGGAGAGTGACCATTAGGGTCACATGGAGATATTTGGTTATCTGTTTTGGTCATTTTATTTTTTGGTTTAGTTGTACTTTCAGTTTCTTGTACAAATAATGTTCATTCCAACATTTATATAAATGTTTTTGGGCTGTCCAATTCATTCCGCTGTTTGTTTGATTGTTTATATATGGGAAAAAAACTTCCCTTGTGTACTCTATTGATGCCCTTGGTGCTTTTCTCAATCACGATAGGATTGGGAACGCCTCTCAGAACTTGTCCTGGGCTGGCCTGGGTGACTGGTTCATATTTTACTCAGGCTGGTTCGTGACATGTATTGTGCATAACCATGAATTAAAATTTTATTTATTCTATTAACTTCTCCAAATATTCATATAAAATGATAAAAAATCACTAATCTATATGATATTATGATAAATTATTATGTAAATGTAATTTTCTATTTCCATCTCCTCATTCATCAAATGTGAATCAAAACCATCGATCATCTTTATAGAGTATGACCTCCTCAAAAACTAATGTGATTCATTTTCATTGAATACCTACCAATTTTTTTTTAAAAGGTGAGGGAAGCCTCTTTATTCATGAAAAGAAAAAAAACAAGGAACAACAAGGGAATGGGGTCAGACCAGACAAAAAACTGCCCTCATTCTAAAACATAAACTGTCAATGAGATCAGCAATCAAATTCAAGAGGATTATACTCATCATAATCCCAATCAGACTCATCATCCAAGGGACTAAAAGAATTACCTCTAGCCTTTCTCCCACTGGATATGGATCTAGTCACCATAGTGGGCTTCAAATGTGAGTAGTCCTTCCTTGGCCAGGACTTTGTCATTGAGGGCGAAAAGCCTTCAATAGCAACTGATTTTCCTTTAACAGCGTCTCGATATGAACATTTATTGGGAGAACCATCATTCTCTGTGTCAGACCATTTTCCCGCAATATTCATTGTGCTCCACTGCTTGTTGAGTTCCTCAATAATCTGCGAGCCTGCATCCGGAGATTTGCAAGTATCCATGTCAGGGTTCATGATAAAAGCATCATCCTTTACCTTTGTTTCAGCATCATTTTCCTGAGTGGAGTCCACCAAGAATACATCTAATTTGTACTCTTCATGTGCAGATGGGCCATGCATAGGAGTCATAGGCCCCGCCGGTTTGTCAAAAGGCCCCTGGAACTCCACGGAATGGCCGCAGACGTCATGATGATTCACAATCTTAAGATCAGAACAATCTGCTGGAAGAATTTTTCCAGCCACAGCCTGCTGTGAATCCTCAGAGGTGCCCTGCTGAGATTGTGTAGCCTGCAGCTGTGTTGGACGAGACCCATTTCCTTCATTGGCATCACCCAATTTTCTAGTTTCTGGAAAATCTTCTCCATCTTTATGCTGTATTTTATACAGTTTCTTAGATACCTTCTGATTATGACCCTTAATAGAGAAATAAGAGCAGATATCATTTCTAAAACAGTTCCTCTTTTGATGTCCAATGGTTTGACTTTCCACACAAAATTGAGGTAAATTTTCATACTTAATCTGCAGATTAATATCATCCGTAGATGTAGAAAGAACAACTTGCTCAACCAAGTCAGCATTTAGATCAATTTCAACAAGAATCCTAGCAAAGTAGCCATACATGTCCATTTCTGTGGCTCTGTCCATTTTAATGGGAACACCCACACCCGAAGCAATGTCAAACAGTATACGAGGGTGCCAAAAAATCCAGACATTGGACATCAAACATGAATGCATACATATAACTTCGTGATATGCTTTTCATTTTATTCAGACATTAATGTTTTTAAGGAGAAATTTAATTATTATATAATTTATATTTTATATAAATATTATTATACAATGTTTATATATTATATATGTTTTTCTCATATGTTAAAAAATGAATCTAACATGAATGCATACATATAACATATTGTCTCTAAGAATGGTGTAATTAATATTTATATCTCTATGTCTTAGGGATTAATATAAACAAATATATAAACAGTATATATAATTTATAATTAATTTTTAATGTTTTATAGATTATTGATCCATTATTTCATTTCATGGATCTGAACAACCAAATCGTAACACGTACGAGAAACAATGCAGCTACAATATGGAAAACTGATTTTATCTAGTCATTGCTTATAAATGGTGGACAAACTTTTATAAGTAAACCATAAATTGTATGTTTTATATTATTATGGTTCTATTATATATTTATAATAGGACTATATTTTACTTTAAATCAATTATAACATCTATTAAGTAAAATAGAACTATGGAATGAGATTATGTCTTATATTCCATTCATTGTTATTTATTTTAATGTTATTCCCAATGTAATTTTATATGGTGTATATATTACCACATTTACATGTAATATCATAAATCATTCGTACTTGATGGAATTCGTTGTTTCAATTAAAATTATTTCATCCATGGGTATTTATCATGAATAATACCAAGTAGTATAAATTATCATATCTAATTTTCTTTTCATTAGGTTATATTATGTCTTCATTATCATTAATATTAATATATAATTACTGTAATATATTTTTATTATCTAATGTTTTATATTGAATTGTTTTTGTGTGTATTTACTTTTTATAGACATAATGTGTTCATTGATTAATTATAACTTCAATGTTGTTATCATTGTAAGCCTTTCTCATCACACATTTACTTCTGTGATACATATTACATTTTCAACATATATTTCTTTTTTTGAGGTATATTCAATGCATTTGATATTTTATATCATATAAAAATTTATCTTTATGATATTTAATGTTTAAATTGATTTTATTTCTTTCTTGGGGCTTAAAATTGAAATTTTACCAAAGTGGTGAGGGTTTATTCAAAAATCACATTATTATTCGATATTTCTTATATTTACACCTCCTTTAGGGGAATTGATTAATATTTAACGATTACACTTAATTTATTTTTTCTTTTATAGTTATTTATTTACATTTCATATAAAACTACCATTTTCCACTCAATAATAATTAAAATGATTTTAGAAATTCTCTTAAGAAAATATTGACTTTATATCTCTATTCGGTTAAAAAATAATTTTTCTACCATTTATATGTTTTCTTAAAATGATTTCTACTTTTTAATACAAATGTTCAGATTATTATTTAATTTATATTTTAACCAAATTTAAATTTTTACAAAATATTTTGAAATTAGTCCTCTTGTCTATTTAGGAATAATGAACTATTTTGAAATTTGACAATAGTATGAAAATAAATTTTGTTTTATATAGCAAGTAAAAAATAAACTACATTCATGAAAATGCATTTTTTAATAATTATTTTAAAAAATTAACAAGGTTATTTTATATAATTTTTTTATCTTATTATAATAAAAACTTTTCATATTTAAATAAAATTTTCAAATATAAAAGTTTTTTTCCTCAAGAATGTTTCAATAACATTTTTATTGTATTCATATTCATCAAATAAAATTATTCTTATATTAATAATTATGTAATGGGGGAATCTTGTAATGATACCATCTACCTTATTTATTTATAGTTCATAGGATATGTTTACGTGGGGTGCAAAATTTTCACATCATTGACCATATTACACTTGATAGTTTATGATTTTTATTATTGATTGGGGAAATAATTCACATTTATTATTATAGTTTTATTTAATATAAATGTTTAAATTTATTATTTTTTGACCATTTCATATAAATAATTCATTTTACATGGTATGTGATGGTTGTGGCCCACTATATCCCTTTGATACATTTATAATTCACATTCGAAATACAAATATGGGTTTTTCTCCTTATAATAAAAAAATTATGTCATATATGACGAAAATGGTCCTTCATTTTAATGTTTTTATGTATGAATTTTGAATTACATGATAATATGATTATTTATTGATTTCTAAATGATTATATTATTAGTTAGAATATGTATCAATAAGTTTGAATCTCATGTCATTATTTATATCGAATTATTTTGATCATCATTTATTCCTTCCAAACTATTATTCTTATTCATGTTACTAATTGAATGGTTTTGTTTTTGTTATTCACGTTGTCTTGTTGATTATGACTTATTTGTTTTTTATTGCTTCCAATATACACACATCCAAATTGATCGTTAGTGATCAACCCTTCTTTATGTTTCCTCTTTCCCGAGAGGATAAGAAATTAATAATTCCTGATATATATGAATATGATAACGCGAATAGTGGTGTTCGCAAATAATTTTATATGTTTCATTATAGGTTTTAAATTGTATTTGATTTTAAAATATGTATCTTCTTTTCTGTGAATAAAAAAATATAATATTCATTTGGATAATATTTATTTTATCTAGAATCAATGTAATAGAGTAACGACCTACTCTATAAAAATATGGTTGTTGAATTTATGTTCTATGTATTGGATGGGTAGAAGGTGGTGAGTATAAAAAATGGCGTGGGAGCTAGATAATATTTAATATCGCATGGGGATATATGGAAGACGATTTATAAAAAGATCTTAATTATCTAAATTCATCATTGGAATATGTGTTTTTTAATAAATGATTTTTGAGCTAGAAGAGTGACAAGTAGTCTTTCATCATCAATTCTATATCAAAATCTAGTTTTATTTTTATTGTAAAACAACAAAAGAAGTATTGTATAGTCAACAATTATTTTGGGATCATGGTATTATTGTAATGAGTAAGGATCATATAACATTATATTATTCTAATACAAAAGTTATGGTTTTAGGTGATGATCTCATGTCAGAAATGCCAAAACTATAAAATTTTTAATTGTCACATGTTGTGGTATTTTTCTAAAATGGGTGACAATACAATATATATCATGTCTATGGAGGAGAATTTGGTAGTCTCATTTACTAGGGCCTTAACTCTATAAAACAATTAACTTGTGACAAAGATATATAATGACGATTTTCTACAAATTTTCCCTATTGATATAGATAGTCTAGATGACTTTGTTTACTAGATAATACTGAAATTGTACTTTTTATTGGAAAAACTATAAATAAACACACTATCACATAATGATATTTCATCAATATCAAATTTATGTTATAATGTCATCATTTTATTCTAATTATGAAAGGATGTAAATTCCCCCTTCTATAATGAGATCCTGGAAATAAATGATAATACTTATAAGAATATGAACATTGGTCTGTAAAAAAAACTATTAGGTGGGGCATATATGAGGTTTCCAACTCATATGACAGGGGATCATAAGACAATATCACTTCTTCCAAATATTTTGTCTCATTATGATCTCTTAGAATGTATGTATGTTGAAATGAACTCTAATAGGAATTCCATATGTTTTAGGTTCCATTGGATACTCCTATATGAGAATGTGTGTGATGGACCTTAGAATTAATAACAAGCATAATTTATATACACATTTTTCTTTCAATTGTTTATAGTTTTTCATTAAAATATATGATAATGCACTAGTATGTGTATAATTTTGTTGGAAAATGAGATAAACTGGATTCCAAGGAAGAAAAGGCATAGAAGGTGAAAAACAGTCCATGTTCACATCGTGATCTGCCTATACAAAATGTATACCAGAAGATCATAGTCTGTCCCAAGTCACGATGCTAAGCCAGGACCATGCATAAATGCCTGATAAAAAAATAAACATTACATGATGTGAATGAACATCTCGCATCAAGATTAAAGTCCAAGCCCCATATGATAAATTTTTGAAGAATCTGGGAAAAAATTAGATAGATATGATGTACACGTCATGAATGACCATCTCACATAATGTCCCCTGTCAACCCTCTTAAATTTCCGAGCGACTCACACACCACACTGGTGATACAAAATCCATAGAAACTGACAAGGATCAAGGACACACATCGTGTACCTATGGTACATGATGTGATAAAATATGACTATATAATCAGTAGATCAGCTAAGAAAAATAAGTGAATTCTATATGTTCCTCTATTCTCCGTTTCTTCTCCATTGCAAATATGTTTACCCTTTCTCCTATAAACCACTCATACTCTTAGTATTTGTGCATTTTTAGTAAACCTAGATCTGTAAAGAATCTGTTCTTAAAAACATTAAATTTCATCCATCGTATTTAATTTCAATTTAAATTTCTCTTTATCATGTAATTATTTTATTTATAATTTTAAGTTACATAGTGCATATTTGTTTCAGTTACCATTCTCGAACATTTTCATGATCAGGATTACATTAATCAATCCATCAGTAATTTTTTCATCTATTTGTCTATTTACATCCTACCATGCCTTAAGTAGCTAAATTTCTTATGATTAGGGATCAATATATTTATATACTTAATTAAATATACCTTTACATATAATTTTTTCAATCCTAATTGAATTATTAACTAGAATATGAGCCCACGGTCTATCCAATTTATTTGAACGTCCCTAACCATTGGATGGTCAAATGAATGACCCATTCCCAATTGGTGTGGGCTAAGTTATGACCACTATATTAGGAAAACTTTTTTCCTCAACGAAGCCAAACATAATGAAACAAGGATGTTTTTATCTACCGACCATTGAATAATTACTTCATATGTTGAACTATGTGGCTAAGACAAAATTCAACTGCTGATCCATTTTTTCATTGAAGACCAAGAAATAATATCTTAACAAGTTTATAATTAAATGAAATCATGAAATCAGATACATGACTTGATCCCATCCCCACATTCGTCATTTAGAGTCATCCCAAAAATAAAACATAGATGAAACTCATAAACTAGGTCATCTATAATGGACTCTTTTAGATGTTTATGAATCATATTTATCCATATGAAAAATAAGAGTCTCCATGTTGACTCAACCCTGTACTGCCACTATACTATGTCTCTGTAGTTAATGAAATTTTGGGACAAAATATAAATACTAAATTTGATAATCATCAGAGTAAGTAACGACTCCACCATGCGAGAGACATCAAATTTATTAAACTGTTTCTGATGAGTTTTTCATTTTAGACATTCATATGATGCATCATCTCTAACCACCTCATGAAATCTCTATATAGTAATGGCATATGATATCCTATGACCCTCAGTCGCATCATGAACCACACATCACCAAATCCACTCATATGTGGGTTCCATCTTTGTGAATATTTCATAGAGCCATGGAAATGGCTGGTTTTACTAGGATGAGAGTCATGAAAGCATCAACTTTTGGATGTGCTGATTCTTGTAGTATGCCTGGGTGGCCCAACCATCAACATGGATGCACAGTTTGCTTAATACTACAAGAAACTGGCATAGCGGACGGGAGGCACACTAATGGGTGCATCTTTCATCACCCACCAGGTCAGGTACATGGGTATTTTTTATTTTTCGAAACCACTCCCCTCTATTGGGCCAGTAGATATGACTAATCATGTGATTCTCTATAAAATGAAAATGCTCGTGTGAGAGGGTGACATCTATTTTTGGGAACTAGGCTTCTAGGAGGCCGCACCATAGGAGAATCCAACTAGAGCAGTAGTAGTAGAGCCACCCCAGCCTCCTTAGACATCCACACCTACTACACCCATACCCACCACCTACTCTGCCTCTACCACTTTGACCTTACCCCCAATATCCATTGACACCCTCACCGAGCTGTAGGCTGATATCCAGTGCATTTTGGAGAATATTTTCCATATATTGTCCCACATCCATCTATAAATCATCAGGCACACATTGTTTTCCATTTCAACTTCTCCCACCCCATTGGGACCTTTTTCCTCCACCATTACCCCACCCCCTTCCACCTAGCCGGACTTCCCTCCATATCTCACCAAACCTTCCAGCTAGCATGATTTCCTGTAGGAGTAGGCTCAGAGGGGAATGTGAATTTACACTAGGGCCTTCCCCAAGTTATCATTCATTGATTCATCTTTTAGACCCACAAAACTAGTGTGGATCAGTACATTACCACCTGCCACCCCATCCAACATACATACCTTTGCTACCACACCACCCACCGTCGTTGCACCACCAACCACTACTACCTCTGAAACTGATGCAGATATGCCTGACTAGTTTATTGAAACACCTGGCAGTTGGATGATGCTCGAAGGGATTTTTGGGATAGATCTATCATCTGACATTGATCTATCATTTTGGATTTTGGGGACCTTTCCATGGACTTGGGTTGGTTATATTTTCATCATGTTTTTTCTTACCCTTGTTTGGAATTTTTGATATCTATATATACATAGTATTTAGTTTTTATGTTCTGTTTTGTTTTCATTTTTGTGTATTTTATTTATAATTTCAATCTCTACAGAATCATCTTCAATCCTTGATGGTCTAGTCCCACCAGTTTTCTTATAAAAAAGGGTACCCAAGAAATTCATAGACTTTTCTGAATAGATTCATGAGAAATCTATTAACATTCACCAACAATAGAAGACTCCATATCCAATGATTCAATTCTTAACACGCCTCAATTCATGCTCATGCACATTTGGGTTATGTGCTATCCCCACTATTGCGACCACACTATCTTGAAGACACAACCTCTATATGTTGTAAAAGGTGAAGGGGAAACTGAGCTGGTGGACCTTTTAAAAACAATCTCCATCTACCCATCTGGATGATTATGTTTAGATAGTAACTTATTAAAGGAAACTCGTTGTACATTTCTTGTTTTTTCGACTCATCATGGCCATATCTTTTTCATTTTTATTTAATTCTTCAATTAATCACTTTAATGAAGCTACAATGTAATGATATCACACTTTGAATAAAATCATAATCCCAAATTCTCACTCTGTGTGCGTTCTTGTTTTCACTTCTATTCCAGATGTTTATAACTATGCAGCAATGGTTGTTATCTAATGTTTTATTTTCTCTTCTATCAATTTTATAGGTACATTGGATTATTGTGTTATGACAACTTAAACACCTCTCATGGCAGAACACTTGTACTAGGGAGCTCTATATTATCTCTTATTTTAATTTTTTCAGATAAGGAATTTCAAAAACTTTAGAATTCATTACAATACCTCTCCCACAATCATTCTATTGATATTTGGGGCACTGTCTCTTACTATGTTGGGGGGGGGGTCTTCTCATAGTTTCACTGATGATACAATTGAATTTTTACCATTATCACATGTCTAGAAAACATTTCTCTAAACAAAACGAAATATTTAATCTTTAGAATCATTATTACGTTGTAATTCAAGGAAAATAGAAGTATAAAATTGTTAAGGATGATATTTTACACATTATATTATTTTCAGAATGACTACTGAATTTGAAAAATTAATTCAAATTCAAAATCATCAAAATAATAATTAATTAACCTATTAGATAAGATATTTTCCCTTTATGTATATGATTTTGTTTCTGATTCTCACTACCTAAGAGGAATATAAGCCTTCAATTTCGTACACTTATCAGACCATATATCTCAAGAGATACCAAGGGCATGTAAACTGAGTAAAACATGCATTTAGATTATATCAAAATGATGACAGAACAAGTATGGAATAATAATGATTGAGGCATTCTTTGATATCCACTTTTCTTGAGACCCACCTAATATTTATCCATAGACTAGGCCATAGTTTCTTGGAATTACCTATTAGAATGAAGTTATTCCAATACTATTTCGCTTCCTACCCTAATTCTTGTGCGATGCTTACGGATAACATAAAACATGCTTTAGGGGACATTCAAATAACATTGGATGCTTCCATTTTTAGAGATGTACAGCGAACTAACCTGATTATGATGTTTCAATCTACACACCATTTTTTGTAAATCATTCATTTTCATTTACATTTAAAAATTTAAAAAGAATGGGAAAATGATATGGTTTGTGAACTATGAGGGTCAAAAAAGTCAACATTTTCTATACTGATGAATCTCTAAAAGAATCATATGTGGTTTGGTGATAGATGTGAGATCTATCATAGAAATAGATTTTGAAAAATAAAAATTCTATCAAAAAAAGAAAGAGGAATGGAACATAATCATTTTTGTATACATACTTGATACACATATAGATCCAACCTAAGATAGTGGAGTATGGATTAAACCATCCAGAAGAAGGAATGTTATCCAATATTCTCTTTTACATTCTCTATTTTACTATAAATCATACCATCCATATTTGTCATGGTTTTTTCACAGTCTACACACCTACCCATAGTTTTAGATTAATCAGAACCTGATTGCATAAAGCCCTCGTGATTAACCTTATTATTTTCTTTATATATTAGATATTATATGACAAGTGAATGTCTGTGGATAGGAACATATAATTAGTGTATGATAATACCTAAACTTATATTTGTAACCACCAATGATGAGAAGAAACAATGTTGAGGTAGATTAAAGTTGGGAATATAACTTAATGAACAGTTAAGATGTTATCATTAGAAGGCTAATATTTTTAAAACTAAAATGTGAGGATGAATGCATTTCTATGATGTTTTAATTCTAGAAATAGAATTTTCTATTCTTAAAACTAATATTAATAGTATGTACATAATGGATATTTCATTCTTTAAAAATTTATTATCATTCACAAAATCCTTGTTGAGACATTGTTGCTTTAGAAAAAGCAATTGTTCATGTGTGGGGGGATTTTATAAGCCTAAATTATATATAAATTTTTCTTTCAATTGTTTATATTTTTCCATTAAATTAAATTGTAATGCATTGTTATGTGTCAAAATTTGTAATACAATGAGCTACAGATGTTTCCATGAAAGAAAAGGCACAAAAAGTGAAAAATAGACCAAGTTCACATTATGATCCACCTATACACATCGTGTACGTGAAGATCATCGACTACCCCAATTCATGGAGCAATGTCATGACCATTCCATGAAGCATAATGATGAATTACACAACAAATCATGAAATACCATTTCATGCCATGATTCTAGTCAATACCCAAAATGATAAATTTGAAAATATTCCATGCAAAAATAAGATATAGATGAGGTACACATTCTGAATGACCCTCTCATTTATTGTCCCATTTCAAACCACTTTTTTTCATGAGAGACCCATGAACCACACAAGAGAAATAAAATCCACCAAAACTAACATAGATCAATGATACACAAATAGATGATTATAAAGTGATGTTAATTTCCTAATTTAAATGATATAGTTTATCTTGAATAATATATGTATTCATTTATTTAGAAATGATATTTAAATAAATTCATGTCATGATAATAATTTAAATAAAATTTATTAATTTTTTCCAACATAGATGGATGTACTAAACAATATTTATTATGAGTAGTAGTGAAATTGTTAATTGTTTAAAATTTATGTATAAAAATCATGTTATATCATTTCTAGTGGTGTGATTCACACTCTTCAGAATGAAATCCGTCAAGAATTCTCCCATGACTAAATAGATATTCCATCCCTCCTCTATGTCATGAATATAGTGTGGACAAGAAAACCATGTTATGACTATTGGAGAGTAATGTGAATAAATTTGACCTACCATCCAAGAACCACTACAATACATAATTTTATTCAAGAATTTATGGAGTTTTGCGGATAAAACTGGAGAAATCCATGATTCCATTCTCTATCATAGAGACTATACGATATTAGTGGAAATAGAAATTTATCATCTTCAATAACTCTTTACAAGATAATTATTTTATTAAATTGATAATGAATTCAATTTAAAAATTAAATTATGGAACTTTTAATATATTTATAATGTTTTTTAGATATTCTCCATTAAAATTATTGAAACCAAGTCTTATTATTTCTTGTTGGAACCATAAACAATCAAAATCATTATTCTATATTATTTAGAAAATAAAAAATCATCAATATCATCCTTTATCTCTTAGAACATATTTTATAATTATTAAATGATATAAAATTATATCATTTTAGTGTAAGGTTTTCCATTAGAGCAAGATTCCTGAGAAATTTCACTAAAAATATCAATTAGGATCCCACCATCAAATTAAAATTCTGAACCCAGAACCATTCGTGGGTGGATCCCAAGAGATCACTACCTCATTCCATAGGAGTTCAACAAAAACTATAACTACTGATATATCATACCCCCATCAATTATACTTACCAATATTATAAATGTCAAATAAATAATTTATCATATAACTACTTCTCTTAAATCATGTCTAAAATGGTTCAATAATTGTTGTCTTTCTCATCATATAGTCCATAAAATATGAGGATTCCATTATTGAAGAACATAATGATCTTGTACTTAAATTACAATAAATTCAGGTTCTTGATTTCTTTGAACACAAATGTGCAAGTCATCACTCCATAAAA
Organism: Viscum album; assembly: GCA_963277665.1. Lineage (NCBI taxonomy): Eukaryota > Viridiplantae > Streptophyta > Magnoliopsida > Santalales > Viscaceae > Viscum > Viscum album. Next base: position 471,631,681 of record OY728155.1, read on the forward strand.
CAACATTATGAACTCATAATATTCATAGTTGTACCTAAAACAATATGTAATAATCAATCCACATGATCGTAAAGCTACTTATAACATGATTTAAGGTTAATTATTTAGATTTAATTTTCTCTATTCTACTAATTAAATTGTTATAAATACAAAATTTTCAGAATTTTATCATGATTGTATCCTAGTTCAAGTGATGATATAATCACTAATTCCACACCCTCATTAGAATACAATGAAAAATTACAAGCATAGACCCTGAAAAATCATTTTGCCTCATTTAAAATCCCCTAAAATGTTTTCCAAAAAGTAAATGATCAACTTATGTTCAATATGGATATATGTTAAAATATAATATGAAATAAGTCTCAGTCTAGGTTGAAAATTAATGGTAAAATATTATCTCTCAATTTGAGAAAACTGTGGAACGCGATTTGGGAAAATTAAAATTCACTCTTCTAAAATAGATGAAATATTATACAATTTGAATCTCTACTTAACATGGATGATATTTCTAACTAGTTGGAAATTAGAAGTAACACTTTATGTGTTAGCCCTACTAATAATTCTTGAATATTTTACTTCTCAATGAAGGTTACCCACTATCATCTCATTTTATAATAAATCACCTTATGGGAAAAAATCTCCCAAATCCTAAAATAAAGTCAACAATTATATAACATGAATAGTATTATTGGGTCATATATCTTATTTAATAAGAAAATAAAACAACAAAAATTCTGATTTAAGGAAAACTATTATAATTCTGTGACTATAAATATTACAAAATCATGAGTGATGTCTTTAATTTTTAATTCATTCACATTAAGGATATTTTCAACATTAGGGGTTTATCGATTTAGGCCAAAAGCATTACATAAAAAACCATAAAAATAAAAGTAGACACTTGATAATAATATCCATTTTTTCAATAATAAAAAATTTATAAAATAACTCTTAAAATCTATGAATAAAATTCATTCCAAAAATCGACATGAATTATTCTAATCCCTTAATCAGGCATAAGACTTATGAAAATCATTAAAATTTTGTATGAGAATAAAAATTTAATCAATTTGTATAAAAATAAGGAAACATTTATCTCATCGATAAAAATTAAAACACCTGAAAATAATTACGTGAAAAGAGAACATTTTACCAAAAACAAATATCATTGTTTAATAAGTATCATTTCCTTTACCATTTGAAAACTAATTATTTCCATAGAAGCTATGTAAAAACATAGAGAATTAATGTGGGATAGTTGGGAAGTCATCACAATGAACCATTATGGATCCCTTACATGTTGGAATAACCATCTGAACATCATCAAAATATAATGATATTCATAATATAGTCAATACCTAATGTATTGGAGCACTATCCTGGAAAATCCATCGTGAAGTCTATAATAGGCTCAACTAGTGCTATTTGGGAACACCAAACATTTACAATGTCCTAGAATGAAAAAATGAAATAAAACATCACAACATTTTAAAATGTATTTTAATTTATTATGAAAAAAACTTTCATATATTAAAATAACATTTTTATTCAAAAAGAACTTTTTCTATAAAAAATACACCTATCATTTAAAACCCCATTTTCAATTTAAAAAATAGGGATAGATTTTTGGAACTTTGAAGACATGAAATTATGTAATGGATTTAAAAATATCATAATGGAGACCACGTAGAGAATTTCATTATCGATGTGTATTCTATGAACATATTAATTCTTTTTTCCTATATCAAAATATTTGGTATAAACGGGTATAAAATTTTATTTTTGAAAAATTTTAAATTGAATTAAAACAATATATAAAATTCCCTCCGTAACCATTATGTATATATATTATAAAACATGTAAATTAAGATCTAGAATAATGAAACTAATGGATTAAATTTTTAAACATTCAGGGCATCTCATACCTATTTATTTAAATCATACGAACCAAGAAAGAATAATTTTTAAAAAAAAATTATTATCACTATAAAAGATCAAATATGGGTATTTAATGTCAAATAAGGTTTATATTAATCTTATAATATAATAATTATCCATATCATTAGGAAATGTACAAATAAAAGGATATTGAGACGAAATCACATTACTTTAGTCTAACTTTTCACGTAAGTATTTATCATCATCAATAATAAATAAATGTTAGTTATCAATTTTATTGATTATATTATTAATATTTACCATTAATTTATTTTTGTTATTACTATATTTTTATAAACTTCTTAAAATTTTATATTTACATCAGGATTTTATACAATATTCATTTTAAGTGTCAATAATAGCTTTGGTCAGTTAACTATGGTCAAAATAGACATTATATAAATTGTTCCAGGATAATTATCATGTCATAAATAGCATATTTATACATCAATACTATTGTCAAAACCAATCACGAAATACGGTTGGGATAAATTAACCACTTTTCAATAATGGGGATGATAGGTCGTATATATAAATGATCAATGTTTCAATATTTCAATTATCTTTATAGAACGAATTTAAGAAATACTTATCGTTCCAGAATAAAAATTATATAATACATAATTTACTTTTTAATAATATATACTTACATATTGAATTATTTTTATATAAAATGGAATCACATCACTTTGGGGAGGTCGTAGTCCACACGTCCATGAACAACATTATCACTTTTTCAGGGTCTGAAAAGATTTATAAAAAATGATATATTATATTTCAAGAAATGTAATTATGGAATGAATATCATACTGATGTTATTTATGTAACATATTTTTTTATTAAACTCAAATTTAATACATTCCATTTAATGTGTGAATACATCACATCACTTTGAATAGGTTGTAGTCCAGACATCCACAAACAACATTACCATTTTCACACAAAATGTAAATCATGAAGTTATTTGGATTTAAAAATTTATAAATCATATATAAAAAAATATCATATATATCAAATAAAAAAAATTGTGAACATCATAATTTTCATCCATGATATGTGGTTGTAGAAAATGAAAAACATTGTTTCAGGAGGTGATAGTTTTCTGTTCAAAAGACTCTCATATTCGTTACCCATTAGATGGAAGTGTGGTTAAGTGATGGAATAAAACATAGATTTATAAAATATATGAATATATAGGATAAATTGATTATTATGTAAGAATGTAATTATAATAATTTAGGTGGTGGAGATTAAAAATAAAATAAAAGAAATTATGAAAGATGTTACCACTTCTTTGGATAAATCCTTTTGGATTGCAACAAAGTGCTTCATTTGATGGATTTATACCCATTGGTAGGATTCTAGGATTGAGGGATGGATTTTTGTAGATTTTTATATTATATTATATGTGAACCAATTTTTTTGATATGTGTGAATAAATGGGAGGGTTTAATGACTATTTATTGTTGATGAGTGGTATTCTCGATAATATTTTAATAGGGAATTCAACCACATGTTATTTCCCTTAAAAGTGGAAAAAATAACAGACCGAATTCTATAAAAGAGAGTATATTTTATTAATATGTCTATATAATGGATTTTGGATAAGATTCAATGTCATTTTAGCACGTATATTTAAGGTAGAGTCCTTTGATAAACTCATTATTCTCCTAATCACTCTAATTGATTTTAATCACTTTCCCAAATTTTTATAGTAAAAAAACTAATTTTAACTTATTAAACATTATAAATTATTTTGATTATAAATATGGAATACATTTTTACAAATTCAAAACAAAAAATTTGTAGAAATTAATTTATATTCAATCCTGTAGATGGGATGACCGCGAGGGTTTTTAATCTAAATATATTAAAATGTTCTCTAAAAATTTATATATAAATTCAATGTGAGATACATTCCAATGATCCAAATTATATTTAATTACACAAAATTAATATAATTATTCTTTAAAAACTTTTGTAAATCATATTTGAATTATATAAATAAATTATACAAAAAGAAGGCCTAAAATAATTTTATGTATTATTCACAATTCATTAATATGTGATGGTTCTCATATGAATACCAAAAATATACCCAATTGAATGTTTGATTCCACAATTTAAAAAATGGTGTTTATTTTTTAATATAAATATAATAAAAATTTATAAAATTAGGTTTGAAATGGGGTTTCTATTAAAATATGGTAAAAAATCATTTAAAACATATATCACTTTTTATACATAAAATTGTATTTATTATTACTTAATGCACATCAATCATATTGTAAGAGTGTAAAAGATTATTATGCATGTGTATAAATAATGTATTTTGTAATATTCATTCCTAGTGTCATGAAATATAGGTGATAAATTGATATTAATATAATAATATTAACAATATATTATTTTTTGTTATAACTTAGTCTTGTAGGTGACATTAGATTTAAGAGAAAAACATTATTGCATGTCTGGTATGAAATACTACATGACATATCTTTTATGGTCAAATCACTATTTAATTCATAAATATAAAAAAAATTATTCCCCCATTACATAGGTTGTTACATCATTCCCCAATTTTGTAAATTTCATTCTCAAAAGTTTATTCAATTATCATTGAAGTGGATATATTTCTCTCTTGTCGAATATTTAAATTCTCATATTGCCTCTTCATCCATAATGCATTCCCCTAAAACCATAAACTAATAAATATATTTATTTCACAATATTTTTTATTTATAATCAATATCATAAACTGGTTACTCCTTATAAGAAATATTCTCTACCAGTATAAATACTTCTAAACTCAAAACATTTGATAGATCTTTTTCATACATCCTTAACATTGAAACATGAAATATATTTTTACATGGGAAAAAATTAGAGGTAATGAAAATCCTAATACAACAGATCCACCATTCCCTAAAATATCATATGGACCATTTAACCACAGACTCAACTTATCCTTATTAAAAAAAACAAATCACACTTTTCAATGGAGAAAATTTTAAAAATAATGATCACCTTCATCGAAAGAAATATCATCCATCTTATCATTCACCTAATGTTTTTCATACTCCAATCTTCCATCATGTTTCACTAAATCAAATAAACTTTCATTGACATGTAATCTACCATCTCAATTTAGATTAACATATATTCTCCTATGTCATATGAAATATCTAGTGTCATACACACCTTTCCATATAATTTTTTAAATGATTCCTTCTATATACTGAAATGAAATATATTATTTTTTAAAAACTCATCGAAATAAATGTTTTTGATCACAACTTCCTTAATAATCCATTGAGTGTGGATGTGGAATATCCTCCACTTTTTGAATCATCTCCATGTTTAGTGCGTCAGATTGAGGAAGAAATGTTTTACTGATATTTAATTGAGTACCTAATGACTTCGGAAGTCCCATACAAAAATAATATGTGATAATTGGATCATGATCTGATACAATGGAGGGAGGTAGTCCATGTAATATAAAAATCAATTTTATAAACACATTATATAGATTCTCTAAAGATATTGAATCTTGAATGGAATGAAAAAGTGCAGATTAATATTATCGATTAAATAAAACCATAATCACAATATTACCTTGAGAGTTTATTCATAATTCTTTATGGAAAACAATTGATGTAATCTCTTATTTCAACTCTCGTACTGAAAACAGTTGATGAAACCCATTCAATAAATGTTTCTTTTTTTTATGTTGAATACATGTCTGTCACTTCATTTTAAATTCATAAATATATCTTCTCCTTCCATCCCACTAGTTTAACCTTTTATGGTATCAGTATATTTTAGTGCCTCCCAGATGAATATAAAAAAAAACTATGAGCTTTATCCAATAATTCTTTCCTAAAATGTGAATCACAAGGCACACATAATCAACTTCAACATAATAATTCACCTTATTCAAAAATATTAATCACATGAATCATACTATTTTAAACATATTATGACTATTCATACAAATAATGTGCCACATTAAACCCCACTTAATTATTTCTGACAGAGTCCAGAATACTAAAACCTAAAACAAAAGAGATGATATACCTTTATCTATATCTTCAGAGCCAAAATTCATCAAATAATTAGTAAAAGGGACACATTACAAACTTAACTTGTTTTATGTCTCATTAACATTTACACTCAAATCATCTTCCACCTTGTTTCCTTTTCCAGGATAATTCAAGAAATCATAATTATTGATCAGTTCCACCCATCTTCTTTGTCCAATATTCAATACTTTTTCCTTTAATATAAAACTAAGTATTGTTTATCAGTTTATATTTCACACATTACATAATGAAATTTATGCCTCCAAATTGATATTTCAATACAAAGAAATAAATAGAAATTCCAAATCATGTGTGGGGAAATTTATATATTAACATTTCAATTGATGTGAATGATAACCACATACCTAATAATTATTTATTAGGAAAAAACTTGCCTTTTCAATTAATAATTTCTATTTATAATGAAGTCATCATTTCTATAAGGCAAGAAAAAATATGGGAATTGAAAAATACACTTTTAAATTATACAATATAATCATCACAATACATTTTTCAGATAAAAATTATTCCATTACATGTTAAATTAGTCAGTGGGATAGATAAATGAGAATTTTTTTTAAAAAACTGATATTTGTAACCCACTAATCCAAGGAAAATACGAATCATGGTGTTATTTTTGGGTCATGATCATTCTTAATAAACTTTCATTTTAATTGGATCAATAGTTTATCCATATTTATAAATAGTATGACCTAAGAATGAAATTTTTTGCTACATAAATTCACACATTCTAAATTTACAATACAGTTTCATTTCATTTAAGGATTCAAAAACATCCCATAGAATCCTTTCATGTTCCACAATACATTTAGACAATACTAAAATTTCATCAATAAGCACAACCACAATATTTTCCATGAACTCAGGAAACATTCTATTCATAAGAACCATGATGAATACAGGTGTATTTGAAAACCCCATTGGAGTAACAAAAAAATAATCATGGCCATGTCTAGTATGAAATATTATCATTAGAATGTCATATTCCTTCATAATCAACTAATTGTTCACTTACCTCAGGTAAACCATGGAAAATTAATTTGCTCCCCAGAAATGATAAAAAAAATATTTAATATGAGGAAAAGGATACATGTTTTAATAGTGATTTTATCCAACTCTACATAATAAATACAATATCACATTGATCTAAATTTATTTTTAACAAACAATTTCAGAGCACCCCACAGTGAAGAGTTGTGTCAGATAGAACTATTATCTTATAACACCAAGAATATCTTTTCAAACTCTTAAAGTTAAACTTGAGTCATTTGATAAGGGGGTTTAAATATATTCCTACCACAAGGTAATATGTAAACCGTAAACTCAACCTCTCGATTAGGAATGACATCAGGTAAATCATATGAAAAATATCCATGTATATATATACTTCTGGAACATCACTAATTTTAATAGATTCTCTTTTTTTAAAACTATGATTTATATAACATGTATTTTCATCTCAATTTTTTTGATCTTTTTTATAAGTAATTAAAGGCATAAAATCATTGAAAACTACATTCTTAGAAAGTTAATCTATTTTATCATGATAAACTGAAAACCAATCAATGCCATGAATCAGATCAAAGACTACTATTGAAAATTCAACATGATTTCTAATATATACCATCCCAATGATAATAGTATAAAGATTCCCATAAATCATGGTATCTTTGATTCTTCCATTAGAAGTTTTTTCCTAAATTTATATTTTACACTTATGAGATGATAATCCTAATTTTATTGATCTTTTCTACGAAGAGAGTGAATGAGATGATCTGAAATCCAATAGGGTATTGGAATTATTAGAACACACAAGTATCAAACCTTTCACCACCTTATTTGATAACCCATCATCAAATTTAATAATAGTAAATTACCACTTTATACCATTATATATTCGATCATGAATATTTCCAACCTATGAAACTATCTTTAGACATGAATTAGCATAATGACCCATCTCATTGTAGATAAATCATATTACCTTCGGATAGTTATCAGTTACCACATTCATTAATTCTTATATACTTTTTTCATTGTATTTTATGGACATGTTTCCAATAATTCATCATCAGTAATACTTCCATATCATCATACGACATTATCTAGGGTGTATTTTTCCACACATAATAGAACATTGGAGAACCATTTTTGTAAATGTAGGATTATTTTTTGCATGTTTCCCCATTTTTGGTCATCTTGAACACTTATTTATTTCATCCTCAAATGTAATATAAGATTTAGGAGACATCATATCAACCTTTTTATAAAAAAAGATAACATTTTCATAGATTTTAAATTCATGTGTGACTAATGCACTTCGTAGACATGGTTTCTATCCTAATTAAAATTGACTAACATTGCTTTCAGTTGCATGAATGAAATATGGAACATAACATTCCAATCATTTTTTGTTCCAAACACATGAATATATGACATCCTTATATTTTTTCTGCAATTCTAAGAATTTCATTTCCATTCATAGTTGAACAACTTTAGGGAAATATTCCTCTAAAAAAGTAACATAAATTCTTATTATTCCATCAAATCACGATCATATTTTTCTTTTGTATTCTAAATTAAATACCCCCATATATCAGCTTCACCATCATAAGGATAAATGGAAAGATTAACCATTTTATATTACAAACATCCTATGACATCAAATATATTTTCTACAGAATTGGTACACCATTCAGCTACCATTTGGTCAGATGATCTGATGAGTGATGAGGGATGTTACCTCATGAATATTTCCTCAAGAGACATGATCCTTTCAGTTATTATAGGTACATATCTATCTAGGATACCACCACAATTTATCTCTTATGAAGACCAAGATATAACTATGACAAACTATTCTGTTATGATTCTTACAATCTTAGGATGCTAATTTTGAAGGATATGTTACTCTAGATACCCTCCCCTTACCATATCAATGATTCATCTCCAGAAAAAAAATTATTAATTGAAATTTCATAGATGAATATCCATGGTATTATAAAAATGATAAAATATTCAACATGAACAAAAGGTATATTTTTTATGGTTATGTTATTACTATTCTCCAAACATATAAAGTAATCTAAACAGACCATTTATACAAACTATGAGGACACAACATTATATATTACAAAATATTGAGCTAGTTCATGAATTTAAATTTTTTTAATTAAAAATCATTTCTTATTAACTATTTTAGAGAATTTGGCAATAAATTATACAATAAAATGCAATAAAAATACATTGTAAATACTTTAAAATAGTTTCCATTATTTCTAATATCAAAATTTTTTAAAATAATTCAGGATCTCTTTTATGAAAAAACATTGCAGCTGTAAACATTAATTATTCCAATCCCTTATTCAAATTTAAGTCATTGAAAAAAATGTAAAAATGTGTTATGTGATTAAAAATATTAGTAATGAATTTAAAAAGAAGGAAACCACTATTCAATTAAAAAACATTAAAAATCATGAAAATAAATACATGAAATTATATCATTTTACCCAAAGTGGTAAATTTCATTGGTGAATAAGTATCATTTATATTACCTTATGAAAAATTGATTTCATAAAAAACTCATTAGAAACATACAAAATTCATATGGGTACCTAAAAACATATTCACATTGAAAACTTATATAACCATTATAGACCCCTTACTAATTTTAATAACCATACAAACTTCATAATATATAATTCTCTAAAGAATATAATCATTACCCAATGCGTTGGAGCACTCTCGTGGTACACTTATCATTTATGATGTAATGGGATCACACATCGCAATCTGGGATCACTAATCATTTATAATTTTTATGAACAACAACATGAAATAAATAATCACGTCACTTGAAAAACTCTTTTAAAATCATATTAAAAACAAATTCCAATATTTAAAAACCCTTTTATATTCAAAAAGAATATTTTCAATAAAAAAATAAAACATTCATCAGAAATGCATTTTCAATACCAAAATAACCAAAAATGAAGGATATTTTTTTATTTATAAAATTCTAAATCATTCGAAGGAAGAAAGAAATTATGGAAATTATGGTTATCAATTAATTGTCACTATGTACTTTATGAAGAGAACATTACATTTTCCATTTTCAAAAACATTCCATAAAACATGAAAATGATTAATTTATTAAATATTTTTAAGGGAATTGAAAAGTGACATAATATTTTCATTATATCCATTTATTATCCATAAAAATAAATATGTGAAATTATGAAATTAATATTGAATGGAAATGATTAACTCAAAAACATTCAAATCCTCTAATGTAATATTAAATATTTAAATAATAATCACCATGAAAGAATGAAATTTATTAAAACATTAAATAAAATTATAATAGATAAAATATGGTTATATAATGTCAAATTGTTTTTATATAAAAAATATAAATGAATAATGTTTCACATCATTGTGAAATGTCAAAATGAATAGAGATTGAGATGGAATCACATACCATGAGTCTGAAATGCCATGTGGGTCATTATCTTCTATAATAATAAATATATGATAATAGTATAATTTAATTATAAAGTCTTTATTGAATATAATTAATTATATTTTACTTATTATAGTTTTTTAAACAACTATATAGACAATTTATTTTACATTAGGTGTTTTGGCTATATTTGGTTTCTCTATCAAAAATGAATTCTGCAAGTTAAATAATGTCAAAGGGTCATTGTATAAAATATTTCATAATAATAATCCTGAAATAGTTATGAAATTTATAAATAATTTCTATTTTTAAACCCAATAATCAAATATAGTAATGAAAAAAGATATAACACTATAATCATCGAGATGGTAGGTTGTATTTATGCATGAGTAACATCCCCATTTTCAATGATCAATATTGAAAGAAGATAAGTAAAACATATCATTACATAATGACTATTGTATCATAAATACCATATTTTTTGATCATATATATTTATAGATTTATTTTGATGTAAAATGAATCTCATCGTGTCTAGGAGGTGGTAGTCTACACATCCACCAACGTTGTCATAACTTTTTTAGTATGTGAAATTGTCTAAATGAAAAAGGTATATAATATTTTAATAAAGGTAATTTTATCAATAATATAATATTTATGTAATGTATTTAAAATATTTTTTTTATTACTCTCATCCTTAACTTATTCTATGTATTTTGCGAAGACAACACATCACTTTTTTGAGGTGGTAGTTCATGCGACTGGAAACAATGTTACTATTATCATAAAAAAATGTGATATATGAAGGAATGTGAATATAATAATTATAGAAGAACAAATAAATCATACATATAACATATTTACTATATATAATTATATTTTCCATAATAATTCAAAAACATGATGGTTAGTAATGAAGAAACTAACTACAAAATTATGTAAGACTTTAGTTTTCCGAATAGAAGAATATTATGTCTGTTGTGCATAAGATGGATTTTTGTGAAAGTGTTGGTCGAACCAAAATAAATAACATATGTAGGAATATTTTGGATACTTATTTTTATTCATAAGCTTGAATGTAAATAATCTATGTTGTGAAGAATGAAAATCAAACACATGATCTTTAGAAAGGATGTTACATCTTCTTTTGGTAATTTTCTTTTAGATTGCACGAAAGGGCTTCCTTGGAGGGATTTATTCACAATGTGAGGTTTGTAGAATGAATTTAGGGATTTTGGTAGCTTATGATTGAATATTTTTTGTATGAAAACGGGGTATAGAGGTTTAAATAACTGGTAGGGGTGAATTTCTTTTTATATTAGAGGAGTGTCATTCTTATAAATTTTGATCATGAAATTCCACCAAGGTTGTTCCTATTAAAAGTGGCTCACATAATGATTCCAATTGGGGTAAAGGGAGTATATCATCAAAATGTAGCCTGAAAATGTCTTCTCAACCAATTTCCGGATCATTTTATAACTTATGATTTAGGATTTGTCATCTGAAACGATAATTTTTCTCTTAGTCGAAATATTTCATTTTAATCACTTTCACTAATTGTTCTGGTAAACAACTAACTTTTTTATTATAAATTATAAATTAAAAATTATGATGATTAAAAATATGGTATCTATTTGTTCACATTCTAATCAAATAAGTGGATGAAATTAATTTTGATTTAATCTTGATGATGGGATTACCATGCCGGTTTTTAAAATAAAAATGTTCAAAAATTTGCAATGTTTTTTTATATAAATTCAATGTGAAATTGTTTATAATGACCTAAATTAGAGTAAATGAAATAAAATTAATCTATTTGTACATTAAAATCAAATAAGTAAATAATTTATATATATTAATAAATTTTATGAAAAAACCTTTTTGAACTACTATTTAGTATTATTCATTATTCATACATATGTGACGATTCTCAAAATATACAAAAAATACAACCAAATTATAATTTTATAAAACTATTTCAAAATTAAATTATTTTTTCCCATTTATAAATAATAAATGATAAAAAATAGATTTAAATTGGATACTCTATTAAAATACTGCAAAACTACCTTTTTAAAATAGAGATTTTAAAATTCTTATTATTGAATTCATTATTATTTTAAGCCTATCAATCATATTAGAGAAATGTAAAAAAATTATCAAACATGTGTAAAAAATAGTTTTTATCTTATAAATTACTAATAAAATAATAGATATTCAGTAACTATAAATTAAAATAATAATGTTTACAATATATTAATTTTTTGAATAACTTAGTCATACGTGAAATGTAATAATTCATAGAAACTCATTGTTTCATGTCACCTTTTCCATACGAAATAGATTAAAATTTATTATAAAATTACTATATAATTTATAGATATTAAAAATTAAGAAAAGAAATTATTTTATCCTAATATGTTTTGATAAAACAATGATCTATTTCATTATAACACGCCACAATAAGAATTACCAAAGCTAAGATACACTATAAAAATATATTTACGTGACCATTATAACATAGTAGTTATATTTTATTGATGAATATTAATATAACCATTATGAAAAAAAATTCATATATTTTTAGATCAATTTCATTTATTAATCCATAAGAAATTTGTACACAATCTATAGTAATGTAAATTTATTATTCAATAAATATTCTTCATAAAAATGGGTTTCAATGAAATGTTTTCATAGAATTTATAAATAATGTCATAGATTTAATAAATTTTATTTATAGAAATTTTATTTTTTTTAAAAACAATTAAATAAATATTATATTATAGTGACGTTTTCTATTTTTCTAAAAATAATACTTTTTTCAATTAATTTTGAAAATATTGATTTTAGAAAAATAGTCTTTTATTTTCATCCTATCAGGTATTTTACAAGTATTTTTGAAATTTTAATTTATCTTATATTAACATAATTATCATTTAATTTGGAATCATGTAATTAATTATTTAGTAATCATAATAATCCATGATTTTAGTGTATGTTCATTTTGCATCCAAAAACCATATTTTCCTGAAAACTGATTTACGGTAATTTTTTTATTGTACATTATTTCTTCCACTCCTAGAAACTGAATCATTAATAATTTATTCCAAATTTGGAATCATGAGTATTTAAATTGGAAATTATGTCCCTTTTATGATTTCTCAGTTTGAATAGTTTACATTGTAAATATTTTCCACCTTAATAATGGTAAAATGGGTAAAATAGGAATAAAACATTCAGATAAGTATTTTAAACCTGTCTAAAACATCATATTATTTAATTTTATGATTTTAAATTGGATATTATTATACAATCATATAAAATATGGAAGCATCATGCGATTTTATTTTTATTTTAACACTTATATTATTTTAAAAAATATATTAATAGAAAATGTCACTTCATTGATTTTAATTTCTATAATATGTTTTAACAGATATAAAAAATTTGTATAAGAGAATACATATTTTTTAATTTAAATAATGTGTTTTTATATTAATTTTTTTTAGTTTTTAGTAATGATATAATAGAATTAAATTGCTACAATATAATGATATAGTGTTTGTAGAGGTAGTAGATAACCAAAGTTAAATTATTTTAAAAATAATAAAAATAATATTTTTTTGATGATTTGTAGTATTATAAGAATAAAATTGGTATTTTTAGTTTTTTAATTACGATAATATTTTTTATATTCAAATTCATTTTTTTGGGTTATGAATTTTATATAAAATTAAATGATTGTCATAAAAATAACATTATTGATATAAAAAATTAACTAATATTTTATAAAATGATTAAAAATTTATTATGAAGAATAAAATGATGGTAAATAGTCTCAAATTTAAAAAACGGACCATTTGTGATAAATTATTAACCATATCAGTATATTTATGAACCTTAATGGTAAAAATTGGGTTATAGTGGTTATGAAAAAAAGTGACAATTACGGGTCAAAACCAGAAGATATGTTTTAAAATGAAACATAAACATGTCTAAATGTAGTTGATTGACGTTCTCATTACACTATAATTTCCTAAATTCATAATTATAACCATTGATTCCTAGTTGACATGATTAATATGTATATATTATTTAAATATTTTAGGCAATCTCAAGTGTGTCCTTTCTTGCATTTATAAAAGAGAATCTCCTCTCCTTCCTTATTCACATATTTGAAAAACATTAAAATTGCTAAAAATCCTGATATTATACTATATTCATTCCCCTCATCCTAGATATTGTGTTATTTCAAAAAAGTTATCATTAAATAGATTAAAGATATTCCAAATTAGTTTTATCAACAATGATATATTTCTCCTAATCGAGTACATTCATTTTCATTTCTTCTTCTACATCCACTAAATATATGATACCAATTCTAAAATAATGAATCTATAATATTAAATATAATTACATTTTATATTGATTAAGTCACGTCAATAATCGACCTGTTTTCCATCAAATGGGAAATAAATGTATCGCTCGTCCGTATGTGTGTAGTACGACCTTAACATTGTGATGTGATTTTTTCATAAACATGATCAAATTAATGGTTTTTAGTTATGTATGTACTAAATATTTATGATATTTATGATATTATTATATTTCTTCAAAGGATATGTGTTATATTTATTTCTTTTTTTCTATCAATTAAAAAGGAAGCATCCCTCCTTCAAACGTAAAGGCATCCTTATGCAATAAGTGATGTATTTCATTTATCATCAATTCATTTTACGAATTATTAAAAAATATAGTATAACTTTTCATATTATATTAATTAAATTTTTAACATTATTGATATGATGGAATTAAGTTAAATTTTTATGGACTGGGATTTCCAAACCGAACCATGCATTTAAATTTTATATAGTTATCACCAAAATCGTTGATTTTATTACAAAATTATCCATTAATGGGTGGTAATATGACATAAAAAAATCATATAATTTAATAAATATAATATTATGTTTTTTGAATATATTTAAAATGAATATAAATTTATTATACATGAGGTTTAAAAATGAATGATTCAATATGATAAATGTGGCAAGGGTTCTTCTTCTCAATGTTGTTCTGTTGAGACATGTTGGCTGTTATGATTAAATTTATGTTTTTGTGGTGTAAATACTAAACATTTTATATTTATATAATTTATATTCTTAATTAATTTTACATAAATTTAAAATGTATATTATTTCATCCAATGGGATATTATTTTCGATGTACTTATCTGGTCAGTGTTTCTAATTTCACCTCTATCTCTATGAGACATATTCAATATTGACCACTTGTTTTTTTATTGGATTGTATATAAAACCCATTAATTTATTTTATAAATATTATAATGAATATTATTTCAATTTTAATATTAATAAAAGGTTATATCATTCATTTATTTTTTATTTAAATATTACAGAAGCAAAAAAGGGATTATGTTACTATATTATTTTTGGGGGATTATATATGATAAACACTGATTTTGGGGTATTTTATATATCTTATAATTTAATAAACTTATATTTCATTAAAATAATATCATCACAAAAAAATTTAATGCATTATTTATTTTTAACTCTTAAGTACATATAATTGTTAAAAAATGTTATAAAACTAAAATTATACAAAATTTCTCCTTTCGATGAGGAATATTTTATTCCATGTCCATACTACTTAAAATTATCTTATGAATGTTATTTCTCATAATTTAGAAGATTTATAATTGTTTTTTTATTATCTCTGAATTAATTTCAAATAATTATATAATTAATCTTTCTATTATTTTTCTAAAAAATTATTTTTTCCTTTTTACAAAATACTATTAAATTAAGGATTTAATTTAACATATACAACATTAACATCTTTTCTTGTAATAAATATTGTTATTTTATTAAAATATTTCACTTTATATTTAATATATTATTTTAAAATAAAATGATTTTATCAATATTCCTAGAATTTTTTATGATATATTTATCAAAGGAAATTTAACTTTTCACTATTTTTAAAAGACATTTTCATATAATATTTTCACATAATTTTATATCTATTTTTTAATACATTATAGGATGTTTTCTTCAGTTTTTATTTGAAATTATTACCCCTTCAACTAAATTTATATTTATTATCATGATTATTATTCTAAAAACATTTTTCATTCCCATGGGTTTTTTAATGTTATGTTGAGATCTTGGTGAAACCCATTTCTTTTAAATGGGTTATGATTTAATAAAGCGATGAATGGTTTATAATATTATGGAAGACCTATAAGTCCCTAGCCTTAATCCTTACTTAATCTTGAGTTATTACAAGATTACACATTGAGGATCTTTTTGGGTTTAGAGTTTTAGATAATTATATCATAAAACTTGCATTACATTCCACATATAAAAAAAGTGGTTACATAAAGATTGTATTCTTCATTCCCATCAATGGAAGCATATTTAAAATAAACATGGATTCTTTCTTGACACTTCCTTGACACTATCACCATATCATGTACATTTCCCTTGACCTGTGAAAAACATTTCAAAAAAACTTGGGATGAGCATAAAAATCTCAGTAAGGGATATAAACATATGGAAAGGAAACATGGGTACATATATAACTAAGAATGAAATCATACATTACCGATAAAACATATGCACTTTAACATACCACATCAAATCATGAATAAATCATAGAAATCATAAGACATAAAGGTAACTTGAGGCATTCATAACATTCTTACGTAGGGAGTAACCCTCTGGGTTACGTTTGGAATACCCATCACAGTATATTCCCTAAATCTCTTCGGAGAAACCTTAACGTTTCACTCCTTCGCTTTACCCAATGCATTGGAGAGCTATATCGGGCTCACCCGCCCTTAGTTTATCACGAAACCACCCGTTTTCATAATAATGCCCAAGAACCTCAACATAATCATATCATATAAAACATGCATAAAGGAAACATACAATTCCCACCATTCAATCACAAGATATCAATATAACATGTTGATATATAAAACATTATGAAAACCATTTTCGATATCAAAATAAAAGAAAAGTAAAACATGGTATTTATTTTTCTTTTAAAAAGAAGGTAAGGCTTGTAGAGGAAGTCGAAAATCAAATAACAGTCACGATGGCGGAGAATTCGTTGTCGCCGCATACGTACGACAAAAACATTCCCTTTTGTCATTTAGTAAATGCTTCGTATAAAAAAGATTCCTTTTGAATAAACGTAAAAGTCAAAGGGGTTTATACACCGTATAAAAGAAGGTTCTGTATAAAACAAAATATGCCTCAATGAAAGGAGATTGAGACGAAGTCCCATACCTCGGGCCCGAATTGACTCGATCGTTCTTTAATGTCCTGAATAATAACCTTGCGTTAATTTCTACTTGTTTAAGAACCTTTTTCAAGTTCATTATTCCTTTTACATCACTTATTACCATGTCATGAACACTATGTAATTATTTAAGTTAATAACGGTCATTTTAACGATCATTGGTACTTGAGTCAAAAATAAGAACTTTATAATTACATGTTGTTCATGTATCCATTATATCCAGAATGGTATTCATGATGTAGATATCATATATGTCATATATATCCAATACATGCATGCATTTATAATATTAGATAATCATTTAGAGGTAAGAAATGAAATGCACCGTTTATGGAGACGGTAAGCCGTACGTACGCATGAACGCTACTTTCATTTCTATTTCATATTTTGTAGAATGGAATCATAATTATATAAAGGTATATTATAATTCCAGTATAATATAATATATAATATCATAGTTCCATCCTTTATACGTCCCACATATGGTATTTAACAAATCAAATCACTTTGAGGGGGCGGTAGTCCGAACTTCCTAAAATGAAGATATCGTGTTTACCCATAATGGAAACAATAATGGTTTTCCATAAATGATAAATACAGAAGTTTAAGGAAAGAATAAACATATTATATATCATATATGAAAATAGTGACATCATAATGGCCCCCTTTGAAGGTGTTAAATGAGTATTGAACAATCATCGTTTCGGGAGGCAGAATTTCGCCATCCACGGAAACCGTATGTTCTTTAACCATTTGATGTAGTCGTGTGAGAGTGTAGCTCGAATAAATCTTATAACAACATCCTATAATATTTAAGATACTGGTGTTGTTACAAAAGAAGTAAATAAAAATAGTTTAGGGGGTTGGAGAAGCAAAATAAAACAAATGAACATGAGAAAATGAATTACCTTTAAAAGTGTAACTCCTTTTTATTTGATCCTAAAGGCTTCCTTTGAAAGGATTCTGCGCAAAGGGAATCCTCTAGGATGAGGAGAGGGATGTGGAGAGAGTAAATGGGCAGGGTATGGCCGATCCAAAGGCTTTGGGAGTGTGGGAAATGAGGTAGAGGTGGGGGCCTTTTATAAAAGAAGAGGAGGGACACTCTTGGAAAGTAAAGATAAGTTACTTTATTTTAAAAATAGTTTCGGATTCAAAAGGTCCCACATTGATATAATTCTAGGATAAGGTGATAAGGGTTCGAAATCCACTCATCCAATAGGTTTTGGACATGTGTAGGTTTTAGATTTTACATTAACATTCCATTTTATTTAAATCGTTAAATAATGAGGTCATCGCTGCATCATCATGATGTCATAAATAATTTAATATATATAATGTCTAAAAATTATAAACAAAAATACTATGATGTAGGAAATCTTTTTATATTTCCAATGACTACTTATAATCAAAAATCTGATCTTTATAACCCCATGTAAAAAATTGTTTTCGTAAAACAAATGATGTTTGTGTCATTTTTACTATTACATTAAATAAAAAGTTATTTAGGTCATTTCCCAACCAAAGTGGCTCCAAGGGGTCCCCAAGATGACCCATGTCTTGTCTTGGTCGGCTATGACACAAACAATGAGGGTAGGACATGTGTCATGCTCATCTTATTTTATTAAATCATTATTTTTACCTTAAACTACACCAATTACCACTAATCGCGATTAAGAACTTAAAAGTTACTATTCACCAAAAAATTATTTTAATCTCATTGAACCACATTTTACTTCTTATTGACAACCATGTATGTCGGATTTTTTAAATTCAAAACACAAAGATGGAAAATTTTCATTTAAACGAAAAAACAGTTTCTTTAACTACCAGTTAGTGATTTCACTATTCATCAAAAATTGAAGTTTTTCAGAAAAATACCAAAACATCACCCTATGATATATTTGATATTATGAATTCAAAAATGAAGTCTATTTTACAAAATTCAAAACATATAAGTCACATTAATTCATTTAATAATTAATTCCTGGTGTCAGAGCAAATTGCGTGTTTTTATAAAACAATAAGTATCAAAAGATTGACACCAGTTTAAGTCTAATTTCAAAGTGAATTTGATTTCAATGACCACCATTGGATTAAATGGTAAACATATATTTGTATTACACATTAATACCAATTAAAAAGTGAATCTAATCATATAAATAAATTAGATTAAGAAGCAGTTTTGATGTAAAATGCAGTATTTTTTACTATTCATTAAAAAATGAACATTGTCAGAAAAATACCAAAAAATTCACAAAAAGTAAATTTTGATGTCCCAATCATAAAGAATGAGTTTATTTTGACAAAAATAGCTTATAAAATTTTCAAAAGATAGATTTCAAAATGGTTTGCCATCAAAAGGCAGTAAAATAATCTTTTAAAAATATTAGTGTATTCCATGCTTAAGATTGGATTTATTTTCATTTTAAGCCTCTAAAACACTATCTAATTCATTAATAGACATAGATAATAATATCTATTATTCATTACTTAATTGGGATGTTACATCCTTCCCCCCTTTAGAAAATTGTGTCCCCGCAATTTATTTACTTATCAAATAAATGGGGGTACATATCCCTCATTGCATTTTCAGATTCCGATGTTGCATCTTCCATCATGTGGTTTTTCAACAAAACCTTTACCTGCTTAATCAAATTATTCCGTAATACATTCTCCATGTGGTCAAGAATCTAGACCGATTGTTCCTCATAAGATAGGTTCTCTTCCAGCTAAACTACCTCTGGACTCAAAACATGAGATGGATCTGGCATATACTTTCTCAACATCGAAACATGAAAAACATTGTGTACCTGAGATAAACTCGGAGGTAAAGACACTCGGTAAGCAACTAATCCAACTCTATCCATAATTTCATATGGTCCAATAAACCTTGGACTCAGATTACTTTCTTACCAAATCTCATCACACTTTTCCAAGGAGAAAACTTGATAAAAACATGATCACCTACCTCAAAAGATAGATCCTTCCTCCAGTTATCCGCATAACTCTTCTGCCTGCTCTGAGCTGTTCTCATGTGTTTTCGAATCAGCTGAACTTTTTCTACCATCTCTTTTACCAATTCTATTCCCATCAACTTCCTTTAACACACTTCATCCTAGAAAGCTGGAGTTCGACACCGCTTCCCATATAATGCCTGAAATGGTGCCATCTGTATACTGGAATGAAAACTGTTATTATATGAAAATTCAACCAAAGAAAGATGTTGGACCCAACTTCCCTGATAATCCATAGATCAAGAACGTAGCATATCCTCCAAGGTCTGAATTGTTCGTTCTGACTGCCCATCTGATTGAGGATGAAAAGATGTACTAAAATTTAATTCAGTACCCAATGACTTCTGAAGGCCTTTCCAAAAGTTAGAAGTGAACCCAAGATCACGATCAGATATAATGGAGAGAGGAACTCCATGTAACCTAACTATCTCTTTAAGATACAAACGGGAATGTTGATCTAGGGAAAAAGTATCTCGTATAGCAAGGAAATGAGCAGACTTGGTCAAGCGATCAACAATAACCCAGATTGCATTATTACCTCGAGATGTCTTTGGTAATCCCACAACAAAGTCCATGGATATATTCTCCCATATCCACTCTGGCACTGGTAAAGGCAGAAGCATCCCTTTCGGTAACTCCCGCTCTGCTTTAACCTATTGACATGTCAAACACTTCACAATAAAATCAGCAATATCTCTTTTCATTCCATCCCACCAGTAATACTCCCGCAGATCTCTACACATCTTAGTACTGCCTGGATGAACTGAAAACGGAGAACTATGATCTTCACATAACAACTCTCTCTTCAACTGTGAATCACAAGGCACACACAATCTCTTTCCAAATCTCAAAATGCAATCATTATCAATGTTGAATTCAGGAAACTTACCTTTCTGAACCAGCTCTACATTTTTCTGCAACACACTTTCTTGCTTCTGTGCTTACTTGATTATATCTGATAGAGATGATCTCACTGATAACGGAAACAAAATAGAAGAACATCCTGCACCAACAACTTCTATTCCAAATTTCATCAAATCCTTAACCAAAGGATCACGTTCCAAACGCAACATTGATAATGAAGCATTACTTTTTCGACTTAAAGCATCTGCCACTTTATTTTATTTTCCCGGATGGTAATGAATTGTACAATCATAATCCTTGATTAATTCTATCCATCTCCTTTGTCTCATGTTCAATTCATTCTGAGTGAATATATACTTTAAACTTTTGTGATCAGTACATATTTCACACTTTACTCCATACAAATGATGCCTCCAAATTTTTAAAGCAAAAACAACAGCAGCTAATTCCAGATCATGTGTAGGGTAATTTACCTCTTGAGTCTTCAACTGTCGTGAAGCATAAGCAATTACCTGATCATTCTGCATTAGGACACAACCAAGTCCATTCAATGAAGCATCATTGTATATAACAAACTCACCATTCCTGGAAGGTAGTGCCAAAATTGGAGCATTCATCATTCTTCTTTTCAATTCCTCAAAACAATCATCACATTATTTTGTCCAGATAAACATAACACCCTTCCGAGTTAGATTAGTCATTGGACTAGATAACCGTGAAAAAATTCTAACAAAACTTCAGTAATAGCCTGCCAAACCAAGGAAGCTACAAATCTCGGTTACATTTGTGGGTCTTGGCCATTCTTCCACAACTTTTGTTTTTGCATGTTCAACAGTTATTCCATCTTTAGAAACAATATGACCAAGGAATGAAATTTGTTGCAACCAAAACTCACACATGCTGATTTTCCCATAAAATTTCTTTTCTTTTAAGGTTTGCAAAATTACCCTTAAATGTCCTTCATTATCTTCTTTACTTTTAGAAAACACCAAAATATCATCAATTAATACCACCAAATACATATCCAAGAACTCATGGAAAATACTATTCATTAAGTCCGTGAATACAGCAGGTGCATTGGTTAGCCCAAAAGGCATTACAACAAATTCATAATGGCCATATCTCGTACGGAACACGGTCTTCGGAATATCTGCTTCCTTTACCTTCATCTGATGGTACCCCGATCTCAGGTCAATCTTTGAAAAAAACTGAGCATCCTGGAGCTGATCAAACAAATCATCGATATGAGGCAAAGGATATTTTTTCTTAACAGTGATGTTATTCAAGGATCTATAATGAATGAAAATTCTCATAGAACCATCTTTATTTTTAACAAATAAAACCGGAGCACCCCATGGTGATGTTCTAGGTCGAATTAAACCTTTCTCTAATAAATCTTGCAATTTCTCCTTCAACTCTAACAGTTCAATGTGTGCCATTCGATAAGGGGGTTTCTAAATTGGCTTAGCATCAGGAACTAAGTCAACCGTAAATTCAACTTCCCGATCCGGTATTATTCCAGGAAACTCATTAGGAAAAACATCAGGATACTCATTTACCACTGGCACATCATTAATCTGAACAGTTCCCTTGTTTTCAACAATGTGTGCAAGGTAACATTCATTTCCATCTTTTACAAGTTTCTCGGCCTCTTGATATGTTATCAAAAGTAAGGGTTCATTATTGTAAAAAAACTGAAAGTATTTTTGAAAAGAAACTTCTTTAGCTCTACAGTCAATCTTAGCATGGTATATAGAGAGCCAATCCATACCCAGAATAACATCAAACTCTACTAGAGGTAGAACAATAAGGTTTTCAAGTAGGTTCTTTGCACATATAAGGATAGGAAGATTCTTATAAATTCTTTTTGCCTCAACATTCCCCCCAGGTGTTTTTACCAAAAGTTCAGGAGTCATTTCTTGAGATGGTATTCCCAATTTACTAGAAAAGGTTTCAGAGATGAAATAATGTGTAGACCCCGAATCAAACAAAACACTGGCATAATCTTAAAAAACAAAAAAAAGTACCTGATACAACTTCATTTGATGGCCCGACATCTGCTGAAGTAGTTGTAAAGGATTTCACCACCGCATTCTGCTTGTAGTCTACCTACTTCCCATCACTCAAGCTCTTTGTCGGACACTCATTTGCATAGTGACCCATCTCATTGCACTTATAACATTTCACTAACTGTAAATCGAATTTGGTCTTACCTTCACCTTGATCATTTTTAATGCAATCATGAGCCTTATGTCCCATATTACCAATCGGTAGCACTCTCCAGAATTCAGAAGACATTCCCCAGCATGCCTTTTTCCACATTTATCACAAACTGGAAACTTAGTTTTCTTACCATCAGACTTTTTTGAAGAATTCTTACCTTTCTCCTGCCACCTCGGTCTCTTCTTCTGTTGGTTGTTATAGAACACTTGATCATCGGCAAACTCCATTTACATCTTCTCAGCACATCCAACAAGCTTTTCATAACATTTAAACTCACGAGAAACTAATTCCCTTCGATATTTTGGCTTTAATCCTGAGTAAAAACGAATGATTTTACTATCAAGGTCTCGGATAAAATTTGGAGCATACCTTGCCAATCGAGTGAACCATTCTTCATAGGCAGCCACTGAGTCTTCCTCTTGCCTCAATTCCAAGAATTGATTTTCCATCCTAAGTCGAACAACTTTAGGAAAATAATTCTCAAGAAACATACCTTTGAATTCATCCCAGTCGAGAGAATCAATCTCATCATCGTCCCTGATGTTTTTAACCATCGACCACCACTGATCTGCCTCACCCTCCAAACGATAAATAGAAAGACTAACCTTTTGATTGTCTGAACACCCCATGACATCGAAAATCTTCTCCAGTGCTTTAATCCACCCTTCAGCTAGCATAGGGTCAGATGATCCTCTGAATGATGGGGGATGTAGCCTCGTGAAATGTTCCACCACTGACATGTTCCTCTGTGGCTGGTCTGGCTGATCTCATGCATGGATACCACCGCCATTTATCGCTTGAGTCAAATGTTCCATCACTGCAACAAACTGTTCAGTTCCAATTCCGACCATCTCGGGATGCTGATTCGGAAGGTTATTTCCTTCTGTATTCCTTCCTAGCACTGCTTCCCTGTAACCTCTGAGGAAAACCATTCTGAAAAAACATGTCTTAGATTAAGCAGTATGGTAATCATCAAATGCTATATCATTTCAAAAACAAATTTGGATAATAATTTAATATAATTCTAACTCCTAAAGTTATCTAAACTGACTTTTGATACCAACTATAAGGCCCCAGCCTTAAACCTTACTTAATCTTGAGTTATTAAAAGATTACACATTGAGGATCTTTTCGGGTTTAGAGTTTTAGAGAATTAGATCATAAAACTTGCATTACATTCCACATATAAACAAAGTGGTTACATAAAGATAGTATTCTTCATTCCCATCAATGGAAGCATATTTAAAATAAACATGGATTCTTTCTTGATACTTCCTTGACACTATCACCATATCATGTACCTTTCCCTTGACCTGTGAAAAACATTTCAAAAAAACATGGGATGAGCATAAAAAGCTCAGTAAGGGATATAAAAATATGGAAAGGAAACATGGGTACATATATACATAATAATGAAATAATACTTTACCCATAAAACATATGCACTATAACATACCTCATCAAATCATGAATAAATCATAGAAATCATAAGACATAAAGGTAACTTGAGGCATTCATAACATTCTTACGTAGGGAGTAACCCTCTTGGTTACGTTTGGAATACCCATCACAGTATATTCTCTAAATCTCTTTGGAGAAACCTTAACTTTTCACTCCTTCATGTTACCCAATGCATTGGAGAGGTGTATCGGGCTCACCCGCCCTTAGTTTATCACGAAACCACCTGTTTTCATAATAATGCCCAAGAACCTCAACATAATCATATCACATAAAACATGCATAAAGGAAACATAACATTCCCACCATTCAATCCCAAGATATCAATACAACACATTGATATATAAAACATTATGAAAACCATTTTTAGTACCAAAATAAAAGAAAAGTAAAACATGGTATTTAATTTTCTTTTAAAAAGAAGGTATGGCTTGTAGAGGAAGCCGAAACTCAAATAATGGTCACGATGGCGGAGAAGTCGATGTCGCCGCATACGTACGACAAAAACATTCCCTTTTGTCATTTAGTAAATGCTTTTTATAAAAAATATTCCTTTTGAATAAACATAAAAGTCAAAGGGGTTTATACACCGTATAAAAGAAGGTTGTGTATAAAACAAAATATGCCTCAATGAAAGGATATTGAGACGAAGTCCCACACCTCGGGTCCGACTTGACTTGATCGTTATTTAATGTCCTGAATAATAAACTTGAGTTAATTTCTACTTGTTTAAGAACCTTTTTCAAGTTCATTATTCCTTTTATATCCCTTATTACCATTTCATGAACACTATGTAATTATTTAAGTTAATAACGGTCATTTTAACGATCATTGGTACTTGAGTAAAAAATAAGCCCTTTATAACTACATGTTGTTCATGTATCCATTATATCCAGAATGGTATTAATGATGTAGATATAATATATGTCATATATATCCAGTAAATGCATGCATTTATAATATTACATAATCATTTAGAGGTAATAAATGAAATGCATCGTTCATGGAGACGGTAAGCCGTACGTACGCATGAACGCTACTTTCATTTCTATTTCGTATTTTATAGAATGTAATAATAATTATATATATTTATATTTTAATTCCAGTATAATATCATATATAATATCATAGTTCCATCCTTTATATGTCCCACATATTGTATTTAACGAATCAAATCACTTTGAGGGGGCGGTAGTCCGCACTTCCTAAAATGAAGATATCGTGTTTACCCATAATGGAAACAATAACGGTATTCCATAAATGAAAAACACAGAAGCTTAAGGAAAGAATAAACATATTATATATCATATATAAAAATAGTGACATCATAATGTCCACCTTTGAAGGTGTTAAATGAGTATTGAACAATCATCATTTCGGGAGGCAGAATTTCGCCATCCATGGAAACCGTATGTTCTTTAACCATTTTATGTAGTTGTGTGAGAGTGTAGCATGAATAAGTCTTATATCAACATACTAGTATATTTAAGATACTGGTGTTGTTACAAAATAAGTAAATAAAAAGCGTTTAGGGGGTTGGAGAAGCAAAATGAAACAAATGAGCATGAGAGAATGAATTACCTTTAAAAGTGTAACTCCTTTTGATTTGAGCCTAAAGGCTTCCTTTGAAAGGATTCTGCCCAATGGGAATCCTATAGGATGAGGATAGGGATTTGGAGAGAGTAAATGGGCAGGGGATGTCCGATCCAAAGGCTTTGGGAGTGTGGGTAATGAGGTAGAGGTGGGGGCCTTTTATAAGAGGAGAGGAGGGGCACTCTTGGAAAGTAAAGATAAGTTACTTTATTTTAAAAAGAGTTTCGGATTCAAAAGGTCCCACATTGATATAATTAAAGGATAAGGTGATAAGGGTTCGAAATACACTCATCCAATAGGTTTTGGACATGTTTTGGTTTTATATTTTACATTAACTTTCCATTTTATTTAAATCGTTAAATAATGAGGTCATCGTTGCATCATCATGATGTCATAAATAATTTAATATATATAATGTCTAAAAATTATAAAAAAAATACTATGATGTAGGATAGCTTTTTATCTTTCCAATTAATAATTATAATCAAACATCTGATCTTTATAACCCCATGTAAAAATTGTTTTCGTAAAACATATGATGTTTGTGTCATTTTTACTCTTACATTAAATAAAAAGTTATTTATGTCATTTCCCAACCAAAGTGGCTCCATGGGGTCCCCAAGTTGACCCATGGCTTGCCTTGGTCGGCCATGACACAACCAATGAGGGTAGGACATGTTTCAAGCTCATCTTATTTTATTAAAGCATTATTTTTACCTTAAACTACACTAATTACCACTAATCGCGATTAAGAACTTAAAAGTTACTATTCACCAAAAAATTATTTTAATCTCATTGAAACAAATTTTACATCTTAATGACAACCATGTATGTCTGATTTTGGAAATTCAAAACACAAAGATGGGAAATTTTCCTTTAAACGAAAAATCAGTTTCTTTAACTACCACTTAGTGATTTCACTATTCATCAAAAATTGATGTTTTTCAGAAAAATACCAAAACTTCACCCTATGCTATATTTGATATTATGAATTAAAAAATGAAGTCTATTTTACAAAATTCAAAACATATAAGTCACATTAATTAATTTAATAATTAATTCCCGCTGTCAGAGCAAATAGCGTGTTTTTATAAAACAATAAGTATCAAAAGATTGACACCAGTTTAAGTCTAATTTCAAAGAGAAATTGATTCCAATGACCACCATTGGATTAAATGGTAAAAATATATTCAGATTACACATTAAGACCAATTCAAAAGATAATATAATCATATAAATAAATTATATTAAGAAGCAGTTTTGATGTAAAATGCAGTATTTTTCACTATTCATTAAAAATGAACATTGTCAGAAAAATACCAAAAATTCACACAAAGTAAATTTTGATGTCCCAATCATAAAGAATAAGTTTATTTTGAAAAAATCACTTATAAAATTGTCAAAATATATATTTAAAAATGTTTTGCCATCAAAAGGCAGTAAAACAATCTTTTAAAAATATTAGTGTATTCCATGCTTAAGATTGGATTTATTTTCATTTTAAGCCTCTAAAACACTATCTAATTCATTAATAGACATACATAAAAATATCTATTATTAATTACTTACTTGTGATGTTACCAGACCTATATATGTATTTATTTATGTTATAAGTGGGACATTATATCCCTCTAATTGATTACTTAATTTATTATATATTATTGGAAAATGATGGGAATTGACATTATGTGGTTGATAAATTATTGGAAACTGTTTGGGATTCAACATCCCCTCTGCCATGTAAAACATCTGGTGATACCTAATATTATATGTTATCGAAAAAATGTTTTCATTCATAATCCACTATAATATGATGTTCATAGTAATACTAAATTACTTAATATGGATTCTATTCCTATGATACTTCCACACTCTTATGACATACATATATGCATCATATTTGAACTCACGGATCACTGTGGATTTTTTATGATTTCTTAATCTTGTGACATACTAATATTTTATACCTTGAATCTATATAACAATATATAAATACAAAGGTATTATTACTAATTTATAAAAATATATTCTTGTATTATTTTATTTAGGATTTTCATAAATATAATTATTTATTCATACATCACAGGTTTATCTAGACTAGGAATCTAAGAACATGTCGTCTTATTTTTTAATTTTTCCCTAATTTATAAAAAAGTAAAATAAGTACGATGAGCCTAGAATAGTATTTTTTTACAATAAAATATGTTAGAAATTATTAATATTACACATAAATAAGATTTCTATATATCTAGTCTCAATGTACACAAACCCTCTATCATTATCAAGAACCTTAATTTGGTAGATATGATAAATATTCATCCAGAAAATATGATATCCCTTTATGTTAAACTAGGGTCACTATAGATCGTAACATATTATATTTGATTTATTTTTAAAAATTATTATTTAATATATTCGGTGAAAAAAATGGATAATCCAATGTATAGGAAAAAATACTAATGAATTGGTATTATACAATTTTTTTGGTCTCGTTACCAATACATCTATTTAGGGGTAATAAAAATAGACTTGGTTTTGGAATATATCCTTCCTGGGTAATTAACCTAAAATGTTTGGGTTTATTATATCATATTTATAATTTTGGGTCATGATGAATTGGAACATACTACACACATGGTTTGACACCCCTAATGCATAATCTTGGGTTAATTGTTTATTCATTTTGAACAACTAAGAATGAATTGAATATATGATTACCATTATTGACATAGGTCATTAAATTTGTAATATATATTGAAAATATGGTTTTATAATTAAGATATTATTTTAATACAATTACTAATTGAATTATTCTTATTTATGGTAAATATTTCTCCAGTTATTATTTTTAATTTTATTCAATGTATTGAACCATGGGATACCATGATAATAATGAATGTGACAGAAGCTGTAGTGATTGAACTTGTGAAAAAACAAATAAAATGGGTTATATAATGTGAAGGATTATTATTTTTACTGTGTATTTATCTATAAATATGCTAAAAAATATGAACCTAGGTGACTTCGTGAATAAACCATATAATAAAATAAATTTTTTTTATAAAGACTATGATTGAATAAATATATTTCTTCTTGCATGTCCATAATGTGGTAAGAATAACACGTTAAATTCTCTCTATGTAATTAAAAACAATTGTGTTAAAATAATGGATACAATGGTAGTAAATGATGAGTTAAAAAGGAATAACTTGATAATGCATAATGAATTTCATCCCAATGTACCATTTGTAATTTCAAATATTATATACGTGGAACCATGTGAATTATTGGATTACATTCATCTCTCCAATGGATAAATCCAAGAATAAATAATGGATTATGTTATGCTAATCCATAAAGTGGAATAATTGATGTTTTTATGTATTAGTATTAGGTAATTATCTTGTAGATGAGTTTTATCAATGAAAATATGGTTAAAGTAATCATTAAACATAAAACTATTATTGTATAACAGTTTTTTGATTATGTATTTTCAAGCTAATGTTAAATGGTGTTGATTACCTAGAAATGGTATTTATTAGTTTGGATATATTTTTGGAAAACATATGATTGGGGGATAAAATAACCTTAATATGTGTCATATGATGAAGAAATAATATTTATATGGGATAAATATATAATTTATATTGATAAGGTAAACTAAGTATCTTGTGTAGTGTTAATTTAATGTAGAATATATAATTTTATTGTCAGTTTATACTGATTTGGGATATTTAAGAAAAAATTATGATATTTTGTGGAGTATCTATTTATGTTAAAAATATTTTTAGTATATATTCTAATGATAAATTCATATTATTTAATGATTATTTTTAAGTTGATCATGGATGAATATGAGATCAAATAATTCAAATATTAGGGTGTTTTTTTTTTGTATGGAATATTTTGAAGGCTTTTAATATTTTTTTAACATTGGTTGTTATTATGTAGATTTTTTAGATTGGTGTATGAATATGTTATTATATTGTAAAATGTGTTATAACCATTCAAATTTCTATAAATATGTATATAAAAGTGGAATTGAATTATATTTCATATCTTATGATATGTTAACACATACTTTTAGTACTTCATACTAGAAAATAAATCATCTTGAATATTAATTTAATAGATTAATATATTATATAAAAGTGTACATTGATCAATGATAATCCAAATGTTGAAATTATATATATGATCTAGAAACATTTAATGTAAGCATATTATCCCATGTAATATATATCATACTAAAATAATCCATCAACTCTAGGAAAATCATCATTAAATAAAAATATTTCTTCTTTATCTTCATTAAGAATAATTGATGGTCATATTTATTCCTTACTAGTTTATGGTATTTTGGTTAATATATTTCCAAAGATCATGTTCACTAGTACTATAAAATGTTTCTAGTGTTTCAATTTTCTCTTATATGACGAATGTTTCACTATTCACTAATTTTATCCGTATTTGGGAACTTGATAATGTGTTTTTTCAAGTAATTATTATGATACTCAACTTCACCATTCTAATGAACATAAATTTTCCTTTTTATATCGTGTTTTATTGAAAAAGGTATTTTCAAATATCGAACCATTGAATATCAAGATAAAAATTTAGAGGGAATAAATATTTATAACTGGGAGAATGTAACACCTCAAAAATATATTATAATAGAAACTATTCTTGAAGGCTTTATTAACATGCAATACTATTCTTTATGCATGCTATGATATAGTATAAAAATATTGCCTTTTGTGAATTATAAAATAATAATAATAGATATGTAAATAAGAATATACCAATTATTTAAAATAAATATAAAGGTTTTTATAATGAGAAATTAACTACTAATACAAAATATATAAGTTCCCAATTTTCAATAAAGTCGTTTTATTTTTCATAAATATATTTCATTAAAAAAAATATTTCATTTATTTTCAAATCATCTTAATTTATAATTTTTTTTAATAATATTTTAGAAATTGATTTTTATTTTTTAAAATAGTATGTGAATATTACCTTGGGGTAATAATCATGGATTCTTCTAAAAATATTTATTTTTTAGAGAATATTGAAAAATATAATTTTTTTAAAGGAAATTCATTAATTTTAAATAATTCAATAACTTCAATAGTCTCATAATGTTTGTAATTTTTTATTAAATTTAAATAAGTATAATTTAATTTGAAATTATTTTATTTTCTATATAGGAATCATAATTATACTCAATTTTGGAATAGGTTCATTTAAAGTCTTAAAAATGATTTTTTAGAAAAACTATTTTTCATGGATTTTTTCAAAAAAAATATTATAAAATTAACTTATTAACAATTTATTAGTATAATCATGAGAAAATATATATAATATTTTGAATTGGGGGTCATATTATCGCATAGTAGTGACCCATCCACAGTAGCATAGAGTCATTGCTTATATTATTGCATTAGAATAAGATACAAGGATTTTCAACCTCATGGAAGGAATTGTTTCGTAGTCTTGGTATGCTAGATGCATTCATAATTCTGATATTACATTTGAATATACTAATTATAACATAATTTTGTTCAATGGTATAATTATTCTCTATAGCATATACTTTCATATCATACACTGTACACATCATAGATTCATTGTAAGTGTTATAAAATATGATTGAGATGAAATTCATATTAAGGGTTAATTACATTAGATAAAATCATGAACCAATATTTAATTATCAATGAGGAAAGGTAAATAACATAAAAATAATTCAATTTTTAAAATAAATAATCGATAATAATTATATAATGAAAAAAAATATGTAAAGATATATAACTATTGATGTGGGATATTTAATCAATAATTGTTAATAAAATGCATAACGTGATAATATCTTTGTCAAAATATCTTGTATAATAACAAATAATATTGAAGGAAACACAAAATTATTTTATGTCATGTCTCAGGAACATGATACAACTAGTGTTAATACCATTCATAGGACAACATTAACATTAGGTGAATCTTATTTAATGCTAACTTACTAATTTATCTCATGAGACATACTAACGCTCCTATAGTCTATATAATGTCAGGACACACCATTGAATGGAGTAACAAAACATTATTCATATAACAAATAATTGATTTTAATAATGAAAAAAAAATTATTATAAAATATTCATATTTAGTAAATAAAATGTATTTCTCAATATTAACTAGGTAAACAAATATCATTAAATATAGATCACATTAAGTAGAAAAGATATACTACTGAATAAATAAAAATATCCAAGATAAATAATATGGGTATATAAGGGGACATACTTTACAGTAATCTAAAGATTGTGAATAATCCTTGAGGAATTTAATGACTATTAAAAAAAAGTGAATGTTAAGAAAATATTTAAGAAAACATCCGTTATAATTGGTTTTTTGGGTTGATTATGTTTTTTTATAGTTTGATGTCGTTTAAAAGGGTGGTTTTCTAAGAAGCCATGAGAAGAACGAATGATAAACTAAACTTATGGAGCAGAGATACTGAACTAATCACATGATGAGATCCTGTGTGGCACCCATTGTTTAAATTTGAACTTGTGATGGGTCACAACAAGATTTAGAAGGAAAAAAATTGAAAATAAATAGATTTAATTGTGATCACCAGATTTGTTATTGCAAAAAAATGACATTCATTATTTCTTATGATGAGATCTGATTAAGTGCTCATGATTATAAATAGGATCTCATGATGGGATCTCACGCAATGCTCATGATGTACATTAGATATTATGGAGCATGAATGTATCATTAATGTGAGTGAAGACAATAAAAATTATGGAAATGATGAAGGTATCTCATGGTCATTCAAGATACTGTGAAGTGCAAGATTGAAGTTTGATCTCATGTAAAGAATAAATGTGAATATGAACCAGGGACTTATGAAAATATTTAATGCATACTAGAGAGTTTAGCAAATAATGAATGTGGAACATGGAATCATGAAAATTTAAAAAATATACCAGGGACTTGTGAAATGTGAGTATGATAATAAAAACTAACGACTCATGAGAAGTGAGAATATAAATCTGAAGTAGCACTTGGGGTTTTCACTCGGATCCTGCAAAAAGCATGATAATATCACACACTCAGATGTCAAAAATGATGAGATGTTGATGAGGTGGATAATATTCAACTATATGTGGAGTGGAGTCAATAAATACCCCCAACCCATCAATTTACATTGATAAAGTTATGCTAAAAAAATTTATATGAATCATCGCATGGGAATGAGTCTTATGGAGAGAACGCACAAAATAGATTCGTAAGGGAGAATATGAAATTTGCATGGGTATGTGTTGAGTTTTTTCTGAGAAAACATTCATGCGATGTTGACATGCTATAGGGTGTTTCCCATGATCAGAATGAGGACTTTTGAAAAGAGAGAAAAAAGACTATCGAAGGAGGGATTGAGAATGTGATATCACATCAATGACTCATACAAATTAAAAATGTTGTATCATGCCATGAACTTGTTCTTATAATGATAGAGGACTCCTTAAAGGAGATTGATAAAATGGATTCATGGAAGGGACTCTCCCAAGGATGATACTTTTACTAATATGGGACTATCCCCATGAAGGGAATTGGGCCAAAGTCTCTTGACAAGGCCTTGTGAAAGGGGTTACGTGCTAGGGACTCAAATAGGGATATCACACTAAAAGAATGCATGCAGAGATACGTTCTTACAATTTGAGATGAATAATATCATTTTCATTTCTGACGTCTGGTGGAGAAGAATAGAGAGTATCTTCACAATTTGACAATCCTAGCAGAATGAGGTTTTTCACTACAATAGTAAAAGTTGTGAAAGGAAAATGTGGCACTACTTGATGATCATTCCAAAGAAGATTTAATTGTTGATTTGGATGTTAAGAGAATTACATTCTAGTTGTCTATAATTTGTGAGTGTTGAATTTAGTTCTTTTCAAATTAATGATGGAGGAACCCATAAAGAGAATCAAAAGAGAATCTCCCTACAATTGAGGACTGATTCTTTACTGATAATGAAGGGATTTACCTATTAAAAAATTGTGTTGGGCTCATTTACAGAGCATTGAAAAAGGTACTGGAAGAAGTTGATCCATTCCTCCAATATTGATCTAGAGAAAGATACTTTGGGTGTGTTCATTGGGAAACTAGTGAGATGACCATAAATATTATAAATACAGTAAACTTTGGAATAGAAATGATCTTTCACAAATAATGTAATTTGGTAGTGAGACTTAGTAGATTTGGTACATCAACACATCACCAACATCATCCCCTATTATTTATCCTAATGAGGGAGAATCATGTAACATTAATTTGCCTCGTTCGTGATTTCATTTTTTTAATACATTGTTAAATGAAAATGATATAGATTGTTTTGTTTAATGGTATAAAAAAATATTAAGGGGGAGTTTATTTTATCTATCATACCCTGATTCACCCCCTCTCATTTTATTTTTCCATGTTGGTCTAACAATTGGTATCAGATCTAGAGATAAAAATTCATTGGTTCTTTTCTAATTGAATAAATTGTGGTTTCAATCATAATGGGATTCAAATCATCAATGGAAAAAAATTTCAATTATGGTAGAATGAGAAGATCATATACTTCTGATCATTTAGAATGGATGTCCTTATAGTAGCGATATAAGTTATTAAGGCATGTATTGATTGTGGTTATTTATCTGAAGATGAATTAATAGAAATAGATATTTATGCCAGGGGAATCAATGCATTATGGGGAGACATATCCATTAACATATATACAATAGTGATTTCATATGAAACATCAAATGTAAGGTGTGAAATGTTTATATATATATATATATATGAGGGTGAATAAAAATTTGTATAAGAATAGATGTAGGTATTATCGAATAAGTACGATTATCACAGAATGAACCCAATTGTTCATGTTGATGAATTCATTGATAGGATGCATGTTTTTATGGTACATGCATGGTATTGGAAAAATTGTTGAAGATGTAATGATTCTAAAGAAAATCATGAGAAAACAATCACCTCATTTCAATATGAATGTTTTTATATTGGATTATAATTAGCCAAAAGTGATTAAATTGGATATATTTCATAATTATCTTGCTGGATATGAGATGATAAATGATTATAATGAGTCTATGGAAAATGGGAAGTCTAAATAGGTGGAAGTCAAGGTCATGATGAAGATAACTATTAAAGATGTGTAGGATGAATAAGATATAGATAAATTCATGTCATTCCATTAATCAAACATTCAAAGAATAAAATAAAAGATAAATGGGATACTCCAACTTGCATACTTTTTATGTGCAAAGGATTGACATCTTACAGTGAATTTCCCAAATAAGTTTTAAGATAATAATGGGTATGAATTTGAAATTAAATAGAATAATTCTTCAATTGGTGATTAATGTTATAAATATTTCAATAAAAATTTATTCAAAAGGAGGAATCATTTTTCCAAGGAAGATGAATGTTCCAATAAATCTGAGGATGAAGAGTTAGAGGACTTCATAGATCATGAAATATATTCTATAGTGGTAAGTGTCAATAATTCCAAGAAAATGTAGAAACATAAAGGTGTTGAAAAGAAGTCTAAGGAAGATTTGTTATGCATGATTTATTATAAGGTTCACTTGTGGAAATAGATGATTTGATATCCAACATTAAGAAATAAAATAATTTGTTTCACGATGCCAATCCTTTTATGTAGTAATTAGAAGATGAAAAGTCTGATTTGAATGAAGAAATTGAAAAACTAAAACCTACAATTCTAGAGAACTCAAAAAAGAATGTCAATTAAAAAAATCAATAATAGAGAACATAAAATAGAGATATATATTTGGACTATGAGTGTAAAATATTAAATCAAGCATATTGATGATAATTTAGAGTAAATTTTTATTAAGTTAGTGAATGTAAATGATAGTGATAAATTGTTGATATATAAAATATAGGATATAGAGAAAATTGAAAAGTTAAATGTAGAGTTCAAATACAGGGAATAAGAAAAAATAAGTCTAGAAAGAAAATGACTGATCAAAATGATAAATTTTATAAGTCCAAATTAAAAATAGAAATAGTAAATTTTTAAGTTAGATACAAGATCCCACTTTGGTGTTGATGATTGATTTTGTTATAAAATAGAATAAGAGGATTTAAAGAACCCATGGAAGAAATATTAGTTCAGTATTTACACATAAAAATTTACCCCATATTAGATGATATTGATGTGAAAAAATAGTACAATAAAAAATTGTATGTTCCATAGCCAAGTGGTATCGAAGAGAACATTATGAAAAGTGGATTCTATATAGAGCATACCATTCTAGGTCATCATTTTATGGTCAATATTAAAGGTATAATACAATGATTCACATGGAAAGATATTTACCATCATCCTTGTAGAGAAATGCACCAAATAAGATTGGATGTGTTCATATGTAGTAATTCAATGGATCATCAAATGAGATGAAAATGAAAATTTGTTTTCATCCGTCTAAGTTGATGGTCATACATCATACATCAAAGACGATCAATTTCATCAATAAGTTGAATTAGTGGAGTTAAAAAATGGATAACAAATAAGAGATATAAATAGTATGTGGTGGCATATATCTCCATTAGATCATCAAATAACACTTAAATATGTATCATTGATAGTGGGTGCACCTCTCGTTTGATAGGTAATAAGGATCTGGTGACCAGAATTTGGTATGATAATGAAACATATAATATGGTTAGTAAATGATGAATTCAAGATGAATATTAACTATAAAAAATCTATGTTAGGGGAAAAAGACATGAGACATTCAGATGTCCTGTTTTTTGAAGCTCTTAGTCAAAATGTAATAAGTGTTAATCAATTATGTGATTTTTTTTATTCCATAATATTTTCCATGAAAGTTTCTGTCTTCCAAGAGAAATATGGTAATATTGTTTCATATTGAGAGGGTAAAAATGGAAATCACTACCCTATGATTGGATATGAAGATATGTAATTTCTATAAAAAGAAGAATAAAACAAGTTGTGGCATAATCCACTTATCCAATTGTGGATAATATCCATGGAAGATCTAGTTATATATGATATTGTTCAAGATATTTCCAGGTTATCACGTTATCATACCCATACATGAGATACTACTAGACAAGTTAATTGTATTCAAAAAACATATAAAGAAATATTATTAATGGTCAACAAAATTGATTGATTTAGTGAATATTGATGTGTGTAGAAAACTTTCTGCACCATCTATTGATTGGAAGAGACATAAGGATCTCTTAATTAATGATTTTAGAGGAATGGCATGGGTTTCAATCATAACCCATAAATATGAGGTGTTTCGGGACACAAGAAATTATCTAGGGATGTTGAAAAGAATATATGTCAATTAATTTAGATGATATGAACATATACTAGAATAGAAATAAGAAATAGTTGAGTGTAGGATTATAGAAAAAAGTATGGGATAATGAAACAAGTTTTAGTAGGAAGAACTCAACAAAAAATAGAGTATTTCAGAGAAAAAATCGAATTACCAAAAACATGTCTAGAATAATACTCATTAAGAAAAATGTTCCATAGAACCTTTTCAATGAAGTGTTGATTACATTAGTCTAAAGACACTCTCTTGATTTAATATTTCCAAATGAAAATAGGTCTCCATATGAGTTATCTTATAAAAATCCAACAATGAAATACTTTTGAGTCATTGATCTTTAGTGATTCATTAAAAATAAGAATAAAATCCGGAATTTTTAATCCCATGGTGATAAAGGGAAATTTGTTTCCTACTCAATGAAATAAAAAAATGATTCATTAAGTTGGTTGGAACTAAAGTTAAAATTCATGATGTTACTATATTAGAGAATGATCAGAATATTTAGAAAATACATGATCAGTCTAAGGAGGATAATTATAAATAGATATGGAGATATAGGGATGTTCTAGTTCATAAGGAAGATTCATAAAAATATTCAGATAATGAAAAATATTATCATAAACAACATTCTACAAAATTATCAATGAGAAGAGATGAAATCAAAAGATTGAACATAATCAGTGACCAGACAGTGCTAGTGAAAACTAGGAGGATGAAGACACATCATAAAACTTCATTCTTATTATAGGGAAAGCGTAAATGTTTTGAGGAAACCACTGTAAATGAATATTGGTTTTTGGATATGAATGAAGAGAATGACCAAATTGAGATGAATCTGACATGAGAAATTCTTTTTATGCAAATAAATAATAATTTCATTGAAAACAAATGTGTCTTTTTCAATAAGATAAATAAATATGGTATTGTAATTAAAAAAGTCATGAGTTCTATTAAAATGATAATACCTAATAAAGGGTATTTGTTTTGATAAAATATTATCACATGTTGTGAGTCTATAGGAAATAAGATTACTATTGGACATAGTACTGAAATAAAGGTTCAATGTTTTCCTGATGGATTTCCTGTCAGCATTTTTTAATGGGGTTATGGAAGTATAATTTTATATTGAGAATCTAGATGTTTTTCTTATTGATGAATATAAGAGAAATGTTTTTTAGAATAAGAATGAGATATATTGGATGATTTAAGAACTGAGAGCATGGTATTAAAGACTAGACCATTTTCTGAAAATGCTCAGTAATCATCCAGGTGTAGTTAATTACATTGTCTATGTCAATAATGTAAATTGTATAAGGATAATGGTACTAGTATATCTCAATGAAAAACTTTTTAGTGGATCATATGAATCCTTATGCACTCAGTTTTCAAAATTCCCGAAAAGATAATTTGAAATGATAAATATTGGTGAACAGATATTTTCTCTGCCTTATAGGTGACATAAAAAATGAATATCAAATTCATCTATCAATATAAGTATTTAAATGAGTTTTTTAGCAGGTTTTTAATAGATAATTCAAAGTAGATGAAGGCTCTGGTGGCTACCTAGATGAGACTACCACCGGATGATGAAGGATGGGTAGTTAATGTAACCGAATAAATAAAAATCATTGGTAGTATACTAAACCTAACAATGAAAGGACATGATATTGTTTTTTACTCATTCCAATTACCATGTTATCTATGTAATCCCAAGAATATCAAATTTTATATATAAAAAATAATACATTGGTATGTAAAGGGAATGTTGGATTTTAGTTTTTTGTAAAATGAAAAATATCAGATAGAGTTATTGGCATACACATATAATGATTGGTCTAGAATAGAAGATGATAGAAAATAAACTTTAGGTGGTTCATTATAAAATTTTTTATTGTGTATTTCATGGGTAAGAATGAAACAAGATTCCATTTCATTTTGAACTATAGAATATAAATACATAGGGGCTAGTCAAGCGTTTATATAATTATTGTGGATGAAGCATAGATTGATGATATGAATGTTGATGTGATGTTTCTTATTAGAATGCACTATGAGAATTCAATTTCATTCAATCCTATCAAAAATACAGACCATATTTCAAGGAAAAAGTTCCTTAAAATGAAATATCATTTCATCAGGGAGAATGTGGTTTGCAACATAGTAATGATACAAATATCATTTTATCAAAGAGCATGTGATGATGATTAGTTAGAAGGATATCCATATTTTTTTGAGTTATAATTGGTGATTTATGGATATAAATACCCCTATCCCATCCATATACATTATAGAAGTTATTCTTTAATGATTAGGCTGAAGCATCGTCTGAGAATCAGTCTAAAAGAGATAAACTATAAACATGATTTGTGGAGTAGTCTATGTGATTGACATTGTGTATTTGTTGATCCTGATCTGAATAAGGTCTTAATCAATGAAGAAACATTCTATGGTGTTTCACATTATCTAATTAGGGTATTATGAGAAAAGAAAAATTGGACTCATGAAGGAGGTCTCACGAAAACAATCTTGCAGCAAGGACTTGCACAAAGAGTGAAAGAGGTCTGATGCCCATATCTCATGATCAGTGTGAAATTAGACTTTTCAAAGTAGACTCTTAGAAGGGACTCATGGAATGGACTCACAAAACAAAGGGACTCGCTACAATATGGGAATCAGACAAGGAAGGAACATCTGCCAGGGTCTCGCACTAGTTTCCTACAGAAGTGGTTACGCTCCATTGACTCGCATGGTGGAATCATAATAAAATCTTGTGCAGAGAGATATGCTATTATATTAATGTATTAATTATATCATTATCATAACTAAAATATGAAGGGTAATTAGAAAAGATAAGGTCTCCACAATTTGAAAATACACAAATAAGAATGTTACTCACTGATACATTCAATGTAGTGAAAGGAGGACTTAGAATCACTTATATATCATACTAATGTTAAATTTAATTTTACTTTATTCTATAAATAAAATAATGTTTCATTCATCTGGAATGTGTATATGTTTCATCTAGATGTTTTTCCAGGAGTGATGGAGAATCCTATAATTATTTTCAACATAGAATCAACCTCAAATTGGGGATGCATACATTAGTGGTAATGAAGGGAGAATCATTTCTATACACTATGTATGGATCCATTCTGTACTAGTGAGAAAAGGAATGAGAATAATGAAATCCATTCAACTAGTATTGAGCCATAGAAATATACATAAGGAGTCACCCTTTGGAATGTAGTGAGAAACCCAAAATATTATAAACATAGTGCTCCTGGTCATAGAATTGATCTAGCATGAACATTTTAATTTTTTTTAGTGAGTGTTGGTGGATTTGGTACATCCGAACATTTTTGTTATATACTCCTTAGACATAGCACAGTGAGGGTGAACTAAAAAAAATTGTGCCACTTTCATGATTTTATTTATGTTCATACATTTCTACAAGAAATGTAGAGAAAAGTGTTTGGTTTAATGGAAAAAATAAGATCTGAAGGGGTAGTAGATTTTATATGTTATAACATTATTCACCCATTCCCCTCTCATGGTATTTATCCTCATTGGTATAACAAAAATCAATAATACAAATAATCATAACCCATTAAAATGAAAACTATTTATTGAATCTATGAAGCATATCCAATGTAGAGTATATATAAAATAATTGGTTAATTGAATTTTTTGAAGGGAAATATCATATAGATATCATTAAAAAATTCTTTTTGAAAATATCATCATTATTTTGAAAATAACATTTTAAAACAAAAAAACATATTGAAAATTTTATTTTCTAACAAATAAGTTCTAAAATAAATGAATTTCCATAAAACTAGAGGAAAAATATCCATAATATTTTAAACATGAAAATTATTCTTCAATGAAATCATGGTCATGTAAATGGGTAATTCTATATAATTTTTACATGTTAAAATGAATATTACTTTATCACTAAAAATATATTAGAAAAGTTCCTTGTTCCGAAAAAAAACAATAATAATCCATTGAATTTTTTTTCAACGAAAATTCATTAAAAATAAATTTTAGTAAATCATTCCAAAATAGTATGTAGCATTTTATTTATAAATTTTGAGAAAATATTTGATTAGAAAGAAAAAAGTTTAACAAAATAGAGAAATAAAGTATAATTTTCTTATAAAACATTTTATAAATTATTTTATGTTCTAACTAGGTGGAAATGGTATTATTAAATTTCTAATATAATATTTACCAATATAATAAGAAAATTTATTTTTTTTATTAAGAGATGAAATTGATAATTTATTTCATGTGATATTCTAGAATTAAGAATATTGTTAATAAAGATATTTCCAAATAAACGTTATAATGATAAAAATGTTGAAGTATGAATTTATAAATTATTCGATTATGTTTATAAAATAAAAATAAACATGAAACAACTATAAATAAAACATTAGATAATAAAATTGAATTATACACATCGTCTTATATTAAGAATAATAATTAATAATAATATAACCCAATGAAATGAAATTGAGTAATGAAATTCTTTACGGCATGTTAATTTTAAATTCTAATCCACATAGATGAAATAATTTAATTTAAAAATAAAAATATCATTAATTGTTAAAATATATTGATATAACATGAAACATTCCTCTTATATATCCCATTTAAAATAAATTAGGTGTATAACATTAAAGTATGACTCAATGAAAAGTAATTGAGGTGAACTCCCTAACCTCACACTTCCTTTTAGTTGATCATGATTTAAATTAATTTATATTGTATTTAACCATGTTACTAAATTATTTAAAAACCATATTAAGTTTTAGAGTATCATATATGTGTTTTGAAAACAACTTATCAACGATTTTCAAATAGTCATTCACCAATGTTTCGGTTTTGAATGTTATTTTGCAGATTTTCTTAAGAGTTCTTCATCATGGGAGAACCCGTTTTATCATGTATTGTATAGTTACATAATCTCAAAGAAAATAATAATGATATAATTATAATATTTTTTTAATATATTAACCTCTTAATACCAATAATGAAATATGTTTATGAAAAATAATGTATGTTTTGATCCGGGGGATGGTATGTCATCTGCAC
Organism: Viscum album; assembly: GCA_963277665.1. Lineage (NCBI taxonomy): Eukaryota > Viridiplantae > Streptophyta > Magnoliopsida > Santalales > Viscaceae > Viscum > Viscum album. Next base: position 471,675,191 of record OY728155.1, read on the forward strand.
TCAAGAGTAATGCTTCCATTTTCAATGATTATTATATAAAATAGGTAATTAATATTTTATTTTTAAATACTTATATTAAAATAATAAATAATATATTATATACATATATATATCATCCCTCTAGAGGGTTTATGAATACAAAGTCACATCCTTTTGGGAAGGTGGAATTGCACACACACAGGAACGACCTTATCGACATTAAGTCAGAGAAAATGTATGAAATAAATTGATATATAACCATTATAGACTGAAAAAGATTAAAAGAATACGTAATTATTTAATTTATATAACACATAATATTTAACTATATACTTTTCAATTTATAGGAAACAAATTGTGAAAGAAGAGGTTCATTGCTTTGCGAGCCGGTATTCCATCATATACATGAGTGACGTTATTGTACCCCCTACGGAATGTAAGGTAATAATTTTTATACAATATATTGAAAATATAGGTATATTTATGCTATAAGAATCATATATACACTTTTTATTCATTATAATACAAAACTGTTCAAGGTGATAGTGGAAGAATGAATGGAATTAGTTCACGAGGTGGTAGTATTTCATACGCATGAATTTCGATTTTGTAACCCATTTTATGGAATTATGAATGATTGAATGGAATTAACTTCTTAAAAAAACAAATTATAATATGGATGGAATTTATTTTGTTCTATCATCAAGGTTTTTTAATAATTGAATTATGTGGAGGAATAAATATAATAAAATCACATATTGAATAAAATTACCACTTTTTCCGGTATCCTATTTATGATTTCCCCAAATCCACACATAGATATATTTATACCAAAAATGTAATCTAGGATGAAATTATGGATATTTAAAGTTATTATTAATGGTGTTGGCTAAAAAAATTATTCCTAAGGATGTAATAATACGAGAGAGGGTTTGGACTTTTATAGGTGATCCAAGTGACAAACAAGAGATATATTGAATAGTTTCAATCGTACCAACATTTATAACATTCCAAAAGCCATAAAAATTAATCATTATTGATCTTATAAATAAAAAGGTGGAAATATGGCCATAAAATGAGTATAGGATATGTTTGTAGGTCATTTTTAATCCATATATTCTTAGTAGAACCCCACGGTTAATCCAGTTTTACCTTAATCAAGATAATTATTTTATTCAATATTCACTCTTAATTTTAGTGAAAAGTTATTTTAATTTATTAAAATATATATATAATTATGAATAAAAATACCGATATTTTTTTAAAATTCAATTTAAAAAATTTAAAAAATATAACATAAACTTAATCACGTAGATGTGGACGAAAAGGGGGTTTTCAATGTAAAAATTTTCAATAGTTTATAACTTTTTATATCCATATCAAATTTTATAATTATTACAGTGGAATAAATAACATTAGTTGATATATTATTTAACTAATTTATCATAATACTTAATAAAATATAATTTTTCATTTAAACTAATTTAAATGAAAGGGAAATTTTATATTAAAATTCCATATTATTACTATTCATTTTAGAATTAAACTTTTTTGTAAATGAAACAAACAATTGACCATATGATGATTTTGCTAATAAGATTTAAAAGATGAGGATTATTTATTCAGATAAATTTTTTAAATGAAGTAAAAATTAATTTAAAATTATGTGATCATAGTGAAACAAATCCATCTTTAAAAAATCTAATGTTTAGAAAATATTTCATTCCTCTTAAGGATTATTATTTTATTAAAAATCAAATAGATCATACATGATTCCCATATTAAATTTCAATATAATAATTAAAACATATTGTTTTATAGAATTTCAATATTCACAATGGAATATTATTTCATATCATTAATAGTAAACTTCAGGTATTTCTACCAAAGGAAAAAAATAGTGTGAGCTCGAATGATCAGTAAGGGATACATACAGCTGAGTCAATCTAAAACAAATTATGAATAATAAATAAGGTAAGTTAAATAATAGAATAATCATTCCATTTAATCAATATCGAGGACATCATAATTTGGTAATTCCCAAATATTATTTCCATTTAATCAATAACATTGAAATACTAATTAGAGAAGTTCCAAATATTATGGAAATGTATATAACGTAAAACATATCTCATTTGATCAAAAATTGATAATAAATGAATCTAGGTATTAATTGTAATGACCAAAAGAATAATCAATGAAAATTACATTCTTATAATTATGTCATATAGTATAATCACATGATATCACAACAAAATGAACTACAATGTACTATGTGACCTTTAAACATAATATTGTTTCTACTTTGATTTGAATTTCAAAAATATGAAATTGATTTTTTTGATCAGTTAGATATTTGGAGTGAGATAAGTTAAAATAATTTTTATTGAGTAGTAACATACCCTTATAAATAATAATATTAACCTTATATATAGTAATACTATCCTTATAAATAGTAAATTGTCCATATAAATAATTACCCATACCAATGAATGTATAAAAACAATTATCCATCATATAAGTGAAAATATGATATTATCATAGTTTTAGTATTTTTAAGAGTCATGTTCATTTAATTATAATTTTAGGATTAAATTAATAAATTAAAATAAAATTTATTTTTAAAAATGAATTCATAAATAAGTATTTTTATTACTTATCATTACATGATTTTTTAAGAGACCATAATTAATTTTTCAAAGTGTTAGAAAAGAAGTTTTAATTTTAAAATTTTTATTTATCAAGTAAATTTTGATTTTATTTAAAATTTAAATATCTCATATATAGAAAAAAATATTCCAAAAATAGATTTTATTTTTGAATTTTAAACATCAAAAATTTTAGGGTGATGTTTTGGGATTTTTCTAAAATTCATGGATTTTTGATGAAAATGAAAATATGATAGTTTATGATAAATGATAATACCTAAATTTCAACATCATTCATGAGTAATGGATGATTTAAATGGCCATTGGATCTATATTAAAATAAATTATTACTTTTTTGGTAATAATAATCATTACTATTCCTTTTCTTGAGTAAAATAATAAAATAATGAATAAAATATTGGGAAACCCCTCCTCGCCCCTAAAATAAATACTGCCCTCTTTACCTATTCACTTCACCTCTCTCAATCCTTGTACCTTGTCTAAATTCTACTTAACTCTCAATATAGTATCCTCTACCACATCAACTATCCCTTGTTCTTTTCAAAAGACCAAATCCTCACTCCTAAAGACCTTCTCAGATAAGATATATATAAGATGTAAATTCCACTTTTCATTTCATTTATTTTCATTAAATTTCCCTTAATTTCATATTCATTCCTCACCTTCTTTTATCCAACTGTAATAATAACTATTGAAACATAAATTTACTGTAATTTTGTTTTTTTAATTGAATAATTCATAATCATCTCTTCTTTTCCCTCCGTTTATTCTAAAAATGAAAGCACCATTAACGATATGTTATTTTCTCACATTCAAGGTTGATTGGTTTTCAATTTCTATTATTGTCTTCAATTGTGGTCATGAAATATTTTTGATGGATAATCCAGAATATAATATATTTATTATATCTAATATAATGTTATGTATTCTTTTTTATAAAAAATATTAATTTATAACGGAAAATGTTAGTGACATGATCAAAAACCACCAATTTTCCAAAACAGTTATCATTAATTTTTTATATAGTGATTCATATTAATAGAAAACGACCAAAAAAATTTTATAACCCCTTTATCTACAGTATGTTCAGTAATAACATATAACTTCAATTCTAGACATCCATTACCATCTTACATGTTTATCATTACATGTACATAGGTAAACCATTCATGAAAACCAAGGAAACAAACAATAAAATTGAACTTTATATCCGATCAAAAAAATCCAGAATGAACTTACTAAGGTTATAATAAAAATATAACATAAATAATAGGTTGTGGAAATATTAAATGATGTATTTAAATTGTTTATCCAGAAAACATAGACTGCGTTAAGAACCCCATCACATTTAAGGTATGTGATGCTACCTGAACCTTGTTTATTCATTTGGGTTGTTCTATATTTATTTTTACCCAAATGAGACTGTATTTACATTTAATGTGAATATTCTAAATGATGGGTATATGATTCAGTGTCATGTATAAATATCCATTTATCCTAATAATTCATGGATATAGATGTTTTTCATTGCCTTATCCTCAATACTTCTTGATAAGAAAACCTGTTTTAAGGGATCATTCCAAATTCTTAATGGATTTCAGGAGAACTGTGTCATCTATTTTAAGCCACCATTTTTTTTATAAAATTTGAATTTTTATTTTGTAAACCGTATTGGTTCACTTCTACTTTATATAAAATAACATGACCTTTTATAATTTAATATTCTTTATTACTTTATTTAAAATTGCAATAAATGTTTTAATAATAAAGTCTCATAAATAATCATTTTTACAAGTCGTTATTTCTATTTGAAATCACATATCATGATACATAATATTATTAATTATGAATTCCCATGATGATTTATGTCAAGGTAAATTTTATGATATTCCCATTGGTAACACATTATGATATGATTATGACACATATTCCTTTCTACGGTTCTCGTAATGCTTATGTATTATTTATTATGGATGATTCGGAATGTGAAAAGAATATTCATGAACATGTTTTTATGGGTGGGAACATATATTTCTCCAATGAATTTGGTAATTTATAGTCTCATGAGAAGTTATTTTCAAGGACTTAGGTTGTTATCCTTTAACTGTGTTACCATGTGCAACAGTCTTGGTGGTTAACCTTGACTTGTGCTCCACTATGTGCAATAAGCCTAGGATCATTCTAATGTCATGTTTTATGATGATGAAAAGGTAATATTATTCATTTTTTATATGACCCAATGGTTTATATGTTTTGATACCTTATGTTATATGCCTTTTTATATCATTATTTTATTCCTTCTAACCATTACACTAATGCTTTATTTTTATATTTATTCCCTAACAAGGCATATTATCTCATCCCTTTTTCCATTTTATCCCTAGGATAACCTACGAAAAAATAAGTGTACATTGGATGTTAGGAGACTAATATGAAGATTAAATAATGAATGGTTTCATTTAGTTCTTTGGTTTCAATTTTATGTACATATTATTCGAAGACTCTAGACTTCATGATCATTGGCATATATTCTGATTTATAAGTATACTTAAAACAATTAATTGTTATTTATAAAAGACTACGGTCACTATATTATATAATTGTAAAATTATCTTGAATAATATTAACACAAAATGTAAAAATTTATTATTATTGGATTTCATGTCTCAGGAACATGATACATATACCATCAAGACCATTCAAAAGAATATTTAAACTACTAGTAAAATCCCATTTCATGGTAGATTATAAATATGTTGCATAAGATAGATCGATGCATGAAAAGGTTATATAATATCACGCCTTAGCCATCACTACAGGTCCAAAGAATATGGTACATCACAACCTGATACCTTTTAATTATTATTATTTTTTGGTCTTTCCTTTTATCTATGGATTTATTGATTTTTTTAAAAAATGGATTTTTTGAAGATAGAATAAAGAACATAGATTCAAAATGGATTAGCGAAATATCGGGTTAGTGTAGAGAAACCCATGTGGCCCATGAAAATGGAAATAATTATGGTACAAATATTGTTTCATGGGTGTGAAACACTCCATGTAAACCATGCATCCCACATTTTTTCAAAGACATAGTTTTAGCATGGTTGGAAGATGGTCTATCTGATCATACAACAACTCTGTGCAAGCCTCATATTATTTAATATAACTAAATAAATTAACAACTAATGAAAATAGGTAAATATATTTATTATTATTATTATTATTATTAATATTTACTCTTCTATTAAAATTTTAATATTATGAAAACTTTAAACATTATAAAACACCCAATGGGGTTATCATCTTCTGCTACCATAACCTCATAAACATGCAACCCCCTACCCCCTACTTCACTCAACCCATGCCCAAAGGGTCTCCCTCATGCTCTAATATCTCCACCACTCCCTAGGTTCTTGAATGAATCCTCTCATGATTTATGGTTAAATATTCTCTACTGACTCCCTCTTTTCATCCTCTTCCTTTTCTTCCTCTATTTCATGGTTTCTTCCTGTTAACATTGATTTTTTCCAAGATATAGGTTAAAACTATCCTGAAATTGTTTTTTTCATGTTTGTTTCATGGTTATTAGGGTCCATTAAGTTCAATGAAGGATCTTTATATCCAAAAATTTCAAATGATGTGAATTTACCATCAATTTCAGATAGTTTTTAGGCATTTCTGATTCAGTGGTCCGATTTTAAATACATATTTTATAATTTTTAGTATTTTTATTTTATTTAAGGTATATTGTGTCTTATTTAAGGCTACAGAAACATGTATAAATAGGATAGAAAAAATATATAAATATATATATCCTCTTTGAACATATTTCATCATGTAATGGGTTGTGACACTCCGAAACTATTTTATGTGTAATAATAATATTGTATGGTTTTACTTTGTTTAATTTTTAGGCTATTTAAACAATGTTTTCAAAATAAAAACTATGCATGTTTTATTTATATAAAAACTAAAACGATTACATTTCATCAATGCCAAAGGACCATATATAACCTAAGAATCTAATGGAAAATCTGAGCAGCACCCCAGGGAGACATCCTAGCACCACATTGAAAGTAATTAGGTAGCACACATCCTTTGGACCGAAAGTAGTGATGAATGTAATCTCTGGGAGAGGGTAACATGTGCTTAGTAGTAGAGGTATGTGGGGAACCATATTTTTTACCTCGGTTTTTGACGCTAGAACACCCTAATCAGCTTTTTCTAATGTCTTAATGTTAATCCGACCATTTCCTCCTTTTGGTGACTGTTGATTCTATAGTGGCTATAAGTCCATATAGCCATTTGATATTCATGTTATTTTATTAAATAAATATTTACAACTGATTTATGTATGAATTAAAGTAGTATATTTTAACCAGTTGGGTAATTAACACCTTATTAGATTTTAAAAGAATAATTTATTAAAGTCTAAAATTGATTTGAAATCATAACCCTTGTTTTAAAAAAATAGAAAGATATGTACACATTGGCTACTTCTTGGTTTTTTCTAGAAATAAATAGGTTTTTGAGTTTTAAATCATACTTTATGATAGTGAAATTGATTATTATAGTTGTGTTTAGTATTTTATCTATACTTAGTGAATTATGTATTAAAGTATTTCAAATATTTAGAATATTAAATTTAGTTATTTTCATCCTTGAATGAATAAAAACAGGTTTTTAATTAAAGTTTTTTTTATTTTAAAAATAATACTCGTATTGGATTTATTTTCTGACATATTAAACATTGATTTTGAGATTTTGAACCATGATGTATTTTAATATCAAATGTTTATAAAATAATGAAGATATTGGTTTTTATGACTTTTTTAAACCATAACAGATAATTTATATTCTCTATTTTTAATACCCATTTATATATATAAACCAATTCATTTTTTTTAATAAAAAATGAATTTTACTTTTCAAAAGGTTATGTGTGTTCCCCAACCAACTTAGGGAGACCTAGAAGGGTAGTCCACTCATGGTCTAGTGGGAATCCCACTCAGATCCCCTATGCCATAGACCTAGGGTGGTGGAAACATGGTGCATGATAATTCACACGTGAAGGAATGAATAATAACCCCCTAAGTGTGCACAGGAATGGGAACATGTGTTTGTCAGAATGCGCCACCATGCGGGGAGACAAGGTGGTAGGGGTTGGTGCTGAAGTGTGCCTGCAGAGATAGGTACGGACCTGTACTAGGAGGGGGAGTGGGATTTATGAGCATAGTATGAGAGATTTGGTATTATAAATCTTGTCCTGAAGTAGTTTCGTTTCGATGTGGGATGAAATTTTTTAGCTTAATTCAAATCTGGACAATTTGATCTCGCAGGGTGGGATCTGGACAGTTTGATCAGTTCGGCCTTTGATTCGCCACAACCATGGTATTAATGCCACATTTCATTGGACCATCCAAATGTGAACACGGTTATTCCCATACCTCAAATTATTTTTAAAATCCATCTTCTTCCTGAGCCATCAGATCTGGACATGGTAAACTCACAGCTGTCAAACCCTTTTAAAACCCTGCAGACGTACCTCAGCCACTAGATCAAATCACAGGGAATCCTGGGTGTCCATTCATTTCCACACCTATCATATATCACCTTCTTCACCCTCCCACATCACCAAACACTATTAGGATTCTAACCCTACTCTCCTACTCATCCTTGCTTTTGACACTACATTTTATCACTCGCGGCCCCTCCCCTCTTCTTTTTCATAGACCCGTCACATTTGGTTTACTTTAAAATCGAATATTATTTTTCTTCCATGAATTATTCTCATAACATATATATATATATACAATCCTACACCTTATTATTGGCTATTTCATTTAAGCATGCATTGAATGGAGTGTTTTTTTCTCCTAATTAAGTCTCTTACAGAGTCTTTATTTTGTTTTTTATGTCAAAAACGTTTTTAAAAAAAGTATATTTATATTTAATATAAACACATTATTTCACCTACAAAACCAATGGGTTCTCTAATCCCAATTCATCTCCAATATATTCCTGACTCCAACCAGCCTTTATAGTCCAGGTAAGGGTTTTATGTTTTCCTTGTGTATGATTTTACTATATATATATAAAGTATATTAATATAAACATATATATGTTTGATCATAAAACATAATGGTTATATGGGATGTTTTTGAAATAATAGAAATAGTTTTTGAATGATGTATATCATATTGAAATCATGTATGGTTTTTTATGTTTTTCTTTGTGTTTCGATTGTACAAAGGTTATGTATATATATACTGTTGTTCTTAAAATCTACTGATATTGTTGGATGATTTTTTAAAAACAAAATCTAGGTTTTAAATGTTGTTATTGTCCTGCAAGTCATTAAAGGGTCTTATGTTTCTTTTAAAGAAATTATCTTTAGTACATATATAAATATATGAATATATATGATCTTAATAAAACCATACTGGTTTCATTTCTTTAAGGAAGAAGAACTTCTACTTTAATTACATTCATAATGAATATGAATCATTCTAGGTTTTGTGGTGTTTTGGGTTGATGAAATTATAAATATGTATGAATTCATAAATATATATATAGGTATTTATTTATAAAACAAAAACATTGGTTTTACATAATAACTTTCAAACATTGAATCTTTGGATTAAATTATGTCATTATTAAACTAAAATTCTGTATTGGATTTTTATGTTTTTATGAAGAACCATTATGTACATATGGTTATATATATGTGTGTGTGTGAAGGGTTGATAAAAATATATAATAATTGATTTGAAGAGTGAATGGTTTTTAAGGAAGAATTTAGAATTATTTTATCAATACCAACCCTTGGTAATCACTTTATGCATATATGGGTTACACAATTATTTTAATAAGTTTAAATGTTATTTGATAATCTAGTAGGTTGTGTGGTTGATTTTCATGCTTTCAAATATATAACATTCGGTTAAATAGTTGTAAGTTCCCCGGTGTTATGCTATATATTCATGGAAAGGGTGTTTAGACAAATATGCAATGAATACCTCACATGAAATATTTTGTTTACATTTAAAATGATTATGTTTTCAACCCATGATGAAATTTTCACTATTTATGTTTTTGTATATTTATTTTTATTATTTACTCCATTTTTCATTTTCATTTATCAGTGCATGATTATTTCTTGAATTATATCTATATTAATGACATAGTCATTTATTTTAATGCAATGAATGTTTAATACCATGGAACTAGGGTTTTTTTAAAATTATTCTTTTTTGTGATAAATCAAACTACTTTTTATTTTTTTTATCCCTTATTATAATTTATGAAATAATAATTTTATTATTCTATGTGGTATCATACACATTGAATAAGAGACAGAATTTAATTATTCACTGTGTTATGGGAGACTTTGAATAAAATAAAGAATTTAATAAATCAAAATGAAACGAGACACTTTTATTTAAAGAAATTTAGACTTATGAGGAATTCATTGGACATATAATGTGACAGGAGGGGCCCGCTATAACCCCTTGATTCTTCAGTACATCTCATGAGAAAAATAGATTTGGAAATGGCTACGGTATTTCCCAATATTATATATGGTTTTCACCGAGGCCTTAGTCATTTTTAGATGTTGTGGCCGAGGCATTGACAAAATGTTTCAGAATGTCTAGCATATGCACTTTCCTCTTTATCCTTATATTATTTAATTAACTATGTAAATATTCAACTAGTACAATTTACATGGTTAAGATCCTTACTTATGTGAATCAAGAAAAGTAAATGAACATAGAATAATTTTATTCTATACTCAGATATTTATGTATCAATTTGTGATTAATAGATAGCAAGGAAAGTAATTAATGTTATCATTTTATGTGTATCTCTGATTATGTATTACTTTCATTTTTAAATTGTATACATTCACTTTTTCTTGCCACACATAGTATAGTTATAATAAATCATGATTTATATGTTTTACACAATATATTTTGTATAAGAAAGATTATGATTGTAACATGTATTATTGTAGCCCTGTTAATGTTCCATAAAATGTACACTGGTAATTCTTTGTAAAACTATTCTATTATGCATCATGTATTGTAGAGCTCATTAAGAAAATTTTTTATGAATATTTTTAGGGGTTGTTTTAAAAGTATTTACATTAAATATTAATTCACATTAAAACACCCTTACTAGGCATTCTTATGCTCACCCTACATTTCAATTTATATATTACATGTTTTTCAGATTTGAGTCACAATTTTTGGTGGTAGCTTTGTTGTGTATTTTATGTATTTTATTTGAAGGATTTTAATATTATTATTTGGTTTTACAGAACAGAAAAATAAAATATCCTCTATACTAGAACATGATGTGTAATTTATCAGCATTAATGTTTATAAAAAAATTATTATACACCATGTTTTATTAAACGAACCAGCTCTGGGGTAGTCAGGGGCTTGGGCGTGACATGGGTAATAAGTTTGTATGGTCAAAGGGTATATATATATATATATATCATTCTATGTGTTTTAAGGTGTATATTTTTGTAATAGTGAAGTGGGTTCAGGTTTCCATCTTAATAATCAATGTGTTTTGTGGTAGGTTCCATATCTCCAAGAATTTAACATGAATTAATTTATTTCATGAGTGTTTTCAAAGTGTACTATTAATATAGCATAGTATATATTATCTATATAGAATGGTGGTGATAGTTGTTATTGGACATTCCATTTTTTCAGGTTTTCCTCTATGTTTGGACTTGTCTACTATTTATATAAATATGCTCTCTTGCTAGTTTAGGAATACTCAAAAATATTAATTCTTAAATACTATTTACATGGAGATAGGTATTTTCTTTGATGATTTTCAATGTGTAAATAGTTCTAAAGTAGTTTTTCCCTAATGGTAGTGTTTATTGATGTTTGTTGGCCTGAATATACTTACTTGAAAGAATGTCGGTACATGTGAGGTTTTATAAAAGGGGAACTTAAATGTTTTGGTAAATTTAGAGGAGCACTTGTGAAACCTAGGTACCTAATTGAGTAGTCTAGGACACAGACACTATGTATGTCCCAACCAACCTACCTAGATTATGCTACAACACTAGGTACAATACATATTATATGGATTTATTAACACAAGGAGGATATGGACCTTCAAATTCAGGGATGATAATTGAGTGTTTGATAATCCAATGATATGAATAACCATAGCTATATTGATTATTCATATGGTTCTTAATCTATTTACCATTATTTTTCACATCACTATTTCAAAATTATATTCTATCTATTTTCATATATTTTAACGTATTTCTTCCTAAAATTCCATATTTATTTTGTTTTCCATCATAAAGATCCTCTTTTTTATTATTTTTATTTCATAATGTTTTCATTAAAATGTTTTCAATGCATAGATTATAGTTTTTAAAATTTAATCGCAGGTGGTTTTTTTTTTGAAAAACAAATGTTTATTTAATTTTTTCCTTACAAGAGAAAAAAACCTATTTTATATATCATACATTCAAATCTGCATGAATTTAATTTTCTTTTAATGTTAAGTAATATGGATTGGTTTATTCCATAATGACTATAATGTTTTAACACTGACAAATATATGATTTTTTATTGTTTTTGTGAACAATCCAACTTTGACTAAGTCACCATGGAGTGAAATTGGTTTAAACGTTGGTGGTTACCTAATGATTTATGTAGATATATGTATTATTTCATTTCATTTCATTTATAGTGCATGTTTTTATTTTTCGAGTTTTTATTTATTTATTTATCTATTATTAATGGGATAAATCATAACTAATTGAGTTGTCGTTGTTTCCCCGTACTAGTTTCCATACCAGGATTATCAGGAACACATCTCGAGGCTTGTAAGAGGATGGAATGGGTGATCATTTTAGGAATAACCAAGGTTGGATCATGAATAAATGATATCAAAGTAATTATTCCATGATAATTTGGAATGATTGATAGTTCTAACGAAGTGTTTTTGGAATTCAAGTGGTCAGTCATGGGTATCTTCATGATCAAAAACTATTTAGAAGGGAAAGTAAACATTTAGTGTCATTTGGGGTAGTCTTTCCTCAAAACCAGATATTGTCTATTGAGTATTTTTTAGGTCATTAGTTTTTTATCTGTTCTAGTTGGGTTTGATGATTTTTTTAATAATAGTGAGATTAAAAGGGTTCATGGTTATTACGCATTTTTTGGAAAACCATGTGAAGACCATGCATGTATCCACGTCAATTATATTTAAGTTAAAAATTCAATATTTACATTAATTATGTATCGCGTTTGGGGGGAGTTTGTGATAGTTTAAAGTAATTTTGGAATGATTATGTGGATTTTCTATAGGAGCATGGTTTGAGCACTCTTTCTAAAAAGCATGAAACATATCTATTAAACCATGAAAAGGGAAACAAAGGGATCTACATAAACACATGGTTTAGAATATGATTTTTCAAAAACAAGAGACCACCCAAGAGAATGTATGTTTTTGTTTTAGAAGGATTAGGTATAATTATTGAACTGTTTTCATATCATTGCTCCTTAAACATAAACGGGTCAAATATCATTCAAATAATTGGAGATCTAACAATGTTTTTATCATTAGTCACTCTTATTCTTCCAATATGACACCAACTCAGAATATACTATTCTGAGAGCCTGTGAATACAATTCTTCTTGACCAGTGAGAAAATAGTTGGTTTTTTATGGTTCATTGAATCCTTGCATCCTTGGAATGTTCCAATTATTTTTTTCCTCCTTAATTTTCATCTTCTTTTCTATCATGGATTCATAGATCTAATATATTGGGGATATATCCATGGTCTTTGATTCCAATCGTGATGATATAGGTATGACATGATGTGAAATTAAAATATTGATGTCAAGATTTTCGAGTTTCAACACTGTTTTGTTAAAGAATTAATGACATTAATCATTTTCACCATATATTCCTAGTTATGAGGAATCACACTCCACTCATTAAGGTATAAAATTATGTCTTGGATTAAAAAATTATTAATATTATTAAATTTAATGTCAAATTTTTGTTTAAATTATTGTAGATACCTACATTAGGGGTGGTTTGTAAAATTAAAGGATTTTGGGGAATTTGATTACTTAAATGATTATGAAATATTTATTTGTTTGTAATCATGAAAAATATGTCTGGAAATATTTTAAATAAAATTATAATTTTTGTAAAAATGTTTTGAAAATTTTCTTTTGGAATGGGCTTTAGGAATAATGGTTAGTGTGTGGTCATGTGAAATAGGATGAATATGATTATAACATTCCCCCATAAAATTTTAGATGGATATAAGAATGAAATTTCCCCCATATAAAATGGTTCACCAAATATTGACACAGTGAATTGATGATCCACCCCTTGTGAGTATAGAGAGGTTTACGGCTGAAAACATGGAAGGATGTGTGGATGTTTGTAATGTAATGGGTTCTTATAAATTATAATTTGTGATTAATTTAAATGGAATATTTTTGTTTCTCATCAGGATTATTATTTTTGTTTTGAAATCCATTTTTTGATGAAATTGATTTTCTTAGAAAGGAATTATATTTGATATAACTTTTTTAATTGTTTTATATAAATTTCATTATATAAATGTGATAACTTATTCAATCCTAATGGAATGAGTGGGGATTATATTTGGTGAAAACATTATGAGTTTCATTACTCACTCTGATATTGGGAAGCATGGTGTGTTTGAAGTTATTATTTATTAAGACATTTGTAGAGAAAAGACCTCAGATTTATTTATTGATTCCTCATGATAATGATACATGGATAGTATAGTGGAAACATAAATTATTTCAGGAGTTTTTGAGTTGGTTTCATTTTAATGATTGAGTTTTTTATGTATTATTATAATTTATTCTATGGCATTGGTTTTGGTTTACACTTTGTAATTTGGTATGGGTTTTTGCTGTTGTGGTTCTTTTTGAGTAGAATACATTTTGATCAAACATAATTAAGCTGTTGTTTGTTTATGGAGTATATGGTTTCGTTGTTTTAATTTCTAATGTAAAATCATCCCCCAACAATTAATGAATCCCATGACATTTATTTTGAACCTTTGGGGTCTTACGGAAGTCACCTAGAGTCATGTAATGTCCTGCCACCTTCTCATGAAAATCTTTTGGGGGTGGGACATTATGAGTTCTAAAGGTTGTTTGATCCTTTAGTATGAGTTCAGTTAGTTTTATAGTTGAAAATTATTCTTTATTAGGCCTTGAGATGGGATGAATTAATAGATATAGGTTCTTTAGAGTGAAAAATGTAGAGATAAAAAGGAATAGATATTCAATTTATATTGAACATCATGTTACTATTGAGCTGTGTAAATATGTGTTTTGATACACTTATAAGAGTGCTACCTTATTTTTTGAGGTGATAACCAATGAGAAGAGAATGATATTCACTTATTTAAATTTCATTCCACTAGGAGTGTGATTTTAATTTTGAGTAATGATTTTTGATTGAGTGTTGAGGTGTTCATGTTTTAGAAGGGTTAAAAATGTTTTCAAATGTGATATTTTAATGTTACCTAATATAGGTATTTTGGAAATGGTTTTATTTTCAAATGAATAGTTGATTTTATAAAAATGGGGTGAATGTGTAAAAATGATGAATTTTCTAATTCCATGTAGTGGTAGTTTTTGTATGGTAACTATGAAATTATTAATCATTTAGTTTATAAAGAGTGTGTCTTATATAATCATTTGGGTTGATAGAAAATAAAACCCAGGTATGAATAGAAGAAACAAACATGATGATGTTGATGATAATTTTCCTTCACATAAGGCAACGGTAAACCAATAGCTAGTTCAAAGCATTGTCCAATATTATTAATCTAAGGATATATTGAATAGAAAGGATTAACCAAGTCATGTGGATCATTCCATTATGTTCCTAATGAATAATCCACCCATCATTTGGGGGGATTCAAAACACAGAAAATAAGTGTTGTGAATAAAGAGGATGAATTGATGCATTGATTTCCTATTCACACTAGCAGAGCTTAAAATAATGTTTGTGATGTACATTATAGAGTACTTTTCACTCATGTGGTGGGATTTTTGCTAGTCTGGATAAATTAGACTAAGGAATTTCATGGGATTCATTTGATGAATAGTTTAAAAAACAATTATATCAGTAGATGTTCAGAAATATAAGTGAAATGGTATTTTTAATCATGAAGAAGTAGAATCACTTGGAAACTAAATATGTAGATAAATTTATGAATTAAATATATATTACATCAAAATAAACTTCTAGTGAACCATTTAAGGAAATATTTTTTTATCAAGGATGAGACAAAAGATTCACTAAAATATTTTCATACACAGTATAATTGAATATATAGAGATAGTCAATCAAGCAATGGTGGTAGAAAAGAAAATCTCTGGAATAATAGGGTATAATTTAGGTTTATTCCTATAGGGAATTTTGATAACTCTAATATTTTAAATAATTAGAAGTGGTAATCCAATTTTCATGGTAGTGGAATGACATAAAATTGTAAGGCTATATCAGTGAATTATCCTCATAATCTTAAGTGAAAGAAACAATGCTTTGGTGTTGATATTTTGATAGAATTAATAGATATTATATATCCCCACATATGGAATTCCACTATTTTGATCATATATGAAATCTTTAACACTATTGTCACGTTTTTTCATGGATGGGTGTTCGGCCAAAATCTTATGTTTCTCAAATTTCATATTCTTTCACAAGGAAATGAAATCTAAATACACCTCATCAATAGAATGTAGTTAGACATTTGTATTAATGTAATACCATGACTCCCCAACAAGTGAAATCTCAATATGGAATCAAATAGAAATCTTAATTCAGTATGCAATTATAGGGTGGTGATAAATTTGGCAAGGATAATAAATATAGACCATCGAAAGTGACAGTTATGATTATATTAAACTATGAAATTATTAAATGTTTGTTTGATATGGGTGAATCCAATTAATTTATTTCTTATGATGTTGTTGTTATTTTGTTTTTTTATGATGAGATTTTTCATTCAATTTTGAAACTTCAAAACACCTCTCAGGAAAATTGAAATTAGGGAAATTATTTGTAAGTCATGTTCAATAATTATTGATTATGCTTTGTTTATAAGGGATTTCTATACTTGAGATGTCTCATTAGGACATAATCCAGGGTATGGATTTGATTACTATGTTCAAATCCCACATAGAATATGTTACCTGAGGGGTTAGTTTTATTACTTGAGCTGGTGTCGAGAATCACATTAGTTGAGATTATAAGGTATTTTCAGGTGAAATAGTCATATTGGATAAATATGATGGAATAATCTCTTAAATGTTTATATATTATAATTTGGAATTAGTTATTTAGATAAAAATAACAGTTTTCTATTTTTTTTATTAGTTTAAAATTGTTTTATGAAATATTTATATAGATTTCCACCCACAATATAAGTGAAAATTATGATTTATATCCTCATATGGACCAATATTATTTATCTTCAGACTTTTCATATTAAACGAAAAATAATTAAAGGAATTTAAATTTTCTGTAGAAGACATTGAAATTAAAGGTTTTATTCAACCTAGTTTTTCTTTGTGGGAAGATTCAGTTTTGTTTGTGTAGAAGTCATATGGAACTCTATGGGTTTGTGTGTATTATCGTAATTTGGACAATGATATGATAATGAATCTTTATCCACCTAAAAACATTGATGATATGTCATATCAGTTTAGAGGAGCCCAGTGGTTTTCTAAAAGTGACATGCGTTTGGGATATCACTAATTGTAGTTTCAAATAGAGGATATTCATAAAACAACATTCAGGTGTAGATATAGACATTACGATTAGGTGGTTATGCATTTTAGACATCATAATGAAATAACCATCTTTATAGAATTTATAAATCATAAATTTCAAAGGTACTTAGATTATTTATCAGTTGTGTTTGTATATGGAATGTACGTGTATTCATGGATATGGTCTGAGCATGAGAGATCAATTGTGATATTGTTGGGATTATATAGGTATTTTTTATGAATTCAATATTATCAATGTGCCACTATTGGATATAAGTGTTTTGTTTCCTCAAACGTACTATCTACAAATGATTTTTTTGTACTGTGAAAATATAGATTATTCTTCCCCATGAAATCCTCAGAATAATTCCTTTTTTGTACATAGTTTTATTATTATGGATGATTGTTACTGATTTTTTGTTCATTAATTTTTTTGACTAGCTTCACCAATGAAATCATCGATAAATAAAAAATTTCTATTCAAACAAAACAAATACTTGTAGAAGAACTTTTTGGAGCTTAATATTTTCCTTACCTTAGTAGTGATATTAAAATTTCTATAACCACGAAGAGGGTATGTAGTTTTTTGATATTTCATGATTATGGATGGGATGCATTCTCATACATGGAGATTATGTTTTTCTTATGTCTCATGACAGCCAAGGGTTCATATGATGAACATCCCAACACATTATTCGTAGTTATCAGATGAAGTATATACATTGAAAAGATGGACACATTATCCATATAGAATGATATTTATGGAGTTTAATGATCATAATAACCTAAAATATGTTTTCTCATGAAATGATATGATTATGAAACAAAGAATATGGATGAAATATCTCTAAATGTATGGGTCTAACATTGTGTATAGGCTATTTAATGTAAATTTTTTTGTACATTCATTATGTATAAAATTGAATGGTTATATGAAAAAATAAGTTTCAGATTATAGGAATTTGATCATTGAGATAGCTGACAAGAACATGGATTTTGAGGAACATGGTAGTTGTGTAGTTTTATTTCATGTTTTTTATTGTATATTTTTTTGGATATTGTTAATGTGGCATTGTCATCTTCTTTAAAATGTCTTTTGATGGTCTCCCATCAAAATAGTAGGGAGACCACAGAGGGATTGAATCTGGATTTGATTTTGATTAATTCTGTTTAGATATTAGATGGTCATAACTATGGATTTTCAGGAATATCATCTTTACTCATACAACCAATGAAGAGGGTGTGTTCACCCTATAATACATAAGATTAATAAATAATTAAAAGAACTATTATTGTAGGTTTTCAATGAAAGAAAAGAGGTTTTTTTCGTAATTATATTACTTACCTATCAACAGTTTAAGGATGAAACCCAGACACCATCTATTATGTTATATTCATTACCTATTTCTGTATCGAAATGGGAGTAGATATCCTTGAATGTTGTGATAGGTCTCCCATGGAAAAGTTAGAAAAATGATGAAATATGGGTGATATTAGATTGGCTAACAATGTCACCTCATTACATCAATATTCTTGAATCTCATATGGTGGTGATAATGTAGGAAATTTATATCTATGAATTGGAATAGAGAAGATTCAAAACATTTTAGATGGTATCAGACATAGAATCATGGTTTACATATCTTTTCATGAAATCCTACATCAATACTTTAGAACTCTATAGACTAGGAGTACAAAGTATTCTCCTAAAACATATGCACTATTTGAAAGGATGATAAAAAATTTGAAGGCCAGGTTTGGTCTTGTATAATGAATTTTGGTTGTTCGCAGGAACATCACATACCATTATTCGAGTTCTCATATAGCAATAATTACCTGGCCTTCGTATATGTGGATCATTTTGAAGCATTGTATGGGATTATTTTTTCATTATCCACTTTAAATGGTGGGAAAGGTGATAGTTCACTGGTTATACCATACCTTATCTAAGATATAATGGAGACGATTAATTTTATAACTCATTGATTGAATATGATTTTGAGTTGTCATAAATAATAGGCAGATCATCATTGATGGTCGTTTTTATTTGAGGTGACTAATCAAGCATTCCTGAGAATATTTCTATGGCTCAGGGAATATAGTTTTGGGAAGAAGGGAAAGTAATATCCTCGATACATAGGCCATTTTGGGATACATAGATGGGTTGGTGTGGTGGAATATAAGTTATCATTTTTTACCATAGTTTAATTAAATTCATATTGTGTATAATTTATCAATACTAGACATTTTTAGCCTGATCATCACCCAGTGATTTCATAGGATGACATTTACCTATATCTATATACATCATTAGTTCATGTTCCTGTAACTATTATAGATAGGAAGTTGATATTCATTCATGTGAAATGAATAGATATTGTGTAGGTTTATTGGAATCATCACCTATTTAAGGAAATAAAATTTTTAAGGGGAAAACGACTTGGTTGAGCAGTGATATAATTGTATTAAAGAAATTGTGGTTTTAAACATTCCAATTATGGATATGCTAATGTGGGGAGAATAAGAACCTATAGTTTCATGTAAGTAACCCATTATATTTTTATATCATGTATTGAATTTTTTTAGGTATCTTTTGATATATTTTGGAGGAATTTTGAATATATTTATGTTCTTTTCTGGAGGTTCATGGTGTGACCACATTAAGAAGAAATAGAACAGAACCACTAAGAAATTTTCAAAAAGTTAAACAGAGGGGCCTGTTTATGAGCATTTTTAGGTTCATGGTTGCTCAAAGCAATGCACTTAACGTTGATAAAAAGTGGATTTGGGTTAGTGGGATTGTTCATTATTGGCCAAAAAGTTGCCTAACTGTGTTCCATAATCGTGAAAAACTAAAACATAGTTTTGAAAATTTTGGATATAACATAATTTTTCCCTTTAACCCCTCATTTTAACTATAATAAAATTTTATCTAGAATTAATATCATCTGAGTGGCTATAGAGACTATTCATCTAGATCTAAGAGGAATTGCTTCATGTTTCATTGAGTGTCTAATCTCTTATTCCATAGTAAGTTCACATTCTTAGTTGTTTTCCATAGTTTTATTCGCATTCCCTATTATATATTCATAGATAAATTTTATTAGGGATAGATATATTATTTGTGATTCCAGTAATGATGATATATAGTTTAGTATATATTAAATGGAAATATCTATGGTGGTTTAATTGAGTTCTAACTTAGTAGGTTGGATGAATTCATGTCATTATTCATTTTTCCAATATTATCTTGTATATGGATTCAGTCTTGACTACTCTTATTAGAAGATGATGTCTTGGTTTCAAATTCGGTGAGTTTCATAAAATATTTTGTGATTTTATTGTGAATTTTTGTCAAAAACCTTCTTCAGTGATTTTTTGTGAAATTGTGGAATTATTTTGATGTGTGCATTATTGAATGATTTTAAAACGATTAATGGAAAATATTTTTTTAGTTTGATTCTTCGGATACTGTATTTCTAAAATTTTATTAATAAAAATATTGTTTTTTAAATAGATTAGAACATTTTGTTTTGTAATGTTTTTTTAATAATGGTTTTTGGGAGTTCATATTCATTGAGATAGAGAAGGGTATATAGACCACCACATTAAAAGTTTGATGTATAACGGTATGAACATTCCACATAAAAATGATTTCCCAAGTGGAAACCTTGTGAAAGGATGATACACCATTGTGGGTATGGGGTTTTCAATGGTTTCATCCGTGGTTGGATGTGTGGGTGTGTGTATGTGTGAGATGGAATGGTTTCTTCCAAATTTAAATTTTGGAAATGTTTTACAGATATTTTTTGGTTTCTATTTTTGGGAATGGACTTGGATTGGATAACTATTTCGAGGTGAAATTTTTTTAATGAAATTTATTGGCTCTTATGTAAAATGATTTAATTTTTTTATATAAATTTTATTATATAAATGTGATATCATCTTCAATCATAGTTGCATGAGTATATACGTCATTTGGAGAAAACATACAAGGATAAATTAGTTAACCTTTTCCTAAGAACTTTAGTGTATTTATATGTATTGAGTATTAGGACATTAGTGAAGGAAAGGTGTAACATTTCCTTAGATATGCTTTGTGATACATTTTAAAGGATTTTGGAGATTCATCTTGGAGCATGATAGAAGTAACGGAGTAGGTTTCTTTGGATTCATTGAGTTTTTTCAATTTATTCATATTTTTTATACTCTAATATTGGTTTTGATTTTTCCTTTCTACTATTTTATAGTCTGTTTTATTGTTTTTTTAGTTTTTTTTTGATATATTTATTCATGAATAATTTATTTACTATTTGTTTTTTGTATACTTTTTATGGTTGGTTTAGTTTCAAAGGGAAAATCACCCCAACTCTTTGTGAATCCCATGGAATGTATTGATATCCATTGGTGTATTTGGGAGGTCATCTAAGGAAAAGTAATCTCCTACCTCATTCTCAATAAAATGAGGAGGGGTAAGATGGTACAATACAATATCCTCTGCTGATTTCTGATGTGCTCACCCTACTACTGCACAACCTACCAAATAGTGTCGTAATGACATCTGTAATGAATGATCCTTTAAGATTTTGGTATTTTTTATCTAGTATATGGTTTCTCTTATTTATTTGTATTTCTATTAGTTGATTTCAAGGGTATTAATTTTTTATTGTAAAAATTTATTCTATATTATAAATTTATGTTTTCGAAAATGAGAATTATAGGTCATTAGAAAAATAAATGGGTTGCATTGGAAATGAAAATGATTAAAGATTTGGGGAAAAAATATGTAATTTTGGATTTTTTATTTTGAAATGAATGATTCATGGGAGTTTGGAAAATTTTATGTTGAATGAAAATAGAATGATTTGAAACATTATCGTAGTTTTAAATCAGTGATGGATATTTTTTTAATTGAAAATTACTTTTAAGTCCATTGGGATCCCTTTTATTACTCTATCTCACAGAAACTCACCCAAACTTATATATATATATATATATCGAGGTATATATATCTGGTATAAGTATAGTTATTTTAATGTTTGGATGGGTTCTTCAATAGTCTTATGGAAGAATACATGTGGGGTTTCATGGGATACCAATGAAAGATGAAAACACATCGATTCTCATTTTATTCATAAAATTGTTTTTAAAAACAATGATATAAATGATCAATGGTGGGGGTGGTGGGGTGCTTCATTTATTTTGATATTTTCCTTTTCTAAATTTGGATTTGATGTGTTGGATTTTGGATTGTAATGATTTTTGGAGTTAGGTTCATTAGTTTAGATTTAGTTGATGATTTTTTATGTGGTATTTTGATATTGTTTTATGTTTTTTGTTATTTGTTTATTAATAAAAAATGTCTTGGTATGGAGTGGGTGGTCGGTCTGAACAATGAAAAAATGGTCAATTCGGAGTGATTATTATGGATACTAGAATATATTTTGTAATTAGGGTTTCTAAATGAATAGTTTTAGATTGAGAATTGACATCTCCTGCCTATGGGGAAGCATATGCTTCAAGACATCAGCGATCTAGCCATAGGCCTAAAAATGATGATTTTTTTACAGTGTGAAAGTAATTGGGTGAGGTGAATGTGGACCCATATTATTGCATACTACGTGAGAATGGAAATCCTTTTAGTTTTTACATGTATATTTTAACATTATATTTCCAATAATTTTTAAGATATTGGGGGTTACGATTTACACATTTGAACTTTCTAAGTTTGAGGTGCTTTGAATCTCTATTTAAATTCAAATTAAGTTTTTTATTCTTGGAAATTTCCAATGATAATCCCTTGTAGACTATCAATTGTTTTGTTTTTCATATGTTTTATGGCATACATTTGTTTGGGAGATTCCTGGAACTATATAGTAATGTTAATATAACAGATTGGCCCCAGTTTTCATAATGTGGGGGAAGTATTTCAAGTTTATTTGGGTTTTGGGGAATGATTATGGTTTTGGATTGGGATTCAGTGGTATCTCGTAGAATTGCTTCATTCATTTCCAAATTCATTTTCATTGGGGTTCTCTTGTGTTCTCTAATTTAAATTGATCTATTAGTGACATTTAACTAATAATTAGTGTATATCCTTTTTACTAGAATCTCAAGAAAAATACCTTTTTATTATAAGTGACTTTTAAGTGGCTCCTAATCCATCCCTTATTTAAAAAAGGTGTTTGGATTCATGTATATCATCACTTTTAGGAAAATGTCTTTTCTAGTATCATGAGTTTCATTGGTCTAGAAAATGATTACTAACTTGAACACTAAAATGGAGTCATGGACACTATAGGAAAATATTGGGTTCAATCTAGGCTAGTTCAACAGATGTCCTATAATGGTGTGGAGATCACCGAAATGGGTCCTCTTGGTGAACCTAGTGTCCAAGAGTTATTTATAAGGAATTTTACGGTTTCAATCCATCATGACCCCAAACAATGTAGTCTGGATAGCATGTATAATTTATCATGTAATTGATGCTTGTGTGTATCCTGATTAGACAAAGATGTGTTTTTCTAGTGATTTATATTTTTAGGGTTCAGGATTCATCTCTTTTAGGTTATGTGTGGAAATGTGAGTTCCTTATTCTTTTTTGTTTCATTTATTGGATTGAGTTCTTGAAACTCTTTATCTGTGTATTTGGATGTTAATATGGTTCTTTGATAACTATTTTACCATCTTATTTGTACCATGGATTTTTTAACAATTGATCAAAATTATGTTGTTTAGTTCACTTACTTTTTGTTTTTGATGTTTCTATTTAGATTATGGATTTTTCATGTCATGGATAGTTGGGAATTTTTTGGAAATTCTGGCGGTAGAATCTATTATTGGTGGGTATATTTTTAACAACCCAACCCAACATGTTATTTATTTATTTATTTATTTTTGTTTTATTTAGTCAATGGATTTCCCAGGTGTCTTTCTAGATAAATGACAGATTTTTTGTGGACTAATGGTGGAAGATAGTTGGACAAATGTTATGATATACTATGTTCCAAACTAATACAAATTTTGGGTCCTAAACAGTGGAAGTGTTTATGGAACACAATTAGAAGCACAAGTGTGTACCACTCTAGTAAAACCATATAGCCCACATTTACTCCTATATAGAATTGTCTTAGGGTTAGTTCATGGTATGGTAGAATATGAAGCCAAACTTCTTCTTGTCTAGGTTTTTTAAAATATAAAATAAATAAATACAAATAAATATAAATAATTATATGTTTTATTATTATTATTATTATCATCATTAAATATTATATTATTCTTTTTATGACAATATTAGAACAAGAATACTTAAATGGTTTTCATTGACTCCTCCCCCACAACACTCATATGTCAGGCCTCCGGGATTGCTCAAACTAGTCCTAAAGGGGCTCCGATGCTTTCCACTACCACCTCTCCCCTATTGTCTCATGGATGAATTGGCAAATTATTTCTGGTGGGATATTCTATGGTGATTTATTCTTCTCCTCCTCTTCCATTTAATCATATTTTTTCATGTTTTCTCTCTCAACCAAATATGTTTTTGCATGATTTGGTAGAACCCAAACCCAAACATTATGTTTCATTAGTTATTTCCTGGATATAATGGTTTGTCAAGTGGGATTAATGATGGTTTTATCCGTAGTAGTAAAAGATTTTGGTCTCTCTATTGAATTGGGCTAAAATTTATCCTATCATAATTCTTTAGATTAATTTTAATTAGATAATTGATAATTTTTTATCTTATTTTTAGTATCTAGGGTATCTCATAACTCATTGTTATTGGATTTAATAGGTATAAATTGGTACAAACATATAAATATATCCTCACACATATTCCCTCAATGCAAGGAGAATTTGTTAATTTGGTTATAGGGTATATATATTTGTCAAAGTATATATGTTTTTATGCTTTTAGTGGGTGTGGGTTTCCATAATAAAAAATATCATATTTTGAGGTAGTCTCCCCTTGTGAATGACATTAATATGAATTTCTTTATTGCATGAGTGTTTTAAAAGTGTGTTCATAATATTAAATAGTATTTATATGATATTAAAATTGGTGTTGATTCATGGTATTGAACATTAAATTGTTTTTCATGGTTTATTTTTTGTTTTAAAATTTTTATTACATAATAATATATTATTAAAATATTGTTTTAAATTGTACAACATTTTGAATTTTTAAATCTAGGTTCTTAAATAGTTATTCTTATGTAAGGGGAATAGTAATGAAGTTCAGCTTTGTGTGAAATAGTTGATTAATAATTTGTTCCCTTATGGTTTTATTTATATATAGTGATTTCCATGTTATAGTTGATTTAATTAATATGGGGTTTTTGAGGGTTAAATAAAATGTTAATTTCATGTATTGGTAATATTGGAAGAGAACATGGGAACCCTATGTAATTTTGATGGAAGTCATTGACATGTATGATAGGCATGGCCCACCAATTCGAGAAGGATTATGATACGACACTAAATAAATATATAATGATAGGGAATGTATAGATTAAAAATGATATAGTCCATTACACCCTTTTTTATAACTACGATTATTAGGATCCTCGTTTCCCACTAACCCTATCCACTTAGGGGTTTACTTGGGTGTTTTTTATCTTTTAATTTTGTTTTTCATATAACTATTTTAAAATAATATTATGTATAATTTCATTTTTTAACTAGTTTTCTAAACATATTCTATATTTATTATTTTCCATTATGAAGCACCTATTTATAATTTTTCATCTTTTATAAGGAATTAATTGAAAAAAAATCATTATTTGAAAACAATTTGAAAATATAATAAAAAGGTGGTTTTTATAAACATTATTTTCTATTGCATGATTTTCCTAAAAGATTAGAATATTATATTTTTATATATCATACATTAAAAAATAATGAATCATTTCTTTAAATCCTATGAATAAGGTGTAGTTTATTTGGATGTAACTATATATTTTTAATAATAACACCTAAATCTCCATATTTGTTTTTAGCTTTAAGTGGAGCTCTAAGCTCGACCTTATATTTCACGGAGTGAAGTTGGTTCAATGGTTGGTGGTGAAATTCATGGTTACATATATGTATGTTTAATTTTATTCATTTTTGATGGTAGTGATTATTTTTATTATTTACTTTTTATTAATTTATATTTCTATTTTTCATGGGATTAATCAATTCTAACTGAGTTATGTTGGATGCATAACAATAGTTTTCATCTTGATATGATTGAGAATATCACTTGGGTATTGTCATGGGCTGGTTTAGGTTATCGATTTTTGTTCATCCTTGGATGGTTCATGATATAATCCACTATATATCAAGTATTCGAACAAATTAATAGATAATTTTCTTTATAATAAAATATTTGTTAGTAGTAATGAAAAATGATTTATCTAAATTTCCACATATAAATAAATTTCTCTCTATGTATAACATTATATGTTGATTTTATATATGGTTTATGAAATGAACATGTCCATGATAAATAATTTGGATATTTTGGGGATATTTAATTTTTAATGATATTGGGAAGGTGAATAATTCACAGGGTAGTTAATGACTATAGAATAAACCAAGAAAGTCGATGTCAACACTATCCTTGGTCAAAATAATCATAACCCATCCATAATATGAATAATTATATTTTCAATATAACATATCCCTAGTATACTATAAGTAAATTAAAATGATATTCTTATTGATTAAGGTCAGTAACATAAAAACACATTCAAAAACATTATTGAAGAAATTATCCTTTTTATTTTAAAATTCACCTTTTAAAATATAATACGTTTTGAAAATTCATTTCATTGAAAAAAAAAATTAAAAAAATGAATGTCTATAATATTAATAAAACTATTTTCATTAAAAAAATATTTTAATCTTGCAATGTAATATTAAAATAAATAATTGTCATGTAGGTGGGTTATTCTTAACATGACTTACATGTTAAACAGGTAATTCATTTCTCATTGTAAAATGGTTATAAAAATATTGTGTTCATAACTAGATGAGAAGAAAATTTTGAAATTTGTTTTAAATAAGATAACGATGAAAAAATTCATCAGAAACACATTTTGAATGGTAAACATCATTGTTTGGAAATGATTTTAGAAATAATGGGGTTTTATGTAATCAAATTTGGGACCAAAGAGTCAAAAAATGTAAATTAAATTAAAAAATTATCAATTTTATTAATGTACCAAAGAGTGTAAAATTGAACTATTATATGAAAATACCTTGAAAATCAATAATAAATGAAAATGATATATGTTTATTAAAAAATGACAATATCATATCCTTCAACTAAAATTCTAGAATAAAAAATCATGATTAGAATGATCTTGTGATATAAACCATCAAAATAATTATAAGGCTGAAGTGAGAATTAACAAATGATTCCACTGTAGATATCAACTATAAATCTATACAAATAAATTTCAAATACGACATAAGATAAAAAAAATTTATTATCAACACAAGTAATGAATATTGATGGTAATAACAAAATAATATATCCCAATAAAAATAAATTGATATTTAAAATTCCATACAATATAGTAATTTTCAATGAAATTTCACATGGATGAAAAAATAACATTTTTATATAAAATGCACTAAATTTTATATTTGTCATTACATAATATGATCGAGTGGTTTTATATTGTACTTATAAAAGTAATGGATGTATAACATTTAAATCTTCCATAATTAAATGAAATTTAGATGAAATCCCTTACCTCAAATTTTTTTTAGTAGATCATGATTTAATCTCATGTATTATGGTTTTAAACGTGTTATTAATTTATTCCATAACCATATTAATATTAATAATATCATATATTATAATTTTAAAACATCGTATCAGCTATTTTTAATAATCTTTCATTATTTTCATTATTTTATGTATTATATTCCATGTTTTCCCACGCATGTTTATTCTTGAATGATATAGTTCTTATGAATATTATATAGTTCTTTTATCATGAGAATAATAATAATAATGAAATAGTTATAATATTTTTACATCAATTATACATTTAAAACCAATCCTAAAAAATTGTTATGAAAAATGATGTGTGTTATAGGGTATGCATATGGTAGTCCATATGTTTATATGATTAATGTTTTCATATTTAAATAACAATTATGGAAATGACCTAAGTAAATTTTTAACATTAAAAAAGGATGAAACTATTAAAAAACCATATTAATTATTTATATATACTATAAACAAGGTGTGTTGATTAAAATAGAGGCAGGTCACATCATGGATATAGTACAACACATGTACATGAATGGTGATATCTATTTTTAGTGAAAGAAAAGGAAAGAAATATAATTTTATTTTAATAAAAACATTAATATTTCTGTATTATAGTGATTTTCCAATTTATTTTTCATATGATAATTAATTTTTTTCCTTTCCACATTCCATGCAACAGTTTAGTGAAAGCCAACTCACATCACTTTGTGAAGCGGTCGCCTTCCATACACATAGGTGATGTTATCGTTTCCCCTATGTAATGGTAAGTTTTAAAGGTAAATATGACACAATGACAGAAGTGGTATACTTTTGTTATAAATATCGTATATATTTTTTATATCTATCATTGTACTCAACCATGAATAGTGGTAGTGGAAGAATATATGACATCATCTCACGATGTTGTAGCCTACTCTATACATGAACGATTATTTTGTAACCCATTTTATGTTAGTGGATGTGGTTAATGGAAATGACCATATTATAAAAAAAATCCAACTGTATGAAATGTCAGAATATTATATTATCTTTAGGGTTTAAAAATATTTCTTTGAGTTGGATAAAGACAAAAAATAAATACTTTTGTTGAAGAACAGAACCTCTTCTTCGGGTATTCTCATTATGTTTCCAACAAAGCCTTACAATATCACCTTATACCCAACTTAATAATTCTATTATTAAGGGAATAATTATTGGATGTGATTTTTAAAAAATTTTCTAAAAAATGGGTAATCCTTTGTATTAAAGAGGAGGTGAATTTGCATTTAAATGTTGGGTGTGTGGTACAGTGGTAATTTTTTAAAAGATTAAATCATACCCTGCTTTATATCATGAAAAAATACTATAAATCATATAATATCTATCCTAGAATAGATAACAAGAAAATATATCAATAATAGATGTGATTTACAAGTTTTTACCAATTTATTAACCCTTATTGTGTTATTTTTACCCATGGTGTATACATTTTCACCTTAACATTGGTATATAATTTTTACCATCACCACTATAAATTTTTGTCCATACGTATGTTATCATTTTTTGAAATTATAAATTAATATTATTACCAATATAGAATACATTTATCCCAATTCAATTAAAATAAGTTGTAAAATTTATTTTAATATTAATCTCAAAAACATGAGGAGATATCTTGTTTTCAAATTGATAATGAACAAAAGAGTAAAAAAATTTATTTCATTATCCAATGTAATAACTATTATAGTAACCTAAATTGGATAAATGGATCTATAATTAGACTAATTTAATATTAAAAAAAACAAAATTTAAAATTTATCATTATCAATAATGTAAATGAAAAAGAAAATTTGCAATTACAATTTTTTATTTTTTTACTATTCATGGAAAATTAATTTTTTTCAGAGATTTATGAAAAAAACCGTAAATATATATATGTTTTCAAATTAAGGAAATTATTTTTATTTTTTCACTTAAAATATTTAAATAAGGTAAAATTTAAATTTAAATTATTTTTACAAAGCATAACTAAACCATCTATAATATAAATACATTTTTTTGAAAAATATATATTTTTTATAATTGGTAAAACATTTAATATATATCAATATATAACTAACATATATGTGTAGTATATATATTTTTTTACTTTTGTTAATTATATTAATAAAAGTATTTCCAAAATCGAGGTGATTGTTGTGATATTAAATAATAATATTAAGAGTATATTATTTTTTGGTAAAAGTAAATCTTTCTTGTAACACTATCTATAAAAGAAACTATTTGTTGCATGTAAAGACGGTTAAACTCAGTGTTTTTTGAAATATAACCTATCCAATAAATTTTATTCTTTTATATTTTTTTGGTGTTGCGGTATATAGTTCCACTTTTGTTGGTTATGAATAGTAACCGTGGTAAGTATTTACCACCTAGAAAATGGTTAAACAAGCAGAACAAGGTAAAATAATTTGATAAAGAATTGAAATATATCAAAAACTATTCATTTTATCATATTTTTTTGTTTATCCATTCATAAACAATTTTAAACAATATGTAGAACATATTTCAATTTATTAGATTATGATGATTTTTAACTTTAAAGAAAATTATAAATACATAATGTCGGTCTGTTGGTTTTAATTTCAGTTATATGATTTAAATGAGATAAAAAAAATTTATCAACTAATATATAAGTTTAAATTAAAAATATTTAATTAGTTTAGTATATTTATTTATTTCCAAAATTTATGGATGATATAATTACCATAAATACAAATGAATTTCCAAAACTGTTTTTCTGTAAGAAGTAAAAATATATTGTTAAATTTTATAAAAAATAATAAATTTAATATAATTTGGATAATTTATAGTAAAAAATGAAATTATAATGAAATTTCAAATAATAAATTTTCATAAATGTCTTTACAATTTAATTATTATTTTTCTTTTTGTCTTTGAAGTCAACTTAATTGAATATTACCAAAAATTAATTTAATGACATTTTTGCAAAAATAAATTTTCTCAAATGATTTCAAAAGGAAATAAAATGTTTCTAAATATAAAATGTTATGTAATATTGGGAAAATTTTAATCAGAGGACCATTTTTGTGATCCATTGCACCTTATAGTAAAATATTTTACCCATGATTTCTAAACAAAACATTGTCATGGTTTCAAAAAAAGTGTTTATTATGGGGTTAAACCAAAATAATAAATTCATAATACGATGCAAACATTTATAATTTTTTTAATGAGTTTATATCAAACATATATTTTCATTCCTTATAATTTATTTTCATTTTGTTCTATTATATGTTTTTTTTATTATATTTTATTTCAATTCTTTATGTTATTTCAGGACTGTTTTCCCCCAATTTTAAAATTTAACCACTTCTTCTCTAATTATCATGAAGTTGGAGCTCTCTATATTGGAATTTTATATCCCTAATACTGTACAATATTCCTCTCCCATATCCGAGTTATTTTTTTCTTTCAAAAATATTATTCTTTCAATGGTTGTGTTATATTTCAAGGGAGGTTTCTCAATTATTAGGTATAGCTCTTAATCTAGAACATTACATTCAATTTCCACTTATAAGTCCAATAAATATATGCTAAAATTTCTATAAAATTTTATTTTGTATAAAATATATATATATTTTTTATTATGGTAATTCAACAACCATTATTCGCATACGTTTAATCAAATGGGAAATAAAAGTATTTCATTTTCGTACATGTATACTACCACCACCACCTATTAGTGTGATTTATTTTACATAAGAGGTTCATATTTATGTTTATAGTGATATATTTATTGAATATATATAAGGACCAGACCTTATTAGATTACATAATCATGAATCTTAGTCAAGAACTCACTTCCTTTCACTTTGATAATCTTCTCAAGTTTAGAGGTTTAGAGAATTTGGATATAGTATAAACATAACATTCGATATTTATATAGAGTGGATACCACAAAAAATTTTAAATTTCATCCAAAATATTAAAAATTTCATATAAAACTTGTTATCATTGATAAATATTCATAAAATCTCACTTAAATTCCTTTTTTATCATAGAATTTATTATAACTTATGAATATCATTTAAAAACATGGGATGAGAACAAAAATCTTTGTTAAGGATATAAAAAGAAGGAAATGATACATTAGTCCATGAATACCACTAAATTTATGAAATAATTTTCAAAAGGACATACTTGTCACCCATATATACTTACATTGTAAAATTTTAATTTTTCTATGAGATTTCCACAAAAAATTTAAAAAACGTAAATAGAACCTTAATTTTATCATGGGTAATTACATACATAATCATGTAACTATATCAGCTGCCTTATGATTTTTAACCCAAACAGTTACCTCACAATATTACCCTCATTAATACCTTATTGTTTAACCATCACAATTACACTTGGAGTAAGAATACCACCAACCTCAAACATACACATATCCAATGATTTGGATGGAGATATGGGTCCCACCCTTCATGATAATAATTTCCCAAGAACCATAAAAAATCATACAACATAAATAATTTCATAAAAACATTGATCTTGAATATTTTTTAAACAAAATTTAAAAAGTGGATTTTAATAGAAAATCCCCTTACAAATATCATATAATTGAAGTCAGACTTAATAGAGTAAATTAAATATATATATATATAATAACATTAAATTCCAATAACTAAACATAATATAACTAAAATTTATCAAAAAATCAATTTTAATACATCATAATTAATGAAGTAGAATGTTATCGCAAAGAATGGAAATTGGTTTATGAATTCCGTTTCCTCAAGATTCTACAACTAAAAACATGATTAAAATGCATGTTTAATGTTTAAACGAGTTTAATTAATATTATATATAAAAACATTTATTTTTATAAAACCTTATATGACCATTTCAAATCATCATTTTACCCTTTATTTATATTTATTTTGTTCTATCCATTATTTCGGGTATGTTCTCTACTGGATTTCCATGGTCGGTTTGTATTTGATTTTATATTCGTATGAAAATGAAACTCTAGAAGTAGAATGAAATGGTGTTAATATATTTCCATAGCATTTATTTATTTAATAAATCATTTGGTTTATATGGTATTGGGATAAATCATTAGATAATCTGGAGTGGTATTTGTTTAGATTATTTTGGCGGTTCTTTGATAATCAATATCTAGTTTCAATATCAAACATAATATTATGTATATATGTTAACTCCAGAACATTAAAGAGAGTATATCATAAACATAATAATATGTTTCATCCATTAAAAAAATTTATAAATAGTTTTTAACGATGAAATGGAAATTGAAGACACATCATCCAGAATATCGTTAAATCGACACATCGTGGATGGTGTTTTTATTTTTAGAATAAGGGGAAGAGAAGAGGAAGATTGATGATGAATTTTTTCATTAACCAGATAAAGATATATATTATATATAATAATTTATCTTTCATGTCTATTGGATAAACTGATGATAATAGATTTTATGAAAAAAATGAATTGAGAATAAAAAACAACAAAATGAATCATAATCATTACCTTTGGATCACTTCTCCTTGAGATCATGCATAAAGACTTTTGGTTTTCCCCTTCGATGAGACCAGTAGATCTTTTACGTGGGGTATGAGCTTGGGATGTTTATTTGGTATAACATAAAAAAGCCTCAAGGCTTGAGTAGTGTGAGAGGACAAGGTGAGGTGAAGGCGGTATTTATAGTGGAGTAGATGAGGGGTTTTCTTTATTTTTATTATTTGTTTAATATTTTTTTCACTATACTATACATATTATTTATTAATGTGACTGGAAAAAGTAATAAGTTAATTTCAGTTCAATACAATATACATTTACATCATCCATGACCCAAGAATGATGCAGGAATTCCATTACTTATCATTTTTGTAAATTATCGAATTTAATAATTCCCCAAAAATTCAAATAATTTAGAAAAATAAAAAAAATTAACCCCAACAATTATTTGATGAGTATATTTCAAAAATTAACTCTCTTTTATGAAAATAATTTGATAAATATTATTAATTTTATTTTAAAATAAAATCAAAATTGATTCGTAAAATAATAATTTTAAATCAACAACTAATCTTATACCACCATAAAAACTAATCATGATCTCCATATCTTATAACCTTTAAAAAACATAGATTTAATATTAATAAGTGTTATATTTCAAATCATTCTACTATTCATAAGGGTATGTTACTATTCACCAATAAAACCATTATTTCTTTCAGACACCAAATACCATAGTTTTCACAACCGTAGATGCCTATTTTTTGAAATTCAATTCATAGAAGTGGAAAAATTATGTTTAAGTGCTTGTTTATAACTCTCTATTTAAGTAAAGATTCATTAGGAAGAGACTCAATGTTTAATTAATTTCATTATATTAATTTGTAAAACCTTGGGGTGTTACATTCTCCCCACTATCTGGAAATTACGACATCATAATTTTTTATTTTCTTAATAAACATGTGAAGGTACCTTTACCACATTCTATTTGTATATTCCCATTTTTCTTCTTTAACCATGTCGTTTCTTCACAAAATTATTACCTATGGGATTAACTTAGTCAAAACATAATTCTCTCTATGATCCGAAATCTAAATAGGTTTCTCTTCATAAAAATGGTTTTCTTCTAGTTGAAATCTTTCTATGCTCAAGACATGAGACGAATCTAGCACATACATTCTCATCATTGATTCATGAAATCAATTGTGAACCTAATATATAATAAATGGAAAATCTACTTGGTAGGTGAGTGGTCCAAATTTTTTCATGGTTTCATAAGGTCCAACAAAATTGGGACATAAAATTCCTTTCTTAAAAAATTGCATAACAATTTTCTATGATGAGAACCTAAGAAAATTCTGATCTCCTACCTCAAATGATAAGTCTTTCCTCTTATTTAATGTATAACATTTCTTCCCAATATGAGTTGTTTGCATGTGTTGTTGGATCATCTTCACTTATCTCATCCACTTCCACTACTAATTATTATCCCATCAACATCATATCCCTAACTTCATCCCAAAAATCTGAATTTTGTCACTGATTGCCATACAATCACTCAAAATCATCCATCTATATACGAGAATGAAAAATATTATTATAATAAAACACAAAAAAATAATGATTTTGATCCCAAATTCCCTGGTTGTCCATTGAACAATATCGAATAATATCCATCAATGTGTGGATCATTCATTCTAACTGCGCATCTGATTGAGGTTGAGAATCTATAGTAAAATTTAATTCTTTTCCCAACAAATTCTGAATGACCTACCAAAAAATAAAAGTGAATATGGGATTACGAGTAAATAAAATGGGATGTGGAACTCTGTGTAACCTAAAAATCACATTGATGTATAGTCTAGAAAGCTAATCCAAAGAAATTATAACTGAATGAGAAAGAAATTGGAATATTCAGTCAGTCGATCATCAATCACCAAAATCCCATTGTTACCTCTAGATGTCTTTTGTTGTCCCACCACAAAGTCCATGGATTAATTTTTCCATTTCCGCACTTGAACTACCAAGGGATAATGAATCCCCTTGGGTAAAAACCACATTGATGTAACATGTTTTCATGTCAAATTTTCATGGTAAAATATGAAATATCTCTTTTTATTCCATCCTAAATGTAATATTCATGATGATCAATGGACATCATAGAAAAACCACGATTAACTAAAAATGGAGACCAATGAGCAGTAAATCATAAATATTTCATCCACTGGGAATCATAGGGAACACACAATCCTTTTCAAATTCTTAATACACAATATCTAACATCATTAAATTTTTCAAACATACACATTTCAACCAATTATACCTTTTTTAATAGCTCATGGTCTTCATTATGTGCTTTCATAATTTTATCTAATATTGATGACATCACAGAAACCTAAAACAAAACATTTGAATTTACTGCACATACAACATCTATGCCAAAATTAATCAAATAATTAATCAAGGTATCAGGTTTCAATTGTATCATGGTAAATAATTCATAATATTTTTGACTCATGGAATTCACCACATTGTTAGCAATTCTTGGATAGTAACTGATTATGCAATAATAATCTTTTATCAGTTCAATAAATATTCTCTACCTTTTGTTTAATTCTTTCTGAGTGAAAATATACTTCATAATTTTATGGTCGGTATGTATTATAAATTTGGATACATAAAATTGATACCTCCAAAAATAAAAAATCCACATCTTCTAATTTTAAATCATTTGTGGAATAATTTACCTCATCAGGATTTAGTTTTCTGGTAGTATAAGAAATTCATGTATTATTCTGCATCACAACAAAACCATATACCATCAATGAAACATCAATGTAGATGAATAACTCACAATATCTGGATTCCATGGAAAAAACTAGTGCATTTACTAATCTGTTAATAATTTTTGAAAAAAAACACCTTCTTCTATCCAAAAATAAATTTAACCCCTTTTCATGTTAACATAATTAGCGGTCTAGATAATCATTCAATGTTTTTATCAAAAGAGGGGAAATAACATGATAATCCAAGAAAAGTATGAATTTATAGAACATTTGTTGGCCTTTTCCATTAAGCGTCTAATTTTTTTAGAAGTATCAACTATTATTATATTCATGTTTACAATATTCCCACATAAAGAAATTTTTTGTAATAGAAAATCCAACTTTCTGAATTTTCCATATAGTTTCTTTTCAGCTATGTTTTTAAAAATAATCCATATAGGTTTTTTATGCTATTCATTACTTTTAAAAAATACCAGAATGTCATCAATAAACACAACTACAAGATCACCCAATAACTCATGAAATATTCCATTAATGAGATCTATGAATAAGGTATTGGCATTATTTAACCTAAAATAAATAACAAAAAATTCATAATTTCCATATCTAGTAAGGTATATAGTCATTGAGATGTCTTCTTCCTTTACATTCAACTGATTGTACCCTGACCTCTAGTCAACCTTCGAAAAATATTGTACTCCCTTGAACTGAGCATACATGTCATCGATACGAGGTGATGGAAACATATTTTTAATAGTGATGTTATTAAAGGATCTATAATAAATTCAATGTCTAATGGAACCATCTTTATTTTTAATGAAAAAATGGGATTGCCCTATAGTGATGTTCTAGGATGAATGAAGCATTTATAAAGTAACTCTTAAAAACAATTTTTCAATTCCATGAGTTCTATTTGAGTGACTCAATATGGGGGTTTGGAAATAGGCATAGCATTGGGGAGTAATTCAATTTTTATATCAATATCCTGATCAGGTATATCACTAGGTAACACATCAGGATAAACATCAAGATATTCATTTACCACCGAAGAATCATTAATTTGAACAGTTACCTTGTTGTAAATAAAACAAGAAAGATAGCATTCACATCATTGTTGCATCAATTTCTGTGAATCATAAATTTTTATCAATTGTATGGGTTCTTTCATGAATAGAAACTAAAACTCTTCCTGAAAAACAAATTTTTTCTGTCAACAATCAATATTATAATGAGAAACACAATTCCAATCCATAACCTGAATGATATCAGTCTTTACTAAGGAAAAATACAATAATTTTTTCATTTAATGTCATTCCACTGAACATAATAAAAAAATTATTATAAGTCAACTTTTATGTTATATTTCCCCCTAGTGTTTTAACAATATGTTTCTATCTCATTTTCTGAGGTGATATTTATAATTTACTAGAAAAATTAATTGATATAAAAAATGTGTAGACCCTGTAATACATAAAACACTAGAAAAATCATATTAAAACAACTATAGCTGATACAAATTCATTGGACAACACAAAATTTTCAAACATAGTCATAACGGATATCACAACACCTTTCTGCTTGTAGTCTAGCTTCTTTGCATAATTTGAATATCACTTTTGGAAGTCATTTTCATAATGACCCACATCACCACATTTAAAAAAATTAATGATTACATATCCTGATTAGTTTCATTACACTCCCGTGCCATGTGTCTAGACATACCATAAATAAAACACCTCCTAGTTTTAATAAGTAATTACCTAGGGTTCTTTTTACCACACTTTTCAAATACTATAAACTAAACTTTCTTAACTTCTTATTTCATTGATTGATTCACATACATCCCTTTCCATCTAGACCACTTATTATATTTGTTCTCAATGTACATGTAATCATTAGAAAACTCCATTTCTACCCTCCCAACACATTGTACAAGTTTCTCATTAAATTTGAACTCACAGTAATATAGTTCCCTTAAAATATAGGATTCAATCATGAGTAAAAATTGTTGATTATTATATTAATATAATCAATAAGATTTAGAGAATACCTCCACAGTTGGGAAAATTTTTATTCATACACTACCACTGAATCTTTCTCCTTCTACTTCATTTCACGAAATTTCATCTCTATCATATGTATAATTTCCATAGTAAAATAGTTCTCAAGGAAAAGACTTAAATTCATCCCACAAAAAGGCTTCAATATCTTCTTTATCCATAAATTTTTTGACCACTGACCCCCTCTAATTAGTATAAACTTCAAAAAAATAATTGAAAGGTTAGCCTTTTGATTATCTGAACATCACATAACATTGAATATCTTTTTAAAGGATTTATTCCATCCTTTAGTTTTTACTAGGTTATAAGATTCATTGAATGTAGAAGTGTGGTTCCTCATAAAATTTTCAACTATTATCATGTTCTTTTCAGGTTGCTCTGATCGTTATCATCCATTGATTCCACCGCTATTTATTTACAGCATCAGCTAACCCATTACTGGCACAACATTCTTGGTCTTAATCTATACCATTCTAGGCTGTAGATACAGAAGGATAACATTTTTTTAGTTCCATTCCTCTTCACCTTCCATATTTCTTCTACGCAAAACCATTCTGAGCAATCATATCATAGTCAATAAAACATGGTAATCTTTAATTATATAACATTTGAAATTTACCAGAGAGTAAAAATCATTTATGTAATTCTATTAACATTATCTTAAACCCTAAAATTATCTAAACCATCAACTATTACCATATATAAATACTCAAACTTATTACATTACATAATCCTAAATTTTAGTCAAAAACTCAATTCCTTTCTAATTTATGATCATTTCATGTTTATAGTTTCAGATAGTTAGGATATAATAAATACATATCATTCCATATTTATATATTGTGGATACCACAAAAATAGTATCCATATCGTTGAGAAATATAATATTCTCAAATAAAACAAGTTTTCATTGAAAAATAATCATAACATTTAACTTGGCTTCCATTTTTTCCTTAAACATATTTATAAACTTGGAAAATCATTTTTAAACATGGGATGAGCACAAAAATCTCATTAAGGGATATGAAAATCAGTAATGGAGACATTAGTCCATGAATACTTTTAAATGTATGAAATCATTTTCAAAAAGCCATATTGTTCACACATATATACTAACATTGTGAAACATTATATTTCAGGGCGATTTACAAAAAACATAAATAAAATAAAGAGAACCAAAATGATATCCTAGGGAATTAAATACATAATCTTGTATACCTCTCAGCTACCTTTTTTCTATAACATTCATTAATACCTTACAATGTGTCCCTCATTGGTACCTTATTGTGTAACGATCATAGTAACACGTAGAGTAACCATATGGCTGAAATATGACATAAACATTCCCATTGAATTTGAGGTAGATATAAGTTAAAAACATCATCATAAATAATGGGAAATAAATAAAATATAATCACACAACATGAATAATTGTATAATAACATTTATTTAAAATTTTATAAAACAGATTTTTAAAAAAGAAGTTTGAAAGAAAATTCGCTTAAAAATATCATATAATTGGAGTGGGACTTAGTAGAGTGGATGGAATATTTATATGAACTAAAAAATTAAATCAGTATAAAATTACTAAAATTTATCAAAATTATTTTTAATACATCATAACTAATGAAGCATAAGTTTAACCCAAAGCATGTTAATTCGGTTAAGAATGTTGTTACCTCGGGTTCTTCTTCATTACAACGTGTTTCAATCAATTGTCGATGGTTTAAGAAGTTTACTAAATATATTAATGAAACATATTCATGTTTATAACACCTTATATTATAATTTCATAACATTATTTCACCCTTAAATTAATAGTATTTTATTGCTTCTTTTGGTTTTGGTGCATTCTTTACATGACTTTCATGGTCAGTTTGTATTCTATTTTCTTCTTATATGGAATGAAATTCTATAAGTGGAGTGAAATTTTATTAATATGTTAGAAATTATTAAATGAGCTAATAAATAATGTTTATTAAATGGTATGAGTATGAATAATAAGATAAATCCTTAGTGATGCCTGTTTAGATCATTTGGGTGGTTCTTTGATAATCACGAACTAGTTTCATTATATAACATAACATTATATATATGTTAAATCTAGGAAATTAAAAAAGATATATCATACACATTAAAATATATTTAAACCATTAAAATTGTTTTATAACCAATTTTTTGGGATGTAATGGAAATTGAAGACATGTCATTCATGTTGTCGATAAATCGACACATCACAGACAATGTTTTTTTTTAATTAGAAGAAGTGAAGAGGAAGGATGAGGATGAATTATTTCATAAACATGATAAATATAGAGAATATATATAATACATTACCTATCATTAATCTAAGATAATGGGATGATAAGAGAGTATAATAAAAGAAAATAATTGCAAAGAAAACTAATGAAAATGAAAGAGGGTCTTTACCTCTTGATCTCTTCTCCTTGAGATCCCTCATAATGACTTTGGTTTTTGACAGTGGGTGAGACTTGTAAGATTTGGACGTGTGGGAGGGGATTGGGAAGAGTATATGTTAGAGCATAGATAAGTTTCAAGGATTAAGTGGTTAGAGAGGTTTAGGGGGTTATGGTGGTATTTATAGTGGATAAGATCACGTGCTTTACATTATTTTAATCATTAGTTTAAATTTTTTTATCAAGACTATGATTAGTGTGGATTAATGTTCACAAATATATTAATAAGTGAATATGAGATAAAACCAATAGAAATTTATATCAGATATGACTCGATCAAGATACGTCAATTCATTTACATGGAATTTTTATAAAATTATAAACCTCAGCTATTATCTAAAAAAATCAAGTATTTTAGAAAAATACAAAAAATTCCCCCACTCCATTTAATTACGTGTAGAATAAAAAAATGAACTAAATATTATGAAAATAAATATATAAATATTATTAATTAAATTTTCAAATAAAATAATAATTTATTCAAAAAATTACAATTTTAAAACTATAATTAATTTTAAATGACCATGAAATATTAAAGAATATATTTTTATCTTTTATCCTTAAGGAAAAAAATAAAAATAATATTAACTATTCATATTAATATTTATAAGGGTATATAACTATTCACCTAAAAACATTTTGGTTCTATCAGACTCCAAATAACTTACTGATCACAAGTGTAGATGTCTGTTTTTTCAAAACTCAAACCAAAGAAGTTGAAAAAATATTTTTAATGCATACTTTATAACTATTTACATAAAGAAATGTTTTTTTTGTGAGAGACTAAATAGTTTAGTCATTTAATTAAAAAAAAATTTAAAACCTTAGGGTGTTACAATATAAATTATATTTATGATATTTTTGTAGTTCTTATAAGGTGACTTATTATTTAAATTTCTTTTGTTCCATCCATTGAAAAGTGGAATATTTATTTGTGAGAATTTATGGACTACCATATTGATAAAAGACTAAAATTAATTATTTATACCTAATTTATATGTATATATATATAATTATATATAATGAATATATGTAATAATAATTAAATTAACACAAAAAACTTTATGTGGGAACCATGATCAAATTGCAAGTAAAATGACTCTTGATATTAAACATGAATAAAAATAAAATAATTATCACCAATAGTAGAGGTTTTCAATAAAATAACAATAATTGGTTGATAATATTTCAAATATTTATCTTGTATAAAATGATATATATGAGTATGTTCATATAAAAAAAATTTATTAAAATTTTATTTCTTGTGGTTTAGACACCTAAAAAGCAAGGCGATAATATATGTTAGGGATATTTATATCAATATTGTTTCATCGAGTCATGTTTGATTTTATGATCCTATTAATTCTTATAATGTGTGGAGAATTATTATTTTATTTGACTTATCATGTATCCATACTATATTTTTCATTTTAATGTTAAAATTCAAATTAGTTATTCCAACTATATTCGTGTCGAATGATACCAATGTGAAAAGCATTTCTCGTCTCACATTTATTTCTTTGTGACATGTTCTAATTTAGTATATGTTACTATTTTTGTAGATTATATAATTAAATTTAATTTATTATTTATAATTTTCATGAAAATTATTTGGATATATAAATATATGTTTCCTTCTATATTTTATTAGGTTTTAATTAATGTATATCTAATACTGTAACTATTTAGGTGAAAATCTCATTTCATTTTGGGATTGTCAGTGATAAATATCCTTTGATTAAAATATAATATATTAAATACTTTATTACCCATTAATTTATTTTCTTCTAATTATTTATTAAGTTTTCATGTCTTTGTTCCTTTTTATCATTTTTAATTAAAATGATACTAAAATGTTGTAAAACAAAATTTACATTATTTCACCTTTGGATGATTATTTTCATCAATGTCCATTATATTCCAAATTGTTCTATGAATGTTCTTTACTATAGATTAAATGTTTTAAAAAATTTAATTTTCACAACCAATGACTTTATTTAAAATGTTTAAAAATAACACTTTAAATTTTTTTAACAAAATTCATTTTTCATGCCTTATAAACGTGTAGAAGGAGTGTATTGATATAATTTATATGAAATGAATGGATTTTATGCCATCACAATAGATAATTGATTTTATTATTTATTTAAATGATTTCATGATTATTTTCAAAGAAAATAAATTTATAAATATTCATGAAATTTTTATTTAAATTGTTATTAATGGAAAATATTGTTTTATAATGATTTCAATGATATGTTTATATAAGATTATATGGTAATTTTACATTTATGTTATCATCCTTTATATACTTTTATGATTCAAAATTGTTATGATACAATGATACCATCCACTTCAATCAAATTGAATATAAATATTTTTATGAACCCGGTTTTCGCTACGAAAGACTTTGGAATATTCTTGATGATATTCCAGAGCAACGCCTTCAGACAGCGTGCGATTCTGATCCCCAGAGAGGCCGGAACTAAATTTTCGGTGCGTTCACATTGGAAATGCCAAATAAATGGGATAACTCATGAACGGTGATCTTGATCAGAGATCTGAGTGTACGGATGGGTCCGGAATGGGGTGTCTACCCTAGGAACGACATAAAACTTCTCGGTGCGGGATGTTTGGACCCCTCGCTCGCTTTTAGAACGTTAAAAGGATTAAATTAATGAATTAATTCGTTTAATTTTGAAATGAATGTATCTCTTAAACGGTGGCTCGGATTGGAAAACTGAGGGCACCGTTGAGTTTGGAGCATGTCGTTTACCCTAGGAGGGGTATAAGTTTTGCGTGCGCGGTCCGTCTGTGAAAAGTGGACCCAGGGTCGTTTTCATAATTTAGCGGCTACGGACGTTAAATTTTACAACTTCTAAACGGGGTCTCAGATTAAAATTCCGAGACCGCCGTTGTGCTCAGGAGGTGGTGTTTACCCTAGGGGAGGCTTAACCTCGACCCTGCTGAGGGTTCGGGTTCGGGCCGACAGGCAGGTGGTTAAGCGTTTCTATTTAAATGCTTAAGTCACCCCCTCCCTCTTACTCTTCCTCATCTGGAGAGCAGTAAGTATGAACTCCTCCCTCCCCTCCTCCAACTCTGGAAAAGCAGCTCCGGCAAGGCGCGGCGCGGCGACAGACTCCCCATGAAGCTGCAGGCATCGCCCAAGAGGTAGGAGGATTTTTGGTTGCGTTTTACTTTCCGAACCCTATTTCA
Organism: Viscum album; assembly: GCA_963277665.1. Lineage (NCBI taxonomy): Eukaryota > Viridiplantae > Streptophyta > Magnoliopsida > Santalales > Viscaceae > Viscum > Viscum album. The sequence goes on from OY728155.1 coordinate 471,719,524, forward strand.
ACCTCAATTATATGCATCGAATGTTTTTTGATCATCTAATTAAAGTCCATGGGTATGTAGTAGTCTTTAGGAGCTATCTGACACATCTTTCGGTTTCGATTTTGGAGTTCTGAGGAACCCACAATCGTTCGCCGAAGATTGCGGGTTTTTGGAGGTGTTCTGAGGTTTTTTTCCAGAGGGTTCCCTTTTTCCAGCGAGTTCCAGCAGCGGCGGCAGGGGCTTCAGCTAGCGGCGACGCTCTTTGAGGGTGGTGGTCGGTGGCGGCGGCTTCCTCAGGTGGGTGGCACCGCTCGGGCTCACCGGCTGAGGGCGCGGCGCGCGGGTGCCGACGAGAGGGGACGACTGGGGTCGCGACGTGCGACCCCACTGCTGGACAGAGACCCGCGCGACGCAGTTCTCCGCCTGGAAGACTGACCAGCCGTATCATCCAATCGGTGGAAGAACCGCCCGTGCGGCGTGGGCGGGGTGGATCGCGGGAGGCGGCTGGGCCGCAGTCCCAGCGGGTCGGCTTCAGCCCGGCCCAAGAGGGTTCCCCCCTCCCTTTCTTTTAAAATCATTGGATGCCCGTATTTCAGGCTTCGGGCGTACGTTTTGCGCGCCTTCGGCGGCAGCGCGGACCTTGTGTCGAAGGGAAAACTTTGAGATGGTTTCAGGAATTTTTAATTCCCGAAACGAGGGGCCTCGGTTGTGCGACACGTACGTCGAGGGGTTTGTCGTTTTTCCGGGGAAACTTGTTTTGGACGGCGCGGGTGCGTCTGATGTCCGTTTTGAGCGCCGTCAGCAGCATTGCGCCCCTGACAGTGAGGCGGAGGTTTCCATGCTGGTTTCGGGCATTGTAGCCAAATTTGAGGCGTGGGCCCCATGGCCCGTCTTTCGAGGTGTGTGCAGGGTTTGACGACTTTTTCCTCGGACATCCATTCAGGGCGTGCGAGTAGTCGATGTTGGGTGTTTTCCCGAGGGCATCACATTGGCGCAGTCTGCCCTCCGTAATTCCGCACGATGGTGCGGGGCCCACGAGGGCCATTTGGGCATCAGTGGTGTTTTTCAATCTTTATCACCGGGCGACGATTTTGGACAAGTGAATAGTCCATCATATGTGCTTTTTGATAGGATCGCAGTGGTGCGATCCGTTCGTTGAGTTTCGGGACCGGGATGTGGGTCCCACATGGCACCACTCGTATGCGATGCGCCATATGCATATTTTTCTCTAGATATTTGTTACACTCAAGTGAGTAGTGCTTTTGACGTGTTTTCCCGAGGGGATCGCAATGGTGCGATGCGCCCGACTGTTTTTGGGGCCGAGGACCAGGATCACTGGATGTCGTTCGGGCGTGAGGTGGTGTTGGTGACTTTTCCGTCGGATATCCGTTGGAGGCGAGTATGTAGTCGATCCTGTGTGTTTTTCTGCGAGGATTACGACGGTATGATCCGTTTGTTTGTGCGGAGCCTCTTGCGTGATCTTTTGAAATACGGAAATGTGAAGGTGCCTCGGGGGAGGTTCTTCTACTATGGTTGTAGCGAACCCTTGGCATGTGATCGCGTTCACTCCTGTGTGAGTGAAGTAATGCTTGAATATATGTGGTTGTCTGTGCCCCAGTCACTGAGACGGAAAGTTGGAAAGGTTACGCCATGCCTTCGCGTTGACCTTGGGTGTCGTGTGCATGATAGCCATTGGTCTGGAGATGAGGTATACTCTGGGAGTATACGGGAGCGCTTGGAGGTATGTGTGGTTTGAACCTGAGACAGTTTGTGAAATTGGTTGGGGTTTGACTTGGGGCCACATGTTGTGTGGGCCCCTTGTCTGTGTTGTGTTCTACTTCGCATACTTGGACCTCTCGTTGCGTAGAGGGTCCCTTTGTGCTAGTTTATTTGACTAGTAGGGTGGAATTCATTTCCCCTGGATCTGTGCTCGTTTGTTTGACCAGCAGAGTTGAGTGGCCTCCCCCTAGTTTCGTTTTCGATGGATCGGCAAGTAGCGGGGCTAGTGGCACCCTGTGATGGAACAGGTGCTAAACCTATTTTGGGAGAGTTGTTCTGGAGTTGGGTGGTTGTGAGATACCCACTACATGTTCGGTTGGCCAGTGTTGTACCCTCCAGTAGAGATGGCCAGAGCAGTTCTGAGTTTTACCCTCCAGCAGGGCAGGGCAGTGGGATACTCATCGACTTCTTCGGGTTTACCCTCCAGCAGAGACTGGGCAGTGGGTTGCTCATTGACTTTTAGGGTCTACCCTCTAGTAGAGACTAGGTAGTGGGTCACCCAACGACCTCTTAGGGCCTACCCTCCAGCAGGGCTGGGCAGTGGGTCACCTGTCGTCTAGTTCCAGGTCTACCCTCTATCACAGTTGGGCAGTGGGTCACCTGTCGACTTATTCTAGGTCTACCCTCCAGCACAGCTGGGCAGTGGGTCGCCTGTCGACTTATTCCTGGTCAACCCTCCAGCACAGCTGGGTAGTGGTTCGCCTGTCGACTTATTCGAGCACTACCCTCCAGCGGGGCTGGGCAGTAGGACACCTGATGATGTATTAAGGTTTAGCCTCCAGCAGGGCTGGGCAGTGGGTCACCCGATATCTGGTTAAGAATTAACCTTCTGTAGGGCTGGGTAGTGGGACACCCATTGATATTCTAGACTCAGTCCTACTTACTAGGCTATTCTGTGGCTTTCCTCCATGGTTACTGGAGCGGGACCCTTGGTTTTACAGGTCGGTGATGGAATGGCTTTGACTTAGAGGATACCTCTCGACTGCAGGGCAGTGATGAGGTGTGGTTTGACTTTCCCTATAACTCTCAAGTATGAGGGGAACTTTCCCCACCGAGATGTGTTCATGTGATGCGATCTATAACCATGCGGGCGAGTCAGTGCCGCCCAGAGAGGATATTGTCGAGGTGCGGTGATTGAGCCCATTGGCGTGGGGTTTGGGGTAGACGTGCGGGATTCCGGGCATCGATGGAGTTTACTCCTGGGACTGTTGGCTACTCTTTTCATGGGATCAGCTACGGGACATAGATCCCCTTACGAGCTTGATTGGGTTTCTTGTAGAGCATATATATATGTATATACCTTGTTCGAGTACCCACTTTTTGGTCTTGGTTATTCTCTATCCAGGAGAGGCGAAGACGTGCGGGGTATGCCACGTACTATCCGTGTGTAGCTTCTCATGGTTGGATGAGTCTACTCTTCTACTATAGGTAGCGAAGACTCGACGGGAAGTTCATCTTCACACCGTTTCTAGCTCCTTATGCCTGGACGAGTCTACTTCCTTTCTCTTGTTGGGTTGAGATGGACTCTTTACTGCACTTTCAGTCGTACTCCTCTACTTTTCCTATTCGCTCTACTGCTCACCCTTTGGTACCTCCTTTATCACTCCCTCGAGCCTTCAGGGTATCCTACTGAGTATTTTTATACTCACCCCTGCATGGGATTTTCCCGCACTTGGTGTGCCCTTGTAGACGATGGACCGGTGGAGCGTGACTTCAGTGGTGCGTAGGAGCTTTGGAGCTTGGACCGCGTGCGCTGGTCGAAGCCGGGTTCCAGGTGGGAGACCTGTCAGTTGTTTCTTTTTGTTTACCTGTTGCCGGGTTGTGGCACTTTTTGGTTGGGCGCGTGTTTTTCCCCTTTTCTTTTCAGTTTGTACTTTGTATAGTTAAAGAGGTCGATGCAAATTTGTGGTATTTATATAGAAGTTTCCCTCTTCTTTGCTTGTCTTCTCTTTTACTATGCACTGTTGCATTGAGTGTGCTGCGTGTGTGTGTACAGGTACTTAGGAAAAGGCCTACCTGAGTTGTTGTGCCTTCGGCGCTGGTCTCCAGCCCCTGGCCTATGGAGGCGGGGTTGGGGTAGTTGCGGCTCGAGCCTGGGTATGGTCGAGTCGTCACAAAGTGGTATCAGAGGTGGTTCGTTCCTAGGGACGTTCTGCAGACGTCCCTAAAAGAGGAATTGGTTGGGATTTAGGGCAACAGTGTTAACGTGTCTCGAGAGTGGCTCTCAGGCCAGGGAGTCCAGTGATGGTGCGGCAGCCGACATATCCATTCACCTGGACCTTGATAACCCACTTGTCGACTCGACATGTTAAGACACTTGTTGCAGGGAAATTTGTTTGTGCATCACATAGGATTGAGTCTTTGACTTTCCTTCTTGAGTCATCTACCCATCGTTGTTGTTATCAATATATAAATATATGCTCATTTGACCGCGACACTCCTTGATAATATTCAGGATGTCTCCGTGAAGACATCCATCCAGGATACCAGCTTTGGATCATGACGACGACCATGCGAGCTATGAGGCCACAGTCCAGAACCCATCATGTGAGCCCCTTTCTCCGGGTGGGCCGGTAGCATCACCCCCACTTGTTGAGCAGCAGACAGTTTCAGCGGAGCAGGCTGAGTTTGAGCGTAGGATGAGTGCGCTCCGTGAGTCCCAGCGGCAGAGACCGCTGAGGTTCAGTGGTGAGCCAGACCCTCAGGCATTAGAGGTTTGGCTCGAGGCAGTGGATAGCCTTTTCAGGCTTGTGTAGACGCCGATAGATCAGAGAGTGGCTTTGGCAGCCACCCTTTTTGTGGATCATCTTGGCATTGGTGGAGTCTGGTGACTCAGTTCCTTGACGAGTCATTGCTTTTGTGGGGAGACTTCTTGTTGTGGTTTCATGAGAATTTTTCCCCTCTTGCTTGTGCTCCGTTCGGATTCAGGAGTTCATGCAGTTTCAGCAGGGAGGGATGACGGTGGTCGAGTACGCGGATATTTTTGCAGATCGTGCACGCTTTTACCCGGACTTGGTCCATCACAGCAACCCCCGAGCACAGATGTTTGAGCAGGGTCTCCACCAAATGATTTGTGATGTCATAGTAACCTTGGGCATTTCCACATATTCTGGGGTGCTAGAGCAGGCGCTGGTGATAGAGGTATTCCTCTCACGTTCTAGCGTTGGTGGTGGCAGCAGGCACGTCGGAGCCGAGACGTCTGCCGTAGCTAGCAGGCGTCGACAAGGAGAACCTCGATGAAGGTGGCGTTCTGACAAACAGACTTAGGGGAGTTGTCGTACACCACAGTGGCACCGGAGGGCACTAGTATAGCATAGAGAGAGTCAGTGCTATGCTTGCGATGGGCGAGGTCACCTAGCATGAGACAGCCTGACCCGAGTTCCTGAGAGCCTAGGGCAGGCAGCAGGCACACCACCATGGCAGAGGCAGCGCCGTGATCGAAGTAGTACCCAAAGAGGTGGTGCTAGCAGAGGAGTGGGAGGAGTTGGTAGTGGGGGATGACTTTACGAGATCTCCCCATCACCACTAGGCGGTCCACGTCAGGCTCCGGGTGCTGACGGTTTGGACCACGGACAGCCGCGAGCTTTGGATGTCTATGATCCTGCAGATCATGGGATGATGTGAGGTACCCCTTGCGATTCTTCTACTTTTTGAAGTAGAATTGTTAGGCTATGCGTGTGAAAGGATTTTCTCCCTACTACTTCTTTGAGGTGTTACCAGGGTGACGCAGGGCGTCGAGTGTAACCCTGTGTTGGTAAGAAAAAAGGCGTGAGACCTTTTCCTTTAGTCGATGGGGTTGGCTCCTTCGCTTCCGAGTGTGTAAAAGAGTCTTGGTTGATAGACATCGGCTGTGAAATCATGCATGACCAGATATCCTTGGGTGTTTCACCATATGGATATTCTGAAGAGGGAATCACCGAGCCTTGTTCCAGGTGCGGGCGGTGATTCCAGTGATGGCGTGTGATGTAGAGGTTTGACCGGGGATGTGAGCTACCCCCGAGAGCCTTCAAGACGTTTAAAACTGTGCAAAGGGATGGTGAGGTTCCCTAACGCCTTTACCTAACCCCAATGTCTGGAGTGGGTGCACGAAATTGGTGAGGGCCGACCTAGCGTGAACAGATCAATCTTTTGGTCTGTGTGCAGTGACGCAGAGCTGTGCGTGGGTTCTTCTGGGTTTGGAAGAGCCGGGTGTGGGCCTAGTACCATGTGTTTCTCCCTAGTTTTTCTTTTTTGGGTATTAAAAGATTGAAGGAGGGAACGATGTAAGAACCCATTTTTTGCTACTAAATACTTTGGAATATTCTTGATGATATTCCAGAGCAGCGCCTTCACACGGCGTGCGATTCCGAGCCCCGGAGTGGCTAGAATTAAATTTTCGGTGCGTTCACACTGGAAATGCCAAATAAATGGGATAACTCCTAAACGATGATCGAGATCAGAGATCCGAGTGTACGAATGGGTACAGAATGTGGTTTTTACCCTAGGAACGACATAAAATTTGTCAGCACGGGATGTTTGGACCCCTCGCTCGCTTTTGGAACGTTAAACAGATTAAATTAATTAATTAATTCGTTTAATGTTGAAACGCTGGTATCTCTTAAACGGTGGCTCTGATTTGAAAACTGAGGGCACCGTTGAGTTTGGAGCATGTTGTTTACCCTAGGAGGGGTCTAAGTTTTCCGGGCACGGGCCGTCTGTGAAAAGTTGACCAATGGGCGTTTTCTTAATTTAGAGGCTACAGACGTTAAACATTATAACATTTGATCGGGGTCTCGGATTAAAATTCTGAGACCTCTGTTGTGCTCTAGAGGTGGTGTTTACCCTTGGGGAGGCTTAACCTCGACCTTGCTGAGGGTTCGGGTTCGGGCCGACGGGCGGGTGGTTAAGCGTTTCTATTTAAACGCTTAAGTCACCCCCTCCCTCTTCCTCTTCCTCGTCTGGATAACAGCACGGAGGAACTCCTCCCTCGCCACCTCTGGCTCCGGCGAAGCAGCTCCGGAAAGGCGCGGCGCAGCGGCGAACTCCCCGTGAAGCTCCGGTCATCTCCAAAGAGGTAGGATGATTTTTGGTTGCGTTTTCATTTCCGAACCCTATTTCAAAATCAATTATATGCATCGATTGTTGTTTGATCATCGAATCAAATCCAATGGGTACATAGTAGATTTTTGGAGATATATGAATCATCTCTTGGTTTCGATTTCGGAGTTCTGAGGAACCCGCAATCATTCGCCGAAGTTTGCGGGTTTTTGGAGGTGTTCTGAGGTTTTTTTCAGGCGGGTTCTCTTTTTCCGGCGAGTTCCAGCGGAGGCGGCAGGGGCTTCGGCTGGCGGCGGCACTCTTCGGCGGTGGAGGTCAGCGGTGGCGGCTTCCTCAGGCGGGTGGCGTGGCTCGGACTCGCCAGCTGAGGGTGTGGCGTGCGGGTGCCGGGGAGAGGGGACGGCTGGGGTCTCGGCTTGCGACCACGCGGCTGGACAGAGACCCGCGCGATGCGGGTCTCCGCGTGGAAGACCGACCGGCTGTGTCGGTCGGTCGGTGGAAGAGCCACCCGCACGGCGCAGGTGGGGTGGCTCGCGGGAGGTGGCTGGGCTGTAGTCCTAGTGGGCCGGCTTGAGCCGGGCGGACCGGCCAGACCGGGCCGGTCCGGCCCAAGAGGGTTCCGCCCACCTCTTTTCTATTAAAATCTTCGGATGCCCGTATTTCAAGCTTTGGGCGTCCGTTTTGTGCACCGTCGGTGGCAGCGCGGACCTTGCATCGAGGGGCCTCGGTGGTGCAACACACACGTCGAGGGGTTTGTCGTTTTTCGGGGAAACTTGTTTTGGACGGCGCCGATGCGTCTGACGTCTGTTTTGAGCGCCATCAGCGGAGTTGCACCCCTGGCACTGAGGCGGAGGTTTCCATGGTGGTTTCAGGCATTGCAGCCGATGTTGAGGTGTTTTCCCCACGACCCGTCTTTCGAGCTGTGTGCAGCGTTTCACGACTCTTTCCTCAGATGTCCATTCGGGGCGTGCGAGTAGTCGATGTTGGGTGTTTTTCCGAGGTCATCACGTTGGCGCAGTCTGCCCACTGTAATTCCGCACGATGGTACGGGGCCCTCGAGGGCCGTTTGGGCGTCGATGGTGTTTTTCCATCTTTATCACCGGGCGACCGTTTTGGACAAGTGATTAGTCCATCTTGTGTGCTTTTTCGAGAGGATCACAGTGGTGTGATCCGTTCATTGAGTTTCATGACCGGGATGTGAGTCCCACGTGGAACTGCTCGTATGCGGTGCGCCAGATGCATCTTTTTCTCTAGATATATGTTTCACTAAAGTGAGTAGTTCTTTTGACGTGTTTTCCCGAGGGGATCACAATGGTGTGATGCGCCCGACTATTTTTGGGGCTGAGGCTTGGGATCATGGGACATCGTTCGGGTGTGAGGCGGTGTTGGTTACTTTTCCGTCGGATATCCGTTGGAGGCGAGTAAGTAGTCGATCTCACGTGTTTTTTCGTTAGGATTACAACGGTGCGATCCGTTTGGTTGTGTAGAGCCTCTTGCGCGATCTTGTAAAATGAGGAAATTTGAAGGTTCCCCGGGGGTTGTTCTTCTACTGTGGTTGTAGCGGACCCTTGGTGTGTGATCGCGTGAACTCCCGTGTGAGTGAAGTAATGCTTGAATATATGTGGTTGTTTGTGCCCCAGTCGTTGAGGTGGCAAGTTAGAAATGTTACATCACGCATTCGCGTTGACATTGGGTGTCGTGTACATGATAACCCTTGTGCTAGAGATGAGGTATTCTCTAGGAGTATACAGGAGCGCTTGGAGGTACGTGTGGTTTGTACCTGAGACTGTTTGTGCGTTTGGTTGGGGTTTGACTTGGGGAAACATGTTGTGTGGGCCCCATGTGCGTGATGTGTTCTTCTTCGCGTACTTGGACCTCTCGTGGCGTAGAGGGTCCCTCTATGCTCGTTTGTTTGACTAGCAGGGTGGAGTTCATTTCCCAAGGCTCTATGCTCATTTGTTTGACCAACAGGGTTGAGTGGCCTCCCCCTGGTTTTGTTCTCGATGGATCGGCTAGTAGCGGTGCTAGTGGAACCCTTTGATGGAACATGCGCTGAACCTCTTTTGAGAGAGTTGTTCTGGAGTTGGGTGGTTGCGCGATACCCACTACGTGTTCGGTTGGCCAGCGTTGTACCCTCCAGTAGAGATGGGCAGAGCAGTTATGAGTTTTACCCTCTAGCGGGGCTGGGCAGTGGGTTACTCATTGACTTATTTGGGTTTACCCTCCAGCAGAGACTGGGCAGTGGGTTGCTCATTGACTTTTAGGGTCTACCCTCTAGCAGAGACTGGGATGTGGGTCACCCGATGACCTCTTAGGGCCTACCCTCCAACGGGGCTGGGCAGTGGGTCGCCCGTCGTTTAGTTCTAGGTCTACCCTCCAGTAGGGCTGGGCAGTGGGTCGCATGTCGACTTATTCCAGGTCTACCCTCCAGCACGGCTGGGCAGTGGGTCGCTTGTAAACTTATTCCAGGTCTACCCTCGAGCACGGCTGGGCAGAGGGTCGCCTATCGACTTATTCCAGGTCTACCGTCGAGCACCGCTGGGCAGTGGGTCGCATGTGGACTTATTCAAGGTCTACCCTCCAGTGGGCCTGGGCAGTGGGTTTCCTAATGTTGTATTAGGGTTTACCCTCCAGTAGGGCTGGGCAGTGGGTCACCCGATATCTGGTTATGAATTACCCTTCAGCAGGGCTGGGAAGTGGGACACCCGTTGATATTCCAGACTCAGTCCTTCCTACTAGGCTAGTCTGTGGCTTTCCTTCATGGTTACCGGAGTGGGACCCTTGGTTTTACGGGTCGGTGATGGAATGGCTTTGACTTAGAGGAGACCTCTCGACTACAGGGCAATGACGAGGTGTGTTTTGACTTTCCCTAGAACTCTCAAGTATGAGGGGCGCTTTCCCCACCGAGATGCATTCTTGTGACGCGATCTAAAACCGTGCGGGCGAGTCAGTGCCGCCCAAAGTGGATATTGTCGAGGTGCAGTGATTGAGCCCCTTGTCTTGTTGTTCAGGACAGACGTGCGGGATGCTGGGCATCAATGGAGTTACTCCTGGGACTGTTGGCTACTCTTTTCTTGGGCTGAGCTATGGGACGGAGATCCCCTTATGAGTTTTTTTCGGGATTCTTATAGAGCATATATATATTTATATACATTCTTCGAGTACCCACTTCATGGGATTGGTTACTCTCCCTCCAGGAGAGGCGAAGACGTGCAGGGTATGCCACGTGCTTTCCGTGTCTAGCTTCTCATGGCTAGATGAGTCTACTCACCTGCTATATGTAGCGAAGACTCGATTGGAAGTTCATCTTCTCACCGTTTCCATCTCCCTGTGCTTGGACTAGTCTACTTCCTTTCTCTTGTTGGGTTGAGCTGGACTCTTTACTACACTTTCAATAGTACTCCTCTATATTTCCTGTTCGCTATACTGCTCACCCTTCGGTACCTCCTTTGTTGCTCCCTCGATCCTTCGGGGTATCCTACTGAGTATTTTTATACTCACCCCTTCTTGGGCTTTGCCCGCACGTGGTGTGCCCTTACAGATGATGGAAAGGTGGAGCATGACTTTAGTGGAGCGTAGGAGCTCGGGAGCTTGGACCGCATGCGGTGGTCGTAGTCGGGTTCCAGGTGGGAGACCCGTCATCTGTTTCTCTTTGTTTACCTGTTGCCGGGTTGTGGCACTTTTTGGTTGGGCGCGTGTTTTGCCCCATTTCTTTTCAGTTTGTACTTTGTATTATTTATAGGTCGATGCACATTTGTGGTATTTATATAGCAGTTTCCCTCTTCTTTGCTTGTCTTCTCTTTTACTATGAACTATTGCATTAAGTGTGTTGCGTGTGTGTGTGCTGGTACTTAGGCAAAGGCCTCCCCGAGTTTTTGTGCCTTCGGCGCTGGTCGCCAGCCCCTGGCCTATTGAGGCAGGCATGGGGTAGTTGCGGCTCGATCCCGTGTAGGGTCAGGTCATGACATTATTTTTCAATAATTCTCATTTCATTACTATGTGTTAATTTAAATATGATGATATCTTAATGAAAACTGTTTATTTCCTACGGGTTAATATAAGTTGAAGTGATGAATAATTTATGATAAAGTGGAACACATATGTATTGTTTTCATTATATCATAGGTGGGTCCATTAGAACTCTCTAATGCATTGGGTAAATAATTTTATCTCAATAGATAATTTATTTCAAATGTGTTGATATACTCGATCCATTATGGGATAAATGTTTAGATTCCTCATCCATTCTAATATGAGAAATTGATGTCGATGCATCATCTACTAGGATATTGGAAACTAATCTAAATTCATCATCCTCTATTGTATTATTTAATCGGTATTCATCCATGAAATATGATATGCATTATGTGTCTATAATGGTTCCACACTGTTATGATATGTTGATAGTATTTTTATTTGAATTTATGTATCATGATTGATTTTCCTTTATGATTCCCAAATATTATGAAACAATGTTGTTTTATTCAAGGACTCCAGATTATAAAATATAAAATTTTTTATATTATTTTCTACTGTTAAAAAAATTTTCTCATACCCTTATTCTCAATATATTCATATATGTGATCATTGATTGTTATCTTCCTTCTTCACCCATACTGTAAATTTTAGTTCACCACTTCTTATGTTTTAATTTCTAGCATGTTATGAATAAGGGGATTGATTCTGATGAATATAGAAGGTTACATTATATAATTAAATATGTTAGAGATGATAAAATTAAACATAAATAACATTTTTTGTATTTTGTCTCAAATTACACTTAAATTTTAGGGATTAGACATTGTTATTAGGATATATATTGAATATTCATCTAACAGATATAATATCTATGTATAATATGATTGCATCACTTTGGGGATACTAAAGAAACATATATTCCATGTGCTTAACGACACTCACATATGATGTAGGTGAAAAATGGTTTCTTTTAGCATTCCTATCAAGCAAAAAAAATTTGGTTAGGTGATCCATTGTAATTATTAACTCTTTAATTATATCTGTAATGGTAAATTATTGGTTCTCACATATTCATATGGGTATGAATGGAAGTGTATAAATAAATAATCATTCATAGATCAATTTATGAAAATTCCTGATAAAAACCCGCATTAACATGAATCAATATATTTTTTTATCCATTAATACATTGGGTTATGCGGGGAACACTTATAAGAACTCATGAAGTAATTAAATGGAAACATCATCCACTTTTCCCTTATCAATCCATAAAAATATTTCCTCTTTCATTAATCTATAATAGTGGAGGATTCAATGAGATTACACCCAAACTAGAATCTATTTATAGAGTGACCTCTCAAATATATATGCTCACATAAATCCATCATGAACCCTCTTCAAGAAGTATCTCATGTGTTATGCGAAACATGATGTGTACTCACCTTTATTAAAGAAAATCATGTTAAGGTAATCCATTCCATGAACTCAAAACATGTTTTTCAAAATAAGATATAAAATCTACTTTAACAAGAATTAAATCATCAACAAGTTTGCAGTGGTATATATGTGTGTTTCAGTTTGTCAAAAATGACTAGTGAATTCATACAATGTGAATAACACATCATGAATTGATCACTATATATTTAGATGTTGTATGATGATGATGTAAAACATAAGTCTTTGACAATAACTAATTGTTTTGTGAACGAGGATCAAAATAATCTATAAAGATGTGAACATGTACTATGAAATATAATCTATTTCCCATATGATATCACATAATGAAATTTTTACAGTTGTTTTGCCATCATTTTCTTGAATTATTATTAATTGATAAAACTAGAGAAATATACCTTCCACTACAATGGTCATTGATTTGATAAATGTACTATCATCCTAATCAACCAAGCTAGATATATCACTTCCTCAAATTATAATTGAAATTATATCACGATACGTTAAACCAAATAAATACAACTAAGAACTCACCCAACAAAAACTACCTCACCATGGCTTCATTATCATGGTTTTATCTTGGCATCAAAGTAGATGATCAAATAGAATACACTGATAATGATCTCAAGTAAGGAGACCAATAAATATGTTCATAGATAAGAACAACCAATGACACCCAAAACATTTGGTGTTTCTTTTTTATGGTCATTCCTAATTATCTCAAAAACTAGAGATTAAAAATTTTGAAATTAATGAGATGATGTCTTAATAATTATAATCATTCAACACATAAATGTCACGTGTAATATGTGTCCTATTAGTATGATGTATCTAGACAACATGACATATATTTAAGATTAATTCAATTGTATATAGATGTTACATACTTTTATATATAATAAACAATTGATATAATAAAAAAATAAATTGAAATTACCACTAACTAGTGGAAATAGTAATTTATACACTATATGGTTAAGTTTACATCATTAATAACTTATTGTAAACGAGGTGTGGTAATCATTTCTATTTATAATGTTTGGTTTATGAAATTATTTTTTTCCCAAAAAACTATTCTTTGATACACGGATGATCACCTATTCTCCATCAATTATAATGAAAAAAATGAATTTATAATTGTTTGTCTTTTAGGGAGTACATAGACCTCATATCCATATTGAACAAGTCACTTAAACTCAATAAACATCTATATAGATCATTGATAACCAAACATAACAAAACATTCAAATAAATGTAACATAATATCAAGGATAAAATCATTTCCATGATCTATATAGAGAATAAAATTAAATAGATTAGTCAGTTATCCAATTCAGATGCCCTAGAAATAGGATATGAGATATATGAGACAAAGAATGGTATATGAAATTTATAAATACTGAAATTTACTTTTCTCATCATTAAGTGATTTTAAGTATACTTCTACCTCACTTCCATGGATTATTATCATATTTGTAAATTCCTAAAAATGACATAGACAGAAGAAATATAGATTTGGTATTGTATCCCCCAAAAATCCATACTGTTGACTCACCTAATGACATGGAATGTTTCTTGAGACTATACATCATTTGTGAAAATTGGGATAAATATTGGTGTTCTCATATATGGATTAATAAATATAACTATTAATACATTTCATATAACTAAAAATATAAAAAATAGGTTATATATATCCCAACCACATGAACCCTTGTAGCAATGTTATGAGACATAATGTGTAATTCATTAAACATAAACCATGTGATCGTGATTTTGACTTCATGGAACAAAATCCACATAGTTTATCAAATATTTATGATATCCTGATCATAAATAATATTTCATCACATTGGTGTCACGCCCACCACAATAAGTTCCTCTTAATTTTATTTACTTCCAATAAGGATAAATCTCAACGAAACACTCAATTTTACACTCTTTTGATATACCACTATTGAATGTGATATATCAGAACATCATTACATCCAACTCCTAATTTCACATACTTGTACCACCATTATTTTATAGTCAAATTAGTGTACTATATCACACCACAATACCCTTCCCCGTTGATAGAAACCATGGGGGTAGATTTTATTCACCATCCATTGGTTATATGAAAGTGGGAGAATATTGAGAGTGAAATTGTAGTGGCAGGAAGGTCGGCCCCCTTTGTGTACACTGCCAATCCAGAGTAGTTATATCCTAGTACACTGTCATGAAATGTATGTCAAATATTGTAATAATAGTATTTGTAGGTTATAAACTGACATAATTTTAGTCCATCATTAATAGTTCATTGTCAAATATTTATGAATATAGAGAAATGAAAAAAATAGGTAATTATCTAATCTAATAATAATGTTGGAAATAATAATATTAATTTAAAATTTATGAAATAATCAAATTTAGACATGAAATATGTATAAATCAACAATAGATTCCGACCAACATTGTCATTTGATTTATCTTCATTGGTTCTTCCCTGATCAGTAATTTTCAGGTCCATGAGGAATATATCACAAACACTAATATCCAGGGGTTTTACTAAAATAATTAATAGTCCCACAATTAAAGTATTAGAGATTCATTTATAGATATTGGATAATAATTAATGATATATAATATAAATATTTTTAAATGGAATAGTTGAAAGCCTAAAACCCCTACATCAAAAACTATTTTCCAATACTAAAATATCTAATCTAAACACAATATTAATGTCACAATTTCATTCTATCAACCCATGAAGTTGATACTCTAAATCAAGAAATTATAATGGTGATGGTAAATATTAATTTCATAAATATATATAATTTAATCCCATTAAAATAAACTGACATAGAATCCTTTACAATGGCAACCCAATGGTAAAAAATATCATTGGGTAAAACAAAAGACTAAAAAAATACCAGTGTTATATAATATCACAAATTTAACATTTAATAATTGTTATAATTTTATATTTTTATTAAAAATGAATGGGATTTGTGAGGCTCAAGAAGAAACTTGAGTCACAATATGGGCCAACTCCAAACTGAGACAAAAAATAATACACAAGAACTCATAGCAATTTTTTAAAAACTAACCTAATACGTACCCATCCGTTTTTCATATTTATATTAATAGATCCATTAGATTTTTAAATAAAATTGGACACTACATGAAGATGATAACTATGGAATTCAATATGAAAAAAGAAAGGTTGTATCATTTTTAGTCATATAACATAAATGAATTCAACCAGGTTCAATAATCAATCAAGATAAAAATATTGAAACATAATAAGAAATATATATTTAATAGATGTAATTCAATAGAACTAATAATAACTTCTATCTCTAATATTCAATCCAAGAATAGGTAAATTTATAATGAAAATGAAACATGCCCCAATAAAAACTAAACGAAATGATGAAAATTTTAAAGGGATCCACATGCTTAATAACAACACTAATTAAATTTAGAGAAATAATATAAAAATTACTATTTGGTATATTAATATATAAAATAGGTCCCCATGAAATATTTCATCAATATGATAGAATAATAATATGAATAATGTGAATAAAAAATGATGTGGGAATTATAAAAAATTCACGGTGATCAATAAACCCATATAACAAAAATAAAACACTAAATGATAGAATAAAAAATAATAAGATAGATAATTAAAATGTATATTGAATATTTTCCATAAAATACTTCACTATTAACATTTTGGACATCAAATATTGAATATATATTTCGTAATTTTTCCATAATTAAATTTCCAAGTCCCAAACTCAATTATGTACAAATGAAATACATAAAGACACAATATTTGATATGTGGTTGGATGATCTGATTAGAATACATTAATATTTTACATTGTTTTCAAAATTTATACACTTATAACAAAAATTAACATAATAAAAGATTCCAGTGGATGATATTCCATGGATATTAGGGAAGGTATATTAATATTTCAAATAATTATTTTTTATTTACCATTAATAGACATCTCACGTGATTCCATTTTAGAAACATCATACACAATACTCTTATTCATAACTAGGGGAATGAAAAGATAAGAAAGGGTGTGATCAAATGCTCAATAAGGGTATGCATATGATATATCATTAAAATATAATACGACATCATGTAAAGATCATGTGGGTTTAAAGACATATTCAAAGATCTATAATTTAACATAAATGGGTCATACCAAGTAAACTCTAAGTCACAAATCGTGCCCCAATTCTATTCCCATAACACAATACACGAGATAGAAATCAGGGTCCAAATAGTGCTACATCAACATATTTTAATAAATAAAAATGTGGCATAAGAATATGAAATTCAAATCATATCACTGTGATTAAAAATTTTGAAAATAAACATTTATTTTTATAAAAATAATGATATGGGGAAAGGATAAATTGGTATGGATGATAATAATTTTTTATAATGTCATATTTTTACGAATAATGGAATTCATCAAAGAATGATATTTTGATGTGAGAATGAAAATTCTCTATATATGAAGAAAAATAAAAGTATATATTATTCAGTAATTATATAATAAAATAAACCATTATGGTTATAATTATGCTTGATAGTTCAGGACTCAATGAAAGGAAATGTGAGTCAACAAAACAAATAATTTTGGTTACTACTTAGATGAATGCCCTCTAACAACATATATAATAAACGTTACACCTATAATGAACTATTTAATAACAATATTCATATATATTAGTTTATAGGTTAATTTATATCATTCATTTTTACATAATTATTTTTAATTTTTATCCAATATTCCTCATTATTGTCATTAATATTAATAATTTTTTTTGTTGTAATGGGTTTAGTAATAATTATATATAAAAGTGTTTTTATCAATATGATTTAAAAGGGTATATAATAGAAGTTACATGTTGTTTTATGTTGTTATTTTTTCTTTTTATTGATGTTATATGTATGGTTCTTAAGGAATAAACTCATAAATGTATTGTTATGTATTCTCTTAAAGATACAAAAGGTAGTATCATGATAAATAGTTATATATTAATATTAACATCCAAAAAAACATTTCATAAAAATTAATATAATATATATAAAATATATAAATTTTTAAATCCATCAAATTAATGTGGTTATGAGAAAAAGAATAGTTAACTATGGAAGTGAATGTCAGCAAAAAACATGGTAATGTTTTCAAATTTTTAATTGAATTGATGAGGGAAAATAATATTTTTAAAGTATCATAATAAAATTTCTGTGTATTTGTGATATTGAATACGATATTTTTTATTGAAAACATTTTAAAGTGGTGTAAGAAGAAAATATTAAAGAAAGCAGAAAAGAACATTACCACTTCAATTAGATGTCCTCTCTTAGAATACAATTTGTGGCAACCTGATTTGGATTTTTCATAACCTATAGTCTGTAGGAAATATTACCAGTATGGTATTTGGTTATACCTTATTTACAATGAATGTATTTTAGTCTTGGGATTATATTGGTTGTTAATGGAACCTTTATTAGGTGAGAGGTGCGTCACATTGGTAAATATAATTTCTTAATATAGAAAGATATGTAATTATTAAGGGAAGTGGAACATAATTTTCTAATTAAAGTGAAAATTTTAAATTTTGATTGTAAATTTCCTTATCCACCTATTTAATGAGATAATTTTGAGACAATAATCTTTGAATATAACATTTTTACTATATTTTTTCCTTAACCTTGTTGACTACTTTCTACCTTGTTTTATTATTTTCATGGACTGCAATTATGATTTTTATCATAATCCCTTATATGAAATTAATTTTCTCAATGTGACAAAAATTACCTTCAACATAATTATTAAAAATAATATTATTACAATTCAAAAAAATATTATAATTTAGATATATCACTAGAAAATATTTTAATATAAATTTTACATACTAATCGAGGAAAAATAAATCACATCATAAAAATAATTTCAAAAATATTAAAAAATATTTTTTTACACATAATCATTAATTTTTGAGAAAATATTAATTTTGGGACATGGTTGAATTTTTAAAACAGAAAAAAATTACCTATTTCTTCACCACGATATATGTAAAATAAAATTTTTTATTGAAACCATTTTTTAACACATGTTAATTTAGAATAAATAAAACATTTATAATTTGAACAGTCATTATTTTCTTCTCTGATTAAATGAGTTGTGAACATGAAATTTAAATTATCACGCTCTGATGAAAATAGATATATTTATGTATAAAAAATGCATGACACAATATATAATTTATAATGAGATATCAATATCACTAGGTTTGGTATGAATAGAAAACTCAACATTCCCCTTATGGTCGGTTATTAATACCCATTTAATGAAAATAATTTCCCTAGAGAGCTTATTATCATCCTAGATCACATAGATAATCATTTCAATCTTAAAATGATTAAATATTAATTAATTTTTTAAAATTTATTATATTCCATGAACACATAAAATTTCACATTATAATGAATAATATTTTTATCAATCATATTCACATGATATTCTAATAAAAAGGATTTGTAAACATATGTTGAAATAAACATACCACAAATATTATTCTCTAAAAATCATTATCTATTAATTAGGGCCAATATTAGATTCCATTCTAAAAAAATAATTATATAATTAAGCGGGTAAAAAAGTTATTTAATATGAAATTTTTAGTTTCATAATGGATTCTTAGTGTACCATATACTACATTATTTTATTTTACAACTTTATTGACTATGTTTTCATTATCCTTTTAATTATCCATAGGATTAGAAGCCATAAGGAATTCCTTTCCACCATCCATAAAAGATGGAGCCATTAATATTAAAAATTCATAAAATCCTTTTAATTTAAGAATGAAATTATTTATTGTGCATTAGTTGGGACCTCATAACCACTATTATATATTCTGACATCTTTATCTCCCATCCACAATCAAGATCTCCATGGCCAATATTTTTGTACATGTAACACTGCCTTATTCAACTATAAATATTTCCCAAGTGCTTCCCCCTAAAATTTGGTCATGTAAGTGAGTGAAATTCATTTTAATCATGTGGAATATCATTCTAGATTCCATTAGACACCATATTTCATTTATTATGACCAAATCCATTATAAATCTAATTTCTATTTCCACTATAGATGGTCAGTGAATAATTTGTGCATAACCATCAATGCCCATTTTGGATAATTAATATTGAATACAACCAGAAATAAAACTAAATAAATAATAAATTCTTATTTCATAGCCAATACATAATCTATAATAACCATTACAAATTACAACCATGATTCTGGGTTAGATGTTTGATGATAAATGTGTATCATGGTCATTTTTTACTATTATAGGTTTTGCTAGAGTTCACGAGTGACTACATGAGAAACATGATGGACCTATAGTTGTTTGGGAGATATAGGGGTACATTTATATAATGACATAATTAGTCACTCTATGAAAAATGGTGTATATGACATTATAAGATCTATCACGAAATTATGCTTTTACACATTGAAGTTCTCCTAAGTATTTTTTTTGAATTTTAAAAGAACAATTCACTAATATCCACTCAAACTCAACCCCTAGAATATATTATAAGATTTTGGATGTGATTCAATGGGTTATATAAATACTAGGAGTACAAATGGGTTCATATTGGTAGTGTGAAATAATGGTTTTAACAATTATTGGAGAGGTCCCATTTTCCATGGACATCCAAAAAACATCAATTGTTGGGACCCCTAAATAGGGACATTTTTTATAGAATGGGAATTAACAATGGTCAATGTAGCCTTTGGAAAGCTCATGAGGATCGGAATCCTATAAAAAGGCTGCTAGAGTGCCAACAGCTAGCTGGTATATTGCCAACTACAGGGTGGGGGTGTTTATTATATACTTGTAGAGGCCACTGCATGAACCAGCTATCTAGTGGAGGCTTCAGGAAAGCTAATGAGAACTAGTTGACATCTATTGGACCTATGGGTGGTTTTAATGTATTAGTGGACTGTTACTTTTAAATGATCCCCCTTTTTCCTAATAATCTTTTTTCCCCCGAATTTTATATTTTTTCTCCTCAAATTTTCCCCTCCCTATTTTTCTTTACATGATGGGATCTCTTTAATCGAGTGTATATTTTAGATTCCATCACTTGGGGTCAGGATCCCATGGTTAGTATATCTCTCCACTTCCTTCTATATGTGGATTCTCTTTTCTATTGGGTAAAACTTAGTTTGGTATTTACTAATGCCCTATATTTATTGAGAATTTATTAGGCTTCCCATTTCTATCGATTAAAGATGAAAATGATGATGATACGTGATTAGTGGACATTTATAGACATAAGATAGGTCTTCCCAAAATTTAACAGATGGTATTTCTTAGTTTTGTCTAATGTATTGTGTGGTCTCAACAAGGTTCCAAAACATGACCAAAGAATTAATTAGGGATTTTAAATATGGGTCCCCTATATTATTATATTACTATTAAATAGTTTTCCATTTCTTACATGATATTGTTAAGTAGATAAGACATGTTAAACATATTCCAACTTGGGGTTGTGTTTTATAATCAGTGATTGAAAAATTGAATTACCCATTCAATAGTTACTAAAAATGATCTTTTGTTTATTGATTTTTATCTTGAAAAATTGAAATGTTTATTTTTCAATGATGTCCACAAATTTATAGGGTTTCGTATAAAATAGAATGAGAGAAAATGGTTTCAAATATTCTAAATTGCTTGGCCATTGAGAAATTGGTAATTTATCAATATATAATGTTTGTATAAAAATAAACTACTTGAACATTTATAATTTCTAAATTTTTTTCTAATTAGGATGAGATCAATGGGGAATGTTTGATATTGATTTATATTTTTGGTATATGAATTTTTTTTAGGAAATTAACACCCCCTTTGGTTTTGGTATGTATTTTCAAAATTTAAATATAATGAGGAAACAACATGGATTGTGGTTTTTATTAATGATATGTGAAAACAATACTCTGAATTTCATGTTATTGATTTTTGACCTTGGGTAATCATGACCCCAAGGGGATGTTAGGATTTATAGTTTACCTGAGGTCAACATGGTCCTATGGTGATGATATAAATAATGCTTAGCCTTGGGTGAACACGACCCTCAGGGGATTTTTGTAATTAATGATAACCTTTGGTGAACATATACACAAATGAGATTAATCTTATGGTTAACTCAAGGTTAACATGGCCCCTAGAGGATATAGGGTTCCGAAGATTAGTATATATTTCCCTAGATTATATATAAGACAAATGACTTTTAAATAATCCCATGTATGGAGTAATTTGGATTGAAAAAGAATGGTGATGTATTCAAAGACACCCTAAAACATGTTGATGTGGGTTCATACTCTTCCTAAAAAAACCCACAACCTTAGGGTTACCATTTTTTATTCATTCAATTTAAAATTATTATATTATTAAAATTATTTTTTGATATCTTGAGAACTACTACACAAAAAATTATAGACATTTAATTTTGGGGATACTGTTTTTGTTGTTCTACTGAGTTTAATGCACATGCTGATAAGGGAATTAATTGATCATGGCAACTTGATAACAATTCAGCAATGCCTCAACCCAAGAAACAAGGAGTTGTTGCATTATTTTATTACATCAGCATGATTAAAATGAATCAAATAAAAAATGACTAGTCAGCATAGTAGTCTTCATGACTCCAGTTATTTACATGGAACCAATTTCACATTGGTAGAAGAAAACAACACATGATACATTACAAAATCTAATAAACTGCATCACTAAAAACTCAACTAATGATTTCTTCTTCCTAACCAAGAAAAGGTAATCAAATGAAAGTGGTGAGATCAAATGACCACTATGGTATAAATATAGTATAATCATGAAACAATAATAATTTAATCATAATCAATTAGATATATTCAATGTGGAATGATGAATAATTGAAAAACACATTCCATGAATAAAATGAGAATGAAAATGTATCCATATATTTTGTCATAGTGAAAAAATAATTGAAAGTAATAATTGAATTCAAAATGGAGAGAATTATTATTATATGGAAATCATGTATCTAGATCATGGACCATCATATAATTGATACATTTTATGTATATGGATATAAAACTATTAGATTTTGTTTTGGAAACATACTTGACAGGTCTGTCGACAACTATTTTTTATCAGGAGACCTATCGATGCATTGATTGGCTATAGTCAGCCCCAACCATCACCACATGTCCAAATCATTCATATACAAATATTAAGATCAAGATCAGTATTTCTTGTCAATTTTTGTATTGAGTAGTGTATACGGATCCATTAATATTTCCACAATTAAAACAATATTCAGAATAAACACCATATGTAAAATGGTATATGGTTAAGACAATAATCATAACCATTATACAAGACTATATATATTTAATAGTAATGTAATTTTAAATGAAAAAGGATCTCAATGGGGTAGTATATATACCACATATAAATAAATAGTTGCACAATACCACGTATGTCTCAATGAAAATGAAATTAAAAGGAAGTCATTTACCACATCAAAATCATCCGAATCGCCAGAACAAAAATTAATGATCATCACATGGATAATTAATTACTCTGAACCTAAATATAACAATGTTATAATATATCACGTGGAATCATATATACACCACATACATGAAATTGGTCAAGATCAATGTAAATCTCACATAAATAAAAGGGAGACAAGAAACCCCTTACCTTATGCATGAATTTGATCTTCACATGATTTTATTGTCCTGAATAATTAGAATATATCACTAAATTGAATATTTTGGAACTTATCTATATTTATTATATATTTATTTATTTTCTCATTTTCAATTATTTTCCTTTTGGATGATTTATAACATAAAATTTATCGCTCAAGATCATTGGTTTCCTTGGTTTTCATGATTGACATACTTGTGTATATGTATAGAATTTCATGTAGAATGGATATAATTCTCCAAAATGTCTTTTATCAATTATTAATGAACATATATAATATTAAATGGTAATATATATCATATGGATACATAGTATGTAGATGAATCATTAGATAATTCACTTACTGATTATAGATTAGACTATTACAGAGGTTGTTGATAATAATGAACTCATTTTTTATCTTTTAGTATTATCTAAATATATTACTTCATAAACATAAATTTTTATATTATACATTTTAAAATCTATCTCAACTATTAAAATGATTTCAAGAATAGTTTTGAAGAATAATTTTATGAATGAAACTTTATCATCCATGATGTTTTTAAAAATGGAACCACATGTATGATAATTTCATTTGTAATATAAAAGAGGAAGAGTAAGAAGATTGATATTGGTCATTATATTTTCATAATATAATTCCACTATTTCGGTGATTCTATAATAATAATGATCGATTGGATAAAGGAGGTATATTTTAAATAATAAAAATGTCAAATTCAAATGAAATTAAATGAAAAAGGATGAGGATTTACCTCTTCAAACAACCTCCTCAAGAGCCTCCTCAATTGAAAAGGATGGGTCCTTTTGAATGACCAAAAGATTATGTATGTGGTGGGGGAATAAGGTAGAGTATTTGGACATAAATTTTAGATGCTTCAAGGCTTATATGATTGAGAATAACTAGGGGTGTCCGGTGATTTTAATAGTGGAGGGGAGGGTTTATTTCTCAAAATTTTATACATTATTTTATTATTTTTCTAAAGACTAGAAATAATATAAATTGTTATGACCTGAAACTGTAATAAGTGAACATGATTTCAAAACATGGAATCATAAATCATCCATAATTCATGGAATGGTGTGTTTATCTTATAATGTATTATACCATAAATTATCTTATTTTACTATTCATAAATAAATCAAGTTTTTAAGAAAAATCCCAAAAATTTAGGTTATCCATTTTTGATGTGTATATTCCAAAACTGATCACCATTGTTTGAATAGAAATTTACAAATATGAGAAATGAACTATATATTTTTAAAATCATTATTTAGTTGAAGAATAAAAATTTTAAAATCATAACACATTTTACATAACCCTGAAAAATTATCTAAGGTATCATTAGATTATCCTAATATTATAGGATATAAAATATTTTATTTTTGGAATAAATGTTATGAAAATAGATTTAGATTAAATATTTTTATGATTTATAAAATTTTAATTCAATAATTATTGCTCACAAAAATACCAACACTTAATTATTAATTTTTAAAATATTCAATTTCTTTAATAAGGTTCCTAAATAGTTTTTATTCCTTCCTGGTGGTGATACAATTAATTAGAGTACATAAAAATTCATATGGGTGATATTACTACTCATAATGATAAGATAAATTTTAAAAAAAAATTATGTTTATCTAATTGGAATCTAAATATATTACTAAACATAATTGTGTAAGTCCATTTTTTGAAATTAAAATACCAGAAGTGGAAAAAATTATTTTAACAGCTGGGTTATAACTATCTCCTATAATAATGTTTTGTTTAAAAAATACGTAGTGTTTCAGGAAAAATAAACTATCTAATTAATTGAAATTATTTAATAAGAAACATACCATAAAATATTGGGGGGGTTATATTCTTCCCTCCTTTGTAAATTATTTCCGCAAACTTCTTCATGGATAAAGCCCTCTAAAGATGTGGGTGGTTCCTCTTAATATCATCCTCCAGATCCAGCATTGCATTCTCCTATTTATGGCTTCCCTATATAACCATTATCAATCGTGTTGTCTGATTTCTCAAAAATTTCTCTGTTCTGTATAGAATCTATATAGGATCTTCAAAGTATAAAAAATCATGTTCAAGTTATATTTCTTCGTATGTGAGTATATGAATTGGGTTTTTCGTCTACTTCTTTAACAATGTCAAATGGAATACATCATGAACATCTCTTTCAATTAGGTGAATCACTTAATGATAAGATACAATTCCAATTAATTCTATAATTTCAAATGGTGTAATGTACATGGGGATCATTTTCTTTTATTACCAAACCTTAAGAGACACTCATGTGGAGATAATTTTATAATGACATGATCTTATACTTGAAACTAAAAATTCTTTTATATGGTTATCAGACTATCTCTTTTTCCTACTTTGGGTTGCATTAATATGGGACTAAATTTCCTTTACCATGGTTTTTGTGTCTTCAATATTTTCAAGGCATATAAGTTTCCTCTCAATAACATCAACTCAACAAGTTGTTGTTCAACATCCATTTCCATGTAATGCTTCATATGGAACCATTTGAATACTATAATTGATAATATTACTATAGTCAAATTCCACCAAAGTAATGTACTGATCTCACATACCATAAAAGTTGAGTGAGCATGATCTCATCAGTTCTTCTAGTGTTTTAATAGTCCTTTCAGATTGTCTATCGATTTTGGGGTGATTAAAAGTACTCATATAAAGCTCGGTATCCAAATGCTTTTTAATACATTTCAATAATTTTGATTTAAATTGGGCATCTCGATTAGACATGATCATTAAAGATACACCATGAAGTATTAAAATGTCGTTAATATAGAGCCTTTGCAGGTTCTCAATTGGTAATTACTCTATTATATCATGAGAATGTGATGATTTTGTATGAAAATCAAAAAATACCCACATTTCACTGTTCCCTCTAAGTTTCCTTGGTAGTTCCATGACAAATTCGATCATAATGTCGTCCCACATTAACATAGGAATTGGTAGAGGTTGTATGACTCCACTAGGATATTGTCTCTCATCCTTTACTTGTTAGAAAAATAGACACCTTGACACATAGTCATCAATTTCCCTCTTTATGTTATCCATCCAAAAAATTTCATTGAGATTCCTATACATCCTAGTGATACTAAGGGTTATAGATAAATTTGAGAAATGAGAACCATCTAATAGTTCCCTTTTTTGATCAAGTACTGATGGAATGTGTAAAATATTTTAAAATTTTAGAACTCTATCATCCAACATGATGTCTTCCAAACATCAATATGTATCATCATCACTTTTATTTTATAGATTGTAATCATCAAATTTAGTGATTTTTATCTTTTCTAGTAAATAATGTTCAGAAATCATTTGAAAATGGAATAATGTTTCCACTTTCTTATCAATTTCCATATCCGTCATTTCTAGATCCAGGAATATATGATCTCTCTTTGTCTTCATTTGGGTGAGAGGTCCATGATATTTATTATATAATGCATCTATCTCCTTATTTTCCTTCCCTGGGTGATATTGTATTGAAAAATAATAATCTTTAAGTTACTCAACCCATCTCCATTTCCTCATCTTGAGTTCTTTATAAGTAAAAAATTTATTTCACACTCCTGAGATCCATATATATCTCACATAGTTCACCACAGATAAATTGACATTATAATTTTAGAGAAAATATTATTACTACTATGTCAAAATCATTAGATGGGTAAAAAATTTCATGGGTCTTAAACTAACCTAATGGATAATCAATAACATTATCAATGTGCATAAGGACACAACCCATTCCATTTTTTTCTTCCTTACTATATATTACAATCCCATAATTTCTAGATGGAAGAGTCAAAATTGGAGCATTGACCAATATTATTTTCAATTATTCAAATCATTATATAGATTACATTTTCTATTTGAACCTATCATTTTATATGTGATCATGGTTAGCAGGTAATCCCATTAGGAAAATATTGTTATTAAACACTAATAGTAACATACAAAACCAATTAATCTATGTACCTATGTTTTCTTCTCTGCAAGAGGTCATTCTTGGATTGTGTTTGTCTTCGTTGGATCGATTGATATTCCATCATTAGTGAAACTATATCCATGAAAAGAGACTTCTTGAAGCAAGAATTCACAATTAATAATCATCCCATATATCCTTATTCATCTAAGAGTTTCCAGAACAAACCATAAGTGTTTATCATGGACCTCGTAGCTTTTGGAATATATCACGTTTTCATCAATAAATACCACAACAAAATAATCATGATATTCAATAAAAACTATATTCATTATTTCCATTAAAATATATGGCGAATTAGACATTCCGAATGGCTTTACTAAAAACTCATAATGCCCATATGTTGTTCAAAATGATGTATTTGGAATATCTTCCTTTCCCACACACAATTGATGATATCCAGACTGATATTAAATTGTTGAAAATTATTGAGATCTTTGTAGTTGTTCAAATAGATAATCAATGTGAGGTGGTGGATACATGTTCATTATTTTAATATCATTGATATATCATTAATAAACACGTAGCATCATGGATCCATCATTCTTCTCGAAAAAGAGAATAGGGGGTCCCCATGTTGAAACACTACGGTGAATAAATCCTTTATCACTAAATTTATCTAATTTTTTCATAAACTCTACTAATTTCATAGTATCGATTCTATTGGAAGTCATTGATATATGTATTTCATTATGAATTAATTAAATAGTGAACTCAGATTCCCGCTCTGAATGATGTCCATGTAAATACTCTAGAAATACATCAATGTATTCTTGCACAATATGTACATATTCGATTTGAAGATCCATAGAAGATAATTTCTGTTCTACACCAATAATTTCATTTAGAAAAGATAATAAATGTGAGTCTATATATGATTTAGACGAAGATTTATATACTATAAAGATAAGTGATTCGATATCATTCTAAAAAAATTTATCTTCATTCTTCATGAAATTGATTTTTTCATCATAATTCGAGAGACAATTCATACAAACAATTTTTTTCAATGACAATAAAATATATGCTGATAAGATCATCAAGTAAATTATGTTTCTTATTCAAAAGGGGGATTGACTGATACATATTCATTACAATGATACTTCCCTTATGAGTTTTGACTAACGACTCCTTTATTAAATCAAATTGAAAATGTCTACATTTCATGGAAAATACAGAAGATATATAATAATTTGATGATCCAAAATCAAATAAATCATAGGCTAAATTCAAGGAAACAATAAAAGTACCTTACACTAAATCGTTAGAAAGTTCAACAACCATAGTGGTGATGGTATAAGAAAACCCATGCTCCTGGGGAATTTTATGAGGAAATTGTTTTTCTATATTTCAGAAAATAATTTGTATAGTTTCCCATATACCTAATATTATAGCGTTGAACATATTTGATCATTCTATTCCCATTGCATTCATTATATTTCTAACCCTTTTCTCTATACTAATAGCAGAATCCCATGCCATTCCATCATTTTCCAATATGGTTCTTTCCACAATTCTCAGATAATGAGAATTTTTTCGTTCACATATTCTTCGATGTATATTCACCTTTTCCATGACTTTCAGAAGACCTCTTCTTCAATAGATTTCCCTTTAAAACATTGGATCTATAAAATAATTTCCCTATTTTGGTGGTAATTAATACTATATCATCATATCATGAAAATGTTTTAGAAGACATTCCACTTTGATGACATAGCTTATATACATTAAATTAATGATCAATCTTTTCTTCTGAATCACATATGAAATATATAGCATACTTGGATAGTCTTTTGAATGTAACCTCATACTCTACAACACTCCCTTATTCCCTTTATTTCTAGATTATAAATTTTATCTTCATTTAAATCCTTTATTTCATGAAGGGAAATATTTTTCTAAAAATAATTCCATAGTATTATTCCATTCCATATCTTCTATTTCAACTTTCAGTGTGGTATTCTAGATCGAGGAGCAACAATGAGAAACCTCACCCCTAAGAGAGCATACTTCCAATACTACAGTTTAATATTCATTTCATCTTAATCCGAGAAATATATTTTTTCCATGGACATGATCCACATCTCACCTACCACTAGATTAGTAGACCCACTAATATATGGTGGATTCTATCACAATAAACGATCCAACATAGGTGTATCATGGTTATTCATCATATCACAAGTATGTTATCCTGATATAGTCACAATCTCCATAGTTCCAACACTAACTATATTGAATTACTTAATGGGGAAATCCTAACATTATCTATGGGTAATGATTCTATTTCTTCCATTAGTAACCATCACTAAAAAATTTAATAAAATGAATTTGGTTATAAATCCTGATGCATAATTTTGAACTAGAAAAACACATTCACTAATCTGAATATTTTTACACTGCTAATAAAATAATCATAAACATGATTTTAATTTACATTTAAATTATTAATAATTGTTTCAATAGAAACTATGAATTATCAAAAGAATATCCCTCATTAGTGTCAAAACAAGTGTGCATTAAGGCCTGTTTTCAGGTACCAGGTTACCCCGTGTCATGCTCGGAACACCATGTCAGAGTTGTTACCCCTTGGTAAAACTTTGATATAACCACATCCACTAGCAGTATCCAAAAATGGATGTATTTATATGATTCCCACATAATATATTCCTTAAATGACATCTATTATTCTCTTATATACCAGTCCTTAACGTCCATATTTGGATTTTTCTCTTTAAGCATTGATCTATATATCAAGTTCCCTAGGTTTCTGCTAAACATGTTTTGATACCAACTCTAACACTCCGAACCATGAATCATTAATCTGGTGTATTATTTTATTACATTGGAATGATTATAATGAGTAAAATCTCAAATTATTGAACAGTTCGGTAGTAATGAAGAATCCATATACATATGTGGAACCCATTTAACATAGGGACTACAAACAACATAAAATACATAACAAAAGAAAATAAACATCATCCTTGAGAATTCAATAAATAATAAATTCTTTATAACTTTGGGATGGAAAAAATGAACATGGTGAGATCAAATGCTTAGTAATGGATACATATATTAGAATCATAGAAAAATAGTAATTGAATGATCATAAATTATACATAATCAATATGGCATGGTGAATAATTGAAAAACACACAACATCAATAAACTGAGAATGAAAATTCTTCTACATATTTTTTCATCTTAAAACATCATGGGAATTAATAAATGAATTTTTTATAAATGTATTTCTTATTATTTTGACATAATGTATATGGAACATGAAAAATAATACTATCGTGATAGTTTAATTCTATGTGTAGACAACCATATGATTATATTATGGATAAACACGAAGGGCCTTTCACCACCTATTTTGTTTCATGAGATATATCGATGCATCCAGGGGGTATAGAGGGTCTCAACGATCACTGAAATTTCCAATTGTTATTATAAAATGATTTAATTACAAAAAAATATGCCTTATCAATTTATGTATCGAATAGAGGATATGGATTCATCAATATTTCCACACCTTAAACTATAGGTTACAGGCACAGCGGAAGTCCGGGGATGGGTGTACCCAACTATTATTCTTCCATTAACAATGATCAATCTAAGATCAATCACGATGATAAAATGTCATATCATTAGAATAGAACGAAGAATGAAAGAGATGAATAGAGTATCATAATCATAAAAAGGATTATAAAATGTTGGTTATATTAATTTAATTAAACGAAAATAATTATCATGATGGAATTCTGTCTCTATTGATTTTTCTATTCATGATCTGATGTGTTCCTTCATTATGTCATAGAATCCATGTGTAGGATTACTCTAGTGGTGATCCACATGTGCTCAACAAATCTCTTGATTTCATCGAGGGATTTGTGTAGGTCTAGCGTGGAAGAGGCTTCGTTTGCAATATCTTTCATCAATCACCTTGATAGCCGCTTCTAAAGAACTCTCTTTAATCTGGCGGAGGAGGATCTCTCTCATAAAATGAGATCGTTTTTAGAGGAATTGAATTCTCTCTTTGCTTAAGAGATTTCTCCATATCTATTTTGCACAACTACAAGGAATTTATTTTTAATGAGAATGATGTAACTGGGATTTTGTTATATAGAATAATAAAATGAAATAATTACCTGAAAGCATTTATTTATTTCATTAAAGTCTATGTAATAAATCATGTCTAATAATAATAATTGACTATTATTATCCCTCAACATGAACCCAACGAATTACTCTTAATATTATTAAATTAGATAAATAATATTATTTTTCAAAAATCCCACAAAAACAACACAACATGTATATTAATATACGTGACATGTACTTTTGTTTTACCTTTTTTTATTTCCACCGCCAATTTTTATTAGACCTTGTTTAATGAATATTTTTTTCTAAAATTAATATCTCTACATTACATTATAATAAATATATAATTTCTCCCATTTTATATTCTATCTAATAACTAGTGTCAAAATATATGCGAGTAGGCATCCTTGAATAATTAATAAACCAAAATTGGGAATAATATTTATTAAACTTTTTAAATGAATATTTAAATGAGATACATGGACACACATAGTGTGGGACCCTCTAGGCCTATTTCATTGTGGAATTAGGTGAAGACTATCTAAAACCATGGTTAGTGTCTAGTAATATTCCAAGGCACCCATAGAGATAGAAGTTGACATCGCAATGATGTGCCACCTCCTACAAACATGTACCATGTAATGTAATCCCTTTGTCTTGATATCTGGAATCAAGCAGGTTTCATGTTAGTTCCATCAACCCATTTGATAGATTATTCTTTCTTTGACATCTTGAAATGAAACTCTCCCATTCCTCAACATGGAAATGGATTTATTCAGGCTATACCAATTCTGTCAATGGGACTGAGATATCAACTTTTGTTATGGAACATAAGGGAAAATTCTTTCTCGCATTATCTATTAATATAGTATTACTCATGATGCAAAAAATATATCATACCTCACATTGAAAAGTGTGTCATCATAGTTTTTCTCAACACATCAATGTGTGTGAGTTTTAATACCCATTAATAATAATCATAATGTCTAAGGACCAATACAGATATCTGTAGATAGTAACATCTAATGACACTATGAAATGTGGATTTCCTACTGGCGGGTCTCGTTCTAATAATATTGTCCTAGATATTACCAAGGGTACACACACTGAGAAGGCGACTCAATGTTTTATGAGTCCTCACCCCTAATGGGCTGTATTGTTTGAGTCCCTCAAATAACTTCATTCGGTCATAGACTATATATTCAAGAAAATTGTTATGGCACTTCCAGGTTCTCATCACAATAGGGATCTGCTATGACCCTTTGGTGAAACATATATCCTTAGAAAATTATCACATGTATTGTTACACAGAATAATAATCAAGATGTGATATGGTATTTAATAATGAATAATGTTCAATGTAGTTTGTTCGAAGCCACCAATTCCAACAAAACCCCAATTGGAATAGAGCCAAATAATAAAAACCATTAACTAGATAGCTCTCACATTATATTAATGTTTCTAGTGAGATATACCTTTACTCATTTGGTTGACCACATTATTTTCAGTGGACACTATACTAAATGCAACCTCACCCCTTTGCTAGAAATCTCTCAAGAGGTGATAATTCCAGAGAATGTGCTATGTCTATTGATGTGGCCTTGGTCCTTTTGCAAAAGTAACCACTACAATATTATCAAAATAAAATGTGATATGGTCAATACTACTATGCACCACATTTAGCTCTAGAAAAAACTTATGATTCTTAATGAATTACTTGGATAAATCAAAAACTACTATATATTTGGACGCCACTCTATAATCGGTGAAAATTGGATAATTTGAACTCTTCTATCCAACAGCTCTTTCATTATGATAGAAAATATATCCTGATTGTGACTTCAAATAATTTCGATCTATCTGAAAACTAGCATCAGCATATCCTCTGATGATGATATCCTCATCTCCTCCATACACCTGGAACATATCCTTAGTTCTTATCAGATACTTAACGATAGTCTTAATAGTAGTCCAATGTTGTTCTCTTGGATCTTCTTTATATTTGACTACCATGATCAATGCATAGGAAACATCAAGCCTGGTACATAACATTACATACCTGATGGATCCTATATCTGAAGTGTATGGGATATTAATCATCATATCTATATCTTATGGTGTCTGGTGACACATTTTCATAGAAAGATGTTGGTCATGTCACTCTACAATCATTCTTCTCTGGGATTATTCCACACTAAATCTTTTTATTATTTGGTTAATGTATGTACCCAGAAATATTCCAAGAATCCTCTTGGATCTATCATGAATGATCATGATACCTAGAATGTAGGTTACTTCTCCTGCAACCTTTATAGAGAAACCCATGTTTAACCAGTCCTTAATTGATTCTAAGATAGGTACATCACTTTCAATAAGTAATATATTTTCAACATATGCTACCAGGATAATGACCAAATTTCTATTAAACCATTTATAAATACATGGATCACATTTATTTCTAATGAAACCAAATTGGTTTATGGCTACATCAGATCAAAAGTGTATAGACCTTGATGCTTCCTTTAATCCATTAATGGATTTCTGCCACACAAAAACCAGTTTGGCTTCAACTAGTGTCACAAAACCTTTTGTTTGTGTCATAAATACAATTTCATGATTTTTATCGTTAAGGAATTATGTTTTTACATCAATTTTCCAAATATCATATTCATGGTAAGCTAATATGGCAAGTATGAATCTTATGGATTTAAACATGGAAACTGGAGAGGAGGTATCATCATAGTCATATCCTCAATGTTGTATAAATCTTCTATCCTCTATCCTTAATTTATAGGTGCAAACTTGACCTTCAATGTTCATATTTCTCTAGAAATCCAATTTTCATCTGAAAATATTTACATTAACTAGATAATTGACCAGATCCTAGAATTGGTTCTAATACATGGAATCCCTCTCAGATTTAATAGCTTATATCCATCTTGAAGCTCCTATTATTTCTACATATTCATTGTAGGAGATAGGTTCATTATTGTATAAAAATAATGATTCACCATCCTCCGTGACTAGGAAACCAAATATCTTAGGTTCCCTAACCTCTCTTGAGCTCCTGTGCAGTCATTGTGTTTCTGGAACCACTTCCATGGGGACCTGTGGAACCTGTTCATATACCAACTCATGTGTATCTTGAGAATTATCTTCTTTGAAATCATTCATGCTCCCTTTATTGTTTTTAGGATGTTATCACTCTAAATAAAGACATCTTGTTAGGTGACAATAATTTTTTTTTCTTAATTGTTATATTGGTAACATCCATTCATTTTATTGGCATATCCTATAAAGATATATCTCGTGTCCTGGGGTTCAAGTTGTTTTCCTGATAAGGATTTAACAAACACCTCTCATCCTGATACAAGAGTGTTTAATAAAAGGGGCATCTCTCCAACCAATAACTTAGAGGGAACTCCATTTGCTGCCTCAGATGGTACTCAGTTTAATGTGTATTATATAGTTTATAATGCATATCCCCAAAAAGATAATGGTAGATCATCATGACTCATCGTCGACCTCACCATGTCCAACAGGGTGTGGTTCCTCCTTTCAGTAACACCATTCCACTATGGTATATATGGAAGAGTGAGCTGTGAAAGAATCACATGTTCTTGTAAATGGTCTATGAACTCATGGTTCAGATATTATCCAGCTCGATCTGATCAAATCTTCTTTATCATAATACCAAGATGATTCTCTGAATCATTATTGAAATCATTAAATTTCTCCAATTACTCTAAATTATACCTCCATTAAGTAGATATAAACATATCTACTAAAATCCTTAGTAAATGTAATGAAGTATGAATATCCACCTCTAGATTCTCTCGAAATGGTCCAAACACATCTGAGTGTACTAATCCATGAAGCTCTGTATCCCTTTCACCCTATCAACTGAAAGGACGCATAGGCATTTTACCTTGTGATAAATTTTGGCATCTATCAAGTGGTTTTACCTCATTAGTGTCTAAAAAACTATCTTGGTAGAGTATTTTCAAGTTCATCACATTTACATGAACAAGATAGTGATGCCACAAATTGGTGTTGTATGATTCATGTGAGTATGTTTCGTTATTGGTTTCCAACACTTGGTTATCATAATTTTATACAAAAAAATTTATTTAAATGTTCCATTACATAATATACATTTTTCTTATAAAACAATCATCTCTTTTTTCTAAACATGAAATGAAATCTATCCATATTTAAATATGATAAATAAGTTATATTCTTGGTAACACTAGGAACATAATGAAACTTATGTAAAACCAAAACAATCACAGTTGGCAATGAGAGATGGTAATCTCCAATGGCTAATGAAGCTTTCCTCACACTATTAGTATCTCGAATATCCACTACTTCTCTAGAAATAATTCTATATCTACTAGGATCCTGCATTTGAATATTGATTTGAGCCCCACAAGCTGTGTCTTATACATAATCTGAAGAAATGGAAATATTACACTCGATAATGAACTCACCATTATAATCCCCACAATTCTTGGAGAAGTTCCTCTTCTAGTGTCCTGACATGCCACATGAAAAGCACACTACCTCTCATTCTTTACCTTTCCTCTGGATCATCCCCTTCTTGGAGGGAAAGTGAAAACGGGATTCAGACCGTTTATATATCCTTGGACTCTTTACCCTATCCTTCCTTCTCTTATTCACAATAAGGACGGCTGGGTTTACTGCCCCAAGTCCTTATTTACCTTGTGAATTATTGTCCAATGATCTCATAGACTCTTATCATTATTTCTTGTGTTCCATTTGAAAATAAAGCAAGAGAAGTTATTGGGTAGTGATGGCAGGATGATATGTGTATGCAACTCATCTGGGAACAATGTATCTAAGATGTCCAGACATTCAATTTAGCCAATAAGCATGATTACATGAGGCCCCTCTAGTGCTGACTCTCCAATATTAGTTTTGAACAAAGAGTTGGTGTTCTCATATCTCTCATGTATCGCCTTATCTAGATAGATATCCTTAAAGTGATACATCATGCTATATGCATCGTTGTTGTCATATTGGTCCAAGATATAATTAGAGATGAAAGATATCATGAAACATTAGAAATTTATGGCATCATATATATGTTCCCCATAGAGAAATAGTTCCTCATCACTGGCCTATTTTCCAGCCACAACTAGAATAGGCTCCGCATCACATACAATTTCATCTCTTGGTGAAGGATAATGAGTAAATTACTCTTCCACATCTAAAAATTGGTTCCAGTGAGAGGGTTTTCAATATCGAATATGGTTCACAGTGATATGTATGATGTAAATTTTATTGATGGGAAATTGTTTTGTAATTTATCATGATAAAACTGAGACAAATAAATAAATGAATACTTATTAGTCTCACATTTTTTTATCGAAATACAATATCCCTCACCATTTAATTTGGAATATTATATTGCCTATATATTGTAGTGGCATTGATGCATATTTCCCTATCCATTACCCTAACTATGTTTGGTCAGGAAACATGATGGATTTTAGGAAGGCATTTCAAATTCCAAATACATTGGCACCCTATTCCTTGATCCATTTAGTGGACTCCCTAATCCAAAAATCCTGTTATTTTCGATTTCCTCAACATTTCCACATGGACACACCATGTACTACTAATGCAGTAAAAACATTATGTAAACCAAGACAATTCAACCCAAAACATTGAATTAGAATTCTGACATAATTTAAATAACCTTAAACATGGTGGTCAACCACTTTTAACATTGGTTCGATTCAATCCAAGAGAATGGAAGGCTATATCGAATTAATATGTTCATGTGGAAGTTTATCATTATACGTAATTTTTAATTTATTATCCTTGATTACATGATTTTAAATATAATTTGGGATATAATTATGTGATTGACTATGTAAAAGATAATATTTAAGTATAAGATGGTATTATTTAAGTTCTATCTTGCATTCTTATATAATTTATTAATTGTGTGATCCTGAAAACACACCCACAATATATAAACAATGAAACTTAATGAAATAAAATAAATGGTACAATCATGAGCTTGTTCTATTTTTTTGTTTATCTAGGAGATGATAAAATAACCCAATTCCTAGGGGATAAACACCTTGATCCTTTTTGGGTTTGAGTTTAGAGTTTTCCTCGTGACCAACTTTGTATCTCCTTAGATTGGTTTCACCTTGGATCGTAACTTGTTCTAATTCCACTAGATTTAGAGGTCCATCCATTACATATTCTATTATCTCACTTGGAAGTGAGGGATAAAACATGGTTTTATATAAAGGAATCATGGTAATGTAGGACCAATATATTAATAAGAAGAAGTCTTGTATGACAACAAATTTAATTTAAATTAATTAATTAAATGAAACCATACACATACAAAGGTCCTGGTATAGCTTTGGATTATACATGCCTGGAATGATATTTACGCGTAAATAGAACTCGAATTCAATTATTTAATAATTCTTGTTTAAGATAAATCAAGATAAAATCAATTATTTATCATTAATTAATCAGTCCTTTTATCTTAAACCCTTTTTTGAATTTCATTGATATTCTCACCCATCATAACTATAAACAAATAAATTCATTTAAAATTATCTGTGTACTTAAACATGTACCTTGGAAGAAAACTGGTGTATTCCCATTCATAACCTCCCAATTAATAGTAATTAACATTTCCCATATGTTAAATTAAACACACATATATATAAAACAACTCTCATGTGTTGTGCCTCATCTTTACACCCGCACCAAGGTACACGTCTCAAGGGTTTTTATAATAAATTACTAAATTTTAATAAATATGCTTAATTTGGATGAGTACATGGAATGTAGTTCCGACTACATGGCATGTACTATCGTTCTCCATCCACCTGAAGTAAACTCCTGGGGATAGGGCATGTAGATGTACTTCAGAAATACTTGGAGTACACAACGTATCCAGTGGGCCCCATGACATGTAGTGTATGTGTTACACAGTCTCCAACTAGAAAAGTTATGTATGTGTTAAACAATCCAACCCTAATCTGAAGGGACTACACGCAATGTCATATGGGCTACACAGAGTGTAATATGGAAACTGTGTGCCGCCTATTCCTGGTCAATACACTAAGTCATTTATAACATAGATAAATTTCAACACACAACTTGTTTTTAAGGTCTAGCCCAGTTTATTGAACATGGACTAAATGACTTGTACTGACGAATACATGTTGTGAGTTCTGTAGTTGTATGACCATGATCCTTTATGACATACTAATGAGATCCCCAATTTTATTTTAATCTAAATTAAATGAAAAAATTCATTTCTATAAGGTGAATGAGAAATGAAAGAGGTCAAAGACATATATAGATTCAGATTTATAGAATGATTATTATAAATTGAATCAAATAATTTATTAAATGTGTAAATCATCAATGAAAATATAAATATCTATAATAAATGATATGATCACACTGATACCAACTGTAGGTTCTATGCATAGTAGAAGCATGTGGATGAGTGTACCCAACATTAATTTTTCCATTAAAAACGATCAATCTGAGATCTGTCATGATGATAAAACATTTGATCATCGCAATATAATGAAGAATGAAATAGAATATTGGAGTCTCCAAACCATAGATAGGATAATCATATGTTGGTTACAATAAATTCAACTAAAACACAAAAATTACCTTCATGTAATTCTCTATCTGTTGATGTTTCTGGTCAGGGTCCAATGTGATCCATCATTGAATCACATAATCCAAGCATAGGATTACTATATGGTTTATCCACACGTTCTCAATATATCTCTAGACGTCGGTGAAGGGATCTCCAGGTTCTAGTACATAAGAGCCTTATATTGAGATGTTATCCTTCGATCGCCTAGAGAGCCACTCCCAAAAATCATTCCTTGATCCGGGTTTGGAGGATCTCTCTCGTATCATGTGAGCGTTATTGGAGGAAATGTATTCTCTCATTGCTTGGGAGCATTATCCAGATCCAATGATCACAACCTCAAATAATGTCCTGGATAATGAGAATTATGTAATTGGGATTCTATAAAATAGAATATTAAAATTAATTAATTACCCAACATTCTTTATTCATTTCATTTAATTCCTAGTAAGACCCCATGTCTCATAATAATCGTCGACTATTATTATCTCTTAACATGAACCCAACGAATTACACCTATATTATTTAATTATATAAAAAATATTATTTGTCAAAAATACTAGAAAAAATATACAGTGTGTATATTAATATACACTACATCTACATTTTTTTTATATTTTCATTATTTCATGTTAATCATTTAATAGATAATGAATAATGACTTTTTATTTCTCAAATAAATATCACTATATTACTCAATAATAAATATATTATTCCATGCACAATATATTCTCTC
This sequence comes from Viscum album, assembly GCA_963277665.1. Classification (NCBI taxonomy): domain Eukaryota; kingdom Viridiplantae; phylum Streptophyta; class Magnoliopsida; order Santalales; family Viscaceae; genus Viscum; species Viscum album. The sequence continues at coordinate 471,759,082 of OY728155.1, forward strand.
AAATAACTAGTGACTAAATAAATGTGATCAGGCATGGTTGAATAAATATTAAACCACAATCGGTATTAATCTTTATTTAACTTGTTAAATAAATATTTTACTGATAAAATTGGACTCATAGAGTGTGTGAACCTATTGGCCTCTTTCTCAGTGTCACTAGGTAGAGCATACCTAATATCCAAGGATAACATCTGGAAACCTACGAAGGAACCCAGAGAGATATAAGTTCATGCCACATTGACATTTAACATTCTACGAAAACAAACCATGTAATATAATGCATGTTTCTCGAGATCCTGATTCATAAGGGTTGTTTGTTAGTATCATCAAACCATATGCTTGATTATTCTTTATTTGACATCCCAGAATTGAACTCGCATATTCCTTACCATGGTCATGGATTTATTTAGGCTATATCATCTACATCAAAGTATCTGAGATATAAACTTCCATTCTAAAATAGAAGAGAAAAATCCATTATCAAAATATATATTAATGCATTATTACTCATGCCACACCCAACATATCCTACCTCAGTACAACAAGTGTGTCATTATAGTTTTAACCAATACATCGAAGTGCATTACTTTTAATATGCATTAGTAATAATCATAATGTATAATGACCAACATACACATCTGCATAAAGGAACATATAAAGAAAATATGATATGTGGATTTCCTGAAGGTGGTTCTCATTCGTATAATATCCTCCTAGATATTAAAAATGGTGCACACCATGAGAATGTGCATAAATGTTTTTTGAGTCCTCACCCCTAATATCCTGTATATTTTTTCCCTTAAAAAACATCATCTAGCTATACAACATATATTCAAGAATACAGTTATGGAACTTCTGGTTTCTCATCATAACAGGGATCCTCTATGAACCTTTGGTTCAGTATCTAATATTATCACATGCATTGTTGTGCAGAAGTACAATCTTGAAATGATAAGGTATTTAGTAATTAATAAAGAACAATGTTGTTAGTTCTAGGACACCAACTCCAACAAAAAAAAGTTAAAAATGAAAAACATATTATATATGGAATAATGATAACACAATAATCATATCCATTATACATGATTATGCATAATTAATGGGAATTTAATTTCAAATGAAAAATTATTTGGAAGGGACTGTAGATTCACAACAACAAAAAATTATTAGGTGCAAAATTACATGTCTCAATGAAATGGAAATTGAGGTGAAGTACCTCACCACATCATAATCAATCAAATAACATGACCAAAAATTGATAATCTTTAAATGGATCAATAAATAATATGAATGTGAAGGTAATCATGATATTATATATTAGGTGTCTTCCATCCCTGAATGTTGTTTCTTATGATCTTCATTTTATTATTCTAGCTTTTCTATGGATCACTTCGCTTCATACATTTTGTTGTTGGAATCTTATGATTCTCTTTTAATCTTCCCCATCTTGATTAACCCCATTTAGTTTGGAAATATGTTATGAATGACTTATTGGGAGTTTTTTTTGATTGATCATCATGGCCCTCCTTCAATCTTCTCAGTTCCAGCTTAATTGGTGCATTATTCTTGGGTTTCATCCCAGGTCTCTTATTCAACATAAATGTTTTGGTATCCCTTAGGTTTTTTCCCCATTTGTTCCATAATCATGTACCTAAATGGATTTCCACATCCCTTATCCCTTCTCTTCCAGTCATTCCTGCCTAGGCCTCCTTGCCCATTTCTCCATTCTGGGTTTATTGTGTGCGATGGATTCCATGGAGATTTTTGGATGTTATTGTGGAGTGTTATGTGTTTACAAGTGGTGTGAATGGTGTTGTATATCTCCAATTTTTATTTCCTGGTGGTTTTCTCTGATAATGACAGCTTTGTGTACCTCTCTCATTTCTTATGGATCTTTTCAGTGGTGTAAGTGGCTATGAAGATGGTGATTGTTTTTTATTCTTCATATTTTGTTTTTTTATATTTAAATATTGTCATAAATTATTTTTCCATCCCTAGTTTTTGTTTTTATTCATTCTTAATTATTCCAGATACCGACTAGAGTTTTCATCACTGTAGCGTGATTTTCTATCATCTGGTGGTGGCGATGATGTTGAGCTTTAGAGACTTCGTGGTTATAGCGATGGATCTCATTGAAGTGGACATGGTTGAATGTATCTATTTATCTCCTCTGGTGATGTGGATAGTGATGATGATTTCTCTATTGATAGGGGAAGGCAATGAATTGTCCAGCCTCTTGGTTTAAGGTTTCTACATGATGGGTGACAGTTTGATGATTTACATGTGTATTCTTCTAGCTTGATGTGGTAATGGTAGTTTGTTTTCAAAATTTTGGTTTTTAAAATTTTTATGTTCAACATTTGATTTTTAATTATCATGTGTGAGGGTTTATGTGAATGTGGGTATGTAGGATTTACTATAAATGATCGTATGGTTTCCACTTTTCCAAAAAATTTCTATTTGAAAAATATAAAAAAAATGGTTGTGGTGGTGAAGATACAAATTTATCACTCGAGATCATTTTTCCTTGGTTTTCACAAAAAGAATACATATGTATGAGTATATAAGTTCATGTGTAATGAATATAATTCTCCATATTGAATTTATAAATTATTAATGAGCATCCATATGTGTATATGTTTATGTATATCATATGGTTATATAGTATACGGATGAATCATTAGATAAGTCATTTACTGATAATCGATTAGATTATTTTGGTGGTTATTCATCATAACAAACTCATTTTGTTTTACGATTCAGTATTACATAAATAAGTTAATTATAGAACATAAAAGGGTTATATAATACATTTTGAAATATATCTCAACCATTAATATGGTTTCATACACATCATTGAAGAATAATTTGAAGAATAAAACATTTACATCCATCAATGTTGTAAATTGGTACCTCCGAGATGATGATATATTTTATAAAATAAATGAAATAGTGTAACAATATTGATGGTGGTTAAAAAATTACCATGATATAATTCCATTAAATAGATGATACATGAGTTATCATGATTAATTTAATAGATAAGTTTACGACAGAACAAGAAAAAAAATATAAATTGAAATAAAATTAAATGAAAATGGAAGAGGATTTCCCACTTGAAATAACCTCCTCGAGAACCACATTAAGGGAAAGAGTTTTTGTATTTTGGAAAAAATAAGGAATCATGGATGTGGGGAGTATCTATAGAAGAGTATTTGGGAAGGAGATTGAGAAACATCAAGTCACAGGGGATTGAGGATAAGTGGGGGTTAGGGGTTTGTTTTACAATGGTGGAGAGGAGTGATTTCTCAGTAGTTTATTCATTATTTTTTTATTTTCGTAAAGAGAAAAAAATAATATGAACTGTTGTGAAAACAAAATAGTAATAAGTGCATGTGGGTTCAAAAAAATTGTCGATTAAATCATCAATGATGAAAGGAATTTTGTATTTATTTTATAAATTATTATACCGTAAATTAGAGTATTTTTCTATTCCCAAAAATTTAATGTATTTCATAAAATACAAAAAGATTCACCCTAACCATTTTCAATGTGAAGTTTCCAAAAATGAACTCTATTTTATGAAAATATATTTCTTAAATTTTCTAAATTTATTTATTATTTAAAAGTATTATTCAGTCAAAAAATATAGATTATAAAACAAAAATTTATTTTATAACCACCTAAAAAATTATATGTATTCTCATTAGATTATCCTAAAATAATTGGATAGTAAAATATTGTTATAAGAGTTTATTTTATGAAAAACTATTTCCTTTTAAAAAATACATTAATTAGAAAATTTTAATTAAATATTTATTTCTCAAAAATACCAATACTTAATTATTAATTTTTAAAAAATTTATTTTCAATTATACGAAGTGTATATTTTATTAATACTTCCATTAGTAAGGTTAAGATTCATAAGTGTACATTACTATTTATAAGGTTAAGTTGTTATTCAATAAAAATTATATTTATCCAATCAGACTCTAAATATCAAACTAAACGCAACTATTTCTGTTCGTTTTTTGAAATTCAAAACACAGAAGAGGTAAGGTGAAGTTTAATACCTATGTTATATTTATCTTCTATAAAAATAGATTTCATTCGTAGAGATATAGTGTTTCATTCATAATATATTATCTAACGAATTGAAATTATTTAAGAATAATCATACCAAAAAATCGTGGGGTGTTATTAATTATATCAGTTTGTGGGGTACATGTTTATGTTAGGTTCATTTCGTGATGGATACGTGGTAAAATAGAGTGGAGTATTGATGATGGGTTAGGTTGAGGCTTAATCCCAATTTTGTGGTGAGTTTTCATTTTAATTTTTTTTGTTTTTTATTCATTCTTATACTCTACCAATTTGGAATTCCATGAAAATTTATGAAATATGTACCCTCATATAGCCATGTAATGTTTTGTTATTTTATCAAGACTATTCTATTTTTCATTGTTGGATATCTAATCTAGAATGTATTTTCCACTACTTATGATAATTTTTTACTCTAACATGATGTTATAGACTCTCCAATGATCCTTTATACCTTCGCAACTATATAAAAGAAACATGTGTATAGGAGGGACTCCCTAAAGGCTGATAGGATCCATCAGTTTTATGTTTTTCCTTTACGAAGGGTAGTGATATGTTAAACTGTTTTAACCCAGTGACCCTAGAAAAATGAGACACAATGTATTACTTTTTTACATTATCATACATAGAATGTTATAATCCAAAGGGTCCAAAAAAATTAGTTTAGGAAATCCAAATTACATTCATGAATCAAATATTATATTGTAAAATATAAAATAAAACATGATACATAATAAAACGAAATGAATAGAATCCATGAAAGCATAATAAAATATATCACTTTCATTTCTTGGCGAAATAAAACAATATAAGGGTGATCTTAGATGATTAGTAATGAAATTATTGTGGAAGAAATAATGAATTTATGAGCTTAAATAAACATGTAATGGTAAATAATTGAAAAAACATTGCATTCAAATAATTAGATAAGGCATAATAAAAATTGCATGGTGGAAAACTAAAACACATACCATTTTACCAATAAATATATATTTAAATGAATCCATAGTTATATCAACACAATAATATCATGGATAATAATAAGAAATTATTTCTAAATAAATTAAATTCTTTATTATGGGATTCCATGTTTCCCAGGAACATGAGACCTTTACTGTTAAGAAAATACTGTTTAAACTATTCTAGTTTAGCCAACTCATCAATCTCATGAAACTACCCATGCATCAAGGGACGTTCTTTAACAAGTCCCCAAATCGTATGGATTTCTTTAATTGTTTCCCAAGACCTTTATTTCAATTCCAAATCATTCCTCATACATCAATTAATCTATTTATTTCAAAAAAAAATATCCTTACCAAAAGTATCAATATTAAATATAAGATACATATTTATTAATAATTCCATAGTTAATCAAATAACTAAAAAAGTAAACAATATATGTAAATATGGTATATGGTGTAGGTAATAATAATATACATCATCATTAAAGTCGATATGAATGTAAATATCTAATGAAAATGATTATAAAAATGTTATATTTTTAGGTGAAATTTCTCAATCCCAAAACAAAGTAAGATTGAAAAGGTAAAATTTTCCACATGTAAATTATGATCCTAAATCCATTGTGTGTGTTAATTAAAAATAATAAATAAAATATTTTTATGTATGATTGAATCATGATATTAAATTAAAAATGGTAATTATATACACCATAATAATTTTAATTGGTGTATTATAACAAATAATTCAGAATGGAATGAAAATTCAGACAAAACACATTATTTTGTTTCATTTTGTGGGAGATCATCCTATAGAATCCTATATAAGTGTTTTAATCATGTTAAAATTTATTATATAACCATAAAAATGTTTATAATAATATATATTTTCTTCTTATGATATCATATTTATTGTTAGATAGCAATCACTCAGTATTTTCACTATTTAGGATTTTCATTTATTAAGTTCTCATGTAAGTTTTGACTTGTTATTTTCAATTACATATATCATTATTTCATCACATATATAATTTAAAACAATATTTAATTAGAAAATATATTCAATGTTAATTTATTTATAAAAGTCTATAATATTTTGTGATAAGAAATGAAATGCATCGTTCAGGGGGACGGTTGGTCGTACTTACGCAAGAACTCTACATTCAATTCTATTCTGTTTTAGAAAAATTAAAATTAATTGATATATGTTTATATATTATAATTTTAATATCCAATATTATTCATATATGTCACGTATATTTATTAAAACCATCCATTATATAGTCTATTTATAGTGTGAATGAATCACATCGCATTGAGTGTGTGGTAGTCCACACATCCACAGATGATGTTATCATATTAAAAAAAATAACATAAGGGTGTTAGATATATATAAATTAAAAATTCATAAATACAATATAAATGTCGTATATTTTAGTTATAACCATTATTTCCATCATAATTCCTAACATTTTAGGTGTTAAAGGAAGAACAAACAATCATCATTTCATGAGCTGGTAGTTCATTGTACAGAAAAATGGTAAGTTATTTTCCCATTATTTAGAAGTGTGTGTAATTATTAATGGCCTAAACAAAAAATTAAAAAACATTCCATTGTATTTAGGATAATGTGGATATTATATAATCATGTAAGAAGAATATTTGATGTGGTGGAGAATGTAAATAATAAAATAGAGCTTGAGGAAGGGTGCTACCTTTTAGTTGGGTAACTCCTTTTGGTTTGAACCAAACTGATTTCTTGGATTGATACACTCACTAAAGGAGGAATATTTAATTATGGTAGGAATTTTTGGATATTATTTACCTTGATTTTTTATATTTCAATGTTCTTGATATGTTTGAATAAGTTTTATGGATGTGTTTTGTTATAGTGGATGAGGTGTGGCATTCTTGTAAATATTCAAAAAGGGAATTCGACACATATTTTTACCTTGTGATTTGGATACCCTAATAGAAACAATACAAGAAAATGGACGATCGGTTTAAAATGTAAATGTTATATGGTTTTTAGACTAGTTTTTAGGTTTTTTGGCCTTATATTTAATGTATAGTCATTATAAGGAATTGTATCTCTTAATCATTGTTTTTAATATTAATCAATTTCAAAATCATTTTTGGAATAATACTTTTTTATCATTATTATACATTTTAAATTTTTATTATTCTAGATATTTAATCCAATTTTAATATTACCAATCACATAAGTGGTAGAAATTAATTTCAAATTGTCTTGCATAAGATAAACCAATATGGGTGTTAAATGTAAAAATATTCTCAAATTTTATGTGTTTCTGTACCAAATTTAAATTTGAAATTGATTCAAATACCCTAAATTTTACTAAATGATAATAAATTTATATAGTGTTAAAATATAAATAATTTCATATTTAATTTACCCTTTTAAATGAATTATTTCAAAATAATGTTTTTAATTAAAATGTATTATTTTCAACATTTATTAAAAAATGAAATTTCTCATACAAGTAAAAAAATATTCATCCATCCCTAATTTTGGAATTTTTATTTACAAAATTATTTTTATTATTTCATATTAAACTCATAAATATGAAAAAATTCATATTTCATGTAGTTTCACCATCAAATGGTGAAAAATTGTCTTGATAAAAATATAGGTTTATATTGATAATATTAGGGTTTTCACATCTTATGCTTATCAAATATATTGGAAAAATGTAAAAAAAATTAAATAATATATATTACATTAATATAACTCAATAATTGAAATTAATTTGATTTATTAGGATAAAATGTCTTTCTACGAATACAAATGGGTTTCTTACAAAAGCAATACATTTATATTCAATTGGTTCTTATATTAGTTTCTAGTTATTTATTATCAAATGAAATCATATTATATTTTTATAAAACATATATTTTCATAAGTTATTTAATACTATTAATAACATCTAATTTAATGCCTAAGTTAAATCTTCTTATATTTAATAATATTATTTTAATCATATATTTTTGTTATGAAAAACTCAGTCAGGCATGTAATGCAAGCTATCGAACAAGTTATTTCTTAAATGTAATGAATGGTGGATTAGTCTTTTCATGAATTGAAATATATTAAATATATTATCAATAGGAAATATACTTTAATACCTCCTGATATTTTATTCTCTTACACTATTGGTGTTCGATGTCAAACAGATTATCGAATAAAATGTAAATTTTAATATTTCTTGGGGAGTTACATTCTCTCATACTTAATTAAATTGTGTCCTCATAATTTAAACTCAATCATGGTAGTTAATAGATTTATATTTTTAAATTCAATCATTAAAATTTATCATGTTCAGATGGGTTGGAAAGAAATCTTCTTGAAATGATACAATAGTAAGTACAAAGGTCACATGTAATAACATATAACTAGGTTTCCACATAAGTGAAATGTAGTACAAAATAGAGATACTTACATAGAGGAATAGTGTATCTATATTTAGGGAGTGATTGAGGTCCCCAATAAAAACTAACTTAATGATCTATATAATGATGAGGGCCTGCTCTCCATAAATACTTGATAAAAAAATACCATCGATTCCATAAAAAAATTTAGGAAAAAATAATTTCTTATAAGATAATTTTCCAACTATTGATGAATTATTTCAATCTATAATATTGTAAGTAAATATACATTTCTATTTCATAAATAGTATCATATTTATCAGATGTACATTGAACTACTTCAAAACTATTTTTGATCACATGATACATCAAATAGTGAATAAATACATTAAACTTTCAATCCTTATCCAATGATCAACATAAAAAATTTTATGAATGAATAACATATAAAAATGATTATGATATAAAATTATAGATGAAAGGTAACTAAATTTCAGAAAATTAAATTATAAAATAACATGATGTTCCTTTTAAGGTTCACATATAAATAATGTGAATATGGAAAAAAATTGAATTACCATAAAACAATATTGAGAACATGCAATATTCATATTCCCTAAATACAACATAGATTATTAAATATATTCCTAAAGTTCAAAATTGATGTAAACTCCATCAATTAAGGAACAAAATACTTTTTCAAATGATCAAAACTCAGTTCTAAAGCAGTGTTCACTTTTATGATTTACATAATACAAACATGTATTTTATAATCTAAACACCATTTTCATAACATTAGGAGAATATTTATATTTATCTTTCCCTCATCTAGGATAATTCCAAAAAATGATATCTTCTAAAACAATTTCATGGAACCATTTAACTTATGATCTCAAAAAAATATCTAAAAACTTCTACAGTGAAATCTTCATATATAGTATTATTCTATTAACTAGTGCATCATTGATAAAATATTAAAATGACATAATTATTAAATCCAAGCCTAATAACAATATTCATTCTTTTACATCTATCATTTTAGGATATGTTTTACCATGGTCCATTAGCCTCTTTTGTGGTATATTATTTTGATACAGGATAAATTGATTTCTGTAGTGTCCCATATCCATCTAGTAGAAGCATTTCACATTGTAATTTTCAATTTTTCCCTTGAAATCATGAACTTCGTGTCCTTTTTCTCCACACTAATTACAAAATCTAATTCCATTTAATAATTTTGTCGGGTTTTTCTTTCCAATATTATCATATGTATGAAAAATCATATTTCCCGTTTTCACTTCATAATTTTACGGACCTTCCGTATTATTATTTTCCAAATTTCCAATAACAAATGGGACATGGAGTGTTCTTTACTAATATAGTATCACTTTATAGTATTTCCTCTTATGAATTTAATGCATGGGAGAATATTTTTATTCTAAATGTTATACTAATACCATAAAATATATAATCATTCTTACTCTTTATGTCGTTTATGTTGTTGAGGTTCATGATACATCTTATAAAAAAATTTCTAAATGAAAACAGACACTAAATAAGGTGAAATTAATATAAAACCTATATTGTAACAAAAAAAGTAATATACCTTATATAAATTGAAAAATGTAATCATATCTAATCTAATAATCATAAACACAATTTCATTAGGGATATTTTTTATTTTAAATCCTTCCTCATGGTTTGTAAAAAATTTGGAATTATCATAAACATGACCTCTGTGAGTGTAAAACAATGTGTAAAGTAAGGAAAGTTGTCATGTTCTAGGTTAAGATAATGTTAGGCTTGACATACATTGTTGATTATTTTACCCCTGGGTACCTGTGTATCAAAACCATTGTAACATGTAGTATCCAGATAAGGATATATTATGAGGAAACCCCAAAAAATCTCTACCTTAATAAATTTAAGTGATTTTATTGTATACATATTTAAGGATTATATGATAGGGTTATGTTCACTAATTATTGTATTCATAAGATACTTTCCATGTATGCTTGTAGTCATTCTTTGATACTAATTGTAACGCCCCAACCCCAAAAAGCATGGAGTTGGTTCATTAATTTATTGCATAGGAATATATAAAATCATCAAATCCCAAGGTACTGAAGGGTTTAATACTTTTGGAAAAATAGATTTTGTACATGATACCAATATTATATTGGGAAAACAGAAAATAATACAAGATACATTTTAAAATGAAATTAACAACATCCAGGAAAGATAATTCAAGTATTTCTTCATCATATCCTGGGGAATGGAATGAAAATAACGATGAGTTCACATTCTTAGTAAGAGAAATTTAAGAGGACTAAATAATCAATTGATTATATTAAATCAACATGTAATTATATATAATTCAAAATACATTCCATTCATATAACTAAATAGGGCATAATTAAAATGGAAATTCGTGAAAAATAAAAAAACTTCATATAAAATAAACTGAGAATGAAAAGCATATACAGATATGTCAATTCATTAATATAATTCATAATAATAATAAATGTATTTTGAATAAGTTTCATTATTATTTATTTGATGTTATGTTTCCTAGAAACATGATATCATTACAATAATGATAATATAGTTTAAACTATTTTGTTCAGACTATAGAATCATCTCATGAGAGCACTGATGCATTGAGGGGAATTCATTAACCATACCCCAACATGTAAGGATTCCATTACATGGTACCCAACCCATATATTTCATGTAAAAATATTACTATTATATATAATAATTTATTTATTTCTAAAATAATTTTACTTATAAAAATGTTTCTGTATTGTATAGAAGATAAATATTAATTAATCATTCCCCAGTTAATCAAATAACTATCAGTGAGAAAACCATATGTTATTATGGTATAAAGTTTAGTAAATAATAATATCCATCACCCAATAATGCTGATATTTAGTTAAATATCCAATTAACATTATTAAATTAAATAGATCATGTCAGACAAACGTTAATAATTACTGGAGAAGGTAAGATTTCCAAGGTAACATTTACCTAGTAAAATGTTTCTTAATATTCCCCTTGGGTGACATAATTCAATGTAAAAAAGAATAACATGAATTATTAGTTAATTATGATATTGAATGGTAAATGTTAAATATACAAACCATAATAAATTGTATTGGTTTATATTAACAAATAAGTCTTAATTGAATGTAAAATGATACTAAAACTCTTACCATAATACATCCCTTTTTGGTGAACATCATTTTGACTCATGTATAAGGGTTTTAAAAATATTAAAAACAATCAACAAAACAATAAATATATTTATAATATGTTATATTACCTTTATATGATTTATTACTCCACATTTGTTAACAATCATTCATTATTATTAATATTTTGAGTGTCAATTGTGTTGTTTCTCGAGTATGTTTTGGATTGTTATTTCTTGTTCCTATTAACATGATAATAATTTAATAATATCATGAATTTATACCCTGATTAAATTTTCATATATATTTAGTATATATTTATTTCAAATAATCCTTCATATTAGGAGATAATAAATGACATGCTCCATTCATGGAGAAGAAAGGTCGTACGGAAACAAGAACACTACTTTCATTTCTTGGTCATATTAAAATAGTGAAAAGTAAATGATATATATGTATATATTAATTACATTATCATATATATTTTATATATGTCACTTATTTTTATTAAAACCATCCATTATACGTTCGATGTATAGTGTGAGAGAATCACATCACTTTAAGGAGGCAACAGTCCACACTTCCACATGCAATTTAATCAATTTTATATTGAACCAAACGTATAAGGGTATGTCTAACATAAATATTTTCTAAGCATAAATAAATTTCAAATATCATATATATCATCTATAAATAGTATTTTAATCATAATTCCAATAATTATTGGTGGTAAATTATTATAAAATAATCATCATTTTTTGAGGATGTAGTTCATATTACACATAAACGATAAGTTTGTTTCCCATTAGACTCAAGAAAGTTTAAGTTTAGGTTGAACCCATAATATTAAAATATATCACTATATATTGGATACAGATTTTATTTTTTAACAAAAAATAATAATATTTGAAGGGGTGGAGAATGTGAATGAAATAAAATATTTGGAGGAATTATGTTACCTCTTCTTCGAGTAACTATTTTTGGTTTGAAACAAAGGGCATTTTTGGATGGACAAATAGATGAAGGGGGACTTTAAGTGTATTTTAGTGATTTTGGTAGATTATTGGAGTTGATTTTGTTTTATAAAAATAGATATATAGGTGTTAAATAATTGGGAGGGTTGAGTTCCCTAGACTATCACTTCTGTTTGAATAAGTATTTGATAATGGATTTTTGAGGGGTTTAGGCCATTTTGGCCATAAGTTTATGTTTTAGTTCATTAAGAAGCTATTTTTTCTCTTCAAATTTAAATTTAATTTGAATCACTATCACTAATATTTTTGGTAAAAAAGGTTGTAGTTATTAAACATTATAAATTATTATTTTTCATAAAGTGGAATCTATCTTTCAAAATTCCAATCATAGAAGTCGTAGAAATTATCATAAAATTGATCATGTAGACAGGATGAAAATTTTGGTTTCTAAAGTAAATAATTTTCAAAATTATTCAATGTTTTTATATCCAATTTCAAGGTGAAATTTATTCTAATGTCCTAAATTGGATTAATTGATAAATAAATTTTACAATGTGAATTTAAAACAAATTTAAAATGTAATTTTACATTATAAATTAATCATATGAATAAATAATTTTGAATTAGAATATAATGTTTTTAGTAATCATTTAAAAATAAAGTTTCTCAAATAAAATTAAAAACATGCCCTAACCTAATTATGAAAAATATAATTGAATAACATTGATTATATTGTTTATTAAATTCATAAATTTTAAAAATTTATATTTGATGTTCCTTCTACATTTAGTAGTGGTATAATGATTTCTATAAAAATATAGGTTTTTATGCATAATATTGGGTTTGTTCTTAACTTATTCTTACCAAATATATTAGATAAATCTAAAAAATATTTTATTAAATAAATAATGTATATATATATTACTTTAATATCATTAATTAATTATAATTAATTTAATTTATCAGGTTAAAACAAATATATGATCATGAAAATGGTTATCTTTATAAAAACACTCCCTTTATATTCAATATGATATTATATTCATTTCCAATTAATTTTAAAGCAGTTAATTCATTTTAAATTATGATAAACCATATCTTTTTATATGTTAGTTAATACTTGTAACAACCTAGACTCAAAAGCCACTATTACTGGTGCTCTGGTCCCGGTGGTCACTTGACCTCAGGCACATCTCCCCGTATACCAGAGGCTTCCGACTAGAAGCACATGCCTAAATATAATCATCGGAAGAATATACCCTCTTGTCAAACTGTGGTCATAATAGAAGTAACACCAAGATATAAAACGACCAACCGAAATGATAACTGTACAATGTACAATAGAACACAAAATGTATCCCATGAAAAATACTACTATAAAATCCAATAAATACACTACTTGCAAAGAATTCATACAGTATTAACCATGGTAAAAAATTCAAAATACTCAAAAACCTATACCTATGACTCATACCATTCTTAACTACCCATTCTCAAATGTGTCGACCCAAAAACAACCAAAGGTCATGTCGATGCCCTAACAGTATACTTAAAAACATGTAGCATCTTCTTGGGTACCCAAGTTCCATGGAGGCCTAAGAAGGCAGTGAGTAAAAAATCAGTAGGAAACCACCAATGGTGTCTAAAGAAATAGTTAATCATTAAAAATGTGAATGTATGTAAAAATTGCAATAATTAATTAAGGAAATAGGGAAAACAATTACGTAATTATCTAAAATCCATTTACCCAATATGATATCTTGAAACAACCAATCAAAAAATAGTCTAGTTGACATTGGAAGTCTAAACCAAGAAATAATGGTTACATAGACACTTAACCATAAGATATTTAAGTAATAATAACTCATCACCTACCCATTAGCTACAATATTCACATAATCTATTTTAATCATGATTACCATTTCATCACCTATTCTATCACCATTACAAAATTCATATGCATATCGTGTTCCATGAGTTAGGAATTACACAATTTACACTGCTTCCTGAGATTCTCTATTATCATGCATTAGGTTATGAGTCAGGTTCACTATCTCGCAAGTGAATTATGTTTCACAATCAATAAATTACACTTACCAGGGAACCTTATTCCATGTAGTCTCATCAAATGAAACCATTAAGGTAATACAACATCAATCGGACTCCCTAACTTCTGCATTTCTAGGTGGGGTTAGAGAATAATCTATCCAGGCTTGTGGGAGGAGCCTCAGTCGTTTAACTCACAACAAATCCATGTGAAAAATCTTATATATCCATTCACTACACATACCAAACCAAAAAACAAGGGAAAACAATACAAATAAAAATCATATCCAAAAACAATAAATATAGAGGAAATCATAATCCATCACAATCAACATGGGAATTAATACTATTCCATAACCAATTAATACATTTTTTATATATTTTTCATGTCTATTTATCCCAATTCCCATTCATTATGCCTCAAATCAACATGAATACTCAATAATCCCAATACATTACCCCATTTCTAATATTCACAAATGTATACATATTAACTCACTTAACCCATTCATTGTTTCCAATTTATTCACCACTTATGCATTTTATATACAAATCAAAATCCATTGGGCATGTTCACATTAATCCTATTTAACCCATTTTCACATCATACCACACAAATTCGGTATGGGTTCTATCTCACTGACCCTTACGTCCCATCAATTACCATATTTCCATCAAGACTTTATAAATTACATCATGGAAGTAAACACATTTCCAAATATTGATTAAAATCATCATGAAACCAAACTTTAAAACATGATTCTTCCCCATTGAGAAACTAAATCATTCCCCAAGGATTTGGTTATGTATTTTCAACTAATCAATACAACCATTAAATAAATTTCACAAAAAGTAACCATATTCCCATGTGAAATACCATTTAAAATATTTTCTACACCTCTTTTGAATAACTTTGAGGTCAAATCCCCATTTCATGACATTTTTCACTTTCAAACAACATTTTTGATCAATAAATCTAAAATCAGGACAAAACCCCAAACCTACCTTAAAAATCATTTCAAATCCTTTTAATATTTTATAGATACATCTTATAAATTGCTTCAATCAATCCATTTACCTTACCATGATATAAATTTAATATCGACTACCTGTTCTCACTCGTAATACCTCTATCTCATGGTTTACTTGTTTTGATCACTAATTACAAATGTCCAACTTACCCCATGGGTATCCCTAGGTTTGGGCACGCATTATTGATGAACTAAATGGGGTTCACAGACATTTTCAAACCTCAATCTAGGGTTCAAATACATTTTGTGTCATAATAATTCATGATGTAATATTGAAAAAATAGAACAACTGCGTACACATACTATAGATCAAAACTATAGGTGAACGTGTTAAGACCTCCTACATCAAGACAATATATGATAACTTTCCTAAGATCCACCAATTATTAGAACTCAAACACATGCTAAATTCAAAACCAATAATAAAATTTAAAAAAAGTTTTTAAGGATTGAGAAGATGAGGAGGGATCCTAAAATTGATCTCCAAAAAAAACAACAAGTGAAGGAGAATTATCCCTAGAGGGAGAGTTGTCTTCTGGTTCATCACATTGGGTAGATGGTGATAATTTTAAGGAAATATCTAGGGAGAATGAAATAGGTTCATATGGTTAAAATTGAATTTTCCACCTTTTTAAGGGTTTCACGATTTGGCACCACAGTTTCCAAATCATGCACCAATAGTGTTGCTCCCTCTCTCAGAGAGGATCAATACTGCATGGTTTCTTGGGGCACATGCATGGCTTGGAAAACCATGTTCTCGTTTTGTGCTGAAACTAGTGCTTTTTCCACTTGTTTTCTTGGGACAAATTTGTGGTTTACACTGACCATGCTCCAACAATGGGATTTGCACTGTGGGCCAATTTTCTCTTATTTTCGTGTTATGAACCCCTCAAACACTCCCAAAACTCGACAATCACACTAGAAACACTTATTTAGAAATGAAAGAGATAATAACCTAAAATTTTAACCAGAAATTACTTTCATGACGGATTAGGATATTACGACCTCCCAATCTTAAAACGGATCATCCTCGAGCCTCACATCCACGAATTTCCATGCCCTCATCACCAGAAGCACATCCTAATTTTAACAACATTTCATGAACTAACATGATCTATGACTCTAGTCCAAACATCCTCTTTTCATTCCAACCATCAGAAGAAATAACCCAACCATACTATCTATATATAGGTACTCTATAAGTCAATATTTGAACCACCACTCATCACCAACACTGATTCACCAAGATGACTACTACCAGAGTTCATTCACCTAAACCACCAATTACTTCATTCACAAGAAACGTTTTAGCTACGGTGCTTCCCACTACATGTTTTGACCATCCAAAACCCATTTAACCATTATTTAGAACATTCATAGCTGAGAAAAAGACTACAGATAATACCTCAACATTTCCAACACAACATACCCAATTTATTTTTCAACTCACAACACTTAAAGATCCCCACGAACACCGTCCAATATTAGAATTCATCCATATCACCACCTTGATTTAATATCTCCCCAATTAATAATCATTTGAGGGTAACATTGTTCATTATTAGATTCCATTACCATTATAAAAATGTGCTTATCCTTCCATCATTAACTAGTGATGTCTCAAATCCCACCAACTCCATTCCTATTGAATATATGTGCCAGTACGTCCCCAGTCAACTCAATCTATTGATGTATAACCTCTTCTAATTGAATTTAACCACTTTATCTAGCCACGATGCCCTTCTCCATTGATGGAATACCACAAACATCCAAACGCACCTACAAAATTCATCTGAGAAGTCCAGTAAAACTTCTCGATTAGGAAATTTTATACATCCCAAACCATTTTTGTGCTCCATAGAAGATCTCAAAACATCACTGTTGTGACCATGCTAATTACATTCAAAGCTAGCCTATGAAAGAAGTCGTCACTCTGTACAACTGATCATCAAACCGTGGCCAACCTGAGTTTTTTCCCAAGGAACATGAACATGCAATAGACAAGATTTCCATTCTATTATTGATGCCTCCACATCTACTTCATAGTGTGTTCCACACATCAATGACTTTACATTACTCTCCCCACCTTAAGATTATTGATGTCACCGCTTTTCTCAATAAACATCTTCCTCCGTGACTTAAGCAAAAAAATTAGTTGTACTTGAAAAATTTGACACTTCCATCTAGATTCCTCTGTGATAAAAAAACAAACACCACCATATATTTGTCTCTATATTTTGAGAAATAAACCCATGTAATTATTTAATATACGGTATATCTAGAGGAACTCTACTATAGTTGGTGACTGATGTACACCACCACCATACATCTCCCACACACATACCGTTTCCAGATCGTATCCACCAATATGTCTATAGATGACAAAAAACTCATTCTGCGAGTCATAAATCTTGGCCTTCTTATCATATATGGTTTATTTAATTATAATGGGAAAGATGGTTGTTGGATGAATGTACTCTAGAAATTCATTGACAAACACCACCATAACCATCCATTTCCATTCTCTACTCTTTCCAAGATGACACCTCAACCTAATGAAGATATCGAGCTTCCCTACCTACCAATGTGTTATCTAAACTATAACCCCACATCTCAAATGATGTTTCCTACCCAAAATCACATACTTTTCATGATTTCTTCTCGTTCGGCCTTACTGATCACAAAAAAAAATGATTCATTCCACTAGTCCAATACCAACCACACACTCACACTAGCAGGGCCCCTCTACTCTAGTTTCATGGAAAGAATGACCTATTATATCCAAACCACCTATGGACATATCAAAATGACATCATGTATCTTTAAAACATTTCCACCACATAATACTTATCAGAACCATCGAGGATTCACACTCTCATATGACCACACACATAATAGCCGGATCATGATCACATGATATGTACCTCCACAATACTGATCATATTGCCTGGTCTAAGAGCCTCATCAGAACTAAGGCCCCATTAACTTCTCATCCACAAACTGATCAATCCTACAAACATCCAACTGAATGATCACCCTCACCCCCAGTGTCCTCAAAAAAATCTCACATCCATTATCTGACCAACCATTTCTTGTCCACAAAATCACATTATTTTTTTCTGCATCTAAATCCATCAAAACCATAGGGTCGGGTTATTTAATGATACATCACCACACAAACACCCTCACAACCAAATACATGAACCATATTGTACTCAAACCCTACAAACCTCTCCCATTGTTCATCCGAAAAATTCTAATGATGCAAAATCTCAAACAAGAATCACATAAAGAAAAAGTCATTGTAAATCTCTATGATACACACACCAAATCAAACAAACGTCTATTTTTAGTAGCCATCCTACAGTCATTCTAAACACACTTTATCTGACACACAAAAAAATCTTTTACTCTGGGTCCTACACCAAATATACACTCACAAATACACCGGAACCATGAAAAAAACACCCACTCTATGGTCCAAAATGAAACTCCCCAGGTATCATTCCATAATGTTCACCATAGTCACTTTGAATAATATAACTTCACCACATCAAGGTAACAAACTAACTTAAGATGTAACACATTGCATCCCATTAACTGTCACACCCAACTCAACAAGATCGCATATCCAACAACATTGTGTCTCAAACTAAGGCACTCCCATTTCCCAAACAACCCATACACAGGGCCAACAAAAAAGACAAGTGGTAACCACAAATTTTGTCCCTAAAAGATCAATTATTCTCTCATTTAACTTCTTATATAGACATTAAAATTTACTCAAATGATTTTTCCTTTTCAAAAAAATTATTTTTAGAAACTATTAACATACACATTCAAAGTCATTTTTATTGTCCCAGTGCTTCAGAAATCCTGGTTTTTTTTCAAAAATCACATTTCCTAAATTTTCCCCCTTCCAAAAAGAGGTATTTAAATTTCACAATTCCATTTTTATCCCATGTTTCAACACCCATATGTGAATTAAATTTTACACAATATACCAACTTGTTTTATAATCATTCCATTCACTAATCAATCATAGGATACATGCGGATGACCTATCTATCATATGTTCCTAGCCTTATAAATAAACTCACACACCCTATCATTTCACATGGGTCTAAGAGGTAAAATCTCATAAGTCAATCAAATAACATCCATGTATGCCAATCAAGGTGGAAATATTAACCAACTATAATAGAATAAAATAGAACATCATTTCCCACCACTGACCTCAGGGGTTTTCCCTCATATGTGGGGCTACTGGAACCCAGTCCTGAGCTCATTACCAAGCCATGATAAGATAACAGTCCCATATATTCCATAACTAAATATAATGATAATATATGGTATCATTTCATTAGAAATTTTAATGTTACCAACTCAGAAGCCGCAATGACTGGTGCTCTGGGATGTTTCATCACATTAACATTGGCGCAAATCCCAGAACAAGAGAGGTTGTCGACTACCATTACAGAGCTTAATAAAAACATGGGGAGACTATAGCTTCTTATTAGAGTGAATTTATAATATAATTAACCTCAATAAATAAAACAACCAACATGAATGATAACCTACACTCAAAAAACCCCAAAAAATAACCAGGGAAATTTTAAATGTTAAAATCAAGTGAATACACTACAAGAAATTTTTTCATACAATATTAACCAAGGTAAAAAATATAAAAAGTCACAAAAACCAAACATATTTCCTAACCCAATACCAACCTGCCATGCTCCACCCTATCATCCCATGACCAAATAAATATCATGTCCTTGTCCTGATCTAGTACATGAAAACAAGTAGCTTCGCCTTGGGTACCCAAGTTCCAAGGCGGCCTGAACAAGGTGTGAGTATAACTCTATAGGGCACTACCAATGGTGTATAAGTAAATAGCTTGTATTTATAATTGTGCATTCAGTTAACATGATTACTAATTATTCAAGGGAATGGGGAAGAACATTTTTTTAATTATCTAATACTCATTTACTTGTTCTGTTCTATTGAACCAACTAATCAACAAAAATAACTGAGGCTACATTGACCTCTAAGATAAGACACACGGGTGATACAAATACTTAACCATAAGGTTTTTAACTAATCAACACTCGTTGCATACCTATTTTATATAATATTTATTAATTACCTTTTAATAATTATTTCCATTTCATCACTTATGAAATCTATATTACTGAATTAATCATCATCTCATGTTAGTGTGTTAGGAATTACATCATTTACACTGTGACCTAAGATCATCAATTTTAATTCAAAATGGTAAGAGTCGTGTTTTCTATCTCACTAGGGAAATGAATTTCACTATCAATAAATCACACATACCTTGGATTCTATGACCCATCAATGTCATAAAATTCAATAACTTGGGGAATAGATAATCATTATTACTCCCTAACCTATGAATTCCTAGGTGGTGTTATATTATTAGTCCAACCCGATCAATTGGAGGAGCCTTAGTCCTTTTTCCCACCACTGAGACTTGTGCACATGGTTATATATCCATTCACCACACATAAAATAAAAAAACATGGGTAAACAATACATATTATAATCATATATAAACACAACCAATATAATACAAATCACATTCTATATACATCAACATGGGAATTAATAATATTTCATAACCCATTAATACTGTTTTTGTTATAATTAAAAATCTATTTAACCCAATTCCAACTCCTCAATCTAAAAATCATTAAACTTACTCAATAATCACCATAAAATATCCCACTTAACATATTCAAAAATTTATATATATTAAATCACACAATTAATTCATCATTTCTCATGTGTTTAACACTTAAAAATTTCAAGTAAAAATAAAAATACATTGGGCATGATCACATTAATCCCATTTAATTCATTTTCAAATCATTTCTAACATACATGTTATGAGTCATAAATCAATAAACCTTACATAAAATCAATTATAATGGTCATATTAGGTCATTATAAACTACATCATGAAAATAAACACATTTTAAAATACTGATTTTAAACATCTTGAAACCACCCTCTAAAACATTGGTCTTCCAATTTGAAAAACTAATACATGCCCTAATGTTTTTTTTCAATTTTAAAATAATCTATACCACCAATAAACCATTTTAAAAAAAATTGACCTTATTCCCATAAAAACACAAATTGAATATTTTTAGAAAAATCTTTTGAATCAATTTGATTTCAACACCTTCTTTCATTACATATCACACATTTATACATCATTTTCCATCAATAAATGTGAAATCAGATTATAACACCGATAATACAAAAAATCTCATTTCAAAGATATTCAATCATTTACAAATCCAACTTATAAATTGTTTCAAGATATTCATTAACAATACCCACACTACAATTCCATTTATACAACCATTTTCTCTCATAATACCCCTATCACAAATTTTACATGTTTAGATCAACAATACAAGGGTCTAATATACCCCATGGGTAGCATTAGGTTTAATATCACATTATAGATGAACCCAAAGAGGAATGGAGATGTTATTTCATCTATATCTAATGTTAATATCCATTTCTATAACCCAAGACAACGTGTTTCAACATAGATGTCAAATAGAACAATATGCACATATAAAACATCATGACTATGTGAGAAATCTTTTAGACCACCTATGTCATGATTGTTTATGAATGCTTTCTTAAAATATAAAATCTATTGAAACACAAAAACACTCTAAATCCAAAACATATAATCTATTAGGAAAATTGTTTTTGGTATTCAAAGGAAGATGAAAGATCTCCTAAGTCTTAATCTAGAAAAAATAGAAAAGGGGATTCTGAGACTCACTTGGATATTCGGATTTAACCAAACGTCATCCATGTGGCCATGAATCGAAGGAGACTCATCCATGGAGGGAGGGGGATACTAGTTCATCCCCAAGGGTATAGGGGGTAGAATGGAAAGATAATTCAAGGGAGAATGAAATAGGTTCAAATAAGTCAAATGGTAATTTCCCACTTTTGATGGGTCGCACGATTTTGACACACGGTATCCAAACTGTGTGAAACCTATTTAGCTTCTTCAATGTAAGAGGATCCTTATTCAATCGTTTCATGATGGGGGTGAGCATAGTTTGGAAAATTATATGGTAATAGGGTGTTATCTATCTATCCAAAATGGTCTCAATTTCACGTGGTTTCCTTTTCTAGGGACCAAATTTCACCAAACCATGTGCCTACCATGCACTTACACAATGAGACACTATTCTCTTATTTTCAAGCCTTTCACACCTAGAAACCTCTAAAAACTCCTCAAGCACTCGAAATAACAATTATTTGACCATAATGGTGATTTTAAACTAAAATTTTAACAAGGACAGACCATACCAAATGATTAGGTTCGTACAATACTATTCTCAACAACTAATTTAACTGTTAGGTTATATCTTATTATGTTAGATAATAATATTTTTAATAATATATTATTATTCGATGAAACAATGTATTGATTGTAATGTAAGCTACTGAAAAAGGTTTTTCTTGCATGTATGGGAATATTTCATCGTTTTTGTGTGCATTCAAATATATAGAAAAGATTGGAAGTACATTATATACTATAAATTCTCATGATATTATATTAACATGAAACGTGGTGTTTTGTGTCATACATGCTATCGAATAAAATATAATATTTTTTGAATTTTTTGGGCGTTACAATATTATACTCAGTGAGTTATTATTTCTTATTTAGATTTGGGAAAGGAAGGTATGAGAATTGGACAGTGTCAAGGATTGGTATTGATCTCATTACAGGGAGTGATCATCCAACACATGAGGGGGGGGGGGACTCATGATATAAGGGATGAGACTTCAATTTCTTTTAATTTCACCTGGTACAACTGTATTTTATTTTAAATTTGTTGATACACATTCTGTGTGATGTGATGATTTGTGGTATATAACCCTTCAGTCAGTATAGAACGATGTTATGGTCCAATTCTTGTATCATTTTACTTGTATATAAATTTAAATTTCATTAATATTTATAGGAACATGGGATTAGATATTAGATTCATGTTACTAGTGGGTGTTACCCAATGTTTATTTTTTACCTTGTTATATCTGTAAGATTATTATTATTTATATGTTTTAACATTAATTCATATTTAGGTATATAAAGATTCAATATAATCATATATGGTGGTTTCCAAAATGAATGTAATATATTCTTACCAAAAATATTCGTGTGATGATCATTTAATGTAATGCATATATAATAGGATTGATGAGGTTATATGTTAAATAACATACCAAAAAATAATCTATAATTTGTTTTCCTCTATATTTTATGAGTGTTATTCTCTTCTAATAAGGCTCATATAATTTCAAAATCTAATAACTCATCAATTTTTTTTGAAATGTGATACTTTTTTTCTTCAATATATAAAATTTAAATTTTTTATAAGTGTTATGTGTTAACTGATGTTTTATATAGTGGTTGTATTTGAAAGAACCTAGAAATTGATTTTTTTTAAAATTGTAGGTTTTCAAAAATTGAAATTTAAAATAATATAAATGTTGGGTCTCATTTTTTTATTTATGGAAACCCCATAGATAGAGTGTGTGAACAACATGATTATGATGTTAAGAATCATATATACATGGATCATCTAGTTCAATTTACCATAAGGTTTTCTAGTGTCATATATTGGGATAGAGGGTATTAGGGTGGAATAACATTGATATCTGTAGTATTGACCCAGGTGGGGGTGGTTTGGGGTTATAGGGAGATCTCAACATGTAAATCCTTTCCTGGTTAGTTTTGTATTTTCATATTTAATGTTTCACCTATTGTGGCCTCATTTGAATTCATGCCCTTTTGGATTGTACATATCTATTTTGTAGGTAGGATATTTTTTTGGCATGTTTCCGTAACCCTAAGTGGTTTATTTAGAAAAGTATAATATTTTATGATATATTTATCTTCATTAAATTTTATTTCATTGATATCTTTCAAAACATGAAACTTGAGGCCAAATGGAATTTTATTTCGGTATACCATTATAACACAACAGTTTCTTTGGAAGAGTGGATAAGTATAACTATATTTGGAAAAGGTATGATGGATTTAGATATATATAAAATATTGATAAATAAGAACTCATTTTTTTTGTAAAGTAACTATAAATATTAAAATATCATTTTCTCCTCAAAAATGTGATTTAATACTTTTTGTGCGAAAATAATACCATTAAATTTTACAACTTTTAGAGAACTTATATAATAATATTAACTTCATATTATAAGTCTTACTGTCAGAATTATCTTATACTAAGTTTTTTTAACATGTTCAAATGATATTTCTTTTGGGATGAATATTGATAAATACTTATTATTGTTGAAAATTATTTATTTGATTATGTTATTTAAGAAGTTGCGTATAGTTTAAAGAGGTTATAAAATTAATAGTAGTAAATTAATATTATTAAAAATCCAATTAACATTAAAGAAATCAAATTTAGGATTTATTTGTTGTACAAAATCTTTTTTTATAAATTGTTTTTTTGGAAAACTAATTTTTGTCCTGTCATATATGTTTAATATTAAATTAAATTTTCTCACATCTATTTAAATAATTTGATAAAAATTAATTTCACATTTAAGAATCCATAATTAATATTTATTAATATTTTCTACATATATTTTGGCCTTTATGAATATTAAAAAATGTAAAAACAAACAACCATGAATAAGGATAAAACAGGTTTACCAAGCGTTTAAACTAGGAGATAAGATTCATTTTTCCAATAAGTATTTTCTAAATACTAATTTATGGAATGTTTTTTAAGATGTTTTATTTCATAAATTTTAATATTTTACTATTAGGGGTCATTTTTATTGAGTATGGAATTGTTATATTTTATTTTCTTAGGTAATTTAATGTGTCGCAACTCCCACACTTATGAAAACACACTACTCCATTATCTTCTATAGAGTAGTTTTATTCATATAGATCAATAATCCCCTAAAACATGCCTTCTGATATTCACGACCCAATATAAATCGTTTTTTTCTTCTTCAAATTCCATACCAAGGTATACTGTAAAAGGATATAATAGAGACAAGCCGAAGTAGGGGAATTCATCATAACCAATATATTTCAAATTATTTATTTTTATAATTCATATAAATTTATGGTACATAACATAACCTAATAAATTCAATATCATAAATAAATATAACAATTATTATATGTATGATTCCACCATATTCATCCACATTTCAATCTAATGTGAAGGGAACACATAACACATATGTATGTGTGGATCATCGCATCCCAATAGTTATACAATTAATTTTTTATCACCATATAACATGGATGTTTTATATGATGTTATTAATGTTTTTATATTATATTTATGACATAATTATTCATAATTATTAATAATATCATATCATCCTTCACATTAAAACACTATTGTTATTCATTATATATATGTATATTTTGATTTTTATCATGATATGTTTATAAATCTGGTTTATTTTAAATGAGTTATTCTATGATAATATGACTAATGTTTACAATCTTTTGGAATATATATGAATGAATAATTATTATTTCATAGGAGAGCTCAGAATTAAATTCCCCACCTATAGAAATCGACCCATAATAGTTTCATATTTTAGAGACTTTAAGCTATAATTAGATTTCGTAAAATTATAAGGGTATTAGCTATTTAATGATTTAGATAATTTAGACAACCACTTATATAGTAAATACATACATTAAAATTTCACACATATACTCGGTATCTATTTTTTCACAAAAAAACGTCTTTTGAAAAATAAAATATGATTTCTCTTCATGAAAAATCATCACAACAGTCAACAAGACATCTATTTTCGGCTAACCCATCCCTAAACCATTTGATTTATTTTTGAAATGTTGGGTGTCTAAAAAATTCTCAGTAAGGGTCTTAAAATGAATTTAATCCTTTCATCTTGGAGCAACGTGAAGACCCATGTAATTTTTACATTTTCTACCAATTTTTGTTGAACGTAATAAAATATTCCAACAAAAAACCCCACATGATTTGTTTCTCAAAAATAACAATAAATTACCATAGAATGTAAAAAATAAATCATATTACTGACATTAGGAATAATTCTATTACCGTAAATACATAATGAGTAACTCTCATGTGTAAAAAACAAATTACCCTAAAGTTTAAACTGTAAATTACACTTATGGTTATACTTGTAGTGGAAATCGTAGTTAAATTTGGAATAAACATCATGATTCATATCCAACATAAACATACCCAATGAAATTGATTGATATGTCAAACCCACCTGACTTTGGAATATAACTGAACCACTTTCCATCACGAATAGTTCCCATGAACCACAATTGTAAGATCCATAAATTTTCAAAATATATATAGTGATCATTTTTATATTCTCATTCAGAATTATTTTGATATATTTTGGTTGATCCATTTCTCGGGTCCCTTGAGTAGAATTTTGGATATTTTTAGTGGGTGTTTGGTTAGTTCAAGGATGGTTCCTTGTTTTCCCACACTGTGTACCCACCCAAGGAAATTAGTCTACCCAAGATAGATGGGTTTTTCCTAGATGGTGAATGGTTGTCAAAAGGGGTTCCCTCTTAAGATTTTCAATGCACCCAACTAGTTGGGGTTCATGGTTAGGATGAATAGTTTTTCAAACTATGTGCCCCTTATATGGAACTGTGCATCATAGATTTTAATCCCCCAAAAAAATTCCTAACCCTACATTATTGATCCATAATAACTCCACTCAGACATAAAATCTTTCCAAAATTGTTTTAACATCTTAGAGGATTCTATGATCATATGAACTCCGTTGTGGACGACTCGAAGACTCGATTAACAGATCTGTACCTCTCATAGTAATAAATATCTTCCCACATGGATTCCTCTATCTCCCAACTATAATTTTATATGATGATAAATTTATTAATTTTGTTTGGAATTGATTTTAAATCTAGGTTTTTTTGAATATTTATACATTTGATTTTGGATTTTGGTTTTGGTTCTAGATCTCATTATTCATTGTGGATTTGAGTATTACGATTCAATTTGGGTATATCTTTTCGTAAATCACTAAAAAAATTCATGACGTAAGTGGGCCAAACTTTAAATTACATAGTCATGATAATTATTGTTTTCATTAAATTATGAAATAGAAATACCCTTGCATTGAAAATGCATTTTAAATTGGATTAACTAATTGGATGATTCATTATTATAAGAATGTCATTGTGATGTTATTGGGATATTTGATTTATATAATTAGTAAATTAATTTCATGTTGAATTAATTGATTATTGGTAAATAATGGATTTTTGAAATTGGCTATGACCCATGGGATGTGTCGACATGATTAAAATGATAAATTATGAATCGTATTTAATTAATAATTTTTTTATGAAAATTATTCATAAATGAATTGGGAAATTTATAACTACACTAGGGGTGTTATATAATGATTGAAAAGAGTTTTCAGACATAGATTTATACTCCAAATTCCCTTGGGTTTCTAGACCATGGCTATAGGCTCCCATTTAGATTATCTAGAAGACTTGTGAAAAGGCCTTATTAACATCATTTTTTTATTTTTTACAATTCTTTTTAGATGCAGTTATTAATGGAGATGTTATAAATATTTTGTTTAACATTAGTTAAAAAACTAAATTGTAAATCAATAATGGAATGGATTTTTTATGTTGGTAAACTAATAATAGACGTGATGAACCTTCATCTGAATAGTGTTACATGTCAGTTATTATATAATAAACATTATATTTTATATATTATGTCAGTTATTAAATAACTGATGTAATATATTATATATCGCATGGGTTATTTTATAACCAATTTGAAAAAAACTTTGGATGAAGGTTTTTAACATTTGTTATTTTATAAATTACATTAACAACACTTTGGGATGATGGTTTCTTAAATTGGTTATTAAACAACTGATGTAAAAAATTGGAAATAATATATTTGTAACTTTAGTTTTGAAATAACCAATGTGAAAACTGTTATTTTGATAATTCATGATACCCTTCCTATCCACTTCTAACTAAACCAGAAATGAGCAGAGCCAGTTGAAGAGGATCATCGCAATTATGGAACCAGAAACAACGAGAACCAGTAACAAAATCTATAGAAAAATTACACATTCACAATTAAAAAACTCAAAAAATACAATATAAACTATAAAAAATCATAAATCCAATTAAAAAAGCTACCATATAAAAATTTACTATTTCAAAATAAAAAATTACAATATTTTCTAAAAAAATTAAAATCCAATCAATCATGCTAAATAACATGACCATCCCACTTATAAGTTTCCAACCTCTTGTGCACTCTATGGTTGAGGGTCATCAAATAGATAAAAATTAAAATGAATGTATTTAAAAGGTATAATGTAAAAAACAAATGAAATATTAAGGAATATTTTTCAAGGCATTCTAACCTTGTTGAACATCGTATCTATTCAGGTTATTATTATTTCATACATAAATCATAACAAATATTCTCCGTATTTGATGAAAATTTATTGTTTATGAAAATTATTTTTAAATTAGTTTGTCAATTCAAAGTATGATTTTTCTATAATACATCCAAAATTTACTAATTAGAAATGTATATTCACCTTTACTTTTACATATTTGATTTTGTCACACTTTTTCATTATGGGTTTTCAAAGGAAATCCCATACCATGTTAGAAAATAATATGAATGAGATAAACTTAAAATATATTATAATATAATAAATTATGAAATTAAAACGTATTTTTCAAACATGTTCTAGGAATTACCTCGCACATCACCATGGATATTTAATTTCTAGTAATGTTTCTTCACCCATTTACAAAAAACACCAAACATCCAATGGTCAAAAATATAAAAGGAAATTTAATTTTTTTGGTTATTATGTTAAAATATAAATATAACTTTCTGAGCTATATGTTCAATACATATTAATATAAGAAAATGTCCAGCACTGCATTATTACATTTTATTCAAATATTTTAGCAGTATAAATTGTTTTTTGTTCCTCAATCAATTTGTTCACTTAAGGTTCAATCAACTATGGGTCTATAACTCCATATACATCTATTTTTTATTATCCCCGCAAATTTTATTAATATAACTAATATAATGAATGCATAAGTATAAATTTTAAATAATATTACGTAGGAAATGATTTATGTTATGACTTACATGGAGAAAACATAGATCAGGTTGATACCGAACTTATCTCGAGTGTCAAGATCCATGATATCATTTTTTAGAATCTCACATCTATTGCATGCCCAGAAACATGAGCTTCTGTTGGAAACATATAATGACTCGCCAAAAAATTGTAATATCTTTACAATATATTAGGACTACTATAATATGTATCTGATGTCGTATCCCATTGTCTTTGTAGTTGGATATACATAATTTTTTAACCCTTAAAGTATTTCTATAACTAAATAGTTAAATATATTACAAATCAAATGCTAATTAAAATATAATAAAAAATATAATATTATATTATATAATCACATACCTTTATGGTAATGTTCTTTATAATTATAGATGGCCAAACTAAATAGTGGTCGATAATTTTTCTAGCTATCCTAGCCTCATCAGTAAATAATGTTACTCTAGTTGATATTTCTATAATATCCTCTATTGTGACCCTATAGTACTCTACATCAAACTATTTATGATGAATGGTATCTCCTATATAATATATCATCCTATATGAAACTATATTATAGTGAGTATCATAAAAATATCAATCAAAATAGTTTGGAAGCTTTGGAGAAGGGGTGGATGTAGGATAAAAAAAGGGGTCCATAAGTGGAGGTGGAGTAAAAATAATGTGGTGTGTAGGTAGAGGTGGGGAATGGGAGCTGTTGGAAGAGATGGTGGAGTGCGGGTAATAATAAATAATTATATTTTCATGTCTACAAACAAAGAACGAAGAACGTGGTAACACATTTCTCACTGATACAAACACTAGGTATCCTCGTACATGAATAAATTGTTCATGAATTACCAATTATATAGATAAAATATCCTTCCCCCAAACACCTTTAAATACCCATTATATGCTCTTCTCCTTAGGATAATAATGTATGAATTATTTGGAAAATTCTATAATTCTTAAATGTATATAAATAATTGAATTAACATAAAAAAATGAACAACTTACAATCCTCTCACCAATGACCTTAAATTCATTCAATAGATATTTCCTTTTTTATCATTTGATCCCTATTCCATTTTTCATGTCTAGATAAAGGGGATAGTGGGGAACCTCTCCAGACCTTGAAGACTAAGCTCTTTGTTTTTATAATTTTTAATCCATATTTTGTTCTTCCATTAATGTATACCCTCCCTGAGATAAAATTTTGGGGTATATGTTTCTATATTGGATATTTTGATGAGATATCATCAATATACATAAGTTAAGAATAATAATTCATTAATTATTCATTAATAAGATCATTAATATAAGAAAAATTCTAAAAATATTCATTTAACATGATGCACATTAATCTTTTCTTTTACATTAATATTTTTTAATGTGTATTCATCTATAAAAGGATATATTTGACATGTATTTTCTTGTTGCCTATGCCCAAAAACAAAATCATATGTGAGGGTTGATTTGAAATCCCTCTATCTCCTATCATCCCTTGATTAACATTTCCTCCTGTCTCCTTTAGTTTCAAGTATATCTAATAACGTTTGATAAAGAACAGGAAAAATATATTATACTATATTCATTTCATGATTATTCAATCAATAATAAATGAGCCTACCAAATTAGTCCCCCACAACATATCTAGTGATGTTTTATCAACACATAATTAATCATTAAAAAATACTGTCTTTTCTACTTCCCTGAGTTGATATAAAGCTGTTGAATTGTTTTACATTAGGACCTCTAGAGATAACATTCTCATCAATGTCGACCACTTCCCTCTAGTCTATTAGGATGGTATGACTAAGTATAATATATTCTACAATACCAAACATAGGATCAAATAAGTAAAATGAGATACAAATACAAGAGGGGGGTGAATTGTATACAAAAAAATTCCCTTAGAAAATTTTGAATAACCAAAATTCACAACACCTCAAAGTTTTAATGACTTAATTGATTCTGGAAAAATGGTTCCGGAAATGAAACATAACAGAAGTTTAAAACAAATAAGCTCCTACCTTAATGCATATATAATCTAAATAAATCAGAGTACAAATATGAGGAAGTATAAGAGAGTTGTATTTTCCTCCATAATACAAAAACAACAGAAAAACAAAGTAGTAAAACTACAGGTAACAAGTATAAACTCTTTTAACCCAAAGAGGAGGGTATCCAACAACCCTAGATATGAGGTCCCTTGATTTATACTTTCAAGAAATTTTTTATTACCTAAACCTAGGTATGCCCTCAATCTGAAGACCGGTATTTGTCTTGCTATCCCAGAAAAACCTCGATTTGTAAGGAAATCAGCACCTCTGACTTCACAACCCGAAGTCTCTGATTTTTAAGGTAATCGAACATCTGCACAAAGTAAATCTACATGAAGAAAATATTGAACAATCCATTCAAACTTTCTGCATGAAGCATGATATTTGATAAGAGCATATCTCTCTAGAAATCAATTCAACATCATGTAGACGCTGATGTCAAGGTAATGTATTTTGGACTTTCAAATGAGCTCTTATTTATAAGAAAAGCTCCAACGGTCGGCTCCGTCATCCAATAGTCATATTCTTCCTTGAATTTTAGAGGGACCTGTACATGTGTCACTCAAATAAAGGTTAGTTAATAACTGAATTAATGGCATCGTTTTATAATAGAAAAGTGTAAGAATACCCAAAAACTGATATTCGGAATGGAGAAAATGAAATTTCGGAATGTAGGAAAAAATAAATTCGGAGTCTGTAGTAATAAGATATTCAGATTCTGTTTTGTTGGAATTCAAAACCCGAATTCTGTAGAATTCCAGAGTCTAAATTTCAAGGAAATTCAGATTCTGTATTCACAAGAATTCGGAACCAGAACATAAAATGTTCGGAGTCAGAGTTCATGGGAATTTAGAGTCAGAACTCATAAGAGTTCGGAGTCTGAATTCAGTGAACTCCAAGTCAGAACTCTGAAGAGTTCATATCCAGAATTCGTAATCATAATTAATGACTAGAATTCATAGTCAATTTTTTCATAAGTACGTAATTAGAATTCAGATTCAAGCCTCATGAATGTTCATATCTAGAATTCAGAGTTGAACTTCATAAGAGTTTGTATCCAGAATTCGGGTGGAACTTCATAAGAGTTCGTATCCAGAATTCGGAGTTGAACTTCATGGGAGTTTGTATGCATAAATTGGAGTTGAACTTCATGAGAGTTCATATAAATAATTAAAAGTCATAAAAAGAATACCTCATATCTAAGTACTATATGATTCTGAGGTTTTTTGTTTCAATCCAAGTTTTATACTTAGAAAATTTATTATATGAATAGTGAAATATAGGCAAGGGTAAATTTCATTGGGGATGTAAATTTTCCTTATAAAAGTAAAATAGGGGTAAAATAAGATTTTCCTTAAAATAAGTTGTTTTTGATTTTTAAAAAAAGAAGAATGATAAAATCATAAGGAAACCATAATGACATTACAATCTTCCCCTTACATGAAGGAATGGAAATGTCATAAGGAAACCCTTATTGAATCAACAATCTCCCCCTTCTTGGAAAGCACAAGCATCCTTACAAAATAGAATGTACGGACTTAGAATAAATTTTTATTCATTGAAATTAATGCTTATATGCCTTTTTTATAGTCAATGGTGAATATGACTAACTCCTCTTTAGACTTTGTACCTATAAGGATCATATTCTAGATTTCCAGAATGAGAAATTTTATTTGAATACTGAAATATTCATAATGAGAACACCCCCCTTAAATAGACTCTCCCTTACATAGGGATTGTTCTTCTTTACATAGTGATTTTTATTCTCCCTTATAGATTTTCCCTTCTCCCTTTTGAGTTCTTTTTCTTTCTCCCCCTTTGTGATTTTCATAATGAGTTTGAGGCAATGGTAAAGAATTATGGTACCTGAAATATTAATGTAGACAACCAAACACACAATAGTAATTCTATTACGATTGAAAGAATTAGTACAGGGCCTATTCATGAACCTTCATAAATTCATCCTGCTTTACAATATTCTCTTCGATCTCAATCTGGAGATCTCTTTCCCCCTTCTAGCTTTGAACAAAAGAGTTAAGCTTCCCATTCAGATCTTTCACCTGTTGAATCCGAGTATTTTGTTCAAGGTTTAGCTTTTTCAGAAAGTTGTTTGAAAGATTTTTCATTTTGGCATCCTCAGTACCAAAGACCTTTTTAACATATTTTTGGAACTAATCAAGATCTTCCATATCTTCAACAATATTCTTAGACAATTTGGTCATTTTATTGAAAGAACACCAGTGATCTTCATAATTGATCATGAAATTTTAGATATCTGCCTCAATCTTTACACATTTTTCTATTACCATTGATACTGAGTCTGATTTCTGATTCATATTGTGCTAAAGTATTTGGCATCTGGACTCAATAGCTGGAAAGATCGGAATGCTATCCACCACCATCTTCAGGGACTGAACCACAAAATCACGTCCAAGGGCAGATGACTCTGAATTAGACATATTGGTTTGATGTGGTTCTTCCTCCAACTATATCAACTTCCTATTTGAGTTTTCTCTAGATTATTTCTTTCTTATAATATATTTTGTTGTAGAGTCAAGAAGCACTTTCTGACCTTTATCATCTTTCGGTACTTCTTCCTCATCAGGAGATTCTTGCTCACTTCCAGATAATTTTACAATCTTGTCTTCATAAACTTTTTCCTTCTCAGCTCTAGCTTCAATATCCTCAGGAAGAATAATGTCATGATTATGACTCTCTTCTACAGAAGGCTTGTTGACTTACTATTCACCCTACTTATCATCTCTCGGTGTAAGAAGCTTTGAATAACCGTCTTGAGATGTCCAGAGTGAAAATTTCTCTGAAGCAATTTCCTTTTCCTGATATTCTTCAACCTTCTTGAGTACATCTTTAGAGAAACCACTTCTCTCAGATTGTTTCACTTATTTTGCAGCTTCCTTCTCTTCCACAACTTTCTCTTGTGGTTTTTCCGGAGAGAAGAAATTCTTCCCCGGATTCTCAGGTAATGATCCCATCTAAAAGTTTTTCGGTACAAGAATGTTTTATGAAGCAACCTCAGTAGCCTTCAAAAGAGATTGAACAATCTCAGCCTCAGACATTTTCTTCATGAGCTTCTTCTCTTTGTCCTGCTTCTCTAACTCATCAGTAGCTTTTTCTTTTAAGGACTTAGCCTCAGCAGGACCCAAACCGAACTATGGATCCCTGACTTTTCTAGTATTCTTATCTTCCCTCCACTTTTCAACAACTTCATCTGTATACACTTTCTACTTCTTCGGTTTAGGAGGAGCAGATTGGACTTCTTTGGATTTGGGGGTTTTGTCTGATTCCTTAACTTCCTTTAACTTCCATTTCTTTCCTGCTTTCATTGAGGGTTCACCTTTTTCATCATTTTCCAGAATGGGTTTTTCCTCTTCCTCAAGTAGATCATATAATTCACCTCAATCCTTTTAAAAACTAACTTTCATTCTCTTCAGGGTGTCATTACTGATCAGCATCACCTTTAATTTCTCAGCTTGGAGCTGCATTGAATTTTGAAGGACTCTATACACTGAACTATCAACATTGAAAGAAATGCTGGATACATAATTATCTAAGCACTAAGATTTCCATTCTTGATGTTCCGAATCATAATGAGGATGTGTCTCATGAGATTCACCTTCCTTAGATTTACCATGAAATCTAGAATAGACATTTCGCTCTTCTTAAGGGGATCCTTATCACCCTTCCTTGGTACAATAAACCCGTGTACCCAAAGTTGTAGAATCTGATTGAAAGATGGGAGATCTTATTTGTAGTGTCGATATGAGAAATATCAAGGCACTCCATAGCCTTTTCCTTAACAAAACTACCCTGAACTTCTGGAAACATATGAGAGAAAAATTCTACCTCTCCTTCATAGGGCATTCCAACAAAGCTAGTTGTCTTGGTATAAGATAATGCATACGTCTTCCCGTAGATTATGAAGGAGAACATCTCCCTTCTATCTCCCTTGAAAAAACTGGATGAATCATAAAACTCTATGAGAATGTCCAGATACACCACATCTTAAGCTCGATTATTGGAAATTGCTACATCATCCCATCCATTGAGCTTAATATTCTTGGAAATAAGACAGTCATACTTACTGATGAATTTTGGGTGTACCAACCTCTCCCTATTTATCTACCACTCCGAGATTGGCTTGAATGAAGACATATCCTGAGAAGGAGCTTCTTCAAACATTCGGACTGAGGAACTTTGAGAGATTCAGAATGGTCTTAAGAACTGAGGTAGAGCTTTGAGATGCAAAAGCTTTGAAAACCGATGTGAGACCACCCTTCGGGGGTCCCCTTTATATAGGTTATCGAAGTAACCTTTCAACTTCCAATTCCAATATTACGGTTGAAAAATTCTCTGATCTGATCTGACGGTTGAAAACATTCCCACAAGGAAATCTTGAATCTGATCTTTTGAGGTTATAAGAAAAACATTCAGATTTAAGGAAACTTGAATCCGATAAAATTTTAAAAGAAAAAGAAACAACCAACAAGTAAAAGTGACCACAAAAACATACGTAAAGAAGTCATACCATTCGGTTTTGGCTAGGATGATTATTCGTAATAGATGATTTTCTTCTTGAAAAAAATTTGACTACGAAAAAACCACTACGAAAAATATACTACAAAAAACATAAGATCTAAAAGTTTTATTGCAAAAACGTTGAGTACCAAAACTCGATTATGAAAATTATGAGTACGAAAATTCCCATTGCGAAAATTCCCCTCACGAAAATTTCCATTACAAAAATTTCCATTACCAAAATTTCGAAAAACTATCTATGAAAATTTTCATTAAGAAAAATTTTGAAAAACTACTACAGTAATATATGTACTCCCTCTATGAAAAAGTGTTCATTATTTAAAGTAGAATGGTTCAACAAGAAGTTAATCAAGTAATATTAACTTACGGTTATCATTACTAACTTTTTTTTAATATATTCAAATCTATCGGAGAGTAATGGTTTTTTGAAAATATCATCAAGTTGATCTTGTGTTCAAATAAATTGAAGAATGATGTCTCTTTTTAGTGTGTGATCCCTAAGAAAATGATGCCTAATATCTATGTGATTTGCACGAGAGTGATGTGTAGGGTTTTTACTAAGGGAAATGGCACTTCTGTTATCACACAAAATTTGAGTCTTAGTAAAACTCATGCCATAGTTTGTGAGTGTGTTTTGCATCCACAACATTTGAGCACAATAACTTCCAGCTACTACATATTCAGCATCAGTAGTGGAATGTGCTACAGAGTGTTACTTCTTGCAGGACCAAGAAACTAGTGAATCTCCTAAGAAATGAAAATTTCTAGATGTACTCTTTCTATCCATTCTACATCCACCAAAGTCAGCATCCGAAAAACTCTTTAAAACAAAATCATTTCCAGAAGTGTAAAATAGTCCTAAATCCATGGTTCCCATTAAATATAAAAAAATTCTTTTCACTGCCTTCAAATGAGATTCCTTATGATTGGATTGATATCTTTCACATAAGCATACTAAAAACATTAAGTCTAGAAAACTATCTTTCAGGTAATGTAGACTTCCTATCATACCTCTAAAAGATGTTTGATCTACTGGTTTCCCAGCTTCATCAATATCAAGTGTGTTTGAGGTACCGATTTAGTGTACCTATACTCTTACTGTTGTCATATCCATAATTTTTAAGAGGATCCTTAATATATTTATGTTGGTATGTGTAGATTCCTTCTGGTTTTTGAGAAATTTTAAAACCTAGAAAAAATGTTAACTCACCCATCATACTCATTTCAAAGACATATTTCATTAGATCTGTAAAAAATTAGTTAAAAATTGCTGAGTTGAACCAAATATAATGTCATCAACATAAATTTTAAAAATCAAAAAAAAAATCTTATCATTCTTTATAGAAAGGGTTGGATCTTCATTTCCATTAACATAGTTATTTTGAAGAAAACATCTTGTAATTATATCATACCAAGCTTGAGGGGCATGTTTAAGGCCATACAAAGCTTTGGTAAGTCTAAATACATGATCAGGATGTTTTGGATCTTCAAATCTAGATGTTTGTTCAACAAAAAAATCCTCTTCAACATAACCATTATGAAAATCACATTTCACATCCATTTGAAAATGTTTGAAATTGGAGAATGCTGCAAAGGCATGTAAAATACGAATATATTCAAGTCTAGCTACTGGAGCATAGGTTTTTTCATAATCTATTTCTTCTTGTTGATTATAGCCTTTAGAAACTAATATAGATTTATTTATAATAATGATTCCATTCTCATCGCACTTATTTCTGAAGACCAATTTTACTCTAATAACAAATGTTTCCTTAGGTCTTTCAACCAAGGTCCAGACTTTATTCAATTCGAATTCATTTAGGTCATCTTGCTTG
Organism: Viscum album; assembly: GCA_963277665.1. Classification (NCBI taxonomy): domain Eukaryota; kingdom Viridiplantae; phylum Streptophyta; class Magnoliopsida; order Santalales; family Viscaceae; genus Viscum; species Viscum album. The sequence continues at coordinate 471,797,467 of OY728155.1, forward strand.
GCTTTTCTCCAATCATCATCACCTAAATCTTTATCAGTACTTTTTGGTTCTAATTGGGAAAGGAATGCTAGATGTTCTACTTCATTCCTGAAGGAACTTCTAGTCCTTAAAGTTTGATTCACATTACCAATGATATTATCACTAGGTTGATTCTTTAGAAACGACTGATTTGGATTTTTTAAAAGTTTTTCATCAACATAGGGTAGGAAATCTTCTGGGGTAAATGTTTCAGAAGTATCTTCTTGTACATTTTCCTTATCAGAAGGATCTTCTATCAAAGGTTGATAATCAGTTTTTGAAAACACATCTGAGGATGTAGGTTGAGGTTTTTTAAAAACAAAGGGATCACTTTGATCAAATTTGACATGTACTGTCTCTTCAACAGTATAATTGTTTTTATTAAAAACTCTATATGCCTTTGAAGTTAAGGAGTATCCTAAGAATATTCCTTCATCAGATTTTAGTGCGAATTTTTGTAAATTATCTTTAGTATTAAGAATGAATACCTTGCAACAAATAACAATAAATTAGGAATGTATAGGTTTTCTACCATTCCATAACTCATAAAGAGTTTTATTAAGAAATGGTCTAATCAAAACTCGATTTATATTGTAACAAGCAGTACTTACTGCTTCAGCCCAAAAAAGTTTGGCTACAAGATACTCACTCAACATGGTTCTAGTTATCTTTTGAAGAATTATTTTTCTTCTTTCAACATCACCATTCTATTGAGGTGTTCTGGGTGCTGAGAAGTTGTGAGTAATTCCTTTTATACTACAAAAAGTTTCAAAATTTGAATTTTGAAATTCTTTTCTATGATCACTATGAATAATTTTCAATGGAATGTTTTTCTCATTTTTCACTTGGTCTCTAAAACATCAGAAATAAGAGAAAGATTCAGACTTATTTTATAGAAAATAGACCCACATAAATCTAGTGTAATCATCAACAAAAACAAGTACATAATATTTTCACCCAATGCATCCAGTTTGTGTTGGACCAAAAAGATCCACAGGCACTAGCTGTAATGCATCAGTAGTTGAGTCTTCACAGACTGATTTAAAACATAATTTATGTTTACTTCCATATTGAAAAGGATCACAAAATTTTGAATAATCAAATATAAGTTCCGCTAGACCCTTAACTATTCCTTTCTTAGAAATTTTACATAGGTTCCTAAGGTTACAGTGTCCTAACCTTCTATGCCATAACCAAGAGTGATCTTCCATTTAACTAAGAAAAGGTATGTCTTGGCACCTAATATCTTCTAAGTTTAATGTGTAAACATTCTCATGACTGTTGGAAGAAAGAATAAATTCATCCATGGAATTTTGTACTAAGCACTTATCATTTTTAAAATTCACAAGGTAGCCTTCATCACATAATTGTATTATGCTGATGAGGTTGTTCTTGAGACCCTTATCAAATAAAAAATATGAAATCAATGTCTTTTCAAAAAGAACGATGTCACCTATACCAATAATTTCTCTCTGAGCATTATCTCTGAAAGTTACTTTTCCTCCTTTCATCTTAATAATCTTTTCAAAATAGTTTATGTTACCAGTCATATGTTGGGAACATCCACTATCAATGTACCACGTATTATTTTTGGTACCATCTTTATTTTCCTGAAAATAATAGAGTTTGCCTTTCGGAATCCAAAAATTCTTGTATCCAGAATTGCTAAGAATTATGAAACAGAAGAGATTGAACTCTATTTAAGGAGAAATGTTTCTTCTAATGCCCACCACTTTGACACATAGTGAAAAAAGGGGCTCTAGAAGGAACAAAATAGTTGTTTTTGAAAATTGGTTTTTGGTATGTATAACCTACTCCATTAGTGTCTCCTTGAGGATTAATTTGAGAATACATCTTGTTAAAATTTTCCTTCCCAGAGGTAAATTTTTCAAGAATTTTCTTCAGAGAAAATATTTTGGATTTTCGTCTGATGACAAAATTCTTATCCTCATGAATCATTTCCTTAGAGTTTGATTTTTCCTCAAAACATTTTATCTTTTAAAGAGAATTCTTAAGATCTTTAGAATGTTCTTATTTACCCGAATTTTCTTTCAAAAGATATTTAGAGTTTTTTATAAAATCTCTTCTGTATTTCTAAGATATCTAGAAAGATTTGAAATCTCTTTTCTAAGAAATTATTCCCTATTATTTTCCTTGTCTAATTTCATATAAACGTTACAATATTTTATTCAAGTAACTTGGAAAATCTAGATACTTCTTCATATGAAGGTTCTTCATTTTCTGAGGATTTTGTATCTTTATTTAATGTACTATTTTTGGAATAGTAATTCTTATCATGAGATAAATTGGTTAAAGCCTCGGAAGAGCGTACCTTGGCCATAACACATGTATTAGGGAAGTATGTAGTAGCAATGAATACCACATTATTTTGTGTTGATGAATCATATTAAAAAGATTCACTTTCTGAAGAGTCTCCACAACTAGCACTCCAAGTATCATCAGCATTAAGACATTTCTTGTGCTTTGATCTATATAATTTCTTCCTGTTCCTCTCTGAATTCCTTTCCTTCTATACCTTCTTTTTCAATAAAGGACAATCAGGTCTGATATGACCCGTTCTTCTACATTAATAACAAGTAACTTCTCCATCGTTCTTATCTCTGTAATATTTCTTCTTGTACTTATTCTAATGGTTCCTTTGTGCTACAATCTTTTTCATTATCCGAGAAAGATTAACTAATTCATTCTCTGCAATTTTTTTATCACTATATTCTAACTGAATAATGACTTTCTTATATTTAGATCTATCAGTATTTATGGGGTCTTAGCATTCATATGTTTAGATTTGGTTGTAAAGGAAACTCCTCCATTCCCATTCTTCTTCTTAACGTCTTCAGCATCTCTCTTCATTCTGGTTTCATGCTGAAGAAGAGTTCCAAACAACTCATCTAAGGAAATAAGAGTGACTTTCTTATTCTCGTCAATAGCTGTCCTCTTGGACTCCCATTCAATTGGCATGATATCTATGATCTTATCCACATGAGCCTCATCATCCAAACCGTTTTCTCCCATAGATTGTAATCTATTCAAGATAGCCGTAAACCTTTGTTGTACTTTTCTTATAGGTTCTCCATATGGAAAATTAAAGCAATGATATTCTGCTCTCAACATTGCTCTTCTTGTCTCTATGACTTTGGATGTACCAGAATTTGTAACTTAAAGTTTCTTCCAGATGCTATATGAAGCTTCACATGATGATATTTAACTATATATGTTCATAGTCAAGGGACACAAAAAAGTATTTCTGACTCTGAAGTTTGATTGATATTCTGATTTCTCCTGATTCGTAAAGGTTCTCAATTCCTTATCTAGAATCTTATAATCTCTAATCAGCATTAGATAGTTATTAAATCCCATACTGATAAAAGAATTCTTCATCCTATCTCTCTAGTACTCATAATAATTTTCATCAAAAATAAGAGGTCTGGTAGGATTTAGGTTATCAATAGATCCATCATTTAAACCTGCCATTCTTAAGAAAATATTTGGCACACATACTTGTTAGTAGTATGAGTTCGTAAACAATAGGAAATATCCTAAGGAAGGAATTAGATATTGTATATCTAAGAAATAGCAAATCCAAACTATGTGAGTCTGAATTTTTTAATCCGAAAAAATATGAATCCAAATAATAGATTCCGAAAAATGTAAATCCGGAAAATGTAATTATGAGAGTTCCCTACTGAATCTAATCGTGATATTAATTCAAATTGAACCAATCCTCTGATACTAATTATTAGGATGGTATGACTGAGTATGATATACTCTATAATGCCAAACGTATGATCAAATAATTAAATGAGATACAAATAGAAGAGGGGGGTGAATGGTATTCAAAAAAATCCCTTAGAAAATTTTGGACAACCAAAATTCACAACACCTCTAAGTTCTAATGACATACTTGATTCCGGAAAAATGGATTCGGAAATGAAACTTAGCAGAAGTTTACAACATATAAGATTCTACTATAATTTGTATTAAATCTAACTAAATCATAGTACAAATATGAGGAAGTATAAGAGAGTTGTACATTCCTCAACAATACAAAAAAGTGGAAAAACAAAGTTGTAAAACTACAGGTAACAAGTATAAAATCTTTTAACCCAAAGAGGAGGGTATCCAACAACCCTGGATAATAGTTCCCTTGATTTATACTTTCAAGAAAGTCTATCATACCCAAACCTAGGTATGCTCTCAATCTGAAGATCGTTATCTGTCTTGTTAACCCCGCAAGCCCTCGATTTTTAAGGAAATCAGCACCTTTGACTTCACAACCCGAGGTATTTGATTTTTAAGTTAATAGAACATCTATACGAAGCAATGTTTGAATAAGCTGTTCAAAAATTCTGCACGATGCTTTAGATTTGATAAGAGCATCTCTCTCTAGAAATAACTTCAACAGCATGTAGACACAGATGTCAAAGTAATGTATTTTCGACATTCAAATGAGCTCCTATTTATTGGCAAAGCTCCAACGGTCGGCTCCCTCATCCAACAGTCATATTTTTCCTTGAATTTTGGAGGGACATGTACACGTTTCACACAAACAATGGTATGTTAATAACTTAAGGCATGACATTATCTTATAATAGAACCAGTGTGAGCATAACAAAAAATTTATATTCAAAATGGAGAAAATGAATGTTCCGAATGTAGGAAAAAATGAATTCAGTGTCTATAGAACTAAGATATTCAGATTCTGTTTTGTAGGAATTCAGAACCTGAATTCTGTAGAGTTCCAGATTCTGAATTTCAAGGAAATTCAGATTCTGTATTCACAATAATTGGGAACCAGAAAATATAATGTTCGGAGTTAGAGTTCATGGGAATTCAGAGTCAGAACTCATAAGAGTTCGGAGTCTGAATTCAGAGAAATCGGAGTTAGAACGTAGAGATGTTCGTAATCAGAATTTTTAATTAGAATTCGAAATTAGAACTCTGAATAGTTCATATCCTGAATTCATAATCAGAATTCATGACTAGAATTCATAGTCGATCTATTCATAAGTTTGTAATCAGAATTCGGAGTCGATCCTCATGAATGTTTGTATCCAGAATTCAGAGTTAAACTTCATGAGAGTTCGTATCCAGAATTCAGAGTGGAACTTCATGAGGGTTCATATCCAGAATTCAGAGTTGAACTTCATGTGAGTTCATGTCCATAATTAGGAGTGAAACTTAATGAGATTTCTTCTCCATAATTCTAAGTCTTAAACAAAATATATCATATCTAAGTATTATATGATTCCGAGGTTTTTTGTTTCAATCCGAGTTTTATACTAAGAAAATTTATGATATGAATAGTGAAATATAGGCAAGGGTAAATTTCCTTGGGAAATGAAATTTTCCTTGCAGAAGTAAAACAGGGGTAAAATAATTGTTGCCTTAAAATAAGGTTTTTGTTATTTTCAAAACAAGAGGAATGATAATGTCATAAGAAAACCTTAATGACTTAACAATCTTCCCCTTACATGAAGGAATGGAAAAGTCATAAGGAAAACCTTATTGACTCAACATGGTTATGGCTATGAGTTGGTGATAATTTTGTTAAATGTTTTCTGCAATGTTTACAAACTATTGAACTCATCAATAACATTATGAGAGTACTTGAAGACAATTGGGGAACATCATGAGGGGAATGTGTATGTTCTTCCACAAATGTATGATCATTAATCTCTTTTCTAGAACTATGTGGTTGATCAACTGATTTATCTATCATTATCCGTAAAATCAAAGAAACAAACATTTAGTAATCAAATATATAACTCACATATTACAATTCTAATCTAAACAAAAAAAAGAAAAATTATAAAAAAACAGGTAGTCTAAAATAGATCAAATTATAATTCATATTGCTTATAGATAACTCAAATGAATTTGATGGTAATGATATATGAAATTACACAAAACTTAATGAATGAAAATAAAAATGTCGTGAAATAATATTACAAATGGTCCATCAAAATAAATCATTTTTTACACACAAAAATGAGTATTTTTTTATTAGATTAGATTTAAAATAATTTTCATTCAAATAATCAATATATATATATATATATTAACTTATATAATTTTAAACATGAAAAACACAAAAATCTAAACTAAAATAAACAAACATTTCAACTTATTAGTTTTAATATGTGTTTTAATAATAGAAAAAAATAAATTATATAACATTTTATGATATTAATAAATGTAAACAAGAAATAAACATATGTTAAATGTAATATTTGGAATGTACTATTTGATTTTTTTTCCAAAAAACCTTCTTCATTATTGTTCCTTATGAAACAAAACATGTCTATATCATGCTAATTATTATTATCTATTAATATTTGAATGGATGTAGGGATCTCAACTAAATCAGTATCTGCAAAAAGTTAATCATATCCAATATATTGTTCTTTTCTTTTTATGAAAATAGGCCACTAAATATTGGATTGACCAAGAACATAAAAAAATTGTTTTTCATATCTTTTCATTATAAAATAATCAGACGTGTCTTCTAGTCTATTTAGATTTGCATGTTTCTTCCAATCTATTCATATTAGCTTGTCTCATTCCAAATTTAGCATGTCTGGCACTGGTCTTACCGATAAACCATTTATAGTTAAACAATGGAACAATAATTTTTAGGAAATCAACCTTGCATATTTCTTCAAGGACTCCATATTATGCACTTGATGAAAAAAATGGGTTTTTTCTTTAGAACTTCAAAAATGAATTGCTTCTATAAACAATAATACACCAATATTCTAAAAAACACATCGGTTGTTGTGAACTTTTTTATGAAATGTATAGGCATTTATGTCATACATGTACCATGTTATCACATATAACATTGGACAACCCACTAACCATCATAATTTATTTGATGCATTTGATCTACTAGGAATGGTATTTTTAAACAGAGAAATTTTTTTATGATCATTAAAAATTCATATTTCATTATTCTTTAGAGGAAATTATTTCAACTCATTAATATGAAATGTTATATATGGTTGATCATCCTCTATGTTATTGGATATGTATAAAAGTTCCATATTTATCTATTCATCTAACAACGATTATAAATTCAAACTATGAATCCCCTTTCCCCCATTATTAACTCGTTCATAGAGAGATGGAGGAAATCCAATATGCTCCACTACATTAAATTAGCTTATACAGAACCCTAAAGCCTTTTCATAAGTATAATTTTCCATAATTGAGGATTCAGGTCGATATAAATTCTAAACATTCCCCATAAATATCTTCATATAACTTTCAAAATGTTACATCCAGAATAGATATATAGCTCCGTGAATCTTTATTTATCAAACCATATAAAACATTTATTTCAAAATTATATCTAAAAATGGAGAAAATACATTACCAATTGACAAATTATAGAAATTGTTTCGTTTTCCAGAATCTCAAAGGCATCCATTTCAATCTTCTTATTACAAATTGAATTGAAAAAATAACACATATTCATGATTGTCTTTCTAACATAGATTTGAAATATTCTATGCAATAAAACTAGTAGATCATGTTGCATCATGATGTGAGAATCATGAAATTTCATACCATTTAACTTCATATCCCTCATAGAGACAAAAAATTATTATTTTTGAAGAATAACCATGTGACACTATGATATCATGAAGACACTGAAAAAAGCTAATTTTCTCTTTGGATAATGTATGATAGGATGGGGGAAGAAATGTTCGCCTTCTATGAAGAGTGGGATCTAACTCCTAATGTATTCTCATTGATAGTAAGTTTAATATTGCATTAATGTAATATTTAGTAATTCATTAAATATTTAATAATGTTACTATCAAATTTTAATTTATATTCTTCTCCACATGCATGACATCAATGTTATGTTTCACTTCATGATATCATAAATACAGTATATCAAAAAATATTGACCATTTATTCCTAATATTTCAATCATTTCCATATTTATGTGTCTTTCCATTGTCAAATCTTGTTATTTCACCCAATCAAAATAATCATCAGTGGATAAATTTTTTGGAGAGACATCAAATTCGTATGATTCATTTAATTCCTTTTTTAATCTTATATAAGAGTGATCCATAGGCAAACACATTCGATGTCCCATGTATACTATTTTTCTACCATGATGCAACTGACAATATAAAGTATGTTGTTAATAAATTGGACATACTTTATAATCATTAACACTATATTTATACAAATTTCCATACACTGGGAAGTCATTTATAGAGAACATAATCACTCGATGTAAAATAAAATATTCCATTTTATAAGAATCATACAACCTAATACCATCCTACCATAAGAGATTATAATAATCAATTAATGGTGAATATAAAACATAAATATCATTTATAGGATGCTTTGGTCCATATATCATGAATCTCAACATGAAATTTTTGCACTTCATACGAAATTCAGGAGATAGGTTGTAAATTAATAAAAATACATGTTATGTACTAGGTGTGGTATTCAAGTTTCAGTATGGATTCATTACATCTATACACAACCCATGTCTGAGATTCTTAATGTTATTTATGAATATAAAAAACTGCACATCATTTTTCTTCCACTATGGACAATCAGCTGGATGACATATTTTTTCATCGCATATCCACAAATAATCATTCCAAGTGAACCATTTTGCATCATGTGAATTAGTAAATAAAAATTTCAAATGAGGGATTATAAGGAGATACCAAAATAACTATGAACGGGTCTTTGAAATCTCTACATCAGCCTGTGATTTTAATTTTCATCTTATAGCCTGATGTCCCATGTGTAGAACACTCTGATAGAAATTAATATTCACTCCTATATTTCACACAATGATTAAGATTGAAATGTCTTTTGTTATTTCGTAATACCATTAGGGTTAATATTTTCTTTTCATCAAAATGTGAATGTGGAGGATCTATGTATTTGGGTTTAATTTCATTCAACAATTGTAGTAGTTCTTTTAAAATTCAATTCAGTCCATCAATGTCTCGCCTTTTGGTTAATCATTCATAACACCAATGATCAAACTATAAAATTTAAAAAACCAAGATACTATAGTTTTTCACAATCACCATATAAATGCCCATTTTTGGTAATTTACCAATTTTTTCTTCATAAATGTAATGAATCATATCTTTAATTTCATCAATGTTACCATCTTGGAAGGCATCATCATCAGTAGAATTGAAATTCATCCAAGTTTCACCATTCCAAATCCAAGGGTTTTAACTCAGATTAACACCATTAAAAATTAAATGATATTTTATCTCTATACATTTCAATTTTATCATATTTTAACATTCCAGACATGGATTGAAAAATATGTCATTGTTTAAATCATTTCATTTTCAAAATTCAAAAAAATCGTCAAGACCTTCCTCATATTAATCACCCATTCAATATTCCAGAATCAATGTTTGACTCATTATTACCTATCAAAAATATTGAAATTTTAAATCAAGTTAATATAATCATATTTTATATTAATATGAAATATTTCATAATTTCAAAGGAACAAAATTTTCAAATATAAATCAAATATATGAGTATTTGACAAAAATACTTACAAATTCATAACAATAATGGATGATAAGTTTTAGTATAAATGATAAATCATTAAGATGTTTTTATGGAAATAACATTAAAAGGAATAAATTGTTAGATAAAACAGTTTTATATTTATATGAAATATTCCATAATATGAATGTAACACGATTTTGATATATAAAAAATATTTAGGCATATTTGAAAAATATAATGATTTTTTTAGAACTACTATAGAAAAATAATATATAGAAATAAAAAACAAGTCCTATGTGCGATGTTTTATTAACCAATCATATAATTAGTTTTTTACATAATTTTTTCCTAATTATCGAAAATATTAATTTAATAGGACTTATGATTGTAATGAATTGTAATATTTTTTCAATTTATTGTAATTTTTATGGTCACATTAATGGGTTTTAACATTATTATTGAGTTTTTTGTGGAAAATTGTCTTGTGGAAAATGGTCTTGTGTACAATAGTTGAGTGGAACCTAGATTTTTAGGGCAAAGTGGTTCAAATATCATATTCAAGGTATGTTCAAAGGTTGTTTTGGGGGATACATAGCTACCATTGAATGCCATGAAGTAGTTCACATTATAAATAGTAACTAGACTGGATGGAGGTAGTGCCTCAAGTGATCCTCACCATATTCTAGAAGTTGGCATCAAGCAGTGATAGTTTAATGGTTGTACAGTTGGACGAATTTACACTCTGGAAGAGTACTAAATATAGTTTGATAATAGTAAATGGAATGTAGTGGAATGTAACAAAAAACTATGTTATAATAATTAATAGTTAACAAATGAAAAAAATGATGACATCCATATATATCCCTTATGAATAATAATTTCTAATAAATATATTGTCAATATATCTAAATGTTTTCTAGTATCCCAAGGAATGTCTTACCCATTTATAAAACATTTGGATACATCAAAATTGTAGACTGGGTGATATGGTATTCACATCTAAATGAAAATAAATATTTAATTTTATCTCTGTATTTTACACATTGGAAAAAAGATAAGTAACTAAAGGGGAAACATCATTCCATAAAATTTCTAGGATACTAATAATAAAATAATTTTAGGACACTAAACTTACTTCAACAATTAATTGTGATAGATACAATGAACAGAATTGGAAAATATAGATTTAGGATCCTAGAATGACCAATGATAAAATAATATCAAGATAATAAACAAACTTCTTCAATTAATAATGATATATATTAAAAGAATTAAAAAATTGATTTAGGGAATCCACAAATGACAGAACTTGATGTGTGTGAGTATTACTTGTGAGTTGAAAGTCGAGAAGGTATATGCGATGATGAAAAAAATTATGAACAAAGCTGGAGAAATGAGTTTAGAGGCCATAGGATTGGAAAATCATTTCTTGGGATTATACGTGTGAGACTGAGTGGTTTTCACCAAAAAGAAAAATTGTATAATTTCTCGAAACATGAGTTCATAAAAATTTTAAATTATTTATCAGATTATTTATTAAATAACCACCTTGATAAACTATTTTAGTACATTTATCATGTTAGTTATTGAATAACCAATGTGGTAAAATTAATTTTTACATTGGTTATATAACAACCAATGTGATAAAGAAATAATGTTAGCTTTATCTTGTTAGTTATTATATAACTAACATTAAAAAGGTTCTTTATAACATCTGTTATACAATAACTGACATAAAAAAGTAATTTTATCAAGTTGGTTATTTTATAACTGATGTGATAAAGAGATATATTGGATTTATTATGTTAGTTATAAGAAAACAACATGATAAATAAAGATAATTCATTTTATATAATCGGTAAAATATAAACAACATGATAAATCAATATACAAGGCTTCTGACGTCGGTTATAAATATATGACTTCAAAAATGCCGACATGATAAATTATATTTTTACATGTGTACATTTTTTATGACTCCATTTTGGGGCATGGGTTGTTACTCCAAATACACCTAGGGTGCCATATTGCTGCTCTAGACTGCCATTTTTGGATTGTGAACATGAAATGAAATAAAAATCAATAAAATATGATTTTTTGATATATGATATAATTTTTAGGATTGCTCATAATCTGGAAAGAGAGAACTGAGATATTTATGGTTTGGGTGTCATTTTGATACTTGTATATTTATTTCGTTTTCTAATGAATATAAAATTGTGAAACTATATATTTTATTATTGTATTAAATTATTTATACAACATCTAAACCTATTTATATTAGAAATTGTTTTAGACACCATAGATGGTGGCCTATAGAGTTTTACTCACGTCCTTCTTAGCCTACTTGATTGATACCCTAATATACATCATATTTGAAGGAAAGGACGTGTGAGATTGTACTATATCAGATGGATATGTTGGGATGGAGCATGGATGAGGGAACAAAACATGATTCTAATCCTGATTTTGGATTCATTAGTGTCTTTACTTTTGGGTTTTTATTTAAAAATTGAGTCTTATATGGAATGGAAAATCATATTTTTAGTTATTTTCACTTATCCGTGTTTTTCATCATCTTGTGATAATTGAATGTGTTGATGTTGGTGTTATTCTAGTTGTTTGTTATTATTAGTTGTCTATTGTTTGTCAATTTCTGATGTTGTGTGACATTGATAAAGAGGGTATGTTATAACCATGTTATATATTAGACACCCTTTGCTAGTTGATACCTTTTGGAATATGGGAGAAGAACCAGAGGACTTTTAGCAGATGATCTCGGTGCGCTAGTGTGTGTCACACGTGTTGGGACATCACAAAGTGGTCTCGGAACCATTTTATTTTCATTCCATTGACTTAATATTTTTGTGACATGTAAAATAGAATAGAAATTGTTTGTTCATGGTCATGATCTCTTACATGTGAGTATTTAACCCTTCTATGGGGGACAACCAGGAACCCATGATGGGATTTTCATTTTGGATGTTCTTTTATACACATGTATGTCACTTCACATTGGGTGATTCGCTTTTTTGGTAATTATATTTTTATTCTATGAATCATTCTTCTTTTCCCTATAAGGAATAATAATTTTTTATACAAGCATCATTTTAGGAACATGGTATTCATTTCATTGTGCATCAATTTATGTACGCATGGGAAAATTATCATTTTTGGTATGTTATTTAAGTGAAATTGCATGCTTTCTTTTTTATATAAAATGAAAGGGGATCCTTATATGAAATTAAAATTTGGAAAGGATTCTAAATATGGAAATTTTAAATCAAAAAATTGGTTTATAGTGAGAAACATGAATTGTGAGAGCATTTACCCTATGTGAACCATGACCTAGTTGAGAGATGGTTGAGGTTAGTGATATCACCTCAATATTGACATGTGGTGGGGAATAAGGGATTACATTTTATATATAATTCAAATAAATATTGCAAAATGTATCTTATATTATGTTATGTGTCCTAATATTTGTGTTTGGAATTATAGAGACATTCCTCCGTGATAACGCTTGTTTAAAAGATGGGAGGAGGAAATAGTGAGAAATAATCATCTTGTAGTGGAACCTAAGGAACAAATAGTGCCAAGTGGGGGAGACATATGGATTTAAAATGCGAACATTTCTCTCATCATGCAGTTTATAGAAATATACCTAGGTTAGTTTAGAAAAATAACAATTGACTTGAAATGAGAGTTCGAGTTGAAGTACCCTCCAATCTTTACCGAAGAGGTTTCATATAAGGCTGTTGAGTTATAGATATATTATATCTAGAAAATTCATAATCGCATAGATACAACCAATGATAATAGAATCAAGATAGACTATTACATGTTATGTGTTCATGTTATGAATTGGATGGACATCCAAAATTGGGATGGATTGGAAATGTAACGCCCCGACCCTAGTTGCCTATAGTCGGTGCATTATTACATAACATTGGCATGATCACAAGAAAGGTCAAATCTCGAAAGACCGATTGGTTTAGTAGCCATGGAAACAATAGATATATTCATAAGTTTTACATTACATCATAAAATGAAAAACTACTACAACAACATAATGTTTCCACAATCCACACTGTTAACCCCTCATAAAATCTCTGTAGGTCATTCATAACTTACTTCTTCACATCCTGAGAAAAATAAAACATAGAAAAGAGGTGAGCTCAAATGCCCAGTAAGGATAACAATGTAGCGGAAACTTTCATAAATAAGAATAAACATTTAAGGAAATGTATAACTAAAACAAAAGCCTTTTAAATATGAACTTTCAACATGGTATGGCATAAATAAAATGAAATAATGCCATTTACTTATTCACATGGATATTCTACTAATCGAATAATCACATGCAAAAATCAATAACCACTTTCATAATGTTGGAATGCATAATGCCAGGCTATCATAACCACATAGCCAAGGCCTCGTGCCAAGATTACAAATAAGATTTTGTCAAGGCCTTGTGCCAAGACACTAGTTTGTCTCATGAGACCTACCGATGCATCGAGGAGCTATAGCGGGCTCCACCCGTCACTTATTAAGTCCAATGCATTCCCATATGAAAAGGTTTAAACATAACATAAACATTCTTATTAAAATTAGCATACGAAATGTCAATACTTTCACCATAAACCATGAATGGTATAAAAATAGCACATCCACAGTCAAACATATCACAAAAACTTCAATACAATATAGAAGTTTTGTATCATAATAAATCAACTTCAAATAATCTTAAAATCCATCAAAGGATGTTGACATAGATGAAATCAAAATTCTTTTTAAAGAAATATCTCTTTTTATTTTGAAATCATTTAAGATACATATAAAATAAAACATTTTCTTTGAAAATATTCTTATAAGCTTGTAAGGAAAGCTTTGAAGATTTTATAACGGCGTAAAATAACCGCACCCGCCGTATAAGTTAAAAAAAACATTCTTACCTCAATTCTGTCGAAAAGGTTAAAAAGGCCCTTGTTTTGAAAATGACGGAAAGATTCCTTTATAAACCTCTTATAAAAAGTCAAAAAAAGGTATAAATGACTTTAACCCATATTCTTGTAAATAGTAAAAATGTTTTGAAATACATTTCGAAGAAACATGGATGTGGATGATAAAGAGATCCCAGTAGATTATTACGTATAAACAACCTTGGATAATGAAGAGGTTGTAAAGTAAACCCTTACCTTGTACTTTTCCTTTGTTGGGGTAGGTTAACCTCCTGTATAGTGGTGAAATAGTTGTTATTAAATTATACAAGAATCATATATAATAATATGATATCATATATGATCTTTTAACATTGATTTGTTAATAATATCTTAGAATTATCGTCGTTTCGGGAGTTAACTTACTCATTTTCTTTTATATGTTTTGTTACATAATCCATGGTTGTTGTATCTTATTCATATCCAAAATGATATCTAGTCCTTAAAAATCATTTTTAAATCATCAAATGATAATTATACTTGAATGGATACGATGGAGAATGAATCTCATCGCGTTCGTGGAGACGGTAGTCCGTACGTACGCACGAGCGACAATATCATTCTTTTGATATTAAAATAATATATAAATGGATGGTATATCATATATACAGAATCATTAACATGTTATATTTATTATTTACATGAGTTACACATCATTATTATACCCATCCAAATAATATTATATTGAATAACAATTACACCACGACGTGGAGACGGTAGTCCGTACGTACGCACGTATGGTGACATGTTATTCAAAGGGTGGATAGAATACTGAATATGGTTGTACCATATTTATAATAACATCACAGTATATGTGAGATACTGGAGTTATTATTTTAGAATGGTAAGAACAAAGGAAGAAGAAGTGGAAGAAGAAATGAACTTGGAGAAGGGTGGTGAAATCATTACCTCTTCTTCGGGTTCTTCCTTTTGATTTGATCAAAAGGGCTCCTTAGGTTGGCTTTCTGATCAAACTAAGGCCTCTAGGTTGTAGTGAGGGATGTTGGGAGAGTATTTGGGCAGAGTTTGGCCAAACCAAAAGGCTTTGAAGGTGTAAAAAAATGAGAAGGAGGAGTGCCCTTTTATAAGAGGGGTGAGGGGCACCTTTGGAAAAGCTAGAAATATTAATTTATAATAAATTCACATTCGGTTTCTAAAGGCTCCAAAGTTGATTATTCAAAGGTTAAGGTGGGGATAGGTCGAAAACCACTCAACCAATAGAATTTAGACAGGTTTGGGTACTTATATTAACCTTATCTTTAAGTATTAACTCTAAGTTAATTAGTTTCACTTTTACAATGTCTCTTTGTATTTTTATATAATATGGTTAATAAACTTACTATATACATCCAAGAGACCCCCAAGTGGTACATTAATGATGAACCTATCATGATATAAGTCTCTTGGCCGAACCTTAGATTTTTATGAATTTAATATCAATTAATAATATAATATTTGTTTTAAAAACTCTTTTATGTCAATTTTGACACTATTCAATAGTTGATTTTTGTGAAACTCATAACAGATTTATTACTTCGAAAAAAGTCAATTAAATCAATCCTAATATATCATATTATCCTAGAAAATTAGTTTAATTCATTAAAAGTTTCATATTAAATTTTTTGGGTATTTATAATATCAATTATTTTAATTTTTCACTATTATAGTAATTACTGCATCATCATTGTGTCATAAATAAAATAAATTATTTAATGTCTAAAAATTATAAATAAAATATAATTATGTCTGAAATCTCTTTATCTTTCTAATGAATATTTATAATCTAAAATCCAACTTATATAACCCTATGTAACAATTGTTTTGCTAAAAGATATATGCTTGTGTCATTTTTGTATTCATTTTGACTTAATTAAAATAAAGTGTCATTATCACTTACAAGTGGATCCATGGGGTCCCAAAATTGACACAAAGATGCCCATGGTCGACCATGTATCAACCCATAGGGTTAAGACACATTTTAGGGTAATTTAGTATTATTATAATATTATTTTTTAACCCTTATTTACCGGATTTACCCTTAACCATGGTAAATAAAATATTTACCGCA
This sequence comes from Viscum album, assembly GCA_963277665.1. Taxonomy (NCBI): domain Eukaryota; kingdom Viridiplantae; phylum Streptophyta; class Magnoliopsida; order Santalales; family Viscaceae; genus Viscum; species Viscum album. Next base: position 471,814,099 of record OY728155.1, read on the forward strand.
GTAATTATTCAAAATGTCTAAAAATAAAAGTTACCTATTTACACAATTTGAACATCCTGATTCCAAATATGGAATCCATTTTCCTAAATTCAAAACACAGAAGTGGCAGAAATTAATTTAAAATTAATTCCCGCTGTCAAAACAAAAAGCGTGTTTTTAAGAGATAATAACTATCAAAAGATTGACACTTGTTTATGTTCGGTTTAATTGTAAAATTATGTCCAATGACCAACATTATATTAAATAGTAAAAATATATTCTAAATATACTTTAAAACCACTCAAATTCATAATTTATTACTATTAATTATTTTGATTAAAAAAGTTGTTTTTAATTAAAATTTAGTAATTTTCACTATTCATCAAAATATGAAAGTTATCTGAAAAGTACCAAAATTTCACCTTAGGATAAATTTGATATTCCGAATCCAAAAATGAAGTCCATTTTAAAATATAAAATATATATATCTTCAAAAATTAGGTATTACTATTCATAACAGCTAGTTTGATTGGTTACGGTGGGTTAGAACTCGAAGTTGCGTACAACACACGCTACTGTTTTATTCAAAGGAAAGCATACCGTGGAAGCTTGGGATGTTTCATTTTAAATTTTTTGATTTCTCCATTTAGTCAAAAAGTTTAAAATATTGTATTTAAAAAGGTTTCACTATCAAAAGTTGATAAAAGTGCAATACTGAAAATGAATCTGTTCTTGCATTATGACTAAGAAACTCATAATATGGATTCTAAAATTATAAGGATTATATAAAGTTTAAAATTTAGTTAATACTATTCATGACCTCTTTTAATGGCTTTTTTTTGGTATGTCATGGTGAAATTGAACTCAGTGTTGCGTGTAGTGCAAGTTATTGAATTATTTTGAAGAAATAACACACTATGAAATCTTGGGGTGTTACAGGAAAACAATATAGGGTGGATGGAATTTTAAGAGAAGTTCTTGGAGAACATTTTCATTTAGACACTTAGTAATCAGAGGGAAACTGAGTTCAATATACTATCTAAGGAGATTATTTTCTTCAAAGAATATACTGGTCTTTTTATAGACTTGAATATCATTTATATTGAATTTTAAGGAGAGGAGTCAATGAAAGTGAAACGATTTTAGTATGGGAATAAATTTAAAATGGAGTCCCAGTTTAACATCTTTAGGCTAAATAATATTTCATATGTGGTAAATATAGGCACTCTTATCCATGGGTAACCTGAACGATGATTCAAGTGGAGAATATGTGGATTATATTTGATAACCTGGGGTACAACATCTATGGGTAGGAAGCATCATAGTGATAATATCACCCAGAGAAGTAGAAAAACAAGTGGAATGGGAAAAGGATTGGGTGCTTGTAGTCTTACATGTGGGCTTTGAAACCAGTGCGGTAGGCTAGTGTCCACTCATATACATTGTACTTGGCCTTTTTATGCAAAAATATTGTGATAGGATGTGAAAAATAAATTATTTTTCCAAGAAAACATGACATATTAGTATTTATGGAGTATCTAGATAGTGCAAGAGTACAATAAGTGTTCTTCAAACTATAACAGTCTAGCATTTAGAATTTTTCTGTTTGTGTCAATCAAGGTGGTAGAAATGGTACTTATTTCAATGATAACCCAGATAATTTGGTTAGTGGAGCATAGGGGACTCAGACTAAAACACCTGGAAAGTGGAAAGAAAATAGTATGTAGATAAACCTACACTTGTTGATAGCGAGGCTGGACCATCGATAGTTGGAAGTACTGTTTTGGTATTAAATATTCTTTATAGTGCCATTTCAATATAGTGGAATCTAATTATTTTATATATTCTCAAATTGATAATGGGTTGCTTTTATCTATGGATTTCATGAACATGTTTATGATGATCGATACACTATTGGGAGAAATATTGAGAGACATATGTTTCTACAAATCTTGTTCTCCCAATGATGGGTAGTATCATTTTCTTTTAGATATCAAAATTCATGGTATATCAGCCTTCATCAAGATTTATGGTTATAAAATGGATAAGAGAATAATGAGACCACATATTTTTTTATTACATGATATAGAATTTTACATCTCTTGGGGGTGAAAATCATCTTCACCATGGATAGTGGGATATTAAGGAAGGTTGTGCATGGAAAATTTAGCAGAAACAAGGTGATCTCACCAAAAAATATTCCTTTTGATACATGATATTTGGGGTGTGAAGTAGGATGAATTTCCACCCATAGTACGCCGATTTGAGGATTTGTTTCTAAAGGAATTATCAGGGATCCCAAAATATAGAATAGTGGATTTTACCACCGATATTATTCATATTGATGCACTATCTTACATTCCTCCATACATAATGGAACCAACAGAGCAAAAAATCTCAAGAATCACTTGGAAGATTTGACATACAATGATTTTAGCCATTCGAGTACATCACCTTACAGTTCTCCAGTCCATTTTTCTATGAATTTTGATGGAAGCTTATGCGTGTGTTATGACTACTATAAGATGAACAAGATGGTATCCTCATACAAATATCAATGATCTTTTTGACCAGTTAAAGTGATCATGGGTTTTCTATATGATCAACATGATATCACGGAATTTTATGTTGAATGTGAGACCTTTTAGCATATCTCAAATTTATTTTAAAATTAGTTATTTCCTTGATGTTTTCATTGTGATTCTATCCGGGATAAATAATTATCTAGATGTGATTATCTTCTTGATGAAAATAATATTTAATGGATAACTGGACTAGTTCATGTTAGTGATTTTCGATAACATCTATGTCCACTCCAAGACTCATGAAGATCATTCCTGACATCTTTACATTATCAAAACTACAGTAAGAGAACATCAGCTCTATAAAATGTTATCAATGTGTCGAATTAGGATCAAAACAGAACATTTCTTAGATCACATTAGCAAAAATGTGTGATTGTCAGTGCACAGAGAGGAGGTGAAGGTTGTTCTTTCTTGCTAGATACCCAAGAATGTTTTGGATATGTGTAGATTTTTGGGGGTATTTGGGAAATTATTAGAGGTTCATCTTGGAATTTTCCCACATGGAAGCACCACATTTGATATTGAAAAAGAAAAAATTGAAGCTAAAATGGTCTAAATCATACGAGAATAATATCTAGGAGTAGTAGAAGTGTTTGTGAACTGATACATTCTTATTCATACATGTTCTTGGGGATGTGTATAGAATGTTGTCTAATGAATTAGGGATATGACATTGAGCGGTGGTTATATAGGGATATCACATTTTGGTTTATCGGTCCCGAATTCTTATTCCATGTTGATGGAATTATCCTATGCATTACCTCGAGTTAGAAACAGTGGTTTATTCATTGATGTGATGGAGGAATTATTTGATTGGTAAAACAATTATTATGTATACTATTCACAATAGCATAAATTGTATCTTTTCATAATGATATTCAAAACATTGGAAACAGAGATAGGTTGAGTATGTGCAATCATTTATGTTCAGATAGTGTATATGCACATATATGGAAACAGTGGTGCTGATGATTTAAGAAGGAATGCATATACTTAGGCAATACCAGAGTGTAGTTTTATGTAGTAGATTATGTCATTTATTGCTGATATTCGTATTGTTGTTCAAGAGTTCGTGGAGTAGTTTAACATCATATGAGTTTTAGTAGAGTCTTCACTTTTCTTACAGACCTTGAAGGGAGTGTATGAGTATCCGAAGTGATTGGACTTATAAGAAAGCATTGATTATTGGGAGTTACTGTCATATATTACAATAGATGATGATGAGATCAACTAGATATATAATCCTTTTCTGTGCATATGATAATTTGAGAGTATATGATTCATGATTTTCATTCCTAGAAGAGTGTGGTGCATCCTTTATTGTACAATATATATAGTGATCAATGTCATCAATATTGGCATTAAGGCATGAAAAATTATATTGTAGGAATTGTGAAATAGTGTGACACATTTCGATAGGTGAACACATAGAATCAATGACCTGGTGGTATATTATATCCATTTCCCATTTTGGAATGGAAGTGGGATGATGTTACCATGAAATTCATAGTCGGTATCATAATAATACTTCAAGAAAATGACATTATTTGTGTGAATGTGGACTGATTGATGAATGAAACACACTCATTTACAATCATGGACAATTTATTAGTATATTAGTTCTGCAACATGTACATTCATGAGATGTTACATCTACATAGAGTTCTAAAAATTATTGTTTCAGGATGAGGATTTTGTTTCACATCACACTTCTAGAAAGTAAAGTAGAAAACCCATGGTATACAAGTTTGGTTGAATGTGTCTTTCCGCCGACATATAGATGATATGTTAGAGCATGATATATTGGTTTTGGAGGATATGTTATGAGTGTGTGTTTTAGACTTTGGTGGGTCTTGGGAGAGTCACTTATCACTCATTAATTTATCTTTTTAAAAAAATTATCATGAAACTATACTAATGGCACCATATAAGGATCTTTATGGTAGGCCATGCAGATCACCTGTATGATGGATAGAGGTAGGTGAGATATAATTGTTGGTACTATGAATTGCATTTGAGAAATCACAGTGAGTTTAATTAATTCAAAAATATATTAATACAAGTCATATTGGGAAGAATGTGTTTTTTGATAGACATAAATGACCCCTTGAGTTTATAGTGGTTGATTACGCCTTCCTCTGGGTGTCACCATGATTGGGTCACAAATGGAAATGAAGGAATGTAAGGTTGGAACCCATGTTTTATGGACGTTTTGATGTTTTGGATATAATCAAGAAAGTGTAAAACAAATTTTCTCTTTGAAAAAGGTATTGTGGTAGGAATATGGTTTTTCAAGGTTCACAACTTCAGAAGTATCACCGTAACATAGAACATCTTGTTCCCGATCTGATAGGTACATCATTAACCTGCTCTTGGTTTTTCCATTTTATTGACTGGGTCGGTTAGAGATTAAATTTTGAGGATATCTATAAAGGTGAAGAATGATATTTGTTGGTTCATCAACTTTAACTAACCTTTTTTGCTGGCATCTGGGGGAGTTACACATCATGTTACTAGTTTACATGTATTGTAATGGTTTCAGGATGAAAATAATGAAATACATTGTGCTATAAAGGGTACATGTCGTGATGAACCATTACACATCGTGGATATTTTTCATGTCATCTTGTAACATAGAGTGTCAATTTTTAAGTCATGGTGATTTTGTTTTTTACAGTTTCAAGAGTTACTTATTTCACATAATTTATTGGTATTACATGTCATGGAATACCCCGACTATGTTGTCTTAAATGGGATACATGTTTGAGACCTTTAATTTCCTCCACTCTAGTTTCAACTACCTGAACATAAGGCCTTCCAAAAGTGATATTGTAGTCTTCAAACACTTTCAGATCCATTATTTTGGTATTCAAACAACATTCCATTTGCAATGGGATTTCTCGGGTAAGAATTATCTCTTATTCTTCATCTATCTTTCTATCTTCTCTTGAGTTTGATGGATTTATTGAATTTTTCTTGTAGATCACTTCTCCAGGTTTTATTTCGAGGACTTCTACACCTTCTTTCTCACTGATAGGTGTCAATATGAGTGTTTTTTCATGATAAATGTTGGTGGATCTATCCCAATTATCAATATTGATTAACATTGAATTTCATAATTTATTTAAATTATTTATTTAAATTGAATTTCACCAAATTAATTTCAATTGATTTGATAATATCCATTTCAAATAAATTGGCAGATCTAAAATTCTTTTCACATGCTAATTTGGAAAACCCCACATTCCATTGAATTGGGGTGTGTTTATGGATTTTTTTTAATTTAAAGTGTTGAATATAAATTTTAGTTCTAATGAAAATTATTTCTATTAAATTGATAAATTTAATTGTGTGAAATAATTTTGAAATGACGAAAATTGTTTTGAATAGATTTTAAACTAGTGGAAATGGAATACAAATATTTTGAAAGAAAACCAGTGGTTTTAACATGTGAAAGAGGTGCCTCTTTGATTAAAACTAGTTTTTGTTTTCAATATAAAATTGTAATTTATATGTAATAATGGGATTTAATTTTATTTTAATATACCTTATAAAAATTTACCGTCATTGATTGTGTAATAGAACATGAAAGACATAGGTAGTGGGTGAGTTATTTGGAAACACTCTACACTATTACTATTTTCAAAAACATACATGTAGCTGGCCACATCACCAATGGGATGGTGGCAAGTCAAAATTGCATAGTGTCAGGGGGATGTATGTATTCACATTTTTCATGCATCACATATAGTGTGTGGGGTTCGTGTAGTCAGAAAGACTACAATACCAATTTTGCAGACGAATATGTGGATCGATTGTTTTATATATGAGATATAAATGAATGCCAATGTTGATTAAAATGGTTTACATGATTTCAATATTTATATAAACTATTTTATATAAATTCTTTATTTAATGCATTGTTTTATAAATATTACGACACTTAAAATGTATATTCTTAATGTAATATTCCTTCATTTGATCTCTATAGTGTGATTTGAAGAAATTTTTTAATGTCAAAAGAGTTTAATTAAAAATTTAAACCATTCGTCATTTTAATCTAGTATTGGAATGAATTATTGATTCCATGGGGAGACACTACTGGGCATTTTTTCTCACACCCTAATTTTTCCTTCGAGTGTTTCTATATTTTCTCCTTCTTGGATAGAGTAAATAGAAAGGATCACTTATAGGAGAATCCTAATATTGTACCACGGTTGTGGTGAGTTGTGTCCCTTGGGACATTAGATTTTCTCCTATATTATTACCCAACATATAGTTTTTTTGTGATTTTTATGGATTGTTGTATTAGGGACCTTTAATCCCGATGGAGTTTCCTTTTTTATGCATATTGTCTTTTTTCATTTTCTTGCACTATGTTATATGGGAACTTCATTCCCAAATGCAATTGGTATAATTATAGGTGCTAGTCATCATCATGTGGGGATCAGGAATTCCCCTTGGGCTATATCAGTGTCATCTCCGTAACTGGTATAACAGGGTACATAGTTTTCTTTTTGACAAATTTGAATCAAAGGGAGGTATTTGAGCATATATTTGGAAGTCAACATGAATTTTTGAAATACTTTCGGGACGTATGAGGTAATATCAATTGAGTTCTTGGTCAATTCCCACTGCAATTAACCTTAAGTCTGCAGGGGGTGATTAGAGAAATACATCATGGGGATTACTTCTATTTTTTTCCGTATTATGATTTGGATAGATTGGAATCAAAGTATGGTTGTTCCATCTGTAAGGTATAATTTACCTTATTGCTCAGTTTGAGTGCTAAACTAATGTCTTCCTTATCATTTGCTAATGTTGTGTAGAATCTTGCCTCTATGATAAATAGGAAAACATATCTTATAAAAAGCTGCTACTGAACTATAGTGAGAGAATCCTCTAGTGGAACAAAATCTACTTGAAGTGATTGTGTACAATATTTGAGCCCTAGGACAAAAACATCCTCAAGTTTTTGTTTAGCCTCTAGCTATGGATCCTTAGGGGGATATTAGGTCAAATCATTCTCAAGAATTCCTTCTCCAAAATCATGATTTTTTCAAAGGATCCACTGATCCTAAACAAGTTGGGGAATTTTTGGGTAAGATAGAATGTCATGTTTAGTTTTGGAAGACTTAGGATGAGATCATGATGAAGTGTGCCAACTTCCTACTAGATAGATCGAGTAGGAGATGGTGGGACATGATGGTGATAATGAAAAAACCAGAAGGATTATCAAGGAAATACTTCAATGTTGTTTTCCCTGATTATTTATATCAAGAGTCAATTGTGTTGGCTAAGGCTATGTAGTTGTTCATGCTTGATTAGAGTGATAACACCATGACTGAGTATTTAAAACAAATTAATGAACACATATTGTTTGAATCTAATATCATATCTAATGAGAGTATGATGGATTGATATTTCAAGTTGGGGATTAAATCATATATTAATTCTCATGTTTTCCTGCTAAATATACCCACTTATACTGATTTTTTTGATAGGTCAATGGTTGTCAATATGGACATGGCTGGGTTGTTAGGGTCATCACGAGATCATTATTCTCTCAGTGAGAATATTGTTACATCAAGTGAAAATTGAACCTATGTTATTTACATATCAGTTCATGATGGTAGATTCATTCCAGAACTCCTACCATGTTAGGTGGAATTCCACTGACATGGTACTAGTGTTTCAAACTAGGAAATTCTATAAGGTTTTCAACTTAGGCACCCATGATATATAGCTCGTGAAGATGTTCAGGACACATATTGAGATTCTTCCATAAATTTCCTACTTTTTATATTAGAATATGATCAGAAACCCCTTATAAAAATATGGTTAAATCATATGATTCATGTTGAAATGTGTTCTGGAATCATGCATCTAGAATAAATCTACCTCCCGTATTGGAACTGTCTTCAAAGGAAGCAGACACGGGTCAAGAAACTATGATATGTACCATTACTATAGATTCATCATTAGTGACTCCTCTATTTAATACTCATAAATCTCACCCATTTATATCAACCCTTATTGTTAATATAAAAAATATTCTAATGGATATTTTATCTTATTAAATGTATATTTCGACACCCCTTAGTACAAAGATATAGTAAAATCTCTATAGTCATGTACGTGTCTTCTCTCTATCAGATGACTAGCAGGCTTGGATTTTTTTTCCTAAAGGTGAAATCGCATGACATAAAAATTAGGATGTATTATCTCATTTCTAATAATTTTTTGATTTTTTTGTATCTTTCGAGGGTCTGTATTTAAACACCTAGTGGTGTTCCATTGTCTTTTAGGTAGATTGGGACCCAATGTTGGTCAATGTCTGACATTATTATCAAGATATGGGAAATGTAATATCAATTTTTTCATTTGATCTGGAGTGTGAAATTTTGAGAGGTGATCTCCCTCTAGTTTTCATCATGTTTCCCTCTGCTTTTCTTCAGAAATGTTTTTTTATCCACAAGTAAGGGAGGTCACTTAATCCCTGGTACTCAACTAGTTCCAACACTCTTTGACCACATGGCACCTACTGAACTAAAAGAGGGGATTCCCTAGTTATATGATCTTCTTAATAATGACATTATATTACCATGTGTGTCTCCTTGGGTGGGGTTGGTTTTGTTCTCCCATAAACATAAAATTTCTCTTCACTTAGGGTTTGATTATTGAAATCTCAATCACACTATGTTAAATGAAAAAATATTAGTTCTAATGGATGGATTATATGATTGATCAATTAAAAGAATCTATTTGGTTTTCAAATATTGACCTTTTTATGTACTTTAGTTAGAGAAATTCTCCATGAATTTCCAAGGATTGTGGTAAAAGATATTTTATTATTATTTTTATAATATTATGGTAGTAAATGTGGATGGCATCCTCATTTACTCAAAATAATTGTAGGATCATGTGGGTCATCTGAAAAAATTTGTAATTCAACTAACAATTTAACAAAAATATAGTATCCTTTAAAAGTGTAATTTATGGACTAAGGAAGTGAAATTCATGGGACTTGTGTCTTTGTAACAAGGAATATCAGTTTATCATAAAAATGGGAAGGTTTTTATCACTCAAGAGAAACCAAAAAATGGCTTTTAGATTCAAAGTGTATTGGGCGTAGCAGGATATTATTGTAGGTATGTGAAGGAATTCTTGATGTTTTATTCTCTTATGACACTACAATATTATAATGGGATGCTCATTTCTTGGAATTATAAATGATATAATTATTTTGATGAACTGATTCATTTTTCATGTAATTCTTGGGTGTTGACACTTTTATAAGTGAGGAATGTCAATATGGTATTTTATGATGCATCAGTTTTAGTCTTGAGAAGAGTTCTTATGTAGGATAATCATATAGTAGCTTATAGATCTTGTTAGTTTAGACAACATGAGAATAATTATCCTACCCATGACCATTAACATGCATTTTTTATTCACACACTTAATTCTTAAGAACATATCCCTTATGGAGGATCATTTACCATGTTTTCTGAACAAAAAATTGTGAGTTATATCATCTCTCAAAAATATTTGAATATTTTATTATGTCCTTTGGTAGATTAGCACCAATCATTCAAATTTCACATTTTCTATATGCTGGAAAAGGGAAAAATCATTATAGATTCGATAAGTAGGAATCTTCCAACCCATGTAGTAAAAAAATATTCAGAAGAGGGTAATTTGATTGATCTCATTGAATAGGTTAATATTTATGTTTTGGATAAAGGTTACAAAGTTTCTTTACCCAGTACATAGTTGAAATATAATCCCTATGAGACTATTCATTCATATTAAGAACTGGATTATAAATTCCATAGCATTAGAGACTCTCTTTATGGTGGGGAGACAGTTCCCTAGTGGTCGTTCTCCAACGAGGGTGTTGTATGCTATTTGAATACAATCATTGTACTGTTTATGGAATGTAAGGATGTAATATGGTATTTCTTAAATTACCAGTGGGTTATGAACCTAGTAACCAAAAATATTCTCTATGATATACAATGGCAGTTTTAGGGGCCTTAGATGAGGTGGAGAATTGATGTGTTTGTTTCTCATTATTATACATGGAATAAGGTGAAGGATGGTCCCCATAAAACATCATATATTATTCAGAAATATAAAATACCTACATGGATGTTGGATGAAATCAATATGGAATTTGTGGTTGGGTTTCCTCTTACCTAGATAATGAATATTGTGATGCGGGTTGTGATCGACGGGCTCACAATGTGGGATCACTTCATACCCATTCAAGAGACACCCAAAGTTGATGAGTTGGGAGTATCTATATGAAATAGATTTTGCATATTTATTAAATCCCAAATGATATAGTTTATAATACAGATCATAAGTTTACTTATATCTTTTGAAGAGGCCTTCGTGAGGAAATAGGATCTCAGGTCCATTTGAGCATGACCTACCATCCACAGTGAGATGGGATGATTGATATAGCAATATAGATTCTTGAGGATTTTCATCCCACTTTTGTTCTCTACATCAAAGATGATTGGGATGATCACTTGGGTCTAGATGTGTTTTCTTGTAATAATAGTTAATAGTCTGCGATCAGAATGGAAACTTTTGATTCCTTTTATGGCCAGCCTTGGATGTCCTTATTGTATTGGTCAGAGGATAGTGAATGTTTCTTGGTTGGACCAAGCATTGAGTAAGAGTCTGTAGAGATGATTTATTTAATTCACCATAGAAATTAAACAACATAGATAAGATATATATTTATTTTAATTACTGTGTATGGAGACCATTGGAGTTCTAATTTGGTGACCACTTGTTCAAGTAGGTTTCACCCTATTTTTTCATCAACAGTTTGAGAAGCATGGGAAGATTACTCTTCATTTTTTGGGTACCTTTAGTGGTCTTTGAATAGGTGGGGATTACTGTTTACCATTTACCATGTCCAAAGTAGAAAATTCCAATACATAACCTATTCCATGTATCATAGATGAGAAAGTATTTATCTAACCCATCACTTGCTTTGATCTGAAGTGATATCGAGATTGAACATGACTTATCTTTGACTGAGAAGCCAGTCAGGATAGTTGATTTGAGATATAAGTACATTGTTATTGGATGACTCCTTTGTTCTGCGTGATCTGGAAGCATGGTTCTGTTAATCATGATACATGGGAACACGAGCCACTAATGATGTAGTAGTGGAATCATCTTTTTACCATGGACAGTTGATCATTGGATTTCATGGGACATAAAGTTCTTATGGTGGGGATGTTTTAACATCCCATTATCGAACTACGAGGAACATCATTAACATTGTCATTGTTTTTTCTTTTCATTTTCAAGGTAGGGTTTATAACAAATTGGGAGGATACCTATAATGGCGAAGTTAAATATTTTTTGGATTCCCAAGAATAACTGAAATTTTTTATAGGCTGTTGGGGGTTACATATCTTATAGGTAGGTAACACGTCATGTAATAGTTTCATGATACATGTCATTGAAGGCTTCAAATTGTGATGGATACCCATCTTGAAGAACCATTATACAATATGAATTGTTTACTAGTAATAGTTTAACTCATTGTGTTAGTTTTTCTGTCGAGGGGATGTGTTTTTTGGCAGTTATAAGAATTATCTGTTACATTTAATGTATTCATATTTCATGTCCTGAAATACCCATAATTTATTTTCTAAAATGTGTCACGGTTTATTTATTTTCTTCCCTCTGCTCTAGTTTCAACTCCCTCAACCTAAATCCTTCCCCATGAAATCATGGAGCCTTCCAACCCTTTCGAATCCAATCATTCGACATTAGATCAATGTTTCACTTTCATTGGGATTCTCAAGTAAGAATTATATCTCATTATTCATCTTTATTGATTTCCCCTCCATTGGAGTTCGATGGATCTATTCTTTATGATGGTAGATCACATCTCTAGGTTGTCATCTAAGTTCTTTTAAACCATTGTTCTCATTGATGGGTGTTATTGGAGGTGATGTTTTCATGAAATAGGTATGTGGTTCCATCTTGATTATCTATGTCAATTTGCATTGAATTGATTAATTTATTTAAATCGATAATTTAAAGTCAATTTCTCAACTAATCATTCAATTTATTTGATCAAAATCAATTATAGTGAATTTGGAGCTTTGAAATGTTGTTGGGTTGAGAATTTAGAAGACCCCTAATTCCATTTAATTTTTTATATGTATATTTTTGGATTTTAATTGGTTTTATTTAAATTCGGGTTTATATGGTAATAAATTCAACTAAATTTATTATTTTAATTTGGGAAAATAATTGTGAAATAATGGAATTGTTTTTTAATGTATTTCAAACTTATGGAAATGTATTTAATTTTTTTTGGATAGAAACACATTGGTTTTATCTTGTGAAAAATGTATTTTTTTTGGAAAAACTTGTTCATGTGTTAAATAGAAAATTAGAATTAAAATTGAAAAATAGGATTTAATTTTATTTTAAAAACTCATAAAAAAGTTTCCCATCATTGATTATATAGGGCTATATGAAATAGTTAGGTAGTTTTGGAGTTATTTTGACAAACTATATGATATTACATTGTTCTAAAATATACCTGGAGTGGGTAACTTCCACAATGGGATGGTAGTGAGTCACCATTTGATATTGTTAGGGGGATGTGTGTACAAAAATATTTTTTGAATCACATAGAGAGTGAATAGTAATATATCCTGAAATTCTATCGTATCTATTTACCAGATGACCATGTTTCTCGGTAGTTTTATATTTGAGATATAAATTCATTACAATATTAATTAAAATTCGTTACATACTTGTTGGATTTATATAAACTTTTTTATAATAATTTTTTATTTAATCCATTGTTTTTGAAAAATTTCATCACTTTAGAATCTTTTTAATAATTTATTATTCCATCATTTGACTTTGTATCAGGATTTATTTATATATTATTTAGATTTCATACCATTAATCATTCCTTTGGTTAATCTAGATTTGGAATCTATTATGGAATCCTTGGTCATACCCTATTGGAGGTTTTATCTTACACCCTACATGTGTCTTCAGGTGTTTCTATATTTTCTCCTTCTTGGATCACTAAAATGGAAAATGATAACTTCAAGGTGGATCTAGTAGTTGAACATTGGCCTTGGTGAGTTGTTTCCTTTAGTACTTGGGTTGTTATCATGTCTTAGTACATAGGTTATAGATTTTGGGATTTTTATACGTTATTGCATTCTTTTAATTTAATCCCAGTAGATTTTTCTTTATATGCATACTATCTTTTTTCATTTTCTTCCTCTATTTTTTGTAGAAAATACATTCCCACAAACATTTTTTTATGATGCAAGGTGTTAGTTTCCAATACATGGGGATTGGGAAATCCCCTCAGGATATGTCAAGGCTAGAATAGATGTCATGTTACAAAGGTACTTCCGCATGTTCATGACATGACCTATATCAGGTGATCGATGTGGATAATGTTGAGCTTACAGAAGATGCATCCTAATGGGTCAATCTATTATATATCATAGATCATATTAAAAAATTATAATGGGGAATGATTGTAACACCACGAGATTTTATGAAAAATATTTTTTTAATTTCATTAATGTCTTGTGTTGTATTCTACACCAAGATTATCGTGCGCTATATGCAACACCGTATTAGCTTGCAGTATACGCAACACTATTCTTGGATCGTGTTACACACAATTTTGATAATAGTTATACTACGCAACATTGAGTATATATATATATATTCAATGTATAAATGAAATATGGTTGGATTTTGTTATACGAAACAACGAAGGATTCTTTCAAAACACGCAACCCTGACTTGGCTTGCATTACACGCAATCGCGCCCTTCCTCGATAGCGTGTGTTGTACGCAATACCGGGTTTTAATAAACAACAATATATTATTATAATATTGTCATGAACTAGCCGTTATGAATAGTATTAACTAAATTTTGAATTTTATAACATTATTATTCATCTTACACATTTTCTAGAACATGGGATAAGAACAAAATAAATTTTTCGGGTAAAATAATTATTTTTCAAAAAATGTAGTTTTGCTGCCTTTTGATGGCGCACCCACATTAAATATAGTTTTTGACATGTTTATATGTTCAATTTGACAAAATAAAATTCTTATTTTGAATCAGGATATAAAAATTTACATTAGATAAAGTTTTGATATTTTTCCGACAACTTTCATATTTTAATGAATAGTAAAAACACGCTATATTTTAATTAAAAACAACTTTTTTCATCGTAAAATCATATGTGGTTAAATTATAATATTTAATGGTTTAAAAGTATAAATAGAATATATTTTTACCATTTAATATAATGTATGTCATTAGCATTGATTTTACCTTGAATTCGTAGGTTAAATCAATTCAATCTTTTGCAATGTTTTAAAGAAAAACTCGTTTTCTTTCGACAACGGGATTAATTTTAATTTATTTTCTACATATTTTTTGTATTGAATTTGGAAAAATGGATTCCATATTTGGAATCAGTGAGTCCAAATTATGTTAATAAGCTACTTTTTATTTTTGGGCATTGTGATAGTAACTACGGTAAATTTTATTTACTATAGTTAAAGGTAAATTGGGTAATTAAGGGTAAATATAAGATTATAAAATTACCCTAACACTTGGAAAAATCCTATTGGATGGATAACAGTAGACCCATATAACCTAAGGGTCGGATTAGATTCATTTTATGGACTTTTGTCCATGAAAATAATTTAATTATTATTAAAACCAAATAATGTGACAACATGTCACTTTCTAAAATCTTATAAGTATAATAATTTTAATTTAGTGATAAACTTCATGAAACTTCGAAAATGAATAGTATCCAGAAATCCAATACAATTATCTACATCATAGGAATTTATTTAGAATTTTTAGGGATTAAATAATTATCATTTATTATAACACAAAGATGATGCAGTAATTGTCTTATTAATGAAATATTGACATAATTGATGTTATAAATGACCAAATAAATGTAATTTGAGACTTTTTATGACTTACATTAATTTTTTAGGTTAATATGACAAGTTATTGTTGATATAAGAAACTTGTTTCGAACTTATCATTCGGTTATCAATTTCATAAAAATCATGTACCAAATAGTGTCAAAATTGACATAAATTAGTTTTTAAAACAAATATTATATTATTAATTGTTATTTAATTCCTAAAAATATAAGGATCGTCCAAATGACTTAGATAAGGATATATATATTAATAATAAACAACTTGGGGTTCTTTTGGCTTGTTATGGTATGTTTATTAAATATATAGTGTAAGAAAACAAAAAGACACGGTAAAAGTTAAATTATTTAACTTAGAGTTAAATCTAATTGATATGGTTAAAATAATAACCTAAACTTGTCTAAATCCTATTGGATAAGAGTATTTCGACCCATCCCCACTTTATCTTCGAAATAAGACCCTTTGGAACCATTATAAATCGAATTTGACCTTAATATAAAATAATATTTTGAGATTTTCCTAAGGTGCCCCTCTCCTCCCTTATAAAGGGCACCTCCTCCCCCTCTTCCTCACACCACTTTGAGCCTTCAAGCTCGGACAACACATGACAAAATCACTTATCCACTTCCCTAGTATCATCCTAGAGGTCCTGGGTTTCTTGAAAGACCATCCTTAGTTCTTTAAGTGGAGGTTAAGAAAAGGCACGTCAAAAAGAGGTAATATCCATTACCAATATTTTTCAATTTATTTCTTCTTCAACTTCTTCTTCTTTTGTTGTTTCATGATAAAGTAATAACATCAGTATTTATTATATACTGGTATGTTATTATAAATATGAAACAACTCTAATTAACCTTCTATCCATCCTACGGAAAAAGGAAATCACTGCGCGTGCGTACGTACGGAATAACGACTCCACGCCGTGGTGTAATCTATTTTCCGCCACCACCTTAATTGGATGGGTATAATGGTGTAATGAGTAACTATATATGATTATTATAAAAAGATATTGATTTTGAAATAGTATACATACACTCCAATACAATTCCACTATCATAGGAACGATATCATCACTCGTGCGTACGTACGGAATACCGTCTCCACGTTGTGATGCGACTCGTTCTACACGATATTCATTTCATAATGATTATATAAATGAATTGAATGAATGAATATGATATATATTACACTAATAACATTTTGTTAATGAGTTATCTATAACCTAAAGAGATGAATAAGAATTTATTCGACAAAACATGCATAAGAACGAAAAGTTTTAAACACTCGAATAACAAGTAGCAATAAAATATTACTACTAAGAAGATAATAATATGACCATATATGATATCATAAATATAAGTATGATTATGTAATAAGTCAATAACATTATTTAAATCATTATACAGGTGGTTCGGACACGTACAAATCATTTCGGACCTAAGGTAAGGGAAATATCACAATCTCATTTTTATCCGAGATTGTTTATACTTTGGTATTTACTAGGTTGTATTTTATCATCCACGTTCATGTTTCATCAATATTTAATATTATTTCCATCCACCTACAATTTTTTAAATCCAATTTTACCCTTCGGTGAGTTTTTAGTAAAAGATATGAAAGAAATATTTTGTCATTTTTCGTACGAGGTACTTTTTGACATTTCTGACAAAAGTTCGAAGAATGTTTTTTTAACATATACGGCATGAATGGATTTTTAAAACATTATTTCCAAGAAGATTCCTTTACAAGTTTTCAAGTTTATTTTTAATCAACTTCTTTTAGTTTATAATTGTACGACATGTTAAGAAAGGAAAAGTGTTTTTGAAGCAGAAAGGATATTTTCCTCAAGAATGGAGTTCAAGTGTTTTATCAAAATTATCTTCCATATAAGATAATAAAGGGTACTGTTTTTATCCATATTATTACATTGATTTAATTATTTTGTGATGGAATTATATTTTTATGAATTCCTTAATCTTATATGAATTTTTTTATGATGTCACGATGTTTAAGATTCCCATTTTTATTACATGGGTTATGAAATGATGTATGATTTATGATTTTGTGGAACACATAATAATGGTATCATTATGAGATGGGTAGGAACTATATCTCCCTCCAATGAATTGGGTAAAGATTTTATATCTCATGAGATAGACATGGCGGGAACGGTAGGTTATACCGGTTCAGTGAAACAGGACTGAAACGAGGAGTGAACTCGGTTCAGAAAGGGACTTTGTCCACTAAGATAGTCTTGGCAGTGAGTCTTGACTAATAAGAAATGATTCTCTATGATTATGTGTGTATGAAACAAAGTTTCATGTTTTATGTTATGATTATTGGGATTACATTTCACTACTATGATTTATCCCATGTTATGAAATTATTCTCTCTTTTGCAGGTTAAGATTTCCAAAAGTTATGTTCTTTTGAATATGATGTGATTGATATTTCTTTTATTTACCCTTACTGAGAATTTGAGCTCACCCTTTTATGTTTTCTTTTCCCCAGGATATAAAGAAAGGATTTAGGTTTTTAAAAAAAGAAGATCTTTATGGGAGATGTTGAAGACCTTTCACCACAATTAGAAGATTATATTCCGAGTTTCCAAAGACACTAAACTATTACGGTCCTTGTGTGTGTGTTTTTGTTATATATTAAGTATTCCGCAAAAGTAATGTAATGTCTATGTACGTCAGGCTTTGGATCTCTACAGTTGGTATCAGAGGAAAGGTTTAGTCAACCTTTGGAAACTAGGATGTGAGAAAGTTAGTGAGATCCCTAGAGATATTTCTAAGGTATGTCTAGGGATGTCCCTAAGGATATGTATAATAATAGGATATAGTCCTAGAACTATGGTAACGATCTTAGAATTTAACACAAGATGTTAGATATGAAGGGTACTCCCCCTTTACTATGTTGTTTTCTCTAGCATGATTTTTGACTCTCACAAGATTCTTTTTGTGTTTTAGTTAGTGGAGGGAACCAGAAGGAATTCGGTTAACATTGAATCCAATGGAATAATTGGTGACTATGAGCAACAAAATTGTGTAATTCCTAGAGAGAATGATATTGAGATTATGCCGAATCAGTCATCACAATATATGATTAACAAGGTGAAATTTAGTGGTATGCCTAATTCATCAAAGAAGAGGAAGATAAACTATTATGCATGTTCGCATGTTGAGGAGCATAATGAAAGGAAGATTGAGATTTTTAAAGAAGGGAAGAAGAACCTTGAGGAATACCTCAAATGGAGGGACCGATGTTATCTGTGTGGATAAAAGGGTCATATAGTGACAGACTGTTATGGAGTTCAATGTCTTATTTGTGGAGAACATGGGCATTACCCAACTCAATGCCCTGACCTAAAAAGTTGCTTCTATATCAAGGAAGGACTTATTCCAGGACAATCATTGAAGTGGATGGACTGATGTTTTTATGTATTGGTATTCAAGAATAATGTTGTTGAGGTACTTTTATGGTGTACTGAAATATTTATGTATTGGTCTATTGTGGTTTTCAATAATTTTAAGGTACCAGTAATCATGAAAAGTGATTCAAATATTTTGGAAAGTAGATGATATGCGCATAATTAAGGGATAAGGAGAAAATGAAATGTTTGACAGTATTCATGAGCTCGTGATTGATATAAGGACTAACTGATATCATGGTTTGAGTATATAGAATTTTGATGATTTTTGTATGTGGAAAGAGTTAACTTTTAACAGCACTCATGTTTTCAATAAGGTTCAATGGGTATTCAAGAGAGTACAAGATTAAGGCCTTTGAATGATTGGAATGTGACCAACAAGATATATCTTATGATATATGGGGATCAATGATGGTATTAAATCTTTGAGAGTGGACTGCAGTATTATGGATAATCTTAAAGATTGGAATGAATTATGTTGGACATAAGTTAGTATTGTTTGTTTTTCAGTATTATTGATGGGATGTTATAGTAATATAGTTTTAGAAAAAGGACAACCTACACAATGGGCGACAACCCATCGTGTTGGACAAGGCCCTGGGAATCGAACCCACAACCGAAGTGCGACTAGCCTTTATCGCCTACCACTGGCCTACAGGAAGTCCCTGGTTAGTATAAACTAGTATTATTTTATTAAGCGGCCTGATATATGAAGTATAAATTCATTTTTGGAACCATATATGATTAATCTAACCATAAGATGGACTTATAACTTTTGCTAACCTTTTGTTTCAAAAAGATGGAATGACCCATCATTCTATCACATGATCTGCTAACACATCATGAATAACAAATTCAACTTCATTTCTTTAAGGGATGAAGTGGAAATTGTTCAATTCACGAACAACAGTAAGATTGTACCAAAATCATGTAAGTATTTCTTTTAATGATCTTGAAAACCAAAAATGTTGTCCTAGTTCCCTTTTATCTGATTAATCAGATGGTACCTTAGATCATCAAAAATATATAGCTTTGTGATTGTTGGCTTTTTCATAGCCATGTTCTCTACCACTCTCCATCAGAACCTGATGGTTAGATTTTTCTTCCATATCCATATTTTAACCTATGTTCTCCTACGTGGAAACCCAGTGATGAGTTAATTTGGGTAACCATTACATTTCATACTTTAGTTTTTAAAGCCATGTTTTGGTATTCCATTTTACGATGTGGGTTTCTATTAAACAAACTTTCGAGTAGTAAACCATTTATAACCCTGACGAATTTCAAGGGCAACATTCATTTTAAGGGGGGTAGAATGTAACACCCCGAGATTTTATGAAAAATATTATTTTAATTTCATTAATGTCGTGTGTTGTATTCTACACCAAGATTACCTTGCGCTATATGCAACACCGTATTAGCTTGCAGTATACGCAACACTATTCTTGGATCGTGTTACACACAATTTTGATAATAGTTATTTTACGCAACATTGAGTATATATATATATATTCAATGTATAAATGAAATATGGTTGGATTATGTTATACGAAACAACGAAGGATTCTTTCACAACATGCAACTCTAACTTGGCTTGCATTACACGCAATCACAACCTTCCTCGATAGCGTGTGTTGTACGCAATACCGGGTTTTAATAAACAATGATATATTATTATAATATTTTCATGAACTAGCCATTATGAATAGTATTAACTAAATTTTGAATTTTATAATATTATTATTCATCTTAAACATTTTCTAGAATACGGTATAAAAACAAAATAAATATTTCTGGTAAAATAAGTATTTTTCAAAAAATGCAGTCTTACCGCCTTTTGATGGCGCACCCACTTTAAATCTAGTTTTTGACATGTTTATATGTTCAATTTGACAAAATAAAATTCTTATTTTGAATCAGGATATAAAAATTTACATTAGGTAAAGTTTTGATATTTTTCCGATAACTTTCATATTTTAATTAATAGTAAAAACACGCTATATTTTAATTAAAAACAACTTTTTTCATCGTAATATATTATGTGGTTAAATTATAATATTTAATGGTTTTAAAGTATAAATAGAATATATTTTTACCATTTAATATAATTTATGTCATTAGCATTGATTTTACCTTGAATTCGTAGGTTAAATCAATTCAATCTTTTGCAATGTTTTAAAGAAAAACTTGTTTTCTTTCGACAAGGGGAACAATTTTAATTTAATTTCTGCATCTTTTGTGTATTGAATTTGGAAAAATGGATTCCATATTTGGAATCAGTGGGTCAAAATTATTTTAATAATCTACTTGTTATTTTTGGGCATTGTGAATAGTGACTATGGTAAATTTTATTTACTATAGTTAAAGGTAAATCGGGTAATTATGGGTAAATATAAGATTATAAAATTACCCTAACAATTGGAAAAATCCTATTGGATGGATAAAGGTAGACCCATATAACCTAAGGGTCGGATTAGATTCATTTTATGGACTTTGGTCCATGAAAATAATTTAATTATTATTAAAACCAAAGAATGTGACAAATGTCACTTTCTTAAATCTTATAAGTATAATAATTTTAATTTAGTGATAAAATTCATGAAACCTAGAACATGAATAGTATCCAGAAATCTAATACAATTATCTACATCATAGGAATTTGTTTAGAATTTTTAGGGATTAAATAATTATCATTTATTATAACACAAAGATGATGCAGTAATTGTCTTATTAATGAAATATTGACATAATTGATGTTATAAATGCCCAAATAAAAGTAATTTGAGACTTTTTATGACTTACATTAATTTTATAGGTTAATATGACATGTTATTGTTGATATAAGTAACTTGGTTCGAATGTATCATTCTGTTATGAATTTCATAAAAATCATGTACCAAATAGTGTCAAAATTGAAATAAATTAGTTTTTAAAACAAATATTATATTATTAATTGTTATTTATTTTTTAAAAATCTATGGATCGGCAATATGACTTAGATAAAAATAGATATATTAATAATAAACAACTTGGGGTTCGTTTGGCTTGTTATGCTATGTTTATTAACCATATAGTTTATGAAAACAAAAAGACACGGTAAAAGCTAAATTATTTAACTTAGAGTTATATCTAATTGATACGGTTAAAATAATCACCTAAACTTGTCTAAATCCTATTTTATAAAAGGATTTATACCCATCCCCACTTTATCATCGAAATAAGACCCTTTGGAACCATTATAAATTGAATTTGACCTTAATATAAAATAATATTTTGAGATTTTCCTAAGGTGCCCCTCTCCTCCCTTATAAAAGGGAACCTCCTCCCCCTCTTCCTCACACAACATTGAGCCTTCAAGCTCATACAACACCTGCAAAAATCTCTTCTCCACTTCCTTAGTATCATCCTATAGGTCTTGGTCTTCTTCAAATATAATCCTTAGTTCCTTAAGTGGAGGTTAAGAAAAGGTACGTCAAAAAGAGGTAATATCCATTACCGATCTTTTTCAATTTCTTTCTTCTTCAACTTCTTCTTCTTTAGTTATTTCATGATAAAGTAATAACATCAGTATTTCTTATATACTGATTTGTTATTATAAATATGAAACAACTCTAATTAACCTTATATCCATCCTACGGAAAGAGGAAATCCCCGCGCGTGTGTACGTATGGAATACCGTCTCCACGTCGTGGTGTGATCTATTTTCCGCCACCACCTTAATTGGATGGGTATAATGGTGTAATTAGTAACTATATATGATTATTATAAATTGATATAATTCTTAAATAGTATACATACACTCCAATACAATTCCACGATCATAGGAAATATATCATCACTCGTGCGTACTTACGGAATACCGTCTCCACAATGTGATGCGACTCGTTCAACATGATCTTCATTTCATAATGATTATATAAATGAATTGAATGAATGAATATGATATATATTACACTAATAAAATTCTGGTAATGAGGTATCTATAACCTAAAGATATGAATAAGAATTTATTCGACAAAACACGCATAAGAACAAAAAGTTATAAACACCCGAATAACAAGTAGCAATGAAATATTACTACTAACAAGATAAGAATATTACCATATATGATATCATAAAAATATGTATGATTCTTTAATAAGTCAATAACATTATTTAAATCATTATACAGGTGTTTCGGACACATACAAAGCATATCTGACCTAAGGTAAGGGAAATATCACAATCTCATTTTTATCCGAGATTGTTTATAATTTGGTATTTACTGGGGTGTATTTTATCATCCACATCCATGTTTCCTCAATATGTAATATTATTTCCATCCACCTACAATTGTTTAAATCCAATTTTACCCTTCGATGAGTTTTTAGTAAAAGATATGAAAGGAATCTTTTGTCATTTTTCGTACGAGGTACTTTTTTACTTTTACGACAAAAGTACGAAGAATGTTTTTTTAACATATACGGCATGAATAGATTTTTAAAACATTATTTCCAAGAATCTTCCTTTACAAGTTTTCAAGTTTATTTTTAATAAAATTCTTTTAGATTATTATTGTACGACATTTTAAGAAAGGAAAATTGTTTTTGAAGCAGAAAGGATATTTTCCTCAAGATTGGAGTTGAAGTGTTTTATCAAAATTATCTTCCATATAAGATAATAAAGGGTTCTATTTTTATCCCTATTATTACATTGATTTGATTATGTTGTGATGGAATTATAATTTTATGAATTCCTTTATCTTAATGAATTGTTTTATGATGTCACGATGTTTAAGATTCTCATTTTTATTACATGGGTTATGAAATGATGTATGACTTATGATTTTGTGGCACACATAAGAATGGTATCATTATGATAAGGGTGGGACCTATATATCCCTCCAATGCATTGGTTAAAGATTTTATAACTCATGAGATAGACATGGCTGGAACGGTAGGTTATACCGGTTCAGTGAAACATGACTGAAACGAGGAGTGAACTCGGTTCAGAAAGGGACATTGTCCACTAAGATAGTCTTGGCAATGAGTCTTGACTAATAAGAAATGATTATCTATGGTTATGTGTTTATTCCACAAAGTTTCATGTTTTATGTTATGATTATTGGGATTACATTTCACTTCTATGATTTATCCCATGTTATGAAATTATGCTCTCTTTTGCAGGTTAAGATTTCCAAAAGTTATGTTCTTATGAATATGATGTGATTGATATTTCTTTTATTTACCCTTACTGAGCATTTGAGCTTACCCTTTTATGTTTTATTTTCCCCAGGATATAAAGAAAGGATTTAGGTTTTAAAAAAAAGAATATCTTTATGGGAGATGTTGAAGACCTTTCACCACAATTAGAATATTATATTCCGAGTTTCCAAAGACACTAAACTATTACGGTCCTTGTATGTGTGTTTTTGTTATGTATTAAGTATTCCGAAAAAGTAATGTAATGTCTATGTACGTCAGGCTTCGGGTCTCTCCAGTTGGTATTAGAGGAAAGGTTTATTCAACCTTTGGAAACTAGGATATGAGAACCTTAGTGAGATCCCTAGAGATATTTCTAAGGTATGTCTAGGGATGTCCCTAAGGATAAGTATACGTATAGGATATAGTCCTAGAACTAAGGTAACGATCTTAGAATTTAACCTAAGATGTTAGATATTGAGGGTACTCCCCCTTTACTATGTTGTTTTCTCTAGCATGATTTTTTCCTCTCACAGGATTCTTTTTGTGTTTTAGTTAATGGAGGGAACCAGAAGGAATTCGGTTAACAATGAATCCAATGGACAAATTAGTGACTATGAGCAACAAAATTGTGTAATTCCTAGAGAGAAAGATATTGAGAATATGTTGAATCAGTCATCAAGATATATGATTAACAAGGTGAAATTTAGTGGTATGCCTAATTCATCAATGAAGAGGAAGATAAACTATTATGCATGTTCGCATGTTGAGGAGCATAAAGAAAGGAAGATTGAGATTTTTAATGAAGGGAATAAGAACCTTGAGGACTACCTCAAATGGAGGGACCGATGTTATCGGTGTGGAGAAAAGGGTCATAGAGTGACTGACTATTATGGAGTTCAATGTCTTATTTGTGGAGAACATGGGCATTACCCAACTCAATGCCCTGACCTAAAAAGTTACTTCTAAATCAAGGAAGGACTTATTCCAGGACAATCATTGAAGTGGATGGACTGAAGTGTTTATGTATTGGTATTCAAGTATAATGTTGTTGAGGTACTTTTATGGTGTACTGAAATATTTATGTATTGGTCTATTGTGGTTTTCAATAATTTTAAGGTACCGATAACCATTAAAAGTGATTCAAATATTTTGGAAAGTAGATGATATGCGCATAATTAAGGGATAAAGAGAAAATGAAATGTTTGACAGTATTCATGAGCACATGATTGATATAAGGACTAACTGATATCATGGTTTGAGTATATAGAATTTTGAGGATTTTGGTATGTGGAAAGTGTTAACATTTAACAACACTCATGTTTTCAATAAGGATCAATGGGTATTCAAGAGAGTACATGATTAAGGCCTTTGAATATTTGGAATGTGACCAACAAGATATATCTTATGATATACAGGGATCAACGATGGTATTAAATCTCTGAGAGTGGACTGCAGTATTATGGATAAGTCTAAAGATTGAAATGGATTATGTTGTACATAAGTTAGTATTTTTTTCATATTATTGATAGGATGTTATAGTAATATAGTTTTAGAAAAAGGACAACCTGCAGGACGGGCGACAACCCATCGCGTCGGACAAGGCCGTGGGAATCGAACCCACAACTGAAGTGTGACTGGCCTTTATCGCCTACTACTGGCCTACCGGAATTCCCTGGTTAGTATAAACTAGTTTTATTTTATTAAGCGGTATGATATATGAAGTATAAGTTCATTTTTGGAACCATATACGATTAATCTAACCATATGATGGACTTATAACGTTTACTAACCTTTTGTTTGAAAGAGATGGAATGACCCATCATTATATCACATGATCTGTTAACACATCATGAATACCAAATTCAAGTTCATTTATTTAAGGGGTGAAGTGGAAATTGTTCAATTCACGAACAACAGTAAGATTGTACCAAAATCATATAAGTATTTCTTTTAATGATCTTGAAAACCAAAAATGTTGTCCTAGTTCCCTTATATCCGATGAATCATATGGTACCTTATATCATCACAAATCTATAGCTTTGTGATTGTTGGCTTTTTCATAGCCATGTTATCTACCACTCTCCATCAGAACCTGATGGTTAGATTTTTCTTCCATATCCATATTTTCACCTATGTTCTCCTACATGGAAACCCAGTGATGAGTTAATTTGGGTAACCATTACATTTCATACTTTAGTTTTTAAAGCCATGTTTTGGTATTCCTTTTTACGATGTGGGTTTCTATTAAACAATCATTCGAGTAGTAAACCATTTATAACCCCGACGAATTTCGAGGGCGAAATTCATTTTAAGGGGGTAGAATGTAACACCCCGAAATTTTATGAAAAATATTATTTTAATTTCATTAATGTCTTGTGTTTTATTCTACACCAAGATTACCTTGCACTACATGCAACGCCGTATTAGCTTGCAGTATACGCAACACTATTCTTGGATCGTGTTACACACAATTTTGATAATAGTTATTTTACGCAACATTGAGTATATATATATATATTCAATGTATAAATGAAATATGGTTGGATTATGTTATACGAAACAATGAAGGATTCTTTCAAAACACGCAACCCTGACTTGGCTAACATTACACGCAATCGCGACCTTCCTCAATAGTGTGTGTTGTACGCAATACCGGGTTTTAATAAACAACGATATATTATTATAATATTGTCATGAACTAGATGTAATGAATATTATTAACTAAATTTTTAATTTTATAACATTATTATTCATCTTACACATTTTCTAGAACATGGTATAAAAACAAAATAAATTTTTCGGGTAAAATAAGTATTTTTCAAAAAATGCAGTTTTGTCGCCTTTTGATGGTGCACCCACATTAAATCTAGTTTTTTACATGTTTATATGTTCAATTTGACAAAATAAAATTCTTATTTTTAATCAGGAAATAAAAATTTACATTAGATTAAGTTTTGATATTTTTTTGATAACTTTCATATTTTAATGAATAGTAAAAACACGCTATATTTTAATTAGAAACAACTTTTTCCATTGTAATATCTTATGTGGTTAAATTTTAATATTTAATGGTTTTAAAGTATAAATAGAATATATTTTTACCATTTAATATAATGTATGTCATTAGCATTGATTTTACCTTGAATTCGTAGGTTAAATCAATTCAATCTTTTGCAATGTTTTAAAGAAAAACCTGTTTTCTTTCGACAACGGGATTAATTTTAATTTAATTTCTGAATCTTTTGTGTATTGAATTTGGAAAAATGGATTCCATATTTGAAATCAGTGGGTCCAAATTATGTTAATAAGCTGATTTTTATTTTTGGGGATTGTGAATAGTAACTACAGTAAATTTTATTTACTATAGTTAAAGGTAAATCGGGTAATTAAGGGTAAATATAAGATTATAAAATTACCCTAACACTTGGAAATATCCTATTGGTTGGCTAAAAGTAGACCCATATAACCTAAGGGTTGGATTAGATTCATTTTATGGACTTTTTTCCATGAAAATAATTTAATTATTATTAAAACCAAAGAATGTGACAACATGTCACTTTCTTAAATCTTATAAGTATAATAATTTTACTTTAGTGATAAATTTCATGGAACTTCTAACATGAATCGTATCCAGAAATCTAATACAATTATCTACATCATAGGAATTTATATAGAATTTTTAGGGATTAAATAATTATCATTTATTATAACACAAAGATGATGCAGTAATTGTCTTATTAATGAAATATTGACATAATTGATGTTATAAATGCCCAAATAAATGTAATTTGAGACATTTTATGACTTAAATTAATTTTATAGGTTAATATGACATGTTATTGTTGATATAAGTTACTTGGTTCGAACTTATCATTCTGTTATGAATTTCATAAAAATCATGTACCAAATAGTGTCAAAATTGACATAAATTAGTTTTTAAAACAAATATTATATTATTAATTGTTATTTAATTCTTAAAAATCTAAGGTTCGGCCCAATTACTTAGATAAGGATAGATATATTAATAATAAACAACTTGGGATTCTTTTGGATTGTTATGGTATGTTTATTAACCATATAGTGTAAGAAAACAAAAAGACACGGTAAAAGTTAAATTATTTAACTTAGAGTTAAATCTAATTGATAAGGTTAAAATAATAACCTAAACTTGTCTAAATTCTATTTGATGAGAGGATTTCGAACCCATCCCCACTTTATCTTCGAAATAAGACCCTTTGGAACCATTATATATCAAATTTGACCTTAATATAAAATAATATTTTGAGATTTTCCTAAGGTGCCCCTCTCCTCCCTTATAAAAGGGCACCTCCCCCCCCCTCTTCCTCACACCACTTTGAGCATTCAAGATCAGCCAACCCCTGAAAAAATCTCTTCTCCACTTCCCTAGTATCATCCTAGAGGTCCTGGGATTCTTCAAAGACCATACTTAGTTTTTTAAGTAGAGGTTAAGAAAAGGCGCGTCAAAAAGTGGTAATATCCATTACCGGTCTTTTTAAATTTCTTTCTTCTTCAACTTCTTATTCTTTAGTTGTTTCATGATAAAGTAATAACATCAGTATTTATTATATACTGATATGTTATTATATGTATGAAACAAATCTAATTAACCTTCTATCCATCCTACGAAAAAAGTAAATCATCGCGCGTGCGTATGTACGGAATACCGTCTCCACGCCGCGGTGTAATCTATTTTCCGCCACCACCTTAATTGGATGGGTATAATGGTGTAATGAGTAACTATATATGATTATTATAAAGTGATATTTATTCTCAAATAGTATACATACACTCCAATACAATTCCACGATCATAGGAATGATATCATCACTCGTGCATACGTAGGGAATACCATCTCCACGATGTGATGCGACTCGTTCTACATGATCTTAATTTCATAATGATTATATAAATGAATTGAATAAATGAATATGATATATATTACACTAATAAAATTCTGGTAATGAGGTATCTATAACCTAAAGATATGAATAAGAATTTATTCGACAAAACACGCATAAGAACAAAAAGTTATAAACACCCGAATAACAAGTAGGAATGAAGTATTACTACTAAGAAGATAAGAATATGACCATATATTATATCATAAAAATACGTATTATTCTGTAATAAGTCAATAACATTATTTTAATCATTATACATGAGGTTCGGACACGTACAAAGCATATCGGGCCTAAGGTAAGGGAAATATCACAATCTCATTTTTATCCGAGATTGTTTATACTTTGGTATTTACTGGGGTGTATTTTATCATCCACATCCATGTTTCCTCAATATGTAATATTATTTCCATCCACCTAAAATTGTTTAAATCCATGTTTACCCTTCGGTGAGTTTTTAGTAAAATATATGAAAGGAATCTTTTGTCGTTTTTCGTACGAGGTACTTTTTGACTTTTCCGACAAAAGTACGAAGAATGTTTTTTTAACTTATACGGCATGAATGGATTTTTAAAACATTATTTCCAAGAAGCTTACTTTAAAAGTTTTCAAGTTTATTTTTAATCAACTTATTTTAGTTTATAATTGTACGACATGTTAAGAAAGGAAAAGTGTTTTTGAAGCAGAAAGGATATTTTCCTCAAGAATGGAGTTCAAGTGTATTATCAAAATTATCTTCCATCTAAGATAATAAAGGGTTCTTTTTTATCCCTATTATTACATTGATTTGATTATTTTGTGATGGAAATATATTTTCATGAATTACTTTATCTTATATGAATTGTTTTATGATGTCACGAAGTTTAAGATTCCCTTTTTTATTACATGGGTTATGAAATGATATATGATTTATGATTTTGTGCCACACATAAGAATGATATCATTAGGATATGGGTGGGACCTATATATATCTCCAATTCATTGGTTAAAGATTTTATATCTCATGAGATAGACATGGATGGAATGGTAGGTTATACCGGTTCAGTGAAACAGGACTGAAGTGAGGAGTGAACTCGGTTCAGAAAGGGACTTTGTCCACTAATATAGTCTTGGCAATGAGTCTTGACTAATAAGAAATGATTTCTATGATTATGTGTTTATGCCAAAAAGTTTCATGTTTTATGTTATGATTATTGGGATTACATTTCACTACTATGATTTATCCCATGTTATGAAATTATGCTCTCTTTTGCAGGTTAAGATTTCCAAAAGTTATGTTCTTATGAATATGATGTGATTGATATTTCTTTTATTTACCCTTATTGATCATTTGAGTTAACCCTTTTATGTTTTCTTTTCCCCAGGATATAAAGAAAGGATTTAGGTTTTAAAAAAAAGACGATCTTTATGGGAGATGTTGAAGACCTTTCACCACGGTTAGAAGATTATATTCCGAGTTTCCAAAAACACTAAACTATTACGGTCCTTGTGTGTGTGTTTTTGTTATGTATTAAGTATTCCGAAAAATTAATGTAATGTCTATGTACGTCAGGCTTCGGGTCTCTACGATGATTATGCTAAATTTTCATGTTTTTTAAACATTATCATGATTTGGAGGAAGCATGGGAAATAGAAGCCAGTATGCAGGCTCACTAACCTATCTATTTTACTTTTTAATTTTTGTGATGATTGATTATATAGTGTGGGGATTATAAGATACCAATCTTTTTTATAGATGTCTCATGGTAGTTTTTTGATAAATATTTACCGATTCATTGATATAAATATTTTAATGCATATTATCGGTGCCATCAATTGAATTTTGGATGTTTTAAGGGAGTTTCGTATGTATGCAATTTGGGCATGGTTTTCCAAAACCATGCGCCATGTACATAAATGAAAGAAACCCCATGAATAGTGGGACGACATAGTTGGTTCATGGTTTTTCAAAATATGGACCATTATAAGAGTAATTGTGCACCACACCAATATGGGTTCATGGTTATAGTTAATAATTATCTTAACCATGTGCCTTATACATGAAATTGGGCATGAGGGATTTGAATCACCTAAATAATTATAAGGAAATAACAAACTTCGTAGTATTAATCCCTTACCACTCCTAATCATACCTAAACCCATTAAAATGTTTTTTAATCTTTCTAAATGATTCCAAGGACATCCAAACTCTATTATTGATGAATCAAGAAGAAGATTGATAGATTAACACTTCTTCCAAAAAACAATTCCCTCATGTATGGATTCTTCTCTACCTTATATCTCATTCCATATGAAAAAGAATGATTCAATTCCCTTTGGAATTGGTTTTAGCTCTTGGATTTGATATATCACAATCCTTTTGATCATGGATCTAGGTTTTTGTTCTATTTCTCAATCCTCATTGTGTATTTGAAAGTTCTGTTTCAATTTCAGGATTTCTATTTGGTGAATTACCAACAATGATATTGAGTTAGGTGGTCACAATTGAAAATAACAGTCTTAATTATAATTTGTTCTAATAAATTTTGAAATAGTAATTTCTAGTTTTTAAAAATTCATCTTGAATTGGATTAATTAATTGGTTATTCATTTAATGGAATGATGTTATTATGAAATTGGTGTTATATTGGGATTATATAATTTTTCAATTAATTTTATTTGGAATTAATTGTTTAGTAAAACTTATTGGGTTTATGATATTTTTGGTGACCAATGGGGTGTCACAACATTATTAAAGATATATATTATAAATTATGATTAATTTATAAGATGGGAATTGTGACCATTATTGATAAATTAATTATGAAATTACTATATATCTTCAGGGTGTGATGTTATGATTTAAATGATGTGTGGATCATTGAAATCAACTAAAAATACCAACATGGTTCTAGAATACTTCATTTTGCCTCCATTTTTTATTTATACATATGTGATCACTATGTTGTGATATTGGGACTTCTTCCTCAAATACCAATGTGGAGCCATATTTCCTTTCTAGGGCCCTATTGTTTGATTGTGGACATTTAATGAGATAATATAGGGTAACCCATGAAATAATGATGTGGGATATACTTTTTTATGATGGTTTAGGCTCGGGTAGGGGCAGAAGTAGTTAATGAAAGATTGGGTGTCATCTTGAACCTAAGATATTTATGTGGTTAATAAAAGTATAATAAATAGTGAATTTTGTATTTTATTTACTTTAATTTATACACAAGAAAGCTCCATTCATTATTTTTGAATTTATATTTTAAATACCCTATTAGTAGTGGAGAAATTAGTTGTCCTGACACCATACTCAAAATTTCTAGTCAGTTCCCTAATAGGATTCATGTTTGTTTGATAGGATAAGGGAATGTAATCTATGATATATGGCTTATTTGGGATGGATCATGGATGGGGGAATCAGATGTGATTAGAGACCCTCTTTGTGACTATTCCTTCTCTTTACTTTTGGGTTTTCCATTGACTAGTTGTCATTTATATCACAATAAATATCTAGGATTCTAGTGATAGTCAGTTATCCATGTTTTGGTTCATATTGTGAGAGTTTAACTTATTGATCTTGTTATTACTCGTTTTTTTGTTACTATTTTCCTATTTTTTATCTATTTCTTTTATTTTGATTATATGATAAAGAAGGTATAGTCTCCCCATGTTATATATTAGACCCTTGTTGTTAGTCAAAAGCCTCTGGTGTATTGGGAGGCATGACTGAATTCATGAGAAAATCAGCAAGGGGAAATAATAGGTTGCACTAGGGACTGAACATCATAATAACATAATCACAAAACATGAATTCATTAATCATAAAAACATTCCATGTG
This sequence comes from Viscum album, assembly GCA_963277665.1. Classification (NCBI taxonomy): domain Eukaryota; kingdom Viridiplantae; phylum Streptophyta; class Magnoliopsida; order Santalales; family Viscaceae; genus Viscum; species Viscum album. Next base: position 471,847,032 of record OY728155.1, read on the forward strand.
GAAATTAACTTAGTTAAAATGAATTGTACACACATACAATGAAAAAACATTTCTCTCAAAATAACAATTTATTATTTTAATGGTTGCTGAAATGAAAATATATGTTCTAAATGAAACAAAATATACTCATTTTTTACGTTATAAATACATTCTATTTTTATTTTTGTCAAAAAATTCATAAATTTTCTCATTTTGAAAATGAAAAAAAAACATCACTTTCAACCAATTTAAAAAAAATTAATATGGAAAAATATTTTTTTTAATCGTGTTATATTAACAATAAAACATTCTATAATACATTTATTATAAAATATATATATATATATGGAAGAAAAATATTCTTTTTAGGGAAACTTTAAAAAATATTTATAAGAAAGTCCCTTTCCTATAGTTATATTTTTTACATATATTCTTTATCATCCTATATATCTATATAAAGTTAATTAAACAATATAGTAAGTACCATTTTCATGTCTATTATTAATTTTCTATAGATTGATTCATTTTTATATATAATTACTTAAGTAATTATATTCACTTAGGATGTTTTGAGGATATTTGGTTCAAAAGTCCAAAATGACTTCTCTATGAAGACTTATTGTCAAAGATGTAATTAATAGAACATATTATGAAAAATGTTCATGAAATATATATCATTTTTATATATAACAAATAATATTAAATCCATCAATTTAATATAGTTATAAAAATGACATATGATACAATAATAGAGATGGTATATGGTACCTACATGTGAGTAACATTTCCATTATTCAACTATCACTATGGAAACAAGGTATGGCTCATTTTATATTTTTATAATTTTCATATTATTTTAAATATAATATTAAATCATAAAATATACTTATATCTACATCATCCTTCTAATGTGGAGATGAAGGAAAAATAAAATCGCTTTGTAGAGAAGATAGTCCACACCAACGCATGAACGACGTTATCATTTTTTAGGTAATGGATTGATAATAAGTTCAATGATATATTATAATTTAAAATTAAAATCATTTCATTAATATTCTATATAAATGTTAATTTCATCATTATAATCCTCCCATGAGAGATTGTTCTGGAAAATTAATTACAACGATTCTCGAGTTGTTATTCTGTTGTACAAAAAAATATTCATTTATTTTCCCATTTGATATAATATGAGATAATATATGTAATTCCATTAACATAACCAAAACACAGTATATGAAGGATATAGGATTTATTATTTTATCATGTTCAATAAGATTCTTAGGATGAAGAAGAATAAACAATACTAATTCATGAAGATAAAATTATAAAAATTAATTTAAAAACACACTTTTTATAACACCATAAGGGCCCTATGATAGGAATTATTCATAAAAAGTGTCCTCAAGAATTTTGTGAGGGTTTATACTAATGGTTTTTGTAATGTATTGGTTCAAAAAATAGGTTTTTAATTATCAAAAAATGTGTTGAATACATTATGTTTTATAAGAGAGGAGAGGATCACCATTTGCATTTCTAAAAATCTTAATATATAATAATATTATTCTAGATCCTAATGGGTAAAAAAGGAATATAAATTCACAACAACTGACATATTTTACCATATATTACCCCCATTGTAATTAAATAATATTTTCATATTTTTTTAATATTTTAATAAAATATTAATCCTATAAAAATTTTTGTTTTAAATTTTGATACTATTTAATACATTGATTTTAAAGTTATCGAGATTAAAATTTAAATTATATACCATTATTTTAATATATCCTAAAATTTCATGATCATATATTGAATTCATGTATTTCATTAATTATCTAAAATTATATTTCTTTTAACAATTTTCATATTATTTATTTCATTTTCCAATTAATTAAAAAATAATATATTATCATTTGGAAAACATTTATGTTATTTATTTACTCCATAATAATTAAGTATGAAAATATTTTTCACATGTCTATGGATACATTATATTTTTATATAATTATTTATTTTAGACCAAATTGGTATTATTAATGAATTAGTGAAGGTCCCTAGGGGGTGTGGGGCTTGTTTGGGGAGAAAATCCCATCATTTTAGGAAAAACATGATTAATGGATAGTTTATGGTAAATCATGTTTGGAGGCTGCATGGTTATAGAAAACTGGGTAGGTGGCATGTTTTTATAAGGAGTCTTATCACTTTTTTGGTGCATGGTTTCCCTAACTATGTGACCTAACTATGATAGTTCCCTTTTTTCACTTATACTTGTGCATGGTTTTCTCACAGTTTGATAAACCGGGAAGACAAACTATGAACATGCTACCATTTGGGTAAAATGGCCATTTTTTCCTTATTGAGCTAATTTTACCTCCCCTTTCCCCTAATCTGAATTCCTCTGGTATTATACTCAATTTTCACCCATTTTAATATTTTTTATGCGCAATTCTATGTATTAAAATATCTCCTTTGTTTGGGATCCGATCGAGCTTTGGTTCATCACATTTGATGTGCAATAGAATGTACTCGAGTCTATTTAATCCTTTCTTCTTCTCTCATAATATCTACCAAGTTATCGATGTGTGTGAATTTTTTTTCCTTTCTATAATATCTACTCTGATCCGAGCCAAATAAAGAGATGATACTCGAGGAGGAGAGTCATTCAATCCAAATGCGGATGGTCTATAACTCATCCATCATGTTCATTGATTTACAGAATTGTCATATGGAGCCCACTGATTTCATTGGGTGTAGTTTATTGAAATTACATTCCATTATTATACTCATTAGAACCATATGGTTATGCTCTTTAAAAATATGTGAATTGTTATTATTGTTTACACCCACAACTCCATCCATCCCATGAAGGATGTTATTTCGTAATTTTCATTTTAGTTTCTTGCCACATTTGATCCCCCGTTTGGGTGTCACATGACATAACCTTCCTTAGTGTAAGCATTCCAATATTAAATATCTTGATTTATAATTATAATCTCATAATATAATGTACCATGTATGCTTAAAACTTAACCAGCCTACAAATGTGCATCAATTTTATCATTAAATGTGAAATGTGAATTGGATTGTAGGCTAAGTATATGACATGACGAGATTAAATGTAAATGAATAATAGGTTAAAAATATATAGAACCCCTTCCAACATTAATGGAATTTATAAAAAGAAATATCACATACCTAATATTCCTTATATGGATTCAAATAAAGGGTTCCATTGCACGTTTCCTATTCAGACAAATGGAAGGAATGTCTAGAACCAATTAAATTATCATATGACATCATTATCAACCAGAAGAGTCCAAACTCATGCTCACCTTGAATTCTAATCAGAGAATTAGTTGAGAACCTGGAAATCCCATTCTAATTCAAGGATGTGGATTACTTTGGATGATACCCAACTAGATAATGAAAATTATGTATTATTGGATGCCAGATAAGAAACTATATAATCCCTTAAATAATATTAACTGATAAATTGGATAACCCCCTCAGATACAGAATTGAAAAGTAGGTTCCATGATTAATGTTCATAGGGAACAATCAAGACAAAGCCCCATTTTACCTTGGATGTTCACCTTGGATTGGGTAGGAATATTATTGTAGAATTCCTTGGACTATTCTCCCTGGATTACACTCTTTACAATTGCTTTACCTAGTTACTACAGATTTAGATGCCCATGGTGTATAGGATTCAATAGCAAATACCATAGAACCAATTTTTATTACCAATAAAATATGGTTTCCTTATTATATCTTAGAACATTAACCATTGATAATGTGTGAATTTTTATAAATTGGTATAATCATATAATGATAGGGATATATGTTCAGACCAAACCAAGTGATGATGTAGGTACATGGTTATTTAGTTACATTGTACTTTATTAAATTATATATATATATGCCTCGACATTGTTATATTTCGATTATATATGATGGATGATATAGACATAATTGGTGGTGGCCCACTGAGATTTATCTCCCACCCTCTCTGGAACCTTTTGGTAACTGGGGAATATTACATAAATTTTGGTGTCAATAAATGAAATCAAATGGCTTGGAACGCTTGAATTCTTTCTTTTTAGGATGGATATTGATAGTAGATGATCGAGCCTGTGATTTGATTTCTTGGGATTTTCTTTTGATATCTTTTTCTTTTCTGAAACATGTTATGCCTACTATCTTGTATCTATGTTTTCCAGTTTTCTAGTGAAATGAAACATCATTATTATTTATTGAATGATATTTTTGTTAAATCATTTTTTTTCATCCTAAGTCATTTATTACTTTTGTCTTATTTCACTATTTTCAAATATATAATCTTCTATTAACCTATATTATTATTTTTCTGAATTACTAAACTCTGGTAATAAGGGAATATCTTCCCCATGGACACATACTAGGCCATCACTACTAGTAGGAAGCCTCTAAAGCTTGTCGAGATGTGCTTGAGGCCTTGTGGGCACAAGGAATGGGGCACCCATTATGTGGCATCCAGGTCCAGGATGCCACAAAGTGGTATCAGAGGTATTTTTTTCTTACTTTACAATTTGGAGATAATATTCAGGATATTAGGAATTCTTGGCACATATACATGGTCATAAGACATTATTGGGCATCCGAAACGCATGCTTTGGGTAAAAGATGATTTACCTGAATTATAATTGTTGTTATGATTTTTTTCGATTTTAATGGAAGTCATTTCACCATTTGGTGATTAACATGTTGGGAAGAATTGCTGATTGTTACATTTATTAATGAATTCATTCCCCCATGACGTGATTATATGATGGAAATGATCATTGTTACACGCATAAAATTATCCACCTAGATTTCCAATGTCTTGTATATTGTCATTCTATATATGTACTTTTCACTACATTGCACTACATGATTTTCCATTAATTGATCAATGATGTTGTGTTTTTAACATATAATTTTAATATTTTTAGTTGAGGTTGAGTGAATGCCTATCTCAATTCATTAGGTGTATGGGCCCTCAATGATGGGATGAGTAATTTAGCAAATCGATACATTTTTCAATAAATAAATGGGTGTAATTATCGATGAGGATGTGTATCCGAATTGATTCAATGGGAATGGATATTCATTATAAAGTGAAACATGACTCATAATATAAAGTTGTTGGATATCCCTATCCCACCACAAATTGTTTATGAAGGTAATGTAGTGAACCTGGTAATTATATTAAAAATGAAATGAAACTTATACATGAGAACCTAAAGATACTCGATCGTCTAAGAGGGTAGTTGGGGGTAGTGTACCTTGGGTAATGAGACTTCCTTGTTTAAATTCGATAATAGGTGTTATCTATCTTCTTAAATATTTTTCTGAGATGACTTCTTAAAATTTTTAGACCAATGTAACCATGAACTCATTGTATTATATGTCTGAAAGGCAACAACGTTAATTCTCTAGAGTTGGTGGGCCCTGAGCATCCAATCTTATATCTATGAGTGCCACCATAGGCGTTGTTGGATGTACCTGATTTTGGAACTGACACCCAGGTTCATGATATTTTCCTTCGTTTGATGGAATCCATTCATGGTGCTCCATGATCTGCACCTACGATGGATGATTTGACTCGCTTGTTCTAGCATCAAATTTCTCTTACATTCCCAGGGGATGGCGATACGCAGGTTGCTGAGTCTTGTCTAGAGTCCACCCTATCTATAATTGAGAATTTGGAGATGCCTCCAGAGTGGCAAGTCAAATTTTCCTCAAACATGATTTTGGATTTAGCCAAGAACTAGTTGGATGAGATTACCTCGGCTGGTCATCATCAAGGATTGTTATGGGATTATTTACAGTATGCCATGTATGATCATTTCTTCCCTCAAATGATGAGAGTAGAAATATCCCGGGAGTTCAGTCATATCATGTGGGGTTAAGTGTTAGTTATGGAATATTCAGAACACTTCCAAATGATTCTTTCATTTTCACCGCTTCAAAATGGAGTATAGAATTCACGTGATAAAAGAATCATGGATTTAATATTCCATAACTAAAAGAATAATTTGGAAATACACTGCATGATGCTTTTATCATGTGAAATATCTTCCCCATATTGAAGCGGTGAAAATAAATGAATCATTTGTGATGAACCATTACACATCATGGATATTTTTCATGTTATCTTGTAACATAGACTATCAATTTTTAAATCATAGTGAGGTGTTTTGGGAAGTTTCAAGAGTTACTTATTTCACATCATTTATTGGTATTACACGTCATGAAATACCCTGACTATGTTCTTTTAAATGGGATACTGATTTGATACCATTACTCTCCTCCACTCCAGTTTCAACTACCTGAACATAAGGCCTTCCCCAGGTGATCTTGTATCCTTCCAACACTTTCTGATCCATTATTTTTTTATTCAAAGAACATCGCAATTGTAATGGTATTTCTAAGGTAAGTGTTATCTCTTGTTCTTCATCTTCTCTCAATCTCCTCTGGGGTTTGATGGATTTATTGAATTTCTCTCTAGATCACATCTCTATTTTGTATTTCGAGAACTTATAAACTGTATTTATCATTGACATGTTTCATGATGAGTGTTTTTTCATGAAATATTTTGGTTGATCTATCCCAATTAGCCATATTAATTAACCCTGAATTTCATAATTTATTTAAATTAAGGATTTAAATAGAATTTCCCTAAATTAATATCAATTGATTTGATAAAATCCATTTCAAATGAATTGGTAGATCTGAAATGTTTTTCACATACCAATTTGGAAGACCCCAAATTCCATTGAATTGTGGTGTGTTTATGGAAATTTTTTGATTTAAAGTTTTTAATGAAAATTTAGGTTTTAATGAAAATTATTGCAATTAAACTGATAAATTTAATTGTGTAAAATAATTTTGAAATGATGAAATTTGTTTTGAATAGATTTTAAACCTGTGGAAATGGATTAAAAATATTTTCATAGAAAACTAGTGGTTTTAATATGGGAAATAGGTGCCTCTTTGATTAAAACTAGTTTTGGTTTTGAATATATAGTTGTAATTGATATGTAATAATGGGATTTAATTTTATTTTAATATGTCTTAAAAAAATATCCCTTTTTTTATTATGTATTAGAATACGGAACAAATAGGTAGTTGGTGAGTGATTTGGAAACACTCTACACTATAACAATGTTCAAAAACATACGTGAAGTTGGTCACATCACTAATGGGATAGAGGCACATCACAATTGGACATTGTCAGGTGGATGTATGTATAAAAAGATATCTAGGATCACATAGAGTGTGTGGGATTCTGTAGTAGGAAATACTACAATAACGATTTTTCATATGACTATGTGGCTTGATTGTTTTATATATGAGATATAAATGAATTCTAATGTTATTTAAAATGGTTTGCATGATTTCAAGATTTATATAAACTATTTTATATAAATTTTTTATTTAATCCATTATTTTATAAATATTCCAACACTTGTAATGTATTTTCTTAATGTAACATTCCTTCATTTTATCTCTATAGTGTGATTTGATTAAATTTTTTAGTGTCAAAATAGTTTAATTAACAATTTAAACCATTAATTTGTTTAATCTAGTATTGGAATCAATTATTGATTACTTGGGGAGACCCTATTAGGAAATTTATCTCACACCCTAATTTTTCATTCCGTTGTTTCTATATTATCTCCTTCTTGGATCAAGTTAATAGAAATGATCAATTATAGGTGAATCCTACTACAGAACCACAGTTGTGGTGAGTTCTGTCCCTTGGGACATTAGATTTTCTCTAATATTATTACTTAGGGTATAGTTATTTGTGCTTTTTATGGCTTGTTGTATTAGGGACCTTCAATCCTAATGGAGTTACATTTGTTTTTCATACTGTCTTTTTTCATTTTCTTGCACTATGTTCTATAGAATCTTCATTCCCAAATACAATTTGTATAATGATATGAGCTAGTCATCATCTTATGGGGATCGAGAATTCCAATTTGGCTATATCAAGGTCATCTCAGTAACTATTATACCAAGGTACATGGTTTTGCTTTTGAAAAAGTTATATTTGAGGGACGTTTTTGAGCTTTTATTTGGAAGTCAATATGTATTTTTGAAATATTTTTAGGATGTAGGAGGTAGTATCAATTGAGTTCTTGGACAATTCCCACTGCCATTAACCTTAGGTCTGTAGGGGTGGTTAGGGAAATACATTATGGGGATTAGTTCTATTTTTTTCCATATTATGATTTGGATAGAGTGGAATCCAAATATGGTTGTTCCATATATTAGAAATAATTTCTCTTATTGATCTATTTGAGTGTTAAACTGATGTCTTCCTTGTGATTTTCCAATGTTCTGTAGAATCATGCCTCCAAGATAAATTCGAAAACATATCCAATATGATCCTGCTACTAAACCATAGTGAGATAATCCTCTAGTGGAACAAAATCTAGTTGATGTGATTGTGTACACTATATGAGCCATAGGACATACACATCCTCCAGTTTCTGTTTATCCTCTAGTTGTAGATCCTCAAAGGGATGTTATGTCAAATCATTCTCAAGACTTCATTATCCAAAATCCAAATGTTTTTAATGTCTCCACTGATCCTAAACTAGTTGGGGAATTCCTGGGTGAGATATAACGTCAGTTTTAGTTTTTGGAGACAAAGGATGAGAATATGGTGAAGTGTGCCACCTCCTGACTAGAAGGATCGAGTAGGAGATGGTTGGTCATGATGGTGATAATGAAGAAAAATGATGGATTATCATGGAAATACTTCAATGTTACTTTCCCTAATCATTTATATCTAGAGTAAATTGTGTTGGCTAAGGCAATGGAGTTGTTCATGCGTTAGTAGAGTGATAACACCATGATTGAGTACTTAAATAAAATTAATGAACTCGTTTAGTTTGAATATAATATTATATCTAATGAGAGTGTGAAAGATTTATATTTCATGTTAGGTATTCAATAATATATTCCTTATCACATTCCCCTACTAAATATACCCACATATAATAATTTTTTGGATAGGTCAATGGTGGTCAATATGGACCTGTCTGAGTTGTTAGGGTCATCGAGAGATCGTTATTTTCTCAGTGACAATTTTGTTACAGCATGGGAAAATGGAAGCAATATTATTTACACATCAGTTATCGATGGTAGATTCATTCTTTACCTCCTACAATGCTAGGGTAATTCCATTTATTTGGTACTGGTGTGTCAAACCAAGACATTCTAGAAGGTTTTCAACTTAAGCACCCATGACTTATAGCTCGTGAAGATGTTCATGACACTTATAGAGATTCTTCCTCAAATTTTCTACTTTTTATAGTGGAATATGATCATAATATCCTCCTAAAAATATGGTTAAATCATATGATTCATGTTGAAATGGGTTTCGGAATCAATGTTCTAGAATGAAGCTACGTCAGGTAGTGGATGTTTCTCCAAAGGAAGCATACACTAGTCAAAAAACTGGGAGATATACCATTACTATGGATTCAACATTAGTGACTAATCTACTTAATACTCGTGAATCTCACTCATTTATATCAACCCTTTTTGTTAATATAAAAAATATTCTAATGGATATTTTATCTTATTAAGTTTATATTTATACACCCCTTAGTACAATGATATAGTACAACCTCTATAGTCTTGTATGTGTCTTCTCTCTATCAGTTGTAAAGCTTGCTTGGATTTTTTTGGTCCTCAAGATGAAATCTCTTGACATCTAATTTAGGATGTATTATCTCATTTCCATTAATTTTTTCATTTATTATTATCTTTGGAGGGTCTACATTACAACACCTAGTGGTGTACCTATGTCGTTCCGGTAGATTGGGACCCAATATGGGGAAAATCCAGACATTCTTATAGAGATATGGGAAAAGTAATATCAGTTTTTTCTTTTGATGTAGAGTGTGAAATTTTGAGGGGTGATCTCCCTCCTGTTTTCATCATGTTTGCATGTTTTTTTCATCTGACATGTTTTGTTATCCACTAGTGAGGGAGGCCAGTTATTAATTTACTTAATCCCTGGTACTCAACTAGTTTCAACTCTCTTTGACCACATGGCTCCAACTGAACTGAAATAGGGGATTCCCTAGTTAGATGATCTTCTTAATTATGAAATCATATTCCTAAGTGTGTCCCCTCGGGGTGTTGGTTTTCATTGCCCATAAACATAATAGTTCTCTACACATAGGTTTTGATTATTGCAATCTCAATCAAACTATGTTAAAGGAAAAAAATATCAATTTACATGGATTGATGATATGGTTGATCAATTAAAAGAATCAATGTGGTTTTCAAATATTGGCCTTGTTATATACTTTGGTTTTATAAATTCTCCATTAATTTTAATGTATTGTAGGAAAAAGATATTTTATTAGTATTTGGATAACATTATGGAAGTCTTTGGGGATGGATTCCTCATTTACTAAAAATCCTTGTAGGATCATGTGGGTCATCTGATAAAATTTGTAATTCAGTTGAGAAATTACCAACTATATTTCATCCTATAAAAGGGTAATTTAGGGATTAAAGAAGTGATATTTATGGGACTTGTGGTGTTGTAACAAGGAATATAAATTTATCATGCTAAGAGGAAGGTTTTTATAACACAGGAGAAACTAGAAAATGTCTTTGATATTCTGAGTGTATTGGGATTAGCAGGATATTACCGTAGGTATCTGATGGAATTCTTGAAGTTTCATTCCCTAATGACACCACCATATTAGAATGGGTTGCAGATTTCATGGAATTAAAAATTTTATAATTATTTTGATGAACCGAATCATTTTTTGACTAATGCTTGAGTGTTGGCTATTTTATAAGAGAGGAAGTTCAATATGTTATTTTTTATGCATAAGGTTTAGTCCTGAGATGAGTTATTATATAGGATAATCATGTAGTAGCTTATAGATCTCATCATTTTAGACAACACGAGATTAATTATCCTACCCATGACCTTTAACATGGATTTTTGATTCACACACTTAATAGTCAAGAACATAACCCTTATGGGGAATGTTTTACCATGTTTTCAGAACAAAAAATCTTGAGTTATATCATCTCTCAAAAATATTTGATTATTTTCTTGTGTCTCTAGGTAGACTACCACCATTCATTCAAATTTCACATTGTCTATATGCTGGAAAAATGAAAATTCATTATAGATGCATTAAGAAGGAATCTTCCAATCCATGTAGTAAAACAATAGTCAAATGTGTGTAATTTTATGGATCTCTTTGAATAGTTTTAGATTAATGTTTAGGATAACGGTTATGAAGTTTCTTTACCCAGTACTCAGTTGAAATATTATAACAATGAGATAATTAATTCAGATTAAGAGATAAATGATAAATTCCAAAGCATTAGAGACTCTCTTTATGGTGAGAAGACATTTTCGCAGTGGTTGTTCTCCAAAGAGGTTGTTATATGTTATCCGACTAATATCATTGTACTGTTTGTGGAATGTAGGGATGTTATATGGTATTTCCATAATTCCCAGTGTGTTATGAACCTTGTAACCAGAAATAAGCTCAATGATAAACAATGGAAGTTCTATGGGCCTTGGATTATATAAGGAGTTGTTGTGTTTGTTTCTCATTATTATACATGGCATAAGGTGAAAGATGTCCCCAAAAAACATCATATATAATTTAGAAACATAAAATCCCTACTTGGATGTGGGATGAAATTATTGCAGACTTTATTGTTGGGTTTCCTCATACCAAGGTAATGATGACTTTGATACGTGTTTTGATAGATAGGCTGACCATGTGGGATCACTTCATACCCATTCGAGAGACACCCAAAGTTGATGAGTTGGGATGTCTCTATATGAAATAGATTTTAAATTTTCATTGAATCCCATATGATATAGTCTATAATATAGATCATTAGTTTACTTATACATTTTTAAGAGGCCTTCATAAGGCATTAGGATCTCTGGTCTATTTGAGCATGACATATCATCCACAGTGAGATGGGCTGATACATGTAGTTATATATATTCTTGAGGATTTTCATCGCACTTGTGTTCTCTACAACAGTGGTGATTGGGATGATCACTTGGGTTTGGATGTGTTTTCTTGTAACAATAGTTACTTGTCTGCAACTAGAATTGATCCTTTTGATTCCTTTTATAGCCATCCTTGGATGTCCCCATTGTATTGGTCAGAGGTTGGGGAATGTTTCTTGGTTGGACCAAGCTTGGAGTAAGAGATGATAGAGAGGATTTAGCTAATTCACCATATAATGTTGACAACATAGATACAATATATGTCTTATGATTATTGCATATGGAGACCATTGGAGATCTCAGTTTTTGACCAGTTTTTCTAGTATGTTTCACCATCTTTTTTTCATCAACGGTTTGAGAAGGATGGGAAGCTTACTCCTCATTTTTTGGGACCTTTCATGGTTTTTAATTGGTGGGGATTGCGGCTTACCATTTATCATGTCCACAATATAAAATTCCAATAAATAACTTGTTCCATGTATCATAGCTGAGAAGGTTTTTGTCAAACCCATCACTTGATTTGATCTAAAGTGGTCTTGAGATTGAACCTGACTTATCTTTGACTACGAAGCTAGTCAGGATAGTTGATTTTGAGATATAAGTACTTTTTTATTGGATGACACCTTTGTTCTGTATGATTTGGAAGCATGGTTATGATAATCATGATACATGGGAACACGATCTACTGATGAGAAAGTGGTGGCCTCAACTTTTTAGCATGGAATATTGATTATAAAATTTCTTGGGATAGAAAGATCTTATGATGGGGATGTTTTAACATCCCATTATTGGACTAAGAGGAACATCATTAACCATGTCACTGTTTTTTGTTTTCCATTTCAAGGTAGGGTTGATAATAAATTGGGAGGATACCTATAATGGCAAAGTTATAGATTTTTTGGATTCTCAAGAATAACTAACATTTTTTATAGGATGTTGGGGGTTACATATCCTATATCTAGGTTATATGTCATGTAATGGTTCATGATGCAAGTCATTGAATGCTTAACATTGTGAAGGATACACATCTTGAAGAACCATTACACATCATGAATTTTTTACTAGTAAGCTTTTAACTCATAGTGTTAGTTTTTATGTCAAGGTGACATGTTTTTTGGTAGTTATAAGAATTATCTATTACATGTCCTTTATTTGTATTTCAAGTCATGAAATACCCAGAATTAATTTTTTAAAATTTATCATAGTTTATTTATTTTCTACCCTCTACCCCAGTTCTAACTCTCTCAAACTAAATCCTTCCCCATGAAATCATGGAACCTTCCAACCCTTTCTAATCCAATCGTTCGACATTAGGTCAATGTTTCACTTTCATTGGGATTATCGAGTAAGCATTTTATCTCATTATTCATCTTTCCTGATTTCTCCTCCTTTGGATTTTGGTAGACCTATTCCATAGGATGGAATATCACATCTCAAGGTTTTCTTCCGAGTTCTTCTAAACCATTGTTCTCATTGATGGTTGTTGTTGCATGGGTTGTCTTCAAGAAACAGGTTGGTGGTTCGATCCTGATTATCCAAGTTAATTTACAATGAATTGATTAATTTATTTAAATTGATAATTTAAAGTCAATATCTCAAATAATTGTTCAATTTATTTGATCCGAAACAATTTTAAGGAATTTGGAGATTTGAAATGATGTTGGGTTGAGAATTTAGAAGACCCCTAATCCCATTAAATTTTCATTTGTTTTTGTAAATTTTTGGATTGAAATTGTTTAATTTAAATTTAGTTGTATGTGGAAATAAATTCAAATAAATTTTTTATTTTAATTGGGGAAAAGAATTCTGAAATAATGGAACTGGTTTTGAATGGATTTCAAACTTATGGGAATGGATTTAATTTTTTTTGATAGAAACCCATTGGTTTTATCTTGTGAAATAGGTATTTTTTGACTAATAAAATTTCAGGTATTAAATGGAAAATTATCATTAAAATTGACCAATCGGACGTAATTGTGTTTTAAAAATTCTTAAAAAAATTTCCATCATTGATAATGTAGGATTACAAGAAATCCTTAGGGAGTTTTGGAGTTATTTTGACAAACTGTATGATATTAAAATGTTCTAAAATATACATGGAGTGGGTAACTTCCATAATGGGATGGTGTTGAGTCATAATTTGATTTTTTTAGGGGGATGTTTGTATAAACATATTATTGGGATTGCATATTGAGTGCAGAGTACTATATCCTGAAATATTATCGTAACTATTTAGTAGATGACCATGTTTCTCAGTAGTTTTATAATTGAGATATAAATTCATTAAAACATTAATTAAAATTAATTACATACATGTTGGATCTATATAAACTTTTTTATATGAATTTTTTATTTAATCCACTGTTTTTAAAAAATTTCATTACTTTAGAATCTGTTTCATAATTTATTCTTCTATCATTTGAAATTTGTTTCATGATTTCCTTATATATTCTTTAGATTCCATACATGTAATCATTCCTTTTCTTAATCTAGTATTGGAATCTATTATTGAATCCTTGGTTAGACCCTATTGGGAGTTTTATCTCACACCCTACGTTTGTCTTGGGGTATTTCTATATTTTATCCTTCTTGGATCAAGAAAATGGAAAAAGATAACTTGGAGGTGGATCCAAAAGTTAAACCTTGGCCTTGGTGAGTTTTTTCCTTTAGGACTTGGGTAGTTATCATGTCTTAGTACATGGGTTGTACTTTTTGGGCTTTCATGCATTATTGTATGCTTTTAATTTTATCCCAATACAGTTTTATATATATGTATACTATTTTTTTTCATTTTCTTCTTCTATGTTTTGTGGAAAATTCATTCCCACTAACATTTTTTATGATTCATGGAGCTAGTTTCCCACCCATGGGGATAGTAAAAGACCATCAGGCTATGTTAAGGTCGTCTTAGTTATCAGGATACAATGTTACCTGGGCAAGTTCATGACAGGACCCATCACATGTGATCGATGTGGATAATCTTGAGCTTGAGGTTGATGCTTCCTTAGGGGGTAATCCATTATATGTTGTAGATAATATTAAAAAATTATTATTATGGAAATATTTTTCTAACTGTTCATGTTTCGTGAAAAAATTATCATGATTTTGAGGAATCATGGGAAATAGAGGCCAATATGCAGCCTCACTAAACTATCTATTTTACAAATTAATTTTTTAGATTCTTAGAATCACACCTAGAGGATGATTGATTATATAGTGTGGAGATTATAAGATACCAAAAATTTCTATACATGTCTCAAGCTATTTTTCTACTAAATTTTTACCCTTTCATTTATATATATTTTTTGAGGCATATTAATGTTACTATCAAGAGAATTTTGGAAGTTTTAAGGGAGTTTAGTCTGTACACAGTTCGGGCATGGTTTTCCAAATCCTTGTGTCATGTACATAAATGAATGAAACCCCATGAATAGTGTAATTGCATAATTGGTTCATGGTTAGTCAAAATATGAACCATCCTAAGAGTAATTGTGCACCACAGCAGTATGGGTTCAAGGTTATAGTTAATTATTAATTTAACCATGTGCTTTGTACTTGAAACTGGGCGAAAGTGATTTCAATCATCTAAAAGATAATAAGGAAATAACAAACAAAATAGTATTAAAGCCTCACCACTACTAATCATACCTAAACCAATTAAAATGTTTTTTAATCATTATAAATGATTCTGAGGACTACCAAACTCTATTATTAATGAATCAAGAACATGATTTATAGATAAACACTTCTTCCAAAAAAATTCCCTGAAGTCTGGATTCTTCTCCACCTTATATCTAATTCTATATGAAGAATAATAATTAAATTCCCTTTTAGTATTGGGATTAGTTCTTGGATTTGATATATATTAATCATTTTGATCATGGATCTAGGTTTTTTTTTCTATTTCTCAATCCTCATTGTGTATTTTAATGTCATGTTTCAATTTATAGATTTTTGTTGGGCAAATTCCCACCAATGATCATGAGTTTGGTGGTCTCAATTGAAAATAACATAGTCTTAATTATAATTTTGTGTATTAAATTTTGAAATAGTGATTTCCATTTTTCTAAAATTCTTCTTGTATTGGATTAATTAATTGGATAATTATATAATTGAATAATGTGATTATTACATTTGTGGTATATTGGGATTATAGAAATTTTCAATTAATTTTTGATGGAATTAATTGCTTAGTAAAAATTATTGGGATTATGAGATTTTTTGTGACCCATGGGGTAAGACATTATTATTAAAATGATAAATGAAAAATTATGATTAATTTATAAAGTGGTAATTGTGATCATTATTGATTAATTAATTATGAAATTACTATATATCCTTGGGGTGTGATTTTATGATTTAAATGATTTGTGGATCATTGACATCTTCTCCAAAAACCAACATGGTTCTAGAATACTGCATTTGTACCACATTTTTATGTATACATATGTGATAACTATGTTGTGAGATTGGGACTTCTTCCTAAAATACCAAAGGTGAGCCATATTTCCTTTCTAGGGCCCTATTGTTTGAATGAGAACATTTAATGAGATAAAAAATGGTAACCCATATGTGATATCCTTTTCATGATGGTTTAGACTCGGGCAGGGGCTGAAGTAGTGAATGATGGATTGGGTGTCATCTTGAACCTGAGATATTTATGTTGTTAATTAATTTGTAATAAATAGTGAATTTTGGAATTTATTTATTTCATTTTATTCATTATAAATCCTCATTCATTATTTTGGAATTTATATTTTCAATATGATGTTGGTTGTGGACAAATTAGTGGTACTGACACCATACATAGGATTCATGGTTGGTTCTAAATCGGATTCATGTTTTTTTTTATTCGATAAGGGAATATAATCTTTGATAGATGGATTATTTGGGATGGATCATGGATAAGGGATTCAGATGTGATTAGAGACCCTCTTTGGGAGTTTTCAATCTCTTTACTTTTGGGGTTTTCATTGACTAGTTGTCATTTATATCACAATAAATAACTACAATTTTAGTAATGGTCAGTTATCCATGTTTGGTTCATATTGTGTGAGTGGTATTTATTTATTTATGTATTATTAATTTTTTTTATTACTATTTTCCTATTTTTATCTATTTCTTTTATTTTGATTCTTTGATAAAGAGGGTATAGTCTCCCCATGTTATTTATTAGACCCCCATTGTTAGTCTAAATCCTCTGGTGTATTGAGAGGCATGACTGAATTCATGTGAAAATCAGCATGGGAAAACAATAGGTGGAACATAGGACTGAACTTCATAATAACATAATCACAAAACATGAATTCTTGGGTCAAAAAAACATTCCAGAAGGAAATTAACTTATGTAAAATGAACAGTGCACACATACAATGAATGTTTTTTTAAAATTACAATTTATTATTATAATAAATGATTCAAAGAAAATATTTTTCTGAAATGAAACAAAATATACACATTTTTTGTACATTAAAAATACATTCCATCTATATTTAGGTCAAAACAATCATAAATTTCATCGTCTGGAAAATAAAAAAAAGTAACTTTCAACCCACTTAAAAAAATTAATATAGAAAAATATTGTTGAAAAATCATATTATAATAACAATAAAACATTCTATAAAAAATTTATTATGAAATATATATATGGAATAAAAATAGGGTTTTAGGGAATCTTTTAAAAATATTTATAAGAACGTCCCTTTCCTATAGTCGAATTTTTCACATATATTCTTTATCATCCTAAATAATAATATAAGTTTAATTAAATGATATATTAAGTTCCATTTTCAGGTCTATTATTAATTTTATATATCTTGATTCATTTTTATATATTATTACTTATGTAATTATATTCACTTTGGATGTTTTGATGATATTTGGTTCAAAAGTCCAAAATGATTTCTATATGAAGACTTATTGTCAAAAAAGTAATTAGTAGATCATATAATGTAACATATTCGTGTAATATATATCATTTTTATATATATCTTATAATATTAATACAATCTATTAAATATGGTTATAAAAATGACCTATGTTACAATAATAAGACGGTAGATCGTACCTACATGTGAGCAACATTTCCATTATTAAACTATCACTATAGAAACAAGCTGTGAATCATTTTATATTTGTATAATTTTCATATTATTTTAAATATAATATTAAATCATAATATATAATTATATCTACATCATCCATCTAATGTGGTGATGAAGGAAAAATTGAATTTCTTCATAGAGATGACAGTCCACACTTACGCATGAATGACATTACCATTTTTTAGTTAATGGATTCATAATAATTTAAATGATATATTATACATTAGAATTAAAAAAATTTCATTAATATCCTATAAAAACATTAATTTCCACATTATAATCCTCCCATGAGATATTTTTATGGAAAATGAATTACAACGATTTTTGAGGTGGTATTCAGCTGTACAAACAAATATTCATTTCATTTATCATGTGATATAATATGAGATAATATGTCTAAATCCATTAACATAACTAAAACATTATATATTAAGGATATTGGATTTATTATTTTATCATGTTCAATAAGATTCTTATGATGAAGAAGAATAAACAATACTTATTCAAGAAGATAAAATTATAAAAATTCATTGAAAAAGAAACTTTTTATAACACCTTAAGAGTCATATGATTGGAATTATTCCTCCAAAGAGTCATCTATAATTTGGGGAGGGGTTATACTAATGGTTTTGTTTATGTATTGGTCCAAAAAATTGGTTTTTAATTATTTAAAAATGAGTTGGATATGTGACTTTTTATATGAGAGGATATGATCACCATTACCATTTCTAAAATCTTTAATATTTAATAGTATTATTCTAGATCCAAATGGGTAAAATGGGATATAAACTCCCAATAGGTGACATCTTTTACCATATATTACTCTCATTGTAATTAATTAATATTTTCTAAATTTTTAAGTACTTTCATAAAATATTAATCCTAAAAATATCATTGTTTTCAATTTTGATACTATTTAATAAATTGATTATAAATATATCTGGATTAAAATTAAAATTATATCCCACTATTTTAATATATCCAAAAATTTCTTGATCATATATTGAATTTAGGTATTTCATTAATTATCTAAATTTATTTTTCTTTTAGCACTTTTAATATTATTTATTTCATTTTCCCATTAATTAAAAATTAATACATTAACATTTTGAAAACATATATGTTATTTATTTATTCCCTAAAAATTATGTATGAAAATATTTTTCACATGTGTATGAATCGATTATATTTTGATATAATTATTTATTTTGGACCAAATTGAGATTATTAATGAATTAGTGAAGGTCCCTATGGGGTTTGGGGCATTTTTGTGGACAAAACACATCATTTTAGGAAAACGTGACTAATGCATAGTTTGTAGTAAACCGTGTTTGGAGACCGCATGGTTATAGAAAACTGGGTAGGTGGCATGTTTTTAGACATAGTCTTATCACTTGGTTGGTGGATGGTTTCCCTAACTATTTTCCCTAACACTAATAGTTCCCTTTTTTCTCATGTTTTTGTGCACGATTTTCTCACAGTTTGATAAACTATGAAGACAAACAATGAACATACTAATGTTTGTTTAAAACGGCCATTTTTACTTAATGATCTAATTTAACCACCCCCTTTCCCCCTATTCGGGATTCCTCTAGTATTATACTCAATTTCGGTCCATTTTAATATTTTTGAAGTACAAATCTAGGTATTAAAATATCTACTTTGTTTGGGATATGATCGAGAATCGTTTCACCACATTTGATGTGCAATGAAATGTGCTAGAGTCTATTTAATCCTTTCTTCTTCTCTCTTAATCTCGACCTAGTTATCAATGTCTGCATATTTTTTCCCTTTATATAATATATACTCTGATCCAAGGCAAATAAATATATGATACTACAGGATGATAGTCATAGAAGCCATGTGTGGGTGGTCTATAACTCATCCATGAAGTTCGTTGATTTTTGGAATTGACATGTGGGGCCCATTAATTCCAATGGGCGTAGTTTATTGAATTTTTATTCCATGCTTATACTAATTAGAACAATATGGTTATGATCTTTAAAAAAATGTGACTTTTTGTTATTGTTTACTCCCACAACTCCATCCATCCCATGAAGTATGTTATACCATGATTTTTGTTTTAGTTTCTTGCCACGTTTGAGCCCCTATTTGTGTGTGAATTGACATAACCTTATTCGGGGTAAGCCTTCCTATATTAAATTTCTTGATTTATTTTTTTAATATCATAATGGAAGGTAGCATGTATACTTAAAACTTAAACCGCCTACGTTTGTGCATCAATTTTATCATTAAATGTGAAATGGGAATTGGATTGTTGTCTAAGTATATGACATGATAGGTTTAAATGTAAATGAATAACAGTTTACAAATCTATAGAACCCATTATGACATTAATTGAGTATAGAAAAGGCAACATCACATATCAAATATTCCTTAAATGGATTAAAATAAAAGGTTTCATGCCACTTTTCATTTTCACAAAAATGAATGGAATGTCTAGAACCAATTAAATTATCATATGACATCATTATCAAGTTGAAGAGTCCTAACTCGAGCTCACCTTGGATTCTTATCAAGAAATTCCTGGAGCACTTGGAAACCCCATTCTAATTCAATAATGTGGCTTGTTTAGGATGATACCCAACTAGATTATGAGATGTGTGTATTCTTGGATTCCAGATAAGACATTATATGATCCTTTAAATAGTATTAACAGATTCATTGGATACACCCCTCAAATCCAGAATTGAAAAGTAGGTTCCATTGTTAAACTACATAGGGTCTAATCACTACATAGCCATATTCTACCTTGCAAGGTCTCCTTGGATTTGGTTGGAATATTATTGTAGAATTCCTTGGACTATGCTTCTTGGATTACACTCTTTCCAATAGATTTACCTAGTTACTATAGATTTAGCTGCCCATGGTGTAAAGGATTCTATGGAGAAGACCATAAAACCAATTCATATTAACTATATGTTTTGGATTCCATGTTATATCTTATAACATTTACGATTTATAATTTGTGACTTGTTTATAAATTGGTATAATCATATAATGACATTGATAATTGTTCATACCCAACCAAGTGATGATGTAGGTACATGGTTATTTAGTTACATGGTACATTATTACATTATATGTGTATGCCTCTACAATGTTATATTTCACTTATACATGATAGATATTATAGACACAAATGGTGGTGGCCCACTGTGATATATGTCACTCCCCCTCCGGAACCTTTTGGTAACTGGGGCCAATTACATGAATTTTGGTGTCAATAAAGGAAAAAACATGGCTTCGAACACTTGATTTCATTCTATCTAGGATGGAGATTGTTAGTAGATGACTGCACTTGAGATTTGGATTCTTGGGATTTTCTTTTGACATCCTTCTCTTTTCTGAAACATGTTATGCCTACTATCTTGTATCTATGTTTTCAAGTTTTCTAGTGAAATGACACATAATTATTAGTTATTGAATTATATTTTTCTTATATCAATTATTTTTATCCTCAATCATTTATTACTTTTTCGTTCTTTCAATGTTTTCTAATATTGCTTCTTCTATTTTCATCTATTAGTATTTTTCCAATGTACTACACTCTGGTAATAAGGGAATCGCCTCCCCATAGACACAACTTGGGCCATCATTTCTAGTAGGTAGCCCCTTAAATTTGTGGAGATGCGCTTGAGGCCATGTCGGCATAAGGAATGGGGAACCCATTAAGTGGCATCTAGGTCCAGGATGTCACAAAGTGTAATGAGAGGAATTTTTTTATTTCATTACAATTTAGAGATAATATTCAAGATATTAGGAATTCTTGGAACATGTACATGGTCATAAGACATTCTTGGGAATCAGAAACATATACTTTGGGTAAACGATGATTTACCTAAATTATAATGGTTTTTATTGTTTTTTCCTATTTTAGTGGATATCATTTCACCATTTGGTGATTGACATGTTGGGAATAATTTATGATTGTAACATTTATTAAATTATTAATTCTTCCATGAAGTGATGATATGACGACAATGATCACTATTACATGCATCAAATTATCCACCTTGATTTCATATGTCTGTATATTGTCATTCTATAAAGGTACTTTTCACTGCATTGCACTTATTGATATGCCATTAATTGATCAATGATGTTGTGTTTCATAACATATAAGTTTAATATTTTTATTTTTAGTTGAGTGAATGTCTTTCTCAATACTTTTGGTGTATGGGACCTCATGAATGGGGATGAGTAATTTACCAATTCGATCCATTTTTCAATTAATAAATGGTTGTAATTTTCAATGAGTACATGTATCGGTATTGATTCAATGGGAATGGACATTCATTATAAAGTGAAACATAACTCATAATATAAAGTGGTTGCACAACCTTGTACAACCATGCATTGTTCATGAAGGTAATGTAGTGAACCTGGAAATTAAATTTAAAATGAAATTAAACTTATACGTCAGATCATAAATATACTTGATCATCTAAGAGGGTAGTTGGGGGTAGTGTACCTAGGGTAGTGATCCTTTCCATGTTTAGATTCGATAAGTGGTGTTATCTATCTTATTAAATCCTGTTTCGAGATATATTCTTGAAAATTTTAGACTAATATCACCATGATCTCATTGTATCATATGCCTCGAAGGTGGTGAAATCCATTCTCTAGAGTTGGTTGACCCTAAGCTACCAATCTTACGTCTATGAGTGCCACTATAGGTACTGTTGAATGTACATGATTTGGGAACTGGAACCCAGGTTCATTATATTTTCCTTCGTCTGATGCAATCCATTCATATTGCTTCATGATCTGCACCTACGATGGATGCTTTGACTCCCATGTTCCAATGGAAACGTCCTCTAACGTTCCCTGAGGATGGAGGTACACAGGTTCCGGAGTCTTTTCTAGATTCCACCCTATCTATCATTTAGAATTTGGAGATTCCTCTAGAGTAGTTGGTACAATATTCCTCAAACATGCTTCTAGATTTCACCAAGCACTGGTGGGATGTGATTACCTCAGCTGGTCATCATCTGGGAATGTTATGGGTTTATTTACAGTATTCCTTATACGATTAGTTCTTACCCCAAATGCTGAGAGTAGACATATCCAGAGAGTTCATTCATATCAAGTAGTGTTCAATGTTAGTTATGAAATATTCAGAACATTTCCTAATGATCCCATTATTTTAACTTCTTCATGATGGGGAAGATATTTCATGTCCAAAAATCATCATGGATTAGGGGTACTAACTGTGTGTATGCAGTGTATTGAACATCTCACGGAGATAGATCGAACTGATCAGAACACTGTTAAGAGTGGATCAGATGGTTGCAACCACAAGAGGGGACACCTAAGAGTCTTATTAGAGGGGTGGATTACAAATTCAAAGGAAGAAATGATTGAGGGTTCTTGGTTCCCTTTAAAGGAGACACAAGGGTTTACCATTAGCTGGGATTACACCATAGGGAGGTTTCCTATGTACCATGTCTCCAGATATAGGGATCAAAGCCTTTTTAGTTTGAATGGGTGAGAAATATGGGTGTGCGCAAAGGACAACAACCCGAAGGAACGTTGGGGTTACACAAGCTTAGTAACCTGAGTACTACTAGGTTTAGTGAGGAGGTAGATGACATTATATCACTAGGATGTGGTGGTCTAGGTAAAAATCTGTATGGATGTCGATGGTTGAGATAAGATGATGGATAATTATATTGAACCGATGTGATGACTATAGGGATGTTGGGATTTAGAATCATTGATACATCCTATGTATCCCCTTGGTAAGAAATCAAAGTCAATGTAGTTTAGTGGGGTGATGGGACACCTTAGTAGGCGGCCTGTGAGAATGGTAACATGGATGGGAACCTGAGGAAATATATCATTTGGGTTCGGGTATGATCTTCTTCAAACATAGGATGGCTTGAGGAAGTGACCACAATGGGACATGAGTGATGGGCATAAACCTTAGGGAGGCTTCCTATGTATCCATGTGACATGGAATCAATGTACACATAGTTCGGGATGGGGGTATTGAATTGGGGTCTACATAGAGGGAAAAGACATGATCGTGATTGTTGGGGCTTACGCATAGTCCGCAGCCTGAATTGGTTTGATACATGAGGGGCAGACCAGAGATGTGGATCTCTACAAAGGGGAATACAATAGATTATAGTCTATTTCAGACTAAAATGGCTTACAATTAGTTGGGGGCTATAACATCTTATCGATGGTTGGGGGATACAACAGCTTACCATTGTTTGGGGTTCTAATGTATTACCACTGGTTTGGGTCCCAACGGCTTGTTTCTGGTTCATGATAAACCTCAGGGAGGATTCCTATGTACCTTATATAGGATATATGGATCAAAACCCATGTAGATCGAATGTACATATTTTAGTGTCATGCTTGAAGAAAAGGGGCCATACAGTTTAACATCGTACAGGATGGGGGTGAACTGACATGAGGTTGTCGGGACCAATGGGATTTGTGTTTGAGCATTAGAGAGGCTTCCCACGTAAATTATTTTAATTAGAAAGGTTAAAATTACACATTATTCATGATGGTTGATATAGTTTAACATTATGTGGGACAAGGGTGGACCGACGTGATGTGGTTGAGACCAATGGGTGTCGGGCTTGAACCTCAGGGAGGCTTCCTACGTACAATTCTCAAAACGGAAAGGATCAATGCCCATGTAGTTCGGAATGGGGGATACAATTTAACATCATGCAGGACAAGGGTGGACTGAAAAGAAGTGGTCGAGACCAATGGGTATTTTAGCTTGAACCTTATGTAGGATTCCTATGTACCATACTCGGAAAGGGAATGAATCCAAGTCAGCATTGTTCGGAATGGGGTTGGGGCTTGCACGTTAAAGTGGCCCATGAAGGATGTGATGGTCTATGCTTACTCTAAGACCTTGTGAGCCATGCCCGGTGTGAGAAACAAGAGTCAGCAAAGACCTGATGACCACGTCACGAAAGGTGCATCCATAAGGATTGATGTGGGGCTTATTCATGGTTAGCATCCCAAAGAAGAAACATGGGATTACGTTTGGTTAGAAGCTTACGGAGAATGAGGTTGGAACTTTCTCTCAGATAGAGTCCTAATAGTATCTACGCCCAATGGGAGAGGAATGGGGTAACAAATGTCCTGGTAACCATCTCTCTACTAGTCTTGGCATAGAAGGTGAGAGTGGAGGAGCAAGGATACCACCCCCCACAAAAAAGGATTGGGGATTAAAATAAAATGGTTACCCTTCTGTGCGGATAAACTCGACTCTAGTAAAAGGGATCTCATTACAAGTGAGGAAGATCTCACTCTCATAGAGACGATCTGGTGTGAAGAATGTTTGAGATGGGGCACACCATGTATATTGCACTGGCTGACACCACAGTTTAACGTCATGTGATGAGGATGAAGGTGCTTTTCAGTTTAACATCTTGCAGTTCAGATGAGGCGGGTTCACTCTGCACCCCTTGGGCATACATAACAAATACCCACCCAAACATGTAGAAGTTATGGCATTAGAAATGTAGTTTTTTGGTGTTGTTATGGAGTAATCCATTGAGGGGATCATGTTAACATGGCTATGTGAATAATCATTAGACATTAGCGTGCCTATGTGGAGAAACATGAGGGTATGCAACGCAATATAAAGCACCACCCAAGGGTCCATGAAATCACATTGTACAAACCTAGAAGTTTGTACGAGATAATACTTTGTAAGGCATATCAGTTTATAAGAAATGATCTTTGAAGCTCTGGTGCACCATGTAGTGGAGGGACTATATGAAGGGGTATGCTTTGTGAAGTATATTGGACAATCCTAGGAATAGGCTATACATGTATATAATGGGTTCTTTACAAAGTGAAAGTGATATCACAGAGTTTGACTTTGTGAAACATGGGTTCCTTGAAGAGCATGACACTATGAAAAAATATACTTCACGAAGGACAATGATCCTTCATTAGAATGGGGTTCATATGTTTATGGGAGGTTCTTCATGAAGCATGAGTTCTTGGAGAAGACCCAAGTCCCCTTTGGGATCTCCTTCCTTCTTGAGGGCCCATAGGATTTGCGAGTGGTATCCCATCTTTGATAAGGGTTGTATTTGAGCTACGGGAAAGTTACCGTGCAATGATCAAGTTCCTAGAAGATCGCACGACTCTCATGGTTTCGTAAAGAGAAGGTGCTTCACAATTTGAGAGATGATAAGGAGAAAGGTCAGGTTATCCAGTCTTTGGGCCCGAGGGAAGCCGAGAATTTATAGGTGAGGGGCGGCATAGAGCTCTGACAACCCGTTGCAAAGCCATGTGGTGCTCGGAAATCGGTCACAGAAAACATCATGTTTTTTGTAACCACAAAGTCGGCCTTTATCACTTTCTTCAGGAAGATCCCTCCTTATTTCCTTCCCCAGTGCTCATAGAGGGTTTTGTCAAGTTCCAAGGGATTGAAGAGGTGATCCGGCCCCCACTGTGGAACAAATATTCCAGTCATTTGCGTCATAAACGTAGAGCCTCCCGCCACTTTTACTCTACAAAGACCATAGAGGGGGCCTCATCTCGAAAATGGTCATGGTGAAAAGGTGATCTGCGAAGTCTATGGTGCTAAATAGATCTGAGAATTGGCTCTGGAAGGTAGTCACTATGTAATTGGTTTCTTCATTGAATCCTTTTCCTTTACCCATATTTTGGAGCTGCCAATATAAAAAATATATTTGATATTTAAATATATTAAATTTATATTTTTATGTATTTTTTAAAACATAATCGTATATACGTGTGTCATAAATTAGTCATATTCCTTGTATAATATACATAATAAAAAATGATCCATCAATGAACAACATGAATAATAAGAAGAGTGTCATGTATAAATGAACATTCTAGATTATATATAACATATATGAACACATGAGAAGTATATTTATTAACCAAATTCATTAGAAACACATATATAATTGATAATTATAATATAAATATTTATATAATGAATATAATAACTATAAAAAATATAACAATATTTAATATATATAATTAATTAATAAAATAAGTATTACTAATATAAATCAAATAAATCTATAATAAATCTAAAAAATCTAAAAAATATAATATAAAAAAAATTTATTTAAAGAAATTTATTATAATTTTAAAATTATTTAAATATATATATATTTAGTTAATATATTAGAAATACTTTTTCTATAAAATTATATATTTTTTTGAATTATTAAAAAAATTATTTTAATTATAAACATGCATTTTTTTAATGTATAAAAATATGCATTATTTTTTAATGTATTTATTATAATTTTATATAAATTATAATTAAAAACTTTTATCAGTGCTAAAAATATTGCGGATTAATGTACCATTTATCAGCCCTTTTCGTAGCACTGATAAAGGGTACATTTATCCATGCTTTTAGCTAGCATTGATAAATACCCTGTGTCATATCTTTCTGCTTAGTGACGAAAAAACAAGGTGCTTACCATACCCTGTTTTGTGCTAGTGATGACTAATATTTAGATAGAAAATGAATTCACCCTTTGTTTCGTGGGAGGTATTTTCATGGATATTGGTTCAATGATATAGTTGGCCCAATATATCATTTAGGGTTCCAAGATGATAGAATGGTGAGAATGTTTTATGAATATTGAATTTTTTTTTGGTAATGTGAGAATATATTGAGGGTAGTGCTCGATTAAAAATGTATGGAAGACTATATGGTAGGGGTGATATTATAATATTTTGATGGAGTTACCCTAACATGAATGGGAAGGGAATTTTCTTAATATAGTTCCATGAGATGGAGCAAGATAGTGCTCAATTATTAGAGAAGTGCTTGGGAGTGAGAATTTTGGTCGATATCTTACTATTGTTTTTGGTGCTGGATGAGATGTGGGTTGTGATATTGGGTTTTTCCTATTAAAATGAAAAAAGTTATTATCCTATATAGGGGATTGTTGTGTCAGTCATGGGCAGGTAAACCTCACACATGAAAAATTAGTTATTTGTGGGACCATCCAAAATAAATTCATGTTATCATAAAATACTATAGCATCTATGCTTCCATTCAAATATACAATTTCCTTGGAATGTTAGGGGATAGTATCTAAATGGAAGAAGAGTGATTCCAAGAGGATGTGTAAGGCTTGATATGGGATGTCTAAAACCAAGTGGGATTCTGCACGATTGAATGTGGGAGCTCATGGTTGAGTATGGTGGATGGTGAAGGTGTTGGTGTATTAGATATGGAACTGTAATGGAAGGTATGTTTACCACTATGTGGGTCATGACTTGAATGGTACACTTTCAAGGATCAATTCATTTGATCTAGATGAATAGCGGTGCATCAGTGGTGGATTTTTTTTCTCTTCAGTTTGGTAAGCTAAGTTATAAATTTTTTAATTACATCTTGAGTCAGTTTGGTCTATAATGTGAATTATTGGGTAGTTTGAGATTTCTTTGTAACTAGGACATGGTATTTGAATGTGAGGTAACATATTAGGGTCAACAATGATTTTGGGGTACTTCATCTAGATAAGGTTCACATTGTTCTATCAAATGAGTTTTCATTCCATTGGTTAACAGCTATATTGAGCTATCCATTTTGGACGTGAAAGTGATGTTTAAAATAGTTGTGCCGTGAATTTGTTTTTGTAATTTCTAGTTTTGTAGGTACATGATTATATTTTCATGGCATATTTTTTAATATTATAAATTGGATATGATATTTTCTATCATTGTTTCCCAGTTCTCTCACAATTTTTGAGTTTTATTATGATGTTAGTCACTCAAAGTATGTTGATAGGCCACTAAGTACATGATCTTGTCGCAAAATTACAATTTTGGAGGAATAAATGATCAAAATAAACCTCATTTGCTAACTCTAATTATAGAGATTACCATACAATATGAAAACAACTAAATGAAAACACATGGGTATCTCAGTATAGACTGGCATGAAGAATCATTGCCTCATTATTTTGGAATCATATTATTGGTGATTATGTTTGATAAATAAAGTAATACATTTTTTGATTGTTAAATTATAAGAATGATGGGATCTCTAAAATTTACAATAACTATTAAATAATAAACACTAATAGTGGTAGGTGATGTTGTGGTAGGACTACCACAAGGGATTCTAGATGATGATAAGTGTTATATTGTGGATTTTATAAGGCCCTTGAGTGTGTATGAACTCACACTGTAAGTTGTAATTTTCTCATTTTCCATTTAGTATAGGGGTAAAATATACAATTTTTGTTTAGAATAAAATTCAGGGATAAGAACCCTCAAAATGGTTATTTGGGTTGTGGAATAAGGGTTCGAGGTTGTCGTGTGGTCCATCAGTTTGATTTAGAGTAGTCAAGGACAACAATAAGGATGTTGTAGTATCGTCGACTATCCAATTCAAAGCCACCAATTCGTATTTGTTGTGTTTAGTTTCACCGTAATGTCTGTTTTACACTTTTTCTAGATGATATGGATGTAGTGGCTAGAATGTAACCTATAATGTGATCTTTATGTGAGTGGAAACCTAGTAAATTCACCCAGTACACCCCATGATCCTATTATTTTGTATTTGGCCTCCCCAGATTCAATATTTAGACTTCTCAAAAAGCTCACACCCCTCTCAACATCCCTGGGTGGGATCTCCATTATTTGGTGTATATTTCATCTTTCATCAACTTCCATCATGATCCCTTGGAGTATATATATCTCTCATTCCGTTTTTTTGGTTTCTATTTCAATTGAGTAGGTTTCTATTTTTTGTTTCATATAACATATTTTATATGAATTTATCTTCCTTTTCATTTTCTCTTTATTTAGTCTTAAATGTGGTGTATTACTAAATCAGTTAGATTCATTAGGCATACAATTTTTGGTCCATTAACATAAACTATATTCTTTCAAATTTTTCAATGCTTCTGTAGTGTAGACTCATCAGTTTACCCATGAATTAATTTTTTGAAATTGGGGTTGTGATTTGGAATAAAATTATTTGAAATAGAATTTCCAAATCCCTTTATTAATGATAATAAATTGATATATAAATTTAAATCCTAAAAATGGAAATGGGTTTTTGTACGTGATGATCTTGGGTCTTATTTTTAGATTCATACAATGGATTCTATAAAAATGGTTTTTAGTATTGTAAGTTTTTTGGACCTTGTGAAATTATATAGTTTTCAATAAATTATTTCATAGAAAATGGAATACAATGATTTTTTTATTATGGAAATTGTTGAGTATTAGAATTAGAGCCATGTGTATTCATTGATGAGATTTTGTATTTGAAATAATTATAGGAAATGAAAACACCCCTTGAGGGTTGGTTTGGAATTTCAAAATGGAAATGTTAAGATGTATCTTTATTCCTTGTGTGTGTCTATTTATGATACATTCATTCTTTATTTTTAATTTCATTTGCCTGATGGTTAACCTACAATCTACAGTTCCCATAGGGGTTGCTGGACTTTATTGTTAACATGGGGTAATAATGGCACACAGGGGATGCATGAAATAATGGTTAACTGAGGTTGAACATTGCCCTAGGGGATTATGGTAATAATAGTTATGAACCCAGCACTTAGGGGAAGGATGTGAGGGTTATAATTGGGTGAATCCTTCCCCTAGGGGTTAAAAGCCTCCATGGATGGGCATGCTTTCACCAGATGCCGATTTTGACCAGGGAAGGGTATATTACACATTTTCTATATTAGTATTGTTAGCAAGGTCATGAATCCATTCTCATAGACACCCCAACATTTACTGAACTAGGATCATTATATGCAACATTGAACTGGGTACCCAATTTAATCATTTATTTGTTATTCGAGTTAAAAATGTTTATAATTTTAACAGGTTAGCTTAAGAACTACTGCATGCAATCGTTTGGATAAATTATTTTAGGGTCACAGTTGGTGGTAGCCTGATGATTTATAATAACACCATGATCATACATCCATGGAGGTTTGTTAATAGAGAATATGCCTATAAGGATTCGAGGTATATGTTTATGAAATGGTCATTACATGTTGGTTTAGTTTTATGATACAGTGGAAGTTGGATTATTCGATCAGGAAGGACTTAGGACTAGTTTCGGGGTGTTCTTTCCACTCTATTTTATTAATTTTCATTATTCATTTATATTGACATTCCAATGGAAAACCTTTTAACATGTATATAATACCTCATTTTTTATATAACCGTGATGTTTCATTATATTTTAACACATTCTTGTATTTCTATTATGTTTATCTAATATAGATTATATGTTTTTTATATTTCCATTATTGTTCGTAATATAGCATGAGGGTGTAGTCTCCCTAGAGATCCTCTACACAACAACAAATAGTAATAAACTCTTATCTTATTGGGAGGTGAACCTGATGGAAAATATAAATTTTCAATCTAGCCCCAATTTGTAGCCTGAGGTAGAGGGATGTTTCAATTTTGGCTTCTAGAAGAACCTTTGACCTCATTTCTAGGCAGATCATAGCAACATTTTCTTTTTGATTATACCCACTTGATTTGAATAAGTATATCCATGACTGATGATAGCTTTATTTTCACCTATTCTAATCTTGTTTAAGATGAATTCTTATATGGTTTATTTATCATGGCTCATCAGTCATATTTTAGATGGTGGTTTATGGTCATTATGTTTCGTTATGATTGAGGTTCATTGTTCACTAGAATTCAATAAAAGTTTAAAAATTTATTATCATGTGTATGACATGTAATTTCATCAGTATGCCAAGAACATGACCATAAATATAAATAAATATCTAGTTACTTAAAAAAATTAATTTATCCACCCCAATGGTCAAAAAAACCATTGGCCAGGAGGAAAAAATTAACCACCATGGTGTCTGCACAACCGTTATTGTATGTGGATAAAAAAATCTATGGGTATGTTAGGATCAAATTGACTTCACCATGAATAAAAAATGATTTATTTTGAGGATAAACTCAATGATTAGTGTAGATTGATAACAATGAAAGATCTGTTGAACATAAAATAATTCAATGATTTGGTTAACTATATGTATTCTATAACTATTATATATATTAAATTTAGCTTTCATTAGATATCAACGGTTGGGTTGATTACATATTTGGGACACATTGTATTTAATATGATGGTTGGAGATAAATAAAAACCCTAATTTGGACTAAATTGAACCTCATTTAATGGGTTTATGTAATAACTAATAGTGATTTTTATAACATATAATTTTATATGTTGTTTTTGGATGACCATTGCTAATGAGTTTACTAATTTTGATTTGATCCTAGAGGTCGGTATGACTATAAGTACTAGTTTAGGTGGCCTTGAATATCATTTATAGGTATGAAGATACATATTATTTAGGATTCATAGAATTCATTCCATGGAGTTGGGATGAAAACTAATGTAACACAAAGTTAATTTAGAGGAATAACAATATGTTAAATAGAGTATACGACCCACAACAATGATGATATATGATAATGGAGTATTATAATTTTATTATGGAAACTAAAATCCTTCTATAAAATTTATGGATATGAGTTTGATTAACTATATTATTTAATATATAAAATTTTCTATCTCAATACGACTATAATAATTAAATATTATGAGATAAACATTGAAATTTCTTTAATTACATATTATTAATCAAAAATATGTTTCCTTAAAAAATGTTTTATTACATATTTTGGGGAAAAATTTTGTTTAATTTCTTCTAGTATTATAAAAATTATATTATGAAATAAACTCCATTTATTAAAATCATTGTATCAAAATTACCATATGATTAATTTTTTTTATAATTTTATAAAATTATTTATTTTTCGATTAATAGATAAAATTATATATTCATACTGGAAACTGTGTTTTTTCAAATCACCATGAATGATTTAATTTTAAAAAAAATTAATTTAAAAGTTACATGAGTTATCTTTTAATATTAAATTAACTGGATTCAATTTTATCATGTAATTTTGTATAAAAACATTTCATTAACATAAAATGGTTTTCTTTTGGGAAAAAACATTTCATTTCCTTTTGTGTTTCCCTCATAAATTAATTTATTATAGTTCTAGAAATTGGATAGTAAGAAATAGATACAATATTTTGATTTATGATGTTCAAATTAGGAAACAAGTTAGGATTTATTTTTATCAATATGAATAGTAACCATAGTAAATTTGTGTTACCACGGTACTATTAAAATGAGTTAATTTTGATTAAAAAAATGTTTTATGGTTTCCATTTATCATTTAAATAACTATTGGATAAAAAAAATTCTACCCTTATCCCCATAGACTTCAAATTTCACATTTTAAGAGATTCTTTTCCTTTAAAATATCATATATAATATTTAGGTCCATGAATTTTACAAAATTTAACCATATTACCTTTAAATATCAATTATTTGTTCTTATAAAGAAAAAAAATTTCTTAAAAATTATAAATTTTTATTTTTTTGATAATGAAATTATCTTCATTATGGTAATTTATTTTTAATTTATTATGAATAAATAATTACATTAATTTTTATGCAAATCTAAAAATAGATTTTTTTAATTTATGAGAAGAAATTATTTACGAATGTCACAGGTAATGTAATTTAGAAAAATTATTCTATCCAAAAAAAATTTATTTATAATTATTAAATAATATTTATGTGTAAAAATGATTTTATTTTAACTTCATCTTTTTCCTTGTGTTATTAAACCAAAAATAATTGGATAATGTAAAAAATGACATTGATAGTATTTTATGGAAATTATACATTATTAAATTAAATATATTTTTCAAAAAAAATCATAAAAGATTAAAATTAGGAATAATTTTTTTTAAAAAGCCATAATTATTTATTTTATGAGTAAATATTTACCTATTATGGAAAATTATATCCATTTATGAGTGAATGATTATTTATCATTCCTAAGGTTAATATGGATATCTATATTATCAAACTAAGAAATACTTTTCAAAATACAAATTAAAGCTATAAAAAATCTATTTGATGAAGGGATTATATCCACATACAACATAATCATTGAAAATATGTATATTTGGATTCATTTTTCTTGAAAACTACATTAATATAATTTAATCATTTATGAAAATCTAAAATATCACTCACCTAAATAATAAAAGGATACTCATCTTATATTTACCTTTAAATATATTGAACCATCTAGATTGACCATACCTTGAAAATATAACATATCACCTTCCATATTCACATTCTGGAGGGGTTTTTTCTTCCAAAAAGTGGAATCTTAGGGTCCTTAAGAGGGGATATGATGGAGTTCATTCGAAGAATATGTAATCGCCAAAACCAGTCACCTTCCTTTTTTTACTTCTTATTTACCTCCCCCAAATATATGTTATTTATCATAAAATATTATTTTTATTATCATATACGTACTTAAATGTTATTATTATTTTCAATTCACAATTATCCTCCCAATTTTCATTCAAATGGGATGTGAATCTACCATGCATGTATATATATGGATTTCCATCTCCGTGAAGTGATACAATTCATTTTCAACCACCATGAGTCATGGATTTTTTTATGATGTGTTTAATGTTTATATATGATAATTATGAAATAAATATACATTTTTTATTATAATTTCACATTTACAATCATCACTTCAAATCCATTTGAACAAATAACGTTTCTCTAGAAAATGTGTGGACTACTATCTCTACAAAGGGACATGATATGTTTTTCATGTCCATTTTAATGATATGGTAATGAAGATATATTTAATTAATTTAAATGATTTATACAATATAACAATGATTCTTTAGTGGTTAATTATTATTAACCTAAATTTCATACCATTTTTCAGAAACTTTAGAAATTGTTCATTCATACTTACGACCAACAATCTCCATGAATGGGGTAATTCATTTTTCTGTCTCTAAGTTATATATATATATATGTAATGAATTTATATTAAATTTAAATAATTATTAAAATTCATTAGATTTTGTATAGATTATAAAATTATAGATACTAGAACTATAATATTGAAATAAAATTGGTAAAAGAATTAATTAACACTATGAAATGAATATTTTGATAACTAATTAATGATAAATTTGAGTTAAAATATTATTAAGGGATAATATATGATATTATAAATATGTACATGATTCTTTCATAAAATAATTATAAATTTAAATATATAATAATGGTTGTTATAGTGATTTTGATGGAAGTGGAACTCTAGGTAGGTGTTCAAGGTCTCTAATAGTTTTCATTGATACATATGTCATGTTGTACACTTACCTTCTTTTATGATGTGTATGGAATGAACATTAACATGAAATTTCATGAATTGATTTATATTAAATATATATAGATTTTCATTGAGATTTCATGGGCATTATGATTAAAATGATATAAATGGGATATGGTTTTAATGTTATAATCACATTTTTATCATGATTATTTATTTTTAAGATTATAGTGATGAAATAATGAATTATACCCCTCAAAAAAATCACATGGTTTCTTCTACTATGGTATTTTCTTTGGAAATTTTTTTTCCTTTCATTGTCCTCAATTTATGAATATCGGCGAGAGAAAAAATATTTTTAAAGAGAACAAATATTATTTCACTCATCGTTCAAAAGAGTTTTTCTTCCATATCCATGATTTCACAAACAAAATTCAATAATGTTTTTTCATATTATTCAATTTATTTTTAGATTAATTTTTACCCATGATTATCCTTTTAAAAAAAATTATTTAAATGTAATATTCTGATCCTTTTCCAAATAAGGTTCTTTTCCACTTTTTTAAAAAATAAAATGAATATTTTCATTTTAATGATAAATAAAAAATAGATTTCACCCCCTTCAAGACCACTCAATACTATAAATATTAATATATATATATACATACAATTTTATTTTTAAATAAAATTATATTCTCATTTTTATTTAAATTTTTAATTTTTGAACAGTGATTTGTAATGTGCAAAGGGTGTTTTCCTCAATATTATTTTAATAATAATATAACGGTATATATATTCATAAAAAACAACAACCATTGAATTACATTTTGATTTAATGGGGATATAATCCAAGATACATTCTTTTTTAATTTATTCATTTTTTAGGTTTTTGATATACTTTTTTTGAAACTCGTTTCTTTTTTGCAACATATACTATGATCACATAACAAAATTATTATAAAACCTATTTTAATCCATGAATTTATTCAATAGTGAAATTCTCATTAAACCCACTTATTTTCATGGGTTTTTGTATGATGAATATAATATTATATTTTTTCATACATATGATTGATTTTAATTACGTGACATGCTATCTTAATATTATATATCACTGCAATAAATTTGATGAAACTAGACTTCAAATGAGATAAACATTAATGGAGCTTGGAGAGAACCAAGTAATCTAAGTTAATCTTTCCACTATGCTAGCCTTGGAAGTGACACTTTTCTAATATAATGTTTTATTGAGTAAACCCAATCTGAGATGATAGTCATGGTAGTGATCCTTGACTAATATGGATACTATTTTCTAACATTATATATATGCAACAAAATCATGTATTATTCCTATGTTATGAATTCATGGTTCATGTTAACTGATTCTAATATGATTCACTCTTTATGGACAACCATGATTTATTTTATGATTATATATTAAGATATTTAATATTTAGTATATGATTTCCAAATGTTATGGTGATTCTCTCATTCCCTTATGCTCATGTTAAACTCAAGTAATCATTAATATATCCCTTGTTTACTCTTACTAGGAATATGATAACACACATTCTTATATTTCCTTTTCCCCAATGTTATACAGAATGGTTGCAATTATAATATGTCTAATAAATGTCCTAGTTATGATATTTTAGTAAGATAAGATGAATTAAACTTATTAGCCGGTTATTTATGTATCTATGTTCCAAATGATAGTATATTTATAAGATTATTTCATGGATCAATATGTTACATTCTAAATATTCATATACAAAATAATATATATATATATATATATGAAATGTATGGGTTTCTATATCAAATTTAGCATTTCAATGAACCCCCTCTTTCAATATAGGTTTGACTCGAGGGATTCTATGTAAAAGTACATCTATCATAGACTAAAATATGTATTGATGACCCCGAGTGTAAGTATGGATCCCAAGGGTTTATTTCAGTTATTTGTTTAAATATTTATCAATCAATAATTTTATTATGCACATCACTATAAATCTATTACTCAAATAACAATCTACTTAATTTTTTGGGTGGGGGGTTAGTGAGTTATAATAATATGCTGCTTGGGTCTCCATTTTGTAACTGAGAATTACTAATCTGTACAATACCAGATATTGGAAGGCGACCATATAAAAATTTTATAGTGGGATGAGACACCAATGATATAGATTCGCAGTTCAGTACTAGGAATTAATTTTTAAACTATTTGTGATTGAGTTTCTCCCATATATTTCATTAGGGATTTTGGGGTTTTAAATATCTGACCAATTATTTGTTTGCATAGTCTCATTTAATATTTCTTTTTTTATCATTATTTTTAATAGAAAATTATTTTTATTTAATTTCATTTCATTATCAGGATGATTCATAGGATTGATATTATTTTTCTTCTTATATACTCTCATATGTCGGTAAAATCTACCTATTGTACCAACAATGTCTTGTGTTGATAGTTATTACCATCTTTTATACAAAAAGGTGAAACTGGGGTCTATTGGTCATCTAGTCCCAGAACCAATTAGTGGATCCATATTGGTAGATTTCATAATTTGGTATCAATGTATTTTTATCTTTCATCCTTTTTTGTTAATGTTCCCATGAGATTCAAAAAAAGAAAGAAAATTTTATAGAACATGTATGATGGAATGACCCATAAATATATAAAAAATTATAGGTTATTAAGGATTGGATTTATTTTTTTATTTTTTAATTTATTATCGAATTATTTTACCTTAATTGATACACATGTTTATGAGGTTATTGGTTTATGTGATTTTTTTATCTTTTTATGCATGTTCATGAAATAATCTAGGAATATATGATTCGCATGTCATTTAGGGATTCAGAATAGTAGAATATATAATGAGATATTAGTATATTTTTTAGGAATATTCTCTTTAATTTATTTTTATTTGGGTATTTTTCAAGGATTTTGTATGTTGTTCTTCTATCGTAGACATGAATACAGTTCATTTTGATATATAATTGATTAAGAGTATTTTTTTCATTTTTTTCCTTTTCTGTTCACTACATTACTATTATAATTATTATGATTTATATTCTTTTTCAATTATGATTTTACTTTCATATAAGGGCATAGCCTTACCACTATACCTCCAAAGACATTCACTACTATTTGATGGCCTCTAGCATGTGGGGAGACGTGCCTAATGTCTAGTGACCCTCTAAATAACTATGGTATCACTCTCCTCATATTTTCCATTTCATTTTCTAAATAAAAATAAAATTATATCGCATTAATAGTTTTTCTCTATAACTCATTTTTAAAATTTTATATATCTATGAATCAATTATGAAATGTTTTAGATGTTGTAAAATTTCAAAATGATATTTCTTGATCCATTGTTTTATTTATTATGTATTATCTACTGGAAAACATTTGAATTTCAATTAATTATGTTTTTTCTTATGTAGCATGTATATAACATATTATTTACATATCCATTGTTGTGAAATTGTGGATAATTCATATCAGAAAATAATGATGATATAGATCCTATGTATATTATGTGGACATTTTGATGTACAATAAATATTGTTTTAATAAATTATTTTTAATATGTTTCATTAACAAAATATTACATTAATAAATTTTAAAGTCCTTTGGAATATTATATTCTTGCATAATAGGTACATAATTCATGAATTATATAATAAAAACACAAACATAAGATTTAATTTTTCATACTAAACAACTCGTTTAGTATTATATCCTACGTCTCCTCATTGTAAGTTGTTTTATGAGGAAAACAAAAACCAAAAAGTGTGAGAATAATCCTAAAAATGAAAACAAAAATTTGATGGAAAATGAATTATCATCATGAGAAAATATTATTCATAGCATGATAAAATAATCAAATGTATATGATACATGACACGGAAGTTTGGATAAAACATACAAATATCAAATTCCTAATAATATCACCAAAGTTCACTAAAAATTTGTTTTAAATCATATTAGAATTGTTTTTCAAAAAGGTATCATGAACATGTCATCTATATAGATTATTTCCTTATAAGCTGAATATGACTGTTATTGGGTTTCACCCATAATATTTCCTAATTCATATGTCCAACATAGACAAAAATAAATAATTTCATTAGTAAAATGTGTAAGATAAATATCATGTTTCATATATAATCATTGAGTACATATGTTCTCAAAGACATGAATATTTCAAAAGTTTTATCCAAATAATAGTGAGTATTGGTTTCATATATGATGATCCTCATTGAATGAATTGTAATTACATATATATGAATACCATATAATAAAAACTAAATTTGGTTATCCATAAAATAAAAAGAGTAGAATGAAAATTAGAGCATTATTTTGGAATGATAACAGTTACAAAAGGTTGTTTACAGGACATGGTTAATGAGATAGAATAGGAGTCTCTCTGTGATAGAAAATCATTTGTATAATAATGATATGATTATAATAGCATTATGTAATGTCTCAAAATTTCCATGTCATTTTTTTAAAATTAAATGGATTATTTTAAATTCAGGCACTGAGAAGACACGTTCTTTCTATGCCTAAGGTCACAAGAATGAAGGCTTTAACATTTTTTAATCATGAGTGCGTGGATTTAGTAATATCTAAACCGGTGCCCAGATAAAAAATCTGAGGATATCATTGTGTCCTGAATGAACTCTTTACCTTAAGAGGAGTCTAACTTCGAATGGCATGGGTTAAAAAAATAATTAATTTCTATCATTTTAATGGATGGAAATAAAACAAAACATATGAAGTTATTTTATTTTATTTTATTTTGAATGTCCCATAGTGATGATGCAACATAGAAACAAGTCATCGGTTTCATTTCATAAATGAAAAGCTGTGGTGTAGTGACCCGAAGCCTGATGTACATGGAAATTACATTACTTTTGTGGGATACTTAGTACATAACAAAAACACACACACAAGGATCTTAATAGTTTAGTGTCTTTGGAAACTCGGAATATAATCTTCTAATCGTGGTGAAAGATCTTCAACATCTCCCATAAAGATCTTACATTTTTTTTACTTAAAACCTTTCTTTATATCATGGGGAAAAGAAAACATAAAAGGGTGAGCTCAAATTCTCAGTAAGGGTAAACAAAAGAAATATCAGTCACATCATATTCATAAGAACATAATATTTTGGAAATCTTAACCTGCAAAAGAGAGCATAATTTCATAACATGGGACAAATCATAGTAGTGAAATGAAATCCGAATAATCATAACATAAAACATGAAACTTTGTGGCATACACACATAATCATAGAGAATCATATCTTATTAGTCAAAACTCATTGCCAAGACTATCTTAGTGGACAAAGTCCATTTCTGAAACGAGTCACCCTCGTTTCAGTCCTGTTTCACTGAACCGGTATAACCTACCGTTCCAGCCATTTCTATCTCATGAGATATAAAATCTTACCCAATGCATTGGAGGGAGATATAGGTCTCACCCATCTCATAATGATACCATTCTTATGTGTGCCACAAAATCATAAACCATACATCATAGCATAACCCATGTAATAAAAATGGGATTCTTAAACAACATGACATCATAAAACAATTCAAATAAGATAAAGGATTTCATAAAAATATTTCCATCACAACAGAATAAAATCCATGTAATAATAGGGATAGAAATAGAACCCTTTATTATCTTAGATGGAAAATAATTTTGATAAAATACTTGAACTCCATTCTTGAGGAAAATATCATTTCTACTTCAAAAACATTTTCCTTTCTTAA
Organism: Viscum album; assembly: GCA_963277665.1. Classification (NCBI taxonomy): domain Eukaryota; kingdom Viridiplantae; phylum Streptophyta; class Magnoliopsida; order Santalales; family Viscaceae; genus Viscum; species Viscum album. The sequence goes on from OY728155.1 coordinate 471,888,207, forward strand.
CATGTCTTATAATTTTAAACTAAAAGAAGTTTATTAAAAATAAACTTGAAAACTTTTAAAGGAATCTTCTTGTAAGTAATGTTTTAAAAATCCATTCATGCTGTATAAGTTAAAAAAACATTCTTCTCGTACTTTTGTTCGAAAAGTCAAAAAAGTACCTCGTACGAAAAACGACACAAGATTCCTTTCATATCATTTACTAAAAACTCAACGAAGGGTAAAATAGGATTTAAAAAATTGTAGGTGAATGGAAATAATATTACATATTGAGGAAACATGGATGTGGATGATAAAATACACCCCAGTAAATACTAAAGTATAAACAATCTCGGATAAAAATGAGATTGTGATATTTCCCTTACCTTAGGTCCGATATGCTTCGTATGTGTCCGAACCTCCTGTATAATGATTTAAATGATGTTATTGACTTATTCTAGAATCATACGTATTGTTATGATATCATATATGGAAATATTCTTAGCTTCTTATTAGTAATATTTCATTACTACTTGTTATTCGGGTGTTTATTACTTTTTGTTCTTATGCGTGTTTGTCGAATAAATTCTTATTCTTCTCTTTAGGTTATAGATACCTCATTTCCAGAATGGTATTACTGTAAAATATATCATATTCATTCATTCAATTCATTTATATAATCATTATGAAATGAAGATCATGTAGAACGAGTCGCATCACATCGTGGAGACGGTATTCCGTACGTACGCACGAGTGATGATATCGTTCCTATGATCGTGGAATTGTATTGGAGTGTATGTATACTATTTAAGAATCAATATCACTTTATAATAGTCATATATAGTCATTATTTACACCATTATACCCATCCAAGTAAGGTGGTGGTGGAAAATCGATTACACCACGGCGTGGAGACGGTATTCTGTACCTACGCACGCGCGGTGATTTCCTTTTTCCGTAGGATGGATAGAAGGTTAATTAGAGTTGTTTCATATTTATAATAACATATCAGTATATAAGAAATACTGATGTTATTACTTTATCATGAAACAACTAAATTGGAAGAATATGAAGAAGAAAGAAATTGAAAAAGATCGGTAATGGATATTACCTCTTTTTGACGCGCCTTGACTTAACCTCCACTTAAAGAACTAAGGATGGACTTTGAAGAATAACAGGACCTCTAGGATGATACTAGGGAAGTGGAGAAGAGATTTTGTCAGGGGTGGGCCGAGCATGAATGCTCAAATTGGTGTGAGGAGGAGAGGGAGGAGGTTCCCTTTTTTAAAGGAGGAGAGGGGCACCTTAGGAAAATCTCAAAATATTATTTTATATTAAGGTCAAATTCGGTTTATAATGGTTCCAAAGGGTCTTATTTCGAAGATAATGTGGGTAGGGGTCGAAATCCTCTCATCCAATAGGATTTAGACAAGTTTATGTTATTATTTTAACCTTATCAATTAGATTTAACTATAAGTTAAATAATTTAACTTTTACCATGTCTTTTTGTTATCTTACACTATATGGTTAATAAACTTATCATAACAAGACAAAATAACCCCAAGTTGTTTATTATTAATATATATATCCTTATCTAAGTCATTTGGCCAAACCTTAGATTTTTAGGAATTAAATAACAATTAATAATATAATATTTCTTTTAAAAACTAATTTATGTCAATTTTGACACTATTTGGTACATGATTTTTATGAAATTTATAACAGAATGATAAGTTCAAAAAAAGTTACTTATATCAACAATAACATGTCCTATTAACCTGGAAAATTAATGTAAGTCATAAAAAGTCTCAAATTACATTTATTTGGGCATTTATAACATCAATTATGTCAATATTTCATTAATAAGACAATTACTGCATCATTTTGTGTCATAATAAATGATAATATTTTATCCCTAAAAATTCTAAATAAATTCCTATGATGTATATAATTGTATTATATTTCTAGATACTATTCATGTTCGAAGTTTCATGAAGTTTATCACTAAATTACAATTATTATACTTATAAGATTTAAGAAAGTGACATGTTGTCACATTCTTTGGTTTTAATAATAATTAAATTATTTTCATGGAAAAAAGTCCATAAAATGAATCTAATCTGACCCTTAGGTTATATGGGTATACTTTTAGCCATCCAATAGGATTTTTCCAAGTGTTAGGGTAATTTTATAATCTTATATTTACCCTTAATTACCCGATTTACCTTTAACTATACTAAATAAAATTTACCGTAGTTACTATTCACAATGCCCAAATATTGAATCCATTTTTCCAAATTCAATACACAAAAGATTCATAAATTAAAATAAAATTAATCCCGTTGTCGAAAGAAAACGGGTTTTTCTTTAAAACATTGCAAAATATTGAATTGATTTACCCTACAAAATCAAGGTAAAATCAATGCTAATGACATACATTATATTAAATGGTAAAAATATATTCTATTTATACTTTAACACCATTAAATATTATAATTTAACCACGTAAGATATTACGATGAAAAAAGTTTTTTTTAATTAAAATATACCGTGTTTTTACTCTTCATTAAAATATGAAAGTTATCGGAAAAATATCAAAAATTTATCTAATGTAAATTTTTATATCCTGATTCAAAAGAAGAATTTTATTTTGTCAAATTGAACTTATAAAAATGTCAAAAACTAGATTTAAAGTGAGTGCGCCATCAATTGGTGGCAAAACTGCGTTTTTTGAAAAATACTTATTTTACCCGAAAAATTTATTTTGTTCTTATACCATGTTTTAGAAAAATTTGTAAGACGAATAATAATGTTATAAGATTCAAAATTTAGTTAATACTATTCATAACTGCTAGTTCATAATAATATTATAATAATATATCATTGTTTAGTAAAACCCGATATTGCGTACAACACACACTATCGAGGATGGTCATGATTGCGTGTAATGCAAGCCAAGTCAGGATTGCGTGCTATGCAATAATCCTTCGTTGTTTCGTATAACCTAATCTAACCATATTTCATTTATAAATTGAATATATATATATATATATACTCAATGTTGCGTAGAATAACTATTATCAAAAATGTGTGTAACACGATCCAAGAATAGTGTTGTGTATACTGCAAGCTAATACGGTATTGCGCATAGCGCAAGATAATCATGGTGTGTCATACAATAGAAGATATGAATTAAATTGAAAAGAATGTATCTTATAAAATATCGGGTTGTTACACTCTACCCCCCTTAAAATGAATTTCTCCCTCGAAATTCATCGGGGTTATAAATTGTTTACTATTCATAAAAACCCACATTGTAAAAAGAAATACCAAAACTGAACATTAAAAACTAATGTATGAAATATAACGGTTACCCAAATGAACTCATCACTGTGTTTCCATGTAGGAGAAAATATGGACATGGAAGATAAATCTAACCATCATTTTCTGATGGAGAGTGGTAGAGAACATGGCTATGAAAAAGCCAACAATCACAAAGCTATTGATTTGTGGTGATCTAAGGTACTATCTGATTCATTGGATATAAGGGAACTTGGACAACATTTTTGGTTTTCATGATCATTTCCCTAAAGTTGATGAAATTGGAATTAGACGAAATACTTTCGTGATTTTGGTATAGTCTCATCGTTTGTCATTCTTTGGACAATTTCCACTTCATCTGTTAAATAAATGAAGTTGAATTTGTCATTCGTGATGTGTTAGCAAATCATGTGATAGAATGATCGGTCATTCCATCTGTCTCAAACAAAAGGTTAGAAAAGTTATCAAAAAAATACATAAGTCCATCTATAGTGAGATTAATCTTATATAGTTCATAAAATGGACTTATACTGCTTAATATAATAAAAATAGTTTCTACTAAACAGGGACATCCTGTAGGCCAGTGGTAGGCGAAAAAGGCCAGTCGCACTTTGGTTGTGGGTTTGATTCCCACAGCCTTGTTCGACGGGATGGGTTGTTGCCCCTCCTGCAGGTTGTCCTTTTTCTAAAACTACATTACTATAAAATACCATCAGTAATATCGAAAAAAAAGTTCTATCCTTAAACAATACTTAGCATATGTCCAACATAATCCATTCCAATATTTAGGCTTATCTAAAATACTTCGGTCCAAGTTCATAGTATAAAGAAAACGATTACTTGAAATGTCATCAACCAATCATGTGAATACCATCATTTATCCCACATATATATATATATTGTTGGTCACATTCCAATCATGTGAATACCTTAATCATGTACTCTCTCAAAAAAATGAATACCCATTGAACCATAGTGAAAACATGAATGAAGTTAAAAGTTAACACTTTCCACATACCAAAATCCTCAAAATTCTATATACTCAAACCATGATATCACTTAGTCTTTATTTCAATAATGGGCTCATGAATACAATTAAACATTTCATTTTCTCATTTTCCCTTCATTATGCGCATATCATCTTATTTCCAAAAATATATCAATCACTTTGAATACCACATTAGACCAATACATAAATATTCCAATACTCCATGATACAACATTATTTTGGAATCCCATTACATAAACACTTACTCATTCCACCACATCGTTGTCATATTCAACATCGCCAATAGTGATCGCATGTGACATACCTTTTTTCTTTGACTTAAGCGGTTGCTCATGTCGATCATCACAAACCCTTGGATTAGGGCATTTATTGGCATAATGTCCCATCTTTTTGCACTTGAAATATTGATGTGTATTAGGTTCATTCTGTGTATCCCTTCCTTCGTTTGCATCATTAGACATCTTCTTCCCATCATTGTGGCATTCAAATGATCTATGACCTTCCTTTCCACATTTGAAACATTTACTTGTCCCTTTAAGACAATCTCCACCATGCTTCTTTCCACACATTGAGCATAAGGAAACATTCATCTTCTTTTCACCATTATTTTGAGATATCTCCTTGAACTCTATCTTTCGTTTCTTGTCAAAACCATGAGATGGATATGTAACAAAAACTTCCATTTCTACCTTGATAGCACAACGCACAATTTCTTCATAGCTACTGAAGTCTCTTATATCTAATGCCTTTCGAAGACTTGGTTTTAAGCCCCTGAAAAATCTATCAACTTTACTTTCAGGTTGGATGATAATGCCAGATGCATACCTTCCAAGTCTTGTAAAATTCGCTTCGTATATACCAACAGATTCATCATCCTTCTGCTTCAGCTCAAGAAACTCCTTTCCCATCTTTGTTTGAAGAATACGAGGGAAGTACTTACTGAAAAACAAGTTCTTGAACTCGTCCCATTCCATAGATTCAATTTCATATCTTGGCCTCGTATTCTTGATAAGATTCCACCATTGATCAGCTTCACCTTCCAAACGCTATACTGCTAAGATGACATTATCATGTTCAGAACATTGAAGAACTGAAAATATCTTTTCCGTTGTACCGATCCATAGTTCAGCAACAAGTGGATCGGAAGACCCACTGAAAGAAGGTAGACGTTGCCTCATGAAGGACTCAATAGAATTTTGTTCCCTTCTCTACTCATTTGGAAGTCCAGAATGATTAATAGCTTGTGTAAGTATAGCAATAAGATTTTGCACACCATCTCCCATAACACTTGTTTGTTCAGGAGGACAATCATTTCATTGTCCATTATAGTGATCAACACGGTTCCTTCGGGTTCCATCCATCGTCTAAATCCCAAAAAAATAGTGTGAGAGGCAAAAATAATGCTAGGGAAAACAACATAATAAAGGGGGAGTACCCTTAATATCTAACATCTTAGGATAAATTCTAAGATCATTACCATAGTTCTAGGACTATATCCTATACGTATACTTATCCTTAGAGAAATCCCTAGACATACCGTAGAAATATCTCTAGGGATCTCACTAATGTTCTCACATCCTAGTTTCCAATGGTTGACTAAACCTTTCCTCTGATACCAACTGTAGAGACCTGAAGCCTGACATACATGGACATTACATTACTTTTGTGGAATACTTAGTACATAACAAAAACACACACAAAAGGATCGTAATAGTTTAGTGTCTTTGGAAACTCGGAATATAATCTTCTAATCGTGGTGAAAGATCATCAACATCTCCCATAAATATCTTCACTTTTTTTTACCTAAAACCTTTATTTATATCCTGGGGAAAAGAAAATATAAAAGGGTGAGCTCAAATGCTCAGTAAGGGTAAACAAAAGAAATATAAATCACATCATATTCATAAGAACATACCATTTTGGAAATCTTAACTTGCAAAAGAGAGAATAATTTCATAACATGGGATAAATCATAGTAGTGAAATGAAATCCCAATAATCATAACATAAAACAAGAAACTTTGTGGCATACACACATAATCATAGAGAATCATATCTTATTAGTCAAGACTCATTGCCAAGACTATCTTAGTGGACAAAGTCCATTTCTGAACCGAGTCACCCTCGTTTCAGTCCTGTTTCACTGAACCGGTATAACCTACCGTTCCAGCCATGTCTATCTCATGATATATAAAATCTTTACCCAATGCATTGGAGGGAGATATAGGTCCCACTCATCTCATAATTATACCATTCTTCTGTGTGCCACAAAATCATAAACCATACATCATAGCATAACACATGTAATAAAAATGGGATTCTTAAACAACATTACATCATAAAACAATTAATTTAAGATAAAGAAATTCATAAAAATATTTCCATCACAACATAATCAAATCTATGTAATAATAGTGATAGAAATATAACCCTTTATTATCTTAGATGGAAAATAATTTTGATAAAACACTTGAACTCCATTCTTGAGGAAAATATCATTTCTACTTCAAAAACATTTTCCTTTCTTAACATGTCTTACAATTTTAAACTAAAAGAAGTTTATTAAAAATAAACATTAATACTTGTAAAGGAATATTCTTGGAAATAATGTTTCAAAAATCCATTCATGCCTTATAAGTTAAAACAACATTCTTCTCGTACTTTTTTCGGAAAAGACAAAAATGTACCTCGTACGGAAAACGACAAAATATTTCTTTCATATCTTTTACTAAAAACTCACCGAAGGGTAAAATAGGATTTAAACACTTGTAGGTGAATGGAAATAATATTACATATTGATGAAACATGGATGTGGATGATAAAATACACCCCAGTAAATATTAAAGTATAAACAATCTCGGATAAAAATGAGATTGTGATATTTCCCTTACCTTAGGTCCGATATTCTTCGTAAGTGTCTGAACCTCCTGTATAATAATTAAAATAATGTTATTGACTTCTTCCATAATCATACTTACTGTTATGATATCATATATGGTCATATTCTTAGCTTCTTATTAGTAATATTTCATTATTACTTCTTATTCGGGTGTTTATTACTTTTTGTTCTTATGCGTGTTTGTAGAATAAATTCTTATTCTACTCTTTAGGTTATAGATACCTAATTTCCAGAATGTTATTATTGTAACATATATCATATTCATTCATTAAATTCATTTATATAAGTATTATGAAATGAAGATCATGTAGAACGAGTCACATCACATCGTGGAGACGGTATTCCATACGTACGCACGAGTGATGATATCATTCCTATGATCGTGGAATTGTATTGGAGTGTATGTATACTATTTCAGAATCAATATCACATTATAATAGTCATATATAGTCATTATTTACACCATTATACCCATCCAAGTAAGGTGGTGGTGGAAAATAGATTACACCACAGCGTGGAGACGGTATTCCGTACGTACGCACGCGCGGTGATTTCCTTTTTCCGTAGATGGATAGAAGGTTAATTAGAGTTGTTTCATATTTATAACAACATATCAGTATATACAAAATACTGATTTTATTACTTTATCATGAAAAAACTAAATAAGAAGAAGCTGAAGAAGAAAGAAATTGAAAAAGATTGGTATGGATATTACCTCTTTTTGACGCGCCTTCACTTAACCTCCACTTAAAGAACTAAGGATGGTCTTTGAAGAAGACCAGGACCTCTAGGATGATACTAGGGAAGTGGAGAAGAGATTTTGTCAGGGTTTTTCCGAGCATGAATGCTCAAATTGGTGTGATGAAGAGAGGGAGGAGGTGCCCTTTTATAAGGGAGGAGTGGGGCATCTTAGGAAAATCTCAATATATTATTTTATATTAAGGTCAAATTCAGTTTATAATGGTTCCAAAGGGTATTATTTTTAAGATAAAGTGGGGATGGGTCGGAAGCCTCTCATCCAATAGGAGTTAGACATGTTTAGGTTATTATTTTAACCTTATCAATTAGATTTAACTTTAAGTTAAATAATTTAACTTTTACCGTGTCTTTTAGTTTTCTTACACTATATGGTTAATAAACTTACCATAACAAGCCAAACGAACCCCAAGTTGTTTATTATTAATATATCTATCCTTATCTAAGTCATTTGGCCGATCCTTAGATTTTTAGGAATTAAATAACAATTAATAATATAATATTTGTTTTAAAAACTAATTTATGTCAATTTTGACACTATTTGGTACATGATTTTTATGAAATTCATAACAGAATGATAAGTTCGAACCATGTTACTTATATCAACGAAAACATGTCATAGTAACCTAGAAAATTAATGTAAGTCATAAAAAGTCTCATATTACATTTATTTGGGCATCTATAACATCAATTATGTCAATATTTCATTAATAAGACAATTACTGCATCATCTTTGTGTCACAGTAAATGATAATTATTTAATCCCTAAAAATTCGTAATAAATTCCTATGATGTAGATAATTGTATTAGATTTCTGGAGACTATTTATGTTCTATGTTTCATGAATTTTATCACTAAATTACTATTATTATTCTTATAAGATTTAAGAAAGTGACATGTTGTCACATTCATTGGTTTTAATAATAATTAAATTATTTTCATGGAAAAAAGTCCATAAAATGATTCTAATCCGACCCATTGGTTATATGGGTCTACGTTTAGCCATACAATAGGATTTTTCCAAGTTTTAGGATAATTTTATAATCTTATATGTACCCTTAATTACCCGATTTACCTTTAACTATAGTAAATAAAATTTACCGTAGTTACTATTCACAATGCCCAAAAATAAAAAGTAGCTTATTAACATAATTTGGACCCACTGATTCCAAATATGGAATCCATATTTCCAAATTCAATATAAAAAAGATGCAGAAATTAAATTAAAATTAATCCTGTTGTCGAAAGAAAACGGGTTTTTCTTTAAAACATTGTAAAAGATTGAATTGATTTAACCTACGAATTCAAGGTAAAATCAATGCTAATGACATATATTATATTAAATGGTAAAAATATATTCTATTTATACTTTAAAACCGTTCAATATTATAATTTAACCACATAATATATTACGATGAAAACAGTTGTTTTTAATTAAAATATAGCGTGTTTTTACTATTCATTAAAATATGAAAGTTATCGGAAAAATATCAAAACTTTATCTAATGTAAATTTTTATATCCTGATTCAAAAGAAGAATTTTATTTTGTCAAATTGAACTTATAAAAATGTCAAAAACTATATTTAAAGTGGGTGTGCCATCAAAAGGTGGCAAAACTGCATTTTTTGAAAAATACTTATTTTACATGAAAAATTTATTTTTGTTCTTATACCATGTTTTAGAAAATGTGTAATACGAATAATAATGTTATAAGATTCAAAATTTAGTTAGTACTATTCATAACGGCTAGTTCATAATAATATTATAATAATATATCATTGTTTATTAAAACCCGATATTGCGTACAACAGATGCTATCGAGGAAGGTCGTGATTGCGTGTAATGCAAGCCAAGTCAGGGTTGCGTGTTGTGCAAAAATCCTTCGTTGTTTCGTATAACATAATCTAACCATATTTCATTTATACATTGAATATATATATATATATATACTCATTGTTGCGTAGAATAAGTATTATCAAAATTGTGTGTAACACAATCCAAGAATAGTGTTGCGTATACTGCTAGCTAATACGGTGTTGCGTATAGCGCAAGATAATCTTGGTGTGTCGTACAATAGAAGATATGAATGAAATTAAAAAGAATGTATCTTATAAATTCTTGATTTGTTACATGTGGTGATGCTACAACTCAATGTAACAAAAAAACTGATATGCATTTATTCAATTATCAGTCTGACATGGATACGAGATTTGGGGAATGACCCTGGTGGAGATTCCAAAAGTTATAAAGCAGTAACACTGACAAACAATGAATAGACAATGACAACAGACACCCTCCCATCTTCAAAGGATCTCACCAATGACGATAGAGGCATAGATCAAGATTTCTCTTTGGATAATCATCAATGAAAAATAATCCATGGGATTAGAAAATCTAATATCAAGTATGGGTTTATTACTATGTGATTTCATTTCCCCCATTCAATACTTCTAAATGTTGAATGGGGATCAACCCACTAATATGCCAATTCAAAGATTGATTATTTTTATAAGATGAATATTTTTTCTATAGGATTAGAAGGGTGTCACCTTAGTGGTTATCATAATTATTTCTTTCCACATTTTCTAATGGGATTAATAAAGGCCGAGGTTCATTCCTTGGCTGTTCATGGAACTCTCTCTTTCTATCCCTCTTGTGTTTTTTTTGCCAAAATAACCCCATGGTTGCATCAAATTCACTTTGATAGGATCTGAATATGGCCTGACTGATGGATCGATGACTAGAAAATATATATCACATGGATGCGGAGATGGTGACCTATAGATTTCAAGGGTTCTTATGGTTTGGAAAATGGGCCTCCATAGTGATTGTGGTGACTAGTGGAAGGAGGGACGATGGTGGATGCGGTGCAAGGTGCCCCCAGCGGTGGAAATACGCTATGCAGACACCTGGTAGTGGAGAGTTTATGGTTTTATAGCCAGTGGCAGAGGCACCTTAGGCTGCATGCAGCTATGATGGGGGGTCGTGACTGTAGGCAGCGGTGCTGACGGGATGCGGCTCCTCAATCTGCCTCAAACAGGAGACACTTCTCTCTAATGTGGGTGAGAGCTTCTAAAGGGACCTGTCTTCATGGACCCATTTGGTGTAGTCACTCAATCGCGTCTTCCAAGAGGGAGGGAAACTATAGAGGCCACACCCCATCTTGATGAACTGGACCACACTGTTGAGTTGAGTTGGGGATAACTAAGACTCTGGGTGGCCGAAACGACAGGACCATACATCTTAGTGTGCTATGGTCCAGTGGTCCAATTTTCCTTCCCTTTGGGCCAGGCTAGTTCTGGTAGGCCTAGACCCAACCATGATGGTTCGTGTCAGCCGAAGTAGGTTAGGTTGGTCGGGTTAGGTCAGTCTGCCTAGGTCGGACCGAACCTGGACCCCACCATCACCTTTTTAATAAATTTTTCTTAACATTAAATTCATGTGTCTGTTTGAAAATCCATCTGTGGCCTTGGGACCATTGTATATATTCAGTCATTTTGATATACTCTATTATTGTTTGTAGGGAAGTCAACATATTCCCTTTGGGTTCAAGAGTAGGTTTTCCTAGAACAAGTACACAATGAGTGGAATCTTATGGATGGCTATGATGCAGAGACTATGTGATTGGATGTATACATGAATTCAAGACTATGTATATTTGGGTTTAACTGACCAATCATGTCTGGGTGAGTCTTTGGGTCTAAGTGACTCATCTGTTCTAAGACATTTTCATGAAAATAAATTTTAGTTAGAATATATAAATTTATCATTTATTTCTATTATAAATATATACTTTCCAAAAATAATATTATGTTTTATTTATTTGAAAATATATATTAGTATTATTTTCTTGTTTATTTTATTAAAATAATGTTATAATGAAAATAGAATGGAAGAAACCACTATTTTATTTCTAGAATGGAATTTTCTCATTTTTGTTACTATATTAAAGTTACATAAGCATTTATTGAATAGGTATACCATGTAAAGGTATGGTGTGTAATGTTTTTTCTTTAACTAGGTTGATCAGCTAACATAGACATATTAGTGATATACAGTAACACAATTTTCTACCATTGATTGTTATACAAGAGCCATACCTCTTGAAACTCTTATTCAGATTGGTCAAGATAGAACCCTAGTGTTGCTACAATAATGTAATTTTTTGATAAACGGACACCAAAAGGAATGATCCTACTGGTTGAGCCCATTTTTCCTCCCTTCAACATCAATTATCTTATTTTCTTATTGTTTATAAACAATAATTCTTATGGTGAAATTATTCCCAATGGTCATAATTTCCCAATTTTTATTAACAAATAGTTAGTTCTAAATTGTGACTTTTACCATTACACCATATATATTCTCTCACATCAACATTAATAAAATAACATACAATGGTTCTAAAAATAATTTGATGATGTTTATTATATTCCTAACTCCTTTATTTTATTTTACTATTTTGATATTTCTAGTGATATTAATTGTATAATTCAATACAAATTGTTTATATTAGTGTGTTCGTTGTTCTTTTTTATCCCTAATTGTTTTTATACTTGTTATTGTAAATATCAATTCATGGGATGTATTATTCTTATGAATTTTAATAGACAGTCTATGTGGTCATAATAAAACTATCATTGTAAAATAAAATCTCATAATAAGATAAATTATTTTTTTGTTCATTACTATATATATGTAATTTTGACCAATTATATAGGTTCTGGGGGATATATAGAGTGTCTGAGTTATTTGATCACATGATTTGATGTGTAGAGCGTAGAAGTTATTTTTTTATGTTATCACATTTCTTAGACTATGATATTGGTAGTTAATATAAATCTAGTTTTGTGTGGGTATTATTTATATTTGACCAGAACATGAGAAGGGGTAAATGGGATTGGAAATATATAGATTTGGTTAGTGACATTACTGTATAAAATAGAGGGAATCTATGAATTTTATGACAATGATTTGAATTTTAAAAATTATGATTCGATTATTTTGTGACCAGTAGATACCCTTATGTAAGTGATAATAAATGAGTAGGGTGTGACTATATATTCCTTATTCATTATGGATGTACATTCTTTCCGGGATGTAGCATGTGGTGTCTATATTCTTAAGGGAATGATCAGTTATATGTGTGATCCTATATGATTGAGGGTTGTCATTTGTGTTTTCATTAATAATGGGTATTGAATTTTTTTATGATTCCTATTTGATAGTGATTTTTGTAGTTATTAGTAAGCACCTTGTTGGTTGTGGAATTAGAAATGTTCCCATGATTCTTGGAAAGGATTCACAAAGGGGTATTTTTTTCTACATGATTTGACATGAGATGAGAATATTCAACATGGTTTTTAGGTGTGTGAACCTAGAATGATGGGATATATGTTGAAATGGTCAATTAATGTGGTAAAACTGAGTGAAAATGGTGTGTATGCTTTCTGGGCATTCTCAGTTGGAATCTAGTGTTGTTAATAAAAAATACGAATGGTTGAATGAGATGTATTATTACTATGAGCTGAGAGAGAGAGGGTTTTTTTACCTACAACATAGGTGGTACTTTTGAAGCCTACTACTTTCATTGTGGATGTAATCTTGGGTGATGAATTTATATGACTATCATTAAATGTCATGTCAGACATATTGATTGTTACTTTTTGGTAGTCTCTAGGATATTGAATTTGTGATGGCTAAGTTACATGAAACATGTTGTATTTTTATGATAAAAAATGAAAATTTCAGGGTACATTCATGTGTGGAGACCCAATATTTAAATCAAAAAATGTCAAATTATTTTAGTGTAATATTCAATATATATCATAAAAATATCATAAACAAAATCATAATGGTTTAGTTTCATTAGATAAAAGATATAAAATCATTTTATTTCATGAAGGATCTTCAACATATATCATAACTTTATTCTCAAATAGTACACATTATATATAATTCGTATATAAAACCATTATTTATAACATGTGGAAATGAAATATATGATTGGGTGATCTCAGATTATTCCTATGGGTGTAACATGAGATATATATAAATGACAAGGTATTAATATAAGATAATATAAGTCTATAATAACATGATAATAACAAATGAAATTCATTCCAATCAATCAAATATCATTTATCATGAATAAGTGTATATGAATTTTTCATAAAAAAAATTCATAAACCATAAGAGTTTGGAATCACCAATAATCAAACATGATATAGGGGAACACATTAAATGCCTTATACATAGGTATTTGGCATTGACATATGAATAGAAAAACATTCTATTAGTCAATGACCTCAGTGAAGACTATCGTAATGAGTTATTTTCACTCCACAATTCATCATATCGTTTTTCTGGTACCAATACCAATACTATCATAATGGTAAAAATAAATTTCCAAACTACGTTATCTCTTTATTATAGCCCATATTATATTAATATATATTAATATTTTCTCAATTCTTTTGAGGGCCATTTAATTGCATGCCCTCCTATAACATTATGAAAATTAGATATATTGGTTTTGAAAGTTTATCGAAATTATAATCATATCATCACAGTATAAACCTTGTAATGTAATTTATTTACATAAAAAATTATTCATATAATTATAGAATAATTTTTAGAAATTAAATATGCGTTATAGAGAATCTTGTAAAGCATAATTATGATATTGGAAATAAAAATATTTTATAAAATCATCAACAAATCATAATCAACATAAGATATCCACGGAATGCAAATTTAATGTATAAATATATAATATCCCAAGGAAAGTGTAAAAAAAGGTAAATTATGGTCAAATGCATGGAAAATACCTATGAAATTTCATTATAACTTTTCCTTAAAATGGTTAAATTATCAATTTTATTCAGCATCATTGAAAACAATAAAATTTCCATAATATTTAAATGAATCATTTCATTGAAAAAATAATTGAATCATGTAATGTCATCTCTCATGTATATAATAGATTAGATACTTGGAATATCTATTCATTCTGTATAATTAAAAACATTGATTTCATTTATTCTTAATGAAAAAATAATAATAATTAAATCATTTGGTAATTGATATGAAGATAAATTTTAAATGAAATGTTTTTTCAAAATTTCATCATATAACAATATTATCAGTGAATCCAATATTCATGAAATCATTTTAAACAATATTTTGATGGATTGATCTCTTATTTAACCAAAGTGGAAATAATTTGGTTTTTTATAAAAATATTTTATAATCATTTTTACGTACCAAAGATAAGAAAATTGTAATAATTTTTTAAAAATAAATTAATAACAAAATGATATTAAAATATACATGGTTAAAAGGTCATTTAATATAAAATATCTTATAATGGAATTTTATCATAGAAAATCCTAAAATTAAATGATATTGTAACATAAACTCTGACTTGTGGTCAAGTCTTGCTACATATGAGTAATGTCCTAGGGTATAATATTTATTTATATATCATAAATTTTTTAAAAAACTATATTCACAAAAAATGTTCTATTTATCATCAAATTATAATTTCCAATTATCCTTTTATAAAAAAAAGATAATTATAATTCTTCATTTAAATCCACATTTGGGTAAAAACTAGTCGTTTTGCAATCATGTTTTTGTTTGATAGTTTTGGTCCTTGCACATTGGTCCTATTTTCATCATATAAAGAATTGTTATCAAGTAATATGGGTAATATTTATTAATTGTATTCACTTTTATATCCAGTCACATAGAGTGGTGGTGAAAAATTAATTACATCGCTTCATAGAGAATGTAGTTTGTACATACACACATGCGATGTTTCCAATTTTAGATTTATAAAATGAATGAAATCTAAATATTAATTTATGTTTAAAAATAATAATTTTATTATTAGTATCATGTATATAAATTTAATATATTCATATAACCATAACTATAAATTTTAAATGAAAAAATAACCACATCCCTACATGGAGATGGTATTCCACCCATACACTTGAGAAAAGAAATCAAGTTCAAAGGAATGGGAAGGAGACAGAATATGGATAAATAATTAAAATAAAAACATATTATTATAGTAATGGAATTTATTCTATCATATTAATATGGTTATTGTAATTTTTTGGATTTTTGAAGAAGATAGAAACCTGAAAAAGATCTGTATCCACATATACTTTTTAGGTGTCCATGGAAAAAACATTAAGGAACCATGGATGGGCTAATTGGGAATTAAATCAATTCAAGATCAAGGATAATGATTTTGGAGGAGTATATCGAATGATATTGGTAAATATAAATGTCAAAACTATTTTATGGAATAGGGTAGTGGTAGCTTAGGATTTAAAGTGAGTGGAGTGAAACACTTGTAAATACCTAAAACAATACAGTATAATAATACTATATTCAAGTGAAAGTGACACAATGAAATATAAATTAGAGTATAATATAAAGATATGTTGAAACCATATAAAAATAATAATATTTTTAATATTTTTAATATCACATTAAGAAATATTTTATTATTTTAAAACCTCAATAACCCTTTTCACTGTTACTATAGAAATGGATTTTTACCTCAATTACTATTCATAATGATGAAAAATGAAATTGAAATCAATACCAAAATTTTAAATGATAATTATAATTAGGGAAAGCAATTTATCATCTGAAATTTATATAACTCTTTGATGCTCAATTTAAATTAAGTTTACAAAATAAAAAAATCAATAAACTAGTATTTAGGCATAAATCATAAGATATTCTCATTTCATACCTACTAAAAAACTATAATGTTATAATATTTTTATGGAATATATTATTTAAAATATAAATAAAATAATTTATTAATAGTGATTAGTTTAAATTTTTAGGAAAAACACATTCCATGAAAAAATATGTTTTAATAAAATATAAATTTATTTATTTTATTTTATTTTATTTTTTTATAACCAAATTATTAAGAATGATTTCATTTTCTTCTTTATAAATAAAAACTTTTCATAATTTATTTGGACTTCTTCATACACTCCAATGAAAAAACTCGCTTGTATCTATCACAAATAATAATAATCTCTCTATAGAAAATCATGGCTCATTTAAACTTGGTGCTGCGTGAAAAGAATTTTATTAAAGTCATAAAACATATTTCAAGGGATATATATCAAAATAAATATTATGGTTTAGTATAATTATATACTCCTGGTGGGACGATAGAAAGTTATGGTGAATAATTTTTTGACTACTATAGACTTATTAGAGTCCGGACTTCTTGTGGGGCCTATATAATCATCCAGGGTGTATGACTTCATTATTTACCTATAGTGCTTTGAGTATTTTCCTGTGTTTCTGATAAGATAAATGTAATTTTTGATATGTGATCATGGTGTAAGTGTATGATATTTCTTGTTGACCAAGGCATGATAGGAGGTTCTATAACCTTGATGTTTCAATCTGTATTGTGTAGAGTAAGATTTTCTCTGAGGTTTGAAGAGGTTATTATTTTTCTGGGGAGTAGATCCTTGAGGGTATAACTAACATGTTATACAACGTTTATATAATTAATGATTAACTGATCATTGGGTGATGTGAAAATTTTAAACACTTATGGAAAATGAATTGTAACCATTTAAGAAATATTAAATCTCTAATGTAATGTATGGTAGATATTTTCATGTAATGAGGGGTTCATTGACTCATTATCATGGCTATTGAATACAGATAGTGCCTCGTTATTTGAAAGAGGATATTTGGTATGATATAGTGTTGTTAGTGGGTCAAGTAAATTCTTATAGGGTGATGAATGCAAGTTCATATGTTGATGAGCAAATTTTGTGGACTTTAAGATAGAATCCTTAGGACTAGGGTATGGAATCTGGTTTTTGATGAGTTTGTGATGTAGTTTTGCATAACATTGTGATGATAATATAGTTTTAAGAAGGAATCAATGTGGTAATTATTGAATTAACCTGAGTGGCCCTCGATGATTACAATGTTTAATTAATGGTTGATATTAGATAGTATCCTTCTTGAATATCAGTGATGAGGTTTTTACAGTGGCCATCACACTATGAATTGTTTGAGAATGTGGAACACATTCTGAATATGTTTTGTAAATTTTCAAACTATCCTTTAAATTAACTTTGTATCGAGGTGGTTGTAGATTATTAGCATTGATTATGTACTAGCCACCTTGTTGGGGGTAGAAAATTAAATGAATGATAGTTCATGTGTGGATTAAAATATTTTAAGATAAATGTAATTTTTCATATGTGATCATGGTGTAGGGGTATGATATTTCTTGTTGACCAAGGCATGATAGGAGGTTCTAGAACCGTGATGTTTCAATCTGTATTGTGTAGAGTCAGATTTTTCATGAGGTTTGAAGAGGTTATTATTTTTCTAGGGAGTGGATCCTTGAGGGTATAACTAACATGTTATACAAGGTTTATATAATTAATGATTAACTGATCATGGGGTGATGTGAAAATGTTCAACACTTATGGACAATGAATTGTAACCATTTAAGAAATATTAAATCTCTAATGTAATGTATGGTAGATATTTTCATGTAATGAGGGGTTCATTGACTCATTATCATGGCTATTGAATACAGAGAGTGCCTCGTTATTTGAAAGAGGATATTTGGTATGATATAGTGTTGTTAGTGGGTCAAGTAAAGTCCTATAGAGTGATGAATTCAACTTAGTATGTTGATGAGAAATTTTGTGGACTTTAAGATAGAATCCTTAGGACTAGGGTATGGAATCTGGTTTTTGATGAGTTTGTGATGTAGTTTCGCATAACATTGTGATGATAATATAGTTTTAAGAAGGAATCAATGTGGTAAATTATTGAATTAACCTAAGTGTCCCTCGATGATTACAATGTTTAATTAATGGTCGATATTAGATAGTATCCTTCTTGAATATCAGTGATGAGGTTTTTACAGTGGCCAGCACAATGTGAATTTTTTTGAGAATGTGGAACACATTATGAATATGTTTTTGTAAATTTTCAAACTTGCCTTTAAATTAATCTTGTCTCGAGGTGGTTGTAGATTATTAGCATTGATTATGTACTAGCCACCTTGTTGGGGGTAGAAATTAAATGAATGATAGTTCATGTGTCAATTAAAATATTTTTTTATAATTAGTGGTATCAATTTTTTATAATCTATGGATACCTAATAATGATGAAGTGGTGAGACATTAATTGATTATCCGAAGAAGGTTAGTGATACATCAATTTTGTGAAACTTCAATTCTTGTAGTAAACTACTAATATGAATAATAAAATTGGCCTTTGGATATTTGTAATCTCATGAGTAATACTATGGTTTCTAATAAGAATATTGAGGGAGAGAAATGAAATATTATATACTTGGGTAAAAACCCAAAAAAATAATATTTTTATTATGAGGGTTCTTGAATTCAGTCATAAGTCTCACAAAATGATGGGTATAATTGAAATAATCATCATCGAGATGACTGGGATATTGGGGTTATGAAAATCATTATGGTAATAAGGTTTTTATTTATTTTGATCATGGGGATTAAAAGGATTCCATGGGGTGTTGTTGTTGTTTGGGAGGTAGTGGATCAGCTTACAAGGGAGGATCTTATTTTTAGAATCAGAGAGTCCTACTCAGCTTGTGTTCCTACAATGATTTTTTTCTGGTTGATATATTAGTATGAATAGGATATACCAATAACTATTTGGAAGCTATAAGTGTACATTCAGAACATAACCAAAAAATCTCAACATGAAAAATTATAGTTATTCCATATGTTTTTATAGACCTAACTTTAATGTCATGAATGTGGGTTTCATTATTTGAACTACTCCTAGGAAGCGTTTGGGGAATTTTAAAATGGGTTTTAGGTTGGAAAACCCTCAAAATCCACCCACATTACTCCATTATATGATTTCCCTAGGAATTAATATATTTATTATTTTTAATCTCTAATGACATAATGTTATAGAGGACCAAAGAAACATTTGTGGGGATATATCACTATTGGTAATTATAATCCACTATATGCCCCAAATTGCTCTAATATTCTTCTTTTATTACAAAATTCCTCAGAAACCGTAATATTTCTTCGATGGAATATGGTATTGGGATTATGGAACAATAGGTACATTTCATGCACTAGGTATTATATATTAATCATAACTATAATTGAGTTAGATAGTTATAAACAATTTCCCCGAAAGTCACTTCATTCAATATAAAATTATGGCATGTTGTATTGATAGGGTGTCATAAGCATGGTTACAAAATATAAATAATTTTCGAGTTCCTAGAAGCATGAAATTGAACCTTCACATAGATCATTAATAAAAAATTTCAATAAAATATGAATTTAACCACCAATGGGTTGTACATGACCTTGATTGTAATTGGATAAAGTATGAAAATGAGACCATGGGCTTGTCAAGATATAATCGAATTTTCATTGAATAAATGGTGATGGATTCCCAGTACATACTCAAGGTTCTGTGGAAAATGATAACTATGTGTCACCTATTGAACATAATAATATTGAATGTTGAAATAAATTTTATGTATGTCGTAATATAGATTAATGACTATTTTCACCTTGGATTCGGTCAATGGGATCAGTACAATTTATAATTTTGGTTCTGATGTATTTAGTTTGTGGGGATGGACTGATTAATAACATTTATTTGTACTTTAATATATTTTTTGAAATGTGGGGAGATTACTACTTATGCCTATTTTTATAGTTTCCAATTCTATTGAAGGGGTCAGGATGACTATAGTTAGTTATTTGGATAACATTGGATTTGTTCTTGTTCACCAAGATGACTACTGATACTGATTTTGACCATTTGGATTTGATCATAGTGGTCTTCATGGATACAAAAAATAGTTTGAAAACTCTTATATATGATCTATGGGTTTGTGATGAATACTTATATTGGATTCCATGATTTCAATACTTAGAGCTAGAATAACTTCTGATTTTGTTCTTCTATGCTTTTTCTCCACATAACTAGCTATAAATCTATGAATAATATAGTATGAGGCATTAATCATAGTCTATATTATGTATGGATAACCCTAGGCTACACCTTAGTACCATATGGTCTATAGTGGTTCTTTATATACAAATTTCATATTCTATCATTTTAGTATTAACATTTGAATACACCTATTACTCAGACATTATATGCATTATATGATGATGTTGGTGGAATACTTATTTGTAATCACACACTATTCTATCCTCTATAAATTACCAAATAAGGCATCAATATTGTATTATAAGACAAGGGAATGTTTTTTGTGATTCATGCTTTATGTGTATGGGACTTCTAGGATGGAGCATTGGAGTTTGGGACAATGAAAGAACTCAGAATCATTTGTGATATATATTTTTCTGGGTTTTCTTTTACATAATTTATTTTTTGTTATATTTTACCTACTATTGTTTTTCACATAAAAATTTTATGTATAATGGGTTATATTTATTTATTTATCATTACTTTCATCGTTGTATGTTCAATATTATTTATGATGATGTTATTGATTGAAATTACTTTCTGAAAATTTTTATTACTCTGATATATGATTATATTCTCCCCATTGTACCACCATAGACCTGATCTACTTGTGGGCATACTCTGGTGTATGGGGAGGCCTGGCTGAGGTCCATCAACACTCTGGTTCCAGCACTAATTAGTTGTCATAGACTGGGGTATTTAAGTAAAACCAAAATTATACCTTTAATATATGGTGAATTATAATTCATATAGAAATATAGACTCATCCTCCATTTACATAAAATCATTATTTTCACTCTCCATCTTATGGTTATTAGTATAGGGAAAATATTTAGTGAAAAATATTTCCCTAGTCCCCTCCCATTCAATGGGTTGAACATCAACATTTTTCCTTTTTTCATAATGGAGGTCCACCATTGGTCAACCTCACTTTGAAGAAACAAATAATGATGAAAAAAAATTCATTCTCTATGTACTATATAGTTGAAAATAATATTTCCATAGTACAAATAAATTTCACAATAAACATTGGATAATAAGACCCATTAAAGAAGGATGGAAATTTTATAAGGAAAAGCTCCAGAGAAAGCTACTTATTCATTGATTTGAACTAGAGATCATCATTATTTTCCTTATATTTAATTTTATGAGACCGTATGGTGAATATGTCTAAATGAATTTTCATACAAGATCCCATTAATATCAGTTGTTCATTTACACAATAATTTTATTTTCCATTGATGTCACTTTTTAATAATTTCCTTTTATTTGTATCCATATAATAATATTAATTAAATTATGTGAATACATAATATCAATCTCAATAGTATTTTTTTATGAATACATAATATAAATTTTTTTTTTAAAATAAAATAAATAAATTATAAATGACCAATATACCCTAACTTATGAAATATATTGACATCAATGTTGGTTATTTGGGGTCCCTTTCCCATTAGGTTTCTAAACAAAAATATCTAATGAACATTATAAATCCCATAAATAATTTTTTTTTAATAAGTGGTCATGCTTTCAAATGTTAGTTTGTCCCCGGGACATATAGAAAACACATTGAATATTATTCAAATGGAGAGGAAGGGAGGTTAGGCTCATCACATGATTTTAAGGGGGATTAATTCCAACTCAGGTACTCACATATAAATTTAATACATATTCATATAACATATATTAAAATGTATATAACATTAATGGATACCATTATAAATGATGATTGATTAGACATGGTTTGATATTATAGTTTAATTCCTTACTACCATTGCACTCTAGAATTTTACGTCATATAAGAAGATGGTTGGATTTTATTATTGGGATTAAGCCCACAAAAATGATTTCTTAGGTACCCGAGTGAAGTAACTTTGAACTCATGTAGGTTGGTATAAACTAATAAGACATGAATCATCTTTTAATGTTTCCTAACAATGACGTATCTATAGAGATTAACTGAATGTGGTAAGGAAAACTAAGTGAACAGTTCCCTGGTAAAAGATTATTTGGGGATTACACATGGATGACACTATCTTGTGTCCATAATGTGTAATATGTCAAAAAGGGGATATTGGGGTTCAACCGACCAGGATGTAGACAACAAAAAGAAATATATAGACACAATTATGGAATATGTAGCTCTCAATGATGATATAATATTATAAATAATATTCTTGACAATTTTAAATGACCATGAAAGGAATATGTCATGGTGGGGGAATTTATGATGTGATGTAGATTTTGGGGTTATGAGGATTGGTACCAAAATGGAATCATTTTCCCCATTATTTGTTGGAGTGAGAATCCTTGTATTTTGTGTAACATAGTTTTATTGTCATATGAATGGATCATACTAAGATATTTAAGAACATGTGATAATGACATTAGCTAAAATTTATTCATCAATATATATAGACATTTGTGTCATCAATGATATGAAAATAGAGGATACAGTTTGACTCTTTCATTGATGGTGATCTAGACTATTGGCATAGGATTAAACCTAGTAGGATGCCTGAGAAGACAAATCTAAATTTTGTGGTGGTATAATTATAACTATACTCATAGCACACATTTTTTATGCATGGTGTGAGAAACAGTGGGTAGTATATAGTTCACCATTTCACATGATTGTTCTTGAAAGGGAATTATAACAAAACTAGAATCTTAGTATTTAGACATCATTCCCCAAACACTGATGTAAGATTGATTGGGTTTGGATTGTATAAGAGATATGGAATCCTTTAATAAAGATTGGGTTCTCACTCTGATAAGGGTGACTATTTAGAATATTCTCCTCTCCAATTAGTGGATGAATGTGGGGCTATGGTGGGGTAGCCAATGTGTTTGGTTAGGGCCTTACGTGGTGAGGTAGTCAAATTTTCATAATCCAACATTTTTCTAACATAAACATTTTCTATGTATTCATTGATTGGAAAGAAAAAGGCATGGATTCATGAGTTCTCTTTCTATTTCATGATGTAGGTAGAATATAGACAACATTACATGAGCTGAGAATATTCCCTATATCACCTCCAGGATTGGGGTTCCTTCTATTAAATGAATAAAATATTTAAAACAATCTAAGGACCAAATATATTTATGGTGTTATGTGATATATCCTTTTTTCAAGGGAATACATATCCAATTTTTATTTATTTTATTAAAAAAACCACTTTGAGGCAATGTGAGAACCTACAGAAACATTCCAGGTAGCATCAAATCGCAACCTCACAAAACACATCCCATTACAGAATTCAAATTTAAAAAATTAAAATAGAACATTATCATCGCGCCCAAACCATGAGCACACACCTGTTTCAAAATTCAAAGGATACCAAGATCACCACAAATCCCGCAAATCTCGTGAACAGCACCATCGTCATGACGCCGGCGACCACCACCGCAAACCGCATTAACCAACATCAAAACCAGCTCATCGTCACCATCACTGCTATCCCTTCACCGATGTGCACCACCGAAAAACAAAACAAAGGCCGTCGAAGCTGCCGCAGAACATCGCAACCTTATCATCAACCATGATCAAACCAGAAATGACCAGACCACCAAAACAGAATGACCTCACATCATCGAAAAGAATAATAAAATACACATGACCGTCGAGAGAGACATCGACGGCCGCCACCATAACCAATCACATATGAAACCAAACTAGAATCACAAATCAAAACACCATCGACCAAGCTTCAAAAATATCCGCATCCGGGAAGAAGAAAACAGACATGCGCCGAAGAATTGATGGAGAAATCTGAGAAACCCTAACCCTCATCAACGGTCGTGCGCCAGGATCACCGACAGTCATCGAACCACACCCCCCAAAACCCCATTGAAACCACTGTGACGGGTCCGACCAAGAGGGGAGCAGCGGAGCGTATGGTCAGGGAAGTGGTTAGAGCACCAGAGGATTCTAGACAACGGCAATAATGATGATTCAGAAAATTTGGGGACATCATAACGAACAAGCCGACCCAGGCCATGCCTTGAGACCCGTCGACCGCCAAGCCGCAATACACAAAACCTCTCTAGACCACCACTCCATCTTTGACCAGAAGATTCATAGTGGAATGAGAGGTCAGAGCCGCGGATGTAGCGACTGATGGCATCAGCAGCATACAACCCTGTGACAGGACCCCAAGACCTCTGAGAAGACGAAGATGACAACACAGAAGAAAAGAAGAAACACCTTCACCAGAGGCAAAGAAGGGAAAAGTACCGAAAAAGGAATAAGAAAGCGTCGAGGCGTTGCCGAACCCAAAGCAAAGGGTTCCAGGAGGAAACCCTAGGCATAGCCGGGAGCAGGATGAGAGCCGGGAGAGAAGGGTGTCATTCTGAAATATTGAAGGGAATGGATAATATAATGGAGACATGATAGCATTCTATACACATTGATCATGAGATTCTAGTAGACATTGCATAGGCCTTTATTTTTCTTGATTGTGCCTTCAAACCTCAATAATGTAATCTATATTATTTTTAGAAGAACCCTCAATCAATGAAGGTGTTATGGGAATGGTGGGGACCACATAAGGAATATATAAAATGGTGTTGGTATAATATTTCAAAATCATATGATCATGTGATGCATCATTGAATCATTTATGTAGTGACAACTACCTCAAGAAGAATGGTTTGCATGTGATGGATCTCATGGGATTGTAATCATTGGATTGTTCTCATGTAATATCTCTAATAAGAATTTATTAATCATTTTTTCAGGAGGGATAATTAATTTTGTCGAATTTGATTTTTTTTTACATATAGAATCATCATTTTTCGTCCGTTGGTTCCTCTCATTTCCTTTATCTCCCCACACCAATCCATGTTTAGAAGTTTTTATTTGTAGGTGAACCTAAATTACACAATAGATTTGACACATTATAGTTTGTTATATCATTATTCATTCTTGATGGTTAATTAACTATAGAGGAGGATCATCACAAATACTCCTAAGATTGTTCAATAACACAATGAGGAGAATGTATATACATTTTGATTTTTTGAGGGTTGATAAACTATAGATGGTGTTGGTCCCAAAATCTTAGATGATGGTTCAATCACACAATGTGAGAAAACATCTATATATGGAATCCATTAAAGCTTCTCAGTCAAGACACATTTGATGTTATGAGTTAGGAAGATGGACATAATGAATGTATTTCAGATATAATTCATTTATATAGTTAGTAGAGTCTTCAAAAAACACAAATTATTTCATCCAGAATGATATAATTGATGTGGAATTATAATTATAGGAATCAAATTTTCATGACAGTTTATTATATAATGGTATAATCTACATGAACAATAATAATTTGGGGAGGTTTCCCTGTATGAAGATAGACAATCATAAAAACCCTTCTTATAATTTTTATATCATTAGCACATGGTTACTAAAGAGCATATAGCCTATACCCTTGTGTAACACCTTCCTAATTTCTCACAATCGAGTGATTTTGTACTACATGATGGATCCCCCATATGAAATACATTTCTTCTTGAAGGTGCCACATAATGAGACAACGTAAGTTGGTTTTACTGGGATTTAATGTATTGAAGCTCCACATGATGATCACTTAATTTTTTAATGCTTCTATAATATCTGATATCCAAATGATCATACACATACAATGATGGTATCTTCTTTATAAGGGTGGACTTCAAAAATACTATAGGTTTTGGGTGCAGTGGATGTATCCTTGTATTGTATGAACATATCAACTTTTAGTAATGAACCATGCCTAGTAATTAAATCACGTGAATAATTTGTCATGTCTAATGATAATTGTCAAATAAATTAGTAGAAAAAATGATATAACTAAAAACAATGTTTTATCACATGTAATTTAAAATTAACTTATGAGATTATATAGAATTAACACATCAAATATTTTTCACTTCATCAATGAATTGATTGGATTGATCACTCTAAACTATTTATGTGCTATATGATCCAAGTAAGGACTCTCTCTCTTTTTGTGCTCCACACATGAAACCCAATCATTATGTAACTGTAGAATAACAACATTCTAGAATAGGAAATCCTGACCGGTTTTATTGTTCATGGATGATAGTAGTAGAATTCTACTCATGGGATGAAAAAATCTTGAAGATCTCTCCTAGTATTGACATAGGAGGGGGATAGTACTCCAGATCTCTTTTTCCATATAAAATGATTTATATAGTCTCTCTCTATCCATTGAGTACAACAATTGAAATTTATAGAAGAGGTTAAATTATATATTTATTCTATTGCGTTTAGTTTTAATAAATTTCACACTGAAAGTTTACCAACATTAATATTCTTATTTGATCTTATTTCTATTAGTTAAAATATTATTATTAATCCTCATTCATTTGAAACACACTTTTGAATAATGAAATGTAATTTATAATAATTCCATTTAGACTACTAAACTCAGTCTTTATTCACTTGTCATTATTTACTGATCCTCAAATAATGACTATTTAAGAAATAACTATCACTTCATTATTATATGATATATAAAATGATTACATATATATATAATTATTATATTTATTTTACTCACTTGTTATTTCTTATAAATTTATTAATTTTTGTAGAAATTAGCAAAACTTGAATAAATATTATGTATTCTAACATGTAAAATTCAATACTAAATTTTACCCATGAATGAAGATACAGTTAATGTGTGAGACTTTAAGCATATTTATATGTTGAATTAGGAATAACTGCCTAAATTACAAGGTTATTAAATGGAAACATTATATTTCATCCAAAAAAATAAGTTAATGTTGCAAAACATCCATTATACTGTGTATATTTACTATGTAATATTATCCATTCCAAATAATATATCAAATTAAAAAGGATTTAGGATGCTTCCATCACTCTATATGCTCAATATAATATTCATTGAAATTCTAAAAATGAACTTTCACATCGAACAACCTTTCCATGGATTTATTTAGTTGCTTCTATTCTATTCAAAGGGATTGAGATATTATAATTAATCATGGTGAAAATTGGATAAATCCTTTCTCATATTAGCATTTAATTAAATATCAATCAAAAAACACCCTACATATCCTAAATATCTGTGAGCATATTTGATCATTGTTTTTATCAATACATATAAGATCCTGATTCATTATATCCATTAATGATAATATTAATTTATATGTATCAATATACATAACCTCATATAGGAACATCCAATGAAACATGAGAATGCGGATTTCCTATTATTGATTTAGTTTTTATAACCTCAAATTTTAAATATTAGAATGTGATATCACTATGAGTAGGTGTCTTAATGACTTAGGATCCTCCAATATTGGATAGCTAGTATTGTATTTTTCCCATCAGAAAATTAATTCAATCCAAAGAACCTGATTCAAGAATAATTTCATAGAACCTCTTGGATATCATCATTCTAAATAATATCTATGAAATATCATTGAGACATTTATTATATAGACAATATCACATATAAATATCACTCAAAAGAAAAATCATTATTATATAATAAAATCTATTTAATAATAAAAAGGATAATAAAGTAAATTGAAACTCAATTATATGCCACCATCACTAATAGAATCCAACTATCACCAGAGTCTACTGAGAATAAAATCCAGTCATCTTTCTCCCATTTGGTACTCGTGATTTTCTATGATGAATCCTTCATTAAGGGTTCAGTAAAAAATTCACTATAGAAACTATACTCCATGAAACATAACATTATTGACAAAAGTCTCCTAATATATTAAACATATAAAGTATGTGATTTTTCATTTGATGTTACCTTAAATCCTTATAGAGGGTCACCTCTATTGTCAAATCATTGTAAAATTTGATTGATAGATTATTAATCTACACCCCCTCAAGCTCATAGAAAATGTTTTGAAATTAAATTTATTCATTGGATTCATTAAAATACATAGTATACACGAACATCACTATAGAATCATCAGAAAATATATACTTATAACTCATCCAGCAAAAACATCCCATATTGATAGAAATGATATATCTGTATAGTAACATTAGAGAATTCTGTTCTATTTGAAAACTATCATTTGTGTAAACCATGATGACTAGTTCTTCATCTCTACCATACACATGGATCATATCCTTAGTAGGTCTATGATATACAATTATATCCTTAATAGTGGTCTAATGTTGTCCTGGATTTTCTTGATATGTGCCTACCAAGCTAAAAGTATAGGATAAATCAATTGTCATACGTTATTTGACATATATGATAGATCATATCGCAGAATCGTCTCAGATCCTAGTAAAAAATCTCTAGTTATTCTTAAGTTTAACGAAACATTTTAACTAAAATATGTATACTTACTGATATTGGAAGCAATACCATTATGGATTATTTCATACTAAACTTATAAAAATAGAGTCTACATGTGCACATTGACTTAGTCTTTGTAGCCAATTTGATTTATCATGCATGATCTTGGTCCTTATGTTATTGTTCACTTCACCGAAGTCCATTATAGAGAATTAGTATCGTTAAAATGACTTATCGTTTTATAAGGCTGGTATATAATTTACGTTTAGTAATATGTCTTCATCATACACTACTATGAATAAAAAATAACTCCTACTAAGCCTCTTGTTAACAGATCTCTAACATTCATTCTAAATAAAAACAAATTCCATTACAGCTTTATCAAACCAATTTTTTTTATTGTCATTCTTACAATAATCCATATATGGAACTCAATACAATTCGTACATTTGTTTCCATTTCCTCCAATTAAAGTAACTTGTTGTTGTTTCATATACACATCTTATTGATGAGTCATGTTATGGGATTCTATTTTGACATTAATTATTCAATTAATAAAGTCATGTTACACAGTATTGGAACAAATGATTCTGATGGATTTAAACAATGAAATTGGAGAAAGTGATTTATTATAGTCATTTCCTTGACAGTTTACAAACCACTTAGGAACTAGTCATGTATTATAGTTATTTACTTTACATTCAATGTACTGGTTTCTATTATATACACATTTACATGGAATGAATATTACAATGACTAGTGGACAATTCAAAACTCATAATTAGTTATAATACATGGGACCCATATTGTAATTCATCAAATTGTTCTATCTTGTAGGTTTTGAACATTCTACTGCATCTTTATTAGAAAAAAGGATCATCATTTCCAATTCAAAATGAGTCATTATCCTATGTCACTAAAAACCCGAATCTCTTTAGTTTCCGACCACTTGAAAAATCATATTTAGTACTTGTGTTTTGCGATCTTCTTCCACATGAACTTACGAAATCAGTTCCTACAACAAATTTTTTTTATCTTAAGCATTATACTCAGTGAATTCACCCCCCCCCCCCCCACTATCCTTCTTGAGGATGTGCATCCAATAATGATATTTACAATGTATTTCAATAGTTATATAATTTTTTAATGGTTTTATTAGTAGTATCTCAATAATTCTAAGAATACTCTAAAAATATATAACATTTTCCTCATGTGATAGTTTGTGACTCTATTGTCCCATAACAAACTCCTCTCAACCGCATGCATGAACATGTGAAAAAATTTGATTCCTTCAACTCCATAAATCAAATTTAATGTTTTCTACCACATTAGTTGGTACTTGGTGTATTATATATAATTATATATGTAATTGATATCCCCAAAAGGATAATAAAATACTTTTGGGGAACATATTTGACCATACCACATATAAGAATGTATGGTTTCTCCCCTCACTAACATCATTACATAATGGATTATATGTTTATATAAGTTTATATAGAATCTCATTCTCTCATAGAAATTTGGTAAAGTCTTTGTTAATATATTATCCACCTAGATACAAATGAAGTATCCATATGTAAATACCAAACGATTCTCAACATAATTCTGTGGATACATCCATACATAATCACATCTTTGGTAAAAGTAATAATTTATCAAAATACACATATTTATTCCACTTAGGTAGTTTATACACAGAAATTTGTACCAATTATAGATGGGCTATTTCCCATCCTCCATGACCATTTAATGATGGTTTAATCATCATTCCTTTTAAACAAACCTGGAATCATTCATATGTATTTAGTTAAAAGTAATCTAAATATACATCTTGGTAGATCATTTTCAATTTATTTCTATTTTAATGACCAAGACAGTGATACCACAACTACATATCATATTATTCTCATGCATTACATTCGTTATCACCACCCGCCCCCCACCCCCCACGAATGGCCCGAAGGCCTTGTTTTTTATTTTATTATAGATAACCCCCTTTTTAAGGGTTGAAGGGGAACTCGTACATGACCCGTAGTCCAAAGGCACAAGGCCCTACATGACCCGAAGTCCAAGAGGCATACCTTTCCCATTACATGACCCGTAGGCCCAGCCCACTAGAACTACACTCCCCATAATCTTGTATCATTGATCTCCTTAGCTCCCCACCTTACATTGCTGATCGGCTAGCATTGCCCCGTACAAAGCTGCATAGTGCCTGATCCCGATGGCAGTTGTCATACCCTCTAATTATTCCAATCCGGTTAGCTCTACACTTGGTGGCTGCTACTCCTATTGCTCTGATCCTCTTATAGGGCATGTTCTGTGTGAACTGGGCTACTCCATGGTTTACGTGACCCGAAGGCCCTGTGGCCTGATGGCCTTTGATGACCAGAAGGCCCTAGAGACCCGTAGGCCCAAACTGGTGGCCCGAAGGCCCAAATCGGGTGAATAGTTCCAGCTGCTACAGAACCGAACAGTAACTGCTACAGTGACTGCTACACTACTGCTACAGTACCTAGAAATTTTCCTCCACCCGGTTTAGAACTAAGGTCTCTTGGATGCCAAGCCGGAGCCCTTACCACTTGGCTATGGGATCGTTGGCATTACTTTCGTTATCGATTTCTAGTGTTTGGTTTTCATAATATAATTCATAAAAACAATTATTAAATTATTCCATACAACACCATTTGGTATATTTATAAAAGTAACAACCATTTTTTCCTTAGCAGAAGATGAATTTATCTATATCTATATAAGAAACAAAAAAATGATCTTCAAATCACAAGTAACATCAAAATTGTTTTGTTTAACCATAATAAATCATGTTATAAATGTGATATAGTAATCTATAATTCCTACAACAAACATTGTTTATCAATTTTAATTTTAAATATCCACCTCAACTCCCTCAAACATCATAATAATAATTGGTTCTTATATTTGGATACAATTTTGAACAACACATGATGTACCTGACAACAAAATTTTGGATAAATAAAAATTACACTCCAAATAAAACACACCATATGCTTCCCTTTTCTTCTTTGTCTTGGATAAATTCTACTTTAAGTGGACCTTCATTACACTTGAAAAACATACCACATCATGTTTCTTTCATTACAATTATAACATCTTATTCATGTAAGGGTACTAGTTAAGGTCCATTGACATGGAATATTCCACAACTACTTTTCCTTGTAATTAATCTTCTTATTTAACATAAAGAAAGATAGTTTTCCAAAAAAAAAAGTCCTTTATCAACTTGTAAAATAAGTGTAATGACATCCTATGTGTCTACTTAATATTTCTATATTATAATTCTTAATAAAACAATATAATATTTTGGTTATTTATTGAACAATGAGATATATTCCCATATCATCAAGAATCATATGACCCAATATGTACATATACTCAATATAGGAAATCAACCAGAATATTTATTCGCATGTTAGTGATGACTATCCAAGCTTTCATGGGAATATTTTTATATATATATCATAAATATATTATAATTTCTTATATTTATAGGGATCTTAATGGTGAGATACGATGTAATATGGATCCACAATATAATATATAAAAAAATCTGATCATAGATGAAGGATTTCATGAAACATTTGACATCCCGTTCATGTTGTACATTCATTAAATAGGGAGATACTTCATCTAAAATATCCATCATATAGTTAACAACTTGAACTGGGGTTTCCAAAAAGAAAAATTTCCGTTTGTGGAATAGTATAACACGCATAGGAATATACCATTCCTATAAATTTACCCCAAGGATAAGGGTTTCGTTCTCAACTACGGATCATAGTAGTAATGTCAATGTCATTTGATTTGAATTTAAAATAATTATGAGAATATAATTAGTAATATTTTTTATTTAAAAATATAAATTAGTATATTTACATTTATTTTAATCCAATTATCCTCCCACTATTTTATCCTAAACATAATATCCCCCACCATCAGTTTTGGAATATCTTGTTGTTTAGATATAAGAGTGGCAATAGGACATATTCCATTACCATAACAGAGACATGATCCTGAAAGTATATTTTATTTGTTTATGTTCATTGTAACATTCCAACTCCATTATTTAAAAGCTCCTTTACCTGTTGAGTGGACTACCAAATCCTAAAATCCATTTTAAAGATTTCATAAAACATATCCTATCAGTAACACTATGTCCAACACAGGATGTCAAACCATTTTATATATCCAGGTAAGTTAACCAAAATCAGAATTCATAAAACATCCATGATAATTGAAAGAAAGTAGACATAGGTTGATCATTCACTTTGATCAACGAGGTCATTTAAATTAATGTAATGGAATGCTATTGGAACATATTATTTTTGT
This sequence comes from Viscum album, assembly GCA_963277665.1. Lineage (NCBI taxonomy): Eukaryota > Viridiplantae > Streptophyta > Magnoliopsida > Santalales > Viscaceae > Viscum > Viscum album. The sequence goes on from OY728155.1 coordinate 471,921,889, forward strand.
TGATGGGTTTTAATTTCCAATGTATAAGATCCCAATTTATCTCATTACATGCCTTGTAAATATTACATTAATTATACATAATTTATTAACCATGTCTGATAATAAATTTACACCTAAAACAATTGTTTAGTTTATTCCTTCATTCATTATTTTTACTTAATTTATTAGTTTATTGTCTCGAATCCAAAAAACATACAGAATTAACCATGAAACTGATATTCATATATACGTGTGGCCTGATCATGAGATTCTCCAATTTTTATTTTATCTATATAATGTTAAAAAAATGCTCAAGTGTAAGGGAAAACTCACATTGAATCATATCTTGGTTCAAGTTGAGGCATTCATACTTATATATTATGTATCTCCTTGATTGGTTTTTATATGGATCACTAAAGTGTACATCCTTCACTCTAATTTTAGATCCATCCTTAAATAATATTTTACTCACACTCATGTGAGGCAATCAAATGGATCCAATAAATTGTTTTAAATAATATAATCTACATGCACCTATGCCCGTATGTAATAAATATGAGTTGAGTACACCCAATCCATTAATAATAAATTAACCAAAATAAAATAATGGAATCAAAATAAATTTCGAGCAGTGGTATAATATCACTATCCTAGACAAATCATGTAACACATATATATTATAAATATTGTTAACAATAACATTTATTCTTAATTTAGTTAATAAAATGTTCCTTGAATTAATCTAATAAAATGGATTTTTTCTTTATTCTACCCAACTATCCTTAACACACAATCATTTATATTTTTTTAAAATAAATTAACTTATTTTTAAAATAATGTATTATATAAGCATACTTGGAGATAACCTCATCTGTTAGTAAAAAAAAATTGACATAGAAATTAATTTAATATATAATTGTTAATCATGTGATGTGTATTTTATTTTTTAATGGGGAACTCAGGAATGACATAATAAATACTTTTAATTATATATTTAATTAATAAATCCATGAAAATTAATGAACACATCATGATGAATAATACATTTTGCGTAGAAAAATAATATGGTGTGACCATGTCTTCTTCTAATGTCAATTGCAAAGGCCTTAGGATTGTTCATGTTCCCTCCCACAGAAAACCTTATTGTATATAGTATTTAGTCCAACATACACTATGTGATACCTCGTTTTTTATGACATATCAGTGCCCGTGTCATGTATTAGATACATATCATTCTTGGGACACCTCGTGTACTCATTTCTGAGATGTAAATGACATGATGATTCATTAAATGGTTATGTGTAATGTGATTATTTATTTTGTGTGACAAACTACATAGGTATACACTAAGATCAAATTTATTCGGATCTTTGATACACTTTTTTTAGATATGACCCACAAGAATAGAGTTTCATTCTATAAAAATTAATTCATGGTATTTATATGTGAAGTAACATCGATATATTTTAGTTTTGTCTATATAGATCCTTTTCCAACACTAGATAGTATTTTCTAAATGATTATTCATTTCTAATTCTTAATTGTTTACATGTTATGTTATAGAGACTGAAGAAATAATTGATATAAGGATGTTATATATTAAAAGTAATCAATATACAAAAACAAATAATAATGATTTAATTCATTCATTTAATAATAAATAATTATATATTAAACTTGTGAATCCTATGATACATCTACTATGTTTTGAGTGCATAAAAATCCTTTAATGGTGTGACCATCAAATATCTTAGTCACAAATATACTGTAATAATTTCATCATCTGACTAAAATGTCATTTTCAATGAAAAATGTTGATTTATTCACAAGATAAAAATGTTATAACTATAAGAGAAGCATCTATATATATAATTTACAATTATTTTATGAGAATATTTAGAGTTACCTCAACTCATAATTCTCTCAACTTTAATGATATAATGGAATTGATCTCATCACACTATTATTAAAGTATAGTTTCCCAGTGAAGAATCCATATAGTTGTGATTCACACATGTCACACATTTTTTAAACATCAATGATGAATTAATTGGGTTGAGTATGGATAATATAATTCACTTTCATTGTTAATTGTTGACTGTAATAAAATTCTGTTAAAAATTGGAAAAATATAGATGATCTCTAATTTTCTTCTGTGAGGAAGGTAAAAGATTAGTCTAATTCTCACAATATCCCTCTATGTCTAAAGATATTATCCCTAAATCAAATTTTTAGATCAAATGTGATTTATAAAAGAAATAAAATTTGGTATTTTTTATTGTAGGATAATGGTTTGAAAATTCCACAGTAATGCCTTTCCATATTTAATACTCTTATTTAACCACAATTTATTTAATGATAGTATTATTATTAGTAACTTGAAATGTGAAATGAATTTAAAAATAAATATATTTCATTTATATTAATTTAATTTATATCATTAAACTAAAAAAATCATTAACTCATAGATATTTACTAATCCATAAAAAATGATAATTTAATAATTAAATTTCACTCCATTATTCAATGATAAATATTTTCCATATTATATTTTAAAAAATTAAATTAAGTATTTATTAATATTATTTAGCTCACTTGTTATTTTGAAAACATGGGACTATATTATGGTGATCATCTGAAACTGAATAAATATAATTAATTCAATTAAGTTAAATTTAATACATGAATTCAAATGTGGTTGAAGAAACACTTATTGTGTGACTTTGCAATCCTATTTCATAGTGGAATTTGGAAAAAACATTATGGTTGGCATTTAACATCAATAAATTCAAAAAGGAAACCATATATAATCAATTTAAAATCATAATAATGTCCAACCACCTATGAATGTTTATCATGTAATAATATATTTTTATCACAATATCATTAATCACAAAGAACTCATGGTGGTTATATCATCCTATATACTCAATATATTATTATTTAACATTTTAGAAATGATCTCGATCATATAAAATTATGGCCATAGGTATATTTAGGGGATTCTATTCCCATCATTGGACATGAGATATTATCTTTCATCGAGTGATAAACTTAATATATCGTTTATTTCATTATCCATTAATATAATATCACTCATGCTGCACCCAACATATTCTACTTCATAGGAAAGAATGTTATATTGTTTTTAACTAATACATAAATGTACCTGATTCATGATATCCATTAATAATAATATTAATGATTAAGTATCAATAAAAAAGTATGTGTATTGAAACATCAAATGAAACATGAAAATATGGTTTACTTATAAATGGGTATGTTCACATAGCCTCGTATTTTGAAGATTACCATAGTGGACACCGTGAAAAAGAGTCTCAATGTATTACCAACCTCAAACCATATATATCTGTTATTTTATGTTCCCCATTAGAAAATATCATCTTTCCATATACTAATATTCCATAATAATTTCACAGAACTTCATGGGTATCATCATAGCAGGGAACTTCTCTGACCACTCAGTGTGAGATATATTCTAAGAAAATTATCGCATTCAAATGTCTTGATTAATAACGATCCATATGTGATAAGAAAATTTATTTATTAACAAGAAAATGTTATCATGTACTAATAATGTCCATTCTAGGGAATCAAAAACAAAAAAATACAACCTCATTAAGGGTACTATATGAGGATAATTCTATTACGTGAATATGAGGATATCAAAAAGATTTCACTACATTAATAATAAACTCATGATATCTACTACATGAATGTTGGAATTATTTATGATGATTCCCCATATAAATAAGGTGGCTCCTCCAATTGATGATATGATGTTGGGGTGTGATGTATTGATACGTGAAGAACACATATGTGTAATGGGTAAATATGGTTTCTGTGATGGTATTCCATATGAGAATAAATATTCATGGTGGATTCAACATAAAGAATTTTGTGTGAAGGATACTATATCTATGTAAATAGCTACATGTGTAATGATGATGTTTTTTTCTAGATGGATTTTCTTCATAAGGGAGAACGAATTATAGGAGGATAACATCATAGAGTGTGAGATCATTGTAATAAGGTAATATGTGAACCTAATGCATCCTGATAGAGAAGCAATCGTTTGACAGATTATGTATGATGATATTTGGATGATCTTGATAGCTCTAACTGAACTATCTCTACAAAATTATTGACAACAAGAAATTAAACGAAATGAATGATGGTTACGATAGCCAGATCACTCCACCTTATGACCATGTGGGAGCTACGTCCACACATTATCAAGCTCCCATTTCAACCAAATTCTTGACATACTACCCATATTATTTTCAAAAATAAGAAACATTAGTATTTATATGAATATCTGGAAGAAAAATAAACTTTTATGATGTGATGAAATTAAATCCGGTATGAACATTTTTTCATCCAATTATTATTATGACATCTATTTTTAATGATGATGTTGTTCGTAGTGGTAGTGGTGGTGTTTTTGTTGTTTATTTTTCTATTGTTTTTTATTGTTTTTGTTATTATTATTGTTATTATTATTATTATTTACCCATTTTTTAATTTAAATTATTTGTGAGAATCAACAAGTACCCCCCAAGACACATTTCCTAATAATTCATTCAAAATATAAATGACTGAAATCTAAGGAATTTAGAAGGCCTAATTAATTATTCTGAATTTAAATGCATCATGGTTCACAGTAAACATGTTCAATGTGGTCATAAAACAATGGATTTATGGTTTATATTATTCCTACATCAGGTGGACTATGAAGAATAAATTTAATTTTTTTATATTCATATTAGGGGGGGCCATAATATTTGAGTCTTATCCTTTATTTTTTTCATTAAAATTTTACTATAATAACTATAGGGTATCCTAGTGGGAATATATTGAAAGTTGTTGGTGCTATATTACGGGTCCCATAGGAAGTTATGGTATCATTCCCTTAAAATCATTTATTTTGGATTATGTTTCATATGAATAATGCTTTGGAGGTAGGGTAATGTCATTTTTTCGATATGGGGTCACATATGAAGGGTTTTAAGTGGGAATATATATGTATTTAAACAATATATTCCTATGGAGTTAGGCATATATTCCACCAAAATATATGGAATGTTATGAAGACTCAAACACTCGACGCATGATGTTGGATATGTATAAAGGGTTTCCAACTAAGTGTTCTAGTTCCCTAAAAGATATGCCTAAATTTACATAACACATTAATAAATTAAAATAAATCTAATTAAAATTTACCAATCATTTTTTTACTTGGGTAGATGGAACTATCATAATAGGGTAGTTTTTATTAAAAAAAATAGTATTCCATATAATCTATAGACCAATTCTATTTTCACTATAATTCATCCCCACAGTTTTCAAAGAGAGTCTTAGTGAGTGGGGACTTATATTTTACATTTTATGATCTCTACATTTTCTGGAGTTGACTCTGGCTGAATTTCTGGTACTCTTTTTCCTAATTTGAGAACATCTTGTTCAGCATAAAATATGGTGTCTGTTTGGGTGTAATTTTAGAAAAAATATCTAAGTTGTTGTTCATGTTTGGCATAGGGTTAGAGAAAACCATGAGTCCCTATCCAAAAAACACCATAACTCTTGATAGTGGTGGTTCACATGGGGGGTTCACGGTTTTTCAAACCATGCAACCCAAAAAGAGAAAACGTTCACTTCTAAAAAAAGGTCCAAGGTTAGAGAAAACTCTTCACTTCAGCCCAACTAACAATGTGTTAGTATTAAATTCTCCCAAAAATTAATTTTAAAATTCTTTGAGCCCCTAAAACTCTCCCATTTTGACCCCCATTCGACCGTAGGAAGTGTTTCACAATTTTGGAGCTTATTGAGGAATTATAAGTCCGTCTGAACTCTGTTATTTGTGATTTAATGCTCATATCGAAGATCTAATCCTCACCAGGTAAGTGGATTCAATCTTCTTACATTCTCAATCATCCCCCACCCTTCTCTTGTTCTAATGGTGGAATGTAATATTTTTTTCAAGATAAATATATATATTTTCAGAAACTATATGATGGATTTTGGATCTAGATTTAGAAATAATGGAATCATGTTTTTTATCTACATTTAGGGTTTTAAGATTCGACCCTAGATCTAAGTCGTTGTGTTTTCACTTTTTGGTTTTTTATTGGGAGAACATTCTTCAACTAATTATGGTAGGTCTTTATATTATTCAAATCTCAAAGTATCATTATCAAATTTTTATATTTTATTATGTAAATATTGGAGTTTATTTAGTAAGTGTAATTCCTAAATTGAATTAATTAATATGGTCAATTAATTTAATGGGGATTTGAGGATTTTGTTGAATAATGGAATTTGTGGAATTAATATATTTAATTGGGGAATTGGTTATCAATATTATGAATTGAAAAATTGGGATAAATACATGATGGAATCATTATAGGAATATTGGAATGTGTTGTTAAGGGTATTTAATTGTTTAATTAATTTTCAAAATTTACAATTTACAATTTTAATTAAAATAATTTTTGAATTAATTATTGGATGTTGATGTGTGTAATGATTAAATAATTTTAAATCGTGTAATGGAAATTATGTGGTAAATTAATTATTGAATTATTCAACAAAATAGATCTGACTAATTAATTAGATAATTAATTATTGGGATTTATATGATTATTTATTTATTGAATTACATAAATTATTTTTTAGTGGATAATCACTTTTTTAATTAATTAATTGACTTGGATTTGTTATTTAATGAATAAATTAATGGATGTCATGGTGGTAAAATTTGATATGATGTTTGATGTTCATTAATCCAGATTGATGTGATATTGTAATATTTTATTATTTTTAAGAATGGTTGAGGATTGGGGTGCATTACATGATGATCTACACCAATGATATATATGCATGGTTGTTAAATGTGGTGCCAGACATGATCATCTATTCCAATAATATATATTCATGGTTTGTAAAATGGTTTTCTATAGATGATGATATATTCCAATGATATATATATATACATGGTTGAGAAATTGAGTGATATACATGATGCTCTGTGCCAAATACATATTTGTATGACTGAGAATTGAGGTTATTAAAATTTAATTATATGCCCATGATATACATACATTATGGATGAAATAAGTTATTTACATGTTGTTATACACCCAAAACATTTTTATTGGAATATGTTTTCTACTGGAAGTAATAATGAAATCGAAGTGACATGAATAATTTTATCCCATGTGCTATTATAACATGTTGACTGAATGTGTAACATGGTTCATACCCAATGTGGGTAAAAGATGGTATTGAGGTAGGGGTGTCCTTGGGAACTTGGTGGGATATGTGGTTCAATAAATATTAACTTATAATGTGATAGGTGTTTACTTATCAATTGTAATTATATCTTTAGAGAACTTCACGTAGATGTTATATAATGGATTTTTTTAAAAATCATTTGTGGTAGCCTACATAGTTGTACTATCACCTTACACAAGATACCTAATCGCTAACTAAGAATACATTATTGTTACAGGATTGGATAAGGGAAAGGACCTATGATATATGAATTATTTGGGGATGGAACACAGTTGTGTGAACCAGATGTGGTATAGGACCCATTGGGTTCCATCACTGTCTATATATTTAGATTTAATTTTAGAAACATGACATGTACATTATCATGGAATGTTTTCTTCTTTGGTTTGGATATTTTGTTTCCTGGTTTTATTTTCTTGAGATAAATTTTATATATATATATATATATAAATATTCTATTATTATTGTTTATTATTTATTATAATTTTTACTTTGATTAAAGAGGGTATAGTCTACTAATAATCAACATATCAAACCCTCTATACTATTCAGTAGAATCTAGCATATGGGGAGGTGTGCTTGAGCTGATGGGGTGATCCTACTTGAATAACTGGTTAGTGGAACCCAAGACGGGATGTTACATAGTGGTATTAGAAGTCTAGTTTTTGTGTGTCTCATTTTGTAGAAGTTGGATTGGAGATTATGAGGAGTCGAGGCTAGGATATGATCTCAATCATGGGAGTTTCATACCCATGTATGATGTAAAACATAATTAATTAGGGTGGGATATTTGTTATAGTTTTTTTCAATTACAATTGAATATTAATTGACCATTTTTGATTCACAATATGTGTGATATGATTATATTTTATTATAATCGTGGAGATATTATTCGTGTCCTAATATAGGATGAGAGTTTAGTTTTCATGCATCATATCAGGCACTCGGGATTATTGGGACATGAATCATTTTGGGAAAGAAGAAGAAACACATTTTGGGAATTTTCTTGAACATGAATTCTTTTTTCCTACTTACGTAAAATTGAATTGAAAAACGGGCCTAATATGAAATTGAAAATGGAAAAAATGATGAAATATGAGAATAAATTGGTGTCCAGTGTGAAAACATGATAATGAGAATGAGAATACACTTTGATAACCAATACCAAGGTGTTGGATGGTTAAGGTTTGTGATAGTGATTTGGTTTTGACCATATAGTGAGATTTTGGAAAAAAGGATTGCTGTGACATGTTATGATTGTACACTTTTGTAAATGTGGTAATGTTTTTTCTTGAGTCCTAAGATCTGGGTATATAATTGTAGATATATTACTCTATGATAGTGCATGTTGATGGGATGAAATGATGATATGTCTAGGAATGATCCATGGATGATGGAACCCAAGGAATTGATCATGTCAAGTGAAGAAAGAGTGTATTACATAAGAGAAAACATTTCTTAGATCCTGAAATTTAGGTGGAGAGACCCCAGGAAGGTTGAAATGAGTGTGTCTGACTTGATGTGGTAGTTCGACTAGTATAACCCTATGAAATTTATTATAGTGGGTGGAAAAGAAGTGGAAAAGTTTTTTATTGTGTCTTTCTAGTCAATACATGACTATTTGGAGTCTATGGATGAGAAGAGAGTCAAGATGGATTCTTATATGCAATGAATATCATTGATGTCCTATCGGGAAAACCATGCTAGGACTGGATAGGATGATGGTATGCTATAGATGGACTTCATGGAATAGTTCTTTGATCACTTCTACCTAGAGATGTTGAGGCAGGTGATATTATCTATGTTCAGGAGGATGACTCTTGGGAGTATGTCAATGATGGACTGGGATGGACTCTATAGATTTTTAGCGTACTATTTCAACCCTAGTAGGAAATAAGGAAACATCATAAAAATGATTATTGGATGGACTTATGTGTGAATGTTAGTCCTAGGTGAATATGGTCAGGCTGTATATGATTTAAGAAGTAGTGAATCAGACTCTCATCTCAGAGTGGAAGCTTAATGAGGCTTCTAGAGGATGTCTAGTGTTTTTTAATAGTTGATCTAAGAGGTATGTCTTCTAAGATAAATAATCATCATAAGGTGATATATATGTATACTATTCGGAAAAATTTTGTTATTCAGGGTGATTAGATTCTCAAAATATAACCCAAGTGAATTTCCACCATTATGGTAACCCAAGACAATTTTGTAAACATTTCACCAACACCTAGTAAAGTATTTGGGCCTATGGAAAGAAGGGATGTCTAAGTATGTTATGGAAGAAATCAAGACAGATAGTTAGTGATAGAGGATATTGATAAAACTATTGTGTGATAATGAATTATTCTACACCGTTCCATAATGGAATCAGTGTTTTTATTGGCCGAGGTGGTGGAGGGAGTGGATGTGGTGCTTTTGGGTAAGAGCACCCAAATCAGTAGAGTGGTGCAACTCAATGGAGTCAGGAAACCACACATGGGAGAGGGGACGGGATGCCTCCTATGGTGCATCACACACTTATGGATCGTGAGGCAGGATCATAATTTGTGATATGTACTATTCATGTAGCTTCTCTATTAGCAATTCCCTTATTTGATATGGGTTCCTATCATTCATTTATATCTCTAAATATTGTTAATGGTTTGAGTTTGGAAGTGGAGTTTTTGAGCGGGGTAATGACTATATACACACCATTGGGAGTATGTTCTAGAGACAAATGTTTGTACAGGGGATGTTTTCTCGAGATTGGGGAGTACCATCTCATCTAGGATCCCTATATTCATAATATGTTAGCTTAAAAACTAATTATGAGAATGGACAATCTAGTTGTATATCAAGCCAATATTGATTACTTCCAAATGAGGGTCACGTTATTCATCTCTTAAGGGTGACGATTACATTCACAATGTGGAATGGGATATCAAGGTAGGATGAGCAGGGCCAATAAATTAGCAACTAGGATACCTCATAGGCCAGGTTTCTAGTTTATTTATGGATTATGGATGAGTAATGTATGATATATTTCAACCGGTGGTGTAATAATTACAATATTTTTTTTGAAGACTTCTCAGGGATTTAAACTGAGAGATATGTGGAATTCACTATTGATCTCATGCTAGGGGATAATATAATATCTATTCCACCATATTTAATAGAAAATATTGAGATCTATGGGAACAAAACATAGCTAGATGAGTTATATGATAATGGTTTTATCCATTCATATACATTTCCTTGGGGATCACCTATGTAGTTTACAATAAAGGTTGAAGAGACATTGCACTTTTGTGTTTATTACTGAAAGGTGAACAAGATGATAATGAAGAATGGGTATCCTCTTCCATGTATCGACAATCATTATGTCTATTGGAGAGGATATTGTGTGTTCACGAAGATTGACTTTTTATTAGAATATAATCAATATTGTGTTTGGTCTTTTTCCATACCAATATTTAATTATAGAAGTAGGTATGGACTATATAAGTTACCTGAAATGAATTTTGGGTTTATAAAAAATAAATCTCTGTTTATGGTCTTGATGAATAGAATATTCTGTTCACACTTAGATCTATTTGTGGTAGTGTTTTTCGATGATATATTATTGTACTTTAATACACATGATGATCATGACCAATACTGTGTCATCGTCAAAGTACACTGAGAGAAAATTGAGTATATTTCAAGATATATAATTTTCAATTCGGGATTGATCAGGTAAACTTTTTGGGACACATAACCTCAGAAAAAGGAGAATTAGTGGTATGAGAAAAGGTTCAAATAGTGATTTCTTGAGAGCCTCCCAATAACATATTCGATATCCGAAATTTTTTTGGGTTTGTTGGATATTAGAATAGATTTATCATGGAATTTTACAATTTGGCCACACTGCTTGTAGGCTTGAAAAAATGGGATAATGTTTAATTAGATGGAAACTTGTCATAAGGCCTATAAGGAGTTTTGTAAGTGTTTGGAAATGACATCGATCATTATCACACCCCCATCCAGTTGCTGATTACATGGTGTGTTGTGAAACATCATTTATCGAAATCAGAGCTTTGTTGATTTAGGGATATTGTGTCATAGTGTATGGGTCTCCACATTTATGGTCCCATGAATAGAACAACCCCCCCAAACTATGAGCTAATAGAAGTTGTTTATTCTTTGAAGTTTTGGAATAACTGTCTGTTTGGTGAGAAGTTTATGTTGTTTATGATCAAAAGAACTTGAGATACATATTTTCATAGAAATATTTAAATCTTCAATAGTGAATTTTGGTTGAGTATATGAAGTAATTTTATTTTGAACTATAATATATGGCTGGGAAAGTAAATAGTGTGCCTGAGGATTTGAGCAGGAAGACTAAAACACATGTAGTTGAAGAGTCTATTGCTAAGTCGATGATGATGACCTTTCTAGTTATGATTCATGTGTTTGTTCAAGATAAACTGGAACAGAGGACTCCAGTAACAGTTTTAGTGGATTATATTCTTATGAGTTGGATTAAAGATATGAAGTATGGGGATCTAGATTGTTTGACCTTGGGGGAAATCCTTGATGGTGGGGAGTCACCTTCCAATTGGTGCATTGATGAAGATGAGATCATATCTTTCATGAATCATGTTTTTGTTTCTATAAGTATGCATGAAGAGTATTTGTAGGCATTTCATGTATAAAAATTTGAATTACATCAAAGATTTAATAAAATGTATAAGGAACTATGACAATATTTTCATTGGCTGATCATGAAGAAGGATGTGGCAGGGTTCGTGACACAAGGCTACACATGTCTACATCTAAAGGTAGAGTATCAATGATCTTATGGATTTCTGTAGCCATTTCACATTCTAGAATGGTTTTGGGATGACGTGATTGTAGGGTCCTAAAAAATCCGCATAGGGGAATGGTAATCCCCCCTTAATTTGATAAAGGATTCTACCCAATTTCCCATAGAAGATTGGTCCAAAACATAAAGAATGCTCAAAATTGACAAAGGATCGACCAGTCCTCACATCGGTTCAACATCAATGGGACATGGTTGGTTCAGTGATCCCCCTGTAGACCAGCGTCATCCACGAAATAGAGGCAGGAGCCCCTATGCGGGCACGGACCAGGACGAACGCTGGGCCGGTCCACCGCTGCGAACCGCCCCAGCCGCGAACAGCGCTAGACCGGCCCATCCCGGGCACGATGTCGTTTTCGGAATAGAGGCGGTGCCATGTGCGGCCGTGAAGCACCCCTCGAACTGACATGGTTCGCGGGTGAGGTGTATTCAATGAACCCCCACGATCCTCGGATTTACCAAGTCATCTGTAGGCCGAAATTTCGGTCATGGGCCTCCGAAAAAGGTGTCACATGACCACAATACAACCCCTTCCCCCCTCTATAAAAGGACATTGAGTGGGAGAAGAAAGCGGATTCAGATTCTGTTGCTTGGATATTCGGAGGCTGGAGGAGATTGAAGGACTATCTTTTCAAAAGAATGAGCTTAGGATTTCACGAACCATGAAGTTCCAATTCGCAAACCAGTACAAGTATAGAACTAGAAAATAATTGATAAATAACTGAAAAATGCATAAAAAATTGGTGAATCACGAAAAAAAATTAAAGTCGTGAGACATGGCCCCTCCGCGCATGTACTCCCTCTAGACCATGGATTTTATGCCCCTTTTTTCGATCCAACACGCCATGTAGCACCCTCCTACGTGGACACAGCATGGACCGGTGATGCCGCTGACCATCACTGCTCACGTGGACTCCAGCGCCCCATAGCACCCACCTACGCGGATGCAGCCCTGACAGGCAATGCCGCTAGCAGCCGCTGCTCACGCGGACTCCAGCGTCGCGTACCAACTTGGTACGTGGGCCAAACCCAAAGCCACCTACCGCCCTGGTAGGCAAAAGGTCCATCAATCAGCGTACCACCCTTGTATCCGGACGACCTCTGCAACCGCGTAGCACTCCCCTATGTGAAGGGTGCCACTACTCATGCACCCATGTGGCCCACCATATATTTTGGTGTTTCCATTCCCTGAGCCAGATAAAATCCTTCCAATCCAGCCTGATCCTTCACAGTCCCTTCATTGGCCTATTCACCGGCCCCGCGCCAAGGCCTCTACCGGATCCACTGGACCCGTATGATGAAACCTTCAGGCGTGTCAACGCAGCACCTTTAGTTCACATACCAATGGTGGGAAAGGACAAAGGGGTTACCCCCGACCATTGAGTGGATTCCTAAAGCATTACTGGGTTCACATTCCCATAGTAGTGCAGGGTACGAGACTGGGAGTCCCCATTGTGCCTCTCCACTAGCCAAGATTGGGGGATCCTATTGGCCTTTCCTTTTGATGTGGACCAGCGGTGAGCACTTCTCCCCTCTCCTGGGAGAGGCTGGGCATCCCTTCTGAAGTAAACCCTACACCATCATCTCCAGAAGTCAATGGCCTTCCCCTCCCTTCCGGGAAGATTCATTGCTATGCTACTGTATCCCCGGCCCCTGCCGACTTGACTTCTACCTCCCTCTGACATCGGGAAGAGGGAGAATCCAGCGGCACCGGCCCTTTCTCTCTGCCGCCAGAGCCATTGTATCTACCGCGTGACTACTACCTTCACCCCACTCTGACATCCTAGAGAAGGAGAGTCTGGCGGCTTCGCCCACCTTCCCTTGAGGAGGAAAAAGTGTGAGGCTTGCCAAGTATGTTCCATTATCTAGTTTCTCACACTGAGCATGGCTCACGTGGGCATAGAGATTTGTGGTGGCCCCAACGTCCCCACAACGGCGGCAGTTAGATAAAAATGTGGGTTTTGATCACTGTCTCCGATACAGGGTGCGTATGATGCCTCCTCGAGGTTTAATCCCAATAACAGGCAACTCTCACGTGTATGGCCTAATCTTCCAAAACAATGTTGAATTTGATTCCGGTCCAACCGGTATACGTCGGAAACTTCCCTGAGGTGTAATCCCGATCTTTAAGTCTGACATACATATTTTTCCCTATCAGACCATGTCCTTATACCCCATCAGGCCCATCCCCGGGCCCAATAAATCACTTCCCTTGGGTCTTCTGGGCAGCTTCGGCGTAAGTCCTGCACCAGCTTTGACCAGGCATCTATCAACCGGGTTTCCTTGCCACGTGACATTAAACTGTACGGTTGGTTCCTTGTCACACAACCTTAAAAGGTGATGTGTCTCATTGAGGGGCATCGAGATACGTGGATTTTGATTCCTCTCACAAGGATATATAGGAAGCTCGTATCGCGGGTTCGATCCAATCGCTCAAGTCATTATCCATCCCCCTTGGATTGAAAATAAACTCTAGAGTTCCCAGTTATGAGGCTTCAAACCCATACGATCTCAATAAGTCCAAATTTCTCGGAGTCATTTGTCCAATGAGGGATGGTAAACCTCGGGCCTAAATGATTCGGAATCCCTATGTTCAATTGATCATTTCCAACCAGGGATAATCTATGGATACTATGCTTGGGGATAAACCAATGATTCGAAAACATATGAATACGTATTAAATCTATAAGAGATTCCTAGAACATGCAATAATCCCCCCCCCAAGATGGTGCGATGAGTCCGACTTCCCATCCTCTTGACCAATGTATGTTTTTATGTGTCGCTGACCAAATTGTCCAGCGAATTCCTGCCTTTGGAAAGCAGGTCCATGTATCGGTGGATACGTAACCATTGGGAGTTTTGAAGAAAAAATGATGCACCTGACATGAGTGATTAAATAGATATCATCCTTCTTAAAATCAACCATCAGTAGTAGCATTCCCCCCCTATGTCGAAACAAAAATGGTGAACTTGACATGAATCTTTAACCAGCATGACAGATTTACCCTAATCCCACATTATGCCCACTCATACCAACAAGGAGGGCCAAGAAATGTCATTCATTACTCATGGGATTATGAGATGATGCTTTGATGGGTTTTCTGTTTGTATTCGTTAAAATATTTTACAGGTACTAATCAGAACTCCCTTCGATCCAATGGCGTCAAGAAGGAACTCGTAGACGCGTACTTCAAGCAACACAATGACCAGGTATTCGCACCGATGAAGGACCCCATCACCTACTCATCATCTTCAAAACTGGGTATTGGATGCGTTGATCCAAGATTACCACCTGAACGGTACTCTCCCGACGGTGGAGGCAGCCATGGATTCCCTCCAGTCGGCCAACACTCGCCGGCCGCCTGCCCCGCAGTGGTCGCGAAAGCAGATCCAGACAGCTCCCATTGCGTATCAAACGGTTTCGAGAGTCTATCGTCGGAATGGTAAAACACATACCTCCCTTATCTTTAGGAGGAAGATGAGTCCGACACTGAGGACTTCATCCCTGTTGAATGGGGGTTCCGCTCTATGGCCCTCGCTTGAAGATGTTGTCATAGTTATGCCGCGAATCAATATCCTCACACTGGAGAGGATATCACCCTGAGCATCTAGGGCCATGCTCCCTGAGCTCTGGCACCTCAGACCACCCGAAGAGGCCAGAAAACATGCAATAAGGGACTAGTCATCACCCTTGACCTTGAGGAGGATCGCCACTACCCAGTCATGGAGACATATCACGAGTATGCACATACACCTGTCTCCTCCTCCAAAGCAAGCCATCCCAAAATGGTTGCATCATACGATTAAGTGAGCATTCAAGCCGAGCTTCGTCAAGCCCGTTACCCACACAGTTCAACACCTATCCGACAAGAACTACTCCCTACCTAGTGTCATGAAGCCCACCAACCAGACGTGGTGGAAACCCAGCACCTATAGGACCGGATCCTGGAAGATTCTTTTGATGCCTACCATCCCGATATGGTGGCAATCAACAAAGCCTTCCATCCAGATGTGGCGGAAACTAATAGGTGGGAACATCTCCCTACCAACAAAGGCCACCGACTCGATACGGTGGGGAACCAACATATGTTGGGAAAGATCCATGCGGATGAAGGTAAAGTCCGCCACCCCGATGTGGCGGCAAACGGAGAAGTAACCAGCATATCCTGGCATAGGGGAAGACTCATTCACCTTCCCCGACACAAGAGAATTGGCAGTACCCAATGACCACAGGATGACCAGAGTAGGAAATTCCTACTCTGATACCGGAATGGGACTTCATACTCATTCCAGCCAAATACGTCTCTCTGCATATCTTGGAAATGATAGAGGAGCACGTATCGATCCCACATCTTATACTGCAGACTTTATAGAATGTAATTGCATTGGCGGCAATAGCAAGGACACGGGTCCATGAGCTCGTATCCCCAATTGAGGTGACTCATCTAAGAGATGATATAGCCACCTCGGAGAATATCTACATCCCTACTTCTTCTTAGGTTGGTCATCGGACATATCCCATGATACAAGGGAAAATAGATCGAGCAGCTTCACTTGTTCCAACTGGGGGACACCCGTCCTCCCCGGCGGATGCACCAGAGAAGGCATATGTCCCTGCTAAAACTCAAGATGTTCGTTGGCATATCCCGACAGCATCACGGGACCCAATTAGTCAAGGAACCAAAGGTGAAGGCCATTATCAACTGTAGACAGTCCCCACTACCCACAAGAGAGCACCCCGAATGCGCTGAATGCAGCCGAAAAATAAAGAGAGGGTTTATGACTACGTTGTGCTGGATGTTGGGGTTTCTGACGCCGCTAAGCACATGTCGAAGGCTTAGAAACCTACCCACCCATTACCAAATTATGGGAGTGTAAGTAGTAGTTGAGGAGGTCCTCCATGCAATGTTTCTAGCAGGATCTCTAAAGGTCCTCCCCAGAGCACCTGTGGGGGCCTCCCCACGGGCATATAACGATCAATCACGAGAGATTATCTTGTGATACGAGTCACGGAACCCTCCGTGTTACCAGAAGTTCGAGAATCAAGAATTCCCTCCACTTGCTATGGTCCACCCTGGAGGTCTTCCCAGGGGTATACACTGCAAACAATCTCCGGGAAGTGGGACAATAGATTATGATAATAGCCCTCGCTATCATAGTCGCAACTACAGAGTCACTCCTTGCAGTGACATCTCATCACAACAAGAAGTCTCTCCCCTTGTCATGTCCTGCCCTAAAGGTACTCCTCAGGGGTTATGTTGCAACAACACTCTGCACATCCAGGAATCAGATCACGGTGGTAGTACTCGCCACTCTGATAACGGAGATCCTCCCAGTAGAGACGTCGAGCAACAAGAAGTCCCTACCCATGTTGGGGTACATTCTAAAGGCCCTCCCTTGGGTGTACCCCACAGATATTCTCCAAGCGGTAGCATTAATGGTAATCCTCGCCATTGGGGTAGCTGTGATGGTAGTCCTTGTCACCATGATCGACGTTGTGAAGGTCCTCCCCGCAATGGCCCCCAACAACAAGAAGGTCCTCACCTTGTAACAATGGTCCTTGAAGGTCCCCCTCCCCTATCATACACCTCGAACATCAAACCCTGATTGTCATCCTCCCCATGATGGATGTTGTAGCGATGGTCCTCCCCGTAACAGTGTGGCACAGTGAAAGAGCGCTGTCGTGGGCGCCCTCAAATGATTAGTATGATTTTGGGGTACTTAGGTGCAGCAGAGTGGCTGACCAAGGTCGTCTCTCAAAGGAGGAAGTGAATTAAAACAATTTTTAGAGGTATTCTAGAAGTAAAATAAAAGAGAATAAAAACACTACTTGAAAGGATAGGGGTGTTTGTTTATAGTTTATGAATCTAGAAGAAGTTTGCTGGAAGAAGATTGTATTTTTTTTTGTTTTTAGTTTTGAAATGAAGTTTGATTAAAATGACACAACAAAAAGATGTTTGTTTAGACAATATTTAAAAGAGGTAATCGATCTAACTCTACCTCTTCAATCATTTATTAATCATTATCATTTAAATTAATATTCACTTAATTATGATCCCTTAATTTGTTAAATCCCGAACCCTACGAGAATTAACTTTACCACGAAGATTGATGTGAATTTAACCTTAGGCTAACTTCGGAACATACAATCGCAGCACCCTGCTTTGATTGATGTTCTAAGATTAGCTTATGGTCAGTGGTAAATTAAGGCACATATCCACTCTGGAAATGAGGATGAATTGTGTTTAGGGATTATATTTGAACTCTACAAATTTATCCCGTGTGGTCTAGTATTACCGATTAAGATCGCGCTCTCACAATTTACACAAAATCCCGACCTCACGTGTTTTTGTGTACATTGTTCAATTGCTTGCTTAGATTCTTACAATTTAAAAACACAATTCATGGATCATATTAAGTGAATTACAGTAGCTCATTGATTCAAAATAATTGAAGGAAGAGGGTAGAATATAGATCGATTACTAAAAGACTACTCTTCCATGGGTGGCGTAATCATCGTAGAAGCGTTTTGCATGTGCAACGGTTTAAAATGGGTATAACCAAATAACGCTTCTACTCAAGAATTCCAGCCCAATTAGGAATATTACGAGAAGAATAAATTTAAACAAAACAGAAGAAAAGAGAAGAAATAAAAGAAGAACAAAGAAGTTTATTACATAAACAAAATCATTACAACATGAAGGAGAAGAAGAAGGCTTCGTCGAAGGGATCCTTGCTTCAAGAGCTACCCTTATTGAAATGGTTGTAGAATTGGAGTGGATCCACTTCTCTTCTGCCCTCAACTTCCTAATGCACGTCCCAACCCCTCCAAATGAGAAAAACTCCAATTTATAGAGGGGAGGGGAGGAGAGGTTACAAGTGGTTTCAAGTGTGAATGTGGAAATTCGGCCAAATATTTTATGCCAACTTGCACCGCCCATTTGACCTCCAAAACGCGTGAATTGACCGGCCTTCCAGAAGGACGATTTGTGCCACATCATGTCCCCGAGCTTTCCTCAATAGTTGGGCTCAATCCAAGCCCGTACGTAGAGGATATGGCCCAAATACAGAACCTTCTCCATTCTGGCGAGCCCAGCCCAACTTTGAATTCATGGCCCAATTTCAACAACCTAATGAACTCTTTAGCTTTAGTGTCCTGAATAACAGTTGTAGATAATTAAGTTAGGAACACTGTTACAAAAGTTCAAATTCAAATAATAAACATAAAAATATTTATCTTCTAAATACTACAGTGCACTATTAAGGGTAAAACTGGAATTTTCACCAAATTTTCAAATGAATGATCAAATCCCAAATATTTTATAAATAAACATGTTTAACACAATGTGAGGAAATTATATCATTTATTATCAATAAAATATTCAATAAAATAGTGTTTTATCAACTCCCCCACACTTACCCTTTTGCACACCTGGGCAAAACCTCATATCAAGTAAACATCAATATCAAATCAAAACCAATTTTAAAACACATATCTTTAAGATCAATCAATTTCACACCAAGAATAAAAAAGATATCATGCCTCATAAAAAACCTTATTTCAAGTTCTCCATTTATATCATTCAATATATTTCCACTTTATTTATCCACCCATGCACAAAACACTTACCTCGCTTGAATTTTCTCTCATCACTCAAATATCAGTTTTTTTTGCAATGTCTTTCTCATCCAAACTCATACAAGGGTCACCATAGGCTTGATAGATTCCTACATTGCTACCCGATGTGAGTCAAGAACATATGTTTATCATGAGGACTTTTCAGGGTTGTTCTGTGGCTTTCGGTTGGTAGGATTAAGATGTGAAAAACTCTGAGGCTGAATGAGGAGGGCTTGACTCTTTTGAAGCAAAATTGCATTAATCTAATTTTCACTTAAATATGGTCTTCTCTTCAATCCCCATAGTATCAATTCAGCTCCATCATCATGAAAAGTCATGAAAGGTTTTCACCATTCATCATTTCAGCATAAAAAATGTCAATCTTCTCAAACATGATTTTCTTGAAAGCTCCAGATGGGCACAGCTTTCCACCTCAATTAGAAGCTCCAGAAAAGGCACAGCTTCACTTGTCATGAACGCTCCAGAAAAGGAACATCTTTCAATATAATGACTTTCTTTAGCAGCAAACACATCTCTTCAGAATTTAATTTTCCACCCAAAGTATCACAGAATGTGGTGGCAAAACCCAAGACAACTTCCCTCGCACTTAAGCTCAACTAGATTATGCAATTTCACTTCAATAGTTGGTTGGATAGGGAAAATTGACTTGTAATGTGGCTTAACCTAACAGGCTGTGCATGGCATCTAAGGGCTACAAGGATTAAATATTCAAGGTAGGCCATTATAAAAAAGGATTCTTTGAAATATGGGTTTTAATACCAAACAAATGCCTCAATCATTTAAACACAAGTACCTCAAACCCTCATGTTTTGACAGGAATAGATCAAATTCTGGTTAAATCAAGTATGGTTTGGTTCTCTCAAGAAGTGAGGTGAATGTAAAGAATATGAAAATAATGGTTCAGAAGCCTCACAGGAAAGTGATTTCAAATTTAAAGACAGTGAGATGTGGCATGGGATTCAAAATTCAGTGTACTTTTCATGAAATTACTAAATATTTGAACTTGAAACAAAGTCATTTCAGCATTCATTTAAGCTTAGTTTCAAGGGGTAAATTGTTTCACATATTGATATGGAAAAAATGGTGATGAGAATCATTTCAGCTAAAAAGTTTCAAAAACACACAGAAAATTGTAAAATAAACACACAAAATTTGAAAAACACACAATTTTTTTTTTTGGTTTTTTTTAAAACAGGAAAACAATTGAAATTACTAAACTAAAAGGTTCCCTCCCCCACACTTAAAATATTGCATTGTCCTCAATGTGAACCCATGAGATGATATATGCATATGAAATGCATAATTTTTAAATAGGACAAATAATATAAAAGTGAAATGGTTAGGAACAGCCTGATGTGATCAAGTGATGATGGGGTCATGCAGTGTGATAAAATCCACTGCATCAGTAGGATGTCCCTCAATGTATCTCTTCAAACGTTGCCCATTGACTGTAAAGCTCCTTCCAGTGTCCTCTTGTGTGATCTCCACTGCACCATAAGGAAAAACATTAGACACAATATAAGGACCTAACCATCTGGAACGCAACTTACCAGGCATCAACTTCAGTCGTGAACTATAGAGAAGGACTTTCTCTCCAACATGAAACTCCCTTTTTTGGATCATTTTTGTCATGAGAAGCTTTTTATCTTTCCTTGTAGAGCCTTGAGTTATCATATGATGACAGGCGAATCTCCTCAAACTCTTGAATTTGCAATTTCCTTTGAATTCCAGCTTGGGCCAAATCCATGTTGAATTTCTTTATAGCCCAATATGCCCGATGCTCGACTTCCACTGGGAGATGACACGCTTTCCCAAAAACAATCCGAAATGGGGACATACCAATGGGGGTATTGTATGCTGTCCTATAAGCCCACAATGCATCATCCAAGCGCTTTCTCCAATCCTTCCTATTTGGATGCACGGTTTTCTCCAAGATTTGTTTCAACTCACGATTTGAAACCTCAGCCTGGCCATTTGTTTGGGGGTGGTATGGTGTTGATGTTTTGTGTGTCACCCCATACTTTCGAAGGAGGGAATCAAAATTACTATTGCAAAAGTGTGTCCCTTGGTCACTGATGATGGCCTTTGGTACTCCAAACCTGCAAAAAAATTGTGCTTTGACAAAGTCCACAACAACATGAGAATCGTCAGTCCTGGTGGCCTTGGCCTCCACCCATTTACTCACATAATCAACAGCAACCAAAATGTACAAAAATCCAAATGAACTAGGAAAAGGACCCATAAAGTCGATGCCCCATACATCAAAAATCTCACAAAATAGTATGGGTTGTTGGGGCATCTCATGTCTCCTAGAAATGTTCCCAGTGTGTTGGCAACGAGAGCATGACTTACAAAACAAATGGGCATCATGAAACAAGCTAGGACAATATAATCTAGAGTCTAAAACCTTCCTAGCTGTCCGTTGGGGTCCAAAGTGTCCACCACATGCAAGTGTATGACAGAATTGCAAAACAGACTCAAACTCATGATCAGGAATACACCTCCTAATGACTTGGTCACTACACATGCGCCAGAGGTAAGGATCATCCCACACATAAAACCTGGACTCACTTTTTAATTTTTGGACTTGATGCTTCTTCAAATTTACTGGGATTTCAGAGCCAACAATGTAATTAACTAAATCAGCATACCAAGGATGCTTACCTGAGATGGTATAGAGATGCTTATCGGGCAAAGTGTCCCGAAGTGGTACCTGATCCAAGGTGTCATCCTCTAGTGTGTGAGTAAGCCTACTCATGTGGTCCGCCACCAAGTTTTCTGACCCCTTTTTGTCCTTTATCTCGATGTCAAACTCTTGAAGAAGGATCATCCAACGGATAAGTCGCGGCTTTGCATCTGGCTTCTTCAGGAGGTACCTCAAAGCTGCATGGTCAGAAAAAACAACTACTTTAGATCCCAATAAATATGAATGGAATTTATCTAAAGCAAATATGACAGCAAGAAACTCCTTTTCTGTGGTAGTGTAGTTTGATTGGGCTGAATCTAGCGTCCTCGATGCATAGGTGATCACATGTGAACGTCCCTCCACCCTCTGAGATAAGACAGCTCCAACCACGAAGTTGGAGGCCTCACACATAAGCTCAAATGGAAGGTCCCACCGTGGGGGATGTATGATTGGTGGAGTGGTCAGACACTTCTTCAGCTCATCAAATGATACCCTGCATGAATCATCAAAATTGAAGTCAATATATTTTTGAAGCAATCGAGATACGGGTAGAGCGATCTTACTAAAATCTCTGATGAAGCGTCGATAAAATCCAGCATGCCCAAGGAATGATCGAACATCACGAACACATGTAGGATATGGGAGGGATGAAATAATGTCTACCTTAGATTTATCAACTTCAATTCCATGTTGTGAGACTATATGACCTAAGACAATTCCCTTTTCGACCATAAAATGACATTTTTCAAAATTTAAGACCAGATTCTTCTCAATACAACGATGCAACACATAACCCAAACAAGAGAGACATTCATCAAATGAGGACCCATAAACTGTAAAATCATCCATAAATACCTCCATGCAGGTCTCAATGAAATCTGAGATAATACTCACCATGCATCTCTGGATGGTACCTGGGGCATTGAAAAGTCCAAATGGCATCCTTCGGTAGGCAAAGGTACCGAATGGGCAGGTGAATGTTGTCTTCTCCTGGTCCTCTGTTGCAATGGGAACTTGAAAATAGCCAGAAAATCCATCCAAGAAACAATAGTGTGTCTTCCCAGCTAGTCTCTCAAGCATCTGGTCAATGAATGGAAGTGGGAAATGGTCCTTACGAGTGGATTGATTTAGTTTCCTATAATCGATACACACTCGCCAATTGTTTTGTACTCTCACAGGAACTAACTCATCATTTTCATTTTTTATAACAGTGAAACCAGTTTTCTTTGGTACAACCTGAACAGGGCCAACCCATTGTGAGTCAGAAATAGGGTAAATGATACCTGCCTCAAGTAATTTTTCAACTTCTTTCTTAACGACTTCCAGGAGGGTGGGATTGAGTCTCCTTTGTGGTTGTCTCACCGGTTTAGCCCCATCCTCCAAGAGAATCCTATGCATGCAAATGGAGGGGCTAATACCTGATATGTCAGGCAAGGTCCACCCAATCGCCCTGATGTTCTCCCTCAAAATATTCAAAAGCCTTTCTTCATGTTCAAAAGGGAGATTGTTAGCAATGATAACAGGTAATCTCTCACCACTCAACAAGTATGAGTATTTCAGATTTGGTGGCAATGGCTTGAGTTCTAATGAAGGAGGATGTAGTATGGATGGAGACATTGAAGGAACTGAAATATGTGCACAAAGAGCATCAGTATCAGAATAGACATCATCAAAATCATAGAATAAAGCATCAAATCCATCAGCATACTCAACAGCCATTTCATAATCAGAGTGAACATGATCAAAATAAGAATATGAATCCACATCAAAATCAAATCTTAGAGAGTCTTGTTCATTAGAAACAGGTGTGGAAGTTCTCTTAGTCATTAAACCAGAACCAATACTCATAATCTCCCTAAGCATAGGACAATCGAATTCTATGGAGTTTTTATTTGGTGGTTCAAAATGGGAGATAACAAAAGCAGAATGGTCCTCTGAGGGGTACTTCATGGAATCCATAACATTAAATATCACAACTTCATCTCCAAACTCCATGGAAAGTGTACCCTCATTGACATTTATGATAGTTTTTGCAGTTTTGAGGAAGGGTCTACCTAGGATAATGGGGGCATGAGAACTTACCTGATCATCCTCCATGTTAAGCACATAGAAGTCTGCTGGAAAGATCATGTCTCTTACCCGGACAAGTACATCCTCAAGAACTCCCGCTGGATATGCCGTAGCTCTATTCGCCAATTGCACCACTACTCTTGTTGGCTTCAACTCAACAACCTGTAAGGAAGAGAATACAGAGTGAGGCATCACATTTATGGAAGCTCCCAAATCACAAAGAGCATCAGAGAAGTGCAACTCCCCTATGGTACATGGGATGGTGAATGTCCCGGGATCCTTGCACTTTGTTGGCATTGCTATAGTTGGTGTAATGAGTGCCGAGACATTCCTTCCAAGGTTGATCCTCTCATTTCCCTTGAGCCCTCTTCGATTGGTGCAGAGTTCTTTTAAGAATTTGGCATACCTTGGAATTTTCTTAATGGCTTCAAGTAGAGGAATGTTGATCTCCACACGCTTGAATGTGTCCAAAACCTCATTTTGCATTGCTTCTTCAGCCATCTTCTTGGTTTGAACAACCCTGTTTGGAAAAGGAAGGGGTTTAGGAGGAACATCATCAATCTTTTTCTAACCTTTATCTTTCTCCTTGGATTTCTCATCAGTTGGTATGGAATGCGGCTTCTCTGAAGTTTCGGTGAATCCTGGTGGAATGGTAGGTGCAGATGTATCGTTCATTTGCTTCCCACTTCTCAATGTGATGGAACTAACATTACCCTTTGGATTTGGAGTGGGTTGGGAAGGTAGATTTCCATAATTCTTACTCACAAGTTCATGGAGGGCGGTGGCAATCTGACTCATTTGAGTCTTCAACTCTCTCAGCTCCGAACCTTGACTCTTCAGCTCATTCTGTTGATTAAGAACAATTTGTTTCAAAATATCATCAGTGTTAGAGTCTACCTTGTGTTGGATATTCCCTTGTTGCTGACTCGTTGATGTTTGAGCTTCAAATCTCCTTTGGGGTTGTTGGAAACCATGCTGGTAAGGCGGAGGCTGCTGGAAGTTTTGTTGAAAAGGGGGCCTTTGTTGTTGTCCAGAGCCATACCTCATGTCTGCTAGATCTTTCCACCCTTGGTTGTATGTTGGATCAAACTTCTTTTGGGGATATGGTTGTTGTTGTTGCTGCTGAAATGGTCTCCCAGGGAACACTGCTGCACAATCTTCTGTTTCTTGGAGTTATGGGCAACAGTCAGTTGGGTGGCTTGTCTCAGTGAAAATACCACAAGGCCTTGAAGGAGGGGGTTGGGATGTCTTTTGAGCCAATGCAATCTGTCTCACCATATTTGTCAATTCTTCTAACTTAGTATCAATCAAATGAATTTCAAGAGAAGAAGGACTTACCTGATGTACTCCCCTGACATGTGGTGTACCTCTATCACCAAATTGTTGGGAGTTTTGGGCCATCTTGTCGATCAACGCACGCGCAGCTACTGGTGTCTTGTCCACCACTGCTCCTCCAGCCGCAGCATCTACCATGCTTCTCTCCATAGGTGTGAGTCCTTCATAGAAGTACTGAATGAGTAGTTGCTCACTGATTTGGTGATGTGGGCAGCTTGCACACAGCTTCTTGAATCTCTCCCAATACTCATACATTGACTCCCCTTGGGCTTGCTTGATCCCCGATATCTCCTTTCGAATGGATGTGGTCCTTGATGCTGGAAAAAATCTCTGCAAGAAAAGACGTTTCAAATCGTTCCAACAAGTTACATCTTCGTGTTGTAAATAATACATCCAATCTTTCGCAGCTCCATCAAGTGAGAATGGGAATGCTCTTAGTTTGATTTGATCTTCAGAGACATTTCTAGGTTTTAGGGTTGAGAAAACCACATTAAATTCTTTCAAATGTTTATTGGGATCCTCACCAGAGAGGCCATGAAACTTTGGAAGTAAGTGAATTAACCCAGATTTCAGTTCGAAGTCCGATTCGAGATTTGGGTATGCAATACAATTTGGTTGATAGTTAATATCAGGTGTAGCCAATTCTCGAATGGTTCTATTAAGTTCATTTCCATTGTTTCCAGCCATTGGTTCTTGTTTTATGGTTGAATTTGAATTGCTTCCAATTTCAATGTTCTGATATTGGAGTAATTCTCCAACTGGTTGAATGTTGAAACTTCCCGTAGACTGAGAATGTCTGATTCGTGCCCTAAGGCTACGTTCAATCTCAGGGTCAAGATCTAAGAGATCTTCGGGATTAGTTCGTGTCATCAATCAATGAAAGATGAAAAGAAGGAAGGTGGACCATTGTAAAATAAAAAATTTGAATTTTGAGTTGATGCTCCAAAAAGAAGTAGAAAGAGATAAAAGAAGAAGAAGAAGAAAAAAATCAGATTGGGTAATGACGGAAGAAAGAAGAGAGGAAGAGAATTAAAATGTAAAATAAAATAAATACCTCTAATTGGTTGAAATAATTACTTGCCTCCCTGGCAATGGCGCCAATTTGAAAGAGCGCTGTCGTGGGCGCCCTCAAATGATTAGTATGATTTTGGGGTACTTAGGTGCAGCAGAGTGGCTGACCAAGGTCGTCTCTCAAAGGAGGAAGTGAATTAAAACAATTTTTAGAGGTATTTTAGAAGTAAAATAAAAGAGAATAAAAACACTACTTGAAAGGATGGGGGTGTTTGTTTATAGTTTATGAATTTAGAAGAAGTTTTCTGGAAGAAGATTGTATTTTTTTTTGTTTTTAGTTTTGAAATGAAGTTTGATTAAAATGACACAACAAAAAGATGTTTGTTTAGACAATATTTAAAAGACGTAATCGATCTAACTCTACCTATTCAATCATTTATTAATCATTATCATTTAAATTAATATTCACTTAATTATGATCCATTAATTTGTTAAATCCCGAACCCTACGAGAATTAACTTTACCACGAAGATTGAAGTGAATTTAACCTTAGGCTAACTTCGGAACATGCAATCGCAGCACCCTGCTTTGATTGATGTTCTAAGATTAGCTTATGGTCAGTGGTAAATTAAGGCACATATCCACTCTGGAAATGAGGATGAATTGTGTTTAGGTATTATATTTAACTCTACAAATTTATCCCGTGTGGTCTTGTATTACCGATTAAGATCGCGCTCTCACAATTTACACAAAATCCCGACCTCGCGTGTTTTTGTGTACATTGTTCAATTGCTTGCTTAGTTTCTTACAATTTAAAAACACAATTCATGGATCATATTAAGTGAATTACAGTAGTTCATTGATTCAAAATAATTAAATGAAGAGGGTAGAAGATAGATCGATTACTAAAAGACTACTCTTCCATGGGTGGCGTAATCATCGTAGAAGCATTTTGCATGTGCAAAGGTTTAAAATGGGTATAACCCAATAACGCTTCTACTCAAGAATTCCAGCCCAATTAGGAAGATTAAGAGAAGAAGAAATTTAAACAAAACAGAAGAAAAGAGAAGAAATAAAAGAAGAACAAAGAAGTTTTTTACATAAACAAAATCATTACAACATGAAGGAGAAGAAGAAGGCTTCGTCGAAGGGATCCTTACTTCAAGAGCTACCCTTATTGAAATGGTTGGAGAATTGGAGTGGATCCACTTCTCCTCTGCCCTCAACTTCCCAATGCACGTCCCAACCCCTTCAAATGAGAAAAACTCCAATTTATAGAGGGGAGGGGAGGAGAGGTTACAAGTGGTTTCAAGTGTGAATGTGGAAATTCGGCCAAATATTTTATGCCAACTTTCACCGCCCATTTTACCTCCAAAACGCGTGAATTGACCGGCCTTCCAGAAGGATGATTTGTGCCACATCATATCCCCGAGCTTTCCTCAAAATATGGGCTCCCTCCAAGCCCTTATGTAGAGGATATGGCCCAAATACAGAACCTTCTCTATTCTGGCGAGCCTAGCCCAACTTTGAATTCATGGCCCAATTTCAACAAACAAATGAACTCTTTAGCCATAGTGTCCTGAATAAAGGTTGTAGATAATTACGTTAGTAACACTGTTACAAAATTTCAAATTCAAATAATAAACATAAAAATATTTATCTTCGAAATACTACAGTGCACTATTAAGGGTAAAACTGGAATTTTCACCTAATTTTCAAATGAATGATCAAATCCCAAATATTTTATAAATAAACATGTTTAACACAATGTGAGGAAATTATATCATTTATTATCAATAAAATATTCAATAAAATAGTGTTTTATCACACAGCCATAAGTTTCTCCCCTCACTGCGATACGCCTTGGAGGTCCTCCCCAGGGTATGCACTGAAAATCCCTCTATGCAGTGGGGCGTCTAGCTGTAGTGGTAGAAAATTCCATTATGGCATGGATATCGGAGGTCCTCCGCACGGTGACCTATCATATCGACAAGAATTTCCTCCCCCTACTGAATCAGGCATAGAAAATCCCCCCTATGTCGAGGAACTCAGAAGGATGGGATCCATCATTTCAGATTCCCAGCCAGTCACCAACAACATCCTTCTTCCATTAGGGGGCGGTTCGGGACCACGATCATCTTCTGAGCCACCCCAGAACCACCCACATGATAGTTCGATACCTACCATACACACTACTTCCGACCACACTATCGGTGAGCATCACAGTTGGGCTGACCATATTGAGGAATCACTTGCGGAGGAGCATGCCGACATGTTTCACCAGAGGAAACAGTTGGCCAGGGATGATGTAATAGTTATGTTTTGGACCACGGACACCTCTCAATTCGACATACCCAGAATGTTGTCATAAGAATGTGTGCACGACATCTGCTCCAATATACGGACGACCCTCTGCCAGTTGAAATCATGTTTCCTACCCTATGATGGGTATCTAGACCTTTTCAAGACGATATGAGACCTCCTGTGTCACATCCTCTTCCTTCATCACGACAACCACGATTATAGAGGTGTAAAGAAAACCTTGAGTTAGCCTACTTCCATACACTGAACCTGTTGTGCTACCTCATTGGTGATGCCCCGACAGGAGTCCATGTCAGAGGATGGGGAGAACATAGAGCTCTGAATTTTACTCCGCTCCCCACCCAGCAGAACCCATTTGGCATAATATCTTGCAATTTCATCGCTTCAAGACAACAATCGAGTGGGGTCCCTATTCTGGAAAGGTGACCAACCCAACAGAGACAGGCCTTGAGTAAGTCTCATAAGTGTTAGGCTCGACAGGAACAAGCCATTCATGAACTTCTAAATCCGTCCACTGAAAGATTACAACATTCTTCTCGCCTATGAGAGGCCAATGTACAATCATTTCTTAACTCCCTAGAGGTAATAGATTCACAGGTGAACTCAGCACCAAATCCAGTTCACCCTCGAATGGGGGTAAGCAAGATCAGGCTATTAGCGATAGAAGTATCCACTTACGCTATACGCGGCCAACCCCAGCCTACAGGTTTGGGGTCATTTTAAACAACAAATTCCCTCGTGATACCAATAAATCTGGGAAGAGACGCAACGTCTCAAGAATATATCTGACCCCAGCTCCAAGGGCTGGGGGCATTTTTATTACCTCAATAACATCCTCCCCCACAAGAATCAGTATTCTCTCGTCTGGGGAGGACCATCAGAAGAGGGGGTTCCTATGCTATCTCGTCCTTTGAATCACCATCCCCTCTGAGAGGGAGGTATACCATAAGGTCACATCAAAGAACTGTCCACGTCACCCTTCGTCCAGATTCCCGAAAGAAATCCCGGGATAGGAAGGGGAAGACCAATAAAAGGCGCAGAATATCATCTTCCTATTTGGAAGATGACATATCATCCACCCCGTGGTATGCATCCATCAATTCTATAGAAGTTAACACCATGGGTAACATCGATGATGATGCAAATCTGGATGGATCAGGAGACGATGGATCCGTTCAGACGGTGACCCACATGATCCATATGGCATGCACAACCAGAACTAGAGGGTCGCCTAAATATGGCCTCCTCTCCAGCCATTCCTCCTCTGATTACCGTGCGAGTCCCCAACATGGATAAAGAAAAAAGTCCTGGTTACCCTTAACCCTTTTGCTCTTAGTAAAAATGAGCCACTTACGCTGGAGGATAGATTTTCTTGATTGGAAGAGGAGATGAACGAATTGAGACGACTCAACGCTGAGCTGCTCCAGAGGAACCATCTTATTTAAAGTGTTTCCAAAGAAGAGCCGCACCATACACTCCTAGAAAGTGCACCTCAAAGATCAAGGTTTTTTCCCGCAAATGAAGCACGGTCAGGGCCCCCACCCAATACGGCACTTGGCCCATCCAACTATCTGAACCTGGATTCGGATGAATACCAAGACTTCCCTCCACTCAGGAAGCAACCAGAGCGAGTACGTTTGATCCCTCCGAAGGTTCCACAAACGGTATATGCACCCTTGGCACAGGCAGAGCCAGATCCTCAAGCAACGCCTCAGGATATACCCACCCAAGTCTGGGATCAACAAGATGTAAATTAGGGTCTCGCCAACACTATCAAGGCACTGACAGCTCAACTAGAAGTGATGGAAGGTCGGCGCACTCCGATACAGCCAGAGCGAAATCTCTATCCATATTGGGTGATCAACACGCCTCCTCCGGCCACCTTTGGGAGCACTATATTCCCTATATTCAATGGATCCGGTGATCCGGAACAGCATTTGATGCACTACACATCTTATTGCAACCCCATGATGGGAACTTCGGATAACAAGAAGTAGTGAAACTCAGATGATTTGTGCGAACCTTGCATGGATTTGCCTTCGTCTAGTTTACGAGCCTTCCAACTCAGTCAATAAGGAGATGGGAAGACCTCTGGCATTAGTTCATGTTCTAATTCAGCTCAACGTTGACTAAAACAACATTCAATAACCTCATGAATTGAAAACATAGGGATAACAAGAGGGTCTTAGAATTCATCGCCAGATTGAAGGGTCTAACCTACTCTCTAAACAGGCCACTGCCTCTGGACAAGATGCTCGCTATCTGCATCAATAACCTCTGAGATGAGCTGCGAACACCACTCATACTAGTGGAGTGCACCAATGGCTTCCGAAATCTCTCGGGCATTAACCAGATAATTGATGAATCCCTACTGCGGACTAATATAAAGTCCCAAATAGCCTCACAGGCTCCTGCAATGAGAGCAGTTAGAGTTGAAGTGTCCTCTATCATGCTAAAGCCATCCCCTGCGCCAACTCCACCACCTAGGTCTCCTACGAATCGTCAGGGGTCCCCAACATATCAGTGGCCGCCTCCGCCCCGGCGGGACGATCAGAAAGGACCTAAGCAGAACCAGTATGAGGAATGATGAATAGAGTATACCCATTCCGAGAAGAGCAATTCTGCGACTACATCATCTCTGCCATGAATTTAAACTTTCTCTACCTCCCAGAGCTAAGGAAACTTGATGAATTCGGCTGTGACGACATGCCGGATTACTGTCCCTACCACCAAATGTTGGGACATAAAATCCAAGAATGCTTCGTCTTCAAAGACCTACTGTAAAGGATGGTAGACTCCGGGAAGGTCGATCTAGGACCAACCCCAGCTCACGTAGCATATGTTTCTACCACTAATCCCGATGAAGGGGAGGGGTGGCAGCAAGTCACCCTCTAAAATGGGCAGAAAATTGATGATTGGATGACTTGGAAGACTGTCAACCGAGCTCATGGCATACTCTGAGCTCAGTTACCATAGCTGGTGGTGTCACCAATATCCCCTAACGTCGCAAAACCAAAAATATAGGCTTCATAATCCTCTACAATCCAGTCATCCAGGTGTAATCAAGAAGGGAGGAAGCAAGCACAAGAAGAGAATTCTGTAATAAGACTGATGTTATCCCTAATGTTGTAGGATTTTATGCCCTCAAACATGGCGCCATGGGCACCGATGCACCAAACAACACCATCAGAGACAACCATCCTGGGTAACCCGTTATAGGATGAGGAGCTAAATTTTGGTTCCATCAACATCATCCATCTAATGGAACCATTCCCTGATGAGGGTATGGTTATGAACCAGAATTCCTAACACAAGGGATCAGGAGGAGGAATCGCAGAAGTAGGGGATACCAGGGGAGGAATAGTCGCCGATGAAACCAACCCTGTGGTTTTACCCCGAACCAAACTGTTAATATCACGGAAACCCACAGGAGAGCCCTTCAACGAACTCATCTAGAGAAAGAATGTCCCTCCACCTCCACAAGCAGCCACTCTGGACCCGTCATCTTGTGGTACACATCAGAGGAGGAACAGTGTCTATCCATCTAGTGCGCACAAATAGACCGGCCAGGACGAGTCCCCAGAACGTGGGAACACCTTCGACGTCTGACTCCGCAACCGGTCCCTCCTTATCGCGTACTCTAGTTCCCAAAGTGCCTGTTAAAACTCTCCCACCAACAAAGAAGCCTCGGCCGCTGGAGCAGAAATACAACATCCTTAAGCAGCTGGTGTCAGTGCCAGCCAAGATGTCAATCCTGGATTCCCTAAGTTTGTCAGCAGACCTCAGGGAGGTGCTTATAGTAGCCTTTCTCAGCCCACATGAGTTTCAAGCCGAAGTAGCTTCCACTGAGATTTATCGGACGAAGACTAGCCCGACTGAATGCAACGCAGTGGTTTTTCTCACCGATCAGGACAAAGATGCGATCATGCAAGGACACATCAGGCCACTATATGTGTCTGGCACACTAAATGATGTTGAGATCATGAATGTATTTATTGACAACAGCTCTGGAGTTAAACTCCTTCCCCTACGGATTCTCTATAAGTTGGGCTACAGTGAGGATGATTTAATATCCTCAGCATCAACTCTGTTGGGTTACGACAAGAGTGAATAGAAGTCGATGGGAAAAATCAAGATCAAAACCCATTTTGGAGACCTTGTGTCCAACTCAGAATTCCTGGTGGTTCGTTAGAACACAGTATTCAATGCCATGTTGGGAAGGCTGTGTCTATATATGCACATGGACATTCCTTCATCCTAACACCAGTGTATCAAGTATTACATCAATGCACATGGTGGGACATTTCATGATGACAAGGCCCCTTTCGAGCTCTCCGAGTCACACTTCATCAACGCTGGGTTTTATGAGGAAAATAAAAAGAAACCTTCGATCGATGGTATCGATTAGGTCCCCACTCCAAACGGTCTAGAAATGGTTCTTGATGACCCCCTCAAGAAGCTCGGCAAAGACTACGTACTTCCCATCAACCATGTTGAGATCAGGGGTTCAAGTCCAGAAACGTACTCATCTGTCCTCAGGACTTCGGTCGTGATGCCTAAACATAGCATTGTAGAAACGACTGTTAAGCCTCAATTTGAGAGAAAACACTTGAGCGAGGACGCCCATATTTCCTCGCCTCTAGACTCTCGAGAGCTCGTGTCAAGTGTTCTCCCCCTGTCGGATCAAGAAGATGAGAATGTGGGAAAAGAAGAATAGGAAGATCATAGGGATACACCTCCCGCGTTCGAGGAAGGCATCTCCACCACTGTGGATGAGGTCAGAGAAATAAACTTGGGTACCGAGGAAGACCCAAGGCCCACTCTCCTTAGTGCAGCCATGTCTTCTGAGGAGAAAGAGGTATACACCTCCTTCTTGAGGAAACACTGAGATGTTTATTGTCTGGAATTACACAGGAATGCTGGGACTCGATCTCGAAGTGGGGATGCACCACTTAGTTTTGCCAGAAGACCATCAGGGCTATAAACAAGCCGCCATAAGGACGCTCCCCCCGCATGCTTCTAGAATAGAGGCTAAAATCAATAAGCTTATTAAAGAAGGATTCATTCGGGAGGTCCAATACCTCATCTGCCTGACCAACATTGTCCCTGTTAAGAAAATGAATAGGAAAATCCACTTTTGCATCGATTTCAGGGATCTCAATCGGCATTGCCTGAAAGTTGATTTCCCGGTCTCAATCACCGATTTATTAATCGACGCAATCGCTGGATATGAGGCTCTCTCCTTCATGGATGGTTATTCTGGGTATTATCAAATCAGGATGGCCCGAGAAGACGAACATTTCACTACCTTCAGGGCCCCCTAAGGAATATTATGCTACAGGGTCATGCCCTTTGTCTCAATAACGCTGGATCCACATATCAATGTTCCATGCATCGTATCTTTAAACCATTCCTTGGGAGATTCCTCGAATATTTTGTTGATGACTTGGTGGTCATGTCATGACAGTGCTCAGATCACCAGTCAAACCATGAAACCATTTTCATAAAACTTCGACAACATAGCCTGAAGATGAACTCCTTGAAGTGCGCCTTCGGTGTAACCTCAGGGAAATTTCTTGGCTTCGTCGTACGCCATCGTGGCATCAAAGTCCACCTTGAAAAGACCCAGGCTATAATTGGTTTACCTCCTCCCCGTAATCTCACGGAGTTGAGAGGACTCCAAGGACATCAGGCCTATATTAGGCATTTCATAGCCAACCTAGTGGGTATAAGTTTTCCTTTCACCAGGTTATTGAAAAGGGGGGTTACGTTCCAATGGACAGACGATTGCCAAGAGGCATTTGACAGTCTGAAGAAGTTCATCTTAAGCCCACTGGTACTCATGCCACCGGTTGAAGGAAGACATCTTATCGTATACGTGATGCCCCTACAGCGGTCACAG